>JAWNPR010000039.1:3773750-5070000 GCA_035047405.1 Drosophila stalkeri | reverse complement strand
ACAGCGCGGCCATTAAAGTGCCGACAACGACGCCGGTGTGGGAGAGGAAACGAAGCGGAGCGGCTTCGAAGTGAAGCGACAGCAAGGAAGCGGCTGCAGTGCCAGCTGAGAGAGGCTGGCCTTTGAATGCCGCTTCCGTTTGACGGCGGCAGCGGCGGCATCATTTGTTTGTATATAAGTATGTGTGTGTGTGTGTGTGTGTATGTGTGTGGCGGACACTTTGAGCCAAGTATTTATGACATAAGTATGATTTAGTATTATGCACTCTCAACTACCAACTTTCGAACAAAGTGCGTTGTGAAAGGCGCACAAAAGTATGCTACACTTTGTTGAGCTCGTTTGCTGGCTAAAAAAAATGAATTTTTTGGAGCATTTTCTTGGCCATTTCTTAGCATTTTTATTGTCTGCTGCAATTGTTCTTTAAGTAGAAGCAAGCATTACATACAATTTGTAGAATATCCTGTGTTTGATTGTGTAAACACATATATTATTGTTTATATGTAGCTAGCCTTGAACTTTTGCTATTTATTGTCACTTAAAAAATAAACAGAGAGAAAAAAATAACTTAAACTATCGTTAGACTGTTGTAAATGTATGAGTTAAAAAATAAACAGAGAAAACAAATTTCCTGTTATTTTTTCTTTTTTTTTTTTTTCTTTTTATTTATTAAATATTGTTATTAAAACACCAAAGTACACATGTGGTCGTGTAAAATCTAAGCTAGGCAAAATTAATTCTTAAATGCGCATAAAAGTATGTTATATATTTTTTATCTAGCAGCTATTGATGCTTTGTATGATTTCTTTAAGCTTTTCTTTGAATGTTAATTGTGTTATGCGTTTGTTGTTAATTTAAAAATGTCTTTTAAGATTTATATGAAACTGTAGGTTTTTATTTGTATTGCTTTTAAATAGTGTTGGTTCCACGTCATGCAAATTTACAAAACATTTTCTTGATAACAGAATAGATAATGGAGCAAACATTTTATGGCAGAACACAGGAAACAATAAAGTAAAATAGAATAATAAATAAAGATAAAAAATAAGAATAATAAAAATAATATATAGAAATATATATTCTATATTCATTTATTTTTTTTTTTTATTTATTTATTTATTTTTTTTTTAAGTTTGCTTCTTTTCAATTACAATTTATTACAATAGCTAATTTACCATTTCATATACATTTGTCTTGCAACTTCTTTTGCTCGACTCCAATTAAAGGTTGTACAAATGTTTTATTACCCAAAACACCAAGAGCCACCCCAAAAGGTAAATCTAATCAGATTTTCTGTTGTCACTTTTGATTCAAAAATAAATTTGACAAGTGCCAGGTGGAACAGTCGTGATGACAAGCTGCTGCTGCTGCTGTTCCGGGGTCAACCCGACTAATTATTAAGACAGAAACAGACGAGTAACACTATGCAACATGAAAAGTTTTTGTCATTTAATGCGGTGCTTAATTAAGAAGTGCCGTAACCGAAGGGGTACGGTCGGTGTATTATTCACTGGAAAAGTTTTCCATTTGATGTCGTGTAAATGCCAGAGTTACGATCTAATCACAACGACCTTGCTGAAGTTGAAGTTGCGGAAAAAGTTTCGTGCTTAATTATTGTTGATTTTTAAATGATTAAATTTACGGCCTGCAGCCAAATGTCAGACGCAGACAAAGTCAAATAAAATCAACAACAATCTGTAGCGAGAATATGAATGCGAATGTGGCAAGTGTCAAGCGCAGCAGCAGGAGGAGGAGCAGCAACAGAAGGAGGAGCAACAGCAGGAGGAGGAGCAGCGATACGCTAACTTATTTGTTTTGAATATTAAACTGAATACTTTAGCATGCTTCTTTGAATGAGCAAGTTATGCTTTAAGCTCTCGAACTCGAAGAGGTCAAACTTTCAACTAATTGGTGTCATTGCTGGCAATGGATTTGCATAGTTATGACAGCCTGGAATATGGAATATAGAATTTATGATAAACTTGAGAGCCATAAACGTAATGCAGCTGAGATGATAATTTAGATTGATTTGGTGGTCGGATGGTCGTTGGACCGGATGCAAAAGCCTTGAGCAAATATATATATATATATATATATATATATATAACAACGCAACGCCTGCAGCATCAATACGCATCAATTTAGAGCCCTGGGCAGGAGGCCGAGACAGACGGCAGAAACGTGCTTAATCTGCAATCAGAGGCGGAAGTTTGTCTCAGTCTCCAGCGACACCAGCAGCAACAGCAACAACAACAAAAACGAGGACAAGCTGTCCATTGTCTATATTTCAGTCTGTGTGCCTGTTGTTGTCTAAGTGTGTGTGAGAGTCTCTCCCTGACTGTGTGTGTGTGTGTGTGTGTTTATCTCTGTGTCAGGCTCGTTTTCTTTGACGACGAGTGCGTTCTGTTTTGCCCCATGCCCGTTGCTGTTGCTATTGCCGTTGCCGTTGCTGTTATTATTGCAGTTGTTGCTGTAAATGGAGCACGTTCCTAGCCGCTTTGCTGCATTGCAGGCGCACTTGCATTTGCATATTTGCAGGCAGACGTCGAGAAAACTTTGTCATCGATTTGCAGGCAGCTTATGAAAATGGCCAAAGCCAGCGACTTAAACGCAGCTAAACAAAAAAAAAAAAAAAAAACAAAACAAAAACAAAAAAAAAATAACAATGCAGCCCAGTTATGTTAGTTTTGTTTTTTGTGCTGTGGGAAAGTGAACTCCGTGTGCCTGCCTAACCTGTATTTGCTGCCTAAGCAAATGATTGAACAACACATTTCATTTAGAGCTATTCCCTTGACACGTTAATTGATAGAGAGCGCATAATTAATATAAATTATAATGGCCAAGCCCAAAAGGCTTAATGCTGCTTGGTGCATGTGAAATTGTGTAGAAAATAAATCAAGGCAGCTGTAACAATGAGCTGAATTGATCATTGTCAAATGACCTGATGGCCAAATACAACAGAGCCTATTTTCTTTAATTAGTATATCAATTAAAGCACACACACACACACACTCACACATACCTTGGCATGGAACAGCTGTAATAATATAATTAAAATTCATTTCGATTTTTGAATTGGCTGTGGGCAAAAACACAGCTCACAGCTCACAGCTCACAGCTCCCAGTTCCCATTCATAACAACAATAACAAGCCAAACGCAATCGATTAATTCAATTAAATTGAAAACATCAATTTTACGTTTTATGATTAATTACATGTCGAGCTACATATATACATACATCTATATGAATGTTCAACATATTTGACACACGTCTGTGGCAAAGTTTAAATTATTGTTGAATGCTTTCGGGCGCTAATTAGCAAAACTTGTCAGCTCAGTTCAGCTCGTCATACAAAAACCAATTAATTTGACTAAATTCTTGTAATTGATTAAGCTAATTTATCAAAATGCTTGTTAACAACAATCTGTCGCATATTGCCATCGGCCCAGACATAATAGAGTTCTGCGTGTCCTTTGGCATTAGTTTCATTTGCTGCCAATAAATATGTGTGTTTCCTTTAAGAGAGTTCCTTTACCGTTCACGTTTGCCTAATTCTATTATTCTTGCTCACTTTTCTACACTCTAGAATTTTTTTTTTCTTTGGCTCTCTGGACATGCGTACGTGACCACGTAATAACTGTAAGTAAGATTTTTATCTATAATTCAGTGTACGCGCTTTCCGACGCAATTAAGTGGCCCGGCCGCAATAAACATTTTCATTCCCATTTACTTTGCCAGCTGTCTAGACGAGATTCTATTTGTCAGTTAGCGAGAGAAAAAATAAAAATACTTTGAGTGAGTTATCAAATAGTAAAGAAAAACAGTCCAAACATTTCCTTTGACAACTAACTGCTAAGCAACGGCAAAGGTAATGGCAATGGGGGAAAAAATATATTAATATTGCGTGGAAAAAGTTGCGCACTTTTATTTATTTAATTAAATGCCGCGGCGGCAAAACTTTTGCCAAACTACTCGAAAAACTAACAAACCAGGCCGAGCGATCCACTTAATTAAGTGTTTCACAAAAAAAAAAAAAAAAAAAAAAAACAAAAAATTGAAGGGCTGCTTTGAGGCAAATGGCAGCCATTAAGCCATAAAGCGCATAACTCGCATTGCGTTTACGTCACGTATGACAAAATGCGTGAAGCAAGCTTTAATATATATTATAATAAAAAAAAATATATAAATAAATAAATAATAATTTTTTATTTCAGAGCATTGCTTTAAGCTTGTAAAATATATTTCAATAACTATTTAAATTAAATTTAAATGTTTTATTTATTTTTTATTTTTTGTCGCGTGTGAAAAAATGTGTAAGGCTTTAATTAATATTATAATTGAAAAGAATTTTGTTTAAAAAAAAAATGTTAATATTTTTAATTTTTGAGCATTGCTTTAAGCTTGTAAAATATATTTCAATATCTAATTAAATTAAATTTATGATTGTTTTATTTTATATTAATTATTATTTTTTTATTTATTATTATTATTTTTTTTATAATTAATTTTATTATTTTTTCTTCAAGTCTTCTCAGCAATTTGCCATATATAAATAAATCTTGTCTTTCACATATATTTATTTCATTCCTTAATCTTCAGAATTCCCTTACTGTTTCCCATTTTAGTCAATAAAATATTTTGAAATATTTATTATATTAAATGAGGTTCTCGAGCAGTGGCGCGCCTATGCAGCGGAAAAAATTATGCTCGAAAAATTTGTAAACCAAAAAAATGTTTTTTTTTTACTGAATAAACACTTACAAATTTAATTTAATTTAAACTAAAATTACACATTTTTGACGACAAACAGAAATTTTCCATTGTTCCATTGTTTTTCTGTGTGATTCTTTAACTTCTCAAATATTTTCAAATACAAAAAATAAATAAAGAAGAACCTTGACTATTTCCATATATATATATCACAGTTGTGACGCATGACTTCTACATCATATTTATTTATTTAACATTTCAACATAAATATTTATTAAAAAATTTGTCTAAGCATTTCATTGTCTCTGCCAGCTTTCAGATAATTAAATATTTTAGTTATTACCGCCCATTTTCATGCAGCAAAAAAAAAAAAAAAAAAAAAAAACACAAACAAACGAAATTCTCAAGTTGTTATAATAAAATTTGCGACCAAAATTCACTCAGTTTCAATATCAATCGAATTGCCAGGCTTTATGGCACAGTTGGCAGTTAATTTTGTTTATATTTTCAAGTAGTTTGATGAACTTAATTAAAAATAAGTAAGGCAAAGTTCAGATTAATGCGTCAAGTCGGTCGCCGAAACGGAACGAAGGTCCTGAAGAGGGTTAAAACATGCCACAAAGTTTATCGTTTGCCAATGTCTGCCGAGATTTGCGCAGGATTCGAAGAATCCTACTGGCTCTGCCTGACTCTGACTCTGACTATGGCTGTGGCTGTGGCTGCGGCAGCCGCTGTGGCGCTGGCTCTGTCAACTGTCAAAGTTGTTTGGCAAAGCGTGTGGAGCGAGAAGGCCTTAAATCGATTAAGTGCTCGTAAGCAAAGTATCAGCATGCGGCAGCCATATGCTCTTAGAGGCCGTCAAATTGTGGTCTGGCACAAACTAATATTGTTGGCTAAAATATTTGGCCGCACTCCCCACACTTGCCCCATGGGCGTGGCGACAAAAAAGGCAAAACTTCTTCGTGGCCAATTTTTGTGCGCAGCTCGTTTGTTGTTTGGCATTCGCCAAAGTTGCTAATAAATTAAATAAACATTCAGCAAACCCCACAACTACTCACCAGTTGGACTGAGCAGCGCCAGTAGAAGCAGCAGCAGGCTGCATGTTATGTAGCAGGAGGCGGCAGCATCGGTGGAGCAGCAGCCGGCGCTCAGTTGCAGGCAACGGCCACGTCGTCGTCTATTCAAAGTTGCACCCATTTTGTTGCATTAATGTGTTCCGTATCCTCACTCCCTCTCTCTCTCTGCCTATCTCTCTCTCTCTCTTTCCTTATTTTGGTTTCTCTTCTTTTGGTGGCTGTTTGTAACACTTTTGGCCAAGTTTCTTCTTTCGTCGGTTGTTGCTTGACGCTGGCGCTGGTAAAACTTTAATTTTTCAATTTGTTGCGGAATTTTTTTTTTTTTAGTTTTTTCGGTTATTTTTCTTTTGCCACAATTTGGGGCACGCAGCAAGCGTGTGTTGCTTTTTTTTCTCTACTTTCTTTCACTTCTTTCTTCTTTGACTACTTTTACTGTTGTTTGCTTTGCGTTTTAGTTTTCGTTGTTGTTGTTGTCTCATTTGCGCATTGCAATAAATTTCCCTTGACCGCCAACGAGGGAGTGCGTCACTCAGCCAGGATCCAATGTCCAATGTCCTGCTCCTGGTTGGTTCCCTTTCTTTACTTCCTTTCGGCTGCTCTTAGCTGTGGCCTGCGTTTTGTCGTTTGCTATTTATTTTTATTTTCCATGCGCTCCTTGCTATTTGCTCTTCTTATTATGTGCTCTATGCACACACACACAGACACACACACACACACATATACACACTCACGTCTGCACCTTCACAGTTACAGTTACAGTTACAGTTACATTTACATGCGTCTTGCCAGTGTTTGTTCAGCAATTTGTGTTTGTCTGTTATTTGCTCGCGTTTGTCTTTGCTTTCTTTTCCATTACAGTTTTCTTT
This sequence comes from Drosophila stalkeri, assembly GCA_035047405.1. Taxonomy (NCBI): domain Eukaryota; kingdom Metazoa; phylum Arthropoda; class Insecta; order Diptera; family Drosophilidae; genus Drosophila; species Drosophila stalkeri. Next base: position 5,063,349 of record JAWNPR010000039.1, on the reverse strand, counting down.
GTTGTTGTTTCTAATGCGTGCGGTTAAATTAATTGAAGCATCGCCAAAAAAATTACAATTTCCACAATTCCTGGAAATTTCGCATATGGCAACAGCGTCGCATCAAAGCCAGTTGAACAATTTGTAAGCTGCAAGGAAACAAAGTTGACAGACATTTGTTGATAAGACTTTTTATATTTGGTATTTAGATTTGAAGAAAGAGATTTTGCATATGTTTTAAAAATATATTTTTAGGGACTGCCAAGCAATATACATATATGAGAGTTTAAGAGTTGTTGAATATTGTTTTTAGTTATAAAATGAAAGTAATAAAGACATTTTTAATTGCATAAACAAACAGAATGTAAATAATTGCATGTCTTATGTTTTAGATAAGGTAAAAATTAAAACTAGTATACTTGAAGTAAAGTTATGCATATTATGCTTATAACACATAAAGTCTATAGCTATAGGAGCTCTAGATCTTGGTACTAAGAAACATTTACTCAAAGAGGAAATGAGAAATGTTTGCTAAGTTTGATTAAGATGAAGTAAAATTTTTATAGATCGGTCAATACTCTGAGAAAAAACATGAATCTTAAATCTGTTCTTTGCGAAGCGAAAATTAAAAAAAATAAATAAATAAATAAAAAATAAGTTAAAATAAAAAAAAAATAAAAATAAATAAATAATTGAATAATATAATATTAAATAAATAAATTATAATAATGTAACTTGTCCAACAAAGCGAAAATTACTAAAAAAAATTAATTAAATACAATGAATATATTATATAAAAATAAATAAATAATTCAATAATAAATAAATAATAATAATAATAATAATAATAATAATAATAATAATAATAATAATAATAATAATAATAATAATAATAATAATAAAACAATAATAGTAGTAATAAAGATATCAATATGAATCAATTGTATTTAAGCGAAAGACTAAAGACTTGACTAGAGAAATACCAAATGGAATATGTATTCTCAAAGATTTCCTAGACATGAACGCTATAATTTAGATTTATAAAGTATTTCAAAAAGAGAACTAAACCAAAATTCTTAAGCTTTCCACTTTGCTTATGTATGTAACAAGCTCATCATACTAAGAATAGTCCTACATGCATTTCAGCATCAGAGTTTAAAGACATCTAAGCGCTTAAAATACTACCCAATCCAAAATCAATTCTCAATATAATAAAATTTATTATTTTTTTTATTTTTCAATAAATATTGAATATATATAGTATTATATATTAATATAAATATTTCAACAAATGACCTTAAAAGAGATAACCTAAATGGCAAATAAATCAAAAATATTGCTCTCTGTAAATTCGATAATTGAATGTTGAATTCAATTAATGAATAACATGCCCACACACACACACACACACACACACACACACATTCAATGGCAATTAATGTGTGCTGTTGTGGCTGAGGAAGCTTTGCTTAGCGGGCGACTAATTCGAATGCTATGATATAAACTCAATTAAGCTGCTCAAGAGCCGAATGACGAACTCCCGCACATAAATTAATAATATTTGTTCGCAAATCTCAAAGTCTCAAAAGCGGAAATATGACAAGAGCTTGGCATTTGTTTTGTTTGCGTCTACTCGGTTGAAATTCAATTTACATAAAATCAATTAAACAAACATAAGAAATCGTACACGCACACACACACACACACACACAGAGACACTGTGGCAGAGGCTGAATAAACTTTTCAAATGAAATCATGTTATGTAATTAGAGGCCATGAATAATTTTAGCACCTTGTTGTCAGCTATTTAAGCAAAGATTCACGCACATGCCAGTGAGCCAGCGATGGAGTGGCTTATGCAAAATAGTCTTTGGACCACGGTGCGTATACTCAACGGCATGGTTTTGACTGCTTATATATATATGTATATAAGTAAGTAACATGGAATACCTCGAGCCATTTACATAGTCAAGTTCTGTTTTTCTCAGCCTTTTGCATAATTAATTATGTGGCCAGAATGGCGACGCTTTGTTAAATATGCAAATAACCAAAGCGACAGCACTAAGAATAGGACACAAGACGAAGGACGCACAGCCACACAGAGGTCACTCACATGCGGTAGTGGCTGATGCTGCTCTGGCAGCCGGCACACATCTTAATTAAATTAAATTACCCATACGCCACGTGGAACGTAGCTCATATTTTAAATTTCGCTTCAAGTTATATGAACGAAAAAGCCAAGCAGCTAAATTTCGATTGCCGTGTTCAATGGCATGCTGCTAACAAAGGCAGCCACAGTTCAAACACTTCCACACACACACACACGCACACACACACAAATGCGTGCTGCTATGTAGGCCAAGCTCGACTGTGTGCTAGCTGAAGCAATGAGCGCTTGAGTGACTAAATGACTGTCTGACTGAGTGACAAACCTACTGGCTGACTGACTGACTGACTGACTGACTGACTGACTGAGCCAGGCCATTTATTTTTGCCTGCCTCTGTCTCTGTGTGTGTGTGTGTGTGTGTGTGTGGCCATGGCCACTGCTGTCCCTTTGGCAGGCATTTAAGCCTGCCATTGCTTTAAAATGCTGCTACATAAAAGAAATGCTTAGAATTTAAATACTTAATACTGGCAACAAAGATATAAAAAGAACTAACAGACTTTCTCTGTTAAATATAGATTTCATATGTATTTAAATATTGACAAGTCCCGACTGAATTTTAAGTAAGCAAAGTAGAATACATTTTTTAAATGTATGCAAACTTTACTTTGGTAAATATTTTAGACAAACTTTAAGCTCATAGCTTAAAGAATTTATTCTATGATATTTGGCTATCAAAGGCGTAGGTATTTTATACTTCGCATTTTTGTATTATTATTTATTGTTGGCAAATATCTAAAACAATAACCGTCTAAGTTTTAAGTAAACAAAACATAGTTTAATGCAATTTATTGAATTTGTTTTTAGCACATATTTCAGAACAACTTGAAGAAATTTATTGTCGTGCTTAGCAAATAATTAAACGATATTTTGCTAGCAAAGGCAAAGCGATTTTATATAAGAAAATTAAATAACACAAATAAATAAAATAAAACGAAAATAGTCCAGAAATATTTTAAAATTTTAATACATCAATTATATTTATATTATTTATCATATTTTTCTAATTTTTAAATTATTTGCTTTTATTCTATATATTTATACATTTCAAACTTAGTAAAGAATATATGTATATTAAATTTAAAAAAAAAATAATAATAATAATAAATAAATAATGAAAATAAAACATAAAATTACAATAATGATAAATATATAAATAAATATAAATAATAATAATTACAAAAAAATAAAATAAAATATAATATATACAAAGACAAATATATATATATTATACTTAAGCTATTTTTAGCTATAACTTAAACAAAATTAGGCAATTTATGCCCACTCTACATAAATTTGATCAAAATATATATAATTATATGAATCCTTTAAGCATAAGCAAACTTTATTCAAGTCTCACTTCCTATATAAAAAAATATTCATTATAAACTCAAAACTTTCCATTCATTAACTTTAAGCTACATTAAATATATTTCGTACTATTTAATTGGGCTCATAAATGACCGCAATTTGAGGCTAGATAAATGGGCAGTGTTTTTCGGCCGTTTTATAGCTAGAATTTCATAATTATTGTAATTTATGTTTGACACCTGAGGCGCGCCCGCTACGCATAAAAGTTCAACAGAAATTTGTAACGAAAAAACCCCAAAAAAAAAAAAAAAAAAAACTGAAAATAAAAAAAAAAATTATTGGTGCAAAGCATCCTGGCCAGCAGAGTGGCCCCCTCAAGGGAAATATGGCTTAAGTTGTGCGACTCACTTTAATGCTCACTTGCTGGCAATGTTGTTGCTGCTCCTGCTGCTCCCGCTGCTGCTGTTGCTGCTGTTGCTGTTGTTGCGTCTTATTATGCTTTGTGGCCAGGAAGTCGCCGATGTTGGCAATGAAAAGGCAGCTTTGCCTCTGAGCTGCTGCCGGCAATTGGCATATTTTTTTTTTTTTGTTTATTTCGGCTTATTGAGTAGTTGTAGCTGAGGGCGGAGGGCGAAGGGCGGTAGAGGTCTTCGCTGTTGACTTTGTTGGCCTTGTCTGCCAAGTTAGAGTTGATGCGAAGTGTTTCGAGCGCTGGCCACGTGCGTTTAGAATAATAACAAATTATTTGTTGTCACGCACGTAACGGTACTTTCATTCATAATTTATGCATTTTAATTTGTCAAACGACGAGCCACCAACACGTGAATATGAATGCCACTCGCGAATGTTTTTCTTTTTTTTTTTTTTTATTTTTACTTTCTGTTAGTCGTAATGCAGTGCTTCACTCATAGAGTTACGTGTTTCAGTTAGTGTTGTTTTAGTTTCAGTTATCGTATTTGTTTTTGTTTCTGCCTTGTCATATGCAAACACACACCTAATTTAGCCTTTTCACTGCTAATTCACACACGCACACCCGCACACTCACACTCACATAGAGTCACACTCACACTCACTCACACATATACAGTCACAGCCACACTCATGCTGAGACACTGAGGAATCGTAGTTGTCGTTGTTGTCGTTGTCGTCGCAGTCGTTGTCGTCGCTTCTTCTGTCGGTCTTCGCAGCGCTTGTCGTCGTCTCAACCACACAGCACCAATAACCGACCAAGACTAAAAGCTTTGCTCTCCTCATTACCTGGTTTTCCACTTGGGCCGCCGCACGCACGACTTCCACCCGAACGGATGTGAGCCTAAGAAAAGCCGAGCCAACTTGCCCAAAAAAAAAAACTGCAAAAAATATATGCGCTCGCATCGAAAACTCTGTTTCGCGTTGTCTGAGGTTGCGAAAGCGCACGCAACGATTGCAAGTGAGCGAGATAGCTGCCGAGCGAGATGGAGACAGAGAAAGGGAGAGAGAGAGAGAGAGCCTACGTTCGATTGAGCGAATTTACACGAAGCGAAGGTCGTTTCAGCTATGCGTGTGAATGCTCGGCTTTTGTGTGTGGTAGACAATTTGGCTGCTCTCTTATATTTCAATTCCATTTTGTTCCATTACAGCTCTTTGGCTGTTAGGTTTTGAAAAATAATGGGAAATTTAGAACGGAGCGCATTTAAATGTTGTAAATGAAATAGTTATTATAATAATACATAATTTATAAAAATTGATTTTAATTTAAATTAATGTTTAATTATGGATTTATGAATGGTATCCCAAAAGAAAGCAATATCTTGACTACTGTCGAATCATTTGTTATTTTGAGTGATAGTTTTATACAGCTTTTTGATTGAATAATAAACTTAAATTCAGTAGCTGATATTAATAATAATTAGTAAAATTGAATTTAAAAAATTGCTATTATTTTTTTTTTTTTCTCCGTTTATTTGTTAACGTCATACGGGACTAAATGACCCTTTGAGAACTTTGTCTTCCGTTAATTTTGCCCTTTTGGTGTCGCCGGCTAACTTTAAGGTTAGCTGTTGCTATTGCCTATACTATTATTAAAATTATTTACAATATTTACAAATTTACAATAAAGTCTTCCAGGCTTAAGTATTTGATGTAAACCATGAAATATAATGACATTTATGTCTAATATATTTATATTCATTTAACATATATTTAGGTCTTCAATATAACAAATAAATAAATAATATAAAATGTATAAAAATGTTAAAGAAAAAACAAACGAATTAATTTCTTTAATTTAAACATGCTAAGATTGACGAAATTAGCAATTTTTTTTTATTTTTTTTTAAATTATTATAATTGATATTTATAAAAAAAAATTAAAAATAATTATTACAAATTAATTTTTATATGAAAATCAAATCATAACTTTTATTTGCAATTTTTATTATAAAAATCAAAAATAAGAATTATGCTTTGATTTTTATTTTAAAAATTGAAATAAAATTCAAATTGAAAACTATTTTGATATAAAAAAGCTAGATCATATATGGACCTATATAATTGATCTACGCATTCATGCATTTCAGATATATAGTATATACTATTTATTTGTACCTAAGTGCACTAATTAGCTTCCAAGATTAGTTTAAAAACATTTAAAAAATTTCGAAATATATTGAATCATTTTTCTTTTTTTTCTGTTTATACACGGGTCTAAATGGCTATTTGTGTAGCCTTCGACATTTGTTAATCCTGCCCCTTTTTTATTTAAGGTTAGCTGTTGCTATTGCTTATATTAATATTAAATTAATTACAAATTTTTAATATGACAATTTCCATTCATATATTATATTATATATATTTATATATGCACATTAACTTTTGTAATGCATTGCGAAAAATTTCATTATTCAAAAATATATATAGATAAGCCTTAAGACATTTCTCCTTTCATTTCCTCAAACTGAAACTCGTTTGACACGCCTTAAGCAAGAGCAAAGCATATAGTTTCAATTTGTATAAAATTGGCTTTTTCATGTTGAATATCAGCAACAATAGTTGATTTATTGTATCTCATTAAATACAATTCATTGACTGCTCAGTTGAAAGCTATCAGCTTTCAATTTCAACAATAGCCACAACTGCTCTTCAAATATATATCGAGTATTAAATGCTCACAAATACAAATATATATAAATATATGTAGCCTGCATCAATAGCATTTTCATTGATATGCATTAAAACAGCAACAGCAACAGGAGCAGCAGCAACAGCAGCAGCAACAATAATAATAATAGCCATACGCACGCATCATTAGGGCAAAACAACAATAAGAAAAGAAAAAAAAAGAAAGTGCTGACTGCTGCAGAGTGAATTCAAAACTTGGCCAAAACTAAACTCTGGGCTAACAACAACAACAACAACAACAACAGTTGCTGTTGTAATGATTGTTGTTGCTATTGGCCATGATAGTTGAGGCAGGCAGCATCGGCTCATTGACAGTCATAATGCACAGCCTTGAGTGCCATTTGGCACAAAGAAAGAGAGAGACCGATGAGAGAGAGAGAGAGAGAGATAGAGCGTGAGAGACAACAAGTTGAATTAAGAATTTGCACTTTTACTTAAGCGAAAAAGTTTGCCTCGCCAGGTTGCAATGTGCGCTAATTTGAGCACTTTGAGAACAGTAACAAAGAAAGAGACAGACAGAGAGACAGACAGAGAGAGAGAGAGAGAGAGAGAGAGACATCGCCTCAGCGTGTGGCGAATTAACGAAAATTGATTACGTCAACTTTTTCAATACGCTCTACAAGCTATATGCGTATGTCTCTTTATCTCTTTGTCTCTGTGTTTTGTTTCAGCTTGTTTGTAAATTGCATAAATTTGATTATGGAATTGCGTGATGCTCGTAGGTAATACGTGTCAGCCTTTGTAGCAACTGAGATTCATTCAAGTCTATGCAACTCGTAACTAATTGGCGTACGTATTGCTGTATTCATGAACTGATTGAATCTCTGGCACTTCACAAGCTTCATTATTTAACATTTCAATTAGAAGCGGCGCAAGAAACTCTAGAGAGACGAAGGCATTTCAAAATCAAATTTGTACTCTTGGCTTATTTCAGCTAGATCAGACAAGACAATGGGTGCCAGAACACACACACACACAGAGAGAGAGAGAGAGAGAGACTATGTCTGACTGTGGATAGCCATCAACGGATTTTAGCCAGTTGCAGCTATTTAGCATGTAAATGTGAGCCACTGGCAAATAGTGTGACACCAAGTCCTTACCATCTACTCTACCCCCTTTTAACTCAAGTCGCATCTATTTTGCATACAAATTACTTTTCTTTATGTTTTTGCCCAGACTCTGAGTCTGTCTGTTGGATGCTGCTGCTGTAGCTGCTGCTGCTTGAGCTGCCTACAAAATAATTTAAATGTTTCATTTGATTACAAATTGTGTGCTCTTGACTAAAACTGACTTTCAGTTTAATTGCGTCTCACTAGCTAGATAAAAATATGCATTTTACTAGATCAACAGATAAACAGAGCATAAACTAACTCGATAGAGTTATTTGAGACAGAGCTCAAATACTTTGACATTTTTATTTATTTATTTATTATTCTGCTAGAAATTCTGCAACTCATACTTAATTTTTACTTATTTATTTTTTTTTCTTATTTTTTTTCATTTTATTTTTATAATTTACGCCATGTAACTATTAATAGTATTAATAGTGTACTAAAAATAGCTAGCCCTCATAAGTATGCTATAGTTTTTTTAGTAGCCCAAAATTTTTGTTTGTCTTGCGCTTTCGCTGAACACAAATGAAAGTGTTGGCGTCTGGACACACACATGGGCACAAACAGTCATTCACACACCCACACACACATACATACGCACACCCTTACACCCACGCATCGCACGCTCACTCAACAAAGAAGTCGGTCATTGGGTTCACAAAACGCTGGCAGAGCACGCTCACATTTTTTTGTTCATGTTTATTATAATGAACGTAAAAAAAAAGAAGGGCAAAGCACGCATACGAGCGCACATCACATTCACGCCAAGAAATACACCCGCTCAGGCGCAGGCGACAAAAGTTTCAAAAATGTTTTCGAATCTTGCTGCAAAGTGTGTCAGCCATATATATTATTAAAAAATATATATATTAAAAAATAAATAAAATATGTATGCCATATATATTATTTAAAAAAAAATATATATATATATAATACAAAATAAATAAAATATATACAAAATATTAATAAATAAATTTTTTCTGTTTAATTTATTTATAGACCTACACGTAAACACAACAAACAGAAGACTAAAAATATCTCATCCTCTGGATAATAGTCTCAAAAATTAAAGAATAATAGACTAGACAATAAAGACATTAAGCCATCTGCCTAGTTAAAGTAAATTTAAGCATGCGCCATAGAGACAATGACAAAAGCTGCAATAAAATAATGACATTTAATATATATAAAAAAAAATAAAAATAAATAATTAATATATAAAAAATAATATTAAATAACTAAAAATCTCTCACAATCTTTTAAGAATTTTAATTAAAATAAAACTAAAATATTTTCCTCAATTAAAACATTTTTGCAACTTTTGTCGGCATTGTCTAAATGCAGGCTGTGTGCATGTCCGGATGTTGATTACTGTAGCCTATGTAAAAGAGTGTGTGTATGTGTGTGTTGTGTATGTGTGTAGGTGTGCGTATGTAAAGTCATTGCACGCTGTCGTCTAATGATTACAGACATATTATTACTTGACACAGACGACTCGAAGGGGCGTAGCAGACAGACAGAGCGACAGCAGAAACAATGCAAGAATTTTTCTATTTTTCACTGCAATTATCGTTGGCTTTATGATGTGTAAATGCAGGACTTATTATTTCACATACAAGTATGGGTGTGTGCATATGCATATCTCTCACTCTCTGTGTGTGTGTGTGTGTGAGGGAGGAAACATAAAATTGCCATAAAAATAACATTAGATGCCTCGCGGGATTCGCTCATCAGACAAAAACAATGCGACTGTCGCCATTGCATAGCCGACTTCATGCACGAGGCGAGCTAGAGAAGTTTATAGCTTTCAATTCCATCGCTCTATCTACCGCGCTCTCTCTCTCTCTCTGCCTCTCCTGGAGTATGTGCAGCCATTGTGCGGGCTTTTTTTTTGGGCTACGCTTGAGCGCTCTAATCAATGTGCACCACTGATTAATGTGAGGCATTCGGCAATGCGCACCACAATTGCACGGCTTACAGTAGAGTTTGTGCTGCCTATTTATTAGCTTGCGGCTAGAGCCATAATACTCTGGCATTCCAATGCATTGCCCTCAATGAATAATTAAGCGGTCTATACACATTCATCAGCGTGCCACACACACACACACAGCAACCACTCAGCCCGCCCACTGCACCACACACGCAGCAACCACAGCGTCTTTAATTTAAGCAACGAGTCGTTGGCTGACTGCCTTACTGGTTGCTTGGGTATTTTATTCATTCACTCATTCATTCATTCACTTTTCGCAGCTCTTCACGTGTGTGTGTGTGTGTGTGTGTGTGCGTCTTGGGACATTGCGTATACGACGCGTTAGCCGACTGTGGATTCTAATGAAATGCCATCTAATTTATAGAACGTGGCGCAAATTATTCAACTGCTGTCCGGTAAGCGAAACACATTTCGTCACGTTCACCAAATGTAGACATAAAATAAATATGAAAATATGAAAAAGTAAAAACAAAAACAAACAAAAAAATAAAGCCGAAAAAGCCGAAAAAGCCGAAAAAGCCGAAAGAGCCGAAAAACGACAACGAAACGCAAAGAGCATCAATATTTTCCATTTGCCTTCTTCTATTTGCGTGTATTTTTAATTTATTTGCATTTGCTCATTGAAATGCTGCACAAATATCACGCCCACGCCCACGACCACGACTACGGCCACGCCCACTTCAAATGCCAGAAGCTACCCAAAAATAAATGACAATTTATGGCTGTCATTTTTATATATGCGATATTTTCGGCCAGGCACCCAAAACACACACACACACACACACACACACACCAAATAATAATAAAAAAAAAAAAGAAAAAACGAAGCTGAGAAAAAAATTGGTGGGAAATATATAAAATAAAAATATTAAACGAATTTTAACATGCAATTTTTACCTACACCCGAGCGCTGTTCGTCATAAATTCTCGTTATACAATTTAAAACATTTGCTAAACACGCATTTCCTGCCTGCCTCATGGCATAAATTTTCTTCTATTTTCCTTCATTTCTTTTTTTTTTTTTTCCTTGCCAACTGCCCAATGGCCAGCTAGGGTCCTGCGGATAGCTAGGCTGGAATTGCCTCTCGCATTCACACAGATAAAATTGTCAATGTTTGATGAATGCGTATCGAAATGTATAAACACATAAATGAAAATATATTTGTGCAGCGAGCGTTTGGCGTTCACTTTTTATTCCACAATAAAATGAAACGGAAACGAAAAATTTCATAAATACATCAAAATGCGTGAAGCGTGTTCAACAAAATACAAATAAATATAATAAGTTAATTTGACAGCATCAACTTGCAAAATTTTATTTATTTATGTTTACATTTTTGTATATGTATTTATTTTCATTTATTCGTATTTATTTATTTACTTTTTATTTATTTAATAATTACAAATAGCTGAAGGCTAACAAAAACTATGCAAATCAATTAGTATTCGCGCATTACGAATATTTCATTTGACTATTTTTTTTATTAAATTAACTTTTTAATAATAATTTTTGAAAATAATTTACTTGCAAGTAATTTGGCTGATTTTCGTTTTTTATTTTTTTTTTTTTTTACTTTTACAAAAAATTCTGCAAAGAATCTGTAACATTATTTTGACCCGAAACAAAACACGAAAGAAGCCTTAGTGTGACTTTATTCTGTATGGCTTTTAATAAAGAAGCCCATGAAATCGAACTGAAGTTAAAGCATATGGAAGTTATATTAAATTATAAAATTTATACTATTAAATGTTGTAAGTTAAGATTGTTCTAATTATATTTTATGGATTACATTTGATTGGCAATAAAAAAAAATAAATAAAAAATCCGTAACAAAATAAAGGCATTTAATAATTTAAAAAAATAAATAAATAAATAAATAAAAATAAAAAAATAAAATATAAGTTATTTTGCTTTTAATAAATAATTTGTTGAATAACCACAAAATTTATATTTATTTTTGAACAGAACTCGTATACAATTTATAACATTTATTTATGTATTTATGAAATTTTTTGTTTTTTTCTTTTTTTTTTATATCTTATTAATTTATCATTTTTCAACTGTGTCAAACTCAGTCCTATGTGTTCGACCATCGATTGACAACTGTGATAAAGGAAGCTCTGTCGCATCTGTTCACACCTCGCTGCAAGTAAGTTCTCATTCCCGATGTCTGCTCATTGAACCACAAAATTAGTGTGAGTTCATTTGCAGCCAGCATCAACATAGCACACACACAAACACTCACATACACACACACACAGACACACACTCACACACATATACAAGCATACACACACATGGCTGCTTAGCTAAACACTCGAAAACACGTGTCAGCTCAAAATGTTATGTGGCAAATGGGCAAACGAACAACGTGCCAATCCGTGAGCCTTGAAAATTTATTAACACATGCCAATCATAAAAAAAGACGAAGATGGAAACAAACGAAAATCGTTATTTCATTCAGACAATAGGCAACAAATTTACAAAGTTCTTGAAAAAATATTCGATAAATAAAAAATATTGTACTATTGTAATAAAATAAAATATAAATAATTATTATTATAGTTAGAATACATTTTTAAAGTTGATTAGAAAATAAATAAAAAATAGTTTTGTAAAATTTATAATAAATTAAAATAATATACTCTATATTATTTTTAGTTTCTTAATAAACAATAAATAAATAAAAAAAAATTGTTTATCTATATTCAATAAATTAAAAAGAATTGAAGTTAATTAAAAAAAAACTAAAAATATATAATAAAATAAATTTTAAAAATGAAATATATATATTAAAAATCTAGTGAAAATTATGAATTTTAATAGCTAATAAGTTTTTAAAAATATTATTTTTTTTATGTATATATTCCCAACAATTTTTGGTAGAAAATACTTTTGGGAACCACCTCGAGCTACCTAGAATTTCGAGCCTTGGCGTCAAAATTACAGTCACGTTTTCGATTATGAAAAATTTTATTTCCCTTCCAGCTTTCGCGTACATTTCGCTATTGTTGATTATGCATATATTGTTATTTATTATTTGTTAAATAAATAAAAATAAAAAAAATAAAACAAGAAACAAACATTTGCTCGCAGATAAAAGTGAGGAATAAAATCAATTGACAAAAGTTGTTGGCCAAAGTGCTGCCGAATCGTTTGAAGTATTTATATCAAAGCCAAAGTTTAAGCTCAGTTTGTTTAAATTGTTAATTGATTTTGTCTGGCTCGAGACATTCCATAGAAAGGCACTCGAATTTTGTGGCTTTTGTGCAGCCGAGCGCGGTATTAGCTAAGCTGGACACTGAAACTGCTTAACTTTCATGCAATTTACAGCTAAAGCAAACTACTTTCAGTTGCCCTGGCCCTCAGACGCTGGGCATAAATCTAAGGCAAGCAGCGAGCATTTTGCTCAACATACAAACGACAAACAATTTTATTGTAAGGGGCACACACACACAGACACAGACACAGACACAGATATGGGAGCGTGCACAATGTTATATGAGTGAGGTTAGTGGACAGCAACAACGAAATTGCGAAAGGATATGACTTTGCTACACACACACACAAACACACCCACACACACACACACATGTGCACATGTGGTGCATGGCATGCGGTTGCAGTTTTATGCGTTAGCATGACTGTCTGCCCACAGCCACGCCCACTGTCACAGAGGGCAGCGCAGAGTTGAGAGGAGGGCGTGGTTAGCTGTGTTGGGGTCGGCAGCGCAGCGAGCACAGCTTGATCCTTTTTTATCTTCTATTTGATTTTCATTTTTAATACGAAAATAAGTTTAGCTTAAAATTGAATTATTTGATTTATTTTACTCACTGCACTCTGTGTGTGTGTGTGTGTGTGTGTTTGTATGTCCTTCTCTCTCTCTCTCTCTCTCTCTCTCTCTCTCTCTGTGTGTGTGTCTCTGCAAACTTTTCTTATTTCGTACAGAGAAAAAAGTGCTTCCTACATTTTTGCTGGCCATTTTGTCTGCGCTTTTGACTTTGAGCATAATTTAATCGGATATTTGTAGCTGCCTGCACTGCCTGCGCTGCCTTTGGCGTATTTATTTTATTTATTTAAGTTTTATTTTTTTTTTTTTATATGTTTTCGGCAACTTGTTGTTCCATAGATTTTCACAGATTCTATTTGGCGAAACGAGCGAGTCAACAAACGATATAAATAAATTGAATTTCATATCAAATTTACAAACTGCATTCACGGTTTAAGTTTTATTTGCCAATTACACTGCACAAAAAATGGCAGTGAAAAATATTAAAAAAAAAAAAAAATTACGAGAGAGCTTTAATTATCTTAATTAGTTTATTGCAAATTAAAATACAATTTTATTTTAAATATTTAAAGTGAAAATAAAATGACTAGCAAAATGAATGTGTTGAAAAAAATAAATAAATAAATAAATAAAAAATATAAATATAAAAATAAATAAATTTAAATACATATATATGTATGTCAAATTGAATTTATGACCTGTGGCATTGCTCTGACACACACTCATAGATATGGCGTGAGAGAGCCAGAAGCTGTTGAGGTTGAGCAAGTCGACTTTGCGACATTGTTAAATTTTTGCTTCATAATGGCCAAAGTGTTGCATGGAGTATCGTTTGCTGGCAGTTGCTGCATGGCATGCGCCTGTCACTTGCCTCAAATGCTGGCATGACTTTCTTTAAATATGCAATGTTTTTTTTTTTTTCTAATTTTTAAGCTACAATTGGGCTCTTGGACAGCTTTACAAATTACATTTGCAACTCGATTTATAGGTTTGCACAACTGAATCATAGTTAAATTTGTGAACACTGGCAAATGCAGGCTGAATAAACAGAATTTTGGCTGAAGCTGTTATTAAGAATATTTATGGCTTAGATGATTTATGCTTGGCATAAAATATAGAATTTATTAATAATTTTTTTGTGTAAGAAATATATATATCTATAAATATGTATTAAGATTAAAATTTGTTTTTAATTTAAATAAATAACTTTTTTAAAATAAAGTGGTACAAACGAATTAAAAATAAAATATTAAATTATATTTAAATGGCATAAATAACCCATAAAATTACGCAAAAAGAACAAAATAAATATAATAAAATAAAATAAATTAATATAAAAATAATAAAATAAAATAAAAAATACAACAAAGTAATAATAAGGTAAAAACAAAGTACAATAAAATGAATTAAAATATAAATAGAATAGAATAAATAGAAATAAATAGAAATTAAAACAGAAAACAAGTACAACAAAGTAAATATAACAAAATAAATTATAATAAAAGAAAATATAACAAAGTAAATAAAATAAAATAAATTAAAATACAAAAATAAAGAACAAAATAAATTAAAAAAAAAAATAAATAAATAAATAAATTAAAATACCAAAAATAGAACAAAGTAAATATAATAAAAATAAGTTAACATACCAAAAATAGAAGAAAGTAAATATAATAAAATAAAATAAATTGAAATACTTCCCTGCATATTTGTTTCATCTTCCGTTAAAGGCAAAGCCTTTTGGGCAAAAACAAAAAACGAGTCCAAACACACTTTCACTCCCCACTCTATCAGCAGATAACTTTTTTATTTGACATGAAGAGCACACTTGACGGCTTTTCATTGGTATTGTTGAAGCGCCCATCATAGACTCAATGACTCATATTTGATTTTTGTTGCAGACCGCATAGCCGCACATGCTTTTTAGAAACTTGAATTTGGTATTGTCGTAGCAGTTGCCTTAATTAAGGACAATCCCACACTAGATGATATATTTGCAGTCGCAGGAGGACAGTTGAAATCAAGCCGATTGCTGGTTGGGCTGATGGTTGGTCTGACTGGTCTGACTGCTGCAGATGTGGTGTCAACTAGCTGCATCGATATGTCTATGGCTGCACGCAATGCCACTGGCATCCTTGGCTGGGTTATACCATATTGTCAATGTGCATAATTTCACATTGCTGCCAGCTCCTGCTGTGTGTCGTCTCTCAACTCCTGCTGCCTGGACCATTTGTATGGATTTTAGCTGCTGTTGCTGCTGGGCACGTATTGGTGTCTTTGTCTTGGTAGCAACAGAAGCCGAGGTCCTGCCTGATTGTGAGGGTGCTCTGTTTTTGGGGCTCATTGTTGATTTCAACACAATTTAGTGTCTTATGTTGTTGCTGCTGTTGTTACATGCAACTAGCAGCAGCATTTGCTAAATACTAGCACACATGCAACTCAACCTGCTATGCAAACATGCTGCAGCATATGCACACACATGCACATAGACATATATTCAGCTGGCTGGAAAACAAAATGAGTTGCATGTTGATTAAGTCACCTGTACACACTTTCGCACAAGCAAGCACACCTGAGTGAGGGAGCGAGTGGAAGCAAAAGCTTTTCGGCTTTGGCAGGAAGCTGAGTTGTTGCTTTTTATACAGCTGCAGTTGCTTGTGGCTGTTGCTGTTGCTGCTCCTGTTGCTGCTGCTGCTAAAAATTGCTTCATTAAGTGTTTCTTGTTAGCTGTCTGCAGCTGTGTGTATTAGTAACGCTTTTATGCTAATGTCCTTCGAATGTGCTCTCTCGTCCTTGATAGAACTGGCCAAGCCAGAGCCCACCAAATAGACACACTCGACTGCAAAATATGCGTGTTTTTTGAGCTCAGCTTATGCATGTTCAGAACGCCATTAAATAGAGAGTGGGTGTGTGTGTGTGTGTTTGTATGTGATTTGAATAAAAGACAATTTTGTGGCAAATTAACTTGGCAACTCTTAAGGATCCACTTACGTGTAGACAAGTTTAAACAGCCCAATTGAGGTCTCTCCACAAAGCTCTATGCCTGAAGTATTGTGGCTTTTCAATAATTTATGAAGCTTCAACATGTGCACTACAAATGCATAGAGTGCACAGTTGCATCAAGAGAAGATATTTTCAGAAATTTGTTTGCAATAGGTGAAAAGGGTAGATACTTCAAGGGAAATAAGCACTGTTGGGAAAAGCCTCAGAATTGAAGTAAAATAAATAATAATAAATTACAAATATGCTATGAATATAAAAGAAAAAAAAATACTATTTATAAGGAAATAATAATAAATTTGAAATTTTATATAAAATGTATTAATAATACTAATATGAATTAAAATATAATTTTATTTTAATTTTTTTTTTTTTATGGAAAATAATAAAATAAAACATATAATAAATTTTAAAAATTAAATAAAAAAATAAAAAAATTACAAACAATAAATAGAAAAAAATAACACCTCAAATACATATAAACACTTTAATTTCTTTAAAAATTCAAAAAATAATAATAATAATAATAAAGTAATTGAGACAACAAAATAATAATAATAATAAGACAACAAATACAAAAATTATATAAATCTTTGTAATTTCGTAAAATATAAAAAATAAATAGAAAATTAATAATAATTAATAAATTAACAATAAAATAAAGACATTAAATATATATTTAAAAAAAATAAAACGAAATAATTATAATAATATATAAAAGAATTTAATTTCGTTAATCAAAAAAAAACTTGCTTACGAACAGAGCTCTTTTCGCAAGATCAACCGAAAATATAGAAATAATACTCACTCGCTCTCGCTTCTATTGAGCGCTTTGCAATGAAGTACTATACGAGTTCTATTAATGTGTTTAGCGAACACGACACTCGTTTACAAAGGTCAGATAATAACCAGAGAGAAAAAAAAGTTATCTCTTCGATTGCGAACCAATTCCTTAAAGAGTCGACGCTTTCGGTTGTTCTCTGAGTATTTTTCTGTTTCCCTCAAAGTGAAAGTGAAAGACACTTATATGCAGACATATAGGGTATTTTTTTAGTCCAAAACCTTATTCATATTTTATTTTTTTTTTTTTAGTAATATTTAGCTACAATTGAACAATCGATTCTGATTTTTTATTCAAGCCATAGAATTTGTCGCTATGTAGGGCATATCACTTCAAGCCATTGCCAATTGGCTTTGCTAAGCTTCAAATATAAGGTTTATTTATGAATGACACGGCTTAATGTGTGCAGTTGCAGAAGCTATGACAGCAAAAGAGTCTCAATTGCTATCGACATGACTTCGCCAGTTTAACTTAACAATTCCAATATGAGTCTTGGCTTAAAATATAAAATATATTTAAGCTTGTATACTGTGTGATGATGTGAGGAAATTATGATGATAAAAGCAATTTAATTTTATTATTTATATAAATTATTTATAAAAATAAAATATATTAAAACTTGTATACTTAGTGATCATAAAATCTATTTAGTTTTTTTTATAAATTTTATACTTATTTAATTCTTTTACATACATTAAAATATAATAATAAGTTGACATATAGTAAAAAAAAAAATCCATTATTTTAATATATTAATATTGTATTTAAATTTAATATATATTGCACTCTTTTATTATTTCTGAAATATTTAATCTTTTATTCCCATATTCCTATTAATCAAGCTAAACTTCCAACTAATCAAGCTCAAGCTTTAGCTATAAAAAACTCTACCCTTTCTTAGATGCTCTCATCTTGAATATCTCAACAAACTTACTTGCAATTATTTTGATTTCATGCTGCCTGAAACTTATTTCATTTGAAAATTCTTACAAAATCAAATAGCCGAATAACTCTGACTTATCAAATCAAAATCTGTGCAGTGAGCAGTACTTGACAGCTTTGCTTGCTTACTCAATTTACTTTTATTTCCATGGCTTTATTTTTGGTTTTTTCAATTGTAGCTTTGCACAGCTCTACCCTCTCACACACACACACGCGCACAGCTGGCGAATGAAATGTAAATTGAAGAATCTGCATCAAGCTTAGGCAATCAAGATTTTGTTAGCTGTTGGAAAATTTGCAAAACTTTAGCAAGTGTTGCCTCTAATTGTCTCAATTTAAGCAGCCGCATAGTTTCAATTAGGCGCCAGACGTCACACATACACATGAGTAGGCGTGTGTGTGTGTGTGTGTGTGTATTTGGGTATGCAAATTTTTAAGCTGTTTTGCTGCAAAATTATGCTTGGAGCTAATAAAACGCGCTACAAACTACGCGACGCTTGACTGATGAGGCAGCCAAGCGTTGGTCGTAATTTATGTTGTGGCAAACCGAACGGCCCCCATCCCCGATTTCACTGCGCGCGTTAGCCTTTCAGTGGCAGCAACGGCAGCAACAGCAGCCGCGACTGTTTATATTGCTTATTTAATATGTGCACGGTTGCCTGGATATCCGCCATCATGCCAACAGTCTGGCAGCGGTGCTAACGTCAACAATGGCATTTATTGAGTTATGCCGCTCATTTGGAGGCGCCAACCAACAACAATGAGCTCATTGCGACGGCCTTAAATAGTGGCGCGTGTCAATTTGACGCTGGTTGCGGCATTAGTCTCACCTGCAGCAGCAACCACTGGCCCACAACAACAGAATGGCAACTAAATTAAACTCCAAACGTTGTGACGTTGTACTGAGCTAGCTGCCTTTTCGCAGCACGATTATTATTGTCATATCTGTAAGCCAACGCAAACAAAGCTGCATACATTGAAAGAGAATGTGTCAAGTTGAACAAAAATATATACATTTTATTTTTAGCATAATATAATGCAGGTTTTATTATTATCTATTGATTATCCAAATATATTCTTGCTTAGTCTATGTATTTTTATATTAAATCAGGCATTGGGGAAGTACCACATATCGAGCGCAACTTCTTTTATATTTTATAAATATATATATATATATATATATATATATATATATATATATATATATATATATATATATATATATATATATATATCTTTTTTTATTTTTATTAATTTATATATATTTTATTTATATTTTAGAAAAATTATTTTAATATTAAAAATTTCACTTTAAGTTTTTCTTTTTTAATTTTGTATCTCTATTAATGTTTAGTAATTAAATAACAAAAATTTTGATGATATACGTAATATAATTTTAAAATAAAAATAATAAAGTATATAAAAAATATTGCAAAATAAAAAACGTTATTTTTAGGAGGGAAATTTTAATAGTAAATATATATTTTTTTTATTGTATTTGATGTGCTCTTTAAGAAGAAATTTGCTTATATGTTAATGAACAGAAGAAAAACTTCACTTTTAAAATTTTATTTTAGCTTTTCATTTTTAAGCAATGTTTAATACTTAAACTAAAATATTGTTTAATTTAATTTGTGAAATATTTTAAAATAAAAATAATATGTAAAAAAAGTAAAAAAAACAAATTTTTTTTTATTATATTTATATATATATATATATATATATATATATATATATATATATATATATATATATATATATATATATATATATATATATATTTTTAGAGTATATTAATTTTAGTATAAGCAACTAATGTAAATAAACTACTCAGTAAATGGTAAATACTATTTTTATTTTATAATTTTATAATTTTTTTTTATATATACATAAATAAAGCTGAGCTTTATTATGAGAATAAAAGATAAGATGGAGCTCTGAAGCAAATGACAAGTGCTCGATAATGCTTCTAGCTTCCAAGAAAATCATGAATAGTAATTTATTAAAGAAAATTTAAGACATTTACTATATTTACGATATTAGAAAACTATTTTCATATTATAATATTTAGTAGCCTTTGCAAACTTTTCATTATTCACTTTTTATTGACATTTTATCAAAGAAGATTTTTTTCTTACCCCCAGCAAAAAATCGAATGCAACTTGTGGCTATTATATAACTGTATGCAAGCACTCTGGTGTACGAAACTTGAGGCAGCGTCAATAGTTTGGCTCTTATCAAGCATTTACAGCCACTTGGCTGCGGCGAACGTTGCGTATACGTAACATTTGCCAGTAGCCAAATGCAATGACGACGCAAAACTGCAGCCTAAAACTGGCTGCCAGCGACACTTGGCAAGCGAGTTTTCGGGAGACCAGTTCATTTTTCATGCATTCAATGGCCACACAAAGCGACGCGCCAGACACTGCCCAGCTAAGAAGCAATGGCAGCAGCAGTAGCAATGCAGCTGCCTTTGTGCAGCAGTCAGAGAGAGAGAGAGAAAGAGAGAGAGGGAGGGAGGTAGGTCTGCTTTTCATATAACAACAATATTTTATGCTCAGCTGTCTGGCTTTTTATGCATTTGTGCTTGGGCTGCCTATGTGAAAAATTA
Source organism: Drosophila stalkeri (assembly GCA_035047405.1). Classification (NCBI taxonomy): domain Eukaryota; kingdom Metazoa; phylum Arthropoda; class Insecta; order Diptera; family Drosophilidae; genus Drosophila; species Drosophila stalkeri. Next base: position 5,042,448 of record JAWNPR010000039.1, on the reverse strand, counting down.
TACAAAAAGCCAAGAGTCTAGTGTGCCGGGCCAAGTGTTTGCCATGCACTTGACTGTGTTATTCTTTCGTTCGGACTGCTGCATAAATCAACTAGCAAGCAGAGAAAGAGAGAGGAGAGAGGGAGTGAAAGCCTGGAGAGTAACTATTAAAGCGAAGAACTTAAAGATGGTGCACACAGAAAAATTTGATTGAGCTGCTTTAGCTTAGAATATGCATTTGCATGCATGACAATGGCAGAAGACAAACAGAGCACAAATCAAAGCATCAAATGCAATGCTAGAAGGCAGAGGAGCAACAGCAGCAGCAGCAGCAGCAGCAGCAACATCCTTTACAGTCAACGTCCGTTTCGTAGCAGTAAAACAAACTTTGGCATTGCAATTTTTATATTGCTGTCATAGTCAACGGAAACGAAAACGGAAACGCCAATGGCGATGGCGATGGCAATGGCAATGGCAGTGGCAATGGCAGCGGAAACGGAAACCAGGCTGCCCGCACTATATCGCCCACAGCTGCGGACCCCGCTCGACCAAAGCTCGCTTGCAACTTGCTAACGTTGGGCTTCATATTTATTGCACACACACACACACACACACACACACGCACACCCACACATAGTCGACAAAGTTTTTCACATTAAAAAAGTCAAGTTTTCCCCCTTGCTTTTGTTGCTTATCTTTGAACATGAAATGGGTTTGGTTTAATTAGCCAACAAAATAAATGGCCAAATTGTCAAAGCGAAAGCGCGTAAGCTGTATAGAGCTTAAGCCAAAAACCCTAACCAGATGCTGATAAGCGCATAAATTTTAAACAATAATATCATATTAAGTTTTGTTTCTATACCCTGTTTAAGAATTTTTCTTTTTTTCGAAGGGAGTGGACGACTAGCATTGGCAGCAACTCTGAGAGCTTGTTATTTATTTATTTATTTATTTATTTATTTTATTTTTTTATTAGGCCTTTATAGAGCAGCGGCTTAGCATGAACAAGACAAGAACTCTATTCTCAAATATAAATTGAAGAGCAGCAATAAAAATATAAAATTTATTCTATAATTTTTTTTTCTATTAATTTATTTTTGCAATTTTTTAATTTCAAATCAGCTGAATTGCTTGACATTTTTTCTGTTTTTTATTTATTTTTATTTTTATTTTTAAGAGCAGCAATAAAAATATAAAATGTTGTCTATTATTTTTTTTTTCTTTTAATTTATTCTTGCAATTTTTTGCTTGACATTTTTTCTGTTTTATTTTATTTATTTATTTATTTACTTTTATTTTTTTTATATTTTTATTCTTCATTTTTTTTCTGCTTACACACAAACTTTCACTTAAAGGCAACTCATGCCTTTCATAATTCCCTATTAATTTACATTTTTCGCAGCCAAAACTTTGTGTCTTAATTGAAGCGCACAAAAACTTAAGGGCGAGATAAAATAATTCGCCAAGAGCCAAGTTTAGTTTGACGCACGCAGGTAGAGCTCTATGCTAAGCATTCACTTTTTGTATATTTTGTATAGCTCGAAACATAGCTCGAAATTTGATGACAATTACGAAATGAATGGAAACTATAATGACTATGTGCAGCTCGTTTATTCGCTTTAATGCGGCAATTAGAAGGCAACTACACTGCATATTTATCTGCTTATCGTCCACAAGGCAACAAAACCCAAGTCAAATTTCACATGTGAGCATTATCATTGGAGTGATTTTTATGCTTGCCGAAATTGCAGTCATTTCTTTTGATAATGATTGCCCACATATAAGCTCTCCCTCTCTCACTCTCTCTCTCTCACTCTCTCCCTCTCTCACTCTCTCTCTCTCTCTTTCTCTACTAATAGTTAGCTGCTTCTCTTTCAGGTACTAATTTGCATATTTGCTTTTGTTGGCTTTTTATGAGTGTTTTAATGACGCATGAAACTTAACGCGAAATTGTGTAGAGTAAACATGTTGGCTGACCTTGAGCTAGTTAGATTGAGATAGCAAAACGCGACGAAGGAATAGTAAAAAAACATTATATATCACAGCTGAAAATGAGAGTAAGTTAAGTAGAGCTAAGCTAAATATATTTAATGTACATATTTATAAAGAAAATAAAAATAAGAAAATAAAATAAATATAAAATGAGAGTTAGTGAAGGCAAAGATATTTGCCAGGCTATAATACCAATAAAATATAAAAAAAAAATAAATATATAGAAGAATAAAATAAATATTTTATCCTAACAATGAATTTTATTTAGCTGGAGGATGTAAATATCTATAAAGATATGTTTTTTGTTTTTAATAAATGAGAGTTTAGTGAAGGCAAGGATATATACTAAGCTGATGATAATTATATATATAAAATATTTATATATACAAAAATTAAAAAATAAATTTGTATAAGGATAGAATAAATCTTTTATACTAACAGAATACTTGACTAAAATGCAAGAGGAAAGAAAATTTTTAATAAATATATATATATCTCAGCTGCAAAAATTAATAATTATATAACTATATATCCATCTCACTTTGCTCAACCTCTAATTGTTCATATCAAAAGCAATATTTTCTTCTCTTTCCCAAACATAATTTCACAGTTCACCTTTCACATTTTCAGCGCATGCCACCTTATTTATGTGCATATCTACACATGTTTCTCGTTGTATGAACATTTTCGCATTTCCCATTTCCCATTTCACATTTCGCATTTCGCATTTATCCATTTATCACGCGTTCTCAAATTCAGCTTTATCCATTCTCGCGCACTCGCCACGAATTCGAGTGGCAATTGCTGTGCGTGCACTTGTTTATTTTCTGTTTAACATTACGCTTAATGCACTTACACAATAACGACATGCGCCCAGCCATGCCAAAGCACTGCTAATGGCCTTATAATTACTGTCCACTGGCAGCAGTGCAAAAATAATTGCCAAGACTCGCTTCGAAACATAAAAAATATGGCCAAGTGCATTGAGAAATGTACATTAACTAAAGCAACTTGAAGTCAAGTTTGCTGCCAAAAACCAGAAGAGAAATAATTTCTCTTGCAAGCTCAAATGCCAAATGAGAACTCTATGCATAGATTAGTTTTTGTCTTTAGAAAATAAAGATTTTAATAAATGAGAATCGAGTCGAGTTGCGAGCAAATAAATGTTAATGCTTGCCTGCTGTTGAGTTCGCTTGTTAAGGAAATAGTAAAGCTTTTTCTGCTGTCAACCGACTCGATCTAATTTTCAAATGCTGCCAGCGAAAAGAAAGACAAATGCCAAAAAGAATGTAGAGAAATTGCCGCACTTGACTGTCATACGAGCATCTGCAATACCCTGTAATTATAAAATATTTCAAAAGCTATTTAGATTCTATAGCTAAACAAAAGCAAACTATAAATAATCAAAATATTTGAAGAATTTTTAAATTTATTTGAATACAAAAAGAAAATTTTCAAAAATACCCTGTAATTTTTAGGTCTAAAAAAAATCTGTTTTGGTTTTATTATTTCTGCATAAAAAGGTGTTAAAATTTTATATATAAAATAAATATTTTTAAAGTAAATAAAATCAAAATACATCAACGTATATGAATAAAATATACAAAATTATCAAAATAAAAAAATGGATAAATAAATAAATAAAATAAAAATAAAATACCCAGTAAATTTTAAATCTAAGAATATCAGTTTTGTTTTAATTATTTCTGCATAAAAAGCTGTTTAAATTTTATTTATAAAAAAACTACAAATAATACAAATATTAAAAAAATTAAAAAATATAAATAAATAAATTTATATGAATTAAAATATATACGAAAAAAAATATGAATGAAATTTTTATAACTAAAAATAAAAATATTTATATATTTAAAAAAATACATTTTAAATTTTATATCCAAGAAAAACAGTTTTTGTTAAATTTTTGTGCCTCTTCTGAACGCTCTTACCTTACCTGATCAGACACACATCTCTACAGGGTATATGCTAGTCAGCCCTACCGCTGTTTCGATTTGACTGCATGGTTAGTTAGAGCGTCTCGCAGCGCTATTTTGAATTTGTAACAACATGCGCGCCCGGGACTATTTGCATTTCCGCTTGCCAATGGCTTGCTTGCTTTTTCACTAACCAAGCAGCAGCAGCGGCAGCAGCAGCAGCAGCAACATTTTGTTTCTTTCCACTCTGGGGCTATGTCACATTGCTTCAAGCATATGCTACTACACATATAGAGAGATGGAGTAGGGAAAAGTCTCTTTTTAAAGATATCCAGTACAAACCCATTTGCCAAACAATGTAGCAACAACAATAGCAAGCGAGACAAGCAGCCACACATAACCAAAGAAAACAACAACAACAACAATAACAACAAAAACAACAACAACAACAACAATGCTGGCAGTTTATAATTGAACTGTGTGCCGCTCGAGCGTATCGAATGGAATGGTCCGGCTGCTTCGGCAAAAATAACAAAATTTTAACTGAATATTCTGAAGCTGAAGCTAAAGCTGAATGCAACTGCAACTGCAACATACATTAACAGACACCCAGACAATTCTGACAATTTTTGTCTGTGGATTCAGCTCGGGCTTAGGCCGTGGGCTCTGGCATCGGCCATGGCTCAGACACAGGCTCGTGTTCAGAGTGGCATCAATAAAATGTGGCCATTACGGCTTTCAGTCAGCCCACAAAAGTGCGGAGCATAAACTGTGCACACACTGCGTATACTTGATGTGCGTGAATATGCACCCAAACGTGTGAGTGTGAGTGTGGGTGTGGATGTGAGTGAGTGCGTATGAAGTTGTGTTGCTTGTTTGCATGACCTGTAAATGTTTTGTTAGGGTAGCATGAAAACTAACTAATTAGCTAATGTGACTGATTATGAGATAAGAAAAGAAAAAAATTCTTCTCTCTTCTTCTTCATTTTCTTTCTTCTTCTTTTTTTATTCATTATGTGCAGTCTGATAGCTTAGCTTGATAGCTTGAAGACATTTTGAAGGTTTTTAAAGTACAAGTATCGATACTATCGATAGCACAATCGAAGGTTAAGTGTATATCAAGTTTTGCGTTGATCGACGGATATATTATTCGATTTTGTTATGTTGTCTCCGTTTTGCAAATATTTGTGTTATTATAGCTACTTCTTAAGGAATGAATTTATATCTCCCGTTCAGTGTGCAAACTATATTAATAAAAATATTAAAAAATTATAAAATATTAAATTGAAAATTTAAAAAGCTTAAATATGTTTGAAAATGAATTGAGATCTCTCTATTTTTGAGCAAACAAATATTTCTGTCTCATAATTTTTATTTTATTTTATTTTTTTTATTATTTTTAAATTCAGGATTATATAATTATTTTTATTTATTTGATTTTATTTATTTAATTTTACATTTAATAATTAAATTTCGTTATTTGTATTTATTTTATTTTCTTTATTGAATTTTACTGTTAACAATAAAATTTCATTATTTTTATTTATTTAATTTGATTTATTCAATATTACAATTAATAATTAAATTTGATTATTTTTAATTTTGTATTTATTTTTTTAATTTAATTGATTTATTTTTATTTATTTTAATTTTAATTTTTTTTTTGTATTTTTATTAATATTTTAATTTTTTATTATTATTTATCTAGCATAAAAAGTTTGAAAAGGGTTTTCTAAAGCAGCAGATCATATATGGAAAATAGATGCTATCGATGGTTTCATCTCCTGACTCAAGTGAAACTTGTATAAAACTAGCTTATGGATGGATCGATGGCCTTGTAGCTCTAATATGAACATTAGATCATAAGATCTGCTGGTCTAACTTCAGTAGAATGCTTCTGCTATATTTTATTTTACTTAAATCTCAGATTCTTCGTGAATTATATGTAACGATAGTTGGAGTTATACTAGTAAATATCATTCTAGTCATTAATCTCATAAATGAATATTAACATCTACCTGATTAGATGTAGCAATAGTTAAAGTTGCTTCACAATATATCATCGTCCTTATCACATACAGGGCATTTGTTGGTTTCAATGCCGATTAGATCTGTTTTAGTTGCCTCTACTTCTGGCCAAGTGCCGAATTGTACACAATGGACACTAACTAACTGCAGTTTCTGATTTGAATGTAATGGCTTTGGTTTTGCAGTCACCAGCTCCAGTTGATGCTGCTGCCTCGCACACACATTTCGCTTTGACCAACTCCAATTGGAGCACGAATACACAACGAGACGAAGAGGAAGAAGAGAAAAAAAATAACAATTTGCGGCTGCATACTCTATGCATACTCTATGCCAAATTGTCAAATGGAATTGGACCTCAATCAGTTGGCCGCCCTTTGACATTGGCTTTAACTGTTTTCGCTTCGGCTGCCTGCTTAAAGCACGTTCAGTAGCATTTGCTGCAGGTAAGCAAAAAAAAAAAAACCAAAAAAAAAATATTTACGACCTGGTTATTGTTGTTGCTGTCGTTGTTGAACACGACACGCCTTCTCAGCTGCCATAAACATTTTTTTTATTATCCTCGTTATTGTTGTTGGCTGGCACTGCTGCTTGGTCAGCTTCTAATTGGAAGTTCTAAATTTCATTGTTTGGCTTTTAAGCTTCAATTGTTTGCGGTTCAAATGGTCATAAATATCGAGAGTGTCGGCCATTCACGAGTATTTTTTATATTCGGCTATGCATCCATCCATACCTCGTCAATGGGTCAAGTCTGCCTGGTGGGCGGGGCATTAAAAATAAAACCCGTTTATATTGCTTGGCCAGTTGACAAAATGAGTCCCGCGGGAGGCTTAACATTAAGTGTTTGCGGAAATTGGCCAGTACTTTAATGATAAGCAATGGATCAGGCCAAAAAAAAAAATATGTATATATATATATGTGAGCTCCATGTAGACTTTAAACACACCCAAACGGGAATAAATAATAGATTCTGGGCTATCCAGTAAGCAGAATGCACAGGATATTAAGTATACGCCATGCTCAATCGATAAGTGTTTAAGGAAATCGATTCACACTTTAATGATAAGCATTGGTAGAAGGCATAGAATTTCCAGTTTATTTGCTGGGCATTAAGTATACGCCACATTCAACCGACAATCAGCAAATGTAGTCAGAGGCAGAGAATGTCGGCCGCAAATGTAAATCATTGACCCCTTATTAAAAACTTTAAGAGCCACAAATTATCTACAGTGCAAAAGTTTGTGAACTTTTTGCTATGAACCACAATGGCCGACGACTGGGTGCACGCTTTTGGCTATTAGCGTACAAAAGTCAACATTTAATGCACACACACAGAGAGGCACAATCAGAGTTGAGTTCGAGGCGAGCGAACATCAAACAAAACCAAATAATCCGAGAGCAAGAAAACTTTTCAATTTTATAGGCCGCTTCTCTCGGACTTGGGACTCTGAAGTTCAGAGAGCTCATAGAGCTCGAAACTCGACCTTCTACACCTTCCGCCGGATCTTGCATTTGATTCCTTGTAAAAATTTACACAGCCACTTGGACTTGCTTTTGGCAAGCCGGCGAACCAACATCACCACCACAGAGCGTACGCAAATTCTGTTTGCCCAAGTGTAATTTCTTAAGTAAAAGGTAAACACTTTTAGCGGCTATACAGTAAATGTAGCCAGTGGCAATGGCAGTGCCAGCTTCAGCTTCAGCTTCAGCTTCAGCTCAATGCAAATGACATTGGCAGACGTTGTGAAGGCGAAAGGGGAACTGTGGCCAGCTGCGTGGCCCTTTGGCTTGAACGTCAACGGCAGCCTACTCCTACATCCGACTACTTTATAACAGTGGCAAGTTTGGTACGCTCACTCGGCACTCGGCAACACTCAACCACACTTACACTATTTGCAGTTCAATTTGTGCTGTGCAAAGCAAATGGCAAATAAAAAAAACATTTTTACTGATTTTTACACTGCCAAAGAACGGAATCGCATTACAAGTTGTGGCCCAGTGGCTCTGTGGCTCTGCAGATGGTTGGGGAGGTCGCTTAAGCGCACATTGTATGCCAAAATGTGTCGTAATGTGCACAGCTATTGATGGCTGTAATACGTAATACTCAGTACATAACACGTAATGCGTAAGGCGAGTATTAATGTTGCTCATTTCATGGCGTCAAGCAAGCACATTTTGTAAACTCCGGAAATAAACCACATTCGACTTCAGTTTAAGACAGCTGCTTGAGTGAGAAAATGTTACAGATTAAAATGGAGAAAAAAAATATGGAGCTGAAATCATTTTGTAAAGAATTAAATGATGTTCATTCAAGAATTTAAGCAAAAAAAAAAATATATATATTAAATTATATATATTAATATATTATATATATTAATACATATATTAAGAAATTGTTAAAAAATAACATTCAAGTATTAAATACATTGAATTCAAATAATGAGAATTGACAATATAAAATATATAATAAATAAATTTTTAAAAAATATTTAAAACAAACATGCATGCAATAATAAATAATTATAAAAATATAAATTTTAAAAATACTAACATTTCATATAAAAATAAATAAATAAGTAAAATATAAAAAGTAAAAAAAAATAATAATAAAAATTAAAATATATACATAAGTAAAAATAAATATTATATATAAATTAAATAGTTAACAAAAAAAATAAATAAAAATAATAATAATCATGACAAACTAAAATTTAAAAAAAAAATAAATAAATATATTAAGAAATACAAAGAGAAATAAAAGATCAACAATAGATAGATATAATAGATAGATATAACAAAATAATGAAAAAAATCTAAGTAGTAACAAAAATGAGTCAATTATTAATTAATAATAGAAATTAATAATAGAAAAAGGAAAGAGAAAAGAAAAAAATTAAATGTACGTTCTTAAGCTTATCTTTAAATAAAGTAAAAAAAAATAATAATAATAATTTCTGTATTCAGACTCTATTTAAATACAATTTGACTAATTGCAGTTATTAGCTTAAATCAAAATATCTCTTAAATTATAATAAATATTTACTGATATAGGTCCAATAGTAAACTATTTAATTAAAGTCTCTGCAAATCTCTGAAAATCAAATTCAATATATGCAAATTTAATTTTAAATAAAGATATTTCATTTTAATACATATTCCTAGAATGTTTTTCAATTTTAATTGATTCAAATTTCCTGAGAGCCTCTATACTAATTTATACAGTTTGTCTGTGCCTGAGCTATTTATGGGCTGATCAAAAATGTTTACATTGTAAGCTCAACAGCAAACAGTAACAGCAACAGCAACAACAACAACAACATTATACTATGCCTGACTTAAATATACAGCATTCAATGAATTTTCAATTAACTTTGATTGGCACTTTTCCTTATACACTTCACTGGCTAGCGCAGAGCTTGACAGAGGCATCCAGTTTCCTGGCTAGGCTGTCTATATAAATGGCAACGGTTGCGGTTTACTCTGCTGCTCTGGGAGTCTGGGCCACAGACATGCTCAAATGATAGACTTTTACACTTGAGAGTTTATGCAAAAATCGTATAGGCAGGCCAACAATTTTGTAACCGAGCTAAATTTAAACAGAACTGAGCAGTGTAGCGCAGCAGCTGGGATTTATTATTTCACTTGGTGAATCAACAACAGGAAGGCATGTCAATATACAAACACACACACACACACACACACGCATACACATATGCATACACACACATACACACTAGTCTGGCTGGCAAAAATTTGCCAATAAATCAGATTACATATCAAAAATTAATACGACAATATCAGGTAACGACATCAAGCAAATAATGACTTTTCTGCCCAGTACACACACACACGCACACACACACACACACACACACATACATATACATATATATATATAAATATATATATATACATACGCATTCGGTTTAATGAATTTTGTATTGTTTTACAATTGCATAAACCAGAATATGCATTGACAGCTCATTTTTCTCGCTCTGCATGGAAATGTTACACAAAAAAAGCTTTAAGATTTTCGGAATAATTTATACAGCAAACATTTTGCTGCAACACTTGCAAAATATTTATTTTATTTAAGTGTTAGCATAAAATATTCAAAAAAGAAATTAGAAAAAAAATGAAATAGTTTTGTTAAAATGCGATTACCAAGTAAATTGCTTGACAACGTAAAAAGTTTTCAGAAAAATCAAAATTTAAATAAACCAATTTGAATGCTATAAAGAAATTTAAAGTAAGATACAATTTAATCAAAGTTAACAGTTCTAGATCTATATTTCATAGACATTTCGCAATATAACTGATGTCTTTAAATGTAAATATTCTAAATAATTTAGTATAATTATAGTAGCTACAGCTAACTTTTAAAAGTTAGCCGACGAGCCTGATAGGACAGAAATTATAAAAGACGAAGTCCACAAAGGGGTTAATATTCCGTATGACTTAATAAATTAAAAGTTTTAATATATATTTGTTATTATTTTTTATTTATAATAATAATAAACAATAATTGTTTTTAACAAGTATATATTAATCATTAAATATTTGCGTGACCAAAATTCATAATTCCGCAAGTTTTTTGCTATCCTTTATTAAAAGCTCCTAACAAATTCAGTTTGAAGCAAATTTTTTGTTGTAAAATGTATATGAAAAAAAAAGAGAAAAAACATATTTTTTTTTAAGTATATATGATAACTCTTCACATTCAAAATATAACAACAAAAAAACATATATTTTAAGTATGTCATATTCAAAATATAACTCAAAAGCCAAAGCGGCGAAAAAACTTGTACGTAGAAAACAAATTTAATACAACTTAATTTGAGAGCGGTAGACGTCCAAAATATTGTGCGTGTATGTAAAAAAAAAAAAAAAAAAAAAAACAAAACTAAAACTAAATAAATAATGGATCGGCACAGCAACCACCGAACTCCAAGGAGGCTCAAACGGAGGCAAGCAAGAGACTGAAGCCTTAGATCTCATAGATGATTGTCAATCTTATTGTATTATAAATTTGCAAACAGTTATGCAATAGAAACAGCTAATTTTAAAAAGCTAGTCCACATATAAATATATAAAAAGAAAAAAAAAGAAATGTAATAGAAATCCATATACAAATAAAAAAACAGAAAAAAAATATTCTTTAAAAATTTCTCAAAAGAAAAAAAAACTCCACAAAAATCTATGAAGCTGAATATTTCAAAAGTTTTTATTATTTTTTTTTTTTATATATATATATATATATTGTCTCTATTTATTTTTTAAGTCATACTGGTCTAAATGACCCTTTGTGTACTTCGTCTTATGTTAATTCTGCCCTTTTGCATATATATCATATTCAACAATTGATTAGCCTGGGCTTAACTTTACATGATTTTAACGTAAATAAAAATTATATATATAATTTTTAGTTGAAATCTCAATCAATAGCCGCAAATGCTGCACTTGATATTTTCACGCTAAAAGATTGCAGTTAAACAAAAATACCTAACTGTTCACCAAATGCAGAGCCGTTAATGGAAAATATATGTGCTCATGTATGTGTCTGTGTTTGTGTGCTGTCGAAAAAAAAGAAATGGCATAAAGCAGCGTAAAAGCAGGCACAAAGCAAAAACAACAAGCGCTGCAAAAAGGCTTATTAAAAACGCATAAAAGAAAACGGAACGTTTACAAAGCAGGCACACACACACACACACACACACATACGCACACGTGCTAGCCACACACGCTTATATGCACAAACAGCCCAGCAAATGCACACACACACACACACACACACACACATGCACACACTCAATGGCATATATGCATGACCCTTAATAGCAAGGCCCGTCGCTCGCCCCTTAGCCTTCATGCCAACCATCTTGTATGGGGCACTCGGGCGCATAAATCCGCGCTAAATGAGTTTAACACTTGGCTTAATAGTTTGGTTTTATGAAAAGCAAAAACAACAACGTGCAAAATAAAAGAAAAACCAACAACAAAAATATGGAAAGCGTGCCAGCTGAGCGACAGAGAGAGGCAGAGGGCGAGCGGGCGAGCGGGCGAGCGAGAGCAAAAGAAAACGAGAATGTTGAGCAAAACGTCATGGGAAAAAATTTTCCACAGCATACTTTTATGCGCAATAGAAAACTTGCAAATCGCTTTTTGTTTTCATTGCAGGACGAATGGTTGGCAGGAGAGACGCAAAGCGAGAGAGAGCGAGAGGTGTGGGCTGGGTGGAAGCGGGGCCACACTGTTGAAGCCTTTGAGCATTTAGCTTGGCTTAGTTTGTGTGTAGTTCTTGTTTTTATTTCTATTAGCAAACCAGTTGGCCGACTCGCCAAATGAAAAGTGCAGCATGCGGTAAACGGCATGCGGCATGCAAGTGCGAGTGATGGGCAAAATATGCAGGCAACAGAAAAAAAAAAAAAAAAACAATAAAAAAAATAAAGAAATGTGGGCAAAAACAATTTTCAATGAGCGAACGAAATGGGTGGCAGGCGAATTGGCTGCGGCCAAGGCAAATCGCTGTTAGTTAAATGTTGCAACAACAGCAGCGCGCAAAACTCATTTTAAATATTAAATTTACACACACACACACATAGAGAGAGATATTCACATGCGTGTGTGTGTGCAGCATATGGCATGCAGCAGTTAATATTTTACAAGCATTTTACTTTCAACATAATTACAGTCGGTGTCTACGGCAAGCAAAAACTTACACAGCCAACCTTTAGCAGGCACTTTGAAAAACTATTTGCGCATAGATACAAACACCAACACACACACATAAATATTTATATATATATGTAGTGAGCGAAAGAAACGTATACATACATAATTTAGTAAAGCACTTGGACAACATTAATGTGTGTGTTGCGCTGTCTCTGGCTGTAGCTGGCGCTGAGTGCTGCGGCTACTCGACCAAAAAGCGGATGCACCTTACGAGCATATACAGTTATACTCACACACACACACACACACACGCACACACACATACACATCTAGCTCGCGGCACCTGCTGTGCATATTTTTCAGCTAATACATATATAATTTTTCATAGTTTTTTTCTTTTTCTTTCACCATATTTTACTGCCTTGCTATCTATATGTGTGTCTGAGTGTGTGTGTGTCTGTGTTATTCGTGTTTGTTTTTAATATTGTTTGCCTTAGCTACTTTATAGTTGAGTGCAGCTGGCATATGTAGCCTTAAACAGCAAAACTTAAAAACGGTAAGTAGAAAAACCCGTTGACAGCGCACAAAAATTGTTCAATTGTTTTGCTTGAGGCTTAGAGCAGTTTGTTTTGTTCTTCTTTTTAACTCTTCTCTCTCTCTCTCTCTCTCTCTCTCTCTCTCTCTCTCTCGCTCTTTTTATAGTTCGCGCAAATATTATTCATACAAAGAGCTTAAAAGCGTATGCACAGCATTTTTTCATGTTTTCACATTTAACGAGCTATTAAGTTCGGCAAGCAAATATAATCCTTAACAGACAAAAAAAAAAAACAATGCAAATACTTGCAAAGCAGCTGAATGTTGCTGAATATCTATGGAGCTTAAATGTAAATGTTAATTTATAAATATTTAATGCACTAATTTTATATATTTAATAATATTTTTTATATTTAAAAGTGTAATATAAATTTTAAAAATTTATTTATTATTTATATGATTTATTTTTTATACATAAATTAAAATAAAACATAGTAAAAATATTTCAAATACAACAAAAACTCAGATTAAAAAAAATACATTTTTTTCCGCAAATTTATAAATAGCTTCGAGGCATACAAGTTTGGCATGCAATATATTAACCATAAACATAAATGCACTGCTAAAAATTTTTTATGTTTTTTAAATTCACTCGTTATTGTGTTTTAAATTTTAAAAATATTTTTTCAATTTTTTAATGCTTTTCCTTTAAACAATACTAAAAAAAAAATATATGTATATATATATTATCAAATTTTATTTTCTTTATTTTTAAATATTGTTTTATAATTTTAACTTATTAAAATCAACTTTTTATATAGTAATAATTTTCAATTGCCAATTAAATTATAATTTTTATTTTTTATTATTTTTTATTTAATATTTTTATTTTTATTTATTTGTAATTTATTTATTTTTATTAATATTATTGTGATTATTTTATTTTTTATTTATTTATTTATTTATTTATTTTTTTTTTATTATTACATTTTATCAAAGTTTGCAAATAATATTTTTTCGTTTTATTATAAACGCTCTATTCCCGAGATCAAGCGAAAAATATCATACTCTCTCTCGCTTTCACTCCGAGCAACAGCCTATGATTTTTTCCGTTCTGGTTATCGGTTGAGCACTTTAGGTTTAGGTAGCGATACGATTGACGATCGCACAATTGAGTTCCGATGGTGAGTAGATAACTTAAAGAGTCTATGTGAACGATTTTCACATTCATTTACAGACATACATATTCACACTCACGAAGGCTATGGATGTGCTCAGCGAAGACAACCCTCACATATATACGATCGCACACGAACCGATCATTGCAGAACCGACTCAATCGTTGCTCTCTGAGTATTTTGTCAGAGAGTGAGTAAAATACATTAAATTGCATATATTGGTAATGATCAATAGATATTTGCGTGCTCTGATTTTTATTGATTTATAGTACAAATAAAATTGCAAAAAAAAATTGTTTCAATCATTTTTAGCTATTATAATTTTCTATATTAATTTTCTTCATATAAACTAAGTTAAGTTTTTTAGAATATTTTCATTTTAAATTCAAACTTAACCAAGGCTCATGCAATAAATTTCTTTCAGTGTATGTTCGTATGGTTTTCCATCTCTGTCACTCTCTGCCAGTTGTCGCTGTTGTGAGCAGTATGCGTGTGTGTTTTAAATCTTAACAGCTAACAATTAAGTCGCATCATTGCGAAACGTTTTGCGTAAATTTAAAAACTTTTTAATGCCACACACTTGCGGGCTTGTTGAACTTCGCTTCAGTGGGAGATAAGCGGCTTGTGCAAAGTTTCTACCATATACAAACTATGAGTACAACTGCAATAACTACCATAAATGACTGAGAGAGGGAGGGAGAGAGGGAGGGAGAGGGAGGGAGAGGGAGTGCAACTGAGACAAGACAAGCCAAGCCAAAAACTGCTAGATGCAATTAATTTGCTGGCCAACAACATTATGCAGCAGATTCGTTGCTCTTTCTGCTCTTGTAATCGTCGAACCGTAGGCTATAAAACGTGCCTCAG
Organism: Drosophila stalkeri; assembly: GCA_035047405.1. Taxonomy (NCBI): domain Eukaryota; kingdom Metazoa; phylum Arthropoda; class Insecta; order Diptera; family Drosophilidae; genus Drosophila; species Drosophila stalkeri. Next base: position 5,027,270 of record JAWNPR010000039.1, on the reverse strand, counting down.
CCCTATCATTATGGCACATCTAATGCCAGTTAAATAATTACCAAATAACCCAACTCAACTCGAATATAGTTCAGTTGGCTTAGCCTGCGGCTTATCTAATAAAAATTTAACAAAATAGTGTTTAAACTTTATGCACATTTTATCATATGTCATAAAAGTTGAATATGCTAAGCATATGTGGTATTTCGTTTGACTACTTAAATATATGACAGCTTATCTTTCACTTTCACTCTGACATAGATACTCTGGCATATTATCTTACAGATATACAAATTCACCAAGAAATAGATATCTTAATATAAAATTCAAAGTGCCAGACAGAACAAATCCAAAATCGTCTGCTTAAGCAAATGATAAATAATTATCTAAATTTCGTTTTAAAATTTTTGTATAGCCAAGATAAGAATAATAGACTATGAATTTCTCCAGTCTGAGACAGTTTGTTATCTATAGCTAAAGTAATTGAAAACAAATAACCTGTCTACAACAACATGCTTTATGATAAAGAACCCTTATCAGAGTAGTCTGAAAATAGAAAGAAAAAAAAAAGTATTCTAGGAAAACTCTCAATTTTTATGAAAGATAACATGTGAATATATTTATTAATATATTATTATTTTAACAGTGCATCAGAATAACAAATTGTTTTCTATAAGACCTAAAGTTAGGTTAAAAAAAAAAAAAAAATAAGTTTCACACTTCCACTTTCACAAAATAAGTCTCAACTCTCAGTTTTTTATGAACAATAACATGTGAATATATTTATTAATATTTTATGAATATATGTATATATATACTAATACAGTACATATAAACATTAGAAAGGTCTCAGGTGTGTTTACAAAATAATATAAGAAAGAAAATGGAAATTAGAAATACAATTATTTTCTATAATGCTGAAGGAAATGCAGCTTGGTGGCCTCTCGACTCGTCTTGCCGTTGGGCTGACGCTTGATGTCGTCGACAATGAGTGCGCCCGCATGCAGCTGCAGATAATTGGTGCTGACATTATCTTTGACATACTTGACCACATCCTCGGCTGTGATTTTAGCACCACGCTTGGGCACCACCGCAGCGGCAGCCTCCTCCATGTTGATATCACTGTGTACGCCAAAGACACAGACTTCGGCAACGCCGGGCATTTTTGTGATCACATCCTCGATATCACTGGGATAGTACATGATGTTCTGGAACTTGAGCATATCCTTAATGCGACCCGAAATGTACAGGAAACCGTCATTGTCCACGTAGCCAGAGTCGCCGGTGTGGAACCAGCCGTCCTTATCGCGAACAATACGCGATTCAGTTGGATTTCTGTAGTAGCCGGGCCAGTACTGGCACGGATTGATACAAATCTCGCCAGTTTCATTCGGTTCGAGTGCCTCGCCCTTCTCGTTGACGATCTTCAGCTTCTGACCGGGCAAAATGCGACCAACCGAATTGGGTTTCTCATCGTAGTGCTTGTTCAGCGTACAATTCGTGGAGCCCAGCTCCGAGAAGCCATAGGCGAACTGCAGCACACCCTTATTCAAACGCTTGCGTATGCGCTCCTGAACCTCCACGGAGCAGCACATGCCGCCATAGAGAAAATGCTTGAGACTATCAATCTTGATCTTATCGAAATCGGGACTGTTCGCAAGCATGGCCATGTGAGAGGGCGCAATTAGCAGCCAGGTGATCTTGTACTTCTCAATGAGGTTCAACACGAGCGTCGGATCAAAATTCTCAGCAGATATAATGCGCAGAGTACTGTGCACACCGCTCGATATGACCGCAGTGAAGCCAGTCACCCAGTCCAGAGTGCTGTGGCAGTATTGTATATCAGCGGTGGTCAAATATCTACAAGAAAAAATATATATATCAAGTGATATAAATATAATATATATATATATATATATAGATCAATATTTTTGTGCTCTCTTACTTGGTAGTGCTGAAGAATTTGTGTGCTCCAGCATTGGTGACGGCCTTGGGTGTGCCAGTGGTGCCCGAGGAGCAGAGAATGCCCAGCGTCTGGTTGTTGCCCTGCTCCAGGCGCACTGGTGCAAAATCAGCTGGAATGGGCGTGGAGACCACATCGTCAATTTTAATCGAGCCCTCCTTGTGATTGCGCATGGTCACAATCTTGACATCCAACTTGGTTGTGGCTGCCTTTACCTTCTCGTATTCATCACCATCGCAGAAGATGATCTTGGGCTGGGTAATGTCGAACAGTTTCTCAATGGTCTGTTCCATGTAGTTGACATTGAGTGGATGGAAGGCAATGCCATTGAAAAGGCAGGCATAGACCACAGCGGACATATGGGTCGTATTCCTGGCAATAATGCCCACAATATCCGACTGGTACATACCTAAGTTGCGCATGTAGGTGGCAATGCTCTGGGAGTTCAAGAAGAGCTCCTCACGGGTCAGCGTTGTATTTTCCGTGGCAGAGATCTTAATGAGAATTTTATAATATATAATAAAAAAAATCTCGATTATTTTAGTTACTTTCACCGTACCTGTGCGATCAACTGTGGATGACGTTGCATTTCCTTGAACGTAATCTCACCCACGGACAGATCGGGAGAAAAGTATGGGGCTTCATACGATCCACTCCAGACCTTCTGGTCGGGTTCGTAGTAAATCTCTGGCTTGAAAGGCATACTGCTGACTACGGGTTGATTTAAGCGAATGCTGAAGATTTGCAAATTCTGGCTAGTTTTATATGATACTCGGCTACGGTTGCTATTGTCGTTGATATAATGTGGGCGGGACATTGAATATCAGTTCGACCGGAGATTACGCTCGCAGCTAATCAAAAGTACTTGATTTACTGATTGTCCCAATCAAAGTATGCTCTGATTTTTTTTAATTAATGCAAAGCTTAAAGTCCATTAGCGAGACTCATGCCTCATGAGGTACCCATTATCAAAGTATCCCACAGGAAACTGTCATCACTAACTTATCTCGAACCATTGACTGGCAAAATCTTTCAATACTACAACACGTGAGGATTGGACCTTAGACAAGAACGTCCGATCAATTCATAAATCTTAACATACCACAGAAACGAATATGTTGGCTGATAGGAATTTTATCAATTGGATTCCAAAATTTATTTGAATTGACAATTGTTTTTGGTCCGTTTAATCATATCTATAAATGCACTTGAAAGCATTAAAAATAAATTTCTTATTTTGAGCAGGAAGTTTCGATAATTATTGTTGGGTCATCCTGTTGACGCAGAAGAAGAAGAAGAAGAAGAAGAACCCCCAAAGGTGTATACCCAAGAAATGATAACTAACTTTCGCATTGCAGCAACAACATTTTCATTGTATATTTAACAATTTTCAAATTTTAATTATTTGACTATCACAGAAGAACAACATTTATGATAAGATTATTTAGTTATTATTATTATTATTTAGTACGAGTACGAGTTTTAGAGTACTTTAGAAGTCCCAAATAGTTTTCAAAAAGCAGACAGTTTAGTACGAATCGATCAACGGATGCTAACAGAATATTTAATTTCTTAGGAACTATTTATGTTTAAAAAAAAAATAAATAAATAAATAAAATAATAAAATATAAAAAATTAAAAATTAAAGGAATTTTAGAATAAAATAATAAATAAAATATACATAATATTTAAAGAAAAAAAAACAAACTAGTTATAATTATTTAAAATATTTAAAAAACCTTTAAAAGAAAATAGTTCACCAAAATTTAAACAAAAAATATATAAAACTATAAAATACAGTTACTTTAAATTTCAAATCTGCTCTACATATTTTCAATAAATTTTATTGCTTAAAAAAAAATTAAATAAAGTATGAAAAAAAAATAAAATTTTATATAACAAATATTTGTTCTTAATTCTATTCAGAAAATCAAAACGATTTTCAATGCATTTTTCAACCCAGCCTGGCTGACAGTGTCTCACAAAAGTATTGTACGTTTTCTGACTCTCGTTGTTGTTATTTTTGACGTATTTGTTGTGCTATATGTCACAGCAACGTTCTGCTGCTGCCTGGAAGCAATTAATCATGCCGCTTGCCCCAATAGATTTAAATTGTCGCCTCGTTTATCAAGCGAACAGCGCAGCTAGCAAATAAAAAATCAATATTTATGTTAATAAATCGAAATAAATAATAAATAAAACAATACCAGGTATTATGTAAAATGACAAGTTTTAGTTGGACTGCATTTTATAGATAAGCAAAAAAAAAAATAAATAAAATAAAATAAGCAACAAATATTTAATTTAAATATATCTTTATATTTTTTGGTAATATTTAGTTAAAAATTGTATAATAAAGCAAAAATAATATGTTTTAAAGTAAAATTCAATATAAACAAATCTCAATTTTGTCAATAGAAATTTTATATATAGCAAGTAGTTTGATATTGACTTTGATATTCTGTGAAAAAAAAATAAAAATAAAAAAAAATAAATATGAAATACTACTGTGATTTCGTAGTCAATTCAAACTGGATTTTCTCGCCTTTCATACAACCATCTGGTATATAAAATTTCTTTATATTGCAAATTTTTTAATGCTATCAGAATATATCTGACTCAGATTCTTTTCCAATTTGCAATCCTCGAACTTCAAAATGGAATATTAAACAAAAAAAAATATATTCTCTTCCCCATCGCAAGCTATAAAAATGTAGTTCAAAATTATTTAATTTAATTAAATCTAAATATAACAAACACAAAATACATATCAAACTTTTCATATTTTTTTTTTTTTTTTTTTGATAATTTTTTGTGGCATACAACTTATTCAGATAACATCGCTAATAAGTTTGACAAGCAAATTGCTGATAATCCGCTTAAAAGCAGTATAGAAAAAATAAATAGAAAAAACAATGGCCACAATGCAAACACCATTAATAAAATCTGGGCGTGGTCAGCATGGTAATTGAAATGAGTGCGATGCAAGTAGCTGTATATTTAATTGGCATTAATACGACAATAGAATAATAAAATAATAATTTATGCGACTGACGGCATAGCAAACGAGAAATAAATGGAGATAACAGAGACAGATTGCAAATCCATTTAGCAAACAAACAAACAAACAAAAAAAAAATGCCAACTAAAAGTGCCTAAGCTGTTCAAATTGACAAAGAAAATATGCTGGAAATTAAAAGATAAAATATCAATTAGTGGATTTCACTTGATATTTTTTGTTTACTAATTGAAAAACAAACGAAATTGCAGCAGCAAAGACACGTTTTCAGCTACAGTTATATATAGCTATATATATATATATATTTTTTTTTTTTTCTGTTAATCTAACTGGCAAAAATGTTTACTTGCATATTTTCGTTGAACTAAGTTTAAGTTTAAGTGAGAAAATATTTGAAATGCATATTGCGAGTGCTGGCCAAACAAGGCAATGCAATCAGCAACTAGAAGTGTTAAGCAAGCATTGTGTTTGACACTATCTTACCTCTAACACCATACCCGAGTTGGCCTTACACACACACACATACACACACACGCACACTCATACATGCATGCCGTCAGTCAACGGAAACGGAAGTGTGGCACAAAAGCGAGATGCATTTTAGCCTTTGCTTTTGATATGCAACTCGATGAAAGCAGCTGCTGCTGCTGCACACACACGCACACAATTGGTATCCATGTACTTACGTGCATATATTTCTAAACAATTTTTCTTTTCTTATGCGCTCATATAGCACGCACTGCAAATATTTCAATATATTTGCATGATGAAGCAGGAATTGAAATTCAAATGCAATGCGCGCTATGCTAGTGCGACTTTTGAATGCGCTGCAAGCAATTTAGTAAAATTTTCTTTAATATCAAATTATTTAAAGAATTTTGTCTAATAAAAGAGAGATGGAGAGAGTGAGAGAGTGAGAGTTTTATTGCTTAATCTTTCATTTGCTGTAGCAGCGCCGGAGTCAAGTCTAAATGCCCTAAACAATTGACCTCAATGAAATGCAACGATGAAGTGAGTTATGCAATGGCAACGTGTCAGAGATAGAGAGAGAGTGAACGATATACCAACTGAAATCTACTTATGTGAATGCTTAAGGTGGCATCAAGTCAGCAACAGCAACAGCAACAGCAAAAAAGAAATGCACTGAGCACTCGGTCATGCTGTACAGAGACGTGTGACACACGACGTATGCGCAATTAATTCACAGTTCGTTATAAATGGAAGAGAAAACAAACGGAAACAAGTTGCCAATTTGCTGGGGGTCCATCATTTTAAGTGGCCATATGGCTATATGATTACGACTTAAGCTTAAAAAAAAAAAGAAACGAAAAAGAAGAGTGAGTGAGACAGAGAGAGACCGAAAGAGGTAAATGGAGGCAACAGTTATTGCAATGAAACGCGAAATATGTGCAATAAAAATGTTTAAAATAAACGATGCTCAACTCCACTAAAGACACGCAGCCACAGCAAACCAATATATTCACACACACAGACACACACACACACACACTCACTCAGACTGCAGGCTTTCAAAGGATGATAAATGAGTGTAAGAGTTAAATGCCAGCACAAGACGGAGACGCCGTTCAAACGAGCGCCATTAAAGCTATTTTATGGTCAACAAAAGCAGCTGAAATAAAACAAAAAAAAGAACGAATAGCGACTGAAACATGGTTAATTGAGCCGGTCATAAACGAGCAACGAACATTGGCTGGACCTCGTCCTTTTCGCCGAGTAATTGACATTTTAAATACAGCAGCAGCAGCAGCTCACATGACGTATGATTGATGTGAAAGACATATGGTAGGTTCAGAGCAATGCTTTGCAGCCGCTAAGCAGCTTACAGCTGCCAAGTATGCATAAGTAGCTGAAATTAAATTCTCTGTTTTTTTAAGCGCAACAAGCGACAAGCTTGGCCCATTTAATGCTCTTGGTGTTTATGAAAAATTACTTAAGCCGAGAGTAACATGAAAATGAATTTTTCAACAGCGCTTCGTCTGCGTCTGACCTGCTATCTTAAGCTGTCTTAAGCAGACAGCAAAACAAAGCACATACGTACGCACACACACACTCTCTCTCTCTCTCTCTCTCTCTCTCTCGCTCACTCTCTTTCCCTTTCTCACTCTTCATGGGAATCGCAACCGCAACCGAAGCTAATAAATAATTGTCTGGTTAGGCAAAGACAAAAGCAAATGCCTATGCGTTTGCCAGCTAACTGAGCCATGGGCAGTGACTAGAGCATGGAATGGGTTGAAAAACACCCACTGAGCAATGGCTACATAAATAAGCACATATAAATCATGCATGCCTTGGGTTTGAGCGCCTTTAGAGTTGTTGTCTTTTGGTTTGCCGTGAATCGTATATAAATGTACCTAGCAACAGTCTCTATTAGAAGTTAACGTCTCTGTGGCCTACATTATTCACAGCTTAGGAGTAGAAGAAGAGGCAAGAGATAAGCAGTCAGCCACTAGTAGCTAACTAAACTAGATTATCAGCTTCATTTGAACTTTTAAATACTGAAAAAAAAAATTGAAAAAAAAAATTATATTTTGGTTTTTTATTGATATACATACTTGAATGCATATTGATAACAATTTACGTTTGAACTTTTAAATACTGAAGAAAAAAAATAGAAACAAAAATAAAAAAAATATGTTTTGGTTTTTTATTGATATACATACTTGAATGCATATTGATAACAATTTACGCTTTTACAAAAAACTTCAAGCTTGTCAAACTTAAGTGAGCGAGAACACACTGTATCGATAATGGCTTTTGTTAAGATATGACAAAAAATGTATTATATAATCGTATATTGAAAGCATTTCCTTAGATTTTTATCCACATTTGTATTTCATTAATAAGTAAATAAATAAAAAAAAAAATACAATCAAATAATTGCTTCCGTTCTGTTCCATAACCAGATTTAGCCAGATTTACGCTTTTCTTTATCAGTCGCTAACCGAAGCCAATTTATAAACTGTTTTATTACTTATCTCATTCCAAAAAAAAAGTTTATAATTATCAGCAAAACTTATTTAGTGTACTTAAATTTTAAACAAATCCGGAAATCGCCAAATTAGTTAACGTTGAGTAAATAGAAATGCAAATCGCAAATCTCCTCATTAAAATATAAATACATATTTTAAAAAAAATTATAAATAGGCATAGGTGACTGCATGATACTTGTTTATTTAATAAAAAAAAATATATATAAAAAAAATAAAATAAAATAAAATAAATAAATAATAATAATAATAATAATAATAATAGTAATAATAATAATAATAGTAATAAATTATTATTATCATTATTATTATCATTATCATTATTATTAATAATGATAATAATTATAATAATAATAATAATAATAATAATAATAATAATAATAATAATAATAATAATAATAATAATAATAATAATAATAATAATAATAATAATAATAATAATAATAATAATAATAATAATAATAATAATAATAATAATAATAATAATAATAATAATAATAATAATAATAATAATAATAATAATAATAATAATAATAATAATAATAATAATAATAATAATAATAATAATAATAATAATAATAACAATATTAATAATAATAATAATAGTAATAATTTGTAGGGATGCTCAACTCTCAGCGGAATGATTAACATTTTAAAAACAAAATTATGGAAAATATTATTTCTATTTATTAATAAAAAAAACCGCGAGTGCGATGGTTATATAGAGTTCATATTACAGCTGGATTTACTTATAAATATCTAGTATCTGCTACTACTCCGCATTCCAAGTTCCTTGCCTCAATATCTCTTCTTTACACAGACCCAAGAAAGACTCAACTGTACATATTGCCCGGCATTACGCAGAAAGCTAATCGACTCGCTTTCACTTCCTGCACGAGCATAAAACATGCAAAACAAAGTCCACAAACATCTACGGCTCAGTGTATTAATTGCCTTGGCAACTTTTAATTAATTCCAAATGATTTAACTGGAAAACAAAGAAAGCGCGGAACGGGTGAACTTATCTAATATTAAACAATCGTCTGACCAAATAATACTTTAAAAGGGCTTTAAGAGACCGTGGCCAAATAATTAGCGGCTATTGTGCTGCTTGCGAACAAAAGGTTAATTTCGCAGTACAAAATGCCATAGGCAAATCAAGTATACGTCGAGTGGTTCATTCACCATTCAAGCTGCTATTTCTCCTTTATTGTATGAGCATGCTGCGTATACTTAATATACTTAAATTATATAGTAACATTTGCAGCACATATTAAGCCACTTTCATATAGTTAACCAACACTTAAACTTCGCTCACAATTCTGATTTGGGCACACGAAAACAAAAAAAAAAGAATTCCTGCACAGTACATAGATAAAGTAATCGCCCCAAGCAAAGCCTACTGACGATTTATAACAAAAGAGCAGAAGCATTCTTAATTAGATATTTTAGCCAAAGCATTAGCCGTAACACCTATGCGAACAACAACAACAACAACAACAAGGGCAACAAAAGCAATTACTACAACAACTTCCATTGTCCATTGAACGAAGCTAAGAAGTTATGGCAGCTCAGCTTAAGCAACAACAAGCAAGCAGCAAGCGTCATTTATTTAGGCAGTGTTTTAGCCACGCCCATATCTAAATGCGTGTGTGTGTGTGTGTGTGTGTGTGTGTGTGTGTGTGATGGTGTTTAGCAAATTAGGTTTGCAAACTAATAGATACACACATGCAGCGAATCGTCGGAGTAGTACAAATGAAACAATAACAACAATAGGCTGAAGTGGTGGCTGTCAAAGTTGTAAGTGACTGACTTGTATATACCCTAGAATGAAGATAAGGTATATTTAATTTTTCTATATATTTCTTATTTTTCTCATGTAATTATATATGCAGTTTAAAATATATACTAGAAGCATTCACAAAAAAAATCCAGCTATACTCACTCTGCTTGTCTTTCTTCTTTTATAGAAAGAGAATTTTTATGCAAATATTAAAAAATAAATAAATAAATAAAAATAAACAGGTAAATATATAAAGAAATTTGTATAATTTATATTTATATATGTAATCGTGTATGCACCAGTTAGCAACTTATCTGTCTCACTTTTTTTAATACTTGTTGCTAAGGATGTTAAATACCTAATTCTTCTCTCTTCTTCTTCTCTCTAAATGTGAACTTAAAATGCAATAGAGTCTAATCATGCTCAAACTAGTGGTCTACGTCTCAAGGCACTGGCTATGAACGACATCACATCGAAAATTAATTATAAATCAATAATTAAGAAATTGCATTTTTAATAATTAAACAATATTTAATTACAAAAAATATATATATTAATATAATATATATAAATATATATATTATATTATATATATATATTAAGAAATTAAATTATTAAAAAAAAATTATTTTATCAAATAATTATTAATAAAAAATAAAAATGACAATACTCTGTCATTATTTTTTTTATTTTTTAATAGTTACTGAAATATTTGTATTTGATTGCATATTATCATTAGTTGGCATGATTTCAAAAACTGTTTAAGCTTATTAAATATTGAGATTTATTCACAGCAATACCTAAATTACATTTTAGCTGCAAATTCATTTTGAATACTTATAAAAAATTTATTAAAAAAATAAAAAAAAAAAAAAAAACTGTCAAGTTAAAATACTTTAGATAAATATTTTGCTATTTTGCTATTTTTCTAAGCTTAGTGAATGAGCAGCTCGCAATCACTGCTGCTGAGATCGTCGATCTTTACTACATCATAAACAATATGCAATTTTTACAGGGTATAACAACAACTAAAGCCACAACTACGGTTACAACTTCATTAGGTAATTCAATGCGGCCTTTACGTGTGCCGCAGTCCTCTGCTGCCAATAAACACAATTTTACGCTAATTGGGTAACAAATATAATTGCCAAGAGCAGCGTAATAAACCACACACACACACACACACACAGAGATACAAACACATTCAGTCGCATAAATATGTGAATTGTTGCGAGTATTTTGGTTAGCATCTTGGCAAGTTTATTTGCCTGTTGATCTAGCGGAAGAGAGCGGCAAATTGAATGAGGGTGTACCTCAACAGGTTCATTAGGTAAGTAGCTGGCATTGCCAACCCATTCACAATACACTCATCGAGCACCATTGTGATTAGCGTGTTATGTGTGTGGGTGCGCGCCTACGACTCTACGATGGAGGCTCTTGCATAGCCCGACTGCTAAACTGGGCTGCGTTTTGTTTGCTGCCGCGTAATGAGTTTCTCAATTCATTATTAATTAAAGCCTAAACAAACTCGGCAGCTAAATTATTTGCAATTCAACAGGCAAACAACCGAAAGATGGCACAAAAATAAAATAAAATGAATAAATAAACTTCCGCAGATCCGCAATCGAAAAACGTTTGCTGTTTGGTTTCATTACACTCGTTAACAAACTGCAATGAGAGTATATGAGTTTGAAATAATTTTCTAGATATGTTATATAAACATATATTAATATAATTATTTAAAAAAATTGCTAAACATTTTTGAAAAATTTTTATAATTGATTAAACAATTCATATATGCTGAACGAGTATCTTGCAGTTGCTTCTACCCGCCACTCAATTTTTTTTTTTTTTTTTTTTTGCATTTGTATTGTTGTTTGCCTAACGCCGATTCGATTTGTTTGCACTTGGTTAATTGAAATAATTGTCCTTAATTTGTTTGTGCCTGCAAGCAGCGCAGCTCCCCCGTCTCCTAGCGCTCTCATTCACTTATCCCAGCTCGACAACATCTTCTCGCGCAGCAAATTGATTGTCTGCGATTTACGCCTCTAATGCCTGGCAAATCAATTACTTGCGAACACTTCGAGGGGGCGTGGCTCACCAGCGAAATTGATTAAAATTGATTTGCCGAGAGGAAGAGCAACAAAAAAAAAGAAAAATAAACAAGTAAGAAGGCTCTAGTCGAGACGGCTCGACTACGAGATACCCTGAACCCTGCAAAAAAATTAATATTGTTCTTCTTTACGAACGTATAGCGCGCGTTCTGCTAACCGCGCAGTTGCTGCCGACGGTTGGGGGTGGCATGGGCTGTATTTTGAACGCCTATAACTCCATTTCTAGATGGACTATCTTCATGAAACTTTCAGAATATATTAATAGCATTCAAATTTATCCGATTGCCAAATTACAAGTCTCTAGTATTTGAAATACGTTTTTTTCAATTTGGGGGCAAAGGGGGCGTGGCATCCAAAATCTGAAAATTACAAAATCTGCGTATCCATAATATCTATCTAAATATACAAATTTGAAGTCTCTAGCTAAAACGGTGTAGAAGTTATGCTCGAAAAACCTAAAAAACGTAAACGAATTTTCGATTTTTTATCGATAATTAAGGAATGGGATGAGTTATCGAAAAAACAAAATAAACTTGTACTGCGTAACTAAGATACGAGTGTTCATGTAAAATTTCAGCTCTCTAGCTTTTGTAGTTTCCGAAATCTCGACGTTCATACGGACGGACGGACAGACGGACGGACGGACGGACGGACGGACGGACAGACGGACAGGGCTATATCAACTTACTTTTTTGTGCTGATCAAGAATATATATACTTTATGGGGTCTGCGACGTCTCCTTCTGCCTGTTACATAAATTTTCACAAAAACATTATACCCTGAATTCCCATTTTCAATGGGTTCAGGGTATAAAAAATAAAGGGGGCTCGAAAAATGCAAACAGCCCGCATATTCGACTTGATTAAATTATTTAACATTATTTGGCATACAGAAATTATCCTTGACATTTTGGCGCCCTAATGGAATACTTAAATTGAAGGAAACACGTTAATAAAAATACAAATACAAATACATACAAACTTATGTATGTATACGTATATAAAGCCTCCAAATCCCATATAAAAAATCGCAACAAAAAATCAAGTTAATCAGCTTAATGGTTTTGTTCATTATTCAATTTGACTTTGTACTAAAACATTAAGCGCATTTTAAATAATATTAAAAATAATCAGAATCCGAAAGAAAAGGTTTTTGTTTAAATTAGATTTACATTAAAACTATCTAACAAAAAAAAAAACTTAAAAATAAAATGCTAAAATAAGTCAAAATAATAAACGTGGAATTGATAATATTATTTTTGTTGGAACTAAGAACTAATTTTATAAAAAACAAAAATCGAAAAATATTTTAAAAGTCCTTAAGTATTACTTGTTAAATTTTTAAGACAAAAGATAAATTATGTTAAAAAAAAAATATATTAAATTTTATAACATGTTTTTTTTTTATATTTTTTGAGTTGCTTTTCAAGAATTAAAAAAAATATATATATAATTATAAAACAAAATTGTAAATATAATATTTGTGTTTTAATATAATTTTACATGTGTCTTAAATAAAAATTGTATATTACAAAATGTTTTTTTTTTTTATATATATATATTTATTTTTTTTATTCTTGTACAGTAACTCAAAAAATTTAGAAAGTATTATTAAATTTATTAAATATATTTAAAAGCACTCAGATTATTTTACAAGGCAACCGTTCATTAAAAAAATTAAAAATAAAAAACAAGGAGTGCATACTAATAAAATCATTATTAATCAGAAATCCCATAATCTTATAAAATGTCATAATAGACAATCAGCGATTTTATGTAATTTGAGTAACTTGCCAACACATTGATGCTCGTTCAGCGTACTCGTGTTATTCCCAATAGAAACGGAAGCGGAGGTATATACAGGCCACCTGACAAACGTTGAGTGGATTATTTGCTAAATTGGCAAATAGCAAATATTCATTTCAATTTGTGTCAATTTGAATATGCGCGAATGCAGTCGATCTCCAGCTGTACGTGAATATCTCTGTTAACGGGCAGCAGCTAATGCGCCGACATAAAAGCCAAAATGGGTGAGTGTGTGTGTGTATATGTATGTATGTATGTGTGTGTGAGCATGGAATGCAGCACCACTCACCGCAGCACATGCCACAAAAAGAATAACACATCACGCATACGACATGTAAGCCGCATTATGAATATTTTGTTAGCTAAGCGCACGCCCCCACACCCTTCGATGCAGTTCGTCCCTCTCAGTCAACCCACAGCAACAGCCATGCCAACAAATATCAAATAATGATTATCAACATGCCAGGCGAAAAACATTGAAAACGCATTTCAGCTCATTTGATTTATGAATGCAACGCGACAGTTGACATTGCTATACATATACATATACATATATATATATTTTTTCTTGTTCTACTCTTCTCTATTTTTGCTATGGGTGGTTGGGTGTATTTCGAGTGGCATTAAGAATCCGCAAATATTACAGCTAATGCATCAATTATCCCTTGGCATTTGCTTGTTGTTGTTGTTGGTGCATTAAAATGCGTGCAACACGCTTGCAGCATTAGTTCGCCCAAAACACAGAAATAGTAAATGGGAAATGGAAAATGGAAAATTGCAATAACAACAAGAGCAACAACAGCAACGACAACAACAGCAAAACATTTAGTGGCTATTGCGTTTTAATTGCTTAATATTACTCACATATTATTATTATTATTATTGATTTTATGCTTGCTATACTAAATGGATTCAATTGCAATTGAGTTTGTTATTTTATGTGCCCTAACTGAACGGGTATTTTAAATTTCTTAGATAATTTGTCATCTATGGAGTTTGGAATAGGAAAATGGGAAACATATAATAAAAGAGCGAACATGAATGCTATAGAGTGGGAACGATATGCATGCCAGTAATCTCTTTAGAAATATAAATATAAATATAAATATATAATATCTTATAGAGCAAATCTTTTCTGCCCACTTACAAACTACAATATGAGACGTAATGTCGCTTGCTGAGCTCAAGAAATTTTTCAGTGCTTAGAAATAGTTTACTTACTCCAATCAAATCTCTAAAATAATAAATACTTCTTTTTGAATTTTCCAAACAGTAAACAACATGCTGTAGTGCTGCACAAAGCGAGTAGAGTATAACAGCTAAGCTTTATACCTTTACATTAATAATTTATATAATTTATTTTTTAATAATGTTTTATTAAATAATTATATATAATAATTTATAATTTTATAATAATTTTTTATTAAATAAATTCATTTTATTTTTTTAATTTTTTCAATTCTCAAAATAAATTATATATAAATTATAAGATATAGACAAAATAGTAATAAATCTGTTTAACAAATTTTTCTTTAACTATTCCTAACATATAATTCATTTGTAAATTATTTGCAAATTCCATAGATTTCCCATTCATAAGTACATTTAATTTTATTATGTTAAACAGCGCACTCGATCGTAAAGTATATTTATTCCTCAATCACTGCAGCGTATTCGCATTTCCGGCACTTCAATTTGCAATGTTTCCTCTTCATGTTCCGGTACTTTTTTTGACTGCCGCAAAAGCCGCATGAAATTATTATTTTCATTTTCATAATGCATATAATGCAAATTGTGCAATTTTGCCGGCAAATGTTTTTCGGGAATTGTAGCCAAATTGTGCGTAAGCCTGCAAATGCAAACACGAATTGATGTTTTGGCTAAATCAGCAAAATTTAATGAACCGAGTTTTTAAGTTTATGCCAAAGGTTTTCAACTCCCGCAATCGGTATTAAATGCTATTTTCAATTTACAGCTAATTAAATGTTATGAACACCTAATTTAAATATTTCAATTGACTTGCGAAAGTGAATTGGAAAAGCAATTAACTATTGGTAGAACCCGTGGCCGCCAGGTCGCAATTGCCTTTACAAATATTCTTATTAATTGTAAATATTAATTTCAATTAAGAAATTTACTAAGCCTTCAAATTCACATTTAAAATTAAAGCAAACACAGACAAAGCTGTATATAAATGGGATGAAATAAAGTAAAGCAGTTAAAAGAGGTTTGCAGAAACAGTGTGTGAGAGAATTAGAGATGAGCTAATGGTCAGAGAGAATGAGGAAGTGATAGAAAATGGCAAAAAGATAAAGGAAATCAGGTAAAAAGTATAACCATTAAAATCTTAGTAGATTCTCAACAGAAATCAGCTATTTTGGCAATAGAGGGAGACCTGTAAGGCTTAGCTAAGTTCAGGAGAATCACATAGAAGAGCAATTGAGCTTACGTATACATTTGTATCATGCATTCATATATTCATACACTCATACATTCACACATTCATACATTCATATATTCATATATTCATACATTCATATATTCATATATTCATATATTCATACATTCATACACTCATACATTCACACATTCATACATTCATATATTCATATATTCATACATTCATACATTCATACATTCATACATTCATACATTTCTACATTCATACATTCATACATTCATACATTCATACATTCATACATTCATACATTCATACATTCATGCATTCATACATTCATACATTCATACATTCATACATTCATACATTCATACATTCATACATTCATACATTCATACATTCATACATTCATACATTCATACATTAATGCATTCAAACATTTATGAGAATTTCATAGAAGAGCAGTTCTTAAGCATTTTTTCATTTTATAAATTGATGAACTTTTAATTCACATTTGCAAATTTAAACCAACTTTAATTTGGCCAAAAAGCACAACAGAAAAAAAAATAAACTAAGAATTCCACACACTATTCGCTTTTATCAGTTTCAATACAATTTTTGTGGGCCGTGCCAAGTGAGCTGCATAATGGACTGCCATAGTCTTATCAATGCACAGCCATCGGCTTATACCTTACTGTGAGTGTTTGTATGTACGTATGTGACTGTGTATGTGTGTGTGTGTATTTGCCTGTGTCTGTGCCTGGCCAAGCAAGCAGTCAAGTATAAAATCGTAGCATACTTTTCTGCTGGCCGACAACTAAAAAATAAATACGTTGCCATTGCACTGCCGTTTACAACAGGCACACAAAATTCTCATTGTTGTTCTTATTACAAATATATATATACTATATAATATATATATATATAAATGTATGTGTATGTTATATAGCTTACTTTGTTGTTGCTTCTTGACTGCTCCGCACGTTGTTCGTTGTTGGCCCGCATATTGCGCAATCACATAAAC
This sequence comes from Drosophila stalkeri, assembly GCA_035047405.1. Taxonomy (NCBI): domain Eukaryota; kingdom Metazoa; phylum Arthropoda; class Insecta; order Diptera; family Drosophilidae; genus Drosophila; species Drosophila stalkeri. The sequence continues at coordinate 5,010,177 of JAWNPR010000039.1, read as the reverse complement.
CGCTGCAATCGTGCATTTTCAGGTGTGCCACAGTTGCAACAAGCTGAACAAAAACTAAAAATAAAAAAACAAAAATAAACAACTATAAAAATGGGCGCACAACAAGTTTTTGCTTATACACAATGTTCAAATAGAGCACATTCCACGCTGCCTTACATTGTTTTGTTTATATATTTTTTTTAAGGTTCCGTACTTCAATTGTTTTCTTTTTATCATTAATATTTTTTTTTATGAAAACAATTTTTTTTTTTTTATATAAAAAGTTGTATATCAATCAACGAAAACATTCCAATGATTTTTAAAATTGTTAAATTAATTGGAAAATTTGTTTTTGAAATGAAATTTATAAATATTTATTTGATTATTTTCACGCAAAGATGTGAGTTAGAAGTTTCTGGTCTTTATTAATTTTTTTTTTTTTTTTTTTTTATTTTTATTTATTTTATAATGTGTATATTAAAAAACTTTAATAAATATATTTATTAATTTTATATTATCATTTTCTTTTAATTTCATTCTTCAACATTTATTTACTTGTTTATTTATTTATTTATTTTTTTTTTATTTTCATAACAAAAATTATTAAATATATAAATTTTGTTTGCACATTTTAATGTAAGGTATTCATTTATATATATTATTTTTATTTATATATCTTTATATTTTTTATTCCGATATATTTTCTAAATTTACATCAAATCAAATCAATATATATTTTTTTATTTCCGAATATTTTGCAGCCATTTTTTCTGCACCACATCATAAATAAGTTTATACTTTATTCACATTCATACGCGGCTCAAACTCAATATGTAAACAATCAAATCAAATTCAAATACGATTAGGCAGCTGCTTGAAAATTAATTAACTGCCATGAGGGAGACTCAGCTGAACGCTAACTCAGTTTCAACTCACAGAGACATTTGAATGCCAAAAACAAGAAGCGAGGCAAAGCAGGAGAGGGAGAGAGAAAAATGAATAGTTGTTACCAGCATACCTGGCTCAAGTGCAAGCCAAAGGCAAAGGCAAATCCACAAAAATTCGTTTTTACCCCAATTGAATGTTGGATTTGGATTAACAAGGAGTCGCTGCCCAAATCAACTTACACACAGGCACCCTCGCACTCACACTCACACTCACACTCACACGCACACTTAACTGAGGGTAAATCAGTTTTAATTGATATTTACCAAAGTACTTCCATGTAAGCAAACACTTTTGGGAAAATTTCGGTTGCCAGCTACGCACCTTGAAATATATATGGCAAATTTGCATTTTTGGCGGAGCTTTGTAAAGCTAATGTATACTTTTTTTTATGTGTATATTTCTGCTTGTTCTTCTTCTTTTTTTTATATTTTTGTAATACACTGGAAATGAATTTTGCAACAAATTTTCAATTTTCATTGGGAGCATTTTTGGTCGTTTGGCAATTGGCACAATAAACCGCGATGCTCTCTGCTGTGCCAGTGTTGACAAGTGCTCGGTAGGAAAATTAACGTTTTACCGCAAAACTGTTCGCCTGGGCAGCGTCCAGCGCCTGAACATTCCAATTGCACTGTCAACACTCGCACACACACACACACACACACAAATTGTTAAACGAAAAACTGCAGCAGTTGAGTGGTTGTCAGTGGTTGGCGCTGCACCACTCGCCAGCTACTAGTGCTCCCAGTTGGATGTGTGTGTGTGTGTGTGTGTGCGTATGTGGCTTTTGCGGTCTTGCCTTTGCACACACACATTCAACGTTAATTGATCCAACAGCAAGCAAGCAGCAATAAAGGATTTGATTTTGCAGCATGACAAAAGGCAATCCCAGTCGCTTGCATTGCTCTCTATCATTTGCTTTGCCAAGCCAGCCAGCCTGTCAATCAGTACCTACATACATCACTCCATCACTCAGTCAGTCAGTCAATCAGTCAGCGAGTCAGTTAGTCAGTTAGTCAGTTAGCCAGTCAGACAATCAACTTGTGAGCCATTGCCTTGTAATTGAATTTTAAACTTTATTTACTGTTTGCGCACGGTGCGCTCTGCACATTTGCCTAAAAGCCAGACAATTGCTTTGGGCAGGCTGTAGCGACTGTGCATGATGGGCGTGGCAGTTGGCTATGCGAAATATCTCAACACTACACAGAAAAAGAAATACTTACAGTTCAATTACCCAAAAATAAGGAACGAGAATCGTGTAAAGTATGTAAAGTGTGAAAGACCAGCAAATACCCTATACAAATGAATAATTGATTTATAGATAAAATAAACTCTATAATCGATATTTATCGCTTTAGTGTATGTTATCGTTATATGAATAGGTTAGCTAGAGCTCCTCTCCTCCTCCTCATAAAGTTAAATAGATCCAATTCGTTTTTACCCCAATATTAGAAATTTACTTTTCTCTCCCATTTACATATCCATGCCAGAGTTGATCAAACTCCCTTTCAAATATACATAACAAACAGAGCAACAATAAGTGAAAATAAGAAAAGAAATCCCACGATTTTTCACTGCACTTCAAAAATACAACACTCGGCAGTTTTTGTGAGCCGCCTGTTTTGTCTGTTGTCTGTCAATCAAAAACGCGCGCAGCAGACAGCAGAGTCAGACATGGAGTTAGGAATTGGGAGAGAGGGGAAGAGCAACGCTGGGTGGCACTGAATGTGAGTTATGGTTATCTGTGGGGCAACGTTTAGACAAAAAACTGTGGGCGGCAACTCACTTACAGTGGCTGCAATCGGTAACGTACTCAAAGGCTGTAATTTCGCACAGTTAACTGATTTGCAAAAAAAAAAGATGAAAGGGGCAAAAGGTTTATAAATGGTGTAAGGGAGGGTCAGATGAGTGAAAATATTGTAGGACAAGAGTGTAATAATTTTCTAGTAAAATATATTTTTAAAAAAAATTAATAATTTAATAAAAAATTAAAATTTAAAAAAAAATAAATAAAACAAATTAAAAACTTTTTCTAAAAAATTATATAAATATAAATTAAAATTAAAAAGAAAAGTGAAAGAATGTTTAAACAAAGTTTAATTATTAAAAACTCTTTCTAAAAAGGGAAATAAATAAAATTAATAAAATTTAAAAATATTAAAAGAATGTTTTAAATAAAATTTAGTAATTTGAAACTGTTTCTCAAAAACTATTCATAGGCATGTAATAATTAATGGAAAGTTAATATATTGAAACTAGTTATAATAATTTTACAAATTGATAAAATTAATTAAATAATATTTGAGAAGAAATGTTAAAGAGAAAAATAATTTTTAATTGGTCAGTTTTGCTTCTAAAATGAAAATTTTTTTATATATGTATTAATTAAAAATAGAAATTAAATTATTTAAGAATTAATTTTAAATGGTTCTAAGTCATTTATGGTGCTAAAAAAATACATTTTTCATATATATATTTATTTATAATAAATATTAAAACATTTAAAATTAACAAAATAAAATTTAAAATATTGTAAAATACATTTTCCAATATTTTCAAATATATTTTTTTATTTTTAAAACTTTTTTTTTTTTTTAATATATTATTTTTAAATTCATTTGCTTGCTTTCATATCTCGCTGTTTGTTGCACAGTGTAGTACGTGTTGCCAAAATTGGCATGCACAGACAGAACATCATAATTTTGTACTGACTTATTGTTGAAATTTGCGAATTTTGTGAATTTACGCTGAGCTAGACTAGACAAGCCAGACACAAACGATTAGACAGAAAGGCAGGCAGAGAGACAGATAGACAGACAGACAGGCAAATAGACACAAAATAATTCGGATAATCACAAAATTATTGACAGCTGAGATTTCGAACGAGAAGCCACTAAAGTAATCGATGGCAGACAGGGCTAACATAGATACAGACTATACATGCATGTATATATATATATGTATATATATTGATATTTGTATATGTTGAAGTGAATTCTGATTCGGCAACTGGTAACAAATTGTAAGGGATAGCAAGTCAGCAGGAAAAAAATGCATTATTAATAAGCTGTTAAATTTGCTGAGCAAACAGAACACACAGCATATAAATAATTCACAGTGCGGCCAGACAGAGATGGAGAGACAGATAAAGATAGAGAGAGTGAGAGAGAGAGAGAGAGTGAGAGAGGCAGACGTAGAGCAGTGCAGCATGTGACATTTTTGCATTGAACAAATCGAAGTGGAAATTATGCACATCGAATGCTGCATTTTCCAGAGCTAAAGAACTCCCGTTTGCCGCTCGCGTTCAACGTTTACAATATTTTGAATTTTTAATGCATTGATGGCACATCAATGTAGCCGACGAGCAGATACTCTCTATATATGTTGCTCTACTCGCTGCCATGTTGCCTGTCAATGACTGCAACTGTCACATGCCTCAATGCTGATACACAGGACGTGTTGGCCATTTCTTCATGTTGAGGCCAGAACTGCGATAGGTAGCTGAGCAGCATTCAGTGTGCGCAGCTGGCACTGGAATAATATCAGACTGTGTTTATGCATTTGCAATGCAGCAACAGCAGCAGCAGCAGCAGCAGTAGCACTAGCAGCAGTAGCTTCTTCTTCCCTTTTGTGCCACTCGAGCGCCTTGATGTATGCAACACAGTTCCTGCCCCAGGCCTCAGCTCAACTCGCCTCTGTCTCTCTCTCTCTCTCTTTCTCTTTCTCTGTCTCTCTCAACTTTTCTTCTTTTTTTTTATTATTAAGAATTCATTTTTCTGCGTGTTGTTTACATTGACATTTCATTTATGTTTGCTTATGCAGCTGCAGCATATAGTTTGACACACACACACACACACACACACACAGACACACGCAAGCATCGTAAAAGTCCTTTTGGGTTTTGCTCGATTCAATAAGTAATTGATACGGTTTTCAGGTTCGTTGCTCTGCTTCACCAACGGCTGCTGCAGCTGCCAAGCCAAAGGCAAAAGCCCAACCGCCTGTGTAACTCCAGCAAAAACATATGAGCATAAATGTTTAAGAGATGCCATTGCTCCCCATTGCTCCACCTTCAATATATGTGTAAATAGCTGGAACTAACAACAGCTGCTCAAAGCTTAAGCTGACTGTTTGAATGCTAAAAATTAAGTTTTATTGAACATTCAAATTGATATAGTTAGCTGAATGTTCGAAAGGGGGAAAATGTTACTAAACTATAACAAAAATTACTATTTCAGATCAAAATTTTTTATTATGAATTTAAATTATGATTTAGCTCAACTATTTGTTATGTGAACATCTATATTTCATACAAGACTTGAGCTGGTTTTTCTTTGTATTATACATTTAAGATTCTTGTTCAGCATTTTAAGTTCTTTTCATTTAGTTATCTTTAGTTTAAGTACTTTAGTAGTGAGAGTAAATATAAAATAAATAACTAAGAGTAAGCTGATTATCACAGCTTATGTAATATTTATTTTATTGTTTTTTTTTTTTTTTTTGGCAAGAAAAATATTTATAAAATAATATTTGCACATATATTTATATAATGTTATGTATATCATATTTATTATTATTATTATTTTTTTTTTTTTTTTTGTCAAGTAAAATATTTATTTTTGGTTTTTTTTTTAATATTGGCATAATGAAAAAATATATATAGCAGTGTAGTCTTAAGTTATACGCATACGAATAAAGGAAGCAGTACTCATTACTAAAATTATTATTTTTTTATTTTGACTTGAAATTTAAATATTAAAAAAAATAAAATAAAATAACTAAATGTAATACTTTGAGTAAAGTTGCTTTCTTATGCAAAAATTTATTAGTTTGAATGTGTCTAGTGAACAAGAAAAATGTGCCTTATTTTTAACAGTTTTCATATAATGGTTAAAAATAAAAAATAAAAAAACAAAAGATATGCAAAACTATATTTTTTTATTTTTATATAATTTCGTATATTTAATATTTATATGTATATATTTTTTAATTGTTTTTCACATAAAAGTTATAAAGCAAATATTAAAGACATTTATGACATATATTTTTTGACAAAGATTAGAATTTTATAAATTTTTTTATATTTTATTATAAAATTACATAAATAAATTTAAATTAATTTTAATTTAAATTTTATTTACTTAGTTCTCATGTAACAATCTTCTTTTCCTCATTATAATATCAACAATTCTTTCAAATTTACTTTGTCGTATAATTTCTAAACTTCAAAATTATAAAATATTTTTTTATACTTTGCTCTTAACCTTAAATCATATTTAATTGCACTAAAAACCTATCAGAAAACTAATTCAATTAGTAACAAAAACAAAATTGAAATAAATTTGTCAGACTTATGAAGATCATTTGCTATTCCAAACCTTAATCAAATGGCATCAATAGCAGCTAGACAGCAGCGGACAGTTTAAACGAGCAGTGAATAGTAAGAGAAAGTGTGAGAGAGAGAGAAAGAGAGAGGGAAGGAATAGAAGTCGCATGTCCAAGGAACAATAACAAAACGAAGTGTTGGCTAACTGGAGCAAGTGTCAATTACGCTTTAATAGCCAAAGGATAACCGAAAAGGCCGCAGCAAAGTGTGCGGCATGGTCAGACAGTTTTTTGCTGCAGTTGCTGTTGCTGCTGTTGCTGTTGCTGTTGCTGCTGTTGTTGTTGTTGCAGTTAGCCGCAGTGAAAGTGTGAAAAGTGTGCGACAATGAAAGCGCGGTCAGACGATGATATTATGGCGCTTTGAAGTGGACGACATGATGACACTGCTGGTGGCAGCGACAGTGGTTTCCAGCGGCAGCAGCAGCAGCAGCAGCAACAGCAGCAGCAGCAACAGCAGCAGCAATAACAACAAGTGCTGCAAGCACAACGGAAACCAACAAAAAGGGAAGCAGGAAATGTCGCAAACACTAAATCAGTGAAGTGCATTAGAGGCGACGCTCTCTCTCTCTCTCTCTCTCTCTCTCTCTCTCTCTCTCTCTCTCTCACGCCTATATCTCTCTCTGTGTGTGGGTAGGAAGTGCTTGGTGCCTGGCAGATAGCAAATATTGATTCGATTATGGCAAATGAAATGAAAGATCTGCCATTTTATTGCGACACAAAAGCTCATAAATCACTTTGCCAGCTGCAGCGAAATTCAACTTCTTCCTCTTTCAACTTAAAGACGTAACATTAAGAGACAGAGAGAGAGAGAGAGAGAGAGAGAGAGAGAGAGCTAGCGAGAGCTGATTAGAGCAATTCGTTCGCTCGTGCATTAATGCAAAACAACGCCCAGCACCAAATGTCGAAATTATCCACAGACAACGCGGTTTGCCATTGTTGACAATTTCCTGTCGTTGTCAGCGTCGACAACAAAATTTCCATGTTCTTGTTATTGTTGTTGCTGCTGCTGTTGAGCGACATGTATGTGCTGGCAAAACTGCTATGGCATGGGGCGTGGCAATTGCTCATTGTCATGCGGCTCATCAGCGAGTTGCAATAAAGCCAAACGGGAAGTTCTTGGCACAGCGCACTGTTGGCAAAACAAAGCCGTAAAGGGCATGGCGATCAGGAGGGAAAGAGTGAGATGGAGGCAGAGAGAGAGATAGAGAGAAAGACTGTGAGGTTAGAATGTGTGTAAACTTTAAAACAGCATAATTAAGAACAGTTTTCGCATAGCTCAGCTAAGTTCAAGAGCTCAGCAAATGCCTATTTAAGAATCTTATTATCATAAAGAAAGAATTTACTTGACTAATCTAATCACTAAATAACAACAGTTGCTTGTGGTTAAGTAAATGCGACACATGAAAAGAGAAAATAAACTTAAGACAGAAATTATTAACTGCAACAAAAATCTTAAAAAAATATCTTAAATCTCAGTTGCCATTTCAAATACATTGCTTCAATATATACTAACCAGTCAATCGATATATATAACTGAACAATCAGTTAACGTTTTAGTTTATTAAAAATATCTTTAAAAAAAAATCCAAGAAATCTATACAAAAAATATCTCTACATTCAATAAATGAATCAATTTACTAAGTTTACAACACATTCATATTCATCAACTATCATGAAAATGAATTTCAAACATTTTTGATGAAAACTTTTCAATTATTCGCTGACTTGCATTATGCTGGCCGCACTGCATTCACTATGATGAAAAGTGAGTTGGTGCATTAATAGCTGCTCTCCTCAGCATTGTTTTCCCAACTGTTTTGTCATTCTCTATGGTCGCATAGAGCGACCGCTGGAGCAGCCGCTAAGTAATCGCTGGCTTACGCTAAAGTGAAGGCCAAAATAGTTTTTTTTTTTTTTACTTTACTTTTGCCAGCGCAGGACCCCATTAAAAATACAAAAAGCCAAAGACGACGCAAAAAGGGAATGCAAAATCAAAGTGCGTTGAGGCCGGTTACCTGGTGCTGCTGCCGGACGCAGCGACATCTTCTGCAGGTTGTATGCAGCAGAACAGGCCGCAATGCGGCCGCAACAGAAGCAGCAGCAGCAGCAGCAGCAGGAGCTGGAGATGGAGATGGAACTCTAGCAGAGGCTGCAGCAAGCGAACCCGAACCAGCCAGGCGCAGTCCATTAAACGTGTCAAAAGATGTTACGCCCGAGGGATGCAGCTGAGGGAGCTCAAGGAGCGGGTCAGAGTGAGCTGCGGCAGTGGCGCACAAAACAAACAACAGAGTAAAGTTGCATCCTCCCTCTCTCACTGTCTCTGTCTCTGTCTCTGTCTCAGTGCTCTCTCTCTCTCTCACACACTTTCTGTCTACACTTTTATGGTTATCGCGCCTTTCGCAGCTCAAGTGTCCTTTGCTTTTTGCCAACAAGATGGGCCAAAATGGCTGCTGGCCAACAGAAGCGTCGACCACAACAATTTCTATATGTGTGTAAATACACTGAGAGAAAGGCATAGAAGTGAATTTTTATATGGAGAGTATAATAAAGATTATATATATATATATATATTACTTGTATTAATATAATAAATTATTTCTTCTGTTTTTTTTTTTATTTTACAAATTTATTTTGTCACATAATTTTGTTTCTTTCTCGTATTTCTTTCGCATGGTATAATTTAAGTTGTACTTATTTATTTTTTTTTTTATATTTTTAATTGATATATACAAATTTATTTTGTAAAATAACTTTGTTTCTTTCTGGTTTTTTTTTTTTTTTTTTTGCATATTTTAATTTTATATTTATTTATTTATTTATATATATTTTTTTAACCGGTATATGTAAATTTATTTTTTGTGAAATAATTTTTTTTCTCCTTGTTCTTTCGCATATTTTAATTTTATTTTTTGTTTATTTATTTTTTATTTATTTTTTTGTATATTTAATTGATGTATAAAAGTTTATTTTATGTCGTTTTTCTTTCGCATATTTTAATTTTATTTTTAATTGTTAAATATATTTTTATTCCAATATAATACATATGATATAATATTTATAATATTTCAAATACAAGATATTATCGTAAAAAACTTAAAATTTTTGTTTATATATAATATATTTTTCTTGTTTTTCTATTCTTTTTTTTTATATGTATATATATATTAAAAATATATGTTGAAATAGAGTTCAGTAAAAAATATTTCTTCAAGTGCATTGCACAGTGACACTTTTTTCAAGTCAAATGTATCGTTTGCCCCGTTTCAAGTTTTTTCTTTAGCTTTTTTTTTTTTTTGTGGACTTGCCTGCGCGTCTATGTCTCAATTATCGGGCAATTCGCTGACAGTTTTTCTATGACCATTCGTGATAAAATAAAATAAACAGCGCAGCTCCTTCTATAAAACAGCTTGGCAACAGCCAACAGAAAATTTCGAAAATTAAGTGATATAGCGCAATTGCTTTATACAGCAGTAGAATATATACTTAAAGTGAGCTACTTTACTGGAAAATGCAACACACAACATCACAACTTTATATACAAAAACAAAACTTGATAATTATTTAGTATTTTATATATGCACATATGCCCGTATCACTTGATATACCCTCAATTATTATTGACGCGCCTGAAAGTAGGCCACAAATAATTTTAAAATTATTTCGAACAATTTTGGGTAGATTTACACCCGCCCGCTAGGCACATGCATATGCTCTTATACCTTATTGAAATATTCATGCCATGCCACGCCCCATTTTAAACGCCCACCAATCAAAACAATAATAAAACAACAATTACGAAAAACGAAAATAAAGACGAGAGAAAAAAAATCGTTGAGTTGAGTTGTTTGCCTCTCATATAAAATGAAAAAACTTATAACACGTAATGGCATATGCAATGTGTGTGTGTGTGTGTGTGTGTGTGTAACAGTGTGTGTTGCATGAGTTGTTCCTTAATTGGTTGGCATACTCTGCTCTCTCTCTCTCTCACTCTCCCTCTTCCTCACCCTCTTTCGCTTTCTGTCTTTTTCTTTTTTGGTTGCCCACTTAAAATCGAATGAATGAGCGAATGCTTGGTAGACTTTTTAATTTGAACTGCGCTGCATATATTCAAATTGTATGTGTGTGTGTGTATTGTTGTTGTTGAATTTTTTTACTGCTATATTTGCAGTGATTGGCTGTCATATGGGCTGTGCTACTGCTGTCCAAGTGAAAGCAGTTTGCGCTTGACTGCAGAACAACGGCAATTTTATTGACCATTTCAAAAAGTGCCACAAGACACAAAAGACAAAGGACAACAAAACCGAGCTGGACATTGCTGCCCAAACAAAAGGCATATCACAGTTAACAAACGCGTGTAATGATGCCAAACAACACAAACACACACACACACACATACGCATACATAACAACAGTTGTAGAGCTAGGCAACTATGTAGGACAAATGCATAACTAAGATTTCCTATTTCAGTTAACAATTTGATAACAGCAACTGGTTTTTGTGTCAACAAAAGCAAACAGACAAAACGAGCATTTTGCCATGGATTCTCAAATGCTGCAGCTGCAACTACACCTGCCACTACACAAACACCCTTTGCCCATTAGAACGATGCACTCAGCCATGAGACAACAATGGCTAACAATATGCCATAACAAAAAGGATAGATATGTACGTATATACATATATAGTATATATATAGAGAAGTTGGGCTATGCTTGGCTTGTAGTGCATGGAATACTCTTTCGGAGCATAATTATATGATTCAATCTGTTTGATAATAATATAAAATATCTAAGAAAGGGTTTTTGACTCATGCACCTATGTAAAATAAAATGCTAACACATGATTTATGCTAAAAAAAAACAATAGGGAAAAGAAAGTATTAGATGTGGGTAGAATTTAAATTAAAAAATATTTCAAATATAATTTAATTATAGCTAAAAAAAAATTAATAAAATATGTATAAATAAATAAATAATTTGAAAAATAAATCGAACAAATATAAATATTAATTATAAATTATAATTAAATTTTCAATTCAAGATAATTTAAAATCCAAATATAAATATGATTAAAAACTAATATATACTGTAAATATAAGCAAATATAAATATTAATTATAAATATACCAACAATTTTCCTAATTCTATTTTCAATTATAAATAAAAATAAACTAAATAAATTTTAAATAATATTAAATAATATATTTTAATTTACAATATATATTTATTTTTATTCATATTTATATTTCCGTTTATTTTTTTATTTATTTTTTTTTGTATAAAAATATAATATCATATAATGTAAGCATACATAAAATATTTAATTTATAGTCCGTAAATTTTCTGTATTTAAATTTAATCATTATATATATATATATAATTCATTGTGATTTATTCAATTGTATTGTTTATTTTTGTATTATAAAAAATTCTTCTATGTAGAGTATTAAAATGTCGCAATTGTGATTTTTTTTTTTTAATTCATAAATTTCTGGACTGTCTGCATGCTGCGACGCAAGCAAGAGGAGCCTAGTCCAAGCTCAAAGCTTTAAAACGAATTCATTTGAAAAATTGATATTAGAAAGCAATTAGTAACATTGCGTACTCTACTCCCATGGCTGATTGTCAAGCTTCGGCGCCAACAAGTAATTGCAATTAACGCCTGACAGACCCCAGGGACGAGCAGCAGGCAATGGAGTGAGGAGTGTGGAGTGTTAAAGCCGGGGTTAAAAAAAATATATATATATAAAAAAAGGGCAAGCTAGCCCCACGCCCACTACCTGCTGGCACTCGTTAAGTTTAAATTTATGCCCGTACAATGTTTACTTATTTCTGATTCTCATTGCTTTCTTTTATTTATTATTACTTTTTTTTTGTACTTTTGCTTACACGCAATTGTCATTTATCACTTTTTATTGATTGCCGTGAATTTATCAATATCCGCTTTTACCAAACGCCGCCCACACGGCGTATACGTAACCATTTTTAATGCCTTGCAATGGAATTCCTTTCCTCTTTCGGTTTTCCCTTTCTTCTCATTTTCACGTTCTTTTCGACCTCTCTGTTCACATATTTATTTACTTTGTTGTTCTCGCTGAGTATTTTTGTTCAAGGCATGAAATTGATGCGCTTTACATGTGTGCCCGTAAGTGTGTGTGTGTGTGTGTGAGTGAGTGGGAGGCGTTATGCTTAATGTGATTATTTAAAACATTTCCATCCAGAATACGCCTCATCTTCAACGGGGAACAGGTGAATTTATTAAGAAAATTAAGTAAACTCGCGCACCGAGACCTATGTCTGTCAGAGCTCGCAATTTATCTACGCGCATTGAATGTCAAGTGCCAACAATATTTTTTTTTTTTCTTATTTTAGTCTGTCTTCTTCTGTTTTTCTTGTATTTTTATTATGGAAATGCTTAAAATAATTAAAAATCTTTGAAGCATAATAAGATGGGCAACATTTGCAAATGTCAAAGGGAATTCATGGAATTTTATATTAATATAAATTTTTCTCTTTTGGTATTTTTATTATAATTATCTCAGGGATTAGAAATATTAGTATTATTTAGATGAAAGCTCTATAGTACTTTTTAGAATTAAAAAAAAAAAATAGTGAAGCACAGTAGTACATAAAAAAAAATTTACCTTTCTCAAACATAAAAAAATAATTATAAAAAAAATTATAACCATTATTATTAGTAAACACAAAAATTATACAAAATAAAAAATAAATAAAATGATTATCATTTAAACATTTCACCTATCTCAAAAATAAAAATATGAACAAATAAAATAAAATAAATAATTAAAAAAAATTATAATCATTATTATTGGTAAACAAATCATGATCATAATCATTATTATTCTTACTTTAACATTTCATTATCATTAATTATCGCAAACATTATCAATATCATTAATTCAAATCCACATAAATCCAAAAACTCTTAACTGACTTTAGTTTCAAATCTCACAAAATTTTTCCTTTTCCAATGAAGCTTACAACTTCAGAAAACTGATATAATCTGATAAATATTACACACTTTGAGATAGGACAACTCGATGGCAAACATTACGATAATGATAATGACAACGATGAGCTGCACATAAGCTCTGACATATTATGTTAGTAGATGGTAACTTTTGCTTTGCCTAGGACATATCGTTCGCCCAGTTAGAGCCACCCACATGGTTGACCCGTTCAACAACGCACAACGTGGGCAACCCTTTCGCAATTTAAATGCCCCACCCAGAGTTTGCTGCCTGGCAATGGCAGCTTAAGTCAGCTCGAAATCCCGAGGACTTTGCGTTAAGACCTGCTCGCATGCAATTTAGCCAAAATGTATTACATTCAATTTGAATACTAAGCCGCTTACCAACACTAAAAGTTTGATGTGCACACAATAAACAGGATTTTTGGCTACAATTAGCATGTAAGCCGAAAGCAGAGCAAACGACATCCCAGACTGAACAGAAAAGAAGAAAAAAAAGTAATACAACTGGCAAAAGGTCAGCACGACTAAAAGTACATGAAGCTCGAAATTGGCATTGTGCTTGAGCTGAACAACCGCAAAACTGGCAGTCAAAGTCGCTCTAACCGGGCACAATTAACACACACACACACACATACACAGAGGGAGGGGTACTTCTAGGGAGCGTATCCTGTGCCACAGCCAGCCGACGCACAAAGCAGCGAAAAGAAACGGATACTTATTTAAAATTTATGTAGCGTAATTACAAGCGATTTAACCCATTGCCTGGACCGAATGTAGCCCGCTTACCGTTTCCATTTGAAACAAACTCGCTGTAGTCGTAGGCTGGCAATCCACTCGAATTAAAAAACTGAAACACGAATGGAAATGGTAAAAATGTTTATTTTTCTTTGTATATCAAGTGAATAGTAGGGCAGGCAATTTGAGTATGGGGTAACATCGACTTGTGGGTGCGTTAGTTGCTACAGATTTCTAAAAGGATTAAAATATAATAATTTAAGCTAATAGAAATATTTTTTTATTTTAATTAATTTTATTATATATTTGAAGCTCTCAAAATAATTATGTATATAAATATAAATATAAAGATTTTAGCATTTGTTCCATTTATTTTTTTTGTGCACCTAATATTAATGTTGTTAAGGTACTACATTCATTAGCATCGGTTCTCTACACTTGAATAAATTTCAAAAAAATTAAAAAATAAATATTTAAGAAATAACACTTAATCTAAAGAAAAATATATTTATATTTATTATATTTATAATTTATATTTATTATATTATTATTTATATATATTTATTTACTTCAGTTGTTCAGCAGAATTCTGTTTATGATTAGTATGAACTATGATTAACTTTATGATTGTTAAGAAATATTTCTAATAAGATCATTGAGCTAGCTTGAGTTGAGCATTTATAAAAGTAACAATTAGCATAAATATATATATCGAAGCTCGCAGATAACTATTGAACGTTTCTCTATAGCTGCAAATAAGTGTCTTTTAGTCACACTCTAAAAAAAGACTCAGAGAGTAATCGATTTCAACGAGTTAATTCACAATCGGCTAGCAATTGTTTTTCATTGCGTGTTCTTGGCTCTGGTTTTTCATAGACCTTTTGCATGAGTTTAACGAAGCAAAATCTTTTTATGTAAAGCGAGTTGTGTCTTTCTTAAACACATGAACAGCTTAGGGAAATGTGATTCTATGCATGAGTATGTAAAAGAGAAGATCGTTTGTATACACTCTATGACTTATTTACTCAGTTATTGAAGCCCATGATGCGAGTGTCAATCGTATCGCTCCCTAAAAGAACTTCAAGAAAAGAGCATCAAACGAAGTGCTCAACCGAAAGCCAAAACGAAAAGAACCGAAGTCTCTTGCTCAGAGCGAGAATAAGCGATTAGCATTTTCTTCAGCTAATTTCTCGAATAGAGCATAAAAAGCTCGACTTTGATATATAAATATTTTAAGTGAGTCAAATGTAATTTTAGATTCATATTTTAATTCTCTTTATACACATCGCACCCATGACAATTACTCCAACTCCATTCAGCCTTGCATATCTTATCATATATACCTTAAACTTCTCCAGCTTCAACTACAGGACATACACACGTCAACTACTACACTCCACACTCGATAGCTTTACAGCTCCTTTTTTTTTTCTGAAGAGCTCACGCAGCAATTGGGGACTGGCCAGTTAAGCATCTTAATGACGGCAGCATGGGGTCGACCGCACACTTTCAACGGGAGTCTATAATTTTTATCGAATGTACAATCTGAGCACAGAAAAGTCATTTGCCTTTCGGCCATATAGTATATATACGACGAGCATTGCTTTAATTAGTTAGTGGGCGGCTGTTTATTTTTAGCCGATTGTCGCTCAGTGAAATACACAGAAAAACGTAAAATCCATTGCACATTGGGCTGATAATGAGCTTAAATTGTTTATGCATGAGGCGACGCACACCACGATACACAAAAGCGGACACAAATTTATTGCATTAGGAGTGCTTTAATTACACCTGTGGTAATATACACCAGCTAACTCACACACACACACACACACACACGCACAACAAAGAGAGCGAGGCTAGCTATTGGCTGCTCTACAGTCAAGTACTGACTGCTTGTTATGTATATAATTTAATTAGTGACACCCACGAATGCAGCCAGCTCACACACACACTCAGACAGAGCTACAGTTACAGTAGCACACACACACACACCCACACCATTGCTCGCCTAATGATTTTCATGCCTTCGCATACTAATTTCATTCAGGTGGATCTCTGTCCTGTTCGCTTCTAAGTAATGATGGCATATTAAACCAGCTCTCTGTCTGTCTCTGTCCCCCTAGCAAATACAACAACAACAACAACAACAACAACAAAAAATTACTCAACATTTGATGCTCAAATTTATTGGCAACGGTTGGCTGGCTCTGCCATCACAATGGTGCTGTGGCGGTGCTCCATATGTGCTGTTGGAGTGGGTGGAGCAACTCCTGATAATGAGATTCAAATCGAATGCTGATTAATGCGTCACACAAATTGAAACTAAAGCAAGTTGAAGTGTTTTGGCTTACAGTGATTGACTAGCAAATGCCCTGTAATTTAATTTATATTTAACTTTGTAGATAAACAAACTTTATAAGTCGTAAGATTTACTCTAAATTCAAAGTTCAAATTCATAAAAATCGAAAGTTCAACTCAACTGAACAACACATATTCTCTAAAGCGAAATTTATTGATATATATATATATATATATATATATATTTATTTATTTATTTTTTTTTATAAATAATTTGAATGTCTTTAAGTCCGTAATTTTAGTAGCTCTGCAACGCGCCTATTAATATATTTTTATTTATTTATTTTTTTTGGCTCAAACTATTATTTAATATTAAATAAAATTAAAAAAAAAGTAGTATTATTTTCTAAATATTTTTTTATATATTCATGTTTATATAGTTAATTTTTCTTTATTTTTATTATTTTTTCATTATTATTTTTCGTACCGATATTCATTTAAAAAATTCACTGTTCATTAAAAAATTCTGATGTTTTTCAAATAAATATATTTTAATATATTAAAATATATTAATATAAGTAATATGTAATAGAAATGTATTCAAAATTATCTAAATCAATATTTTTAAAACTGTTTTTTAAAAAGCGATACTTTTTTAAATAAATGTAAATGTACGCTATTGTCTTCTGTTACTATTTATTATTATTTTCATATAAATTATTTATATTATGATTGATTTATTATTATAAAAATTATTATATTTTTATAGGTACTCTGATTTTAAAATTTTTCATATCTTTTTGGCTAAGTGATTTTTTTTTTAATTTCCATTTTATTTATATTTATTTAAAAATATATATTTAAATTAAAATTTTTAAAATAAATAAAAAGTGTAAAAATATTATCCAAAAATGTGTATCTCAATATTATTGATAAATACATAAATATTATTATATATTTAAACGACAAATATATACGAAATTATGAAATAAGTATAAAAATCAGGACATCTCTAATGGAGATGAGGAAAAAATTTCAGCTGCATCAAACTCAAAGTATTTACAGTTTTTCACATCACAGAGATACTTTTTTAACTTGGTTTTAACTCTCTCTCTCTCTCTCGTTCTCTTTCTCTTTCTCTCTTTTATTTTATCCAGCAAATACACTGCATAAGCTAAGGCAGAGTATATGCATATTGTTTTACAGTGCGTAAAAAGCAGAGGAAGGCATGATTGACTCATCATGTAAGACTGCCCAAGACCACATAAATAGAAATTTGAATACAGTTCAATGCAAGTTTCATTGATAGCTTCTATCTTTAATATATAATACATCAAGTTCGATAACAAACTTCATTTATTTCAAAATACCTTCAATATTTTCTAAGCAGAAAAACAAATGATCTATATATATTTAATTATGGTATGAAAGAAGCTAATACTTCAATATTATACTTGATAGATATACTTGAATATTATCTATTCATAAAAACAAATAAGAATATCTATAGTTATTCAGGGCATCTTCTAGCTGGACACTCCCGACTAGAACATTTCGAGTTCATATTTTTTCGCTTGGATTGTGAGCGAAGGCAAATGCCGCACTCACTTTGCGCTAATCATCATATAAATGGTTTGTAAAATATTAGATAAGAGCCAAAAACTGTTAAATGTTTTGGAATTAAATGCGTGATTTACCCCGTTTGCCCGTTAGCCCCATTGCGAGCCAAAAGCAAGGGCGCGCGATTTTCCATTAAATCCTTGAGCTGCTAACGCGCTTAGCTGTCGCAACCACAGGGGGACAGGCAGGCGGCCCCTGTGGAGCTGTGGAGCCGTGGAGAGCTGTGTAGTCGTGTTGGGGGCTGTGGGGAGCTCGAACCATCGCCCAGAGCTTATGCAAAAATTTTGTTTTATAAAATTTTCAAGTCAAGCGCCTAATCCCAACACTTATTCTTATACACTTCAATGTCTTACACTAACAGAGTGGCCGATGGGAAGTGAGGGGCAATGGCACTGGGAAGATGTGATGCTGGCTCTGCTGGTTCATCTTCTTCGTCGTCGTCATCGTCGTCGTCGTCGTCGTCTTTTTCTGCTTCTTCTGCTTTGTGCGGGCCACAGAGCATTGAAAAGTTTTTCGTTTCTCACCAGACAATATATTTTATGACGGCACGCAAGTAGGGTCTGAGGGTGTTGAGGACTTAGCTTGTGGGCGGCTATGCGGTTGGGCGTGGCATACACATTGGCACATCGCCGGATTATGCCACTGAAAAATTCATTCATTTCCTGCTTACTTTTGACGACAAAACAACTCCTCCTACTCCAAAAAAAAAAAAAAAAAAAAAAAAAAAACAGAATCACTCCCCATCCACGACTCTCCAGCAGCCGCAACACTTTGTAATATATAATTAAGATTACAAGCGCCTTTGGTTTAAGTATTTCGAGAATGGTAAGCAAGGGCCAGGCTTATACTTTATGTACGTATATATAACTTAACTTGACTGATAACCGAGCTGCCAAAATTTATTCATGGCTGGCGGTTTTTTGCGCCCGGCACGCGGCCTTTTTCCAGCTTATTTAGTTAGTTAGTTGTCCTTGCCTTGCTTGAAGCTCACCAAATTTGTGAAAGATAAAATTCCAGCACTGAATAATTATTCAATCTAGCAACACTTGAAGCTCTGACCGGGAGTCATGACAAAAATCAATTTACAATAAAAAATAAAATAAAAATAAATGAGAGGAATTTTTTATATTAAGTTTTAATGAGTTTCTTAGTTTCTAATTGTGTGGATTATTTGGCAGAATTAATTAAAGCTATTTTAAAATGTCTAAATATTTGTAATATTTTTGTTAAGTTTATATATAACTAAAATTCTTTAAGTTTGTTTAACAATTTTAATATAGTAATAATTTTAATTTATTAATTTTTAATAATAATACTAATTTTTAAAATTTTTCTTTATATTTAATTTGAGAAAAGAATGTATATAAATTACTTTAAGTTGGCTTATCAATTTTAATATAGTAATAATTTTAATTTATTAATATTAATAATAATATTTATTTTTAAAATTTTTCTTTATATTTAATTTGAAAAAGGAATGTATATAAAATGCTTTAAGTTGGTTTAAAAATTGTTTTATAATAATAATTTTAATTTATTAATATTAATAATAATATTAATTTTATTTTAATTTTTCTTTATTTATAATTTGAGAATGGAATTTATATAAAATGCTTTAAGTAGGTTTAAAAATTGAATTATAATAATAATTTTAATTTCTTAATATTAATAATAATATTTATTTTTAAAATTTTTCTTTATATCTAATTTGAGAAAGGAAGCTGGATATAAATATTTTTTATTTTTTGTCTAATTTATTTGTTTTTCTCTAACCGATTACAGAACTTGCTATAAATTTACTATAACAGGCAATAGAATCCTGCCAAAGGAAGTGGATTTTACTCATGCTAAATTTTATTCAACTTGTCTTCAAGTCACAGATTTCCCTACCACCTACAGCCTAATCAGCAAGCCTTATCAGTACCTTAAATTGAAATATAGTACAAATCTCTAGCTTATCTTCACAACTTAGCCCATGCGGAATCTATTAGAAGCGCCCCCTGAGCTAGGTTTCTAGTTGCAACTTGTAGACTTTGCTTCTCATTTCTTTTGCTCGCAACATCTTAATGGCAATTCCCCCCCTAGTTGGACCGCTCATTAGTCTTACAAACTATGCACATACTATGAGAGAGAGAGAGAGAGAGAGAGAAAAGAACTTCATTGTTTTTCCTTTCCGCTGGCCAGCTTTCAAGACCATCGAAGTGAATGGGCAGCACCCCGGAGGAGGCAAATAAAAAAACTCGACTAGCACTTCATATTTTTTTTTTTTTTTTGTGTATATGAATGAGCCCCCTTTGCATTTGCATATTAACGGCTTGTGCGTCTAATGTGCGCACCCCTTGTGCTTGCCACCCCAAGCATGCCCCGCCCGCCATTTGGCTCCCTCGTTCCACGTATTTGCATAATAATTTTATGGCTCGCTGCAGTCGAATAGGACATCCAGCCGCCGGCATTTGGTATTGTTGGAGGCCAAGTGCCAGCCCATAAAAGCAATCCTCTGCCCAGTTTCTATGCCTCACTTTACTACCTCTCTTCTCCTCACGCCCTCTCTCTCTCTCTCTCTCACTTGGCCGCTCTAGCTGCCTTTCTTCTATTCTGCTGTCAAGTGTCGGCACAGCGGGTCGGCCCATTGAAAAATCATGCAATGCAGTTGATCACCTGACGGCTGTTAATGAACTTCACACGTAAGCACATCCTTAGTGCTGAAAAAAAAATATATATATATATAGCTACTTTGCTCGTAAACATGCAAGCGAACAAGTCGGCTAATAACCAATAACTAGCCGCTAAATATCTTTTTAATCTACTTATAATAGAGAATGACATTCGAAGGACGATTAGTATTTTAGTAATTTATTTAAACATATATAAAAAAAAATAAAAAATATATATAAAAAAAAATTAAAATGCGAAACAATTTAAGTAGTTTCTTATAAAACATAATTTATATTCTAAAGAAATCATTTAATAATTTAAATAAATGAGACAAAATTTCAGTGGCATAAAATGTTCTACTTAATCAGTTTTTACAAAAATTATATATCATATTTGTTATATTAGCTAAATAATTACATTGTAAATATAATAATAATATGAACAAAATAAATTTTCAAATTTCAAATTAATTCTAAAATATTTAATAATTATTTTTTAATTTACAGCACATATTAATAAGAAAAATTTAAATTTACAGAAAACTATACACATTTGTACAACATAACAGAATATATTTATATACAAAAATATATGTATAAAAAAATTGTAACAAGTATTTTTTTAAACTTATATTTTGCACTAGTTTACAGAATTCGGGACTTCTGCAAAAATTATATCTAACTGATATACGTATGCACTTCTAAATAGTCATTATTTCAAAATATTGATCTCTTAGTTATATAATATGTGAATAATAATAATAAAAAAGCTGCCATTTGCTGCAGAATTATAAAAAATTTTACATATTTACAATTCATAAAGATAAATAATTAAGATTCTGCAAAATTAAATTCCTTTTTCCTTTTTTATTCAATCTTCACTTCATACGCTTTATACAAAATAAATCAATGGAATCAGCATAAACTTAAAGTTTTAACTTTTGCTAATACATTTCCTAAGAATAAATAAGAACAAAAAAAAATTATATCCAACACTTTTTACACATATTTATGTACTTCTATAGAGTTCTCTTTCTATATAAACTCTACGAGTGCGAATCACAAAAGAATGAGCTAAGGAAGTGCGCGTTGTTTGCCACTTGGCGGCAAGTAATTTTATAATTATGCAAGCGCAAATGGCATTGTGTGACCTCCGCATACTAACTAACCTGCATACACACACACACACACACGCATAGACACATATAGAGGCACGCACACTAAGAGAGCAAAGTGCATACAAAGTGTATAATTATTTTTTTGTGCCTTGTAATTTTTCACTTAATTTGCATGGTCGAGCGACATCCGCTTTGGGACAGAGTGTGTAATTATTTCAACCATTATGGTGGATTATACAGCTTTGCTCACGACTTAAATAATATGTGATAAGAAATATTGTAAAATGATGCTATTAATATAAGAAAATCATATTGAATGCAAGTGAATCATTGGCAGTTGAGTAATAGAAGGAGGAAAATATTTATATTCAAAAATTAAAGAAAGAAAAAAATTAAAAATTAAAAAAAAAATTAAAGTAAAATAAAACGTACAATACAAATTTTTTATAATTTTTAATTTATTGTATTTATTAATTAAAAAATAAAAATTAATACGAGTGAATTATTATCAGGTGAGCGGTAGCAGAAGATGGAAAATATTTATATAAAAATATAAATAAAGTATTAAATAAAAATACAAAAATAAATATATGTATACAATAAAAATTAACATAAAAAATGGTGTTTTCATTGTATTTATTCAATATTAAAATTAAAAATAAAAAGTTTTGAAATAGGGTTAACATTTTTAGTAATATATTATAAGAAGTGAGATGGGCTTCTAAGCAATGAAACTGATTACATGATTACATCACGAGTAGATAACAATGTAGAGTATCACTAGCCTGCTATGCTGTCTTTACTTTGTCTGTTTGATGAAGAACTTGAGCTGTGCCTCCACTTTATTACCAAGAAATATGTTACTATTTGCAATAATTAAATTTTATTTCTTGTTTAAATTATAAATAATTCTTAGATTTTTAAATAATACATAAATAATTAAAAAATTATTTTTTAAATGTTTTTAAAAATACTTACTCAGTTAAGCCTCAATATTTAATATTGAGCTCAATCTAATTTCATTGTTTTAGTGTTCAGGCAATTTGACGTACAACTAAAAATAATTAAAGATAAAATAACTCTATGGCTAATTGAGCGTTCCTTTATTTAGAGATTTGTTTAAAAAACAAAATATATTATTTATTTATTTATATTATTATAATTATTTATTGTTTATTATTAGTTCGATTCGATTAATATATAATAAAATATAAAATAAATAAAATAAAATAAATAAAAATAAAATATAAATTAAAAACAAATAAAAATATAAAAATAATATAAATACAATTTTAAAATAAATTCGAATAATCGAAAAAAATAAAAAACTTTTAAATAGAAGTCAAGTCAGTTTCTGATAAACATTATACAATATAAATTCATTCAAATGTATACAAAAATAGATAAGAAAATTAATAAATATTACAAGACATTAAATAAAAACGGACATTAAATTGAAATAATTAACAATTTGTCAAGCTGAACTAGTAACAAGCAGAAGAAAGAGAAAGAGAGAGAGAGAGAGAGAGAGAGAGAGAGAGAGCAACAGAGAGTGAGAGAGAGAGATAGTTGAAGTCTTGACAATTCCCAGCTGAGAAAGAAGCATCATTAAATTTGATAATGTCCCAGTTGTTGAGTGCTTTTTATGGTCGGAGTTCACTTGATTATATGCGGCACATAATTGAGCTGGGAGGGAGAGAAAGAAAAAAAGAGAGAGAGAGTGAGTGGGAGTGAGTGGGAGAGAGCGAGATGAGCAATGAAAGTTGAATGCTGTGACACACATTTACATAATTATTAGAAACAGTTAAATGTCCACAAATTGTAATCGTAGTACTTGGTCACTTGGCTAACGGAGACGGAGACAGACACAGACACAGGGGAGTCATTATTTTTTGGCCAGAGTCGAGGGTCACATTATTCAAAGTATGCGGCATCAATGTATTCTTGTTGCTCTTGTTGTTGTTGTTGTTTTTGTTGTTGCTGTTGCTGCCCACGCAATCTATGGGCAGAAATATCTTGGCGTAATTTGTGAGCGTAGGCAAAGGCGACGCCTGCCAAAGGACTTTAGCCTGTTGATGTGCGTGCCTTTGACTATGTATTTAAAAATGTTGTATACAACAACAACAACAACCACAACACAGAGAAATAAAATAAAATGTAATTTTTATTATGCTCAGTGGTTTTTATTGCCTGCTTTATCGTTCTACAAGTTCTGCGTATTGCCCTTGTCTTGTCTTGTCTTGGCTTGTCTGATATTTGTCTATGGCATGTCCTGCTCTCTGTATGGGTGTGTGTGTGTGTGTGTGGAAATGTGTTGGGCATGCCACAATAGCCACACACACACACACACACACACACACGCACAGACATACAGTTACACACAACTAGACAAATAGACTTGGACATGCCAAGCGCCTTGGCCTTTTGCGATATTTTCGTTTTTTATGGCTTTTTTATTGACTTGATTATTATGTTGGCCTCTTGTTTTCGAACCGAGAAAGAACAGAAAAAAAAAATATATATATAGAGAATAGAAGAAAGTTTTCTTAGGCTTTAGCCGAGGGAAATTAAAAAATAATTTAGCGCCCAGCTCGAGGGCTGCTGCATAAATTTGCCAAATGTCTGACTGGCTGACGCAGGCTGTGTCTGATTGCCTTTTGGCTTACAGGCCACATAAATAAAGGCCAGCAGTTTCTAATGACGCAATTTATTGTGCGTATGTGTTATGACACTCGCTTGCACTCATATATCACATGTAACCATAGACCGACGATCAAATCAAATATATATATATATATATATATATATATATATATATATATATATATATATATATTTGCCAGGTGTTAACTTCGTCTCAATAAATTCCCAACATTTTTAAAAAAGTTTTTTTACTGTTTTTCTTTTTCTTTTTTTGCTGTGTGTCGCCGAAAAATATTTAATTGAAAAATGTACGTTGCCTGACAACAACTATTCGCAATTTATGAACTCAATCGAAACGTGAGAAATACTCAATTTCAAATTTGCCAACAGCCAAACGCACTGAGCGAAAACTAATTAAAGTCCGAGTGAGAATGCGAGTATATTGTTTCACCAGTAAGTGACATCGAGTGTCCACTAAGATGAAACGTTTCAGAAACAGAAATTAAATGCGAAGAATTTTTATGTTTTACGCTGCGTATACTTGATAAATGATTGTATGTGTATATGTAAGGTAGTGAGAGATTAGATTTCAGTTACGCATTGCATTGATTTGGAATTACAACAGAAAACGGATACGATGGAGAATTAGAAATGTGGAATGGGAAGGAGCAGAGAGAGATTGAGAGTGAAAAGGTGGAAGAACAGGGAAAAGTGCGAGCATAGATTAAGGGAGAAACACGATTAGATGTGAAGAGTGAAATGAAGGAGGATAAGAATAAGAGGAAGAAAAAAAGAAAGAATAAGAGTGAGTGCGAGAATTAGAATGTGACTGAGTGAGAGTGAGAGGACTAAGAGGGAGTGAGAGAGAGAGAGAGAGGAAACTAAAGAGGCCGCGCAAGAGTGAGAAAGAGTGAAAGAGAGTAAACTAGAGGGATCTTAAGTCAGATAGAGTTCGAAAGAGACAGAATGATATTGAAAGAAAAAAACAGTTGAAGAATGGAATTCAGAACGATGGGAAGGCAGATTGAAAGATCGGGAGACAGAAACAAAGATAAAAGAATAAAAAAGAATTATGGAAAGTCTTTGGCAAGAAACACTGCGATGGAGTGACAGAGACATATGGAAATAGCGAGGCACAGGTAGAGAGAGCGAGAGACAGAGTGCGAGGAACAGTGAAAGAGAAACACTGGAAGGAAGGTAAATAGACTGAAGATATAGAAAGGAAGATAGAGTAAGATTAGAATGCGGCAGAGTATTGATATTGGAATATGACATAACCTACATAATAAGCATTTTATTGGAAGAGGAACTATGAGTGAGAGAAACATAATTCTAGTAAGCAAACCTACAAAGAATATAGTAATTTAAGGAAATAAAATAGAGAGTGAGTGAGAGAGAGAAAGTTAGAGAGAGCACTATTGCTCGTTTTCGCTCTCTCTTTCATTCACCTATTCACTCTCTTTTACAAGGAGACAGATAATAAAACCTCTACAGTTAGAGTATACTTGAAGTACTACAGAAATATATTAGAGTTTCTAGAGTTCCTTCTAATATATAACATAACTGTATATGTAAACTTAATGTTAAACAAAAGAATATAATAGGCTCGCTAGCTTTTTATAATTTCTAATTTGTTGCCTGATTGCTTGATATTCATAATAATTCTCATGCTTCCTGACAAATAACTCTTTCGACAAGGTTAAGTCGACCAGCTCATTTAACATTCAAACTACTTCAGCATCCATTCATTAGTGAAAGAAAGAAAAAAAAAACACCCTAGTCAAGCTTAGCGGGTGACTAATTTTATGTCTCTCTGCTCACGCTTTCAGCGAATTTTAAAAAGCCAATCTCATCATTTGGTTGCCTTTAGAATGTCGTTCTATAAGCCCGAATATTGCCTGTGGCACTGGGCCAAAATGACAAAAATTAAATGCCACAACACAGCAAAGAAAACAAACCAAGAAAACCAAAAAAAAAAGCGAAAAAAAAGAAAAATAAAAAAAGGAAAACCACAAAAATGTAAGAAAAACAAAACACAAGAACTGAAAGGACTGAAACCAAGTCTCATAATTAAAAATTAAGCCATTCGCCTATTAGTTTTAACCCTCATTAACTTTAGATAAACTAATCTCCAAAGTAAACCACTCGCATTCATGGCCTTTTGTGTGAGAGACCGCGCGCGACCCTGCCCGAGGGTGGACCCAACCAAGCCACCCACACACACAACCACACACATACACACACACATAGACACACACAGTGCAGCACACTCAGTTTTCAGGGCGCGCCTACAGTGCGTGAAAAACTCATCAAATGGGCGCGCTCTTAGAAAATCCCCATGACTTTTTTGCTCCGCCAATTGTGCTGCACAAAATGATGTAGAAACAGGACAAACCTAATAGTATGCAGAGCAAGGATAACAGCAGAAGCAGCGAGCAGCAACAGCAGCAGTTCAAGCGGCGGCAGCGGCAGCAGAAGCCAAGAGAAAGGAAAAATAATTAAAAACGCAACCTTGATAAAAATGAAATGTTTACAAAGACACACAGGCGCACGAAATAAAAAAGAAAAGAAGAAAACTGTGACAAGAAAACGAAAAAAGCAAAAGGAAAACAAAATATACTATTGAAAGGCTAAAAAAGCAAAGAATAAAAAAAAACATAAGAAAAGCGAAGAAGTAGAAGAAACATTTTCAGTGCTCAGAAAACCAAAACAAAAACGGATACACGCAGCGGATGCAAAGTTTACTCAAGCAAGCCAAGGAGACGTGGGCGTTTGGGGGGCGTGGCAGGTCGAGTCACCCAGCCGAAGGAAACTGAAACGCAGAATGCAAACTCAAGCGAAAGAAAACATAAAATTAAAAGAGCATTTTTTTTTTCTTCTTCTTCTTCTGCTGGTGCCTGGCCATATGCTGCCCCCTAAATATACTATATATATATATATATATTTATATATATGCATATATAGTATATACGATAAACTAAAAGAATTTGTTTAACTCAGCTAAGACTAATCGAAAGAAACTTAATGGAGAGAAGAGCAATGCGTTTAATTTTGAAAAAAAAACGTATGCAAATAAAACTTGAAAACTTGGCTGAAAAGCGTAAAAGAAAGCTTAAACAAATTTGGAGTGTAAATTAAGTTTATATATAAAATATAATAAAAGTTGTATAGTATATAAAAATCGATTGAGCTTTACTTTATGCAAAGTATGAAATTGGATTCAAGATGATCGGCTGAAATATTAAAAGTTTAAGATACAAAAATGTATAAATATTTTTAAATTAAATTAATACAATTTAAAAATGTTTACAATTTATAAAAATTATAATATTTAATTTATAAATAAAAAAAATAATCTCTTTTATAAAATTATGCACATGTATATTATACATGTAAATATTAAAAATTATAATTTATAAAACTTTCGAAATGAATATTTAAAAATTTAGTATTAATATTTTTTTATAATTTATATTTATAAATTAATATTGAATTATATTTTGAATATTTCGTATTAATATTTTTTTAAAATTAATTTATATTTATAAATTAATATTGAATTATATTTTGAATATTTAGTATTCATATTTTATATATTATATATTATATTATTTTAAATATTCATACTCAATGCGGTTCGAATGACCAAATGATGCGACCTCATTTATAGCTCAAGGCCAATGTATTTGAAAATAAATAAACAATCACCATTTTCCAAGTATTGACCTGAAGATAAAAAAAATTCATATTTATAAGAAAACAATATAATTTTAAAGAGAGCCATAAAATAAAATTTAAAAAAAAATAAATAAAACTCATATAAAATTGCATTCTTTATGAAATTATAATTAATAAAGGAATCGTTCAATTCCATTCCAATTCCATGTATTATAATTGCTCTTTTCCCATTACTGAATAATTTTTATACTGTAAAACCATTGAAAATGGGAAATCAGGGTATAATGATTTTTTATTATCTATTTAGAAACATACACAGTTCGGTTGACAGTTGTAGAGTATGCATTTTATGTATATAAATTATTGCTACTTAGAGTTTAAACATGAACTTTGCTCTTGCACAATCAGTTTATAAACAATATGATAATTACAAAGCGCTAAAAATTGAGCAAATTACGTGAAGCACTTGACTTTAGACCTAAATCGTAATATTTTATAATATTTAAATATATATATATATATGTATCTGTATATAGAAGCGAGCAAACAATTTACAATTTAACAAAAGCTGCCCGATTAGCTAATAATAATATTAATATTAATAATACGAATAACTTGAGTCTAATTAAACAATTTACTATGCAAAACATAGAGATGCTTAGATCAAGAAATCGTTACACAAATCACACAAATTACAAATATTACAACAAGATCGATATACAATGCGAATAAAGCTAATTATTAATCGACATACAAATTGGTCAATTGTCATGGCTGGCTGAATTGCTCTCATTGAGGTGGTCGATTATGATTTTGCTGTTGTTGCTGCTGCTGCTGCTGCTGTTGCTTCGATTGGCCAGTTTCCGATTTATACTCGCGCACCATCAAGAGCAGCTGCAACATCATCAGGGCCTCTACCTTGTCCAGTGGATCCATAAAGCCACGCTGCAACCACTTGGGTATAGTGGTGCGGGCATGACTAAAGCCCAGCTTATTGAGTATATAGTCCACGCCATATGGCTCAATGGATTTGCCAGCCCAGGAAAGCAATCGTACCGTCGGCTCCAGATGCCAGGTCTGGCAGTCAAAGTGTCGCCAATCTCGCACAAACGATTCAATATCAAAACTGGGCAGTTGTGCATTGGCTTCAGCTCCTGCCTTTGGCTGGGCTCCTCCATCCTTAACATCGCTTGCCGCTGCATTTGCTGCAGCTGCTGCCGCTGTTGTTGTTGTTGTTGTTGATGTCGTTGGCTGCGCAGTTGCTGCTGCCGCCGTTGTTGTTGCTGTTGCTGCTGTTGCTGCTGCTGTTGTCGTTGTCGTAGTTGTTGCTGTTGTCGCAGTGTTCGCTGTTGTGGCAGTATTCGTTGCCGCATTCAGATTCGTATGACTGCCCTGCAGTGGCTCCAGACTGCTCTTGCTGCCACTCAGGTGCTGATTCTGCACAGTCAAGTTCGTATTGGAAGCACCCTTCTTCTCCTTGAGTATGTCATCGGTTATATAAGGCTTTAGGTTAGTCTTTTGCGACAGATTTGGTGAAGCGGCGCGTGCCGATTGAGCACCGAGCTACAAGGCAGAAGTATGAGAATCATTCGACTTAAGCATTTACTCCATCTACTCACCACTTTCTCTTTTTCAGTCACATATGATGTGATTAGATCATGCAAAAAGAAAAATGCATCGGCATCCACAGTGACAAATATATGATCATCAAATTCGGTGATAAAGCTGCACAAGACTTCAGGTTTCGTTTCTATAAAAATAAAATCATCAATAATTAATTAATTGTTTAGAAATACATTTATATTCTCTGCTCTGCTCACCAGTTGGCTCTGGCGTGCTGGGTCCTTGCTTGTGCTCGGTCTTGAAATACAGCTGCAGACTGGGCAGCGCAAAGATGACCTCGCGATTGTGATTATGCTCCTGCGACTTGGCCGAGCTGCTGCTGCCCGAGGCACGCGTGCGTTCAATTGAATTGGAGGCTATCTCACGCTCACACTCCAGCATGGGGAAGCGATCCACAGCTGCGATAGGGAAATGCAATAAGTATTTGATAAAAAGAAAAACTAAATTAAATTCCCAAACTCACCGTCAATTTCGCTGTTGGCAAATGCATAGTGGAACCATTCGTTGAGTGTCTTGAATTGAGGTGGAAAGATAATGTTGCGTGTGATGCGACTGACAATGGCCATGGAGTGATTCTGTTGCTGTTGCACCTCCGTCGTCTGGCCCAGACTGGAGGTTAGAGTCTGTGTAACGTGCACCTCACTCGAATCCTCCAGCTGTCGTGCTTCGGTGGCAAAATTAATCGAAGGCGACTTCAAGCTAAACAATGCCCATGCCTTGGACTTGAAATTAATGCCATGGAAGCAGGCGAGCGATATGTTTTGACCACGCAGATCCACAGTGCCGCCAAGCACATTGCCATGCCGTGGCAGGCGAGTGACCAGCGATGGCACCACCAGCCCAATGGCCTGAGCCAGCGGCTTCTGCCAATGGCGATGATGACGTGCATCCGTATTGTCCACACCACTCAAGTTGGGAGCAGCTGCAGCTGGTGGCAGCTCGCCGTTGGGCTTCTTCTTCAGTTGCTGGCGGCGCTTGATGCTCGCCGTGCGATCCTGCAGACGCGGCTCTAGGCTAGAGAACACACGCTTGGAGGACTTGAATTGTTGTGTAAAGAACTCTTCCAGCTTGAAATACATCTTCATCAGATCTGCCGTCGTCGATTTTGATATCATGATCTGCAATTGATCCCAGCTAAGATCGCCGTGTATAAAGATCAAAGCACGCGGCTGATCCTTGCCACAGGCAGCAGCCTGCGATGCAGTGCGCCATTCATCCTTCATGGCCGCCGCAAAGGTGCTGATGCGCGTCATCAGCACCGAGGTGCCCATGTAGTCCAGGCGCAGCTCCAAGGCCATAAAGCTAAGACCCAACGTATGATACGGTTCCATGCCAGACTCTTCTTTAATATGGAATCTCTTATTGATCTTGTTCACCTCAAAGCTGCCACCCACAATGCCGCCCTTGGCATCCAGCGCCGAGCCGCCCAAATAGATGCCAGCATACATATTCTTATATCCGGTGCTGCCTATGGAGAGGCGACCATCCGAGCGAAAGTCCTTGGTTAGCCACACCACATTGCCGCACACATTGCCAATGTTCATCTGAACGTTCAGCTTGGTAAAGTTGACGGCAAAAATGACCAATGTCTCCCAGGCAGTTATTTGATTCTTCTCCGAGGGCGGCGTACCGGATGATTCAGCGCTGGAGGATTTACCCAACGACTTTAGCTTGCGCACGGCGCCAAAGTGTCCCAATTGCTGTTGCTGTTGCTGCTGCTGCTGCTGTGACTGCTGACCCTCAAAGTCCAGTCGCAACTTGTCCTTGCTGCGTCCCTCGCTGGGCGTAGGCGTTGGCGTTGCTGGCGTTGGTGTTTCAGCGCCCGCCTGTTGCTGCTGCTGCTGTTGCTGCTGATGCACGCTTAGATCGCCCAGAAAGAGACGCCGCACAATGCGTCGCCTGTACCAGGCCTTGGGAAAGGCCAAGATCTCTGTGAGTCGTCGCATATCGTACTTAAAGCTCGCACTGCCAATGTCCACAATGGTGGAGAAGCGTATGACCGCACGAGACTGATCCAGCGCACGCTTCGAACTGGGCAAGGGCTCAATGTAAACCTTGCGACAGCGCGTGATGTGAAATTTCACAAATTCCACATTAATGCTGAGCGAATCTTTGCGCTCGCTGTCGCTCAGTGGCGAGAACTGTGTCTCCTTGGACGTCTTCTTGCCGCCATACGGATGGAAAATGTAGACATTAAAGTCTGCCAGGCAGCCTGTGACACTTAGTCCACCCGTGGGCAGCTGTTGATCTGCATGACTCTGACCAGAGTGCGATTGCTGCTGCTGCTGCGGCTGCTGCTGTTGCTGCTCCTGTTCCTCGCCGCTGCGCTTGGAGCTAAACACAATATCCAAGCTGGGCAATTGCAGCATGCACTCGACTCTCGAGACGGGCAGACAGCTAAATCTAAATGTGGACGGCTGCATATGGAAGTAAACAATGACATCGACAGGAAACGAGGCATAGGTCGCATAATTTGCCGGCAAGATATCCAGATTAACGGCTGCTGTATGCGAAGGCGTCACTGGCACACTATTTGCCTGCCTTGCGGGTATCGGCTCCAGTGTCTGCTCGAGAAACTCGAGTATATGTGGCGAGATGATTGTCTCCTCCGGTATGCTCTGCAGCGTCATCCAGGCACTCAGCGTGGCACGTTTGTTGCCCAAGCGTCGCATCGTATGCGGCACAGCTGAAGCATTTGCTGGCGTCGATGGCTGCTCGGTGGCATCGATTAGTGTGCGTGATTGATAGTGCAGCTTGACATCCAGGCCGGGTATATGGAAGATGGTGAGATCGGCGAGCAGTGCATTATTATGCGAGCTGGCATTGAAGCGCAACTTGCTCTTGTCTCGCTGTCGACGCGACGGTGTCGGACTACCCCAATCGTTGCCAATGCTGCGTTCGCGTTTATGCGATTTTACACTGGATGCAGCATTCCCGCCAGCTGTATAGGCCGCACGTTCCTCACCGCTATGATTGTCCTTGGTGTGGAGCACACACTTGCCCGAATTGACAAGTACCTTGACGTCCAGTTCGAAATCAATGTTCGGCTCTGGCTGTTGCTTTTGGCCATGGGCATGCGCATGCTTGCGTCGCATCTCCACCGAGGTGCCATCCACATCCATTTCACTGGGCGTGCAATCGCCATGGATGCCAGCACGCCAATCCAGCTCATTGTCAGCCGTCTCTGTGTCAGTGTCAGCATTCGGCAGCGATGTCTGTCGCATGGCATCCGTAAAGGTCACACGACCCACGCCCGTCTTGAACGATGCGCTGCGTGAGTGACAGGAGGCGGGTGTGCTTTGCAGACTGGAGATTTCATCATTGGAGGCAATCGTATCCAGACGTCTGCCCGCATAGCTATGAGTGCTGCCATTATCCAGAGGCAGTTCTCTAGCTGGCGGCACGCCTGGCACCACTCCACTTCCGATATACGAATGCGAGCGACCGTAATTCTTCAGTGAACGTCGCAGCGACGGCTTTCGCCACTTTTGTATCATGTCGCGACGGAAGTATTTGTAGCAAATGGCCTGCAGCTCCTGCAGACGTCGCTCCTCGTGTGCGACCGTATTATGCGAGGCGCCCAAAGTGCGCAAATCATTTATAATCTTTAGTTGCTCCGCCATCTCCTTCTCCATCATGAAAGAGCGCTTCTTCGAGTCAATTGTGGGATCGAATACAAAGGCGGGCAAATTATCGAATTCAGCTCGCCTTCGCACATACGTATCGCGGCTGCTCTGATCACCTTCATCACTATCCGGCGATTCCATTTGCGTGTCATCCTCCTCGAAGCCCGTCAGCATGGTGAGCGTATGTCCCAACGAGGACAGCTGCTTGCCAATGTTCACATCCAAATGGATATCCACGCCCTCCATCTGCCACTTTACATTCAGCAGCCATTTGGCATTCTCGCCCTTCTTCGCAGCCGTCGTACGGGAGCACACCTCAAAGGTGCCCTCGGAGACAACACAAACATTCATAATAGGCTCCACACTACTCGGTTTCCAGTCATCCAAATTGGTCTCGAAATCATCGGCAAAGCGTAGGCATAATCCCTGAAATTTGCCCTTGGAAACCAGAGAACCAGAATTGCAGGCCGAGATGATAGTATTCTCCAAGGTGATGACCACAGCGCCTTTGGCATCAAAGTCCTGATACGAACGCGAACCAAAGGACTGTAAAAATAATTTACATATAAATAACAAATATAATCAACTTTAATTCATTCAACACTCACCATTGCATTGACTTGCTTTAGGGGCAAACAAATGCCCATATCCTCCACAGTCAGTTGCAGGAATAATGTAGACAAATTGGAGCTAGCGATTTGGCCAAAGGCCACGCGATCAAAGACCTGTTGCGTAGTTTGGGCTGTATGCTCGTAGCAGAGATTCGCACGCTTCTCTGCCCAATATTCGTAGGCATTCTTGTAATTCAACCAGACTAATATGGCCTTGTCCACGGCTATCGGCTGTACGTAGACCAGGGGACGCTTCAATGTCAGCAATATGAGCTCCTTGTCTTCATTGAGCAGCTCATCCTGGAAGGCGTTACGCAGACCGATGGTCGTATGGAAAAAGGCATATTGCTGAAACTCTGGCTCCGCCTCATCAAAGATCACATTCCTAATGATCTGGCCAAGTGATAAATTGAAATCAATGTGCGCCTTGAAGAACAATTTCCGATTGCTCATATCACCCAAATTCTTGACACGATTCGAGAGCTGCAATTCCAGAGTGCCGGTCTCAAAGCGCACCGCTGAAGAGCACGGTGTGGTGGCTGTCAATTGTATGCGCTTCATAGATATGTTGATGGAGAAAAGTATGCGCTTTAGCGTCGATTCCTGTACGCTGGCATTATCGCCACTCTCCTCGGTCCACAGCGGCACAGGCTTCTCGCCGCCATAGACCTTTTGGAGCACCTCGTTGATCTCTCTCATGAACACCTTCTGCACGAAGACCAAATGATTGAGTAGATCTGTGGTCAAGCAGCGTTCGAATTCACCAATCTCAGCGCTGGCATTCACATAGCCGCCCTGTCGCAAAACAATGCCCTCAATGCTCTCCGTATGCTCCTGTCGATTGTCCGGTACATATTCAGCAACAACATGCACGGGTGGCAAACCAATGCATGCCTCCGAAGGCAGATTCATTTCATTCTGAAAAAAAATATATTTAAAATTATTATTTCAATTAAATTAATATCACGCTCACCTGTATCTTGGTATTAAAGCTCAGCGTGTGCGTAGGCAAATCAATAACGAACTTTGCCCGCTGACCCGTCACGCCCATCGAGCTGACGTGATTCATGCGATATTGCGCCTGCAGCGAGGGCAACAAAGCCGCATTGATAGACAGACTTTGCAGCAGCACATTGAACTGCATGACGAGCGGCTGAAGAAGGCCATTCGATGCTGTCGCAGGCTTTGAGTGTGCCAGGCGTGCTGCTCGTCTCGCTGCAAATTGTTGCTGCTGCTGTGCACCGCCAGAAATTGTTCTCTCACGCATTTCGCTCGCTGTGCCCACACCGCTTGCCGCGCCGCCCGAATTCCGCGCATGGAAGGGCGAATCTGGCTCCTCAGCCGTATGTGAACGTAACGTAGATCTGCCCGAATTGCGTTTCACGCGCAACTCTTGCAGCGTGGACGACAGCTGCTTTGAGCTGCGCGTCATCATGCCGTGCAGTGCCACTGGATGCTGCGGTATATCAATGTTAACGGGTCCAATAGAGAGCAGTCCACTGTTTTTATCCTTGCCACGCTTCGAAAGACTCGAGTAGAGTGTCTGACTTTTGCCAACTGTGACCTTGACAACAGTTCTGTAAGGAATATATAAATTAAATTGAAGCTAGCTCAGTGAAGTTGGACTCTGAAGCACTTACTGTTGACTGGGCGCCACACCCTCGAGTAAGACAATCATAGCGCGTCCCACCTGTCCCGTGAGCGAGCATTCCAGTGAGACAGGTCTGGCCTTCTTTCTCCACGTAGCCGTGCTATTCAACGTAGTGATCTCTGACTCCAGCTTTAGGCCGGACAGCGTGGCCAACAAACGCGTCTTGTGTATCTTGGCCACACCAAAGACAATCAAACGCGTTCGCTCCGGCGGCACTCCATCCACCAGCAGATTCTCGCGATGCTGTGGCAAAGGTGTTGGAGCATTTGTCAAATCGTCGTCATCATTATTGCCAAAGCTCGGCGGCGCCTTCTTATGCTCATTCAACGAACTACGTTGCGCCACCGTCTTCGTCTCCGGCATGGTGCCATATAGTTCAAGCAGATGATAGATTGTCTTCCAGCAGTTGGGCGTCTCTAGCAGCGGCGCCGATTTGGTGAGCGTGTTATTATAATCCCCACTAACACTCGTAGCACAGCCACCATTCAGCGAGGCCTTCGACTCTGTGGTAAGTTTTAAGATGTGCTGCTCGTGGAACGACATGGTGGGGCTGTCTCGCAAAGGCGAAGAGCTGGACTCATTTAGATTAGTGTAGCCGAGTTTGCCCTTGACGGATTTGCCCGTGGAGCGCAGCTTTTGCGCAAAGCTCTGTGGTCGATTCTTGGCATTTGGCGAGGGAGTTAGCTGTATAATGGGACGACTACGGCCAGCTGGCATTGTGGGCATGGTCTCGTTAAACTTGTCATAGCGCTCATCCGAAAAGCTTTCGCCATGGCCAGCAAAACGTTCCGAAAAGGGTAGCAAATCCGTTGGCTCGGAGGCTGTCAAAAGGAAACCAGATTAATGAAGGAATTATTATCGAATTTCTCTCAATGCTTACCTAGACTACACTCATCCTTGGTGTGGCTCTTCTTGCTCAGATCGGGATGCTCGTGGAACTCGTTTTGTGCATCCTTCACATTCTGATACATATTGCAAATCTGATGCAGCAGTCGCAGCAGCGGCATATTCACCTGCTGCGAAATGAAGCGCACATTGAGACTGAAGTTGATGACGGTGCTCGTGTGCTTCTTAAGCTGTCGCCTGGACATGTAGATGACATTCTGACGTGCCTGATCCACCATGCCATCGGACATTTTCAACACCTCCAACTCAACGCCAACGCGCTCACATAAGAAAAGCGGCGTATCCATCATGATAGAGGCTCGTCCACCATTCGATTTCTTACTCAACTTGGCTGGCTTAGTATTGGTATTATTCTTCTTATCGCCAGCTTCGCTAACCACAATGTCCACGCGTATCGAATCAAAGGTGCCGATGAGCGATAGATTCGTGCCAAAGTTCTCCAGCGAAGAGATATCTGCATTTGAGAATTTGTTGATCATTTGCTGTGGCATAACGCCCAAGCACGTGAGCAGCGGCTCGAAGATCAAATGCGCATCCAGCAGCTTAATGGAATCCTGCATGATGGTACTTCTCGCCTGTGGCTGACCATGAAGCTTGGGTGGAACTGGACGTGCATGCTCCTTTTCAGCAGAATGTTCTTTCTTTTTGTTATTGTCCTGCTGCTTAGCCATCCAGAAGTACAAATCCTCCTTGTGATTCTCAGCACCTAGCCAGAATTTATTCACAGAATTTGTAGAGCTCAGCGAACCCTCCTGCAAGGCGCCATACTCTGCAATGAATATATACATTTATAGATAATTATTTTCCATTTGGGTATTCTATAGCTACTTACCAAACTCTGGCACTTGTTTCTCCACTAAGCCCGATATAATGGGCAGCATTTGTATGCTAGAACGAGACGAATTACCATGTGAATAATTCGAGGCTTTGCTGTGCACTTTGCCCAGACTTTTTATGTACAACAATTCGAATATCATATATATGCAAATATATTCATATTGATGCGATGGTTAAGTTGAGTTGGGTATGAAAAGAAAAACACATACACAGGCAAAGGCATTAATAGACGAAACATGCATAAGCATATATGGCATGGAATACATTCAAATGTTTTCAACACAAATACTTACCCACGACGCGTATGATGTATATTGGGCGATGTGGATGTAGATCTCTGGGATGCGGGTCCATGATGCGCTGTCTCCTGGCCATAGGACATGCCTCCGTACTGTGAATTGTCTATATATAGGAAATGGTAAGAATTTTGAGTAAAAGCTTTTATAATGATTATAAATAAATATTTAAATTTTGCTCTTTGGTGCAGTTAGAGACCAAAAATGAAATTTTGTTAAGTGCAGTGTGCGAAATAATTCAAAAGACAACAAAAATTGACAACGATCTATGAATATATTATATTATATATATTAATAAAATATATATAATATATTTACATACAGTTTATCCAGCACACTGCACTAGATAGTGTAAGCCTAAAATTGATTTAGACTTAACTTAGCCAAAAAGGAAAGTGGAGAGTAACATTGAATAATTGGATACATAATGCACACGCAAGACACCAAACATTATGAGGTCATGAACACTTAAAGCTGATTGATGACATACAATACAAAGAGTTCAAGTAGAGAAATATAGAGTATTGAAAGTAAAAAAGAGAATATAGAAGAAAGTCAAGTAAGGAAGAAGTAAGGAAAAAAAACATATATATATATATAGAGCCAAGCGCAATAAATGTCTCTTGAGTGCTTAAAGAGTTAACTTTTGCATGGCTTATATATTAATTAATTAATTAATAAATACGTGCATAGAAAATAAGAAAAAAAAAACACAAAAAATAATCTCCTACATCTATATCTATATATATATAAAATTATTAGTTATAACAAAGGAAGTTGGCTGCATTTTTTGCAGCTGACCAGCGTTAATCAAAGGAATACCAATGTGAGTTCGATGATGCTGTGTTTGCCCAAGTAATAAAGCATTCTCACTCTCTTCGGGATGCTCGCCGACGCCCGCATAGGCGCCCATTTCAACATCACCTTCACACTCATCCGCCTCGCATTCCTCTTCGTTTTGCGGGAACGAAAATGTCACATTAATCGGTCGCGCCAATTTATTCTTGTACTGATGTTCGAACAGAATTGGATTATACAAGGTGTTCTTCCACTGACGGCTTAGCACAATGATACCCTATTTTAAATAAAGCAGACATTTCGATATATATATATATCTATATATATATAGGTAGATCAATAACTTACCTGTCGTAGCGTATTCAAATGTGGCACTTCGCCACGCTTGAAAATCTGCTCAATGCGCTGCACTCCCTCATCCAATACCAACTTTTGCATGATGTAGCAAAGCTGACAGCTGGGATCCTCCTGCAAAGTCTTTGACAACAGCGTATAGTTGTTCGCATACCGACTCTGTTTGGGTTAGAGAATGCTTTAATAAATATATGCACATCTTTATATTGATTAACCCACCTTCTTTATTTTTGGATTGCGTTGAATCTTCTCATTCTCCATGGCATCGGCCATGAGACAGGCAGCAACTGCCGTTTGCCTTGTATGCAACACCTTCATCAGTGACACAATTTTCATGGCCAGACGATTGCTGGGATTCATCCAGGCCGTTATGGCCGGCGAGGCAGTGCTCAACAGATTCCAATCTAATCGAGTCAAATCGATTTTACGTGTAATTGGCACACAAGGAGGCGCCGCAAAGTTAAACCACACAGACTTTAGCTCTATTACACAGGACGAAGTTTTGTCGGTGCCTTTGACATTCGAGAGCGCCTTGTCGTAGCCATCCTTTGGTGCATTCCCAGCGCCGCTTGGCTTCTGAGTGCCTTGTGCCTGTGAACTGCCCGCTCCTCCCTTCTCCACATCCTCATCGGCTGCCTGTTTAGGCGTTGCTTTGCGTGACTGTTCTGCACCTCCTTCGCTGGCAATATTTCCATCCAATGCATGCGGAAATTTCTCTTTTGGTGTTTTGGGTGTTGGTGGTTTTTTGGTTATCAGACGCCAAGCTGCTTCGGCCTTTGAGGTAGCACCACTTGCATCTGCTGATGCAGGTGCAGCTTCAGCAGTTGATCCCACCACCAGTTCGGTTAGATTGAAGCCACCTCCTGTCGAGGTAACGCCCTCTGCAGCGCCCGTCATCTCAGCGAGCTCCTCTTTGCTATTCTCCGACTTCTCGAAATGTGAACGCTTCACAATCTTAACGCCCACTCCTTCCAAGCCACACTCAAACATTATGTAGCCAATGCTCTCAATGCCTGTGCTCTCGGGCATTTTCAGGCACTCGAAGAGCACCTTGCTCTTGTGCTCCGGTATGGCAGTCACAATTATGGGCGTCTCGGGTGCACACGACTGTCCCTCGGTCTTCAGCCGACGCAACTGCGCATGCGCTCGACCAATATCGAGTGTAATAACCAGCTCTTCCAGCTGCTTCTCCGACGTCTCAATGAGTATCGGCTCACCTTGCACATTGTCGGGTCTCGTTTGCGACGAGAGATGTGCGAGCAACGCACGAGTGCCCTTCATGATGCCACCTTTCTTATGGCTGCTGCCCGATTGTACTGCCTGCTGTATATAAACATTGTGCATCGAGGCCCGAGTGGTTTTGCCCAAATGAAATTTAGTCGAGATGCCCTCCATATAGAACGTAAGCAGTGAGACGCAGCTGAGATCCTATATATAAAGCATTCATAAGTAAATAAATAAATTCCATTATAATTTCATGTATTTCACACTCACCTGCACATTGTCGAGCGCTGCCACTGATATAATCTCCTCCACAATAGACGACTGCAGCATTGTGATGCTCACCTTGGGCAACACAATCAATCCTTGAGTCTTTGTCGAGATGCTCTCCTCATAGACATCGCTCAGAAATGAATCGCCGGGTCCCTGCAAATGTCGTTCGGTAGTCGAGCGCTTCGAATTCGAATGTACCTGTGACCAGTAGCTAAGACTCTGATCCCGTTTCAATATATTATCATTCTTCACTTTGGCTATGCAAGAGGCGTGTATGAAGTTAACAACAGAGAGCAAATGCATTGACTGAATTGTCGGTACGGCAGCCTCAACCATTCTACAAAGAAAAAATAAAAACAAATTTATTATTCAAGAATGAAAGTTTTAAGTATATGTAGAAATGAGCAGAGAGAAGCGAACACATA
Organism: Drosophila stalkeri; assembly: GCA_035047405.1. Classification (NCBI taxonomy): domain Eukaryota; kingdom Metazoa; phylum Arthropoda; class Insecta; order Diptera; family Drosophilidae; genus Drosophila; species Drosophila stalkeri. The sequence continues at coordinate 4,969,504 of JAWNPR010000039.1, read as the reverse complement.
AGAAAATCATCCTAGCGAGTAGAGAGAAGCAAACATATAAAATCTTTCTAGCTGGCGAAAAAAGAGAGGAGGGAAAAGGAAAGGGAAAGGGAAAGGAAAAAAGCAAAAGCTGTATGGAAAAGAAATTCCCTTACAAGAGAGAGAAGCTAACAAATGCTCCAAAGAAGCAAAGAGAATCAGATTCTCTCAGCAATATATAACAAAAGAGAGACCAAGACCAAGTACAAATAATAAATCCTGAGCTTATCAAGATTTCATCGTTGAATAACTTTAGAATGCTAACACATAATCGAAAACTAAACTTCATTGCTTTAACTGTAATCGGTTCACAAGTCAAAGCAAAAACATTCTACTTTGATCAGCATAAGATCAATATACTACAAATTTAAGTGCTACAAGTTTATAGAAATGTTTCTACTGCGCATTGGTTTGCTTTGTGCCTTTGTGCTGTCCTTTGTGGCAGGATATCCGCTGGTAGGTTGACAATAAATCCATTCGCTTCTCTCTGTTAGTTAATATAAACTAATGAAATAGGAAGCTCAAAAAAAGCCTGAACAAAATGTTGAACTCGATCCGGCTGATTATCCTGATCTAACAAATGGTCTTAGCGATGCTGAAGTAGAGTCCACACTGAATGGCTTATCCCTAGACGATTTGAATGAGTTGAATAAACTTTTAGATGATGCTGGCAATGGACCATTTGATTTGAAGGGTATTTAGTTTTATGCTTAATAAGCAAATCCATTCATAATTCATTTCTTTCAAAGCAAGCAAGCCTTAGGGGACACCATAGACAGGCCAAGAAGCAACATTATGCGGATATGGATAGTGTGGATGAGGACTTGGAGAGTTCCTTGAAGCAGGACAAACAGACGCTAGACGAGGGCTGTCACGACGAGGACGATGACAAGGACAAGGACGAATGCACCGAACGACCCAAATGCACTGAACGACCCAAGTGCAATAAGCGACCAACAACACGACGTTGCACCACTCGAAAGTGCACCACCTCATGCAAATCCTTGGACGGCTTCCTTGATATACATTTGGATGGTGGAAAGTCAGACCGAAACGAAGCTAAATTGAAATCCAAAAGTATTGAGGAATGTGATCCAGGGGATACGATGTGCTTGCAGCGCCTGCAGCACAGATCGAAGCAGAGGCCAAGCCTGGATGACTTTGCCGATGTGAACGTAGATCGCGGATCCAATGGAATGGGCAGCCTGGAACGATTGGCAGCTCAGTCACATCGTGACGATGCGCTCAAGTTTAGCAAACAGCTGAATAGCTGGAATGGCAGAGAGGACTCAATGCCGGACATGTCGAATATGGACTATGATAAGCTAGCCACTGCGGATACCTTCAAAGATCTGCCGAAACTGGGCAATGCCTGGGATCAAGCGAAGGTGACCGAGGATGAGATTGGACAATCACAACAGAACGAAGAGCCGGCCAATGTGGTCTACGAGCGACATGAGCTAGCAAGGGCAGCACATGAGCGCAGGCAAGAGCTGCACCAGCAGGAGCAGAAGGAGATGAAATCCGAGGAGGATGACAAACAGACCGAAGAGCTAGACGAGAATATGCAACTGAATGAGCCAGGTGAATTGGCTGCCAACGAAGGCGACAGGTTGGTCGTTTAAATACATTAATTAAGAACACGCCTCACATGCCTCACATACCTCACTCAACTACATCATAGTTTCATAGCACAAAATGCGCGCGATCCCTTGCGCTATCTCATTCAAACACAGGAGGGCTATATCAAAAGCGAGGAGGAACCCATCGAACATCAGCTGCGATCGGACAAAGAGCACAGCGAAATGCTCAACTATGAGCCCTATCAACTAAGCAATGATCATAGTCCCTTACAGAGCCAGTTGGAGCAGTCGAAGCGCATCAAGCGTGAGAACAATGGTAGAAAATACGATGACGACTCGTCTGAGGTAAGTACAATGTTGCATCTTAATGAGACTATTAAAGACTCCATCCAGAATAACAACGAAAGCTATCTCAAGAAGCTGATGGACTCGTTTCCCCGTGATCAGAACGGGCAGAGCAATCTCAATAGTGTCATTAGGCTGGTAAAACGAACGCATTTGCGTGTTAAACGAAGTTAAGTTTTCATAATTATTCCGTTTGTTCAATTGATCGCTGTGTGTGTGTGTGTACAGAAATATATTTTTAAAAGAATAATAAGCAAATAAAAAAAAATGAAAATTTAATATAATAATGTTAATAATGTCGTACGCACCTTTGTAGTCCCTCCAGCAGTAGGGGCGTAAGGAATACATTGAGCTGTCCCTTCAATCTAGCCACAACCGAGGTGCAGGCCGCACCGCCTTCCGATTGCAGACTCATGAATTCACCATCATCGAAACCATTTGTTGTCTTATCCGATTCCTCTTCCTTGAGCAGCACACTGGGATCCCAGGGATGCGATTTCGGACCACCCATAAATGTGGCCGAGCTGTTGCTGCCCGTGGAGTTCTCATAGCGTGGCACCACCTTAATCTCACGCCAGCACGAGTACAAATCGAAATGCGGCAACATTTTGCTGCCAATGTAGGTGAGGCCGCCGTCTTCGTTCTCGTGGAAGAGCGGCGTGGAGAAGACATCCGGTCCGAGTGGAAATGAACAACCGTTCCAATTGAAGCACTTCACCTGCGACAAGTGATTCAAATAGCTGGCCATTAGCAGTGGTGAATCGATGATGGGTCGATTGACCTGCTGATGCAGATTGACCAGAGCAATATCCTCCTGCGACGACATGGCCGATATGAACGAGTTCGATGAGAGCGAGGGTGTGCCCGACGACGAGCCACGTGAGTCAGCCTGGGAAATGGAAAGCAAATCAAATATGCAATTAGAACGAGATCGTTAAGCAATCCATGGCAAACGGCTACAAATCAAATGGAAACGGTGGGCAGAACAAGTGGACCAAAAAGTGCAATGTGTGTGCGGGTGTGTGTGTGAATCAAAGACTTTGTACTTAAAACTAAACTAGAAATTATTTAGACTTAGACTAGCTCCAAGTTGCATGCGAAATTTGTTAAAAAAACATGCAGGCAACATATTAGAAAATCCCTTGCAGAGAGCTGCAACTGAAAACAGTTTCGAGGGAAAATAAAATATAGTGAAAATTTTTATAAAGCTTAGCAAATTTTTAATTATCAATCTGTCTGCAAGGTTATATGAAGGCGGTCTGAATAAGTTTCTTAAAATTTGAAATTTTTTAATAATGTTAAATAAATTCATTTTGTTCATTACATAATATTTTTAAATAAATTAATATTGTTTATTAAATTTTAACTCTACTTCTTAGACCACCCTCGCAAATTCTATCAGCTCACAAAAAAAGTCTTTCATATATGTAGAATTGCTTTAAGAATATACGAGGTAGGTCTGAACTATTTCTTATAATTTTTTAATATTTTTATAATATTAAATAAATATCATTTGCAATTTGTAATAGTCTGAAATAAATATAAATATAATTCTATTTTTTTACTTTTTTTTATTTATTATTATTTTTTTCTACTTATTAGACCACCTTCGCTCAGTCTTTCGGGTAACCGAATATTATAATATTTTTAAAATATAATTTTTCTTTTTTTTCTAATTTCACATTTTTTTTTTTTGTTGTATAATAAAACTATATTAAAGAATTTTTGTAAACATTAAGATTGAAAGAAATATTTAAATTTAGTTATGCTACACATGTTAGTCAAAGATTAAGGGTTTCGTTTTAAATTTTAAAATTATTTTTACTGTACTTTTGGTTTTGGCTGTTGCTAAGAACTACTCACATCGTGAACAAAATGTCGATACTCGGGTCGTGATGAGATATTTGTTAATTTTCTTATAGGTGTGGCAAGACCGTGAATGCGTCTCGCGTCTTCGTTCTGGATGAGTTTTTACGTATTTTTTATATAGTTTATATTTAACGTTTTGTTTTTTTTTTTTTTTTTATGAATCGAAAGTTTCGAGTTTTGTGGAAAGGAATAGAATTTAGGTGTGGATTTTGTTTAACAATAGAGTTATAGAGAAATATATAGCTTAAGTTAAATTAAGAAGAGAGGCATGCATGATATATGTAAATATATTAATATAAATGTATAATAAATTTTTCCCAAATATTTTAGAACTGGGCTGCTTTATATATGTATATGCTATAAATTGTAGTTGGTGAAAGTGGAATTTAAACTAGGCCTTAAAAGCAGTAAAGCTGCAATGTGTATATAGTTATAGTATATATAATTGAATACGTAAAGACTTAATATATATTTATATATATGAGTTTTTTGTTTTTTTAGCATTAGCTCGATTATTTTTACCAGTTCTGTTGTGCTCTGCGGTCGCTTGGGCAGCGTTTTGTTGCTCTCGGATGGATGAATCTCTAGATCGCTGCGATACGTTGGCAAAGTGTGGCTGCCATTTTCATTCTGAGCACCAATGCTATAATATAAATAAATTATTCATATAGTTCTATAATATAGATTCAGTTTCACTTACCTAAAATCGGAAGAGAAACGTTTTCTGCCCGACAAAATGATGGAGCCTGTACCACTGCGCTGCTTAATGGAGCCACGCTGTGACATCACGTTCGATATATCTTCCTCGGCTGAGAAGAACATCTCTGAGGGATTCTCGGAGGTCAGCGATATGGTGCGCTGTACTTCACGTGGCAGCTGATCGCCGCCGTGCAGCACAATGTCTGCGATCTCGAATTCCAGTGGATGCGAATGAGGCGCCGAGTGCGACATTTCATCGGGAATCTGATGACGAAATAAATCACAATTTTTAGCAAAGAACTCACTTTCTTATTATATTGACTACTCACCTCCTGCTCATCATCTAGTGCCGCTTCGCCTGTCAGTCTTGAGTCGGAAATGCTTGTCTTGGGCGGCGATACGCGTAGTCTGTGCGAATCGGAGCCACGTCTGGGCTGACTGCTGGCATTGTTTGCCTCCCGCTCCATGGACTCGTGCTGCAGCTGCAGCTTCTTGGACGGACTGTCCAGCAAGCGTGCATATGGCACCTCCACAGACGTCTGCCTTGTGCATGTATAGCGCTTGCTACGTCGCTCCAGTGTATTCGGTGAGCCAATGCTCTCGCGACTCTTATGCCGATTGCTACTAATCTCTGGTTTATCCACAGAGCCGGCGCCAATTTTAAATTTAGTGCCATCGGGCAGCGAGCCAAGCTCTGATTTCTTTAAGCTGCCATTGCGTAACTCACTCGCGGGCCTATATAATTTGCCTTTGCCATTGAAGTCGGCAGAGTCATAGAGTGAAACGCAGTGGAGACTATAGGGAGGCGTATGAAAGACCAGCTGGCCCTGATGCAAAATGCTCTCGCCAAAGCCAAAATCTTTGCTATTGTTGATGATGCTGAACGTGAAAGATAGAGAGGAGATGAGAGGAGCAGTAATAAAAGAGATTCTGTGACACTTACAAATAGCGCGCTATATTATAATTGTCATGCACATCTTGAGCCGTGGGCTTGAAGAACTTTTGGCCATTGCGATTGCTGCCAAAGAACGCACAGCCACCAATGCAGCCACAGCGCGCAGTCTCCGAGCCGGAGCTAAGAGCATTGCTATTGTTTGTCCAGAGGAACCATAAGCGCTTAAACTTTGCATCATGTTCACGCAGAAAACTGAAATATGGAAATATAAATGAAGTATTTATTTAACGAAAATTCCGTTTACGTGCTTTCACTCACTTGTGCTGCACGAGATGCAGCTCATGGTCGGGTATGGGCAGCGCCGAGGCACCTTCGAGCAGTATGGGACCCAGCGAAGTGCAGCCCACCTCCACCCAGTTCTCGCACAGCTCCGATATTTGCGGCGTTCGCTTGGCCGCATGAGCATCCACATTGTCACGCAATTTACTGCGCGCCGAATCCTCACGTGAATCGCGACGTTGCGAGAACGAGTTGGAGCTGCGTTTGCTGGTGGCCTTGTGCGTGCCATAGACATCCTGTGACTTGAGCGAATCCTGATCAGCACGTCGCAGCTTGCCCGATCGATTGCTACCCGTTGTATTGGTATTGTAACTGCTGTTGGGCGCATTGCCTGAATGCAGCATGAAGAGCCGCAGCAGAATGGAGGGCAACAGACCCGAGATGCCAGACTTGACGCGCTGGCCATGCAAATTGCAATTGGCCAATCGTATAGGGGAGATCCACGCATGCAAAGCCGTGCCACTCTCGATGAGATAAACGTCCACAGCATCTACTGAAACGCGCGTCATCTTGTATTTAATGTCCTCGGATGAGGGGCATTTGTACTTGTTCTCTTCCTTGGTGTGCGGGCAGAGATTACTGGGCACACCATGATGGCAATTGCGCACGGTTTTCGGCGACTTCAAACAGTTCTCTGGATCGATGGCGAGCAACACCAGTGTCTCCAGGCCAGTGACAACATTCACCAGCTGCGGCAGTGTCAACTTTCCCGTCAGCTTGCCCAGCTGCACTTCGACCAACCACGAATACTCCAACGTATCCTCATCCAGGGCACAGCCTTCATTGCTAAACATTGCATGTCCACGCACCTGGACAGCAGAGAGCAGTAGGTGACCCTGTTGAATGTGCTGCTCGCGCTGCTGCCGCTGCAGCGTGTCGGCTGTGAGCAGATACGAGGGACTCACAAGCACTTGCAACGTTGTCTCATGATAACGTTTGTCCATCTCGAAGCCGAAACGTTCGATCAACACCACCGGGCAGGGCGGATCATCGGGATTGCAGTTCTTCATTACGTGCGCTTGAATGTCATGCACTATGACCGAGACCATTACCTCCAGTGGACGATAGAGTCGTGGATCGAACGGTTTGCGTTTTTCTTCGGGTGGCGCTGTCTCTGATATGGACTTGTTCGCCAGCTCCTTTTCCTTGGCCAGCAGCTGATCTTTCGGATTGGGTGCGGCGCCTGGTTCCTTCAGATTATTCACATTCGATTGTTCCATATCCGTGAAACTCTGATCTTCGCCAAATATATTCTCCTTCAGGCTGATGAAATTTCGCAACACATTGCCATAGGCCATCAGCACCGAGCTGCCAATCTCCAGCTCTACCGTCACCTGATCCGCAGTCAAAGTGCCCGGATCGAACTTATTTTGTTGCTGCTCATTTTGCTGTGCCTGCTGCCAGCTATTGCTAACGGGCGATTTTCGTACTTTCGGTATTCGCATCGGGCTCAGCAGTATCTCCTCCTTTTCGGGTGTGGTGATATCCGCCTGCGGATCAGGCCCCAGCGGCGGCACCGGATGATAAACATACTGAATGGACAACGCCAATATAGGCACTGCCCAGCAATCAATCCAACCGGCGCTGCGTTGGCATATCTTACGCCACTTTTTCGTATAGAGCTCGGGGCGTCGAATCAGTTTGCCCTCGCGTGTTAACAGTCTTGCATTCTCATCTATGGCTAGGACAATGGGTCGCACCGAAGACACCTCCGGCACATATAAACTCAAGTCGAGACCTTCGCCGTGTATCCAGAACTTGAGCGTCACAGTCTTGGGTAGAAAATCATCAAAGGGCAGCGCAAAGCTCATCTCAAAGACATCGCCACAGAAGCCCAAGTGATTGTTCTCCTGGTTCGCACTGCTGCAATCGATCCAATTGTATTCGTTGCACAGCATCAGAATCTCGAATTCATTCAGGCGTATATTGAAATTGCAAGTGTAGGGCACAAAGCTAAGTATATCAGGTCTCGCCTTATTCGCCCAATCCTCGATGAGATCTTGGAAGAAGCATTTGTGTTTGTACACAATAAATGCCGTTGTCTTGCAGCCCGCCAACGAGATGTTCCAATCCTGTGGAGCATTCCATTTCGTTGGATAATGGATGCGCACTTTATACTCCAACGATTCGAATTCTGCCAAGCTGCGATATTGCAGCGAGGTGGTGGCCTCCACATGGAATAGCTGACCCTGAATCTTGGACGTGTAGCCATCAGCCAAGGTTACCCACGGTATTGTCACCTCCACATAGGAGGCGGGGCCCACAGTTATGTGCATGGCATTCGTTTCCTTCTCTTTGGAGAAGAGTATATCAATCGTGGCTTCGTTCAGCACACAGAGCGTTACATCGAACGACTGATAGGTGCGCAATTCTCCTGGCTGTGGTGTCGGTGTCACCTCGGCCTCTTTCCAATCGGATGGATAGAAGTATTTGTAGAGATGATCGCGCTGTCTGTCCGCCCAGGGGCCGTAACTGAAGTCCGTGCCCTTTAGGCAATGTGCATTGATGCCCCACACGGGCGGCGAGGGTTCCGACTCATCGCCGTTGGCCAAAAGTATCTGCACTGGCTCTTCTGGCACCACTCCAGGCTCATCCATATAGAAATACAAATCCATTTGATTAGACATCATAACCACAAATCCCTCGCCCATATAACGCGGCGGCTCGTCTATCAAACCCGTATATTTCGGACTTGGACAGAATAAGATTTTAGCATTCTCCACCTTCGCCTTGACAAAGTGCATAAAGTGATCGAGCGGACAAACCGCAGGCTTGGTGCTGTACGTGCAATGCGCCTCCTCCATGGATATGGACAACGTTGTCGGTGTTAAGCGATTGCCAAAGACAAATCGTCCCGAGCTAATATCGATCTTGATAACAGGTATCAAATCGCGCCACGTAGTTGCCTGCATGGCCTCTGAATTCTTAACGCTATTCACGCGTTTGCTCTGCTTTGCATTCTCCAGATTCATATGATGCTCCTTCAACTTATTGCGCTCCTCAGTGCTCACCGTATCCGTCGGTATCAGCAGCGAAGGCTCCAAGCCAAAAGTCTTCTCCAACTTATCGTACAAATCCGAACGATTGTAGATGTGCAGCTCGTAGACATTCAGCTGCACAGACAAACGCGTATCCGAATGCGAGAGATCTGCAAAGCAAAAATGAATTTAATTCGATCTCTTTCAAATTGTACTTCAAGACCTACCCTCCGAGACATCCTTGGGCACATAGGAACGCCACCAGCGGAATATAAAGTAGCCATCCTGCACACGCATCGTATAATCATAGGTGATGTAGACAAAGTCTCTGAACATGATTTTGCCAGCCAATGGATTTATCGCTACCGATCCTATTTTAAAGTAGGCGCCCTTTATGAACCAGCGATTCGCGATCTTTGTGATCAGCATGCCGATGACACGAGAGTTGTAAAAATTGTTGTAGGTCACCCACATAATGGTCGTCAGCAGCGAGCAGATCAGCCATATCTATAACAAATAGCAAAGGTGAGGCATAATTAAGTATTATATCATATTTTCCCGAGTGGTTAAAGCACGACTAGAGCAAAGGGCGAACAATGAATGTGAAATTTTGTTATAGATGTAAAGTTTTGCTGATGTAGAGTCACTCATGAATACTCTCTCAAAATATATAGAAATTTGTTAAAATAAAGTTATTAAAGAATACCCTAACTAAAATGTTTATTATTTAAATATACAAATTTGGTGAAATAGAATCACTCAGGAATACTCTCTCAAAATATATCGAAATATGTTAAAATACAGTTATTAAGGAATACCCTAACTAAAATTTGGTAGAGCCACTTAGTGAAACCCTCTCTAAATATACAAATTTGTGAAAGTAAAGTCATCCCTATCAATATATACAAATGACATGAAATAGGTTGACTAAGGTAAGGTAAGGTATGTATACAAATATATATATAGAACATATAAGTATATAGAATTGTTAGTCATTAAGAAATACATTAACTAAAATATGCTAGTCACTAAAGAATAACCTCTTTAAAATAAATAAATTCTGGGAAGTAGAATTACTCAGGGATACCCTATCTAAAAATACAAATGTACTGAAGAGGATGATTAAGGGATACCCTATCTAAATTTCTAATAAAATAAAATCACTAAAGGATACCCTATCTTCATACGCAAATTTACTGAAGTAGAGCAACTCAATGATACCCTATCTAAATATACAATTATGGTGATATGGGTTAACTAAGGGATACCCTATCTTAATATACAATGTTAATAAAGTAAAGCCAGTCAATCAGGAATAACCTTTCTAAATATACAACTATGATGAAATATGTTCACTAATGAATAATCTTGACTTAAGATTTTGATAATGTAGACCCAAGGATATTCCATCTAAATATATAAAATGAAATCCATTCCATTTAAATTGCATTCTTTTTCGGTTAGTATAATTCAACTCTATTTATATTATATATTTATTTATTCATTATATTTATATATTAAATAATATAATATACATATACATCTGTATAATACGTAATATACGTTAATTTCTTATTACTCACAGCCTTTATGGTTCTGGCTAACTAATGACTTAGTCATGGCTCTTTATTCCAATTTACGTTGATAACGAAACACACGTGGTTTGTGAAACAGATCTACGTATATATAATTAAATACACTTCAAGCTTGATTTAACTGCAAATCTATAAACAACTTAAGTGAAGTCACATACCAATTAAGTCTGAGACAACTTAAATGAAGCGTAAATCATCTAATTAAAGTTATAAAATAATTTCTCTTGGATTTGATAGAGATTTATTACTTTAGACTATTAAAGATCTATATACACGCTTTATCAATATAACTGTGCATATGAAATTGATATGAAATTTAGAAAGAATGCGCTTAGTCATGCTTGATCGAATCCATATGGGGATTATTTAATCGACGACTCAGTTAATGAGTAAATAATTGTCAAGAATTTAATAATTTAATAATTTAAATCGAATATTTAATAATTTACTTAATGATGATTGAACATTTAGAGATTATAAATTATAGGAAAAATATAATATAATATTAGCAAATTAATTATTGATATTAATTATTAATTAATAATAATAATAATAATAATAATAATCATATATAATATAATAAGACTTTCGCCCTAATGAATATTATCTAAATAATTGATGCAATTTTTAATTTATATTAATTCAAATAAATTTAGAAAATTGAACTCTTCAGTGATCGATTATAAATTATAGTAAAATATATAAAAAAATTTATAAAACATATAAAAATTAAATGACATTCCCAGAATTTCACGGCATTTAACAAGTTTTATTTCTAGCAAATTCCGTAATAATCTCACTCATAAGAGATTTTTTAATATACAACCCGCTTAAATAGTAAAAAGACTGTTTAAAACAAATACGTCATCGATTTAATAAACTTATATTTATAATTTTTTATGCACAAATTCTAAAGAAGCTTCAATGTAGACAAGAAACCAAGACATGTAAACAATTTTTCTTATGTGGAAATGTGATATAAAAATGAGAAATGTTACTTTGTATTCAAATGGTAGATTTTTGTGATCTTTTAATTACTGTTTTTTTTTTTTTTTTGTTGTTTTTTTTTGGCAGTTGGTTGCGTATTTAGTCAAAGTAATTAACAGGCACATCGCTGAAGATGGCGCCGGCAAAGGTGCATTTCTTGGCCTCCTTGATGACGGTGCAGCCATGAATATCCTTGAAGAATATATTGTGGCCCAGACAGCGCGGATGATTCACAGTACAAGGAGTGCGCCGTGTCGCTGGCCGAAAATAGGCACGACCCGTAAACGGATTAACAAAATCAGACCAATAACCATCCTGCATGAACTCCATGGAATACTGAGAGGCAATCAATACGAATGCCTTGATGGCACTATTCACATCGCTGTCAAAGTACAAATTGAAAATGCTGAAATTGCCAGGATCCTTGAATTTGGAACACGGTATGGTAAACAGTCGTTTCATGTGGCTCAACAATAGTTTCGGACAGCGCACAACCTGAGCACGTATCGGCTTGATGCCGTTCCAGGCAATTGAATTATGATATTTACTCAAATCAAATTGATCGGCGGTGGTAAAGAGATCCTGATAGGCCGGTCCAACGCTGTGCGGCATATAAAATAGATCGGAGTAACGATTGCCCAATATTGGATATACCGGATGAATGCCAATATCATCATCGGTATCCATATCATCCTGCTCCTCCATATCAACCAATATAAAGTTTGGCAGGCTGCTGCTGCTCGTGAATCGGCGAGCGGGCTTCACGCACTTCTGATTCTGCAGAATCTTTCGGTCCTTTAAACATCGCATTAAAATTCTTAATGTTTGCATTGTATGGTATTTATTATAATTATTCTAATAATTATAATTCGTCTGTGGGTTAAATTTCGTTCAATTGGGCGATGTTCAACAGTTTAACTAAAATTTTTAACTATCAGATGCTAAAATCAATTGTGTTGTCGAAAATGTTTTGTTTGTCTGTTTGCTATAATTTTATCAGCTTTTTTGATGTTTTAATTTTTTTATTTTTTTTTATTTTAGAAAGTCTTAGCTAAAGCGGCGTCCGTAGACCGCGAAATGGATTTTTATTGGGTTCTGCCCGTATTAAAAATAATTTTGAGCATTTGTTCATTTAAGTAAAGAGAAAGGCTACCCGATTAAAATTTTAACTTAAAGCTCCACTTCCTACTCGTTGTCAGGAAAAAACCTAATTGCTTTGTTTTCAAAAATCCCATGCATTGGAGTTAAATTCATGATAGATAGGAATGTTATCGAATAATGAATCGAGCAATAAATTGTTTAAGCTTAACATAAAAATAGTTTTCGAATTTCGAATTTTTTTCTAATATCAATGACGAAATTTAGTAAAAATTTTATATTTATAAAAATCACATATGGCATATCGAATAATTTTATCGAATAATTTTAACTTTAAAATCTCTCTACTATACATTCATTTATAAATATTTATATTTACATTCATAAATTGTTTATATATTTATTATTATTTGTTGATGAATAATTATCGGATATTTATCGAATAAAAAATCATTTCATATAGCATTTCATATATAAATTTTCTCTTTAAATAACGATTTTTATCGAAAATTTATATTTATACATTTATTTATATTTATGAAATTATTAATTTTTAATAGAATTGTGTAGGAATCTGTATGTATATATATTATCCAAAGTAGTTCCTAATATCGGTATCGAATAGCTATCGATTCATTTTGATATACGTCGTTTGCAGATTTTTAAGATAGATTTATAATATATTATTTTTTATATATTATTTAATGTATAATTATTTAATATTTTATGTGTTCTATATATATTATCAAATTAGTATATTTACCTATATATGTATATCGAATTGACTATAATAATTCATATTTAGAATTACTACTAATATATTTTATATAAATAAATAATTAAATTTATTATTGAAATTACAAGAAATAATTAAAAAATATGCAATATTTTAATATTTTAATATAGTTGTTATCAAGCAACCCAAAGAACTAAGCAACTCGATCCACTTAAACTCAATATATGCTGACGAGTGTAACAGAGAGTGAGAGTGAGAGTGTGTGTGTGTATGTGTGCGTGTGTGTGTGTGTCAATGACCAAAGCTCTTTAATTGATTGATAAGGCACGCTGCAAATGGAAACAGTCGCCCACTTGTTCATCGACTGACTGCGACTACTAAAGCATGTAGCGAACGATCAGCGTGAGCGGCAATAGACGAGAAGCAGATAATGCCTCGTCCTCGCCTGATTCATAAACACTTGAATCAAAGTAAATATGTATATGGGTGGAATGTATTTCTGATTATATGCATATATACATATATATATATATATACATATATATATATATATATATATATATATATATATATATATATATATATATATATATATATATATATATATATATATATATATAATATCTATTTATTCATACCATGGGTGCATCGATTTTCATGTTCTCCAGCGGCACATTGTGTGTACGATTCCAGGTGCCCACCTCGGGGAAGCCGAGAGAAATTCCATTGTCGCTTGTTTCATCCAAATCCATTTTCGTAGATTTTCTCTTTCTCGTTGCCGCAGTGGGGAGAATAGAACGGAATGGGTATTGCTAGCTCGTTTATTAAATTAACGCTTAATGCTGTCTAGCCACATTTCACTTATTCTTGCACTATATTAATGGGTATGCATAAACATTTCATGTTTATTTGCTTTCTTTCGATTTTAACTTATTGCACATACACACGCACACGCTCAAACACACACACACACGCGCACAAAGTTCGATTTTTCCCACTTTGTATTGGAGGTCGTCGTTGTCTTAATTTTTGTTTACTATTTTTAGCTGTTTTCATCGAAGGCACGCGTTTGCTGTAATATTTATTGTAAACGCAATGTAGTGTTTACTCTTTTTCGCGTATTTTTAGCAATTAATTGCAAATATTTAGCGCGTAAATAATTGAAAATAAAAGGTCCGACGAAACGAAAACACTCCCATCTTGTGCTGCTTCTTGCCACTGAACAGATGTTTCTTATCGATAAGAACAATCAACTGGTTTGTGTCGATAGTTCGCCAAGGATTGCCGCAGGCAGGTAGCCGGCAGCTGTAACTGCTAGTTACAAAAATATTTTATATATTTTTTATTATTATTAATAATGTTTGTGCTGGGTGGGATTTTAAGCATTTATATATATTTAACTATTTTAATACTTTTATTTAATTTGAATATTTTAGCTATTGATAACGCTCTATACGTAACCGATAGCAGTAACTGTTAGAAATTGCAAATTGTATGCTCTAAAACGATTATATATATTTTTTACTTTACTTTAATGTTAATGTTAATTAGTGTGGTCTTAAACAAAATATTGTGGTTTCCGCATTGTTATGCCATGGTCAGCCAGAGCTGGCACCAAATCCTCCATAGCTAATGTGTATTTGCGATCTTTTGGGTTTTTCTTGTCCTACAGCAATATTTAAAGACATAAATATTATTTGGTTTATAAAAAAGAATTCATTTCCTTACCTTGCTAGAGCTGTGTCCACTAGAGTGTTGTATGTTTGTTGTACGCGTTTTACAATGCTGCAGAGCATCATTTGCAATATCCGAGATGAATTTCTGGGCTGAAACAGAAATGATTCGAACGATTCGCGGATCCACAGAGCCAAAGCCAGACTAAACATATTGAATATACTGTTAAATATAGGTAAACATATTCATTTAGATTTACTTACGCTGTTTAGTATTCGCATAGTAAGCGCATCTGGCACAGTGGGCGTATAATCCTCAAGTTGCTTCAGTAATTCCTCCATTTCTGCTTCGTCGTTCGACAAGGGCACAGCTTCAACTTCTAAATTTTCATCATCTGTATCAAGCTCTGGCATAAAGGCATCATCAGCATCAGTTTCGTTCTCTGCAGCAGAAACTTCACTTTCCGATGCCGTTATATTTGTATCTTCTCCATCAGAAGCCATTGTATATTATCAATTTATTTATGCTTTGTTTCCAGTTTACACTAAATTGGTGATGACAATCGTTAAACAGTGTTTGTAAACACGCTTCAGCTAACCGATATGCGATAATATACGATGATTTTTGTATAAACGAGATCAGCTGTTTCGGCAAATGAACCTATCGCATAGCCGCCACAGTTGCTAAGCTGAATATGAAAAGAAAATAAAACAGAAAATGGGCCAAAACTAAAAAATTGAAAAATTCGAAATTAAGTTACTTGAAATACATTCAATATGGTTATTCCAAAGGAAGTGCTCAGCGACTATAAAGAGCTGTTCGAGAAGTCCAGCCAGCTAGTAGAGCAGGACAGTCGCACAGATCCGCCCACAGAACCCTACCTCTCCCATTACAAAGCGCGCGACGTGCTCCTCGATTTGAAGAAGCAGCTGGACGAGCAGCTAATATCCATTAAAGCAGCTGAGGAGGATGGCGGCGACGATGAGCTGTGCTACAAGTCTATACTGGGTTTCACATGCCGTGATCTGGGCCGCATTTATATCTACGTTGAGGAGGTCGGCGAGGGTGAGCAGCTGCTGAATCGCTGCTTGGAGCTGATGGAGCCGCACAAGCACAGTCCACAAGGCATAATACCCTATGTGGGCGCAGTCAACGAACTGAGCATTGTGCTTGCCTCCCGGCAGGAGTACAAGAAAGCAGTCGATCTGCTCCTGAAAGCGGACAAGTGCTATGAGGAATTCAAGGCCAGCGGCCAGGTACCTTTAACAGTGGCCGATCTCTATAATCCACCCGATGAGCTACAGGCCACCCATGGCGCCGACAAAGAGCTAGAAAATCTCTATACGCTCTGCTGCTTCTACATGGCCCAGATGTACGGGCATTTGGGTGAGCCGGAGAAATCTGCCCAATGCTGCCATCGCACGCTGCACCGTCAGCTGCAGTACAAGTCGTACGATGCCATTGACTTTGCACTCAATACGGCAACGCTGTCGCAATATTATATTGGACAGGAACGATTTGCGGAGGCGCGTCATCATTTGGCGGCGGCCACCATTATAATGTCCAAGCATGAGGAGCACATGCTCAAGCCAGAGATGAGTGAGCAGCAAAAAGCGGATGTCATGGAGACATTTAAGCATCGCTATGCGGATGTGGCACGCTGCTGGGCGAAATACGGCCTGCTGCTCCTGCAGACGTCCAAGGAGCGACTGCTGCGCGACGACGAGGAGGAGGAGCAGGAGCAGAAGAAGCTGGCCGCAGCTGCCGAGCAACTGAAACTGGACGATGCCGACTATCGCTTCGTGGACTTGGATCTGACGGCCATCGAGGGACGCATTACATGCGACTTCTGTCTGACCTTCGACGATGCCAAGCTGGTCTTTCACTTCATCAACGAGTGGCTGGATGTGGCCAAGGATTATTATAAAGCCGAGACAGAGGCCACCGAGTATGCCAAGATAATGCAGGACTATGCCGAGGCCTATGAGCACATTGCCTTCTTCGAGGAGCAGCCCGAAAATCAGGCCAAGATGCAAAAGCGCCGCGCCAAATACTTGGAAGATCTGCTCGACCTGCTCGATCCGGTTTGCTATCTGAAAATCTGTCGAGAGTGCTGGTATGTGGCGGGCACCGCTCATTCCGCCATTCTAGACGTGCGTCTCGATGCCATCAAGTCCAACCAATCGCCCACGCCGGAGGAGGTGAAGCGTGTCAATCAGAGCTGCCTAAAGGCCATCAAGCATTTTGAGAGCTATGTCAAATCGTATTTGGTCAACGGCGACAGCCAGCAATGGAAGCCCGGCATGGACAACGAGGAGCTGCGCACCATGCTCTACGCTCACTTTCATATTGGCCGCCTCTACTACAAGCTGATCAGTGCGCATCCACAGCAGCAGCTGGAGCAACTGAATCAATGCTTGACCTATTACAAACGTTTCAGCGATGCCTGCGATCTGTACAAGGAGGCTTCCGAGCAGCTGCAGGGTGAGATTGGGGTCGTGCGCGAAATGTTGGAACTGTTGCCGCTCAAAATTAACACTGTGAAACGTCGTCTCGAATGAATGTCCTACGATTTGTAATCCTCTGACTAACGTAATACGCTCTAATCCCAATGTCTTAACTCTGCTATCCATGGGTTTAGTTGGATATGCCCCTTAAGCTATTTACATATACATTCTATAACTATAGTTAATTTATTGCAGGCAAAAGAGAATAAATGTAGATCCCGTCGAGCAACGGGAGAGAGTTCGAGAAGAAGTCCTTTTATTCCCATTGCATTCCCTTAAAAGTCCCTTTTGAAGGGATTTTCCAATTGACTTAGACCCTTAAAAATTTTCAAATTGAAAACGTCTTTAATCCACTATACCACTATTAATGCATTCCATATAGATAAGTGTTAAAGTAGATCGATTCTATATTTAGTTTTTGGAACAGACGGAAAAGACAGATAAGAACCCCGACTCGGTCGGGATGTGCCTTAAAAGGGTAAGCCCGTGTTTGGTTTCTTGGAGGAGATTCTCACTGCCAGCGGAGATTGGCAAGCGGAATGCTTGAATTGACGCCTCTTTTGCAGCTCCTTCTGTATGTCATTGCCCAGCTTACGGATGGGCAACGCCGTAATTCCATCCAGCAGATTCTCCTTGGCATATTGCAGAGTAATATCTATCAGCTGCTCGACATTGATGGCACGCGGATCTACCATAGGCTCACGCTCTAATATATCCACAATAATGCGTAAAGTTTCATCGGCCTGGAACTCCTCGAAGGGCAGCACCTCGATCAGCTCCCTGAACATGTGCAGCACCAGGAACTGAGTACGATTGACCACCTCGGCGGGTGGACGACCGCACAGCGAGTCCTTCGCATGATCAAAGATGCCAGAGATTAGCTCTTCGGTGTTCACATCGGAGCGTTCATAGTCAAAGACGGCGATCACCTCATTGAAGAGCTTCCGAAGATCCTCTGCAGCGATGTGTATAAAGTATTTCTTTGGCACAATTGTGCCCAGATGCTCCGTAATGCACTCGGCTATGCGATCCGTGTACTTGCCCTGGAAGCTGTACGCAGCCTGGCACAGATAGAGCGCAGATCTTTGCGAGAATTTTCGTATGTTCTCTGGCGTTGTGTGCCGGCTGAGAAACTGATTGAAACTCTTCTGAACGATCGTGTGCACACGATCCATGATGAACTCATCGGGCATCGGCGGCAGCATATATGCCTCCACATTGAGTATGGCCGGACATATTTCCGGCTCGCTATCCAATGGCTGAAGCTCCTTGTTGGTGACCTCCACCGAGGCTTCCGGATAGAGTTCGTTGATCTGCAGTGGCTTTGCCTTCAGGCGTAGGGTGCAGATCTCTCGTTCCAAGCACTGTGATCAGGAGAAGATTTATCCACTATTTACTGCTAATGTTCAGAATCTCAGAACTCACCTCGATTTGCTGCAACAGTTGACTGTCAATGCCCATTAACTTCTCAATGTCGTATTGAAGGTTCAGCACTTTCGGTCTAGCCCATTTGTCAAAGTTGCGCTCCTGGACATCCAGCAGGGCGTCCAGCACATTCTTTTGCTCACGCAGCACCGTCTGTATGTTCACCTTCTCGGTGTTGTTCTGCGTCTCCTGCACCAGCTCCTCCTCGCAGCGTGAGAGTTCAATCTGCAGCGCGAGAGGAAAATGTGAGTTGGCAAACGAAATATCAGACAAGAGTTGCCAATTGAGAGTTAACTCACCTGCCTTTCTCTTAGCTCCTTTTCGAGGCCACGCAATTCCTCCTCGGCGGTCGTCTCCAGCTCAAAGACGTAGCGTCGCAACACCTCCTCCTCCAGCTCATCCAGATTGATGATAATTCCGAAACGTCGCATCATCGACTGCTTGATCTCCTCCTCGAGTCGCGTTATCTCGAATCTCATGAATTTAATATCCCGATTCATGCGACGCAAGTGAATAAAGTTGATGCGATGCCAGCGTTTCGTGGACAATGTCTCCTCCTCCAACTTCTCGGCACGGCGACGCAGCTCGACCAGAATGTCAGCATCGAAGAGAATTGCCTTCGACACATCCCGATAATCTTCGCCTTCACGAAAATGCTGCAGCTGATCCATGCGCAGTATCGTGCTTATCTGCACCTTATTGATCTCGTGCTGTCTATTGCGCTGCCAAGTGAATTGAAGATTAAGTTAGGATCGTAAGAGGATGGAAGGAATATAATATGATATATTTGTAAGTATGAACTGTCCAGTTAAGTGCGACATCGGACCCTTCACAATAAAAATTCCTAAGTTCTATTTCCTCTTTACTCGACAGACGAACACTATGCAATCAGAGAGACCCTTACGCCATTCGGTAGAGCTTCTCAGACAGACTCATTGCTTCGCCTAATCAAGCTAAAGAATAAGAATTCTTTAGTCCTATTTCCTTTTCACTCAGTCCTACTTCCAAACACTCACTCTATAAGCAGAAAGACCCTTACGCCATTTGGTAGAGCTCCTCAGACTAAAAACTTCTTCCTTCTAACTAAAATAGACGAATATCCCCTACAAGCTGAAATACCCTTACGTAGAGCTTCTCAGGCAGACTTCTTCCGCAGCCTAACCAAGCTACAGAATAAGCATTGCTTAATCCTGACAGACAGACTCACTGGACCAACTGACGTGCACTTGCACCTTTCTCACCTCCTCCTCCTTCTACCCCCACAACTTACCCGAAACTCGAGTAGCCTATTCTTCTCACGTTGGTATACCTCCTCGTGGTACTTCATTTTGGTCTGCATTTCGGCAATCTCGCGACGTTTACGTTCCACATCACGCTGACAGTCCGCCAAGGTGCGTTCGAGGGCGTGACGATCGGCACGCATGGAGAAGGACCAGTCGTAGAGGGTGCGATCCAAACCAGAGGGACATGTAGTCTCGTCCAGCCGTATTGTGGTCATGTCCAAGGAGTCAACACTTTGAGCATCCGCTTCACCATCTTCGCTCGATGACGACGAGGATGAGGAGGACGATGATTCCTCATCCTCGCCGCGTACCGGCTTCGGCGGACGATATTTCTTTTTGAAGATGCGACGCAGAAAATCATAGAACTTATGCCCCTTCACCGTAATCATAAAATTCTGCTGCAGTATCGCAATTTGCTCATTGACCTTATCGATGTTCTTGCGCAGATCCTCCAGCTGACGATTGGTGGCATTGATCACCAACTGAAGCTCGTTGCGAGTGCTCATTGCGTGCTTGGCATTCACCAGTAGCTGCGTTTCGATCTCCTCGCTGTCGCGCAGTATATAGAGCTCCTGATTGAGCGTGATCAGATAGGCGCTAAGAAATTCGGCCTCCATCTTAACGTGAATGCGCTCGGACTGCAGCTTTTCCAGTGCCAAATCAAAGAGACGCACCATCTCATCAAGATCGGCCAGCATGAGCAGCTGTTCGACGACCAGAACGCGCAGCCAACGATGTCGCATCTCTAGTATCAAGGGCCCATTGCCCTCCTCGTCCATCTCATAGTAAGTTGGATCTGTTGGTGTTGGCAGAGTCTCCAACAGCTTCAGCATCTCCTCCGGCGGCAGCGTGGCCGACAATTTACACACCTGGAGTGCTTTAAATTCCACCGCCTCTCGAGTGGACGGGTCGGCCCAGGAATCCATTGAATACATACTAACCGGAACGATGCTCGCTTGCGGCCTCTTGGCGGCTATCAGCTGCTCGACGCTGGCATCCAGGCTGAGTATATCATCCACATTGACACCACAGCCGGGTGTATAGTGCTCAATTAGATTCGTCTCTGGATACTCGGCTTCCATGTCGATCTCGTTGATCTTTCGCATATCCTTGCGATTCGCCTCCGGCAGATATTCGTGTATTTGATACAATCGTACGCGTTGCTTGGCGATTTTCTCCATCACCTCCTTCTTGTAGTAACGCAGCGATCTCACCCGCTGATTATACGAGTCGAGCAAATTGAAATATCTCTCCCGGCACTGAACAATCTCAATGTATTTGGCCGTCAGTGTCTCCGTGGTCTTTGGCTCATAGTCAGCGCCAATCTTAAGCTTATAGTCACCAAGATTACGCATTGCGGCCGCTATCTGAGCATCGTCATCAGGATGATTCCGATTCGGATCGGGCTTCTGACGCTCCAACTTATCCCAGTCGAACATGCGCCGCACCTCGTACAACTGTCTCTTGCGATAGCGTTGCAGTAATCGCATCATCGTACGGCTAAATCGGGGCGTAATCGTTGTTGGCTCACGACCAAAGAAGAACGATTCGATGGGAGGCTCACCCATTACTTCCACCTTTTCTTCAGTTTCTAAGATATCGGTAAGGCTGAGAAGCGAGAGGGCATTATTGTTAATGACTTGTATTATATGGGAAATCCTATACTTATAGAAGTGACTCGGAACTAAGAACGAATAAGAAAGGAAGTACAAGGTAATGAAATCAAGATCTAATCTTATAAAGTAAAACGATTTGCAGAGCAAGGGATGTAGAAGAAAAAGTGAGGTTAAAGCGGATAAGGAAAGAGATTAAGGACTCCGCTTAAACAGAGAAATGAATAGTGATGTAAATTCTATATAAATAAATATTTATCATCTTAAGTATTTAGCTATATACTGGTCTTACACTTCGGGCTGATCTGGCACGAGCACTTCGCTCTCCAAGCTGCATGTTTGTGTGATGAAAATATAGATAGATAGATATGTCGGTTGCAAAGCGAGGGTTATAGTTAATCTAATCAGAGACTAAACTCTTACCGCATATCGTGTTCCATTTTCAGGCGTTCCGCAATGTCGAGCTTGATCTGCTCAAACTCCTCGCCCAAGGACTCCACGCGAAATGTGGAAACTGGATTAGTGTTGGCACTGCGAATTTTAGATATAACAATGATCTAGGTGTGAACGGAAATGACTGAACTCACTAGAGTGGCGATATAGTGAAGGGTATGTGATCCAAGCATTTGAGGAAATGATTGTAGAGCTTCTGATGGCCGACCTGGGCCACTTCTAGATCGTAAGCGAGATCCTCGCGCACATCGTCGAGCTCGGCCTGGAGCTCGTCGCGAATTTGTTGTGTGATGCGCGGATCGAGCAACAGATCCTTGTCAGGCACACGCAATCCTGCCGGTAGCTCATCGTTCTTCTTGATGATGTCAAAGTATGTGTTTTGGAGTATGCCAATCTTGGCGAGAACATCACGATCGTGCGCCTCAGCTGCCTCCTGCTGACGCTTTAGTTCCGCATTGATCTTGATCTGTTCCAGCGACGGTGTCTCCGGATCTGTTATATCCTCCACCGTTCGAGCACTGGGCAAGCCCGGCAGCTTAGGCCACAGCGTACTTCTGACATACTTCGGTCCATTCCACTTGTACAGAAAAATGTTGCCGTCGAAGCCAATGGTAACCAGATACTCGCCATCGTAGCTGCTCAATATGGCGGGAATGGTGCCCTTGAGTGCATCATGCATGGGATATGTGCGATAGTCGGAGAGATCGGTAAAGTCTTCCGGATTTATGTGATTGATGCGCAGGCTGCCGTTCACCAGACCAAACAGAATGAAGTCCTCGCTAAAGGAAGGTTGGAAGGATAATGAATTCATTAAAGCTTGGAATATGTTAGCTTACAGGATATAGTAACTGTGTATTTCAATGTCATCGGCATCGGTGATCAGTGTACAGAATTTCGGCTCGGGCAAATCAAAGTCCACCTCGTAGAGATAGCCTGCATCGTAGCCCGCCATTGAGACCCAGATGGTGTTGCGTTCGGTGTAACGCAGCCAGATGATGCGATTGGGTATGGCGGGTATATGCAGCGGTTCCTCCTCCTCATCCGGTTCTGAATCGGCCAGCGCACTATCCATATCGATCTGTAGGCCTGGATTCGCCTGCTTCAACTTATCGATTTCAGCCAGTTTACGCTCCTTTTTCTTCTCCTTGCGCTTCTTGATCTGCTCTCGCCTCAGGTCCCGTCGAATCCGGCTCTTCACCGAGACGAAGCGTGTACTGCGCAAGCGATCCGTCTCGGTAATATTGTAACTCAGATATGTCTCCGCCTCGGTAACATTGCTCCGTATATTGTACTCGTACACCTCGCCGCTCAAGCAACCGATTAGCACTACCGACATCTCCTGCTGATGCCAGTGGAAGCAATTGGGCACGGCCGCGAATTCAATAAAGCCAAGCGGATTCAGTTGAACCAGTTTCTCGGCATCGTTGGTCAGGCGATAGATAAACATTGTCTTGTCCTTGGCTCCGCTAACCAGAAGCGTGCTAATACGATTCACACTCACGCACGTTATGGGAGCTGTGTGTGCCTTATAGGCGCGTATCAGCTGAATCGAGGTCTTATCCGGATTACTCAAATCGAGAAAGAGCTGTCGCAGTATGCCATCCTCAAAACCGGCAATCAGCTCTGTGCCAAAGCTAGAAATCTGTGTGTCCAACCACAATATATCCACACCATTCGAGGCAAACTGTTTGTCCAGCAACAACTTGTTGCGTTCGAAGTCGTAGACAAAGAGTTTCCCCGTCTCCGAGAGGGCCAACAGATGCGGAGAAATCGCTGACATTTGGGCGGCCAGGACACGTCCGCCCACACAGGAATAGAGCTGCATAGGTGGACGCGGCACATCGAAAGTATTGATGTCACAGAACCAAATTCCTCCACCGCCATCCTGAACATAATACCCAAAGTCGGTATCATCGAACGGATTGATTTTCTGCATGCAACGCAGCTCAACGTTGGAGATTTTGAACTCGTAAATGGGATCGATTTCGACAAAGAGATCATCCTCCGGCGGATCGGCTAGGTCGACTGTTTCCCAGAACCAGACACGCACATAACCATCCATGCCGACGGTCGTCACCTCGCCATTCGCCATGGTGATTCGTGTGATGGGC
Source organism: Drosophila stalkeri (assembly GCA_035047405.1). Lineage (NCBI taxonomy): Eukaryota > Metazoa > Arthropoda > Insecta > Diptera > Drosophilidae > Drosophila > Drosophila stalkeri. The sequence continues at coordinate 4,945,296 of JAWNPR010000039.1, read as the reverse complement.
TTCGCATGGCAGGGCTTACGACCCTTGCGACAGACCTCGAACTTGATAAGTCCCGCCTCCCACAACAGCATGTTGCCCCAGTCACAGCCCGAGATGACATTCTCGTCGGGCAGCATATACATAGCACAGATATCGCTGAAATCCGTTTTTCCGAATCGGCCCAGATCTCCCTTCAGCTTCAGGCCCGTAAACGTATTCGCCATCTTCCAGAACTTGATGTGGCTAAGTCCGGAGGAGCACAACAAAATTGGATTATACTCGGAGAAATGCACATATAGAATATTGCTCTGAAACGATTTCGCACGCAGCACCACCTCCGCCTTCTGCCAGCGCCAAATGGTGATAATGAAGTCCGGATATCCAGCCTGGGAGGCGAAGAGTTCACCACTGGAATTATAAGAGCCCGCAGTGAAGCAACTTTTGGCCGCATTCAGGAGTTTGGTGTGTATATCATGCGAGGGATACGAATAGATGAAGATCGTTGGCTTGGGTCCATTTTCGCCAACCGTAAACAGATTATTAAACTCGGGACGTTCGTTTTTCTTGATAGGGAAAGTGATCAGAAATGAAATCTCTTCAAACTCCATCCAAACTACTTACGGTTATGAAGCCTACGCCACAGCCAAAGACGGTCTCCCGGAAGGTCACCTCGCGCCTCGATATGCTAAAGTAATGCAAAAAGTTACCGGATGCAAAGACCAAAGTATCATCATCGACCAAAACTAGATTGAATAGACGCTTGCAGTCGTAGCCAAAGGAGTGCCTAGGCGAGAATACAAAAATAATCTACTAAAATATAACTCAAATAGAACTCTACGCTTACTCCAGTGTAATAATGTCCTGCATAAAGGATACATTATAATCATCGTTCATATCCTCCTCCTCAACACCCTCCGTTCCCGCCAGATCCGCATTTTCGCCCAATGAGCTATCCATGCCTCACTCTCTATCGATATATATTTTGTTTATTTGTTGTTTTGAGTCAATTCAAAAAGTTTTCTCGACTAGTGTTTCAGGTGGTTGCCAAGGCATTCAGCAAAATGGATTAGTTACCAATTTTTGTTAAACATGCGCAGAGGATGATTGAGTGTATCCTTAACACTAGAAATAAACTATAGACAATCTTCAAGCTTAGACATTCAGCTAGGCCAAAAAAGGCAAGGCACAAGTTTTGTTGTTAACAGAGAAGGCCTTATCGTTTGAGTTCTAACTGAATTTCTAACGGAATATCTAATAATAACTGAATATCTAACTAATATAATTAGTAAGTTTTCCTCTATACTTAATACATTTTATCTAAACTTTATCTATAATACTATATTTCTTTATATATAATATATTATATATTTTTCCTCTATACTTAATGCATTTCATCTAGGCTTTATCTATTATACTATAACTCTCTATATACATATTTATTTTTTTTTATATATATATTTTTTAGCTTTCATCTAAATATTCTTCCCATATATACACTCTATCTATATATTTCCTAGTTTTCATCGAAATTTTAATTCAAGGTTTCCGAATACAAATCTAAAGTTGTCAAACTTCATCAGAGCTCCTAAGTATCTAGCTTATAAATGATATTTAAAATAAAAACTGTAAGATTAACAGTAATTTTAATATACAAATTTCAATTTAGTTCACTTTCAAATTTCTTTAAAGATTTATTTTTAACTAGAAATAAATAAACAAAATTTTGCGCAATATATAGAGTATAACTGAACGATCAAAAGATTAAATCCTTAAATGCATCATCATCATCATCATCATTGAAGAAGGCAGCTATATCCTTTTCACTATCCACCACGTTGGGTTGCTCCTTTGCGCTGCTCCCAGGATCCTCTTTGGTTTGTGGCTCAGCTAAAGTTTTTTCTGTCATCCTGGCTTTGTTTGGCGAAAAATACTGCTCAATCTTAGTGGACTAAAATTATTTAATTTAATTAGTTTAAGTGAGTTTAATTAAAGAGATTAAAGCACCTACAGTTGTGGGCGCTGCTGTGTGTGTGGCTTGCTGTAGATTCTCCGCAAAGATGCCCACTTTGCTGAGCACCTCCTGCTTGGTCTTTAGCATATTCCAAATGATATCATCGGCTGTTTGATTGGCCATCAGATAGCGACAGAGCACGGGTTTTGTTTGACCAATGCGATGCGCGCGACTCTCGGCTTGGGCCAGGGTCTATAAGAAAACATAAATCTACTTAAAAGTACTATAATTTTCAGTTAAGCTCCAACATACGCTAGGATTCCAATCGAGCTCTGCGAATACAATAAGTTCTGCTGCCGTCAGCGTAATGCCCGAATTGCAGGCCTTGAGTGATAGGACGGCTGCCTTGCAGCTGCTTGACAATTGAAAGGTGTCCACGAAACCAGCTCTGACATCGCTGCGCGTTTGGCCATCGATGCGTATGAAGGAAACATTCAGAGATCGCAGACAATCGCAAATGGCATCCATCATAATGCGATGATGAGCAAATATGATGAACTTTAGCTTTTCCTTAATCAAAGTCTTTAAATAGGCGCTGCAATGGGAGAGCTTAGTATAAAGTGAAGGATCTCTTAAGACTTTCACATTGACTCACCAAACCGCCTTTGTTTTCACCTCCGCCGTGCGCGCATAGAAGCGCAAGAGCAGCTCCTCGCGCGACTTGCCCTTGGCCTTTTGCAGCTCGTTGTTGAGCTCAGTGCAAGTGCTCTTAGCGGCATCGTTGGTCCACACCAAAGCGGGATCAAGCACAACTGTTTCACTGCAAAAAAAATGAAAGATTTTATATAAAGTTCCAAAATTCCAATTCCAATTCCTAATCCCTACCGATTCTTCTCGGCTAGCTGTGGCAGCACCTCTGCCTTGGTGCGTCGCAGCATATATTTGAGCTTCAAGATGACCTTTAGCTCATCCAAATTCGATTGTCCATTGGCATCCCAGCCGAAATGGCTTTGCTTGCCATCGCAATAGCGAGAGGCTGGCGAAGATAGAATTCAATTTGTAATTGAGAGTTTTACAATCAAACACTGCACAGACTTACTGTACTCCATGAAGCTCATGAAGCGACTGTCCACAAGCTGAATCTGTGTGAAGAGCTCCAGGGGTCGCGAGAGAGCTGGCGTGCCGGAGAGTAGTATGACACGCCTCGCCTGATCCGCCAGCCGCTTGGCCACGGCTGTGCACTTGGCTTTGCCGTTCTTCAGCGTGTGCGATTCATCGTAGATGATGAAGCCAAATTTACGTTCCAAAAGTTTATCCATATAGCGTTCCATCATGTTGTAGCTGGTGATCAGTATCTTGGCATCCACGACATACATATTATTGTTGGTCAGCAGCTGGATGCAGTGCACCGGCACGGCGGGCAGGAGTTCAGTTATGTGCTTGGCCCAGGCGTCGCGGGTGCTGGCCGTCGTGCAGATGAGCAGGGGCCAATCCTCCTTGAAATAGTCAGCCACAGCCAAGGCCTGATAGGTCTTGCCCAGGCCCATCTCATCGCAGATCATGACGCGTCCCTGCTGAGCTATGGAGAAACTGCAAGAGTGAAAGGTATTAGTAGATGATAATCTTTGCAAGTGTAGTGCAGCTCTCTCACCAGACACCCTCCTCCTGGAAGGGCATCAGTTTCTCGGCCAGTTTCTGCTCAATGGAGGCCAAGACGCTTCTCTCTAAGGGCTTCGGCGGCTGCTTGCACAGGTCGAGAACTTTCTTGGGTATAGAACCAATAACTACATGTGGCTTAAGATCTCCCACATGCTGCTGCAGTAACTGGTAATCCTTTAGATCAAAATCCCAGTTACGGGTTTGAGCATCATACGATTTACTCGGAATGTTCTTAAAGACGTCGATTAATTGTTGATGATAGCCAGAGGGCACAACAGCGAAACGTTGCGCACTTATCAAATGTACTTTACAATTAATGGACTTTGTAAAAACAGACGCCTGCTGCTGCTGTTGTGGCTGTTCTTTCTCTGGACTGAGGCAGAGATTGGGTTTGCCTGATCCATTGGGGCGTTGATATGGATGAGCGGCGACGCGGCCTAATTCACGCGCACTTGTTGACTTGATGGCTTTGAGCGCGTTTAGAAAGGAAGAACTCTTGTTTTGGTTGTTATTATTATTATTGTTGACTGGCTTTGCGTTGTTTTGAGGCGGAGATCTGTAAAAATTCGACGCGGATTTTGCGCCCAATTGTTCGCTGGCATTTGATGCATTTGAATTTGTGGCTGATATTTGATTTTTCTTTGCCTGCAGCTTAGCGAGTGCGATGCGCCGCTTCTCTGCAATCTCAGTTGCTGTGCAAACTGACATTTCAAGTTGACAAACTCTTATTTACTTTTATATTTTCGAATAAGTTAAACCGTGAACGAATAGGAAACAAGGCAAAAGCAGGGCTGTTACAATTTGTATTAGAGCAACAGCTGTTTGCAATCGATAGTTGGCGCGCACTCTTTGAAAAGGTGAAATTTGCACAATATTTGAATTTATTAATATCTCATTTTATTCATAAAAACAATTTAATCAAATTTAATTACTTATTGTAAGTTTTCATTTTTCTATGTGTATTTTTCTATATATACTGATCACTGGCATTTTAATTAAAATATGGTCACTCAAATTAATTGCTTACATTTTGTAAGCAACAGTTGGCTTGTTATCGATACAACATAATTCACATTTATGCGGTTTTGAAATTTAATATATACCCGCCAGATCTCGTAGAATATCGATCGAAACTATCGTTTATTCGTGACTGCCAAAAGTATCGATAAAGGCTCTTCAATAAGGACCGCAAAGATTATGAAATTGAAATTTTTTTTAATGTGAAAATTAATAAGTTAATAAATAAGTGAGATAAATAAGTGATAGGTAAATATATGTGTGTGTGGCGTAGTGATATGTTTGTATAAGTTGTAATCAAAGAATTCGGTGTATTTAGTTCATATTTTTTTTTTATAGTGCAAATGTGAATTCAAATTCAAGATGGCGTCTGTAAGTAAATTATATATAATGAAAATTATTTACATTGTGCACATTTATATTTATTGTGGGTAGTGTACGCTGTGCTTTCTGCTCATATTATTGTTTTTATATTAACTCTGTTCAAAATCTTCGGCAATGCAATGGACAAGCTCGCCAATTTGTCATTTTCTTTTCTTGATGCTCTTTATACTTCGTATTGGTTGCATTTGAGAAGTCTGTTAATTTCAATAGTTTCCGTTGGCTCAAAAAATAATATAACTAGGTTTCTCTCACTCCTCATTTTGCTGTTCTCTCTGTCTATCTATCTCTCTCTCTCTCTCTCTCTCTCTCTCTCTCTCTCTGTCCCACGTTTATTGTCATAGTGTCTTATTTACTCATCTCTTTTCAGGTTTGTCCTGTTTTGCCTCCTGCTCTCTCTCTCTCTCTCTCTCTCTCTCTCTCTCTTTCTCTTGCACAGTATATGCTTGCTGCTAATCTCGTTTGGCACGCTCTCTCCCTGTTTATCTCTCATCTGCTCATCTCTATTCCAATTTGTATTATAGCCTCCTCTCTCTCACACAGACGCTTTATTCTTGCTGCTTATCCCCTCTATAATTATTCTTTTTTCTCTTTATCTCTCTCGGTATGTCTTATTACCGTAGTTGATTCTTATAAGCTTATATATATCTTTATTCCTTTCCCTCTTCTTATTACTCTTTTCTGTCACCCTTCACATTTTTCTATTGCAAAGATTGTTGTATTGTTTTTCCAGACACTTGTCTTGTGTGTGTGTGTTTTTTTTTTTTTCAATATAAAGTCAAAGTATGAAAATATTTGTTTCAACTCAACTGAAAATGCGTTTCCCAAACCCATTTTGCAAATACATTTGTCAATGTGACATGTAAAAGTATGAAATATTTTGTCACAAATAGAAATAACCTGTCGAATTTTGTTTATATGTTTTTATGTCTCGGCTGTTTCGGCTGTCTTGCCGCCCTGCCATGTCCTGTCCGGTGGCAAATAGAAAATGTCAATAAAATGGAAAAACATGCGAATATTTGTTATGCCTTCGAGTCGTAGACGCAGGTAACAGCAGTTGCAATAGCTGCAGCAGTTGAAGAGCTTTTGCACCTTTCATAATTTAATTGATATTTGTCTGGCCTTGGCACACGCAGCCTTTGCCTCTGCCTCTGCCTCAGCCTCATCTTCCCTTGCCAGCATCAGCAGTCAGCCCTTGGGGTTCGGCTCTGTGTTTTGTTTCAGTCGCTGTTGCAGCTTCCGTCGCTGTCGTCAACTTTGATGTTGTTGCCATTTTCGATTTGATTATATTCAGGCCGCCGGTTATTTGCATTTGACGTACTGCGCTTCGTTGCATTCGCGCCATTGTTGCAATCATCGCATTAATCACAAACAAATGGCCGCACAACTGGCTCAAGGACAGGGCCAACATTCGCATTGCTCATATGCCACCGATAGCGAACCACATAACATGGAATGCGACAGGTTACAATTGAAAATTGATTTACTTTGAATACCCTGCATAGAATCTTCTATTTTAACTGTGCAGATGAAGATATCAAGATTTAAAGATATAGATATAGTTTTATAATATATTCTATATATATTTATGATAATAATGTTAGTTAAAGCGCATTCACAAGTCGGTATACAAATTTTGTTTTCTTTTTATTGGATAAATAAAAGGGAAAAATTATGTTGCATAAACAATATAATGAATGCGAATAATAATAATATTGAGAATATATTGATCATATTTATTCAACTTTAATTTCTTTATCATTTACACAATGTCTTTAATTTACTTTTAATTTGAATTGCTTTAACATACTATGTTAAGTAATAACAGTTAACATATTTTTTAGTCTTTTGCATAACATACTATGTTAGTCATTAGCAGTTTAGCTTATCTGTTAACATAACATATTTCTTATGTAACAGTTTAGCTTATCTGTTAAAATAAAATATATTTATTTATGAATTTAACATTTTTTGTTGTCTTCACAGAAATCCCAAAATCTGATGTAAAGACAAAAAAATAAAAAATAAAATTCAGAAAAAAATATAATAATATACATAAAGTTATGTCATATATATACAAATATATTTTAAAATAAATTATATACATATATATATTCTATGTTTTATATCTTATTTTGAAAGCCCCAAACCCAAACTCTAGCAGCTGCAATCAGAGTGTTCTCTAGTCAAACCGTCTCTCAGGCACAAAACTCTTTCTTTGTTTTTTCTCTCCTTTTTTTTTTTTTTTTGATTTGCTTTATGATTTTTGCTTTCTGTCTCTTTTTTTTTTTGTTTTCTTGACACTTGCGAGTTGGTCTTCGGCCCATTTGCAATAAAATCAAATGATGCGGGAATCGTAAAGCTGCTCGCGTCGCGTTTTCTATCGTCGTAAAAAGTATACGCCGCGTATACGTTATATACGAGTATTGTTGCTCGCACTTTTCAGCGTTCGCTTTACAGCCGTGCAAATCCCTTTTGCAAAACAGGAAAAAGCAAAAAAAAAAAAAAGGAAACAAAATACGAAACAACAGAAAAATCCACATTGCTCAGCTGTCAGGCGGGCAGTTGGGATACCAGCCGACATTTGTGGCTTTTTAAGCGGCATAAATGATTTTAACGTGTCTCGCTCGCATCTCTCTAAAAATAATCATTTTCCTTCTTTCTTTTTTTTCGGTTTGTTGCGCCATGTGCAAAGATACCATAAAAAAATATTGTGGCAGCAAAATACAACAAAAAGAAAAAAAGAAAAGAAAAGAATAGAAAAAAAAAACACAGCATGGGCATAAAAAGCCGATCAGAAATATTTATGACCGTTTGCTTTTGATATTTATTCAATGGCCCATCTTTTTTTTCGGCGATAAGTCGCAAATAGTTTTGTGATTTTTTCTAGCGATTTTTCGAGCTCTGCAAAAGCGACGCGTCAAAGTTTTAAAGCGCACAGCATGTCAAAATAGTGAAAAGTTTCGATATGATTTCTCGTTCTTTTCCTCTTTCTCTCTCTCTCTCTCTCTCTCTCTCTTTCTCTCTCTCTCTTTTCTATTAAACTTTCTTGCGTTTTGTGACCCTTCAAGTGCAATTCGAACTGTCAATTTGAGCCAATTTCACATTTATATATCCTGCAGCCTAAGAGGTGGATGCTGGAGAGTTGCATAAGGTTTAGATGTGAAAGCTAAAGAAAGATTTTGAGCATGTTTATAACTGAAATGATTAAAAGAGAGTTTGGATGCATTGAAGATCTTAAAAAGACGATTAATTAGTTGGGGATGAAAGTATATTAATCTTATATAAGAGGACTTATGTTAAATATATATATAAAGTAGTCTCTGTATCTCTCCCACTCTCTCTCTCTCTCTCTCTCTTTCTCTTTCTTTCTCTCTCTCTGTATCTCTCTCCCTCTCTCAGTTCTCTCTTTTTATTGATTTTCTTTATTGCACTTTGTTAGCCACTTGAGCTAAAGCTAAAGCCAATTAGCTGCAGCACCCTGTTTTCCTGACATCCGGTTTACAGGTCTCATTTTTTTTTTTTTGTTTTGCTGCTGAAGATTCCCTCAGCATGTGTTGCTGGCAGAAGAAGGACCATTTATTATTGCCTTGCCATTTTTGTACAAGGTCACGCTGCCCGCTGCTCGCCGCTCGCTGCTCGCTGCCCGCTGCCCGCTGCATTCGCCATTTTGTCTCCGGACGCAGCGCCATTTTGGAATGTGACGGCCATTAGGTTGCATAAAATGTTGTAATGGCATTGTTTTTGCATTTCACATTTAATATTTAACATTCATTTTAAAGGTTTTGCCATTAAGTTGCAAACATTATCTCAATGCATTTCACATTTTGCATTTGCTATTTGCTATTTGGCATTTGGCATTTGCAATTTTTGCGGTTTAGCCACATTGCGAACATTTTCATGAATTTTAATTCTTGCGATTAATACTAAGGCAGTTTCAAGGCTTTTCTATGGTTAAAATACATATGGTAATATAAATAAACTGAAAATAACTATATTTATTTATATATTTGCAATGTTTTAAAAACTGAATTCAATTATCAATGAGTAAGGTAAAGTGGGTATATTGGCTTAACTTCTAAAAGTTGTTGATCATTAATTGAAATTGGAAAATTATTTAAATTCATTTTCTGACAATTATCGATAATTTCTTAAAGATATTTCATGTATGTTTACATATTTCGTATGTGTCATAAAATTATAGAAATCAATTAAATCGGTTCCACTTAACACAGGCATCTCTACGTCGTGCACTCCCTTCACTGTCAGCTATGCAAATGCTGCGTTTAACCTTTTCTATTAAGAGCCAATTATAAAATATGCAAAAGTTGAGCTTATAGCAAAATTGTTCAAATTCCATTTAAACTATTCAAATTGTTTACGTTACTAAAAATGTAACAATGAAGATTAAAATGCACGTAATTATTCAGACTAGATTACAAAAAAAAAAAAAAACTAAGCAATAAATTTGAAATGCATTTCGTTTAAGCTTAAAATATGCCATAAATAATCGAATGTGTTAATACGCATGCAAATGATATATATGTAAATATAAATCATAAAACTCTTTCAATTATCATAAAAATGCCATAAAATATGGTAATTATTTGTAAAGCCCGTTTGTAAATTATTTTTCACACTTTCAGCTAATTTCTCTAAGAGCATTAAAAAAAAAAAAAAAGAAACAAATGTTTTAAATTTAAATTTCTATTTAATACATTTGAGTTTATGCGTGGCATTGTCGCCAAAATGTCTGACAAAGCGTATGTTTACTTATGTATGTAGAATTTCCAAATAAATTATATACAAAAGCAGCTGCACGTGTATAAACAATTACAATCAGATAAATATATATTCTTATATGTATATATATATATATGTATGTATGTATATTAACAACAATGCGGAAGCGTGCAAAGACCTGTTAATTATTTAAAGCTCTGAATGGGCGCAGCCCCGCCTTCAGCTATTTGTTCGCATTCGTTGAACACATTTTCAATTAACAGGAAGGAACAAAAAAAAAAAACAATTAAGGATGTAGCCGTCGGATGTAAGTGACTGTGTTATGCTCGCCACTCAGTTGACAATGGGCGGTATTTATGTATAAATTATGAGTGTAATTGAGGAAATGTTCAAGAGTGAGTCTAGCTGCAAAGCTCTTGAGTATAATCTTAAAACACGAAAATTTATAGATTTCCAGCTTAAAGAGTCTAGCTTCAATAGAGTGTAAATACATGGAGTTCTTTAATACAGATAAACGAATAGTGAAAGCTAATATACTCTTTTCACTTGCTGAACGTACATAAACAACACCCATTTGACACCCCGGGCAAGCATACACACACACACACATACAGAGAAATATACAAACACATCCGATGCTTTGATTTGTTTAATTAAATTATACTCAGACAAAAGCCTTCAATCATTCACAGTTTTCCAATCATTCATTGGCTCATTCACGCGCAACGCAAACAAATATCGATATGCAGCTCTGCACTTGTTTGCCAACATATATATATATATATATGTGTTTGTATATATGTATGTGTGTGTTAGCTAGAAGTGCTTGAAGCCCTCACATGCCCATGCTCGTTGAGTAAGCTGTTAGCGTTGAGTTGAGTTAGGCTTCAGCTGTAAGTACGAATCATCATGCGTTCAGTTGTGTATGTAATAAATACCCTACAATTGTTTTTTTTTTTCTTTTTTTTTTTTTGGGCATAGTCGATAGGCAAAGCTTCTGAAGAGATATTTTTAATCAGCAGTAAATTTTGATTGATTAAATTGTTCAAACAGTTATGCAAAATTTGATTGATTAAAGTTTTTAATCAATCAATCGTTAATAAATGCTCTCTTGTGATCAATGATTTTTTTTGTTTATTGGGTATCAGCTTGAATACTTATTCTGAAGTAGTATTTTCTCACTTATTTAGTCAATCAATCAATCAATCAAATAATCAGAGTATGTTTCCATAACTTCATAAAGTATGCACAGCTTGTAATATAACTTTATATAAAATGCATCATTTCAGTTCCAATACTATTCAATCAGTCAATCAATCAATCAATTTGTCTTTTTTATATATATATTTATTTATTTTTCATAGTTAATTCAAGTCTTCATTCAGTTAGCTAGGGCATTCCGTGTTCCGCATGCCCAGTTATACATTAATTATCGTCTTGATTGCTGCATTCAGATTTATTTGCTTATAGCCAAACAGAATTTAGCCATGATTCAGTGCGCATAGGGTGTGCACTGGGCCGTTAATTAATGCAGGGAGCCTGTCTATCTATTGGCAATTGAACTGAAAGTGAATGAAAGGCAAGAAGGCATGGCAAGGCCAAAATATGATCATTACAAGCTAATTATGGCCATAGGCAGGAGCAGAGCTCTCCCGCAGCTCCATTATCTAATTACCAGCACTTGTAAATGGTGTCGAGCATCTGTAAAGTTCTTTGTTCTCCTCCTGCTCACCGCTTTTACTTCACTCTTACTTTATTCTTTTCACTTATCAATTTTCTTGCATAGCGCTGTCCTATGAGGCTTAGTGGTTCAATGAAACTTTCACTCAAGTGCGGCTCATCCGCTCAATGTGAAGCGTTAAGCATATATTTACACGCTAACTTGGCTAGCACTTTGGCTAAGTAAGTTCTCAAATTGACACATTTTCTTAACATTTTCTTCAAGATTCGCTTTACTTTTTTATACATATATATATATATATATATTTTTTTTTTTTTTTTCGGGGTTGAACAAAGGAAAGTCATTAGAGATTGATGCACAAAAGGAATTTTCTGGCTACATGCTTTCCGCATTATTGAAAACTTACCCGTAAGCAGCGCTGCAATTAACAATGCCAACAACAACCAGTACAAAAAAAAAAAAAAAAAAAAAAAAAAAAAAACAACAACTACAACAGTAAAAAAACTACAGAAGACAGTTGCAATTTTTGATGCTACCAACAAAGTGGATTTTATGCCAAGGGGTCTTGAGGCACATGCAAGTTTTATGCAAATGGCATGTAGAGTCCTGGGAAATGGACAAAAAAAGACATGTTAATGAGAAAAGACAGACTAAAGGATACCCAGTAGTTAGCTAAGAAGTGTTTAGCTGAAGATATAGAATGAGAGAGATCAAGAGGTAAACATCGAGAGAAATAGAGGGATTCAGCGGGAGATGTAGAGCGTGAGAGAAAGTAGAGTTGGAGAGAGAGAGAGAAAGAGATAGATAAAAACAGAAAGAGAGAGAGAGAGAGAGAGAGAGATAACCAGAGTCATATAGATAAGAAAAGCGATATAGAAAGAGTAGGAGAAAGGGAGAGAGAGAGAAAGAGAAAATTATATGGTAAGAGATATGTATAAAGTGATAGACAGAGAGAGAGAAAAAAGTGAGGGCGAAAGAGTAGATATATAGAGAGAAAATTGGGTATCGACTTTAATACCAAATCCTTAAATCCTCCAACACTTTAATACCAAATTTGATCGTCTTTAATGCCAAATTCTTAGTATCGATAAATATCGATTACAATACAAATTATGCAAATAGAAAGTAAACTATCGCAAAGCCCAGTTAAAACCGCAGTTTAGTGAGGCGAACCTAATAAAAATATAAGTAAGATATTATAGAACGATTATATTAAAAATAAATAATGTTTTGAAGGAGTTATGTCACAAGCTTTTTACACACACCATTATACCTCTTGCTCTTCCTGCTTATAGGGTATTGAAAAAGGATAAATTACTTTTAAAGTGCAGAGGCAATGTGCGAAGGCAGGCTCGTTGAACTTTCCCTTGGTTGTAGCTCCTCCTCATCGGCCCAGATGCAAATTGGCTTCGAAACATTTGCCTATTTTTGGCACTCTGATGACTTTCTGATTTGCTTACGAAAGAAGTTTTTGTACATGTTTCTTTATTTTCCTATTTTTTTTTTTTTTTTTTTTTTTTTTTTAGTGCAAGTTTCAAGTGTTTTTAGGCGCTTTTTGTTGCCAGCTTGTTTATTATTTGTTAATTGAAATGTTGCAAAAAGTTACGCATGTGTCTGAGCTGAAAGCTGAAGGGGTTGGGTGTGGGACGACAAGCAAAGTGTTGCAAGTACTTGGTTAGCCTGATTGAAGGCTGTGCTGTGTTGCTCAATTTGCCTTCTGCCATTTACTGCTCCCACATCTAATGTCTAAATCATTCCAGGCCCCAAAAGAAGCAACAAAAAGAAAGAAACACCAAAAAATTGGCTGACTCTACAAACGAGGTGAAACAAACAGCAATAACTAGAAGAGAAAACTTGAGTACCAAATATGAAACTTGAATACTCTATATACATACATATATAGAAGATGTACTCTTTATATCTCTATATCATTATATATATATATCATTTTTTATTTTATATGCATACATATATATAGGAAATGTAGCTATGTGATATGCTTCTACATTCTATATAAAAAATATATGCTCTATATATTTTCAATAAGAAATCTTCTAAGAAATAAATAAATATTCTAAGAAATATTCTTTAAGAAATTTTCTATTGATGAAATCTTCTACTGCATATATTTCTTATCAATATATTATACTCTATTTATCTATATGCTATGAATATTTTGTTATTCCCCTATTAGATATCTATCTATAAATATATATTATATATTTGTGTAATCAATCCTAATATAATCAATCCACTTATACTCAATATATTCCTTTGAAATATAGTCTCTCTATAATCTATCAGTTGATCAACTAATTAATTAGTTATATGTTGATAAGTAAAAAGCTTTCATGAGCTAATTCTCTCTATAATCTACATATATTTATACACAAGTTATGCTACCTTATGTTAGGGTATTACAAAATTATGAAAAACAAACAAGCAGTCCAAGTTATTAGACGAGTTCAGATTTAGTGCTGAGGTTAACATTTTGCTTAGGTGTGGCACGTAGCACGCTTTGAGAGACTCTCTAAAAATAGCGCACAGGGCAGCACAAAAAAAAAAAAAAAGAATCAAAGAGTCCACTGCAAGTATGTGTGTGTGTGTGTCCTGGCTAACTCGACTCTTCAGACTGGGCTGTGGCTGCTGCTGCGGCTGTGGATTTTGGCCCTGTTTTGGTTTGTGTAACTATTTTCTATTCATTTATGCAATTTGGCAATAAAAATTTCATTTTTTGCTTAACTAAGTGAAACGAAAAGGTTAAACGGAAGGAGAAGCAAAGAGAGAGAGAGAGAGAGAGCTCCAGGTCCTCCCCCGGAGCAGCGGCAGGAACTAGTTCCAGGACATCGTCTCTGGCACTGAAAGGACTTTTTTATCTTGGGCGCTGCTGTTTGGCCAAGTGTTCCATAGTATATCCGACTGTCTGTCTGGCTGTCCCTTCGTTCCTTCGTCCCTTCGTCCTTCTCATCGTCTGTACGTTTGCCTCTTCCATTGCCTAGATAACGTTTCCGTCTGTCTGCTGGTCCTTTTTGTGTGTAGTTCCAGTTTTGTTCTGTCTATGTTGTTGTTGTTGCTGTTGCTGTTGCTTTTGTTGTTCCCTGTTTGTTCGTGTTGTTTGCAAACATTTTTTAAATTGTTTGCTGTAATTTGTTTCCGGCCAACGGCGAATGGCAAATGGCAAATGGCCGCAACGCCATTTTGTGAATGGTGGCGTATACCACGTAGCGATCCAGTAAACCAACAGCCCACAGCTCATAGCCCAAGTGCCGCCCGCTTCTCCATTTTTTTTTCTTCTCCTGTTTTTGTTCGCCCTGCAACCGCAGCTGAATTTGCAGCTTTGCTCGTTTTATTATTATTAAAAAATTATAATTTAAATATACGTCTGCTTTTTACATATCATTTTCATACATACTTCTTTTTTTTTGTAATTCTATAGATAAATGTGTAAAAAATGGGTATATAATTTTTAAGTCTGCACAGGTAACAGGCAAAAGATGTCAGCAAAAGAAGCAGAATGAATTAGATAGTTAAAAAAAACATTAACATAATTTATACATGGTGTATATATAGTGTAGATCATCCCTGTCTTATCCCCCTCTTGGCTAAAAGACAGATACTATTTAGAATAAATATTTAGAATAATGTTGAACTCAGGGATATCTTTTAGTCTATCACTTTTAGACTGGAGCACACTTTTTTTTGTTTGGTTTGGCACGTTTCAACCCCGCTTTTCGAGCAACAGCTGCAGCCGTATCCTGTAACCCGAACTATGCATCCCGTATACCGTCTAGCCTCTCCATATGTCCTGCAAAAGGTCCAATTAGTTGTGTAATGCGTCTCTGCATGTCCTTTCGACATTTATTAGTTTGACTTTTTGCCAGCGATTTATGGGTCGAGCATAAAAATCTATGCAAATATTATTTTGCAGCTGTTGCTGGCGTCGACAAAAATAAAAATGAATTCTATGCGAAAACAACAACAACAAAAAATTGGTCCAAAATAATTTAATATAGATATATACATATATGTATATGTATATGCTAAAATGCTGGTGTCTGGTTATCTATCATGATATTTGCTGGTCAATTATTCACGTTCATTTTCAGTTGCATAAATATTAATTTATAGATTTCTTGCTGAATTAAAAATTAAACGATATTAAATGGATAATTGAGTGCACTTTAATATCAATTTATAATGAAATTTGTCTATGTGAAAATGTTATGCAAATAACAAAACAAAAACTACGATATCAATAATAATAAAAATAAGTATACAAAATATATTTTTGGAATTTGTGCTGCATAAATTTGATTGAATGCTTCAGGCAAATGTGTTAATTTTCTTTATTTTAACAATTTACTAGTTAGCATTTACATGAAGGTGTAAACTTTACTCAGTTATTCAAGTTTTAATTTATTTATGAGATAGCTATTCTATTATACTTGTTTATGAAATAAAGCAGCATTCTCTCTCTCGCTTTCTCTAAAGACGATTTTAATAATAACTTTAAAATGTCTACAAAAATATAATATATAATATATAAATATAAAATATAAAACATAAAATATAAAATATAAAATATAAAATATAAAATATGAAATATGAAATATGAAATATAAAATATAAAATAAAAAATATAAAATATAAAATATAAAATATAAAATATAAAATATAAAATATAAAATATAAAATGTAAAATGTAAAATGTAAAATATAAAATATAAAATATAAAATATAAAATATAAAATATAAAATATAAAATATAAAATATAAAATATAAAATATGAAATATAAAATATAAAATAAAAAAAAATAAATGAACGACTTATACTTCCGTTTCAATTTCAATTTAAATATTAATGCTTACAAAATCAATTTCAAATTTAATATTTTTATATTTATTATTTTCCATTGTTGTGTTTGTTCAAAATTCCATTAAATTTTCGAAATTCCTCTGTGAAATCGAGCTTTGTCGAGCTTTAGTCAAATAAAACTTTTATCATACCACGTGCTGCATTCGAAACCGTTTGCAAGTCACGTACCATGTTTGCCAGCTAGAAATTAAAACCAAGTTAAGCATTAAACATTCGCATTCGCTGCAATGCATATTTAGAGTGTCGGATTTATATATATCTTATATTCTTGTATACAAACAAAGTCTACTGAGCTATTATTGAGTTAATGAATCATCAAATTGCATTGCAACAACTTTTCAAGCTAGTTTTTGCTTTGGAAATTTTGCAATTATATGCGGCTATTAAATGCTCTTTTGTCAAGTTGAAAACATGTAACAAATCGTTAATTGACAGTAATGTCCATGTATTAATTATTAAAGATCTAAATGGTTTTATTTATGTTGAATGTTTTATATTTAATTTAAATTTGAATTTTATTTAGTTTTCTTTTTTTTTTTTTAGTTTTTACTATTATTTGTAAAATTTTTTAAAATGTAATTTTAAATATTTATATTTTTACATAATATATTATTATTTTTTATTTTATTACTCATGTTATATTTAATTAAATTATTTAGTACTTGGAGTCTTTTGTTGTTTACTTTAACAATTTTTTATTTTTAATTTTTTTTAATTTATTTTTCCAAAACTCACCATTTGAAAATTATTCCTGATCTTAATCATGTTTTTAAAGTTAAGTAACTGTATATATATATTTTTAAGTCGAATTCAAATGGGTTTGAGCCGCAAGCTCATCCAGTTTATTATCTTGTAGACTTCAAGTAGAAGCAGTAGAGTCTCCTTTTCTGAGGGCCCCGAGCCATTATTTTATTTATTATGTTATTAAACAATTTACTTAAACTTAAGTAATATTTCGAACACTGTACACTGAGCTTTGCCCATGCCGTCAGCTACTTATCGAGCTTCGACTCTGAGACGCAATTATCAACTACAGTTCGAGTTCGAATTCGAATTTGATACTACAAAGCTAAGTTGACGCAAGCTGCATTTATAATAAACAATCCTCATAACCCCGCTAAGCGTCAGCAATCAAATTCTGACCGACTTTATAAGACTTCCGACTTCAGTACGTTAAGTCACGTAGTTCGTAGTGCACAGTTTGTTTGGAAGCTTCGGTGCGAGCAAACGCGATATTAATTACTGCAAAGAAAACAGAACGAAAACAAAAAAAAAGAGAAGAGTTCAAAGAAATACAAAATATATATATATATATCCAAAGTGTTATATATAAAATGCAGCTAGTCTGGCTGAAACTCTTGCTGTTCAGCTGCCTTTGGCCTGGCTTTTGTCCACAGCCCTTGGGCTACAATGAACCGGAGCTGGTGTTTGAAGAGCTGCAGCAGCAGCAACTGCAATTGCTCGAGGAGGATGACTTGGATATGACGCAGGTGAATTGGCGAGTGATGATACCGTTGCTGTTGCAACGTCAGCAGTTGCGTCTCTGCGTTGCTGTTTACCGTTATCAACCACACCTGGTCATTGGAACACCTTGCGAAACGCTGCTGGGCAGCGGACTGATGGCATACTGTGACATTGGCCATATCGAGGATCTAAGCATAACAATGCGCGATGCATTTGGCGGCATGCTATTCGATACGCTGCAAAAATGTCGCCCGGGCTTGGAAATCTTTGGAGTGCGTTGCCGACGACGTGCCTGACTTAGGCTGTGAGCCAGAAAAATGGATTTTAACTGAATTGCTAATTCAGTTTACTGCAGTAGCTGTCGTTCTATTACTTGTTTCTCTCTATCTCTCTCTCTCTCTGTCTGTCTGTCGCGCGCTATCTCTGTTTTCGTGTCCCTTGTCATTTCAATGTGTCAATAAAAATACGATGTGGGTGAAGGCCTGGGCCTGGGCTACCGACCAAGTCCGAGTCCGAGTCTGTGTCCTTGTTGAGTTCCAGCATCATGACAAATGACGATTATAATTTGTAAAATTTGCACCCAGCTTGTTATCCAAACGCCCGAGGGGGCGTGACAGCGCTATCTGTCTCTATCACTATCACTATCGCTCTCTATCTGCCTCTGTCTCGCGCTCTCTCGCTTTCTCTCTATGGCTATGGCCTAGTTCTTGCCATCAGATTCAGTTAGTGCTGCATTGCAATTGTTGTTGCAATTAGCAGAGTGAATGGGCGGTATAAGAAGAAGATGCTGCAGCTGGGAAAACATAAGCACACTGAAAAACTGATGGCTTGATTTTTCCATTAAACACTGCAAATGGGAAAATTGTACAGAACAGAAAGCAAAGGCATTTTGTTCGTTGGCAATTACCGGACGGGCGGCGTGGGGGGGGGGGATTGCACACGAAATGGGCGAAAGCATTTAGCTTGAAAATGATGACCATCATGAGTTTTCATTTTCATTTTCATTCTCATTCCCATTCACATTGCTTTTGGCTTGTTATTGTTATTTTCTGCTTAATTTGTGTGCTGCTGATGTGCTAAAACACCTCTCTGCATCAATCTCTATATAAATCAAAAAGTTGTAGCATACTTTTCGGCTCTGACTGCAAAGTGGGCGCCACGCCCACTGCCACCCCCACAGCAAGAGCCGCTGGACATGCTCTATGCAAAATGCAGAAGGAAATTGCTTGAAATGATTGCATGACCAGTTGGTGTGTGTGTGAGTGTGTGGGTGTATACTGGTGTTTGTATGTGTGTGTGTGTGTGTGTGATCAATATCAATAAATGCTTGTTGAAATTTGTTTCTCAACTATAACCCACAGTTGTAAATGGGAATTCTTTTATCTCTCAATTTCTTTTTGAAAAATAAATATTTGTACTTAAAAAAAATAGCTTGAAACAGATATTCTTTGAATACCTTTTAATGTGGTTTGTTATATTTATCTTTTTTTTTTCATTTGGGTAGACAACATTCAATAGTTAAATAGTTGAGTCATATGATTTAGATGATTTTAAATTAAATTTTCGGCCTTAATGCATGACAAATAATGTTTGTCTATTTATTTATTTATTATTATTATTATTATTATTATTATTATTATTATTATTATTATTATTATTATTATTATATTTTATTTAATTTTTTAAAATTTAATTATTTATTTTTTTATTTATTTTTATTTTTTAATTCATTATTTATTTATTTATTTATTTATTTTATTTATTTTTTTTATTTTTTTATTAATTATTTATTTATTTGTTTTATTTATTTATTTTTTTTTTATAGTATCTACTGCTATTTTATTGATTTTTATTTGTGTTGTACATTGATTTTTATACTCATTTTAATTAAAATAATTTTAAAAAAAATAATTGTTTATACATTTTAAACAGGAAAAACGCTTATTTGCATACATTGAGCCACGCACCACAGATTTTGTCAAGCTCTGATAAAAACTCCAATCTTTAATCAGTGTTATAAGTGATTGCTGTAATTTAAACTTTTAGCTTATTAATCACTTATCAATTCGTTTCGTCAGTTCCATATGTTTTGACAGCATCTATCCTAATTAATTCCTAATCAATGTTTAGCTATTTCAAGAATCTTCGGGTCTTAGCCTTGCTACTTACTGTTGCTAAGCTGTGAAGATTAGAGAATTCCTATGAAAGTGAGCAAAGGCAGGTGAAGCCAGCCAGCTTTTAAGTATGGTATATGAAATATTAACTCATTAAACAGTATAACTAACTATTAAAATTGTTGCTGCTATAACTTTTTCTTTATTAACTATTTAATTCAAATCAAATCAGTTTTTTTCAATTCAATCAACTTTTTTTTACAGTTAGTACTAAAAAAAGTTCAGTAACTTTTTCATTTAAAATGTAACGTAATAAACGCAATATAAAAATTTACATTGCACAATTGTTTTGTAGTTTGTTATCTATGCGGAATACTAGAACTCTTGTAAATGTAAATTAATGAATTGTTTAAAGTGCTCAGAATATTTACGCTCAAAGCGCAACGACTCAGCGGGATGCTGATGCAGATGGGCATTGGGAGTGACCAATGAATATGCAAACGACTTGCACTCGAAGTTCGTTTTCGCCAGCGTAAGCGCGGCAAAAGGTCAAAGGGCGGCGGGTCATTAAGGCATTCGGCGCTATGTTTGCACAACTGTTGCAGCGATAGCAACAACAATGCTCAGTGCAGCGGCTGCTCCTGCTGCTACTCCTGCTGCTGCTCCTGCTGCTACTCCTGCTGCTACTCCTGCTGCTACTCCTTCTGCTGCTACAGTTAATGTGCAGCTTCCACTCGCCTCTAAAATATGCATAAACAAACGAAGCCGAACTCTTGGATGGCAGCGGCTGTTGAGCGTATCTTTTTGATGCAGCTCTCAGTTCTCTCAGCTCTCTGAGTAATTAAATTTTGCACGAAATTCTTTGCATTTCCTTCTTTGATTTTTACAACCATCCGCTGCAGCACTCACTGTCTTGCTATTTGCATTAGCAAAAGCGAAAAGTCTATTAACTTCCACTCGGCATTGGCAATAATTTATGCAGCATTGCCTTGGCTCTGCCATGCCATGACAATTCATGCTTCAGGGCTGCAAATCGATTTGCAAATGATTTGAAATATATTTTTGTGGATTTCGCTTCGATTTTGGCAATAAATTTGCTTAACGAATATGATTTAGTGATTCTAGCAAATAGAACTAAATTTCAACTAGCACAGAAAGATCGATACCGTTTATCTATTTAATAGCTGTTTTTTGAGATAATTAAAAATTAAAAAAAAATTTTTTTTTTCTTTAAACATTTCCATGAATGATGAATAGATAAAGTCAAATTATACACTTAGATTCTTTAACGTTTTAAACTCTTATCCAAAAGTTGCTTATGTGGAGCCTAAGTGAGCCTATCTATCTTTACTATCTATTTTTTAAAAATTGTATTTAATTTTTTATATTATACCTCCTATATATTTTAATTTTTTAAATTTTATTTATTTTCTAAAATTTTTTTTATTAAATTTATATTAAAATTTGTATTAAAATTTTAATATTAAACTTTTATAAAATATATATTTTATCATTTTTTTTTTCATATTCTTATATTAAATTTCAGATATATAATTTTTATTCAAAACTCGCAAGAGATCTGTTGATTGATAATTTTTTTAAATTAACAATTAATATTCATTGCTATTTATTTTAATACAAATAAAATGAAAATTTTGCATTAAAATTTTATCATTATAAAACAAGTACAAATTTTGAATCACTAGTAAAATTTAAAAAATTTCTCAATTTTCAATATTTAATGATAGAGTAATGAAAGTTCATGAATTCCGTTGCCATATATGAAGTATTTTTATTTCGTTTATAAGCACACATTATGTAACTAGAACACTTACTGATATTCTATTTGCTGTATTTTGTATTCATTCTCACAAAAATAGATTCTGTCCACAAGCAAAACAAATTTGTAATCCATTCAGGCACGCAAGCAAGCATTCATTCAGCTACAGATTGTTTGCCAGCCCTGTTGAAATTACTTCCAAGTATCAGAATTATTGGAATGCTTTATGTAATGTGGCCCCGTGCTCTATGCAGAAATTGAGCTAACGAAACGGGCTGGCCAAATTGATTGCATTATCGAGCAAAAAGACAATGGGAGCAAACGAAAGGTTAAGGCTTTTGGGCGTTGTGGGAGGGGGTCACATAAAAACGAGCTGGATAACAAACTTAAGTGTGCCGTATATGATGATGAGAGGGGGAGCAAAGGAAGAGATATGTGAGTGTGCTTCAAGGCTCATTTATGGCCACTGCGTGCTGGTCACTTTTATGCATTTTCCACACACAAAGCAAAACCAAAGATAAAGAGAGAGAGAGAGAAGGAGAGACAGAGAAAGAGAGAGAGTGCTTGGGTGCAGAGTGCGGGTGATCGAGAGAAATAAGATTGAGGTGGAGCTTGGAGCATTGTCAGGCATTTTGGCACGTTGTTTACTTTGTGTATAAACCGAGTGGCACTTACTTATTTTGTGCCACATAATGAGCACTCCTGATGGCCGCTTATAAATTATATAACCCACAAAAGCACACACACACACACACACACACACACACATATATATCCGCACACACACACACCCACGCAATTTGATTTGTATGGCTTTTCAATTTGTGCTCTGCTGCTTTTCGCTTTTTTGTGTTTTCCTTTTCATTTTATTTCCTTTTTTTTTTTTTTTTTCTTATTTTTTTGCCTGTTTTCGTTTTGCCTTTTCTTTATTTTCCTGCTGCTGCATTTGCCATTGTATAAATTTTTGGTATTTGCGCCAATTTCATTCCAAATTGAGCGCTGCCCACAGTCGTTTATTTTTAATGCACCCAACAACGAATAACCAGCCAAGCAAAATGCCAGCCAGCCAGCCAGCAGTCGAGGGGGATGGGGGGGGTGGCTGGTAGGAGGATCCACAAACCTGAGCGCCTTCGAAAGTAGTACAACTAGATTCCTTCATCCTGCTCTTAGCTGCATTAAGTTCGCTTTACAGATTAGAAGAGAGCATTATTATTTTCAGACTTAACTTAAGCATCTCGCATTGAGGTGCATTAACGCAACTTGCATTTTATATACATTTTAATTTAATAGCATAATCATTTGGTGCATAGTCTCTATACAGTCTTTTGATAGAAAATAATCTTCATATGAGAATTTGATTATTCGAAATTATTATAATGAGCATATAAAGCATAAGTTTGTCAATATTAAATAATATTACCTTGACATAGCTATAAAACTTTACAATTTGAATATAAAATGATTTTTTTTTTATTTTTCTAATTATTTTTTTTTTATTTATTTCATAAATTCTTTATATTTTCGAAATTATTTTATTGTAATTAGCAAATAAAGCATAAGTTTGTCAATTTTAAATAATATAACCTTATATATTTAAATCTTTATAATTTGTATATAAAATGATTTTTTTTTTTTTTGTATTTTTCTAAATATTTTTATTTATTTATTTAATAAATTCTTTATACTTTTATCTTAGGCACTTTGAGCTAACAATTTATTTGAATATCAATAGAATTTTTCTTGAATAACGCTTCGCAGCTTAACTTTCTTTTACTTCAATTCCCCATCGTCAAGCCGCGTTGCTGTGCGCATTTCATATTTGAAAATATATATTGAAATTGATTCGTTTTTCGAAAAAGTTCACAAATTCAGTTTGTAAGAGAGCCAGACCAGACCCAATGCGATAATCTGTTAGAAAGTGTTGCCATGGGATAGAGCATAAATATGTCGCTGCATCTGGGTGACTGCTACTCATGTTCGGCATTCCGCTCGTGCATTTCTTTACTTTCTAGTCTGCACTCTTTTTTTTTTTTTTGCAGTGCATTTTGGACATGCCATACACTCGCAGGACACTCAGGCGATTGCAGCTGCCACCGAAGGTGGCCTTGAAGAGCATAGAGGGCGGTGCAAGTGCTGAGAGTGGGAGAGGCAACACAAGTGCGCTCAAGATTTATGGCTCATGCCTAGGGCTTTTGTTAAGGAGGGCTGGCCATGTGGGCGTGAGTGTCTGTGTCTGCATGACTGTGTGGGTGTGTGTGTGTGTGTGTGTGCGAGTGCCATCAAATACAATCAATTTGATTGGCTTTTTATATAGTTTTTCTTGCCATGCCTGAGATGAAAATGTAATGCGATTTTGATTTTTTATTAAGCTACAATTAGGCAATTAGTTGAAGTGTGCTTGAAGGGAGGTAAAATGTTCTTGATAGTATGTGTGTGTGTGTGTGAATGTGTGTATTTGTGTGTGTGTGAGAGTATTTGTGTGTGAGCCACATAAATAAAGCGTTCAATATCCGGCAAACGGAAGTTTCAATAAGCCAAAGGATATGAGCTCAAATGACTGGGCAGAAAAAGGCAAAAACGTTGCAAATTTGCTCTGTTAGTCAACAGCTCATGTGTGTATGCGTGTGTGTGTGTGTGTGTGTGTGTGTGTGTGTGTGTGTGTGTGTGTGTGTTCGGGGCAAGTTTTAAATTAGTTGCGCGGCGGCCATTTTGCATAAATCATTTCCTGTTTTGTGTCAAAGATAAAAGCGAACGAAAAGACAACGACAACGAATAATGACGGCGACAATTTTAAAGCAAAGCAAAAAAAAAACAAATCATATACATTTACAACAACAACAACAAAAAAAGAGAGGGAAAAGAAAAATACAAGCAAGAGCAACAAAAGCTGACGACCAAGTCAAAGTCAGCAACAATAACATAAAATTAGCATTTTTTATTACTTTTTAGTTTTTTGTGTGGTGTTCCCTTTGCATTTGCATAAGTTGGAAAAAGCTTCAAGGCAATATTACGCATACGACGCGTATGCAGCACTGTAAACCTAATGATATACGCAATACGCAATGTACATATTGTATATATAGGTTAATCGCACTACCAATACAGAAGTATATATATGTATATACGCTTCTATAGAGGAAACTTTCTTTATTTGCAGCTGCAAAACATTATTTGGTACATGCGGAAAAGTCACAACAAAGTTTTTTTTTTTTTTTTTTGACTGTTGACACGATTTGAGCAGCTATTCAATTGAATGTCTGCAGTGGAAATATATGTGATTTTTTCATGCGGTAAGTAAAGCTTATTTGACAAAACATTGTTATGCTAGAATTTTTTATAAATTAAAAAAAAGTATACATTTTTTATTGCTTCGAGCATTTTTTATTAAAAAATTCCCCAGTTAATATTAAGCTAAAAGTATTTAATTTATAGTTTCTATAGTCACATTTTCTGCATTTTCTTTAGCTTTAAATTATTTATAAAACTCTTGCGCGTAAGCTGCTTATCAATCTCTTCAGCAGGACATCAATATATGCGACGCTTTAAGGCTTTGTACATAAATATAAAACGAAAAAAAAGTATACAAATTGAATTTGGACAAATGCAGCGCATTTGCTTCGATTTTCGATTGATTGAGAGTATATAAAATGTTTGTGTGTGTGCGCGTGTGTGTGTGTGTGTGTGTATTGTTATGGTTGTTGCCTCGCATATAAAATCTTTATATATGTTTATTGCAAAAACAAAAAGGGCAAAGTCAAGAAACTGGTCACATCTGCATATATTTCCATGGCCCCTCCGGGCTGCCCCCTCTATAATACCCACATTCGATACACCTCGTCTCGCTCTCTGCAAAACACATGAGCTGAAATAAATTTTATGTACATTTACTTACGTCTGCAAACAATGAGCATCCTCTTCTGACGTTCGTGACGTGACTTAGTCCAACTCGAACTGTTCGGACTCTTCGGTCAGTTGACTCTGCCTTTGTCTGAATCGCAACTCCATCTACCCAACCTTTAACTACCTTGTGCTGCTGTTGCTGCTGCTGTTGCTGCTGCCGTCGCTCTTTCAGCTCTTTCAGCTCTATCACTGTTTGCTCTACCCCAAGTGCAGCGTTTCATGTTTCAGTGCTTGGAGCGTGGCCAGCAGCATAATATAGTTTTGAATTTCACTAAAAATACATAGCAACGGATATACACATACATACCATACATACATATTCATATATATATATATATATATATATATCTTGGTGCATATGTATATATTTTGTCCGACTGCTGCATATTTATGTTAGAGACTGTTCTGTTCTATTCTACTCTATGCTAAAGTGAAACATGTCCTGTGGCCATTGTGGCCAAGAAATTGTTAGACTTCTTGACCATTTACACATGTTTAACATTTACGCTTGCATTCCACAATAATGAAATATTACGCATTATTAGTTTTCATTTAATTTTAGAAGATATTACATTTCCAGAATCTTTTAACAAGATATCAAAGAATTTTTAATTTGCTTCAACTTATTATTGTGAGTTTATGTTTAGAATAATTTTATTTCATTTGAGTACAAAATAGTGTCTAACAATTTTAAAGTATACTTATATATATTCAGAAATATACAAAATAAATATATAAATTTATACAAAATTTGCCTAATGATGAATAATTATAATTTTCTTTCTTTTGCTTTATTGGCTATATAATTATATTTTTTTTTTATTTTACTTTATTAACTACATATATTTAGATGCTGGAATTTTCGTTTGCTTATTCAATACTGCTTTGCTTTTATCTATAATCTAAGTGATAACTGATCTCGATAATAGATTGAGGTTAGATATCATCTGTTTATTTGCCTATTGTAATTAAAGTTATAAATTATGCTAATATATGAAAAATATGCTAAATAATGACAAATGTATTAAAAACACATAAAAAAACTTATGTTTACTAAATTTATTAGCATAATTTAATTATATTCATTGCTTACCATCAATTGTGATTAATAACATTATTTTAAATTTTACCTGAAATAAATTTGTTAAATAAAAAAAATATTTTTTATTAAATAATTATATTTAAATTTATATACAAATTTGGTATTTCTTACATTTAATATAAATATTATATAAATATTAAATATTAATAATATAAATATTAAAATATATAATAAAAACTTGATTAAGTTAACTAAATTAAATTTGTTAAATTAAAAAATAATTTAATAAATAATTATATTAAAATATATATCTAAATTAATTTTTTCGTATTTCTTACATTTAATATAAATATTAATATAAATCTTAAATATTAATAATATAAATATTAAACTATATAATAAAAACTTTAATAATTAACTAAATTAAATTTGTAAAATTAAAAAAAAATTAATAAAATTTTAAATTAATTTATTTTGGTATTTCTTACATTTAATATATACATAAATATTAAAATATATATAATGAAAACTTAACTAAATTCAAACACTTTCATGTTGATTTCCAAATTATTTTATTTGCACTTTCAATATTAAATATTCTATAGCTTATCTATAGATAGACAACCATTTCTCTAGCTACTATGAAATTCTTGTTTGTCAAAGAGAATTCTAAAGCAATTGAGTTAAAGTTTCTGCTGCTGCTGCTGCTGCTAGTTTGTCGTTGAATCGCCACAGGATAAATGTTGAACTGAAATGGAATGCAATTTGTTAAATGGCTGCAGCAGCTGTTATTGTCACATATTCGCATTTTGGGGTTGCAATCGCAGAAACCGCCAACAACTTGTAGCCTAATAAAGTGGGCCAGGGGAGGGCAAGTGGCAAGGGGCAAAAGAGCAGCTCAGAAAGAGAGAACGAAAGGGGAGAATGAGGTAATGCCAGCAAGAGCAGAGGCCAACGATAGAGAGAGAGAGAGAGGCAGACAGTGCGACGTGACCCGTTGAAGTGGCCAATTACGTGTAATATTTGATGAGGATGTGAATGAGGAAAAGGATGTGGCTGAGGTAAATGTTGTCGGGTGTTTATTGCACCTTTTGGCAGCACATAAAAGTTATGAACATGTCGCATAAAAATTAAGTCATAATGCACTCGGGTCTCTGCATTTTAATGTCGCAATTGCCGCATTTTTGCCACATTTGCCACATTGTCATAAAAGCGCAACAACTACAATGTCCGAAATGCTTTATCGGTGTCGCATAAAGCGCGACAGTTAAATCGAAACTCAAACTGAAACAGAAATTATGCCCAGGCTGAGTGAGCCTCAAATGGCATTGGCAGCGATTGTTTGGCTCATAAATTGGGTCTTGATCATTGAGCATTTGGCCGAACGCTGGCCCATAAACTTGGCAACAAAATAAACAATTTGTGCGCAAATGTTTAATAAATTGCGTTAAGCTACGGTTTTTTTTTTTTGTAACGATATGCCTGTTCGTAAGCTAAAACGGGAGTATATTGAAGTTTTTTTTAGTTGTTTATTGGTGCGAGAGTCGAAGTGAAAGATCGGAAATTTTGTTACTCAAGAGCTTTATAGCGTGTAGATAAAATAGATTGTATGTTTTTATTTTTTATAGTATTATATATTATATAGACTATTCGGCTTTTATGGTTAATTATCTAAATATTCTAATAATTATAAGTATAAAATAAAAATTATATGTATATTTATTTATACTATTATATATCCTATAGTATTAGTGTATACTATTATATATCCTGTGACACAACAAAAATTGTATTATTCCTGTGAGTTATATAATAAATTATGAATAATAAATAATTAAATATTTATATAATTTCTATATATTTTTATATTCTATTATATTTACCAAGACAAAAATAAATATCGAATATTGCTGTGGTATGTATAATTAAAAGAATATTTTATTATTATTATTATTATTATTATTATTATTATTATTATTATTATTATTATTATTATTATTATTATTATTATCATTATCATTATTATTATTATTATTATTATTATATTAATTATAGACTCTTGGTTTGCTATTTTTTATATATTTCCCATCGCAAAAAAGTAAAAATAAAATGTTTTTTAGCTCTAAAAAACATGTCTATTGGAAATATATAATTAATAAAAGACGAAGAGTCTATCGAAGATTGTTTTTATATTAATATATTATATTATATATATGATATTTTATATATATGTATATATATATTTATATTAATAAATTGTCGAAGGATTTAAAACATTCATAACAATATCTATCTTGCTATAAATATGTTAAGCCTTAAGCAATTCGCTTTGCATAACAACAAGATATTTTACTACTACAAAACTGTAGGCCGTTAAATAGTAATTTCTTGCAACATTATTCTAGATATATGCTACTATATATCATAATTTCTAAAAGATTTAACAAATTTAAATGAATATTTTAGCTTAAATAATCTATCTATCATATATCATTTAAACCAAAAAGCTTTTCTTACCACAAAGAAAATATAAATGCTAAATCAAAGTTTCTGCATAAAGGCTTAACAAATTTTAAAAAATTTTTAATTTATCAGATATAACCACGTATTAAGCGATAGCACGCTAAAATGTGAGCCTTTTCCACTTTCTTATAGTATGACCTGTCGTATACGTAATTTATCTGTTTAACAACTAGGTAGACTCCAATAGGTTTCGGTCTATGCCAAACTCAATTATTTTTTTATTTAAATTCAAATGTTTTTTTTTCTTTAAACTATTAACGAGTATCATGCAGTTGGTACGTGCTGACACGTTTCATTTTCTTCACACAATTCACATCTACACGAGCGTATACGTAATTTCCCTATATGAAGAAACAACGTTCAGCATTTGGAAATTAACACGTATATAAGCGCACTTAATTTGTCACTAAATGGTTTTTGGGTAACAAAACGCCAGCGCCTGCCTCATGTGGCATGTGCAACATGTTGGACGCTTAAATTGAAAATTACAGCAACAACAAAAAATAAAAAAAACTCAGTCAGAACAACAAGTTGAAGAAGAAGAAGAAGCACCAGCCAGCAGCGGAAGGACAACGAGACAAAGGATGCAGAACGGCGCTGAGCAGGCAGCGCGAGGCTTATGTCAGCTACATTTCGGTTTTTGGGTAGCATGCTTCATTGCCTGTGTAACCGCAGCAGCGTGTGTATTGTGGGTGTGGGCTAAGAGCTGCGGGAGCCGGCAGCAGGAGTCGGGGGCGTTCCGTGTGTGGTCGCCGCGGCAGTGGGGAGAGGGTGTATGCGCGTGGCAACGTCTGAGAGAACGTTGCGTGCGTTTTCTGCTTTAGCGCATTTGTTGACGACGCATATGAAAATTTGCGCAAAATTTATTGCCATGCTTAAGCAGCGTGCGTATGAAATAATATACAGACATGCCAGCCAGCAACAACAACAACAACAACAACAACAACAACAACAATAGTAAGAAAAGCAAACATCCAGAACAACAGCAGCAGCAACAACAATTACAAGGACTACAAAAACAAGCGCAGCATACGCTGAATTTTAAAACGCTCTTTAAACATTGCGCTCACACAACTGATGGCAGCGATTTGTTTTCTCTTACCCTAACAACAATGTTGTAAAAGGGAATGAAGGCGGCACTCGGCATTTGGGGGCGTGCCTGTGGAAATTCCGCATAAGTACTGGCTACTTAAAGTTATGATGGTTTAAGCAAATAGATGTGTGTGCCCACATAAATCAGTTTATCTCTCACTCGAATCGCTCTCCATCTCTCTCTCTGTCTCTCTCTCTATGTATCTATTTTTAGTGCTGCCAGGGCAAAGAATTGTGGCGCATAATAAATACATAAACTATCTATTGATTTTATTTTCCAATGTTCATGCATTAATCAAAACTAAAAAAAATAAATAAAATTGTATTTCCAAGTTCAGTTCAAGTTTATCTTATCTACTTCTATGACATGCTCAAAAGTCTTTTGCAGCAATGGGAATATGTGTTTCTAGGAAATTCTCAGAACAAGGTAGTTCATATCAAGCTTGTAACTTGCTCTTTCTTGTTGTGGAAGCAAAATAGAAAGAAACAAGTAAGAAGGCTCTAGTTGATACTGCTAGCCTACGGGATACCCTGAACCATCCAAAAATAATTGGATACTCTTCTTCTTTCTTTACGCTCTTTTAACCACGCGCTCTGCTAACTGCGTAGTTGATGCAGCGACTTGGGAGTGGCTTGGGCTATACTTTCAACGCTTATAACTCAATTTCTAGCTGGACGATCTTCTCAAAATTATTAATAACATCCAAATATGTCTAGTATATTATTATAGTATTTGAAATGCGTTTTGTTTTTTTCTAAATTTAGGCGATTGTGGGCGAATTTGGGGCCGGTTTCCAAGCTCTAACAAAAATCGAAATTGTATTCAATTAGTAACTATATATATATGCAGAAGAATTTGTGTGTCTAGCTCTAAAGATGAACGACATATAAATTTGTATTTTATTTTATTTTAATCGATTAATCTGAACTAGAAGAATTTATCGATTTTCTGAAATAAAGTCGTATTTCGCTTCCTATACACGGACTTAACAAAAAAAGAATAAAGTCTTCAGCTCTTATAGTTACTGAGATCGACGCATTCATATATACTGACGGACAGACGGACGGACAGGGCTATATCGACTTCTCTCGTCACTCTGATCAAGAATATATATACTTTGTGGGTTCTGCCACGCCTCCTTCTGCCTGTTACAAAACCATTATACCCTGATTTCCCATTTTCAATGGGTATAAAAAAAAATGTAGCTACGGCCCAAGTCGTTTATAAACATAAATGTATCAATTTAAGTTAACATTTTGCAACATTAACGCACTTGTTATGTGCTTATTGATTTGATGATTTTTGTTGTGCTATTTCAGCTTTGTAATGCGAGACATTTCGCTGAATTCTTATCTGAATTAGTTATCAATCATAGACAGCAGCAGACTTTGTGAACTTGACGCGCTGTCTGGTAGAAAGTTTTTATTTCGTGCTTTTATATATTTTGTACTTTTTGTTTCTTCTCTGCTACCCTTAGTCGCTCACCTGCCAAGGTTAGTTAAACTAGCATAAATGAAAGCCCGCTGGCCAAAAGAGAAAGTTTTAGTAGAAAGTGTATTTATAATGGCAAAGACTTGAGCCTTGACTATATTTACTTGCATCCAATTCTAATTAAATCCTTAGCCCAGTGCACTTACTAGTTTAAACTACATTTGACACATTTGATATTCTCTTTGGCAATTATCTCATGTCTGTGTCTGAGTTTGTGCATCAGTTGTCCGTCTGGCTTAATTTTCCGCATTGCAATTACGCAGCCTATAATATATGTATGTGGAGCATATAAATTCACACAGCTAAATTTGCTCGGACGTTCATACGATGCAAGAGCAAGAAGCCGTAGAGCAGAAGAATAAAGACAGACAGGCAATGCAACCAACTAATAATAATTGCAATTATGTATGTGGCGAGTCCATGCCAAGGCCCCCCCCTTTTGGTCTCGCCTCCTGCTCGCTGGCCTCCTGCTCGCAATGCTGTTGCGCAATTACGTAAATTACCAAAGTGAAATTCAATATGCCTGCAAAACGCCAAATGGACTGCAATGCCATGCCACACCCAACATCCCCCCCCCCCCTCCATCCCCCCTCATCCTATACCACTGGGAGGCAATGCATTATGTCTCACATTGGTACCTTCTGCGCTATCTGTCTCTCGCTGCTAATTGCCCATGTTTTACATGATTGAGCAACATTATGGGCCGGCGACATTTCCAGCAACGTTCACCAACTTCAACGCCTTCATATGACCCCCCCACACCTCCCTCCTGCATTACTGGATTGCCATCATATTTGCCATCATACAGCCGGCGTCTGATTCATTCGACCGTTAAGCCTCGTTTCTCATCGGGCACTCGCCATTCGTTAGGATTAGCTGATGAGTTGGTACCTTTCACGGTGTGTTCATTGTCCTTTTGTATTGTGTGCGCTTCTAGCTTAATACGAATTTTTATTTTTTTTTTTTTATATACATTTTATGCGCTCGTAGAAGTAGAGTGTATATTGATTTAAGTTAAACTACTTTCAAATGTAAGACTTAATATCCCATAAATTTGTAAAAAAAATAAATGTTTAAATAAATAATTTATGATTAATTTTAATTAATCCTAACTTTAAGATAAATCAAGAAATAAATATTTTAGTTATTAAATTAATTTTTCTTCTTAATTTCTGCTTTATTATTCACTCTAGCCAGAGTATCCTGTAGTCATTCAAGCTCCACTGCAATGTTTCATTTTTTGCCATTGTGCACAATTCTTTGCAATTTGTTTTGATTTATGCGACGGTTGTCCTTGTTGTTGTTGTCTGCCACCTTTCTATGCTTTATATGTATATATATATATATATATCCAGCTTTTGTTGCCTCTCGCACACACACGCACATTTTCGCCAAGCTTGGTGGCACTGGCATAGTTTCCTTATCGCTCTTATCACCCCAGCCATATTTTATTGCCATTTTTGTATGCTTCGACCATTTGTGCCTGGCCTGGCAGGCAAATTGAAAAGCAAACAGCCTACGAACCGGCCTTTCGCAATAGAAAAATTTTGTGCCTTGTGCCCTGAATTGACAGCGAGTTTAATTAATTTCCTAGTCTCTCATGCGTATATAGAGTACAATTATTTGTTGTTTTTATTTTTTGAGTTTCTCTCTCTCTCTCTCTCTCTAAACATTTTCCACTTGAGATCGTGCAAAATAAAACAAATTCTAAAATTCCGCTCAGTTGCACAACTCTAAAAATTCCTGTCAATTCCCGAATTGCTTTTAGTTAAAAATGTATTTTTTTTTTCTTCTTTTCGACTCATATATCTAAATAGTGCTGAGGCTTGCTGCATTTATTTATACATAGAGGGAGAGAACTATTTTTGCTGACTGACATGGCCAGAACATGGAAAGCTGCGTTTTTTCTCCTCTTTTTTTGTTTTTTTTTGCTTATATATGCAAAATAGCAAATCGAAAATTGAAGAAAATCTTTTTTGACGATGTGTCAGCAAGCGGCGCCATCTGCTGGAGTTTATATGACCAATGCTTATTGATTTATTTATATAAATAAAAAATTAAAAAAAAAAAAAATGCAAATAAATTATTTAACAGCATTTGAAGTATTTAAAGAACTTCAATAAAATCCACAGAAAAATCTGTGATAATTTAAATAGACGTTATTTGCTAACCGTTTACTTTATTAGTTTCCAAATAAATATAAAAATTGATAAACATTCTTTTTAAATATTTAAAGCCAAACAAAAATTCTGTTTCGATTTGCTCAACAATCTCAAGTGGCGCCATCTGTTGGCCAGTGTATTAACTTAAAGCTTAATGATACAGCTTCAATTTAAATTTCAATATACAAATGTATATTATCAGCAGAGAAAAAAGAGAAAAGCCGTATATATATATACATTTGTCGGACGTCTTAATCACATAAAGTAAGATAATTAAATTTAAATTTATTTGCATATTAAAAAAAAAAAAAAAAAAAAAATGAAGGGAAAATGCTCAACGACTTAAGCTTTTGCCGTCTGCTTTTCATCATATTAAGTCCAAACGAGTAACTTTGCTTTAATATATATCTATCAAATATAAATTACTTTTTCATATTGAAAGCTAGACACTTGCCCAAATAAATTGCTGGATTGAATGAATTCATATATATATATACACGTATTTATGTATATATATATTTTTATCTACAGAAATTACAAGAGCTTCTTAACATAATTAATGGTGCATAAATTGTTGATTAGCTAATTAAAGTTGGGCTCGCAATTAAATAACACTAAGCAGATTACACACGCGCACAGTCGAAGAGGCGACGACAATAGAATGGATGGAGGCGTGGCTGAGCCTGCGAAAAAATAATCAAAACAGAAGCCCCTTATCTATGTGTATTCATTTTTGTCATTAGATCTGCCAGGAAAATGATTAAAAAACAAAAAATTAAATAAAAAACACGCTACTTGGCAACTTGGCCAACAAAAAATATAAATTTGAAGTCAAGCTGGTGTTTTTTTTTTTTTCTTCTTAATATTGTTTAAAGGCAAACATAAGTAAACAAATATATATTTATATATAAATTTGTATATATGTATTTATGATGAGACCGCATCTTTTGTAAATCTAATACTTGCCTTTCGTTTTTAATAGGCTTCATTTTATTCTTTTGTGCTCTTAATACGAACAGCCGAAATCCCTTTTATGTTCTCAAGTTACCAACCTGTCCTAGATGGATATTTGCCTTAAGCTCCGCTGCGTTTTACGCCCCCAATGTCCTTCAACGTTTCGCTCCTGTCAAGTGGCAGCAGAGGCAGCATTGCGTATACGAAAAGTTTAACACTTGCCACTTGCTAGACCAAAAAAAAAAAAAAAAAAGAAAACTTAGCCAGTTTATATGTATGTATGTATGTATGTATGTATGTATGTATATTTGTATGTCTTAACAGACTCTCTGGTCTGTCATAAAAAAGTAAGAGTTTGTTAGTGGACAGTCCAGGCATGCTACTCAGCTACCCTCTAGTACTTTGTTTTAAAGCCTGTATATACTTCAATTTAAGAAGTCTAAATCTTAATCTCGTAATCAAACATACAAAGGCAGAGATAAGCAAAGACATATAATAAAATAAATATAAAATATATATATTTATGTATGTAGACTTAAGGATTATATAAAAATAAATTTAGTAGAAAAAAAAATTTACAAAGATAAATGTTTTTAAATAAAAAAATCAACAATAAACATACAATACATTTAAAAATTTAAATTTTAAATTTAAAAACAAAAAAAAAGTAATGAAATAGTATGAATATATAATA
This sequence comes from Drosophila stalkeri, assembly GCA_035047405.1. NCBI lineage: Eukaryota > Metazoa > Arthropoda > Insecta > Diptera > Drosophilidae > Drosophila > Drosophila stalkeri. The sequence continues at coordinate 4,909,791 of JAWNPR010000039.1, read as the reverse complement.
AAACCCAAAAAAAAATATATATATAAAAATTAATAAATAAATAAATGCACTTTAAATACATATATAAAAATATGATATTAAATAAATAAAAATACAAATATTTATAAAAATGATTAAAAACAAATAATTATTAAAAAAAATAACTAATGTATTTATTAAATACATATATAGAACAAATTATTATTAAATAAATATAAATGCTAAAAATTATAAAAATGACTAAAACAAATTATAATATAATAAAAAACCAAAAACATTATTTAATAATAATTTAATATAGTTTATTAAAATTCATTGTTCATAAATAAATAAATGAAAATACAAATTTTGTTATAAATAAATATAATACGTAAAATATAACTTAAATACAGAAAAAAATATCTATATTAACCCAGCTGAACAGAGGAATATTTTCAAAACAAATCCAAATTTTTATTATTATTATTATTATTTATTTTGGGATTTCCGCACATTATCTTTTGCCTGCTTTTGTTACATTCGTTTCCAGATAACCATCACTCTCTGCATATCTATTTTTAATGAGTATAACTGAAAAATAAACACAAGAAATTGACCGTCATTTGTTTTCTTGACACTTTGAAGAGCGCCCAGAGTGCCGAGGCTTATTTTATTTTTTTTTTTATGTTGTTGTTTCTTGTTTGTTGTCTTTTGCCCTTCCTTTGTATCTTCGCACGACGAACGGGTTAAGTCTGAAGCGTACGGCAATGGATATGCCGTCGTCAATGTCGCGTCCAACTTTGCATAATTTCGCACTGTCACTAAATAAGTCGCCAGATGATATTAATAATGCCTCATTATCGCATCATTCCATTTTTCAGCACCATTGTGAAATATGCTCGCTGCGGCCATTTATCATAATCAGAGGAAAAATGGAGAATGCGACCTTCAAAATTTCGAATTGCTGGCATCCTTTTTTTTTTTTTTTTTTTTTTTTAATTTTGAGTTAAGCTCGTTGAGCAAATTAGCTAAACTTGTGGCTTCCAATTGTTATTGATGGCACAGTATTGAGTTGCTCTTGCCGTCTGTCTAGAGTGCTTTGCTTTTAGATTTTTGAAAATAGTTGAGTGATTGCACTGTAATTTATTCACTTAATGTTCGAGCTTGATTAGACGCAAATGCAATGCATGAAATTGCAATTAATTTCAGCTATTAATGATAAAATTTGATAAGTGCCTTTGCATGTTCATTTGCATAAAGTTAATTTCTCTCTTCCTTTTTTTTTAGTTTAAGGATTTTCGATTTTTTTTTTTTAATGCAGAAGTTTTTTTAATTGAAAATAATTTATTGAATGTTGCATAAATAAAGTTAATTTCTCTTTTTATATTTTAAAGAATTTTTTTAAATGCCGAAAAGTTTTTTAAATTTAATTTTCTTAAATTTTGCATAAATAAATTTGATTTTTGTTTTTATATTTTAAAGAATTTTTGTATATGCCGAAAAGTTTTTCAATTTGAAAATACTTTATTGAATTTTGCATAACTCATTTTTATGCTTTTTGCACAATTAAATTTTAATATAACTTAAATTAAAGTATTTTTCATAAAATTTGCTTTCTGATTGGCTTAGCTTGACCTTAAGAAGAAATGTATATATTTTTTTAATTTAAATCAAAGTCGTTATCTTTGATTTTGTAAGACAGTCAAAATTGTGCAGTGATTCAATACAGAGTCAATCAGACTGAAGTTGTCAAAGCAAAGAAAACGTAGCCAGTATATATAAAAAAAAAATATATATATATATATTTAAAATAAAGTGCGTGACTTTCAGCTGAATGAACAAAAGGAAGCTGTGTATTAAATGTATATATATCTTTATATATATAATATGCTTTCAGCTTGTTTCAGACGGAGATTGTCCAAATATTTTTAAAGGACAGTCAAAATAATTTGGTATTATAGCTGTCTGTTAATGCAGCCAAGTGGTAAATGTTTGACTTCAAACTGCTGACTAGCCAATCACTCAGTCTACCAGGCACTTGCTCAGTCAGTCAGTCAGTCAGTCAGTCAATCAAAGTAAAGTAATGTCACAGTTAAAGCTAAAATCGTCTGGCTTTGCTTTTGGCCAATGCAATTTAATTAATTTAAGTGTTTATACAAGTACTATATAAAATGCATGCAATTCTGTCTGACAATTGCGTACAGTCGAATCTTTTGGGCATTAATGCTTAACCCAAAACAAAGTAAGTAAGAACAAATAAATAAAGTATACGCAGCGTACGCCCTTTGCATTCCTCCCTTTTGTGGTAACTGCTGCTGCCGGTCCTGGCCAATGTCAATAAAAGTTTTAGTTTGGCTTTATTTGGTCTTGCCGCCAGCCAGATCTGTGGATATAAATGTAAATTAAGTTGTATGCTAAGCTACAGTAAGTTGCAGGAAGTTGCAGCAGTTGCAACAACTTGTTAAATGCATTTCATTTGCATTTCGCTTGACTGCATTCAAATAACTTTGATTGAATGCGTTGACCAAAAGACAAACGACAAAAAACTGCAACTGTAGCACATTAATAGTGAAGGAATATATATGTAAGCATATATATTTATATATATGTATATATCATTATAGTTCAGTTTATGGCAACTAAAGAGCTAACGAGATTTTGGTAAATTTTGCGGTTAGTCGTAGCTGCCACGCGTTTCGCATTGATAGATAAAGTAATAAAATAATGGTTTATGTGGCTCGCTTTTTCCGCCAGAAAGGAAATTCAATAAATTTAAAGCGCAAACATGGCGATCTGGTAACTCTATCGTTGACTGAGTTGACACTGCTGCTGCAGATGCTGCTGTTGCTGCTGCTGTTGGTGCTGCTGCTGCGACGCATTATTCAATTTATGCACTTAACGATAGAGTCAACAGAACGCGCATTGATGTAGCCACAGCTACCACAGTGGCAACTGTGCGTATACGCAATTTAATTTGCAACATCTCTTTCGCACGCCATCGCTCGCTCACAGTCATCATGATTGTGTGTGTGTGTGTGTGTGAGTGTGAGTTTTACGCGAAAAATACCCGGAAATGAGATTGCTGTGGCCTTAATTTCATACGAACTTACTGTACGAAACGTTAATGAAGATTTAAGCTTCAGGTTCCGCAGCAAATAGATATACGCGTATTAAATATATTTCTATATATATAGAAGATTTATAGAATGCTTTACTATCAGGCAGGCTTTTGTAGTTAGATCATATCAAGTTATTGAAATAATTATTTGTATTGGAATAATAATAATAAAAAAAAAATTTACTGCCTCCCATCAAGTCAATAGAAATTCACACCAAAATTATTTTTATTTTTTTTTTTTTTATCTCACTCAATATCAATTTTGTGAAAAGACAGCACTCTTCACGTGCCTGAAATGTACCCTCAGTCACGTTATTTTACCCGTCAGTTGAACCCCGGCGTTATACTCACCCAAGAGCTCAAAATGAAAATGTACAACTTTGAGGCGCTGCAACGCGAGAAGAACCAACTGGAGACGGACATTGAGCTAATTCGCAAACAACAAGATTCCATTGAGGATAAGCTCGCCGAAGCATTGGCCGAAGATGAATTTCAACGTTGTTTGAACGGCCACATGACGATCGGTCCCAATGACAATGATGTAATGGAGATATTCAAGAAGCATTTGAGCAGCACCATCGATAAACTGGCTGGCAAATATGAGCGCAAAATTTATTTGGATATTGATCTGCAAAAGCTCAAAATGACCATCGAAAAGGAAATTATAAAAGTCAACGAGGAGGCAGCTGCAGCCGAAGCTGAGGCATCCTAACACCATAAGTAAATGTACTAATAAGAAGCGCAACACTTGGCCAAATACTGGATTACAAAAAAATGAAATTTCTGTTGCACTCTTCTAGTCTATCGATCAATCAAGCCAGGCTAACGTTTTGGTACAGATTTTCATATCAATACAATAACCATTCAGTTTTTATCTAAGGGAATCAGTTCTATAACGCATTGGTTGCCTGATTTAGTTTATTTTTTGAAATTTTCAATTTGTAATTTTCTTCTTTTAGTTACCATCAGAGACTGCTCTACATTTGTTCTTAGCTGCTGTCTCTGTCTCAGAGATAGCAAAAGTGTAAAAAAAAAATATATAAATAATTAAAAAAATATAAAATTCTAGTATAACTAAAATTTTTTTTGTTTTTTATTAACTGTTTAGTGTCTAAATTGTTGAGCATATTTTATTTAAAATTTACTTTTATTTTAAATTATTTCTTTAATCAATTTTGATGTCTTTAAAATTTTTATATTATATTATATCTTTTATAATTAATATTTTTTTATTTTTTGTTTAGTGTCTAAACTGTTGATTAGATTTTATTTAAAATTTACTTTTACTTTAAATTATTTCTTTAAGCAATTCTGATGTCTTTAAAATTTTTATATTATATTATGATATCTTTAATAATTAATATTTTTTTGTTTTTTGTTAACAGTTTAGTGTCCAAACTGTTGAGCATATTTTATTTAAAATTTATTTTTATTTAAGTTATTTATTTTAATCAATTTTAATGTGTTTTGATTGTTAAATTCTGTTATATATATTTAATTTTGTTTTGTTTTATTCTAGCTGTTTATTAAATATATTAAAGGTCTTATTATGAAATATGATAGTCATGACACGTACCTTGACTTTTCACTTAACTGTGTCCTTTTTTTTTTATTTATTAATTTAATTTTTTTTTTTTTTTGTTTGGTTGTGGCTTTCATTTTGGCAAGGCTTCAACACTTTTTCATTCATATGCAAATGGCGCTCGAACCGTCCGAAAATTGCAATGAATTTAAATTACCTAAAACTGTGTGGCGTATATCCAAGGGCCGAAATTCGGCTGGGATTGCATTAAGTGTCGATCTGATGGAGAGCAAAAAAAAAAAAAAAAAGACAAAAAAAAAAAAAAAAAAGGAAGAAAGAAAAAAAGATGAAAACGAAACTAACCGTGGGGCGCGTGTTCTAATTAATAAGGCCACGTTGACGGCGGCATCATTGCTGTTTGAGCCCAAAGATTTTTTGCGCTGCACGAATTTCCCAACGGCATTTACTGAATGCAAAAACAACACACATACACAGACACAATAATAAGAAAGACGACGAGCAGTTGAGCTGAAAAAAATAATACCAAAAAAAAAAAAAAAAAAACACAAAAAATACAAAAGTAAAATGAAACAAAAGAGAAATAGAGATATCTCATTATGGACAAAGCAGGCCAAACGAGCGTTGCCGCCATCAAGAAACATACACACACACACACACACACGCACATAGAAAATGAAATGAAAAAATTATGCGAAAAGCAGGCCAAAGACCATTCTTTAGGCCTGAACAGAGAGAGAGCCCTGTGTTAGATATGTATGTATATTTATGAATTTGTTTACAACGAGCCACTGGACAACGGGGAAAAATTCTGTTGAAAATGTATTTTTTTTTTTTTGTATTTTTTTGTTATACCCTGTAAATGTATTATACAAGTGAGCAATGTAATTGACTGATGGATTGAGTAGTCAATTTGCTGCCTGAATGAAACATATATTATGATATATAAATTATTGATTGATTAAAAAATCTAATTTAAATGACTCTATGATTCATAAGTGTTTGACTGAACGATATAGCAAATATGTGGAATAAAAGTTGTTATTGATCAATACGAATTAACTAACTGATAGAGATTTAAATTAAAAATCTTAATAATATAAATTATATCATTTTGATATTAACTAATAAATCCATATTGATTGATTGATTGATACAAAATTTGACATATAAATTTCGATTGATTTGTCAAAGATGTAAATTCCTTTTAGCTCAAATCTCTTTACAAGCAGAACAAATTGAAACATGTTTAAGTTAACTAGTATTAAATATAGTATGTTTACAGGGTATCTGCGAGTCCTCATCATCCAGCATTGTCCAGCTTTGTTCTTTGTTGGTGGGGCAACACGCGTGCCAAAAATAATCAGAATATAATAAGCAGCTCTTGAAGAGGCGCAAACAAATGAGCCATATAATGATTTTTCTCTGGGTTCCGACTGTGCTCCAACGATTTATATTCAGGTTTATTTCATTTTAGTGTCTGTTTTTTTTTTTTTTTTTGTTATTCCTCTGTTTGTCCTGCTGCGAAAATTAAGCAATTTTCTAACTTCCGATGATGCGCCGCGACCTTAATTTCATGTCTATATATATATATATGTATATGTATAGTTGATGTAGTTCGCTAACATCTCTTCGGCTTTGCACACTTTTAGGTTATCAACGAGCATAGCACAAAGCCGGATTACATAAAGGATTTGCGGAGTCTTTACAAGGCATTACAACTCGTATTCCTTGCTATCATTTTTTCCTTTTCTTTCTTTTTTTTTCTGTATTTTTTAATACAATACTAGTCGCTCAGTCAGTCCTTGAATTCTGCTGCCTATCGTCATGCAAATCGCCTGGCAATTTGCCTGAGCAACTCGACCATCAAAAGATGGTCAGCCAGAGATTAGTAGAAGGCAAAGCCATTGTTGTTGCCACAGATCTCGCTTTGTTCGCCAAATATTTACACTGCACTCGAGTTGTTTTTAATAACTTTGTTCACAGCTAGTTATTACGGTGTGCCCGCATAATTAAAAATATGCACACACATGCCACGTGCCACAAATGCCGTTTTACCTTACCCTCTGCTAGTTTATGACGTACCACAAGGCGTATGAGTGCTGTCTTTATATTGCGCGTATTTGCGCTAGCTCATGAAAATGAGAACCATGTTTAAAACTGCACATCATCATTACGGCCAGCTAGCGAGGCTATATAATAGCGTAACAAGATTACCCAGTGCTCTCAGTGTTTACTTGCCGCCGCGAATGGCACCGTAAGTTTGGATAATAAAGTCGTTGGGTCGCAGCGAAAGTCATTTAAATTGCACTTCTTAAACAAAGACATGCAGAGAGTGAAAAGTGAAAGCAAAATGTTGCCATGACTTTCAGTTAAATACATGTAAACGCATTTAATTGTTTGAGCTAAATTTAAATTTCAATTAATTAAAAAATGGCGGCGCAACGCCAAAGTCTCGGCGAATCTATTTATGTTTTTGATTTTAGGTCAAAGACTGATATGATTTGTTTGAAGCATATTGAAGATGAATTCAAGCTGAATGTAAATAGATATATTCATTCAGCAAATAATACAAAATTTTATAAAAATTTAAAATTAATTAAGTTGAAAATAAATAAATATTTATGAATGACAGAAATAAGCCACTTTAGCATTTCTAAATCTCTATTCAAAATTTTGAATTATTAGTTTAGTTATGTCATTTAATTTTATGATTGTTTAATATAAATCATTTAGATAGACAATAAAATAATTTTCCACCAAAAATCTCTCTCAATATTTGAACATTCTAAATAAACATTAAACCGAAATTAGTTGGAATCGAATTGAATGCGTTTATTCGCATTGCGAGCTGGCTCTGTCAAATATTCAAATTCAATTTGGAGCATTTAGTTAATGCCAACAACAACAACAACAACAACAACAGCAGCAATAGTTATATTGAATAGTATGTGCACATATGTGTGCATTTCAGCTGTTTAAATTCAATTTTATCGTAGCTTTTACCTGCATATTTGCCTCGCATATGCAAATTCAATTTAAAGCGCATTACAATCTACAAATACCGTAATTCGAATTCAAAGAGCAATCACACATGTTGCATGTGCCAACTGAACAAAAAAAAAATCTTTTTTTATTTTGTTGTTTTGTAAACTTGTGAAAATTAGCAAAAAAAAAAAAAAAAAAAATTAAACAAAAAAAAAAAAAAAGAAGGAAATATCCAAATTCAATTTACCCGCTCGTGGTATGCATTTATGTATATGTGAATAAACTATGTTCAATAATGTTCAACCAATTTGTTTGACAAATATTCGGGTCGTGTGGAATTTCACAGAAACACGCGCAGCATGACCCTCATCAGTGCGATTCAGCAAATCAAAGAACACAAAAAGATATATCGAAAGCCGAGCATGCAAATACGAGCATTTGATATTTTTGCATTCGTTACAAAATGGTTTTTATTCCACGTTACCAGCTCCGCCATATTTAGTAGAAGTATACCCTGTAATTTGCATAGTGTTACGATTGGGTATAATTTTTAAGAGTTACATTATATTTGATTTTTAATTTTTTTGTTTGGGGTTTTTTTTTTAAATAATATTTAAATATTTAAATATGTTGATTTTCTTGATCATCTTTACTCAAAAATGTTTAAAAAGATTTAATTATTATGTGAAGTACATTGCAATGCCCAAAATATTAAATAATTATTACTAAAAAAAATCTAAATAATCTTGGAGAGATTTTTTTAGCTCTATGACATTCATATTATTATCAATATATGAATTCATTATTAATATTAATTAAAATAATTAATTTAACAGCATATCAATTATGATCAAAATTGAATTTATTTTCAAGTAATAAATATATATATATTTTTTATAGTTTATTTTCTATTTCATAGTTCTTCAAAATATTGCTTGATAAATATTTTAAAATATTATTTGACTAATTTATTAATATATAAATTTTCTTAAACTATTTTAAATTTTAACATTATATAGGTAAAATTTCGTTTAAATATCATATAAGCTATAGTAATTTTTTTTTAAATAAATTTTTTTATGCATAATAAATGTATCAAATATATTCTATAGGCTTGCAATGCAATTACAGGGTATCTTTTAATTTGCAAAATTTAATTTTTTGGTTTTATTGCTAGCGATTGGCCACATAGTATTTTGCCGTAATTGAAGGCCCGTAGATAGAATGTAAAAGCCGTACAACTGTTGTCATCGACGTGATCCTAGCTGAAGATACATATACATACATACATTTTGCTATATGTATATATTGCATATGAAGGACATGTTGATTTAATGCATTCGCTTTTTAAAATCAATTAAAAGGCTTGAGCATTTGGTGGCTTTTTGCTATCCATTGAGTGCAAAAACAAACCGATTAATTAATTTCAGTTTTTAGAAGAAACACAAACGAAACACGCAACAAAATTCCAATTGCTGACATTTTGCGGTTAAATGAGTGAATTTGATTAACACAATTAATTGTTAATTAAAAGTTCACTACATCTGTTAATTGTATTTAATTACATTTTGATTGGGAAATGCTTTCACACTGGAATACCAAAAAAAAAACAAAGAAAAAAAAAACAAAACCAATTTCCGAAATCAAATAGAGATGATTAATAGCCTTGAGAGCTTGTAACTCTATCGAGGCCTCAACTAATTTCTGAATAATTTAAGCTTTGCATTGTTGCCTCATTATTGAATGACTTTTGCCATTGAAGTTTAATTAAAAATTCAGTTGACAGCCAGAGTGACAAAGACAGACAGAGTGAGAGAGAGAGAGAGAGAGAGAGCCGGAGATATAAGCGGGACAGTTATGCCTTTAACAACTGTCAGATAATCTACTAAACCATAATAGGAGAATTTCATTAAGCGTGACAAGTGGAACAGTGCTTGAAGTATGCCTAGTTCTACTCGTCAAACAGAAAACAGAATGTTCCATAATTTATGGATGGCTGGGCGATTTGGTGGGGGGAGGGGGAGGTAGGCGTGGCTAAAACACTTACCACGGGCACGCTGATTGCGCGCGACAAGTTCGTCAGCAGTTTTGCATTTTTCGGCCATCAAAGTTTACCAAGTCCGCGCCCTGCATTGCACATGCTTCATTTCCATCAATTTAAGCCCAGCCAAAGCGCAACTATCATCTAGTAACCAGCGTCCAGCATACAGCATCCAACATCGAGCGTCCACATAGTAAACTCAATTAACGTTTGCACAAGCTTTTAGCTAAACTAAGTTATTGTTGTCGTTTGCTTTTAACTATATTTTTTTAATACCCTTTATGGATTGGAAATGGAACACAGGGGTATGATGTGTAATGGGGTAGATTTTGTAAAGAGATTGAAATTGATGTATGTCTTAGTGAACTTATACATAATAATGATGCACAGATGATGTACATATAATAAACGACGACTAAAAGTTATCCTACATATATTACCTATAAATACAGACAATCACTTACTGCTCACTGAAGTTAATATTAGTATATTAAGTTAATTTAAAACGTACCAAAAGGTTTCTTAGATATGCTTCTATCAACTAAAAATATAAGCATATTAATATAAAAGTTATTTACATTTCTCTAATGCACATAAATAAACAATAGATTAGTATCTATAATAAATCTATATCTATAATACATATCGATTAAATCTATCAAATAAAATGTTCATTATATTATATAGCTTACATATATCATTCTATACAACTTGTCATATTTGCAGTGTATTTATTAGTCAAATAAAAATTTATAATATGATATAAATTAAAATACTAATATATTAAATTAAATTATAAATCTACAAAATGTTTTATAAATAAATTATATCCCATGTTATACTAGACTTCAATAAAAGCAAAAATTAATGGGTATTTATGAGTCGATTACTAAGCAAACAAATGTCAAAAATTTTTCTAAATAAATTATGTTATATTATATAATTATTATTATATAACATTTACAGGGTATGTACAAGTCGATCACTAAACAAATATATATAACACAAATAATTTGAAACTAATTAGCTTCATTTTAACAACACTTTCTATTATACTGAACATTTATAAAACCAAACAGAGTATTCGTTAGTCGTTAAATAATATTTGAAATATTCCATGCCATGCAATGTTTGACATATTTCCATACAATTACATTTAATGGGTATTGGTTAGTCGTGCATGCTACTTCATATTTATTTCAAAGTATTGCTGATGCTGTCTGTGGTATGAGTGAACCTTAAAATTCGTACAGTTTTGCAATAAATGCATTCGAATTAGCGCTCACAATATGCCACACGCTGACCTCAAATTATTTAAGCTGCGCCAGGGTATTAGAACACTCAACCCAATCCATTCAATTCCGGATTGCTGCCTTCCTCATCTGTTATAAATTAATAACGTCGCATCAAATTTGTCAGTTTTTGGGGGTCAGCTCATTACATTTGCCATGCAAATCAAAGCCAAAACACGTCCAGTTGTTGAGCGCTGTTAAAATATGCGTTGAGCGAATATGTGTGAGGCCGCAAATGCCAGAAATCAATTAGTGTGGACATAGATAGACATGTATGTGTGTGTGTGTGTGTGTGTGTGTGTGTGTGTGTATTGTAAGCCGATATTTGTATGCTTTGGTGCGTACTAATTAAGCTGTCAACATTAAGCGCTACGCTTCGCTTATATATGTATGTATGTATGTATGTATGTATGTATGTATATATATTTACAATTGATTGGCATCGAGTTCGCTGATGCCAAGGACAACTGTCTTTTATTTATTTTTTAATAAATACGTTGAAATGTGGCATATATATATGTATATGTATAAATAAATAAGAAGTAAATGAAATTAAAATGGAAATTCTATCGGTTCAGCTCGACAAGTGGACTTTTCCATGTAGTACATGTAATTCCAGCTCTAGCACGCGCCATTAAAGTTGATTGCAAATTATCGATAACTCTTTAAAACGATATTGAATTTAAATTACTTTAAGAGCCACAATTCACAACATTGGTCACGCTAATCGAATCAGGCTTAATCAATAAGGCTTAAAGCAGCTCGTTTGCCATAAATTAATTATGAATTTATAATAAAAAAGTTTATTTGTTTTTTTTTTTTTTTTCTGCCAAAGTTTCAAGCCGTCTTTGTTATCGTTGCACACATGTTGAACGACTTTTAGCTCAAGTGTTGCAAAGTTTTTATTGCTGCCTCTGCCGCATTTTGTTATACTGTTATACAAACCGTTAATCAATATATAAAGTTGTTTTATGCCTCGTACCTCGTGCCTCGTGCCTCGTGTCTCGACTGCTTTGAGGTCGATTGCATGAGAGGCAAGCAGACGCGCGCCTTAAAGTATGCGAGGCATTTTAATTAAAACCCGTTTGCCCCCCCCCCCCCCAAAAAAAAAAAAAAAAAAAAAAAACGAAAGAAAGAATGGAAGAAACAGTTACAGCAGCAACAACAACAATGGGGCGTCACACTCAAGAGCTTTAACTCAACTTAATGGCAAATGCTGTCGTGCTCGATTACCCGCCTGCCCAACATGCCACGCCTCCGCTCGCACTCGATCCGCCCGATGCCTCTCAACAGTTGCAGCACTTGAAAACTTTTGCGCTTGTCATGTGCAACCTGTCCAACTCTATGGCAGAGTCCTTCTGCTCCTGCATCGTCCTACAGCCTAAAGGCTACAAATCCAACACAATGCCTCATGTTTCCTACCGCTTCATCTCGCTGCAGCTGCTGCAGTGGCAACGGAGTGCGAGCGGAAATGAAAAATCAAATAGAACAACTCATAATGGCATGAAATGGAATGGCATGAAACGAAACGGAATGGAACGGAAGGCAGACGCCAGGCAGCTGGGCTGGGCTGGCACAGCCACAGCAATGGACAAGCGGCATGGCAATTTGCTGCAACAATTTGTATGCACGCTCAAACAGCCAAAGAGAGTATATTGGTTTGCAAGAGTACTTGAAGAAATATTTTATGCATATATAAATCTTTTAGGAGGAGGCTAATTTGTAAGCAGCTTTAGAGTGAAATGAGAATCTCTCTTAATCTCTGCTGAGCGAGTATTGCAGCGCTGTATGCAGCTTAATGTTATATGCTCGCTTGTTTCCTTTGTGAATTGTTTTTGTTGTGCGGGTGTGTGTGTGTGTGTGTGTGTGTGTGTGTGTGTGGCAAGTATTCGAATTGTCTGTTGTGTGGCACTCAATTACACTTTCGTTGTCACTAAAAAATCTTGAACGAGTCGCCACAGCAGCAGCTAGAAGAAGTAGGAAGAAAAAAAAAACAAGAAGCAGAAGAAGAATCAGCAATAGCAGAGGCAGACAAGTGCTGGCTTTGCATATGTCACAAGCGAGTGTCTCATATATATGTGTATGTGTGTGTGTGTGTATTGTATGTCCTTTGTCCTGACACTTGACGTAGATAACTTTCGAGTGTGTATGCTAAGGATGTCTTAGGTGCACACAAGCTGCACGAGCCGAGAGATGGAGCTCGACATCCAATAAAGATTACCAACGATTGTTAAACACAAATTGCGCTTGATGATGAGTTATGTATGTGCCAGGACATGCGCCTGCATATGTGTACACACAAATATATATATGTATATATAAATTGCTTCTTTTTTTTTTATGGGCAAAGCCTCTGTAGGCAAGATACGAGTGCTGCAAATCAGCTTTGCCGCTTGACATCTTCTGTCAGCCATAAGGTATGCTTCAATATTTGTCAACCAAATGTTTGCCCTCTCTCTCGTGTATGTGTGTGTGTGTGCGTGTAAAGTTGTAACAGTTGCCAAAAGTTTGTAACAAAGTTGTAAAATGAATTTTGAGTGGAGCCGCATTATCAGCAAATGAAATTTAAAACGTTCACTCGGCTACTGTTAGATGCGCCCCTTTTTTATATTCTCATATTTATTATGATTATTTTATTTTATTTTTTTTTTAAATATATTTATGGAATAGCTGCCTAAGCTGGCGATACAACAATAATACAATTTATATAAATATGCGTATTCATGCCATATAAAGCCAGTAAATTGAATATGCAGTTGCCTCAGTTTCCTTATTCCATTGCTCATATACATAGACATATACATATATATCAATTTTCTTCTTCTTCTTCAACTTCTGGTTGTTTGCGGCTCTTTGTTTGGGTATTTATCACAAATCTGAAATTTCCATTTTCACAATTGAATGATTCCTTCAGCTTATTTGTCCATTAGACCTAACTGAATGCAAATTTCTATCTTATTCCGTTTTTTTTTTTTTTTTTGTGATCTACTCCCCCCTCCGTTTCATTTGTCGTCAGGCCGTGTGTTCATTTGCCAGCTGCTGCTGCTGCTGCTGCTGTCAAGCTTGTTGTTGCGCTCAATTTCGTTATAATAAAAAGTATGCAATGGAATCGAATTGAAAATGTTGTTTTGGGTGCTACCTTGCCAGTTTGTTTTCCTTTATGTGTATCTTTTGGCTTTTCACTAACTGACTAGTCAAATGGGCAAATAGATTTTTCTTGAGTACATATTTGCATTTGGCTCGAGGAAATGAAGCTATGCAGCATTTATCAAATCTAATGAATGACAAAAACTGCTGCAAATAGTTATCGACAGGGCGAGAGAGAGAGAGCAAGAGAGATAGAGAGAGAGAGAGAGAGGGAGAGAGAGAGAGCAGAGCCAATATTTGCTTTTGGCTTTTCATGCATGTATCACAATATAGGTTTGATTTTTCTATGAGGTGACAACCAAATGATAAATCGTAATTAAAACACATAGTATTACGACATGTATAACACTTTGCATATTTTAAATATTTGCACAGTTTGTATAACAGATATTAGAGCAGATAAGCTCTTTTCCAATGCAGCGCATATTTGTAACTACAATTATTATAGATATCAATATTCAATTTGCATTGTGTATAACAGTATGTATAACAGCTGGTATACCAGTTAAGTTTAAACACTCATCAATTGCCTAAAATTCACTCAGCAGCTGTGCCATATAAAATTAAAATATATTGTTGGTTTGTATAACACTTTGTATAACAGTTTTCAGATTTTTCATTCAATTTCGATTTAAAATCATGCACAATAGTTATTATCACAATCAGCGGTCACAAAACGAAATATTTTCAATGCTATCCCAAATGCTGGAGCTAAGGATTTGTGAATAGTTGCCCTTAAGGCAATTTTGGTGTCCATTATATTAATTAAATTATATTCACGTTTCTGTCCATATGTTTTGTCAATGGTAGAAAACCAATATGTTTAATGCATCTGCCAAACACACATAAGAATTTTCAAAAAAATAAATAAATACACACACACACACACACACACACACACACACGTTCTCTAAACAGAGAGAGACTAAAACGCACATAAAACTCCAAAAGCAAAATCACGTACTTAAAAGCAATAAGCATTTTTATACAGCCACGCGCAACAGCCCTCTGACAAAAGTTGTCCCAAAAATATCACAAATAAGCATTGGCCCAAACACACACACACACATATACATGCATACACACACACACACACAGAGGGGGACAAACACACGCACACAGTGTGACAAACACAGACACATTTCTATTAAAACGCAAATTTCAACAGATTAACACGAAGCGTCACTGGGATGGGTATATATGCATATATATATATATGCGTATATATAAATATATATATGTATATATATACGTAGGTTAAAGGCCAAACAAGAGCAAGGAAAACAAGGCAAGACAAACAAGTTAAGTTAACAGCGGCAAACCGAAGTTAACATTCCCTTAGAGACTAACAGGAATTTTTATGCGTTTTGGAAAATTGAAATTGAAATATATAAAAAATATATTAAAAAAAAAAAACAAATTTAAATATAAAAAAAAATTATTAAAAAATATGTTTTCCCATAATTATATAGCTAACTTTTTTAAACATTTTAATAAACAAAAAATTTATAAAAAATATGTTTTTTCCCATAATTATATAGCTTATTTTTTTAACTGTTTTTTTTTATTTCTTGTTTGAAAAATTATGAAAAAAATATGCATATTAAAATAAAATATAACAAAAAAAATAAATAAACTAATTAATAAATCAATCAAAAAAATTTTAATATAATATTTTAAAATAAATTAAAAAAATAATAGTTTCAATTATAAAAAATATAAATAAATAAATAAAATTAAAAATAAAATGTATTTTTTTTATTTTGCAATTATTATTGCACGAAGCTCAACTTATTTACTCTCCAATTAAACGTATATAATCTTTAGTATTTCTCATTTTATTTGCATTGGAATAATTGAACGGAATAGTCTTTGCAAATATAATATAAGCTTTAACTCAAAATTTGTCAGACCCCACCATGAAGCCAACTTCAGCAGAAATTGGTTTAGCATAAAAATCTGTATTATATTATAACTATAAATTATAATAATAATTATATATATATTTAAAGCTTGTGAAAGAAAGTATTTAAAAAACTTATTTGAAATTAAAATCGAATTTTTTTTATGTTACTCAGTTCATCTAATGTGACAACAATAATAAACATGTAAATATTTATAATTAAAAATTAATAAATATTCATATTTTTGTTCTCATCACACTCATAATTCATAACAATTTAATGATACACTCTCCAGTAGAGTATATAAAAATGACAGCGCGTGTCATTCGCCGTGTAACAATTTGAAAGTTTTTTTTTTTTTGTTCCTTCTTTTCATTTTTATGCAGCTGCCGGAGTAGAATTCCAACTTTGGTTTGTGGCTGAATGCTTTAAGAACACGTTAAACTTTTTACGACTTTCCTAGATGAGAGTTTCCACATAAATACCTATATATATTTGCATGTTATGAGCGTGTCCAGTCGAAATTTCTCAAATTTAATCGACGCCTAATGAAATGCCCAGTTTAGGGATTAGAACAAAAAAAAAAATGAAACAGCTGTTGCTAATTAACCTGCACACTTAGCCTCGACATGGCGTTTGGGCTTTTGGGCATTAGTTAAAAAGTCATCAAAATTCACTGATTGAAAAATGTTGCGAAGCGCCACACGGCGACAGGTGAGACCAGATCCATGGGGCCAGAGGGGCTTCTACTCCTGCTTTGGCCATATACCAAAACAAAAAAAAAAAAAAAAAAAAAAAAATAACAACTCAAAACTCAAAAAAGGCTCATTGCATATTTATGGCTGGGTGCCGCATAGGTTTTGAGGCCTTTTTAAATATTTAAATGCCTTGTTAAAACAACAACAACAACAAAAAGAAAACATGAAACACGAGTCAACAGAATGTGGCAAGACGCAGCTGCCATAAATAAACAACAGCCGCCAATGGCATACCTTGTGGGATTCGCTTAAAAACTGTAAAATAAGTGAGTGTGCGTGTGTGTGTGTGTGTGTGTGTGTGGAGGATTGGGTAAAGCTCTGTGGGTTGGGTGTGTGTATAGAGAGATAGGGTCTTAAATTTTAGCTGAATCATTTACTAATCGCAAATCACCTTAGCGATTCCTTAGCTGCAACACTTGCAGTCAAACATACATATATAAAACTACGATTTATATATATATATATAGATATATTGAAATATATGCATACATATGTATATATGTATATTTGGTTGAGCTTGTGTTGTACTTTTATTTAACTAGGCTAAGCGGCTTTTTGCCATAGACAAACTTTGCCTGGCCAAAATCCGCTTGACTTTTTGGCCAAGTCTTTATTGCTACGCTTTTGTATGCGTGCCTGCGCACCTCTTACGTTATGTGTGTATATATGTATGTGTACGTGTGGGTGTCCGTTCAAGTGTGTGGCATGTGTGTGTGTGTGTTTCTATTTTAGCCACGCATAAAATAGAGCACTTGCTGCATATACACACAAACATTTTCCTTGCAAAATGTTCAAGTTTAAAACGCAAGTTATGCAATTTGTCTCTATAATAGAAGCTTTATATGGCAGTTGAAAGCGTTTTGTTACCCATCAAATTTAAGTAACATGAGATTAAGGTCAGTATAACAGTTCATATAACAGTATTTGTGTCGGTTACCATGTCAACTGTGTCAAAGACTTAAATAATTTGAGAAATGTCTGATATATGAAACTGAAATGTCCAACAAAATGAGACGAGGCCACTGTGACACAAAGGTGTTATATAAATTGACAAATGACAGTGGCTGTCTAAGCTCGAGTTAAGCATAATAAATTAATTTCAAGCTTGCGTGTAATGTTAGACACATCATAAAACATTATAAAAGTCATATAATAGAGGTATGACACTTTCTGTTACTCAATTTTGCTGCTCGAACTGTATAAGAGGTGGCTTGCATGACAGTATAACAGTTTTAACTTGATCTATAACTCTTTTGTTAGCCTAATATCTATAATGTTTAACATATAGTAGCTATATTTGTTCCTATTTTATTTCATAAGAATTAACTGTTTTTTAATATAACAATTCATGTATAACAGTTTGGTATGACACTTCCTGTTACTCAATTTTGCTGCTCGAACTGTATAAAAGGCGGCTTGCATGACAGTATAACAGTTTTAACTTGATCTATAACTGTTTTGTTAGCCTCATATCTATAATGTTTAACATATAGTAGCTATATTTGTTCCTATTTTATTTCATAAGTTTCAGTTTTTTAATATAACAATTCATGTATAACAGTTTGGTAAACTTATTCTATATATCATTTTAAAGCAGTGAACTATCACTGTGATATTTTATATAATCGAACACTTCGATTATAACAGTTTTTAATGTCAATTTATTTTTCTACAAAATTATGTAAACAATTGTTTTATAATATAACAGTTTGTAAACAATTGTTTTTTCCATTAATCCATTAATACTGTAATAATGATATACAGCATCAGTAAATTAAATTTCAGTTATAACTTGCCAATTTTCATTTACAAACTGTCATAATAAAGTTGAAACTGTTATAATACAGTTGGTAAATATAAAAAAAAAAAAACAATTCTTTCTTAGCTATTATGCGAGTTCTTTAAACAAAGTCAATAAATATGACAATTTTATAACAATAGCAAATACTTTATTTTGCAATACGTAAACAATTGCCTGTTAGTCATGTATTTATGCAAATATTACAGTTTTGATAACAGCCTGACAAACAAAGGGAACGAGACAGACATGCGTCTGACAGCTTTCAACACCCAATCTCTATTTAATATGCCACAACAATCAAAACAGGCCACAAGAGAATAGGCATATTAAAATAAAATATGTATTCTATAGATGCCCATAAACATATAGATATGTTTATACATATAGCGATTGGCACAGATCTTTTGTAAATGTTTTTTTTTTATTTTTTGTTTTTTTTTTTTTTTTTCATGTAATTTATTTGACATTTTGACAATTTGAAAACGAGAAAAAATGCGAGCAAGAAAAGTGAAAATAAAAGCGTGTGAAAATGGTAGCGACCATGGGGCATACAAAAGAACATATACACACACAACAGCGATGAAAGGCAACAGTCGCAACACTGACACACACGCACACACACACACACACACACACACATGCATACATGCACACACAGACGCTTGCACAACAAATACACTACCTAGAGGCAACTCGGACCTGCCTGCTAGGCGCTAATGTTGAATTAAACGAACGCTGACAGCGAAATAAACAAAGGACCGACCGCTGGGGCAGCCGCGAAACAAGCGACGGATTTATATGCCGCACATGCTTGAGTGTATGTGTGTATGCACACTCATACATATGCATATGCAAATACATATGTGTGTGCGCATATTTATGATAAATTGCCGCTGTTAGAATACGTGTGGCTGACATTTTGGCGCCGGCAAAAACGAATTCCAAGCGCGTGAAAAACCTCAGCTTAAAAAAAAAAAGAGAATATATAAAAAAGCAAATTTATTTATATATATATATATATATATATATATATATATATATATATATATATATATATATATATATATATATAATAACATATGCGTATCGTACACACCGAAAAAAAAAAATCCGTCGTTTATATGACATTTTAATAACCCAACAAACTGGCATTATTATTATTGAACGTTCAAAATGATTTCGCAATGCATTTGTATACGTAAAAAAATTTCAAATATTCAAGCTATTCTTTAGGGAAAAGCCCATTTACTGTCGACTCTCAAATGTAAGCTGGCATTTGAATTTATTGGCGGGGCAAAAAAAAAAAAAAACAAAAAGAAAGAAATTCGAAAATGCGAGTAAATATAGAGTAAAAGATCTGCTGAATCTGCTGCACAGGCTTCTAGCTAAGCTTTATTGTCTGCACCATTTGCCGGTTGGCTGTTTAACCTGTTTGTTGAATCGAGAGTGTAGAGAGTCTAGATTTTGTTGCCCAAGTGCCGCAATGAAAGGCATCATACAGCCACTACGTGAGTGTATTTGCCTGGGCTTCAACAAGAGTGTGTCTGTGTGTGTGTGTGTGTGTGGACGAGTGCTGCAAATGTAGCCGTAAAAGCGCTTTTACGTAATGCGACGATGTCGCTGCGGCGGCTCCCAAATGAATTTCATTTCATTTCATTTCGTTTCGTACGTGTGTCTCTTAGCCTTGAAGTTGAATTTAAATGCTCAAGTCAGAACTTGTTAAAGCCAAAGCTATGTACTTGCAAGTAAACCGAGCCGCATGGATTAGACAAAAAACACACAAACTGTCGTGTTCCGTAAAAGGAAAACACACAGATTTGGTTATGTGTGTAGCACAGCAGTTTTACAAGCCAGTTGATGTTGTGGCTTCAAAGCTGCTCAACTACATTCTAGTGTTATACAGTAAAACAGTTTGCATAGATTATATGGTATACAGTATAACAGTTAGAATAATTTAACATAACATATATTATAGAGTATAACAGTTTGAATAACATATACTTTGTTATACAATATAACACTTCGTACAACTTATGTTATATGTTAAGTTATACAATATAATAGTTGGTATACCTACTGTTATATGTTATGTTATACAATATAACAGTTCGAACAACTTTTGTTATATGTTATGTTACACAATATAACGGTTCATACAACTTTTGTTATATGTTATGTTATACAATATAACAGTTTATATAATTACTATGATATAGATGGTTTAACTTGTGTTATGCAACAATATTATTTGAATAACTTTTGTTACGCAGTATAACAGTTTCCATATTTTGTGTTATATAGTATACAAGTTTATATAGCTTATATTACACAATGTAATAGTTCGTATAGTATGTGGCATACAATACAGATTTATATAATTTGTATAACATATACAGTATAATAGTTTCCATAACTGTTTTTATAAAATTTGCATATTATGCTTCATATAACAGACATACATGATAAATATTGTATAACACAAATGGAGAGATCTTACTTTATTGTTATTATTTTCTTTTTATTTAATTTTATTTTTTATTTCTAATATACTTTATATATTATTTCAGTTACTTTATATTATAAAGTAAAGTAAAGTAAAACTTTTTACTATGCGTATAACAGTTTAGGTACAAGGTTAACTATTTATGATATTAGCTTTGTACTATATGTAGAACAAATTACATATAAGATTAGCTATTTATGATACTAGCTAAAGACAAAGAGTAACAAAGGCCATAAAAATAAGTTATATAACAGTTAATATGAGTAACTTTTATTTAATATATAACACCTAGCCAATACAATTTATTGTGCACATCTTATATGTATATATATTTATTTCGTTTGTTCAACATCCATTTTACTTTGCCACTTCTCGAAACGATTCATTCGATTTATTTTATATATATATGTATATTAAAAAGTTTAACTTCAAGCTGTTGAAAATTCAATGTGATATCGCAGATAAAATATACATCTGCTTGAATATATGTATTTACTTACTTGAATTGAACACACTTTTCTTTAATTGCATATTCGCACATGTCTGAAGTATTTCGAAAGGAAAAACCTTTTGGGAACATGAGCTAATAGTGAAACGGTGAGTGTGTGACACAGAGAGAGAGAGAGAGTGAGAGAGTGTGAGAGAGAGAGAGAGGGCGAGTGAGTACTTATAGTTTGGAAACTTAATGTTTGTTGAAAACTTTTGTCAGCTCTCAATTTCAATTCTTGTGGTTTGTTTTTGCAGGCGTTGCCAAATTAATTATACACACACTCGAACTTTACGACTATTTGATTACTCTTATCTGCACTAGCAGCAGCAGCAGCAGCAGCAGCAGTAGAAACTCTGCCTGCCTACGACACAGGTAAATAGATTTAAATGCTCAGCTGGGAGGCCGATGGCGGTTGGGCGTGGCATGGGCTGGGGAATATAATTTTATTGTACGGGGTCGGCTTGGCAGAGCTGCTGTGCGCTTTGCATTGTCTCAGCGAGTATTTAGTTTGCTTTACTTATGCAAATGTGAAATGTTGCTATGTGCATTAACCGTTAAACATACGCAGGCACACGAACACACTCACACACTTACACACCTACAGCCTGAGAGGCGCTGGCGTGTTGCACCATTTTAATTAAACACATTTGCATACGTACATATAAGCAATGTCGTTGCTCATACGCCACGTGTCAAGCTCACACACTTTCCTCCATCTAATCTGCCTTCGCTGGCTACATCGCACTTTTGCATTTGCATATTTCTTGTTGAGCAAACCGTTTGTCATTCTATTTTATTTATATATATATTTTTATTTTTTTCTTTTTCTTCTTCTTTTTGTTGCTTGTTTCCCTATATTCATTTCGTTTTCTATTTTTTTTTTTTCACTCCCCTTTACGAATTTTTAATACAACTTGCGAAAATTGCGTTCTGTTTAGAAATTTTGTTGTTTTGTTATGGCTGTTGTTTGTTTTGCGGTGGCCTGCATTTTAATACATTTTCTTCGTATTCTTTTCTTATTTTTCTATTTTTTTTTCTTTTCGCTCTCGTCTGTTTTCTGCTTTCATTTAGAAAATTACATGGCTGCACTTTTATGACAAGTCCCTTTTTGTGTATCCGTTGCTGCACGAAAGGGCGCACTTCTTCGAGCCACTGCTGTGGCCGGAGGAATAAGCATAATATTTGGCCAAAAACAAAACATTAACCAAGCGACAATGACACCGGCTGCATGCATGGCACATTAAGCACTTGCTTAATCTGAGTAAATAGTTTTAGTTTCAAAAAATAAAATTACAAAGTAATAGCTTTGTTGTAGGACTATTTAAGTTGCTAGTTGAACTGCTAAAACAATACTAGAATAATATATTTTATATTATTTTAATTTTTTATTATTTATTATAAATTAATTATTATTACTATTAATATCATATTCGAGAGTGTATTATTTTGATGAATTTTACAACACTAAAAATAAAATATTTTGAAATTGGTATAGACAACATAAAGAATGCCTCATACTCATACATCACTGTGAGCAAATAATTTGATAACATTTAACAGACATTTAATAGCTTAAAATCTTTTCTTTTATTTTAACAAATTTTTCCAACACTATCTAGAGTTATTTTTATAAAATTGTATTTCATGCTTTGTTTACTAGCTTTAATATTACCTCTTAGTTAAGAGTCTGAGAGATTGCTCAATCTTTATTTAAAGTTTTAACAATAATAAAGTTAGTTTTCCAACACTGTCAAAGAACTTAATTTCACTTATGCTTAAATTTGTATAATTAATCATTGTCTAATCTAATCTAATATAAAAGTCTGTACTCTGTCTTTCAAACTGACTTTAAATATAAATTATGTTGTTTTCCAACACTGGCACCAAATGACCCTAAACTGAAATACCTTTTCTTTAATATTGACTCAAAAAAAAAAATAAATAAAAATAATAATAATAATAATAATAATAATAATAATAATAATAATAATAATAATAATAATAATAATAATAATAATAATAATAATAATAATAATAATAAAACTGATATAAAGAATTATCCAACAGTGTTATTCAATAGTGACACAAATTAATAATTTAATCATTTTATTTTAACTCAAACTTACTTTATCTTTGGCCTACTCTATCTTAAGAGTTAACCAACACTGCGAGTGCAAATTTCTTATTACATTTGAGTCGTGTTAAAGCTGTTACCCATTTGCCATTCGGCTTGTTTTAAATGTTTATTTGGTTATCACGCTGTCAATTGCATTTACGTTTGGTCAATAAATCGCTGGCGATTTTTAATTAAGGCAACGCTACCCAGACAAGCTTACAAGCCACGTCAGTTGGATAAACAAAAGAAGCAGTTGTACATGGTCCATGGCCATGGTGAGGGCTATGGCAACGGCAACAGGCCAACTGGCCACAGCAGCAGCGAGCACATCCTCTTTGGCGGCCGGGCGCTCATGTGAAGACAACGGTGCTGGCGGTGGCGCCGGCAACGCTTATGCAAATGGGTTTTAAGTCAAGAGCGAAGGTCAGCGTTTGGCTTTCTGTGCTGTGCTCCGCTGCAGCTGTTAAATGCATGCGCTGTGCCAAAAACTCATTAACGGCCCGGTGCGGTGCGGCTCCTTTTAAGCCACGCCCATTGGCGCCGTTGACTTGTGCCTCGTGCTGTTGCATTTAACACGCCACATTGCAGCATTGCCATTGTCCGGTTCCATCCTGTTCCTGTTCCATTTCCTACTTAAGCCAAGACCATGAAACAACAAGAAGAAAATGTATAAAAGAAGTAGTAGAAGCAACGGGCAATGGGGGATGGTGTATGGTAAATCCGCTTAAGCACCCGGAGTGCTACAGCTCGAGACTTTTCAATAATTTACGCAAAAAGAAAGCGAAACGAAAGACAACAAAATGAAGAAAACAGACAGCGAATCAAAGGCCGTTCAAGTGCTCATCATGAGCCAGGTGCTTGGCATAAAAACCGAATAGCTACAGATAGAGACAGATAAAAAGCAAGATAGTATTGTGCTAAGTGAAGTTGAGCAACTATATGAATACCCTGTAGAGATATCAAACAATATATATTTCAAAATAAATACTATATTTTAGAAAAATAATAGAATTTGAGTTTCGAGTTTGAGTTTTTGAGCTGAAAATAAAATTGTGACAGCGTGTGATCAACTGTGGGTATACCCTGTAAAGATATATATAATCAATATATATTTTTTAAATATTTTTATATTTACAAAAAAAAAAAAAAAAATTTTTTTTATTTTAAAAAATATCAAAATTGAGTTTTGAGTTGAAGTTTTCGAGCATGTGATAAACTGTGGGAATACTCTGTGAGAAATCAATATATATATATATATATTTAAAATTATTATATTAAAAAAAAAAATAGGTATAAATAATTAACAGAGTTTTGAGTTTGAGCTGAAAACAAAGCTTAGTAGAAAATTGATAATATGAATATTAAAATATAAATCTTATTTAAATCAATTACTTTATATATAAAAAAAAAAAAACATTAAATGAGTTTTATTTAGAAGCTGCATACAATATAAGCTTATTCTAGGTTTTTCAGTAACCAAGAAATATTATAAATAAATATCTAAATATCTATAACAATTATCAATGACATTTTTCAATATCAATAGCCTCAGTCTCAGTCGGACTCGAGTACTCCAAATTCTCTCTCTCACTCTCCTGTTGCTCAGCCATGGCATACCCATTCTCTAACTTTTAATGACCATAGGGTATAAGAGGCAGTCAGTTCAAGTATTCGGATAGTCACTTTTAAGGCGTCAATGGGCGGACTCTATATGTTTGCATGTAAATCTGCGAGCAAAGCATCGTTTGCCGAAATGAAAAGAAGAGAGAAAGAGAGCGGGGGGGAGAGAGAAAAAAATAATCATTTGGCTCGTAATGCTTAATGACTTTTATATCTTAATCCAACTTCAGTTGAGCCCGCGAAGCACGTGTTGAAAGTTGCTGCTGTTGTTGCTGCTCCATTGATGAACTGGCAACTAAGTTAGGGCATCCAGGGACCACTTGCCAGCGCCGAGCCTTGCCATTAACAGAAATCCAGCCACTTTGCCAAACAACGAACATATTAAGGACACACTAATGGTCAGATCATTCCAGCCGAATATGAACGACCAGTTGACCAAGCAGCAAGCATGCCACATCAAAGTGAATGCCGTCAGGCAGGCCACAAGCCGACAGTTAAAGCCAATCAGCAAAAGAATGCAGCAAATTAAAGTGAACCAACCATTAATGTTCTGGAAGCAACCAAACATTATTTAAATAAGTCCATAATCAATGAAAGTTTTATGTAAATTACATTCTTCTTTGCACGCCACAACAGCAAATAAATGCAGCTCATGCAGCTGCGTGCCAGCAACAGCAATAGCTCCAATCTAGTCTTTTGTCTCGGCCGCAGCGCCAATAGCAAGAGCAGCGCGCCAATATCTACAAAATCGTTGAGTGCCTGTTCGAGAGTCAAGTTTTTGATGCACTGCAACATGTGATGCAGCATCAGCAAAGAGATGCTCATTGTCTTTCTGCTGCGGCACACGATCAATCCGCAGCCAACTAGAATGATGCATATATCGAACACTACGTAAAGTATACCTATTATAGTATTGTCAATGCTTTGTGCCATCGTCTCGGCCTCTAAGCGCAAATGCAGCAAGGACTGCAACGCTGCTTGCACATAATTTAGGACAATAAACAAAGGCAGCAATTGCAGTGTCCAGAGTTTTATTTTCACTTGCACAAGTTGCGTTATTTTTCCACATATTTTCCATGCCATTAAATTGAAATAATCGTGTGCAAATTGTAAAAAAAAAAAAAAAAATAAAAAATAAAAAATTATTTTTTGACAGATTTATTTTGGCTATTGTATCAAACTCTTTATATTTAAAACAAAACTGCAAAACAATGTTTAAAAAAGAATAATTTAATTTTTAAAAAAATATATATATAAAAAAAACTTTACAAAAAATAAATATATACATATATTTGTTATATTTTATATTTATATATTTTTGTTATATTTTTCCTCTTTTTTCTCATATTTACAACATTTATCCTCTTTGTATAATATATTTTTTTTATATGTTGGTTTTTGTGTATGTATTTCAAATATTTCAATTTTACATGAAAGTCGCAAATATCTATTGACTGTTTCTCAATGTCTACACTTTGAGAACAAACTGAGAGAGTAAGCGTCGGTTCTTCAACGAGTTCGTTCGCAATCGGACAGAAACCTACTTTGTTCGCTCTGGTGTTTTCTCGAAAAAGTCGATTGAGTTAAAGTGAGCAAAAAGTCTTTTGTAGATGTATGTGACCGAGACTTGTCTTCGCTAAGCATATGCTGAGTGTACGGAAGTGTGAATTTGTGTATGCATATGTGAACCTCTCTTACTGAACCTCATTGTGCGAGCGCTAGTCGTAGCGCTCTCTAAACGATGTTCGGTAAATGAGCATCACACGAATAGCTCAATGCTCAATCGAAAACACAAACGAAAAGAACCAAAGTTTCTTGCTAAGACCGAGAGCGAGAGAGTATGTTATGCGTCGGCTGATCTCATGAACAGAGCGAAATGCTTCAAACGAATTATGTTTTTGAGTGAGCAATGAGTTTGAATGACCACATGCAGCTGAATTATCCCCTCTTCAGTTGCTATCAGCCCGAAGGATCTGGCTTCTTCCTTCGAATCTCTATCTATCTCTATTTCTATCTCTATCTCTATCTCTATCTCTATCTCTATCTCTATCTCTATCTCTATCTATCTAGCGAGATGATCAACTTAATGACTGCACTAATAATTCGCACCCTTATAATGGCACAGCAATTACATTGCCTTATTGCAACATTATCGCAATGTACATCAAAGCCTGCAGCATTTATGCCAAATGCAAATTTATAGCAAGAGCAAACAGCACGGCAAGTAAATTGGCCAATAGCAACTCTATCTATCTCTATCTATCTATCTTTGTCTTATCTTGGTGGACAGTTGTCAATAAGGGTGCAAGCGGTTTTAATATGATACATCTGCAACTGCTACTAACAAACAGTTTCATATTGGTTGTTTATACAAGCGCTTGCACTATATTGAATTCCAGATTCCACGAACTCAAGCAGGTTTCGCCATTTCGCTGCTTGCCATACATATACAGAATGCCAGCCACATTCACACTAGAGCTGGGAATCCATCGTTGATGGCAGCACTTGATGGACCACTCGATACTATCGATGGTTAAGTCTTTATTCATCGATGGAGAACACCATCGATATTATCGATGGTTCCATCGTTAAATTTGAAAGGGTATTTATCATTTATTATTAGATATTAGATATTTATTATTTATTATTTATTATTTTTTATTTATTATTTATTATTTATTATTTATTATTTATTATTTATTATTTATTATTTATTATTTATTATTTATTATTTATTATTTATTAATTATTATTTTTTATTATTTATTATTTATTATTTATTATTTATTATTTATTATTTATTATTTATCATTTATTATTTATCATTTATTATTTATTATTTATTATTTATTATTTTTTATTATTTATTTAGTTGAAGATTTTGAACATTTTTTTAAATTGTTTAAACTCCACGAATAAAATTCAAAATGGTTAATTATGTTTTTAAATTCATTTTATAACTTTTCAAAGAAAACAAAAGATTTTTGTGCAAAGAAAAATAAGTAAAAAAAAAATGTTAAACCCTAATTTCCTATTTCAATGGGCTCAGGTTATAAAAATATATAACTTATTGTGCAAGAAAAATACTTCATTATACAATTAATAACAAAAATATTACAATTTATTGTAATATATTACACGCCACCGCACTCACAACAAGTTCGATATATTTGCATCTATCTTTCGCACTTCAACAGTTCCAACGATACTATCGATAGAGCTCTCGATGGATTTCCCAGCTCTAATTTACACATAGTTGAGCGCCTTCGCCTCAAGCGAAATCTGGTTGCGAAGCACCACAAACAACAGCAACACAATACATAATTGACTTTCACACTAAACACACTCACACGCACACTCACTCACACACTCATACTTATTCATTTGTATTTTAAATACCTTATAAGGCTTTCGTTTAGCCATATTCCAGCACATTAACAGCTCAAACTCTAAGCGTGCTTATCGAGGCAACACACATTGAGCATATTAGCTAATGTGTGTGAATGCCTGCGGCGTTGCTTTGGTGCAATTAGACGTAATTAGACGACTGCTGACAGTCGGCAGCTGCCCGCTGCGCTGTTGCGCTGCCCTTTGTCATAGCACTTAATATTACTAATACGCACCGCTGGCCAAGCAAAATGCTGCAAGCTGCAATTATAAATATTAGATGGCATATTGACATTGCCACAAGGTGCATGGATAATCCTGCTTATGCAAGTCACAAAATTCAAAAGTCTTTAAACATAACACATCTAATTAAAATATAGTTGGAAAATATTTAAAGATATCAGCTTAAAACTGAGTAGAGATAAAGTTTGCATATACAACAAAAGTTGATACAAAAGTCAACCAAAAACTTAAAGTCTTCATAAAGAAGTTTCTAAAAGGAAAGCAAAGTTCGAGTCTAGGGCAAAACTTCTTGTCAATAGCTTATTTCCTCATCAAATTTGATTTCGCTTAAGCTTAAATTAACTTAATCTAAATTCTCGAAATATTAATAACTTGAATTCATGCAACATTTACAGGAGCTCCTGAAGCGTGGGCTATTCAATTTATGAACTGTTTAAATTTGCTGTAATAGACACCTCCGGTGTTGACTATACTGTTGACTTGTGCAAACGTTGCGTGGTATCCATTTTAATGCCGATGACTTTTAGCTTCCGGTAAGCGTTTTGCAATTTATCTGCTTACACAGCAGAAATTAATGCCACAAGTGAGCGAAGGTTGAAAATGATGTGATGATGTGAAGCACAAGCAGATGGGGTTTAGTTGACATTACCTTTTCTCTCTCTTTTTTTATGGTTTTTAAGAAGTAAACGAAAAAAAAAAAAAGTATTGCAGTAAAAAGCTGTTGTCATTTAAGACGCTTGGTTTTTGTGGCCGCCTTCTGTTTAACGAGCAAAATTGTGAGCAAAAATGAGGGAAACAAAAAAAAAAAATTAACAAAAATTAACCAAATTAAAGTTGATACACAGCCATGAACAAAGGCAAAGCCGAGTGCTTGAGCAATGGCATGGAAACGAATTCCCAACCTGCAGGAAGCAATTCTCAATTATGAGTCAATGGCGCACAATGGCAGCAACCAGCAGCAGCCAGAAGTCAAGGACCAAACAACAATCGAACCAAAAAGTAAACAAGCCAAAGCAATAGCAGTACTACAGCCCCTATTGTTCATAATATAATCAAAGAAAGGCAAGCAGCACAACTAACGACGGGCAATGCTCGACTATCCAAATATCCTGACATTAAAAATAATTGCTAATGCAAAGTAGTCTCAGATGAACAAGGCAAAAACTTTAAAGTTCTTACATTTTATAGAAATAAAAACTGATAAACATATATATACTTAAATCTTATAATCCCCAACTTTTACTAACTCTTTCACAGCAACGTCATACCCCAATTTAGCTATTTCAAATTGCCTAAAGGGCATCAAAAAAAAAAAACCCATTGCTCGATACGGGCTCTAATAATTATGGTGACTAAGGCCAAAGTCGAGCCGTATTGATGACAACAACATTGGCCTAGGCCAGATTCTCTTTATAAATTATGTCCAACAGTATTTGGACATGGCCTTCAGAGTAAATGAGCTACAAGCTATAGTTGCTCTACACAAAACTTTATTAATTGCACAAATTATTTGCACAGTTGTTGTTGTTGTTGTTGCTATTGCTGTGGCTATAATAAATAGTATAGACGTGCAGAGCAACTCAGATGGGTCATTTAAGAAGCGAAACTCTTTTGCATGCCCATGCCCATCCTCGAACGATTCTGCCAGCAAAAACATTTTCAAGCTAATCTAATCAGCAGAAGAAGTGGCGCATGCTGTGGGCGGGCAATAGGCGGGCGTCGCTACAGTTCGTTGATTTTGTTACAAATAATTTGAATCTATGTCAACATTTTGTACGCAGCGCGGTAATAATTCATTTTTGTTTTTCGCCACAATTCGTGACAGCTAATCACCAGAGGCAGACACACAGCGACCCAAGAGCGAAGCGTACAGTGAGCGAAAAAAAAAATAAATAAAATAAAATAAAGCATCAGAAGAGCAATCGGCACGAGCGGCCATTTTGAAAGATGGCGTCATGGCTGCCTGATTTCCGGCTGTGCTACAAACTGTAAATAGCAAATGAATTTTTGCATTTGATTCGGGTCACATTTCATTTTGCTCAGCAATAAGCACAGCATTTACCAGTAATCTAGACGAATTTATGATGCTCTATATCACGTACACTGTGTGTTCTTGACATATTTATGAATGCATTTAACTTACAAACTTTTCAGATTAAATTTAAAATTGAATTTAGCATACTGAATATATAACTTAAAAATTTAAATTTTATTTTCTATACATGCAACAACAAAATGAGATTATTAAAAATATTTTAAAAATAAATATTACATTTAAATATAAAATTTTGTATTATCCCGGCTTTTGCAAGATTATTATTTGCCTTAATTTTAAAAATCCTAAAATCTAGAATCTCTTGATGAGCGAAAGCTTGAACAGACAAAAAGCCAAAAGCAAAAAATCCATTTATATATAGATTTATTTATAAATCAATTTATTTAGCTTTCTTTTACATTTTTTATATAATTTAAATTTGTTTTTAAAGTAAATTGAACTTATTGTCAAGTAGGCTAACACTAAGTGTTGAACTTGCCAACTCATTGCCAAGCGCAATTAATTTCAGCTAGAAATAAAATATATAATTAATCGTCATTTCTTAAGAAATTTGTGAAACTCTTGTGTGAGAGTATCCCGGAGGTCTCAGTGTAATTTCATTTGGGATTTTATTTCGCATTTTATATAAATTGCTTGTATTTGTTATAATTGTGTGCAGCCGCACGAGGGGGCGTTCATTTTTGCACATTTATAAAGCGATTTAATCTCATTAATTTTATTAGTTTTTTATTATAACGTTTTCTTTCTTTTTTTTTTTTGTACATTTCCGTTACGCTTGCTCTTGCGTTTTGTTATTGAATATACATATATACATCGAGTTCTCTTATATATATGTATATGTATATATATATATATATTTATATTTATTTGCACGCATTTGCATATATTTTGTATTCTGTATACAGTGAAAATGTAAAAAAAAAAATAGGGTATAAAGTATATTTGTTAAAATGTATATAGAAGATGAAATTATTTTTATGAATTTATTCCTAATCAACATCAACTAAAAAAAATTAATAAATCTTTCCAACACAAAATTAAAATAATTCTTTTTTATTTTTGATTAAAATAAAGTTACTTTTAATCACAATCAAATAGATATGTCTCTACATAAATACTTATATAGTATCTAGTAAAGTAAAGTACTTAAAGGAACTCAGATGTTTCTCTTTATCTCTCTATCTATCTATCTCTCTATCTATCTCTCTCTCTATCTCTCTCTCTATCTCTCTCTCTCT
Organism: Drosophila stalkeri; assembly: GCA_035047405.1. NCBI lineage: Eukaryota > Metazoa > Arthropoda > Insecta > Diptera > Drosophilidae > Drosophila > Drosophila stalkeri. The sequence goes on along the minus strand of JAWNPR010000039.1, from coordinate 4,877,591 downwards.
GTCTCTCTCACTTTCTATATTAATTTGACATAAACCCTACTCTATAACATAAATTGAATAGGGTATCTATATATCTCTCTTTCTTCCTCTCTCTCTCTCTCTTAGTCACTCCCTCTCTTACTCACAGAGAAGAGTCGCATATGACTTAATTTGACATAAATTCTTCTCTATCTATTTAACATTAATTAAATAGGGTATCTTTTAGTCGTTCGTTGCCAACTTGAGCAGTCTTCATTTTTTGTTGTGCTCTTGCTATTTTTAATGCTGACAAATATCGAACAACTGACATTATCAGCATTGTTACTGTTATTGCTTATTATGAATTAAATTAATGTAGACACTTATGCGATTGCCGGACATTGATTGTGCTTTAAGCCAACAGGGAATTTTTTTGTATCTATATATAAAAATAACTTTATAAAAAAAAAAAAATATATATATATATATATATATATATATTTTTATTTTTTTTTAATATTTAAACCATGAGCAAAACAGCTGTTTTGCAAGCAGTGAACAATATGTGAAGCACACACACACATAAAGTGCATATTAAATTTATTTTTATGGCAATGAAATAAAAGATAAGAATGACAGCTCAAGCTGAGAGTTTAAAGCTAATACCCTGTTATGCCACATCATTATTTTTTATTATATATATATATATATATATATATATATATATTTATATATTTTTTTATAGTTATTCTAAACTGAAACTTGATGAACATAAAATTTTTCTTTCAGTTGAAACTTAATGTGAAACTTTTGTGATTCTTATATATAATATAATATTTTCTTTCACAAAGATTTAACATAGATTCAGAGCATATTAGGCTATACATTTATTCTAAGTTTTTTTTTTTAATTTCTATATATAATTATTATGCCTAGACATTAACTTTATTCCATTAAAAATTAACAGAAATAATGTTAGGCTATAAATTTAAATAAATATTACAAAAAATCTACACATTTCATGCTATATACTATATACAAATTTTGTATGCAACGCACTATTGCTTCTTCTTCTTTAAGTATATATCATATTTGATACGATTGCATAGGGTATATGGATTATGGCTTTCAGTTTATTGACAAACACTATGCAGCTGGTCATAGTAAATATGTCAGCTTTGCCTGCTGGGCAGCATTTTCTCACATGTTGGCTTGGCTTAGACACTATTTGGCTTTTGTGTTCAAGCAGCCAAAGACATTTCTGTTATCTTAAAGTCCTCAGGGCTCGTCCGTCCAAGCCAAACACAATGCAAGTGAAAAAAAGAAAAAAAAAATACAAGTATAAGAAAAAGCCAAGAGAAACAAAATAAAGACGATATAGTATGTATATCAAAAGAGAAGAATACAAGAGATTTGTCATACTTAGGAAAGTATTCTGGCTCGTCGTATTCATGCATATTTAAGACGGCATGGCAAAGTAACAGACAATGGACAGTCATTTGCTTAGTTGGGGGCTGGGCGTGAATATTTTGACAGGACGCTTACTTATTGTGCACACTGTATACACGGCACGGCGCGCTGGCATTTGAAATGCATTCAGCATTCAAAAGTTATGCGACTGTCAGCCTGTCGTCTGCCATACGATCTGCATTGTGTATGTGTGGGTGTGTGTAGATGTGTGTGTGTGTGTGTGTGCAAGTGAAGCCGTTCCAGTTTCCGGGAGACCCCAATGTGTCAGCAGCCATGTAATCAGTCAGCCGCCAGCAACAGCAGCAGCAGCAGCAACAGCAGCAGTTAGAAACAGCAGCAACTGTAGCAAGCAAGCCACAGTTAGATTTAGCGAGTGGCAGGCAAACAAATCAATTAGCTGGCTAAATGGCTTATCGGGCTTTAAGCCCTAAGCCTAGCCCAACGGCATGAGTCGTGGCTAAGTCGCTTTTAAAGCCGCCGTGCCGACTTTAAAAAAAACACATTACATTACGCACACAATTGACAAATGAGGCGAGACAGCCAGAGCCAACAGTGTGTATACTTAATATTGCGTATACCCCACATATGGCAACAGACAAACAGGCAAAGTAATAAAAATAATTACCAAAAATAAAGCAAAAAGAAAAAAAGATGCGAAAAATTTTAAAATCCACAACGATATAAACGAATCACTTTTAATTATGGCGCAAGTACTGCAGCTGGCCTTGTCTTGTCTTTTGCCGCAGCGACAGTATAAAGGCATACAAAATGATTTATTTATACGCTGCGTATACGTAGCAACTGCGAAAACAGCGTGTACATATATATTGTATGTATTATAGACACTGTCGTATGCCAGCTTTAAATAGCCAAAGTGTGACGCATTGACATTAACATTTTTGACAAGTCACATATTGACTATAGCTATATATAATTTATTTGATTTTCTTATCGCACTAATCGACTGATTAGTCACGAAAACTATGTTTAGTTACACAACTCTTATGGCAACTCAAGTGTAAGGAATTTGCTTTAAATCTTACTTAAGCGTATTCTATAGAATGTGTTTGCATTTGATCTTTAGCAACCGCAAGATAAATGTTGTTTATAAATACCCTGCAGACATTGTGTATGCAGGTGAGTAGTATGCTGCTCATGATGTTGATGGGAGATGAGCTCTAGATTTAAAAAAAAAATAAATGCAACTTTTTGCTATCGAAATTTCTGTTAATTTTTATTGATTTACTATAGATATTTGCTAATATATAAATATATTATTTTTTGTGTGAACTGAGTAAAATAAAATAAATAAAAAATAAACTAAAATAAAAAATAAATAAATAAATAAATAAAATAAACAAAATTCTGTTAATTTTTATTGATTTACCATAGATATTTGCTAATATATATAAACATATTACTTTTTGTGTGATTTGAGTAAAATTAAGTAAATAAAGTGCAGTTTTTTTTTTTTTAATTTTTCATAAGTTTAATATTATGATTTATTCAGTTTTCATATAAATATATTTAATTTTTTATAAAAATATATTTCATTTTTTTGCGAACTAAGTAAGACGATTTTTTAATAGAAAAGTAAAAAAAAAAAAGGAAAACAGTTCATTTTTATTGATTTTTTATAAATTTAATATTGTGATTAATTTAGCCTTCCAAGCTCTAGAAGCTTCGGAATTGTCAAAAATATATAATAAATTATATAAAAAATTAATTTTTATTGATTCACTATAGATTTGTGTTAATATATAAACATATTACATTTTTGTGCGAACTGAGTAAAATATTTTTAGGAAAAAATTCAAAAGTACAGTTATTTTTTTATTAATTTTTCATATATTTAATATTATGAATAATTTAGTTTTTCATGCTTGTCAAAAATAAACAAAAATATATAAAACATTATTTTTTATTGATTTAATATAGATTTTTGCTAATATATAAATATATTAAATTTTTTGTGCGAACTAAGTAAGATTTATTAAAATAGAAAAGTAAAAAATTTCGAACATTTGTATTGATTTTTGATTTTGATATATTATGATTAATTTCGTCTTTCACGCTTTAGAAGCTACAGAATTGTTAAAAATTTAAAATACAAAAAAATAAAAATAAATAAATTAAATAAAAAAAAATATTTAAAAAAACGTAAATTATAATAAATAAAGTAATTTGTCTATAACTAAATTCATTATGACAAATTAGAGTACTTTTTAACAAAGTAAAAGTTTTTTCTTACTTTCTCTACCAAGAGTTCTTAAGGCAGTAGAGTAAGTGTTGAATGTGCTTAAAGAGTATCAAAGATGTGAATGTTTAGCTAAAAACAAAAAAACAACACAATTTATATACAAGAAATCTCAGCTGTTGTCTACAAAACCTGTAATGTAATAAACTTTTATTTGCCAACCTTTTCAAAATTACAGGATATCAGCCAGTCACGTACTGACGTAATCAGAGCCCTTGGCTGTGCCATTTCAATTTGGAAATTACTGTGAGAAGAGTTTTGTGTGTCATTTGTTGAAGCCAGTGTGTCTAAAATTCAACAGCATAGCTCTACCTAGTTTGCCTATTAAATGTCGAGATGCGCGCTTCATGGCTCCCCAGCTCAGCTTTGGCTGTCTGTCAGTCATTAGTACATTTAATAGAGCTGACATGCTGGAGCCATGGCAACAACATGTGTCGTTTTTTGAATGGCATCTTTTAGGTGACAGACAGAGAGAGAGAGAGAGAGAGGGAGAGAGAGAGAGAGGGAGGGAGACACACACACACACACTCTCGCACACACACAACTCAATTGGGGCGCGCAAGTGCATTTCGTTGTAGAGCTGCTGAATTAATTGTTTGCAAATGATTTTGCCGCCAAGTCAAAGGCAAGAACAAAAAGCCAGCTCTGCCTGGTTGGGGCTGTTGGCAGCGAAGCCCAGCTAAGCCGACATCGTTTAATGGCAGGCCACAAATTAAATTTCATGCCCAACTCATAGATACACACACACACACACACACACACACATACATATACAGCTGAGCGCATTTTCTCAATGAATCCAAATACCTGTACAGAAACAATTTTTCGTCGAATTTTGCGCAGATGTCAAAAGGGATAATGAGCCCAGTGCTGGAAAATCAGCTTAGGCTCTGCATAACATTTGAATATATATTATATATATATATATATATATATATATATATATATATATATATATATATATATATATATATATATATATATATATATATATATATATATATATATATAATATATAACTGTATATACCTTGATATTTCTATCGTATCTTTTTCCTTTCGTCTGCCTGAAATTGACAATTGCTGGGTGAATTGATTTTCTTTTATTTTTTATTTTTTGTATTTTGTTTAAAGCGCTCGGCAGCTGATGAAAAAGTGGCACAGCTTATGGCGGCGTCTTAGCAGCATAATTTGAATTTGAAATTGCACAAGAAAAAAATGTTTATATATATATATAAATATTATGAGCTTATTATGATTACATTAGAAATTTAAATTTGCTTCTAAAATGATGCTTGAATGACTTTTCAAATACGATAAAAGCGAAGCATCATGAAATATTTCATACGAGCTAAATATTTGCAAACAGTGTTTAGCTAAATTAAAATTAGCACATATAAAAAAAAAATATAAAAACAATGCAAAACTAGTTACATAAACTGTCATAACATATAGTCCAAAGTGGTTATTAAAATAATGTAAATGATGCATAAATAAATTAATTTATATATATATATAAAAATAAATACATTTTGTATATTATCTGAGCACATCGACATGGGAATGCACTCAAAAATGCAATTGCAAAATAAAATAATGTAAGCCGAATATATATATTTTTGTATATGACCTGTTGACCGTTAGCTGCCAGGCAACAACAACAAAGCCAAACAAAACAAAACAAAACAATTAAAAGGCAAATTTTCGATTGTCGTGAGGGCCATGAATATTCATGAAGTGCTGCGCGACGAATTTAATAATTGAATAGCTTGAATATAAATGCGACCACAAATGGCCAACAGAGCTCACAGAGCCAGTCAGCTAGCCAGTCTGTCTGTTGGTCGATCGGTTGTTTGGTTGGCTAGAGGTTTGCTCTGGCCATGTCTAGGCGCCAGTAAGCCTAAAGTACACAGAGCAAACACACACACACACACACATATATATATACACACACAGAGTCTATGTTGGCATCACCCTTCGGCACCTTCATGCAGCACTCTGCACCGCTGGACATGTCTAAATTAACAAATGAATTATTTAGTGCGAACACTTTCGGTGGAGCAAGGCTTTGCATTTGCACAGCAATGCGAATTAGGTGCGAAATGTTGCCACGCGGGGGATTACCCTAAATGCGAAACTATGTAATTTGGCTAAAAGCGTTCAACATCCAAATGTGCGTCTGTCCACCTGAATAAACTTGCACCTTAAAGTGTTGTTTACTTTGTTTTCAATTAAATTAAAACACAACTCTCTAAATTTAATAAGGTATTTTCATTAAAAAAAAAGTTTGGCTCAAGAGCCATGGAAAAATGAAGAAAGAATGAAGAATGTATATATTTTTTAATTTTCCGTTCCTTTCCTAGAACTACTATTTTTAGTGTTATATAACTATTATAATTTATATTATTATTACTATTTATTTATATATTTTTTTTATTTATTTATTTTATTATTTATTTTATTTTATTTATTTTTCAGTTTTTTTCAGAACTTTCCTAAAGCTATATTTTTTAGTTTTATATAATTGCTATGTCTATTAATGTTTTTTTTCTTCTTTATTTTGTAGTTTTTCAGACCTATATATTTTAGTATTATATAATTGTTTTATCTATTAAATTTATTCTTTAATTTTTTTTGTTTCTATTCCTTAAAGCTCTTGCCAATATTTAATATTACAAATTTCATTAACTCTCTGCCTTGCCTTTGAGTTATTTATTATTTATTTATTCCCGTTATAAGTCTTCTTAATATTTTTTTGTATTTTATTAAAGTTTTTTCCTGCCAGATTTAAGCTAGCTCTCAAGTGTTGCATTTTTTCAGCGAAATGAATTTTGGGTTACAAGCGCACCTGTGCCGCAGTGGCTTCATATCGAAAAATATATATATGTGAATATATGTATGATATATATATATATATATATATGATTCGCATTCAGCTTGTCTGTTTTTCTGGCTGCTTGTCTGTCTTGTGAGTGTGTCGCATCAGATTTGCTCATTTTTACGACTGTTTTTGTTGCCCGACATGCGGCACAGTGCGCTCTTTTTTTTTGCACTTCAGCTAGTCAGAAAAGGGCATGCTCTATATATAAGAATTTAAAACAACATATGCAGGTGACTGGCAAACGCACAAAACTTCCTCTCTCACTCACTCACTTACACTCTCACTCTCTATCTCTGTCTCAATTTACCAACGGCTGTGGCCAGTTGCTGCATACATACCACCTAGATGAGAGAGCTGTGAGAATTTTTGATTTTAGTGCACGGCTTAAAACGATGAAACATTTTATTTTTTTAATCAATGAATCAGGAATTTGATGTTTATTACAAAGAAACAGGTTGAACGATCACATATCTTAATATCCTATAAAGACCATGGGACCCAATAGATCAGTACAGCGCGTAATGAAAATCATTATAAAAAATGTGGGCACAAGCCCGCCCACCAACTGAAAAGTAAGAAGAAAAAAAAATATATATAATTAAAGTTACATTATGCATATATGAACGACTCTCAGATACCCTGAACCCAATTAAAAATGCCATTAACAGGAAAAAAAAAAGCTGGTTTCAGAATATACATGCGAGCAGAGAGATAACTTACAAACTGAAATGGTCGAATGTTGCCCCATCCAGAGATAATTGTATTGGCCGGGCAGCTGACAGGCAGCATAAAATTATTGTGAATGGCGGTGACATACGGAACACACAGACCTCCCGTATGAACAATCATTTTCTTTTCCTATACCATAGATATAGATATCGATTAATATATAATTAATCAGTTAAGTTAAGAAGAATACCTACCGTTTCAGTCACGGATGCTAAGGTATAGCGTATTACCGATGACGATGGACTTAGGATATTGATAAATGTGGATAGCAGTGATCCGACAAGTAGACATTTCGATTTTAGATATCCTCCATTGATGATCGAGCCGTGTATGACATCTATTAGCTTGGCGTTTTTATAGGCAGCCATGGTACAATTGGCGGCAGCCAGCATTAATACTTGTCCCCATGGCGTACCACTATGCAAAAGCTTCCAGCCGACCAAGGAGGGCGTTATGCCTTCTGGTGTTGGACGCTTGCAGCAATAGTAGCGACAAAACATATAATTAGCCGGTATGGCAACACACAATATGAATAACAATATAATGGGCACCGAGGAGAGATTTTCGACGCTTTTGATATTGCTGCTCCAACCGTGCCAGCTTTTACCCATCTGTAGGTCCCGCAAGAGCAGTAGAATCATGGTCAATACAATTAAGAAGAGACCCAATATACTATGAATTGGCCACTCTCCCATTTCGTACTTCTTGTCTTCCATGGCCTCTATCATATTATACTTGGCAGCGGCAAGTTCCTTCAGCTCGGACCTAACCGTGCCGGGAAACAAACCAAGGAATATTACATTGATCCAAATTGCCAATATAAGAAGTCCTCCAATCATTGGAGCCAGAAACAATACAAAAAGTCCGGCTGGTTTCACAGTTATGGTACTTGAAAAAAAAAAAATAAAATAAAAATCAAATTATAAATTTCGATTATTAATATGCATTCACTAAAATAGAAATTGTTCTACGCACGATTTCAAGGTATGAATGATCAAGTTATTCGGATTCTGAAAAGGCGATGCCATGGCGCCCAACGTTCCCGAATAGGCTATTGTTAGATATATACCAATTACCGGTTTCGAGGGATATGGCGGTCTAAAAAACGAATAGCTTAAGCAAGTCGATCAGTTATCGAAACTCTTTAGGCACCTACGACTGTCGCTCATATGGCTCCTCATCTGTAACTAATTTCAGTACACCATACTGCAAAGCAATTGAGTTAAAAAAAATAAATAAATAAAAATAAATAAATTTAAAAAAGTATTTTTAAAAAAAAAACTGCTTTCAGGCTCTTACATACATTGCCAAATTCTTGCAACAGAGCCTGCGCGATTTTCATCCAAAATGCACACATAAATGTGCTGGAGAAAAATAGACTTGAGAAAGTGGTCAACATCATAAAGATAAGCTGAAGTCTGCAAGAAAACTTTAATTAAAAAAAATAGTACAGAAAATATTTTTAGACAAATATGAGTGAGACGGAGATTGCAAGACTAAGCAATCATCATAATGTATTAATCAAACATACAAAAAAAGACCAATGCAATGAAAATAAATAAATTTCAGCAGTTTCTTTTATTTTCTATTTTTTTTTTTTTTTAATACGAATCGAAAATCGAAAAAAATATACAAATTCATCGCAATTACATAGTATAGTGCAATTTCTAATTCCAACTTATTCAAATTATTCTATATTATCAGTTATAAGCAATATAAAATAGAAAATTTGGTATATATTCAAAAAAATTTCTATGTTCAAAATTAATGCACAAGATTATATCGACTTAGCTCAGCATCCTATACAACTCTAAATGCTTTAAATTTATTTTGTGGCTTGCCACGCCGCTTTCCACATATTACTTAGATTTTAGAAACGAACTAAAACTAAAATATATTATAAAACCACTAGCAGTGGGCTCAAGATATAAAAGCTATATTCATTAATTACAATTGATTTCAGATTAAATATTTTGTAAATTATTTCTTAAAGTTTATAAACAATGCTTGCTAATCAAATCAAAGTGTATTTAGACTTTTAACCAAACAAGTTGTCTAATCATCTAAACACATATTTATCCAAAATGATTTTCTTCTATGAAAACAATGGGAGCTATCAAGCGAGCTCTTGATAATAGTTTACTTAGCGAGAGTGCTTTGAGGAAGTTTTAGATTAGAATGAAAGAAGAAAACTAAATAAAATAAATAAATTTGAATTTAAAAAAAATTACCTTTCATTTTAGTTTCTATTTTTCAAAATATGACAAAAAGTATTATTAAATTAATTAATTAGTTATTTCTCTTGCTTGTTTTTTTTTTTTTGGTATTTAAAAAAAAATATTTTAGGCAACCCTCGCAAATATTAAGAATATACTTTCCCTGAGATAGCAATTTCTTGATAATTTATGACACTCTCTCAATCATATAAAACGAAATAATACACGAATTTTAGATTAAGTTGTCTATGAACGATATCAGTGTCATGCTACATATATATATATATATATATATATATATATATATATATATATATATATATATATATATATATATATATATATTATAAATATATATCTATATGCAAATCAATACTAATACCTAGATATATGTGTCGCTTTGTAGCTTACATTCTTAAGTTTGTGCCACAGCCAGTGATTATCATCACAGCGAATCGTTCGCTCAGTTTTGAAGCGTCCATCATCAGACCCATAAATATGCAGCCATATGTAACAAAAACATCATCTGTATAATAGCTCACGGATACAGCCTTCGAGTCCTGTAATGTAAATTGGTAAAAAAAAAAAAAAAAAAAAAAATGGGAATTTTTTCATTCTCTCACTTACCATAATCCCTAAGAGGGGCATAAAGACAATATACATACATGCTATTGCACCAACCGGCATGACATTGCAGATATAATACGTATATACTACCAATGCCAGATATATTAGGTGAAAGGCCTTCAAAAGTCAAATAATTAATGTAAACCTAATCGAGAGTTCTTTCGCAATTTACCGCAGTGTGTATAATCAAAATCGGAGCATATAAAAGTGGTATCAGAATTATTAAAATGCCTTTATAGTGAAACTTGAAAAACAATTTACGCTCATCCTGCTCTGGGTGAGGCAGCATACCAGCCTTGTATTCCTGCCTTAACATATAGACATTATCTATGTTAAATGTGCAACTCGTTCTCTTACTTACTCCATTCTTAGTATGTATACGATGAAAAACGAACCAAATTAATACTTATGTATATATATATTTTACATAAAATTTGTCTGCTAACCGAAAATAATTCAAAAGAGACTGAAAACTTTAGAAAACATTATTTTTAACAAAGTGAACTGGTTGTAAGATGTCTTGAATGGCTGTTTAAACAAAGTTATGTAGTTTGATATTCAAGAGCCATGTGGAAAAAGGTAACTCAGACTATATTTAGCTAAATATTGCTCTGGCTAATTAAATATAATTTTATCTTTATATTTCTATATATTTCTACCATTATATTAAATTTAAGGAAAAGCAATTTAACCTCACAAGACTTGCCAATTATAACTTAATTTTAGTTTAACTACTTTATATTTGTAAGTAGTTCAATCGAAACTTTAACAACTTAGTTAGCTACAGTTGGAAGAATATTCATCCTAACCCTGTGCAGTAACATATACGTGTACATATTAAATATTTCGCAAAATATCCAAAAAGAATTATTTTTATTTTTATTTGATTATTCCTTTAACGGCAGACTAAAGAGACCTCTAAACTCTCGCACCCCATGCCCCCCAATGTGAAATGTCTATGCATATAGTAGTACTTAACAAGCATATATTCATATACGCATCAATGTGTAAACATATTTGCATAAGCTGAAATGTGCGTTACGCACCTTTCGAATTTTCAAGCCAATTGCTATACAAATCCATAGAAATATATATGTATAAGTATATACATATAAATGGCGCTCACGTACTCTCCAAGGATTCAAGCGAACGTCAAAAGAAAAATGAATATAAAAAATCAAAATGATTTGGCTAGCAAAATATTTACTCGCCTGCCAAAGCATAAGATTGCCAAATTGAAATGCCCTTCACCAACTGATTGGCAACTCAAAAATTGTATTTATTGGCTTCTTAATTGATTTCTTTTGCAGAGCTTACGAATTTCATGCATAAATATTATTTACTCGAAAATTGTTAAAGCTACAACTTAGTTAATTTGAATTTGCAACTCTTTGCTACAATTATAGAACAGTTTTTCTCAGAATTTGATACCATTTTTATATTGTACTCAGAACCCATTAAAAATGGGAAAGGTATAATGGATCAATGGAAATTCAAAACGTAGCCATGGCATACACTATAAAATATAAAAATATTTATATATATGACGAAGGGGCTAATCAGTTCAGTCTATTCGCCCATGCGTCCAAACGCTATTTATTTTTTTTAAATGAATATGCATGTATAATCTTTTTCGATAACTCATTAATTGTTTATCGATAATAATCGATTTGCTATTGTTTTTACGCATAGCTTGAATATTACTATTTCAATGGATTTCAAATTTTCGCTAGCTACAACACAAATTTTAGATAACATTTTGTATGATAATAAGAATATATATAATTATTTGATAATAAGAATATATATAAACATATGAGAAAGAATCACTCTTAGTGAATTTAATTCGAGCTGCCATAAAATTTGCTTAGTTTATACTACAATAAATATTGCTTAAATTCAATAAAAGCTTCTTTGCAAGGGGGATTTTTGCATGGAATCGTTTTCATTTTGAGCAATTATTAAATTTGATATTTATAGAATCATTCGTAACACCATCGATAAATTCAGCTTGAACACATCAAGCTGTCAGTTAGCTACAGCATTTTATAGCAAACGTCTTATCACTCAATCGTGCTGAGTACCACTCACACTTATCTCATAGTTAATAAAACTGTAACTGTAATAGTTTTATCGTTCAGGGCGAGATAAAACCACTTGTGGTTAGACATATTAGCAAGAAAACTTGCCGAGACTATTAAAATATCATTTTAGTTTTTCTTGTCTTGCTCATGGTTTCATATTTCTTTTTACTTTCTTGTTTATCGTGTTTGAAGTTGAAGGCCCAAGCATAATTATATTGAGTTTGTGATTTCAATTTTTTTAGTGCTCGTAAATCGGTAGCTGGCTGAGTGCTTATGATGTTGACACCGTCTAACTGGCTATCTGAACTAGCTGAAGCGCTGAGACGATTGGGAAAAGTGCTCACTGTTTGAGCTATCTAATGCATGCTTATTGGCAAAGTTTTTTCGTTTTCTTTCGGTTTTTTTTTTTTTGTTTTACTCCTAATAGCTGAGGCAAGTTTTGTGGGTCAAGTTTTGAGCGGTGCAGCGTTGCCAGCGACTGCACTTTGGCCAATAAAACTTTCGTCTGCACAGCCACGATGGATGCGCTGCAGTTACAAAGGCAGATGATGATGTGGGGCAATGGCAAAGAGTTGAAACACGGGGCAACTTTGTTGGGCCACGTGGCGCGTAACAATGCGCAGTCGTTGGCAATTTTGCGTAACTGTTCGCCGTTCTGCTTCGTTACGAACGTTGAGGAGGCAGGCAGTGGTAAGGGGTGGGGGTCTGAAGCTGGGGGTGATGAAGCTTGGGGGACGAGTGGTACAAAAGCTTCAGCTAAACCCTGGCTAACTGCATAAACTTTGTTCAGCCAAAAGCGGATGTCACTGCAGATAATGTTGCATCAAATGTTTTCAGGGGACGCACCTGTGTCTGTCCTTCGTCTGTCAGCGCGGTAGCACCTGTGACCCCTGTGTTCGTCTGCTACTTTGTTTGGAAGCCATCGGTATTCCTTTTTCTTCTTTTTTTTTTCCGCCTCTCTCTCTCTCTCTCTCCGGCTCTGACTGTGCGCTCCTCTTGCAAAGTTTGCGGGCTCAACTTATTCTTAAACCAGCTGTGGGGTTTTTTTTTTTTTTTTTTTTTTGGTTTTGCTGCTTTGCTACATTTTGGGTGAACTATTTTGGGCATGCGGCTGGTATAGATTTAATTTCGAATGCTTGTTTAACGCTTGAATTATTTTGCTGACTGCCACGTACTGAGAAGCTCAGCTCAGCTCAGCTCAGCTCAGTGCAGCCAAGCAATTCGATATCATTTCTGTTTGCAATTATTGGGAAAAATATTCAGTGGGAAACTTGACAAATGCTTTTGTCAATTTTCGTTGTGCAACACTGATTCGCTAAAAACAAAAAAAACAGACAGACAGTGAAAATGTGTTTGTGTTTTCATAAGTAATTATTTTATGGTCTGATTTATAGAGAGTAAGATGATTTATATTAATGATTGATTGTTTTCGCTTGTATTCTAATTGAATGTGAAAGAAAATATCAGTCATTATAATTGATATCGTTGATTGATCTTGATTGTTGTCACTCATATTCTAATTAAATATGATTGAATACATCTATCAATATTATTGTTATTATTGTCGTTTATGTGCTAATTTTATACATGAGAGCGCATCAATCATTAAAATTGATATCGTTGATTGATCTTGATTGTTGTCACTCATATTCTAATTAAATATGATTGAATGCATCTATCAATATGATTGATATTATTGTTGCGCATCTTCTAAGAAAGAGCAAGAGAGCGTATCAGTCAATATAAAATATTGTTGATATATTGATTGATTGTGATAAATAGAATCAATCAGTCAGAAAATCTGTATTGTTATCGCTCTTACTCTAACTGAATATGATTGAATACATATATAATTTTGATTAATATTATTAACTGATTTTCATTATTGTTGCTCGTATTCTAATGGAATGTGAGAGTAAGTATCAATCATTTTGATTGATATCGCTGATTGATCTTGATCGATCATCGATTGTGACAAGGAGAATCAGTCAATCAGTCAATTTAGATTGTTAACGCTCATATTGTGATTGAATATGATTGAAGGAAGGCATTTATCATTATGATTATTATTATTAACTGATTTTCATTGTTGTTGCTCGTATTCTAATTGAAGGCGATCAAACTTATCAATCATTATCTTGAAATCGTTCATTGATCTTGATTATTATCGATATTATTTTGATTGAGTATGATTACAATACTTTTCTCACAATACTCGAATCCAAACGAATGGAATATTATGACTGATGTTGATTGAATAAAAACATTCAGTATGATTGATCTCGAATTTTATGTTTGTGATTGAAGGACATGATTGTAAAGTGCTTAAATCCTTATGAATTATTAGATTATTATTATTTTTAGACACCTTCTTCTTCCAATCGTATGCCAATCTCATATTGTTAACTTATATAACAATTGTTATGATTGATTGATTGATTGATTGATCGATGAGTGACTTCTCTATCTGGATTTCGTTACGATTGTCGGTGCTCATCTACCAATCGGCAATTAATTAAAATGCGCGATTTCTGTCTCGGCCAGGTGCTGGCATTGGCATCAACTTAAGCACGTGTCGCGATGCCTGCACCCAGGTATTTGCTTCGTATATCGCATTGTTGTTGTACATTGTTGTTCGCAATGGACGACATCGTCATTGCTGTTGTTACGGCAAGGTGATTGACGGCGTGGCTGGCGTTGATGGCCTCAGCGAATGGAACTATACATGAAAGGAAACAATGATGGAACAACTACCACAATGCCAATGCTAACAAACAACGCCCACGCTATGACAGCAGTAAATACAGCAACAACAACAACAACAACAGCAGCAGCAGTAGCAACAACAGCGAGAACAACAACAACAACAACAACAACAATGACCAAACACAGCGGCCACATACAAAAAGATGAAGAGCACGTAAAATGGCGCCGGATGTTGATTGACTTTTGTTGAACAATTTTTCGCATACGGAAGTTTGATAAACAGCAAATGGCGTTGTTTTGCCCTTCGCTTTATGCCCTTCACACAAACACACACACACATACACACACACACACACACATACACACTTGAGTGTTTGGCAAGACATTGACGCATGTTGAGATTTAAGGTGGCATCGTTTTGTTGTTGCCACGTTATTTGGCTTTTGATTAGGGTTAACTAACCCGCTCTATACGCTGCCCTGAGCTTCACGAATAATTATATACATATATATATATATATATATAATAAGTCATAAGCCGTCGATGCATGTTTGTTATTGAGTTTTATGACAGTTTGTTCATGAAGCTAAACCAGAACGAGTCAAACAGATGTCAAGTGTATAAATATATATGTATTCATATCTGTCTTGCCTTCAGCTGATTTTCCCAGTAAATTTTTACAGTTTATAAAATTTGTTTTTTAAGCTTTATTTGCTTTAAGCCGAGTACAATTATAATACATTTGCTAATTCTAATCCATGCTCTGCAGTCGGCTCTTAGACACGCTTGCGACAACGTCTACCAAATAGTTCCCAGCCCTTCCAGCAACGCCGCGGAGAGTCCATCAAGAGCTCCCCGGTCATTGTTAGCTCATCGTCGAGTAGGTTCAAGCAGCTGGTTTGCTCATATTGCTCCAGCTGCAAACGTTGCAATGCCCGGCAATAGGCCAATTTGTCGGGCTGTCGTTGCAGCTCCAGCTCTAGCTCCGTCTCTGGCCAGTCATTGGCCTCGTCCAGCCAAACGCCAGTGATGAGCAACTGCAATCCCAGCAGCAGAAAACATGCCTTAGTGCTTCCCATCCGCATCGTACAAGTGTGGGGCAACAACTGAGCCGCAGTTGAGCTACGACTGACTGCAACTGCAACTGCAGCTGCAGCTGCAGCAGTCGCTTAACAGCTGTTTATTCTACATTTCTTTTGTCTGATGTCATTTAGTTGCATTCAATTACATACGCGGCTTTCAACTCCCTATATTGAGGGCCGAAAAGTCACTCAATAATACTCACTCAAAATCCGCTTTGCCAATTGTCGTATAAAACTCTCTGCGTTCCTGTTCATATCTTCTTCTAACGGTTACATCTAGCCACAATTACATAAAATATATATTTGAAATAAGAGCTAAGCTGCAAATTCTTACGGGAATGCCCGACTAGGAGATACCTTAAGTTAAATTTCATTATTAATTTTTTATAATATATTTAATTCGTTAATCATTAAACCAATCATTATTTCATAAAAAAGTTCAGTTCTAAACATTATAGTTCACATTATAAACTGTCGCTTAATATTTTTGTCGAATGAATTAAAAGATGTGAACACAATAAGCTCCAAATATAATAGTTCACTTAATTTACGAATTCACTTAATTCAATTCCTCATTGTGCTCAATTATTCATCAGAAGCACGTCTAGTTCATGAATAACTGGTAAATCAAATAAAAACAATTGCACAATACGAATCATAGATGAACGATTTAAAACCTGAGCAAGCAATATCAATAATGATTTCAGGCTTTGTTAACTGATCGATGAATAAGCTCAATTGAACAAGTTTTAAGTCAGTCAGCAAAGAATATGTCACTTGAATCACTAAAATGTTTTCTTCACTGATCAATGAATTAGTTCAATTGAACAAGTTCCAAAAACTATATACGTTGAATAAGTTTAATAGAACTAGTTCCAATAGATGCAACACAAAGTCAATAGTGGATCACATGAGCCACCAAAATATGTTGTCCACTGATCAAGGAATTAGTTCAATTGAACAAGTTCCAATAATGATATGCAATGAATAAGTTTTATGGAACTAGTTCCAATAGATGCAACATTAAGTCAAGAGTGTCTCACATGAACCACCAAAATATGTTGTCCACTAATTAGTGAATTAGTTCAATTGAACAAGTTCCACTAACGAAGTTCAAATGGAATCTCGGATAATTTTTTTGTTGACCAATTGTTCAATTGTTCTATTAAGTAAGATCGAATAGATGTCATGATATATGTATATATATTTATATAAACTAAATCAGCAAATCGTCTCTCTTTTGGATTGTATTTTACTTACTTGCTTTTTCGATTCTATATTTCACCTTGCATCACTTTGTCTACCACTCGCATTATGCTAAAATATGTAAAGCGTCTCTCTAAAGACACTTTTTGCTCAATTTGCCATAAAATTGAGAAGGAAATCAACTTAACTTCATGGATTCGTGGAAAAACAAGTAATTTGGTATTCGCCTTATCTTTGCATGATAAGTAAACTAGCCAGCTAGCTGGCTAGCTAGTTGAGCAGCAGATAAGTAAATGATAAGTTTAATTGAAAAGGCGTCAAAGGCGACATTACTGCATGGCACTAACTATGCTTATTGCGCTGGCGCAACGGTGCACCAACAGGTGCCACAGGCAAATATCTTAATAGCTCTGATACTGATAAGAAAAAATCCCTTTCATTAAACCGCTGTAAAAAACGCTGCATGGATATCTTTCAAAGCTACAGCATTAACCCATATAAAGCTATCAAATTATTTTAATAAAACAAGCAAAATAATCCTTTTGAAATAATTCTTTTCATCTTATCCTTATCTCTCTCTCTCTCTCTCTCTCTCTCGCCCATTCCTATTAACATTAATATATACTATATATGTATTTAAAACATTTCTTGGCAAAGAATTAGCCAATATCTAGCTATATTTTTTTTTCGTTGTTTTTAAGAATTTTTTAAATATTTTTAATGTTGTTTTTTCTGCTTACACTTTTCATTGCAACGATTTATTATTGATATTATTATTAAAATAGATTTCAAACATTACAAAGGTCAGGCATGAGAAAGAAAAAAAATAAAAATAAAGTCAGAAGCCAACTGCAAGCATATATATACTATAAAAATAAAAAAAAAACAATGGGAATTTGACTTTTTTGTTAACTTAAAACTATTCGGTATATAAGAATAAAAAAAATAAAAAATAAATAAAAAATTAAAAAAAAAATAATAATAAAATAAAAAGAATTTTTTTTGTATATATATATCGGGCTGACAGAAGAGTCCATATACGATGGCTTATCCTGCTCTAGACTGCCAATGAATATTTTAACCATTATTTTAAATTTTCGTATATTTTTTAATTCATCAAGAGTGCAGACTCGCATTACTTTTGCACATGGTTTTCATACTATATTAATAGAAATTTTAATTGTAAGCAAACTTGAATTTATGGGGTATACATTAGTCAGGCAACTCTAAGTGCTGGCTTGCGCTTTTTTATTTGTTTGCCCCGCTATTTTTTACAGCAAATTGATTTTGCGTTTTTCACGCCAACCAAGTGCTGTCTCCCCTCTCGCTTCGCTTTCACAGTCAGATTGCTTGTTAGCTATTTTTTTCTCGCTTCGACATTTTCATTATCGCTTCGAGTTTTTTTTTTTTTTTTTTTTTTTTTTTTTGCGAGCTCACTGGCTGGCTGGCATCAACTGCTTGAAATTGCATTCACCATGCCCACAAAATTGAGAGGCGCCAATTCAAAGCTTTTCGACCTGCTGATGCATCCAATCGAGCGTAAATTACAGCGCCATATTATTTAATAACGCGCTGCAGGTTACGATTCGACCTATACATGAGACTTTTTCCATGATTTTTCTTTCCATTTTTTTTATTTTTCTTTCACGTTTGCACTGTAAATGTGACAGGCCATACAATAAATAAATGTGCAG
This sequence comes from Drosophila stalkeri, assembly GCA_035047405.1. Classification (NCBI taxonomy): domain Eukaryota; kingdom Metazoa; phylum Arthropoda; class Insecta; order Diptera; family Drosophilidae; genus Drosophila; species Drosophila stalkeri. The sequence goes on along the minus strand of JAWNPR010000039.1, from coordinate 4,858,682 downwards.
GGAAATTGCCTGAAATACAGCTGAAAATTGTGCGCTTAAATTATACGAGGTGCCGTCACCGCCAAATGAAAATAGCTAAAAAAAAAAAAAAAAAGCTGAAATTTGCATATTTAATTATTTTAGCTTCTTATCGATGATGACATCGAACCAAGGACAATTGATCTTTAACAAGAGAACCAGATTAACTTCTTAAAGACATCTTTCACTAAAAAAAAAAATGTATAATGAATTATCAAAAATTAAACATAAATGTTGATCACATTGAGTTTTAGCTTTAATTATCTTGTCAATCGTGTCGCATGATCTGTGATCTCATTGAATTAATGGAAGCCATTTTCTTTCATTCTACTCCACTCATCTTTGCTATTAGCACTTACAGCATAATTCCATTATGTGCTTTGTTACGTAACGAAATCCCCGAAATGTTAATTCAGTTAAAAATTGCCACCGTTTGAACGAAATGCCAGGCAGCTAACAGCCGTCGGCCTGCCAACGAGTCAAATCTCAGCATGAAATTCATTTCGGATTAAATTAAGGATTAAGGTAACTTTTTCAAAGGCAACTCAACTGAGTGCGCTCGGGGTTGCTTTTGTTGCTGCTGCTGAGAGCGCACTTAAGTATTTAAGCAAATTTAAAAACTTATTAAGCTCCATAATGAAGCAATATTTAGCGTATTGTAGAGCATTCAGTTTTAGCATTTTATTGGCTTTCGTCTACAGCTAACATTGATGGCAACTCATTTTGATTTTCGGCTTGTTTCCTTGAGTGTATGTGAGTGTGTGTGTGTGTGTTTCTCTCTCTCTCTCTCTCTCTCTCTCTTTTTTTTTTGCTATTAATTAGCGTAGGCAGGGGACCAGCCAGCACATTAAACGTATCCAGTCCTAATGACGGGCCTACTCAATGATAATGAGCCCAGCCATGTGTAGGCATGCCAATGGCTCGTTTCTATCAGCTAAATGCGTCTCGTTATATTTCAACAATTCCATTATAGCAACAAATGTAGCTGCAGCCTCTACATGCTCCCGCCAACACCTTTCTGCCAGCTTCCATTTTTTGTCATTGGGCGAGCTCTACCTGCTCACTGCAGGAATTAAAAATCCCCTAACAGAAAAATTCAATTACATAATTTTAACCTTTTACCTCTTTTTTTTACGCTTCATTGTGTTTGATTTAAAATTTTTGTTTTGTTTTCATAGTCTAACATATATATATATATATTTTTTTTTTAAAGCCCCAAAGCTCTAGTTCGCAAACTTCATAACAATGAAAGAGCAACGAAATATGTTTTATGCATCTGCAAAAGACATTTCAATTTTGTTACGCTTTTGTAAAAAAAAAAAAAAAAAAAAAAAAAAAAAAAGTACAGGGTATATACATATATAATTACAATGAAACAGTCAAGTCAAATGAAGCATATTTTCTATTTTGTTCAACAAAGCCAAAACTAAAGTTTTATGCAATAATATTTCATATGTGAAGTAAAATTTGGCTTTTTGACAAAAAAAAAAAAATTAGAAAATTTTTAAAAATAAAATAAATCAATACGTATGCATACGCGTTGCTTTTGACTGTGTGTTGAGTAAGTTGCCAGCACTTTAATTCATTATTTTTAGTTTTAGCTACTATAAAGTTTGCAGCGCAACGTGGCGTATGAGTAATGCCATTCAAAAGTTAAAAGCGAAAGAGTTGCACACGACTAACTATTGCAATTATGCCAGCTATTGCAGCTCATGCCTTGGCTAAATGAAGCGACTTCTAATGAGTTGTAAACTATCCAAAGGCAAACTATCTATATACATTCATACATATGTACATACATATATAGAAGAAAATTGTGTATGTATGCATATGTCGATTGCCTTATGGCTGCTCATAAATCTTCATTCACTACTACGTGCGCCATCATCAGCATCAGCCTCATCATCTTATGTCTTATGGTCTGCATCTCTTGGTATTTGGGATTTGGAGTGTGAGCTTTGGGACTGGGCTGGGCTGTGTTGGGCTGGGCTGGTTTTGGCTCTTTCATCTTTGGCTTGCCACATACATTTGTTTCAGCTGTTCGCCTTTGTTGCCGGCTTTGTGTCGCTTTATGCGTCATTTATCATGCGAATCTCTTTACTTGTCATATTTCCCTGGATTCTGGCTGCACCCATGATTTTTCACTTTTCAATGTTAGCGCGTGACAAACTCTACGACAGTGAATGCATCAATGCCTGACAAAGAGTTGACAAAGACCGCCCTCAGATTGTGTGAACAGCAACCGCATCAGTCACATTCTAGTCAGATTCTGCTTTTATCTGCAGCTCTTCTTCTTCTTCGCTCTCTCTCTCACTCACCCTTAGATATGTCTGTATAACTAATGCTTAAGCAGGTGCCATTAGCTCGCTCGCTCTTTGCCCCTAATCTCAATTGATGCTTTGCGATTGAGCTTCAGGTGTTCCATTTCCTGCGGAAATCATGCAAATTTAACATTTGCTCTTGCCTTATCTTAAAATTTTCTCAGATAACTGTAAACAAATATGGGAGAAGAGACAAAAAGATAATAGTCGACATGATGTGCAAATGGATAAAAGTTTCAATTTTGCTGATTTTCGAAGCAGCCGCCGTTGAATGCATATTTGGCTTTCACTTTCTTTCCTGCTCTCCCTCTCTCTCTCTCTCTCGCTTTCGCTGTGAACCTGTTTATCAAATTGTGCACATTGTTATCTTTCCCATGTTTTCTTTTTCCCAGTTGATTTTGATGGCAATAATTAAGCATAAAACTTTTGGAATGCGCATTTAATCACTTTTGTAATGATGGCATTGCGTCAGCTGATGCCGCCCCCTGGCGGCCAGATTACGCATTATGCACATCATTAAGCATAATTACTTAGTTCGAACTCAGTTGGGGAAAATGTTTGAAGAACATTTTCAAGCTAATTTAAATTCACAAAATTCCAGTTGAAAATCAAGGTAAACTAATAGTGAAATACTGTGAATTATTATAAAATATGTTGTGATTGAGTACAAGAGAAATGGAGGACCAATAAGTGAGAAATAATAAGACGAAAACCAAAGAAAAATTTGTAAATTATTCTTAATGAAGAAAATTACCAGACGTCAATTATAAATACGCATATACATTTCTTTTTTTTTTTTAATTTGAATTTGAATTTGAATAACATGATGAACAATCAATATAAATAAATGCACAAATATCGAAAAAAAATTTTTAATTTTTTATCTAGATTGTTTTTAATTTTATATATAAATTTTTAAAATTTAATGCATAATAATTTTTTAAAAATCTAAAAACAAAAAATAATAATAATACATTTATTAATTATTATTTATTATTTTTTTTATTATTATTATTATTTATTTTGTATTTTCTTTTCCATCAGGTCAACTTTTATTTTTAATATTTTAATTTAATTTATTAATTTTTTGTATTATTTAATTATTTTTTTATTCCTTTAGGTCAACTTTTATTTTTATGAGTACAATGAATAGAAACTGCTCAAATAAACCAATGCAAATATAAAAGCAATTAATTTTAAACAAAAAATCAATTTTTGTAACTAACTAAATAAACCAACAAATTTACAAAGCCCAGAAGCGGACTTTAGTTCAAACTGGCATAATAAATATAAAATTACATAAATAATAAAAAGTCAAATAATGGCATTATTAAAAATGATGATGATTAAAATAATAATACTAATAACAATTGATTAAAACCACATTAGAGAAAATACATAAATATAATAATTAATTAAATAAAAGACATGCAAAAACATGTTTCATAGTATCGAAAAGAGATCGAGCACATATTAAATATTTTTTTTTTTTTAATTTCTTTTTTATTTGCACTCTTATGATAAATAATAAATCTAAAAAATAAAAATAAAATAAACAAGAGATAAAAAATTATTATTTGTTAAATTTCATTAAATATGGCCCGAGCGAACCAAAATTAAATTCAGTAATAAAAAAAAATATGATTTTATAATTATTATTTGTTACAATAATATTTACCAATAATGCTAAACAAATATTAGAAGAAATTTAATTAATTGCACACAAATTAATTGCATACTAAATCTCCTAATATTTGATATTATTCATAAATTAAATATATTTTTAAACGCCTAGAATAACAGGCCATAAAATGCAATTAAAAATGCTTCAACTTTAACTCGTTTTTTTTTTTTTTGGTTTTTATTTAAAAAACCGCTCACAATAAATGTGAGTGTGTGTGTAAACACTTTGTTGAATGATGCTCATTCTGCATGAATGTAGCTCTTTGTTTATAGTTGTTGTTGCTGTTTTTGTTGTTGTTTATTGTTGTTTGTCCATCATTTGATTACAGCAAATAAATCAAACACCGAGCAACGTTTTTGTTTGCTCGCTTCAAATTTTAATTGAAATGCGGGCAATTTTAATGAGCTGCAACAGCAAATTTTCGCATTTCCCCGAAAATGTGCCACGCCCCTACTCCCCCACAGCCGCTACATGGCCCCTCGGCTGCTGACCGAAGCAAAAATTGTTTGCGCTCAAAGTAAATGATAATGGGGCACACACATGTCAAATGTTTTATTTAAGTGAATATTAAATGCCTTACAAATTGCCCCGCCCAATCCACTAGACTTTGGTTCGTTTCGGTTTCGGTTACGGTTTCGGTTACGGTAACGGGTTACGGCTACGGGTTACGCTTACGTTTTCGACTGCTATGCTTTGCATAAACATATTTCATTTTGGGCTTTAACAAATTTATTTGCCAGCGTGCGTCTAAAAAGGGGCAGCTAGTTCCACGCACGCCACGCCCACGCCCAGCAGCGTGCAAATAGACCCATAGCTTTATTTATGCATGCCTGCCAAGCAGGCAAACAAACAGGACACATCAAACGTGCCCGGGTCCTTTAACAGAGCAAAAGGACCCGGATCTGGCCTACACTACGGCTACGTTTACGATTACGGCAAAAGTGCGCAGAGCCAGAGTCCACACAAAAAAAAAAAAAAAAAAAAAATATGTAAAAGGGGAAAGACTAAAAACAAAATAATAGTTTTCTATGGCCAAACTTTCGAGACTAGCGCATACCCTGCGCCAAAGGTCAATGCACTCAATAAAATTTCACATTTAATATGCCAACGAAAATGTAAAAAATGCCATTTGTGCTAAATATAAAATTTATTATTTATTTTCACATATGCTTAGTATTTCATATTTAATATATAAAATTGTGGCTTTCTTTTTATAGAAAACATTTTCTGAGTGACTTTAGCACTAAGTTGAGTTATTTGCAAATGTTTTGCAATTTTTTTGTTTTTATGATATATTGTATAGTATTTTATAGTTTTGCTAAGAGTAGATCAAAAATTGAGTCGCATCATTCATATGAAGTGTGTCTCTAAAGAAATTATCTTATATGCCCTGCACTTGGTTTTGGTTTGCTGAGTGTGTGCTTAAGTGTAATACACAGACACAGTTATTTATATATATATATATATGTGTGTGTGTGTGTGTAGTGTATATGCTGCTGACGTGTCTATCCTTTTTAGCAAACTTGCTCTTTTCTGGTCATACGTGTAAATTTATAATTAAACGCCAACACGTTTTTCCAATGCAGGACACACACACAGCTCAACAGCTTTTACAGCCTAACTCACTAGATCTCTCGCTTACTCACTCTCTCTCTCTCTGTCTCTCTCTCACTCTGTCCCACTCTATTTCGTTTCCGTTTCGTTTGGCCATTTATGCGGAAATCTTTGTGTAAGCACTTAATTAGTGGTAAAAGTTAAACAGTTCCCTCACAGAACTGTGCCAGAGCCACGCAAAGAACAACAATAACAACTGCTTTTTGGGGCTGACCTTTTCATCGGTTTTTAGCATTAATTTATTTCATTTCAAGCAGATTAGATTAAATGGCAGCAACACATATGCTCCGTTCGGTTCGGCTTGGGCCAGCAAAACTTTTCTGAACAATTTTCCACTTGTCTTCATGTTGTGGTTTTCGACATTACAACATCACTACGACTCTGGGTTGCGTGTGTGTGTGGCATTATGGTGTCAAATAGTTGATGAGGCCAACATTATATGTGGCTAAAAGCTGAAGCAATTTGCATTGGTAATTGCCGGTGGCTCTATCATATTAATAAGTTTAAATCTAAATGCTTCATGATATGCAAATTTTCATAGCATACTTTTTGGCTAATGACTCGTTATGCCAGTTAAGCACACAAAACGCCAACACACACAGACACAGCTGAATTGCTGTTAACCTAATGCTGAAAACTAAACAATACGTGATTTGTATCTGCACCATTTGCACGCATGCGACAACAACACAAACAGCCTCAACAAGGCTTTGATTAACAACACGCTTCGCTGCCAGCGCACAAGGAACAACAGCAGCAGCAGCAGCAGCAGCAGCAGCAACAGCAACAGCAACAGCAACAACAGCAGCAAAAAAACATTCCAAGATTTATTTATATAAAGTGAGTTAAGCACTAGCTGCCACGCCCACTCGGCGGCAACCCGCTTACTGCATTTAATTAACTTTTGCATCAAACTGCAAAGAACTTTAAAACGATAAATAAAACAACAACAACAAAAAAAAAACTTTTTATGAGCCACTCCTTTTTTTTTCCTTTTGTTTGCGGTGGCCAAATTACAATATGCATTTTCGTTGGCTCCTTTCGAAATGAGCAATAAGCAGCAATTGATGGTGTATGATCGGCGAGCTAATACTCTGCAAAGGGCAGAGGTGCTCTTTGATTTTTTATTATAAATTTTAAAATAATATTATTATTTTAAATAAATATATAGCACAAGTTTTATATAAAATCAGCCAATATTTAAGCTGTTTTCGAATAAATTTTTCATTGACAAAAATTTATAAATGGTATTTGCTAAATTTATTTTTTTTTTTTTTTTGTAAATTTTTAATCTATTATTTCACAGATTTTTTAGTAGCTTCCTCTATTTCTATAATTCTAGCTCCAGCTTAAGTTTTTACTTTTGCTTTTGCTTTTGCTTTTACTCCTGCTCTACGCACTGCTATAGCTTTTTCTCCAGGTTAAGCTCCTGCATTTGCTCTAGCCTAGTACTCTAGCTCTTGTTATATATAATGGTATTGTCCTTAATCTTGCCGTAGTTTAAGCACTTACTGTAGATCATTGCGCTATTGCTTTTACTGTAGATCTAAATCTAGTTTGAGCTCAAGCTCTAGCTCTAGCTCTAGCTCAAGGCCAAGCTCTAACTCTAACTCTAGCTCTTTCAGTAAAATAATCCTTTTACTGTTGCTCCTGCTATTTCCTTTCCATTTACCCTTGCTCTTCCCCTAGCACTGACACTACCTTGAGCTCTTTCTTGCGTAGTCATCCTTTCTCCTGTTTATAGTTATTTTTTTTTAATATATTCTTTAAAAACATTTATTTTTCTAAAAATTCGCAGAGCTCCATTTTTTAAGATATCTTTTTATTTCTTCTGCATTTTTTGTCTTTTTCATGATGTACACTTAAATTTATGTTCATTGATTGTGAAGAGATTTATTTGAAATGCATTCCTCAAACAGCGAGTTGAGAGATAAATTATTAGAGAGATCAACAAATTTTGTTTTTATTTAACAAAAATAAAAAGCAAAAGCAATTTAGTCATTATTAGTATTTCAAAATATGTCAGAAAAAAAAATTTAAAAGAATATATCTAATTTTTATTTTTACACATTAATGAGGCCAGGAGAAAAATTAAAGAAGTAAATAAATTATATTGAAAAAATTTAATTTAATTTCTTTTAAGTTTTTATTTATTTATTTTTGATTAATATGCATTTTATATTATTTTTAAAAATTGATTATAATTTTCTCGATTTATTTACTTTTTTATTTATTTATTTATTTATTTTTTATTCATTAATTTTATAATTATTATTATAATTATTTTCTTTTTAATAATGCGCATTTTATATTTTTTTCGAATAATTCTACTCGAAACTCACGATAAATTATTGTTCGCATACCCTTTGTTTGTGGCTAGGGTATAGCAATTAAACTTCACTTGCTTCGGCTCACATTAAGAGGAGCAACAATGCAGCCACGCCCACCGCAACGCCCAATTTGAGGATATTTAAATTGCATAACTGTTTGGCTTGGCCGGCATCAGTGACGACGCTGACATCTCAGAGTTTCCACCCAGGTGCCACAGACACAACTCCAGTTGCAGCGCCCCCTTCCTTTCACTCCGCTGCGCTGACTGTCGCGTTTGCTGGCCCGCGGAGATTTTTCAATGGCTGCGTCAAGTTGTCGGCATAAATAAACAACAACAATGACAAGAGCAACAGAAGCAACAACAACAACAACAACAGCAACAAAGGGCACAATAATGGCAACAGACAACGCTGACAAGAGGGGCTGCTGCCATTTTTGCGTTGGCAAATGGAAATAAACTGCGACACGGACAACTTTTGCCTCGCTGTGTTAATGGGTCAATTTATTTGGCTCTGACGCTGACACTCCCCTTACCCCCCCCCCCTCCCCCTACCCCCCTCACGCCCTCTTTCATTGTATGGGTCGACATTTTACAAAATATGGCAACGACAAAGACTGTCGACGGAACGTACACAGAAATTATGCAAGCGCATCTACATGCGCTTCAAAAATGCGAAAACTTTCGCTCGCACGAAACTATTTTCCAATTTTAATTGCCATCCCGCACGGCAGGTGGCGCTCTAGCTTTGGCTGGTCATGCAGGCAACTGGCTCTAATTAACTGTCAACTTTATTTGGGGCTTCCATTACGGAATCTTTGAAATAGTTTGATAATCATCCGCTCACAACTTGAAATAGCTTTGCATAGCTGCGGGCGCAGTCGTCAGCTCGTTTCTGCCATCCAAGAATAATGAGAACTTTTAATAAGAGAACAGCGAGCAAGTACATAAAATGTTATTTCATAGATGATTTAGCAGCGCTTTCAATGGAAAGCGATTACGACTCGAGCGAATGGCGAATGGCAAGAGCGACTGCATAATGGAGTGTCCTTTTCCAAATATTATCATGTTCTCGTTTTACACATAGATATAACCAATTTTCATTTCTTCTTTTCGTTTAATATCTGTCGGCAATAGATGTCGAGCTTAAGTCATGTTTAAGCAGTTTCATTGAAAGAAGAGTTGACGCCTTACAATTTGCCCATATGTATCTTTTACTGGTCATAGATAAAAATTAAAAAAAAAAAAATTAAAATAAACAAATTATTATATTATTTATATATTATAATTATTATTTGCATTGATTTCAATTAATGTTGATATTATTTGTCGATTACATTGATAGCAACAATAGTATTTTTAGTAACGAAGTTCGGCATGATTAATTTCTAAATCGAAATCAATTTTTTCTTATATTGTAGTCAATAATATATAAAACTCTCAAAAAATTTCTTAAATTCGATTTTTTTTTTAATAAATACGTTTAATAAAAAGATCGTGATTGGGGTTAAGTAAATTGATTAAATTGCTAAAAAAAAAAAAAAAGCAATATTTTAAAATTAGTTTCCTATATTTAAAATAATAAAAAAAATCGCTTAAGTTATCAATTAAATCTATAAAAGAAAATACAATTAGCTTCTTACTTACTTTTTATTAAGCCATTTTTCCAACTTATTGTCTAAAGCTCTTCAATAATAATAATAGCGAACGCTTCAGATAACGAACATTTCGTATAACAAAATGTTTCATGCATAACAATGTTTCGCATAACGAACAATATTTCGCATAACGAACAATATTTCGCGTAACGAACAATGTTCCACATAACGAACAATGTTTCGCATAACGAACAATAAAAAATTCATTACACATGTATTATATGCAAATTTTCTGCCTGTGTTTAAAAAAAAATAATAAAAAATAATAAAAATAAAACGAAATAACGGAAACTCCGAATATCTATTATAGTGACATCCATTTTTTATCATTTTTTTTTTTTTTGCTTTATTGGTTTATATAGTAATCGTGGTTTCGGTAAACAAATGTTTCGTTTAGCGAACAAGATGGTGGAACGAGTTGTGGTCGTTAACCGAGCAACCACTGGATATGTATAAAAATTATATGTCTTTCGCGAATCAAAAAACTTAATTTTAGTATCATATCAAATGGCAATTAACTAAAAATATAATAAATATAAAAAAAAGTACACCTCCGCCAGTCTACTGTTAGCTTTCCCTAAACTGCATATTAAATATATCGAAATTAATATTATAATTTAACTTAGCAACAACAACTCACTCATATTAATGTCTATTATATTTTATATATTCCGAATTCAGCATATTATTCATAGTTCATTCATTGTAAAATCTAAAAAGCATATTTGACCCCTTTAGGTGTAAGAAAAGAATAAATACCAAATGCATATTTTCGCTCTATTGCCATACTATATGTAGATATAAATGCATAGTGAAAAGTATTTAAATTAAATAAAAAATATTAATTCGCATCCCTGAGCAGCTGTGTGCGCTACATTAAGCGTAACTAAATTACATAGCAAAAAAAAATAAATAAGTGAAAGAAATGAAAACATATATAAGCAACAATAAAAATATATATACAATGAAAACATTTATCAATCGGTTAAATTGCTCGCCTGTAAAATATTTGCCCACAATTAAGTGAAACAGTGACGCGTGTGCATATAATTTATGATTTCATTTAACCAACTCAACTGCGAGTAATTATGCGACCGCACACACACACTCACACACACACACACACACAATTGATAAACACACACATCACTCATACGCGCCGTAAGCCGAAGACCTCGAAATTAGACAACGTTCCGCTGTGTTGCCCACCAACGCGTCATGGCGATTGCCGCATGAGAAGGCAGTCGCGGTATCCCTGTGTGTGTGTGTGTGTGGGTGTGAGTGTCTCTGTGTGTGTTTCTGTGAGTGTGAGCGCGGTCGCCATCAACAGTCCGTATAAATTGACCGCAGCTGTGAGCATGGGCCTGCTTTAGCGCCTTGCGGCCCTTAGGGGCAAACGCGGCCGCACACTCACGCACATTACGTATACGGCACGGCGAGTGGCTTGCCCGCTCGAATGCCTGCCCGGCTGTGCGAATTAATGACTAGTCGTTGGGTTTATCTGAAGCGCTTAATTTGAAACGATTCCGCTTACTTGCCTTTCCCTCACAAACACGCTAAAGTGCTAGAGCAGTTGTTGGCTTTAATTTTGTTGATTTTTTTTTTTTTTTTTTTTTAGCGCGCTCGCGCTCGAAATGAAGTTAAATTAATTAACAATTTATTGATTTAATGGTCAAACGAAACACACACACGCACAAACGTTAATCCCCGTCGCGTTACATCATTTGCGTAAGGCTGCAATAATTACAAATTACAGCCCGTTTATTAATGGACACACGAGCAACATTTAATTAAAATAACAGCGTTAAAAACTATTTGCAAACACAAAGGCAATTAGTTGGCAGAAAATGAGCAACTTTTTGCATTAATGCGAGGTAGCAACAGCAGCCTAAATGGGAGCTTGATTAAAGCACTTGTCGGCCAGCTACTTACCTTAGTTTCCATGTTTCATGATAGTCTTAAATTCCTATCTCATTGATGATGCCACAGCGGCAGCAGTTCACAAAAGAATTGAAACTAAATGAAACAAATATCAATCCAAAACTTAAATAAAGTACTTTTTGCAGCTTACGCTGAGGTGGCAATAAAGAGACTGTTAGCAGCCGAGACATCTAGAAATATTGATTTGTCGCTTTCAATTAACTGAACTAGAAATAAAATTGTCTCTGTTTTAAATAGCTGACATTATGTAGCTGAAGCTCTTCGTGCTATTTCTATTGGCATTTTTTTAAAATCATTCATTCCACTTACTTAGTCATTTTCAACTCAAGTATACTGGATCAAAAAAAAAAAAAAAAAAAAAGAAAGACAATAAATTCAATAAATTTTTAATAAGCTCAAGTGCCCTGAAATTGCATTGTATGGGGAAAAATATATTAAAATAAAGAGAGTAAATGAAGGCTTTCAAAGTTGAACAAATAAATAAATATAAGAAAAAGTAAAAATAAAATTTAATAAATTTTTACTATAAAAGCAAATAAAAAATAAACTGGTACTGAGCTAGAGTCATGGAATGCTCGAGAGAAAGAAAATTAAAAAAAAATAAATAAAATATAAAATAAAATAAAAATAAAAAAATCTAAAGCAAATAAGTCATATTTTTAATATTTTTGTTGACCATAAAACCATTAAAAATTGTTTTAAAACAAAATTTGGTTAAACTATTATTTGATGATTTTTTAGAAAATACTTATTATAAAATGTTGTTTAAATGTTTTTTATTTTTTTTAAATAAGTGAGTAAAAATTCTAAAGCCAAGGCAAATCTGGCATAAATTTTAAAAATATTTTTCTACTATCATTATAATTGGCTGTTGTTTTTTAACCACAAAAAATATATAAATGAAATAAAAATTGGTTTAACTATTTTTTGATGAATTTTAACAATATACTTATAATGTTAAATGTTAAATGTAAATGTTAAATGTTGTTAAAAATTTTTACTCTTTTTTTTTTAGTAAGTGAATTATAAGTTAAAGTGTAAGACTACAAACTAGCATTTAAATTTTGTTGTATCTAATTTAGTCAACTTGAACTTGAAATCATGAATTATTTTAGTTTTTGGTACAAAGAAACTGTGAGCCTATACTGTATATCTCAAATATATAAAACTTTTTATTTATACATATCCATAAACAGTTCCAATATAAATAAATGAAACAACTATTTATTAGTTTGTTTATAATGTCTTTAATCAAATGAATTTTTATTGCAGTTCACATTGTTTGCAGCGAACTGTTTGCTTAGGTTATCTATGTGACATGAGTTTTAGTTTTGTTTTAGTTTTATCTGGTTCCAATTTTTATGCTTTTAAAACTGAAAATTTGATAAGCTATATATATTGACATACATATATAATGTTTAGATGGAGTGTGCAGTATTTTGTCTTCAATTACTTTAGAGTTGCTTTTGCTTAATTAATTTTAATTTTCTTTTTATAAATGTTTTTTTTTGTATTTTATTTTTTTTTTTTGTTAGCTTATATTACATTTATATAGTTTGCATTTATTTGATAGTTTTGCTGACATTTATGAGACTTTATTTGTTTAAATGGCTTTTACGGATTCGCAAATAAAGTTTGCTAGTTAATTACTTAATTCAGTTAACTAAAGTTGACAAATGAATTAAAATTTATTTACACATAAGTAGATTTTTTTTAATAAATTTATTTTCATTTTGTTTTTACATTTGCTGCTCAAATTAACAATTTATTTATTTTTATAGTGGCTATTTGTTATAGTTTTTTTATATATATATATTTTTTTTTTATGTGATCGCGTTTTTTCGTTTTCATTTTTTTTTTATTTTTATTATTATTATTATTATTTTTTTTGGTGCTAGGGAAAGTGTTAAATTAAATTGAATGCGAACAAGTAATTTAACACTTTGCCATTACAGTTATAATTCGTTTTTTTGTTTTACTTTTAATTTGATGTTCGTTTTTTATCTCTCTTATTGACTAGCGTCGATTTTTTGTTTTTGCTGTGTTTAGTTATTGTTATATACGTTTACGCTATGCATAAAATTAACACTAATTTTTGTATATCATTTATTGCATGACATCTCTCAGTTGAAATTATATATATATATTTTTTTTGTTGTATTTTTTATTTAATTTCATTTTTTTTTTTTAACTAACAATTAAATTATTTACAATTTGCTGTGTGGATAATCGCTTAACTTAACTTAATTATCATGATGTCATAGACTGCCGCAGCTGAAGCTGTGGCTGCTGCTGTTGCTGCTGCTGCTGCTGCCGCCTGGTTTCATAATTGATATGCACTAAGGATAAAGAGAGTGAAGAGCAATTGGTGCCCAGCAGCCAGCATAGCCATCGAACCACTGCGCTGACTGCCAATGCCAGAGCCAGGTTAAAATTGAGGCTGCTTCGCAGGCAGCTGCCGTTGCCGCCACTCTTCTGCATAGCCGCTGGGCTTTCGTCTGAGAGAAAAAGAAATAGAAAAAAAAAGAGAGCGAATTGAAAATGAAGAAAATGCAGGCAGATTGAAAGTCGAATGCCCGCCACTTACCATTAATGACATTGACCACAACGCTGGCCGCCTCCGCTGTTGTTGGCATGCACGTGTAGTTGCCGGTGTCCAGCAGCTGGGCATTGGCAATTCGCAATCTGAAAAGCGAGATTAAAGCGAAAGTTTAAAGCAAAGACCAGGCCAACACTTCAACATTCAACATGGGGCCAATCAGTTGCCACATGAATTCAACTTCATTGATCAAAGTTGCAGCTATTCAGCTGGAAACTAACAAGAGCCAAAGGAGACGCCCATCGAGCATGTGCATGTTGCTGGGCTATACGCCCTTAGCTCAGTTGGAGCGTTTGAATACCTTCATTTTGATACCTGATGCTAACCCTAACCCTTGAACTGCCTGATGATGATGATAATGATGGCAATGATGATAATCATGATAATGCTGATGATGTTGATGCTGATGATGAGCTGTTTGCTTACCTGCTTTGCAGTTTCTCGGCAAGTGTTGATTCCATTGAGATGCGCTGCAAATCGATGGCCGCATCATTCGGATGCGCCACAAAAGGTGTTAGAATGTACGGACCGCGATACCAGTAAATTGGTCCAATATCCTGGGCCGCCGTTGCTGGTTGCTTCACATGGCATGTAAGCGTTATGACGCTGCCCACTTTAACGTACAAATCCGTTGGTCCGGCTATAATCGCTTTGGCATCTGGCGGCGTCACTGCAAATGGCAAATGGAACGTGCACAAAATTGATTAATAGCACTTCTAGGCATTCGCCTAGGCTTGCCTATCGCATGGACTCTGTTCCAAAATCCAAAATCCCAAATCCATGTCCACCCACCACCCACTCAGTCACTGGCTTAACTGCTGTTAAGCATGTGGCTAACCGCTGGCAACAACGTCAACGCCCAGCGACATTTCATTGGTATGGCGACAATTCGACAGATCATCCACAATTACACTCGATGAATCAAAGATGCACCAGCATACCACAAACAGTGCCTACCAAAAGTCTGTCAACGTTGGCGACCCCTTAATAAGCGCCTCGCACACACAGGTTCAACTGTCGACCAGGCTACGTGACGCCCTTGTTGAGCGCACGAGAAATTCCTTTAAAATTTAACTGGCTTTGATTCGTTATCTGGATTAAAGCTTTAAGAACTTTAAGTGCTTTAGCTTTTATGAACAGTCGTGTAATATTTTAAGAATTTAAATTAATAAATTGTATCTGAGATTAAAATAAAATTGTTAAAAAATTTATTTAATTTTATTAAAAGAATAAAGAGTTTAAACTAAATTTTCATCCAGAATTTGATGAATATTTATGATTTGAGTATTATAACTAAAAAAAAAAAATACTCAAGTAAGCAAATTGAGAATATTTTGACGATTTGCCAGTAAATAGAGTTAACTAAGATATATATGAATAGCTAGATATCATATGTAGCCAACATTTGAATAAGTTTTAATGCAACACAAAAATAATCTAATAATACATAAATATTTCTCTGTATAGTATATTTATATTTATTAACCATTATATATATATTTTTTTATTTCAATTTATCTTTTATTTTTATTATTTATTTATGCAACACATTAGCCATTGAATAATATACATTTATTTGTATTTTTATATTAATTTATTAATTTATTATTTATATCATATTATATTTTATATTAGTTATTTATGCATTTATTTATATTATTTATATATTTCATTCTAGATTAATATTCTTTTAGTTATTTATTATATTATATATATTTTATTTAACAATTTAATAATTGATATATATTTGAATATTAGTTATATTCATTTATATTTTTATATATATTTTATTTTATTTTATATATTTATTATTTTATTTATTTAACAATTAAATAGTAGATATTCCGTTGTATATTATTTTGATATTCATTTATCATTTTTTATGATTTTATATAAATTATATTTTATATATATTTTTTTATTTATATTTTACTTTATTAATTTACGCAACACCTTAAAAATGTAATAATAGATATATATTAGTATATAGGTTTTTATATACATTTATCGTTTTATATATTTTTTATATATTTTATTTTATTTTATATATTTGTTTTTTTTTTTTTTTTTTTTTTTTGTACAATGAAATAGTATATATTCATTTCTATATTATTATTTTTATATTCATTTATCATTTTACTTATATTTAATTAATACAGCATTCATTTCGTAAGAGCAACTCGAATGATATCAAATTTAATGCAGACTAATTATTAACGCTTCAGATTCAAGGCACGATATGGCTCTACTGATTAATCAGTTCAGACTGAATCAGAGCAACTGTACTTGATGAGTTCAGAGAGAGAGAGAGAGAGAGGGAGCAAGAAAGTAATAGTAATAGAGAGAGATAGAGAGCGGACTTTAAGTCTGTCGCCGTTAAAGCGTTCCTCATAATGTTATTTGTGGTCCACTCAGCTGGGCTATAAGAAGTAAACATTTCAATATCGATTTATATTCCAAGTTGTTGTCATACTGTCAGTTGGTTGGGCGACGATTCGTTACCCACTGGTGGCAGGGGGGAGGGGAATGGCGCTAAGCTATTATCAAGTTAACTAACTAGCCGTCTCGGTTGCCTACTCGTGTCTCTGTTGTTTCACTAAAATCGGCTTTACTGGCTGCTGTTGGCTGCTAATGCTAACTTGTCTCTGTCCCCCACTGCACATCATTAACAACGTCAACATTTGACTTTGTTGACGGGCTGGCTGGCTGCTGCTGTTGCTGCTGCTGTTGGCCAAACCGTTCGCTGGACGCACAGAAAAAACATTAAACCAATTTTCAGTGCCTACGAGTGGGAAAATGTTTACTATATACGCGTAGACGAGTGTATGCCACGCATTTGTCTCTGTCTGCGGCAGCTGCTAACTGCCAACGGCCAACGGCAACAGCAACAGCAGCAACACCAACAACAACAACAACAACAACAGCAACAGCAACAACTTATCTCGCCCCCAAAATCAAGGCCAATATTAGAAAGCCACGCAGGCAGTCAGGCAAAGCAACAAACATCAACGCAATGCTGTGAACATAATGGTTCCGTTCATGATCCGCACTCACACATGTTTCGCCCTTCGACCTATAACCCGCTACAACAGCCTCTACCACACACATACATATGTGCGTGGGTGTGTGTGCGTGCGTGCGCAATAACAACTGGCGAACAATACTTAAAATGTGTGTAAAATGCGCGACAGCCAACAAGAATTGTTCCTCGCAAACATCTCTATTCAGCCAGACCCGCCCACTGGGTACCATGGGTCAATGTTAAGTCCCAATCCAAAAACAGAAGAGCTCCCCAAACGCACACATACACACACACACACACACATACACACAATCAGTAAAGCACAAAGAACAACCAAATATTTTGGGCTTTGTGGTTACAAATTTTTATGTGTTAGTTTTGCCATTTCATTTAGTTTTTTTGTTTTTTTCTTTCCGGCTACCCTGGGCATATTTAATGCATTGAGTGGGGTATGTTAGAGTGAAGGAATGTTTGTGGCAAAATGAAGCAAAGAGATGAAGAGAGAAGGAAGGGGTAGAGAGAAGAATTGGGGGAAGGCGGTTGTTAGGGAGTGAGAGAGAGAGGAAGATAGAGGTAAAGAGAGAGAGGGACAGAGAGAGAGAGATAGAAAGAGAAAGAAAAAGAGAGAAAGAAAGAGACAGATAGATAGAGGCAGAGAAAAATAGAGATAGAAAGACAGAGAGAGAGACAAAGAGAGAGAGACAAAGAGAGAGAGAGAGAGAGAGAGAGAGAGAGACATAGAGATAGAGAGAGAGAGAGGGATAGAGATAGAGAGATAGATAAAAGGCTAGAGAGAGAGAGAGAGGGATAGAAATAGAGCGATGAAAATAGAGAGATAGATAGAGAGATACAGATAGAGGTAGGCACAGAGACAGAGAAAAAGTGAGACAGAGAGAGAGAGAGAGAGAGAGGAAGAGACAGACAGATAGATAGAGATAGAGTGACAGAGAGATACAGAGAGATAGTTAGCGAAAGAGAGAGATAGAGAGAGAGTAATACTCTTTAATCAAAATAAAAAAAAAGTTATCTAAAGCAACAACAACAAAAACATAAAATATTTGCTAAGTTGAGTTGCTTTTTATATATAACTAAGATATCAGATTATAGATTATATATAATATATAAAAAAAATTTTAATCTATAATCTTAATTCTATAGCTATAACATATTAAATACAAAATAAAATTAAAAAAAAAATAAATAAATAAATAAAATATATTTTATATTACCGATATTTTATATTTTATATATATTTACATTACATTATTAATTCAATTCAGATTTCAAAAATTTGCCTTTAAGATTTTACACTTATATTTGCAAGTATTTCATACAGGGTATCTGCTAGTCGCATACAACTTGTTAAGTGTTGATTTTTATGATGATTATGTGCCTGTTATGGACTGATATTGATAACACAAGGACCAGACACGAAACATTTCCCGAAATTGACTCTTCATTTAATAGCCACCTGAATTGTGAAGTCCTGCGAGAGTTGCGCTTTACGGCACAGATTAAGGCGGCAGACAATCAAAACAATAAATATATATATGTATATATATATATACGTATATATATGGAAATCTGTACACTATAGAAACAGTAGCTAAACCCAAATAGTAATCAAGTGCAAATTTATTTGAATTCATTTGTGTCAGCTTAGAAATTTAATTTTATTTAGAGTTAAAAATTTAAATTAAAATGCAATATTTATTAATTGATTTATAACTGAATTATTTTTTTATTAAAAAAAAAAAGCTATATATACTACAACTTCAATTAATTGCTGTGCGTATAAATAGCAATTAAATAAAAAATAAATCAAATTTTAGTTTGCGAATTTTCATTCAGTTTGGAAATTAATTTTATTTAAGCAAATTAAACAAAAATAGTAAATCGCTTGACATAGCTAATATATATGTTTACTATTTTTTATTTATTATTATTTTTTATTTTTTTATATTTATTTTATCCAAATTCCCAACGCTTCGTGCCAACTATTTGCTCTACAATTGGAATAGCTAAGCGCTCAGACAGTTGATGGCATTGTGTCCACAAGTTAGATTTAAAGTGCTCAAACTGGCAAACACGATTTATGTCGCAGTTTGTGTGTTTGACTTTTATGTGCTGCATCTAGCCAGCTTAAATCTAAAATATAATTTGTTTGCATTCGCTCGACAAGAATTTTTTACTTGGATGGGGGCGTGGAAATCTTGCCTGCTCACTTTTGGATGCGTAAAACCGGTGACGGAATATTTTATCACGCCGCCAACTCCAGAAGCCAACAGCAAAATAAGTCAAAGTGTGTTACAAGAGTGTGCACGGCTAACAGATGCCCTGTAATCACTTAAGGGAAGCTTAAGGAGTAGCTTAAATGAGCTAGAGTTGGCGTTGTCCTTAAAGTAGATAGATGTCCTTAAAGTAGAAAATATAGAATCTATTGCTCTTTTAACACAGATCTTATGTGGAAACTGCTTACTTCCTTCCGTTACATATTCAAACACAAAGAAAACAATATACCCTTTCTGGGCATTTACAATTCGAGTATAAAAATCTGCGCTGAGCATTTTTCTTTTGCACTTTTCTTCGTTTTATTTTATTCTTTTTTTTTTTTTTTCAAATAATTTGCATAAATTTTTCTTCTTGGCATTGCGGCGACTTTCCGTCGCCGGCACAAGAAACTGAGTGGCAAAGTGGCAAAGTGGCAAGTGGCAAGGGCGAAGGGATTAGTTTTTGCCCTGGCCCAAAGTGAGTTTTGGTGCAGGTTGCAAGTGTGCAACGGAAGCATTCGAATTGAAGCGGGCTGGCAACGTTTGGAGGAGGAGAATTCAACAGGAAGCGACAATGCGTTGATTTGAGTTTATAGCTGTTGATGAGATTTGCGCTATTTTGGCCCCCGAGTTTGTTATAAATAAAGTCAGGTGGTTCCTGCTAGCCAATTTGTAGTTGCAAATCCCCAGTTACTGCTCCTCTAGTGCTTCCTGTTAAACGTGTCTGTGCTGCGACTGCTGAGGACGTGTACACTACATATATAGCTGAGCAAAAATGTTGCTACCACCTTATATATGTATGTGCAAGAAGCCAACATTTTTAGCTAATTGAATCACATGAATGGCTCTCGAGTGGATTCATGCGAAACGACTGAATGCCCACGAAGGAATACACAAGTGACTCGCATTCGAATCGAATCATATCGCATTTAGTTCAGAAACTAAACCAATCAAAACGAACAAAAACATAAACCAAACCAAAACCCAAAGAAACGAAACTATTCAATAATTTCAATTAACTTTGACTGGGAATACTAACTAAAATGTGGCTGAGGGAATGAGTGGCCAAAAAATATAATCAAAATAAATAAATAAGCAAAACTTTTGCCTTCGAACATGATGACAAACATTGAGCCACATAATAAAGAAACAGAAAAAAAAGGAAAAAAAAACTTTCTAAATCAATTTTATGTGCATGAATGAAACATGAACGTGCATGCTATTGTGTAACAATTTATAACAAACAAACATATACACACACACACTCACACATACATACAGACACACAGACACTCAAGCACACACAGGGGGGGCAACGAGTCTGAGTTGAGACTCAACGGAAATCCATTGTAGAAAACTTGTAAAATGCCAAAACAATGGCATGAGAGCGCAGTGTAAACGTGCAAAACACACCTCAAAGGATTTAACACACACACACACACACAGACACACACATACACACTGCCTGCGGAGGGAGCCACGCCTGCGTCTCGAGCTGGCTGGTGTGTATTACAGCCAGCATATGAATTTAGTATTGAATTTAAATGCAAATTGCGTTTGCATGCAAAACGTGTGGAAAAGTGTATGGCAAAACAAAAGATAGTTCCCCAAACACACATACATATACGCAAGCTATATGCATATACATACATATATATCCATATAGACATCTTTATCAGCAGCCAGACTGGCCATTAAACTGACCCACATTAGACCGCCAGCCCATTCGATTACTTGATAAGCTCGATTTGATGGGCTATTCTAGAAATTGGCAAGTGCTTTTTGCTATCAAGACCTGGCAATCAGCAATGTGGTTCGATTATAATAATTATAGTGTTAGCTCTTTAATTAAATGGAGAGAAAGAGAAAACAAATAAGTGGATCTATTGAAAGTTCAATTAATTTCTTAAAGTTATTAAACTTTCCTTTATGCAAGTTTATGTAGTTTTAAGAATTACCTTCTTTTAGCAAAAAAAAAATATAAATAAATAAATAAAAATACAAATTTTTGTTGTGGAATAATATAAATAAATACGAGGATGGCATGAAGAGGTTACGAAAATAATGTTTTCCACATTAAATTAATTTTATGCAAATATAAATTATAAGTAATATTTTTTATATTTTTAAGTTAATTTTTTGACACGTATCTCTCTTTAAACATGAATATCTAAATAAATAAATATCAAGATTTGGAAATTTGTTGAAAATATCTAATATATCTAAATTATATATCTCAAAATTTTTCACATAGACTAGTAAAACTAAACTTAACTAACTTGTATTATTAAAACAAATTCATTATTATTTATTTATTTATTTTTGTATTTATTTATTTTTGTATTCATTTATTTTTTTATTTATGTATTTATCAATTTATTTATTTTATTTTATTTATTAATTTTTTATTTGTTTTTTTTTTTTATTTATTAATTTTTTTATTTATTAATTTTTTATTTTTTTTTTTTATTTATTAATTTTTTATTTATTTTTTTTTTATTTATTTATTTTATTTTATTTTATTTTTATTTTTTTTATTTATTTAATTTTTTTTTTTATAAGACTACTGATATATTTTGGGATTCATTTCATCGATAATCCTTAATACGACTTTAAACACATTAGACTTGACATTATTTCTTTTAAGAAAATAAATAATAAAGTTTAATAATGTCAATAAGTTTTAATCATTCTGCGCAGCTTTCTCGCAGATAAGTACTAATTATTTTATGAACGAAAATAATTCAAAACTGTTAAAATTTAACGATAAGCATATTAAATATTTTGTTTAATTAATTAACAATTTTTGTTTACAAAGCAGAAATGTCTTGGACTTTATGATCTAAGAAATTTTTCAATTGACATTGCAAAAACCCAGTCATAATAAAAATTTTCCAAATTAAAAAAAAAATATATATATATATATATTAAATAAATTCCTTTTTAATGATCAAAGATAAATATTGTTTTGCTGTATAATAAAAGCGTGCAATTTCTTAAAATACATATATTATAAATATTTTAATATCTGCTTAATGGCAAACAAAGTCCGCTATAATATTTATGAGCATATGCTGTTTACTGCTGCTGCTGCTTCTTCTTCTTGTGGCTTTTTTTTTTATATCAATATATTGATGCATTTATTATTAAAGACGAAAATGCTTAAAAGACGCTTTAATTTTAACGCATCAATTTTTATGGCTCGTAAAAGAAGCCCTTAAAGTACGCATATGCATATAGAGAGTTATAGATGTATATATATAAATGGATGTCTGTGTGTGTGTGTGTGTATGTGTGTGGGTTGTATGTGTGTATTTGCTGCTGTAGAAATTGGCTTATGGTACATATTTACACGCTGCATTGCGACATGATGTCGCAACATGACGCATGACTAACAAAAACTTTATGCAAAGTTCCCACCAAATGCAGCTGACAAAGTTTGCCAACAATTTGAAAGACTCTCTCTCTCCCATTGCAATGACTGGGTTAGCGTACAGAGTACAGAGTACAACAAAAATGTTGTCAGTTGTCAGTTGGCAGTTGGAAATCGTGCGAGGACAACTCGTTGACAATGCATAAGAACTCCGAATGGGTGTTTATTACAATGTGCTGAGCACGTTGAAGGGAGAGCAAGGCTGATGTTACTCACCTATAACATTCAAGCGAAATGCCATCGAAATCTTTGGCTCCGTATTCACCTGGCACTCGTAGATGCCGCTGTCACGTGGCTGCGCATATTTCACATGCAATGTCCAATCCTTCGAGTCGGCGGTGCGTACGACCTGCAAGACAAAATGCATAGATAAATCGTTAAGGCAATGTCAGGCGGTACGCAAATTTAGTTGATCAGATGGGAGTGGGGAGAGGGGAGTGGAGCTGGTAACGAGAGGCAGCTTTCAGCTGAGCCTGCCTTTTGGCAATGTCCTTGGGCGAAATTTAATCAATGCATACAAGCCAGGCAGGCAGGCAGGCAGGCAGGTGAGTAGCAACGAAATGCATACGCAATTAAGCTGACTTGGCTTACAAATGGTTCTGTCAAGCCACCCCATCTGGCCTCATTTAATAAGCCAGACGGGAGAGAGAGAGAGAGAGAGAGAGGGAGAGCTGGTAGTTGGGTACAATAAGTAGATTACGTATACGCACCTTGAAGCGTTCATCAGAAGTGTAGGTCAGAATGCCTGCAGTCAGAATGTGCAAATCGCGTTTTCTTATCCAAGATACCTGCAAATAGACAAAAGACATACACACACACATACATATATATACACATACATATATATACACATACATATATATATATATATATATAGAGTGAGCGAGAGAAAAGGACAATGAGCGCTTAAGTCAATTTTAAAAATTGCTTTGGCCCTGGCCAAAGGGGACTTGGCCAAAATAAAGATAGAAAATTTAATAAACCAAATGACAAAATGAACTAAGCGCTGTACAAAAACAAAAAGCCAAAAAATAAAAAAGAAATATATACATATATATATAAAATAAAACCAAAAAAATAAAGAAACAAAAAGAAGAGAAACTAAAAAACTTTAGCAAATACAGCAGCAGCAGCAGCAGCAGCAGCAGTGGCAGTGGCAGTGGCAGCGGCTGCAGACAAAGCGATTTGCGAGCAGACCTGCAGCCAGGCAGCATTCGGCAGCAGGACGAAGAATGAAGTGCGTGCCCAAAATGTCAGCGGCTTAAAGTTACCAAAGCCTTCGAAAAATGGTGGCTATAGCTGTCTGCCTTCCCACACACCCTCACCATATACCGCTAAAGCAGCCAAAAAGTAATCTGCAAACCTGCCGCAGGCAACCAAAACTTTTTGTTCATCTGAAGAAAAAAAGGGACAAAAAAAAAAGAATAATACACGAAAAACTGAAGCCCAAACTAAAAGTGTCAAAGTGGCAAAAGGAAACGGAATCCTCCCCAGCTACAACCCGAAAAAAAAAAATGAACTGCAAAGCGAAAGGCAAAACAGAGAGAAAGGTGCTACTAAATCTCGCTGGATGATGATGAGCTGGGTGTGGATTCGTTTGATGGGTCCCTGGCTAAGGTGCAAAAAAAAAAAAAAGAGTCGAAACCGAAAAGGCAAAGCTGAGCAAAGCTATGCAAAGCAGCGCCGCTCGCAATGATAGATTTAGTGACTGCTCTTTCGGAAAACGTCGCAGCAGCGCAAGGTACCAAACGAAAAAACTGGGAAAGTCTAACACAAACATGAAGAAAACAAAAAAAAAACAGATGCTAAGCATTCATTTGGGTTAAGCTGAAAACTTTCGACGGCACTGACCTTGCAACTAGCTCAGATTAATGATGCAATAGCTCTCTGGGAAAACCAACTTGAACAAATAGTTCTAGCTTTAGTTTGAAAAACGAAAGTACCAAAGTTTCGAGTGAAGAAATTTAAGGGTTGTTGAAATTGTTACCACTCGAATGCTAATTTGTGGTACTTTATAAGAAAATTCTTTAAACTAGAGTAAGATAAATGAAACTAGCTAAGATATTTTGTATATATGATTTGCTTTATAACTGGAAAATACTATAACTCGATTAATATGATTATGTAGAAGCACAGCTCTAGTAATCTACTTTGTAGCAGTGTCTTTTTCGCCTTCGGCAATTTATTCGCTTTATCTACAAAGTTAACCTTGCCTTAATCATTAAATGGTTCACACGCAAAGGTAATTTAAGACCAACTTGAACATAGAAAGCGAGCGAGTGAAGAGACAAGAGAAAAAAAAACTTCTGCCTCAAATACACACCTTGACAATAATGATAAGGTGTAAGTAGAAATATTTATTTGGTACAAGTATATACCTAAGTTGATAAAAAGAGCAATATAAAGTCTCTCTCTAGAGGTCAGAAATATTTGCTAACAACTGCCATGAGCTGAGTCTTAGACTTCAAACATTCTTAAAAATCTCTTAACAATTTTTTGTTATTTATAATTTATAACAATGAAATAAAAATTTGGTAAAAAAAATACTTAAAAATACTAATAGTGTTAGGGTTATGAAAACAATCAAATAATTTATAAATTTAATATTCCAAATAAATATTTCATTTATCAGCTGTCAAGTGCTATTTAACTATTTACCTTCTTTTTATTTATTTAAAAGAAATAAAATACTTTTAAATATTATTTGTCAACTTCTATGCTTAATAGAGCTTGGGATCTGAAAATTCATTGCTTCAAACAAGCTTTTCAGCCATTTTAGCAATGTATTTGATTATTTTAACAATTTTTAAAATAATTTTCTTTTTATTTTAAAATGATATTATTACTCACAAATCTAGTTTATTTTTAATTATGTTTTAGCAATTTAAGCAATTTTTTAAACAGACATATGTATATGTTTTTATTTATTGAAAATCGAAATTTGAACAGTTCATACATTTTTTTTTGGCAATTTTCACAAAAATTTTAGTTATTTTTCAACCAAAATCTAGCAATTTTTGCTTGAAAGATTCTGTCAGCATTAACTTCCATAAGCATAAAAACAATTCTAATCAAATTGTGTTATATCCAATAAATTATTATTATAAATATTTGTAAAATTTCGTAATGTAAATTTTGCAAAAATTAACAACTTTAGTCTACTCTAAAACCCTTTTGATCACATTATAAATCTATATCAGCATTATTTTAATTAACACTCGATTCTTACAGCTTATTTTTCTACTTTCCAAGTTGTACAATAAAAACTTAAATTTTTGTTGTACCTCAAGTAAAGAAAAACTCGGCATTAATTGATTGGCACTCATTTCTATACACAGCAAAAATATTTCACAGCAAATGCAAACAAGCTTAACTTGGGGGAGAAGCCACAAGAGAAAAAAATGAAGAGAGAGAGAGAAAAAAAAAGAAAATTGAACAATGTTGTAAAGCGAAAGAAAAACGCAGTGAAATAAACTTTAAAGTTGATGAAGCAAGGCAGAGCAATCAATATATATGAAAACAGCTAAAAAAAAAAAAACGAAATTAAGAGAAAAAACAGAGAATCGCGGAAGATGAAACACAATGCAAAACCATAAACTAAACTTTCTGAGGGTGGTAGCCTGCCAATGGACTCGACAAAGCAGTAAACAGCACAGTGTTGAGGGCAAAGGACATTCAAGCAAGAAAATTACCAAAAAAAAAAAGAAAAAAAAAAAATGGCAGTTGATGAAAGATGATGGGGCAAGCAGACAATGAAAGCGGAACCGGAAAACGATACGAGTAGCTGAACAAACTGGAAAAAAAGCAACTCCAGAAAAAAAGAAACTCTAGTGTAAAAAAAAAAACCAACTTTGGTGACTTTGTCGACTTTGTGGACATTGGCGGTAACTTGATTTTCAGCTTGACTAGTCCCTGGCAAGGTCAATATTTGCCTGGGCGCTAGTTAAAACTGCATAAAATATACGACAAAAAAAAAAAAGGAAAAACGCATTTTAAGATAAGCAACCACACACATACACACACACTCACACAATGGCCGAGCCACTTGACTTACCGATTTATCGCGCAGATTCTCCACTCGACAATTGATGGCCGCTGTGTGTCCCGTCCTGGCGGTAATATTCCGTGGCATGCCAAAATCAAAGACTGGCGGCGGATAAGTTGTCTCATCAACTTGGTCGTCCACCAGCTCATCCAGTCCATTGTCAAACTGCGCCACATTGTTGTGGTGCAAGTGGTGGTTGCCATTCCCATTCCCATTCCCATTCCCATTCTCGTTCATATTGTGGCTATGGCTGTGGCTATTCACCAAGGAGGCAATATATACATCATCCACAGCCGCAATGGATGGCAACAAGTCGTTGTCTATGAGCCCATCATCAGCTGCAAAGAGAAAACCGAGAGAAACATTGAAAATTGAGAAATTGATAAATTGAGAAGCGAGAAGCAAAAAGCAAGCATCGAGAATTGAATAAGCAAATGCCACAATTGTTGATTGAATTGCCTGCCTACAAAACTTCATTTACAGCTTAGGTCATGGGAAATTGAAAAAAAACGTGGAAATGTTTTAGTGCAAAGACTAGTGCGGGTGGAAGATACCCTTACTTAGAAAATATCCTTACTGAGATAATGGGAAATTAAAGTTTCCTACTTTGAGAAATCCCAACTCAAAGCTATTGGTTCGTATTATTCAGTAGAATATATAAAAAAAAAATTAGATTTATATATACATTTATAAATATTGATTTCAAATCTATAAAAAAAATTGGGTATATACATTTTTTGGTCTCTAACTTAAGTACTTTCCGAGATAGAGAGACTTCAAAATATCTTTCACTGCCTATTACATGCACCTCAACAATAAACGGTAAACCCATCTTGATTTATTAATGGGTATACAGAGGATAAAAGGCACTTATGTCTAATAGCCAAATGCATAGAACCCCTAAACAAAAGGGTATACAAAGCCGAGTGCATTGAAAGCAAATTAATTAAATGCCACTCAATGCCCAGAGCTCAAGTGCCTGAGCATGTGAGAAAAGTCAAAAGGAGATTGTTCAGATGCAAGATGTGAGAGGTATAAGTGTGTGAGTATGTGTGTGTGTGTTGTGTGTCTGTGTGTATCGTGTGTACTTGAGCTCACTTTGCAGACAGCTGAAATGACGACTTGGCTTGAAAGACAATGGCCAATAGAATGCAGCAGTTACCCATTGGCGGAAAATGCTCGTTATAATAATTATAAAAAGCATTGTAGACCAACAATCAAACGTTTTCCTGAGCTCTCTCTCTCACTGCTCTCTGCTCTGTGAGCACAGCTCTTTAGCTAAACAACGGAAATTGTTTTTAATTAAAATAAACGAGCGCTTTAATGGCCTTGCGGCCGGAAGTGCACATAAAACAGAATTCTGCTACGCATTCCATTCACGCGTTTGCCAAATAGTCATAAAAATAAAAAAATAACAAAAAATTGACAACTCTGAAATTACAGTTAATGAGCGCAATAGAAAACGTGCAAAGTAGAGAAAATAACAGTTTTATATATATATAAGAATATATATATATATATATATATATATATATATATATATATTTAGTCAACGAAATCTAAAATTGTTAACAGCTGTATAGCTGTACTTAAGAAACATATTCCACAGAGATCTGTTCTATATTTAGATGCTAATGCTTATGAAAGGAGTGAAAAAATGATTACAAATAATTAGAGATTGATTTATACATATTTTATGCACGATATAAGTAAATCGGACAAAGATTAAAAATATTATTTAATTATTTATTTATATAAAGATGTGAAATAATATAAAATTAAATTTAACTTATGAGGTAAAACCCTGGCGATAACAAAATATATATTATATAATTTTTGTTTTACTTTTTTCTCCTATATATATATATCGTTTATAGCATGCTTATATACAGCTTAAAAAAAAAATAAAAATAAATAAAATAAATAAAAATAATAAAATAAATAATTCATTTTACAAATTTTGTTTAATCATTCACTTAAAAATGAGCTCTGTTTTAAGTATTCGTTGAGCTTTTCTCAAAGTCCGACAATAAACCATTTTCACTCACACTTTGAAGAAAAGAACTCAAAGAGTAACGAATTGCAACCGTTCTCAACGCATTCGCTCGCACTCAGACTGCGATGCTCTGTTTTAGGCTTTTTTTTTTCCATAATCGTCTTGCGAGAGTTGTATGTGCATTTAAAGTCGGTCTGCATTGCCATTTTGAGGTCACCATCATCCCGAATAAGTTGCAGTGCGTGAGCGTCTATCGTATAACTCGCGAAATAAGTCTCTTTCAAAGAGTATAACGCGAACAGCTCAACGCAAAACTCTTAGACGAAGACAGAAACGGAAAACAAAATATTTCCTTGCTCATATAAATGTTAATTTTACATTTATAGGTATTTTATTTGTATAAGAAAAGTACTATTTTACTTGTATAATTAATATTATATTATAAATTGTCTTAAACAGTTATCAAATATTTCCATAGAATATTTCAGTGCACATATATATATATATATATATATATATATATATATATATATATATATACACACATATACATAAATATACACATATATCCATAAAAATATTTTATGCAGTCTCTTAAGAAATGTCTGACATTTCATTGACCGTTTATCCAAAGTTCAAAGTTCACACTTCACACTCAGAATGAATGAATATATATGATGGATATATATGATGGATATATGCATGATATGCACGCCCACAAACCCACACATACAGTTAACAAACACACACACACTCACGCACACACACACATTAAGCACGCTCGACCGCGCACAAATTCCAGTGACTCGTGCATTATCATTCTTCAGCTTCTCGCACTATTTTTAGGTTTTTTTTTTTTTTTTTTTTTTCAAGTGCAACACTTGCTGGCATTCCAAAGTAAAATGCATATTTTTGCATTTGAATTTATTTGACATTTTAATGAGCGCATAATGTCAGAGCCGAGACTGAGTGAGAGAGAGAGAGAGAGAGAGAGAGACAGCGACAGGTAACAGCGACACTTAGAATTCAACGTGCGCGGCTGCTTCTCAATTTAGCTCGTTGCCACTGTCGCTTCACGCCCAACAACTGACGGACCCCCTCGCCCGTCCAAAGACCGACCCCCACTCTCTACATCCTAACTGTAACTCTCTAACTGGGTCACTCACTTTGGCAGGCGCTGCTGTTGCCGCTGCTGTTGCTTTCGTTGCTGTTGCACTTGAATCTTTTAGGCCGTTGTGGCACTTGTGCATGTTAGACACAAAAATCTAAATTATTTAAGTGCCCACACACACAGAGAGTGGGTGAGTGGGTGGCAGTGGCAGGGAGAGGGCAAAACAGGTGGGAGACAGATGCACACATCCGTTATTGCCATGTGTCAGACGCTGCTCGCGCAACTAGCAGATACCCTTTACAAAAAAAAAAAAAAAATGCCTAAAGTGAATGAAATATCGCTTAAAGATAGATAATTCTTTTCTTTTTTTTTAAAGCTAAGCCAAAATTGATGCGCCTGCTGGCTGACTGATAGAGTCGTTAGCGCTAACAAACCCTTTTTCAAGTGCTCTCATGTACAGGGTATAGAAAAAGTTAACTACACAGACGTATAAAAAACATGCAAAAAAAAAAGCGCCAAAGTGAGTATTGCACTTGCTGCTGCTGCTGCTGCTGCTGCTGTTGTTGTTGTTGTTTGGCTTTATGCTGCAGACACACACACACGCACACACACACACACTCATTCACTCACTCCCTCTCACACACACACACACGCATGCACACTCGAACGCTCATATTTTTTGGCATCATTTAGATGCTCGTCGAGCAACTGATGCAAATTTAATTTGGACACCTCACACAAAAAGCGCGCGTAAGCTGAAAGGGGGCGAGTAGGGGCTGCTGCTGTTAAGGGAGCTTTGCTGCTTGTGGTATACCCATGGGGATTTGGTTAAGGGTAGCTATCTGCGCCATAACTTGCGCTTGAGTGTGTATGAACTGCAACTAATGATGTTGCAGGCACTCGAATGCGCCTTTTTGATTTAACGATCGACTTTTTTTTTTTTTCCTTTGTTGTTGTAAGTGAAATTCTGTTTGTTGTTGTTGTTGTTGTTGTTGTTGATGATAACGCGGCATGAAGTGTTTGAAGGTTGCAGATTGGTTGGCATTGCGGGCCAGAGCCTAATGACTGGTTTGGCTTGGTTTGGTTAGCTCGTTGGCTGGCTGGCTGCGGTTTATGGGTTGCCTTTTGACTTTTGGTAGAGTGTTTTTCTCTTTTGTTGTTGTTTTGTAGATATATATTTTGTGGATTTCTGTTTCGCTGCCTATTTTTTTTTTTTTTTTTTTCTTTTTCCGCACAGCCTATAAAGTTTCTGCGCCATTGCACAGAGTTTATCAGAAACTTAACTGCAGCAGAATGCGGAATAAACAAACAAAATTTTTTTTACCTTTTCCATCAGTTGAGAATGAAATCAAAGTCAAGCCTTTGATTGAACTTATGGAACTGATAAATTGACTTCCGAATCAATGCAAATATTATGCTGGCTCAAGGGATCAAAATATGTTTAGCTGCTTTAGGTGTGTGCATTAAGCTGCTTTGCGGATTTGCAGCCGATTGTTCGCTGAATGGCTGCCAAATAGGCGGCCAAATACATATATATATATATATATAGGGCAAAGTATATACACACACTTGAAGTATATGGGAATTTCAAGTACAATAGATACTGAACGTGCTTTTCAGCAATTATAAGCAGCGTCAAGGTAGGGGAGACGTGACTGAATGCTTGCTATTTAGAAACACAAATCGATGTGAGTGAAACAGCACAGATGCGAGGCTATTTATAGATATATATATATATATATATATATATATATATATATATATATATATATATATATATATATAAAGATATATACATATGTATATATGTGTATGTATGTACTTCAACATTCTTCTGGTTTGTCCCATTTTGTAACCCCAAAAATCTAAGGCAAACAAAGGCAAAGACGCGCATTGTCTGCGACGCAAATAAAATATATTTTCGTGGAATAAAAAAGAAGATATTATGGGTATTATGTTTTTAATGTCAGCCAACGTGAGACAAGCTCAAAGCTGAAATAATATTAAAAAAAAATAAAACGCTCTGTTCAAGCAAGTAACAAATGCTGAGCGATTATGAAACGTGTTGACTTACTTAAACAATGTGCGCAGTATTTTATGGCAATATAACGAATTTATGCAACAAGTAAACATAAATATAATATATAGATATATTAGATAGAGCCTAACTATAAAAATAAATAATGCTGTCATAGCTTTTAACTATTAAATATAAATAAAAGTAAAACATATTCGTTATTTATTTATTGAAATCAATTCTAGAGAAAACTTCAATTGTATTATGATAAAGCCAAAAAAAAAAAAAAAAACAAGTAAGAAAGCTATAGTCGAGACTGCTCGCTACGAGATACCCTGAGCCCCGCAAAAAATATGATACTCTTCTATATATAATTTTATAACTGATTCCCGATAAATGTCAAAATCGATAACTCTGCAACGAAAAAGTTATCGATTTTCTAAAATAAACTCGTATACCGCGTACAAAACACGGACCTAACCAAAAAAGAATGAAGTCTCTAGCTCTTCCAGTTGCTGTGATCGACGCGTTCATACATACGGACGGACAGCCGGACATACGTACAGGCTTATTTTGTGGGGTCTGCCACGCCTACTTCAGCCTGCTATATACTTTTAACAAAACCATTATACCCTAATTTCCCATTTTCAATGAGCTCAGGATATAAAAATAAATTGTGCTGTCATAGCTTTTAACTATAAAATATAAATAAAAGTAAAAAAAAAAGTATTTTTTTATTTATTGTAATGTGTTGACAATTCTAGAATTTAAACTTATGAAAACTATAATTTTATTCTGATAAGTCAAAAAAAAAAAAAGTATAGAATAGTTAAATAGCAATATTATAACATTGCCCTATAGAAATGTCCCCAGCTATGCCCCATTTCATTCATATTAATTATGAATAAAAGATGTAAAGGTCTTGTAAGACATGTTGCCATGATATACATCAACTATCCAACTAACAGTTATTATTATTATTATAATTTGCATATGAGTTATTCCTGACTACTTAAGTAGAGCAAACGACTTAAAGCATTTAAGCCACTGAAAACAGAACTGCTTTAAGCGTACTCAGGAGAGGGTCACAAAAGGGCTTCTGAAAAATTCAATAAGCTGCTCATCTTAAGCAACAGCAACGCCTGGGTCCATCTCGTTGACTTTGCCTACAACGCTGTCTCTGTATGCCTTTGTGTGTGTATGGCATATTTATTAAAATCGTTGTGCACAATTTTATTTTGCATATCAAAAGGCAACTTGGGCTCGTTGTTGTTGTTGTGCAGATGCCATCTATGGGAACAGGAGCTACCCAGCGGGCCAATGCCTGCTTATAGATGTATATAGCATACAAAATAGCACACAAATACACACACACACAGAGTTTGAGTGGGCAATGCGCGTTCAGAAATTGTTGTTGTGGTCAAGCAAATAGCTGAAGGCGTCAAAAGCCTACTCAAATAGACTACAGCTACTCGAGATGGTTTATGATAGCCGCACAATTTTTATTTTTATTTTTTTTATTTTTTCACTTTTTTTTTTTTTTTGAATATCATGGATTCTTAGCCACTTAAAAAAAAGCCGGGGCAGCTTCACTTAACTGCAGCGCCAGTCAACAGCCAAGCCTTGGGCTGTTTGCAAAAGTCTCTGCATGACAGCAGCAGCTGCCGCTGCAGCTGCTGTAAACTGACTGCAGCTCAATGTAATACAAGAATTA
Organism: Drosophila stalkeri; assembly: GCA_035047405.1. Taxonomy (NCBI): domain Eukaryota; kingdom Metazoa; phylum Arthropoda; class Insecta; order Diptera; family Drosophilidae; genus Drosophila; species Drosophila stalkeri. Next base: position 4,824,910 of record JAWNPR010000039.1, on the reverse strand, counting down.
ATGGCATCCGTTGCGTTCATTGACATGGCATTTACATCCGCCCACTCGCACAGCACTAGAGACTAGAAAAATCTATAGAATATACATATATAAATTTGCGCTCAGCTACAGCTTACACTTCATTTAACAATGTTGCTGACAGCCGTGGCGATGCATTAATCAAATATTGAATATACGTTGAAAACTAATTTGGAAATCGTAGAAGAGCAGAGCAAAGGTAGGCTAAATATATTAGCTATGCAAAAATTCAATTTAGAAACTTAAAGGTAAAAAAAAAATCATATTAAAATTAAATTTAAAATATATATATATTTAAAAGCAGAAACCACACTAGCGCTCGTTTTCTTTTAACTTCATCCATTAGCTAGTCCTTGAGAAAAATCAATAAAAAATTATGATAAGCTCGAAAAAAAAGGTTTTATTTGCTTTCCACTTAAGCGCGTTATACCCTGTATATGTTCGTCATTTTTTTTTATATCTGGCTTAAATGGCTTACGAAAAGTTTGCTTCTGTGAGGCACTCAACAACTATGAGCTATTCCTCTACCACTCTATCGACTATATAATAAAATAAAAAAAAAAAATGTAAAAATCTAAAAGAGGATAACAATCTTGTCATATAAGTCTCACAATTCCCATTATGAGCCCATTGCCTTTTAATGAAAATTAACAATTATGAAAACCTAGTAAAGTGCTTTATTTTTCTTGGAAGAGACTAAATATCAGCATTCACTTGAAGCAATTTTCAAAGCGAACCATTTAAAGGCTTCAACAGCTTCTGCAGGCATTGAACTCGCATTCGATTTTTGATGTTCGTGAACAATAAGAAATCGTTAGATGCCAAATCAGGGCGATTGACCCAATTATTTTTCATTTTAAGTACTCTCATGTCTGAGTCGATTCGTGAGTGCTCGCATTGTCTTGATGAAGTTTGATTCCACCAGTCCATTGGCTGGTATTCCCAAATTCTCCGAATACTTCTAACAAATAAAAAAAATGTTTATATACAGCATTGTACTGTGTGCGGTTTCTCTAGAGGAACAGTGAACCAATTGAAATATTTATGTAAAATTCTGTCAGCTTAAATTATTAATTATATAGGTAATTCTAATAACTTAATTACAATAATTATTTTAATAATAATAATATAATAAATAAGAATAATTGTTATAAAAATTATTTATTTTTAATTATTATAATTACCCATATAATGAATTATATATTATATATATATGATCCTAATTTATTTTATCTAACAAAATATAAAAATGATCAATTTTGAGAGTTTGAGAAGAGCTTCTTTATTTTCATAAAAAGTGCAAATATTTAACATAATTCAATTAACTGCTTATTTTTGCACATTTTTTATATGAAGAAAGAAAAAATGTAAAATTAAATATTTTTAAATAAATTTTAAATATTTTTAAAAATATTAGAATTATTTAAAAACAAATATTTTTATATATTTAGAAAAAAAAACATTAAATATTATTATAAAAATATTAATATAAATATATAATATTAAAAAAAATAAAATATTTTATAAATTTAATTAAAAAATATGTTATAATACTTTCAAAAATTAATAAATAAATAAATATGGTGTGATATGATATGATCTGCATGAAATTTTCGACATTTATTCATTCTGCATAATAATATTTTCATTTTAAGCCAAAAAATTGGCAATATAGGATAGAAAAGCGCAAAGCAGCTGCTCAAATAAAAAATAAATAAAATTAAAATAAAAATAAATTTTAATTTTGGCTTTAATAATTGTCTAAATAATTTTTTTTTTTTTCAATATTTTATTCACAAGTGACAGCTCAATCTAGTTATACATAAAAATAACAAAAGATATGAAAAGATATATACATAAAAAAATTAGGTTTATATACATACATATATTATTACTATTGCAATTCTAGCAAAATAAATGCAAAATTCTCTAGCTCAGTGCAGTGGCACAATAAACAGATTTTGTGCAAAAACAAAACCCATTTGCTTTGAGAGGCTACTTCCGTGTACAACTTTTGCTGGATTAAGTTCGCTGTGTAGTAATATTATTATTATATTTTATGTTCATGCTTTGCTCTTTGCTTTGTTCTTATGGCTTATTGAAGTAGTTGGCTAACTCGTCAAATAGTTTTATCATCATCTGCAGTAATTTGCCAAAAAAGATATATATATATATATATATATATATATATATATATATATATATATATATATATATATATATATATATAATGGTATAGCACACATAACTTTAATATAGTGTACGCAATTTCATGTTGGCACTCAAAAGTCATACAAAATTCATAGGGTTTTGCCATAAATCTCATACGCCAATGACAATGCCTGTCAATAATGTGGAAAGTTTTTCGTCTTGACAAACAACAGCGAGAACAAAGTTTATTAAGTTTGTGCCATGGCGTAAACCATATTAAAATACACTTTGCAACAACAAGACACACACACACACACACACACACACATACACGCACACACACTCATGATAATCACTGAGGAAAATCGAATAATATGAAGTGAAATTGAAAAAAATAATGTTGCCTACTTATGAGCGCCGTCTGAACTGAACTACTTCAAAAACGCATAAAAAATCAATGGCAACGAATGTGCGCAATAAATGTCAGTGAAAACGCAAACAACAACAACAACGACAATAAAGAAAATGAAAATGAAAATGAAAACGCCAAGGAAAACTTCACATGCTGTATTCTCTACTCTCTCTTATTTTTTGCTTTTCCTAAAGATTTTTTGCCGCTTCTTTTTTCACATAACATACTTGTGTCTTCATATAAGTGTAGCAGATGGAAGGGCGAGAAGCGTGAGCGGTGCTTAGCTGTGAGCCTGAAGTGAGCGTGTGAATTGGTCGCGGGGCATACAAATTGAAAATCCGCCATAAATTGAAGAAGAAGGCGAAAGCAAAGTCTGCGTCTCAAAAGCTGATGACAATTTATTGTTCACACTTGTAACTGATGATGGTGCTTAGGGCCACACACACACACACACAGCACACACACACACACACGTGCAGCAATTTGTGCCATGTGTTTGCCCAAGTATATTTCATTGTCTGCAGACCAAGCAAAAAAAAAAAAAAAAAAAGTAGGCTCTACAAATTGCTAGCCATTATTTCCAAAGTCAATATACGATATATATGTTTTATATATAGAAAACACATATATATATATATACATACACATATATACACAACATAAATTTGATTCCGTTTTATATTTCAGCTGGCCAGGTGCGCGTGTGTGTGCGTGACACTCGATGATTTAAACGGCAGCGCTCAACTTTTGCATAACTTGCTCATTCAATTCTCTCTCTCTCTCTCTCACTTTTTCTTTCTTGCTTCTTTTCTTCATTTTCGTGCGCTTGTAGTTGATTTTCATTTTCAACTTTAGCCATTTACAATGGAGTTTAGCGCGCCGACTTGGCTGCCGGCTAAGTGGTTTCATAACTTCCATTCAAAAACTACTCGCATCTCTCGGCTTCAAACTTTTCCAATACGCGCACAAGGCTAAAACAAAAAACCAACTAAATTTCAAACCAAAAAAAAAAAAAAAAAAAGCTCAAAGGATATGTGCCTGCCATTCACAAAGCTTGGCTGGCGGCCGCTTTAAATGAAGCGGCAAATGATTTAAGATGAAGCTCCTCATCGTGCATTGCATAACAAATTTGTTGTTGCCCCATTACAGCTGGACAGCGCCTGTTGACGCGCCGCCAGCTTCAGCTCCATACTCGTTCATCACATTTAAATTCATAACAGCGGAAAAAAAAAATGTACGACGAGGCGGAGAGAAAAAATTACAAAATATAAGAAATGGCTCTTGGGGCAAACAACAGGAATCCATTTTGTTGTTGTTGTTGCCGACTGTGAGCGAAATTTATGAGGCTCGGTATAGCTACTAAGTCGCAGCTAATAGCGGCTTTAGAATTTATAGAGTTTTCGTCTGCGGCTTAGCAGTGCTTGGGCCATGGACACTGAGCACGTTACGTATACGCAATATCAATAGAGCCAAAGCCACACGGCTGCCACATAAAGTTTGCCGCTCACGAAACGAGCGAATGTGTGCGGATATATATTACTAAAATTGGGCAAGTTATACGAAAAGACTTGAGCTAGAGCATAGAATCGAGCTTAAGTTATATAGATGGCAAATCAAGTTAAGATTAAATAAATACGTTTGTTTTTTCCTTCTAAGCATATAAAAAAATCAACTTTGATTCTATTATGAATCAATGTTTCATTCTATAATAAATAGTAAACAATAAAACACAGTAGCGATTGACTTATCAGAGATTTAATACTCTATTGAATAGCAAGCAAGCAATATAAAAATATTATATAAAAAATTTCTATTTTTATATCAATTTTTTAAATTTTATTTTATATAGAAAATTTATAGCAAATATTTTTTTTTAATTTAAAAATTTAGTATGGTAAATTTTATTTAAAAATTAAATAATAAATATATATATAATTTTCATATTTGTTATGGTAAATTTGATTTTCAAATTTTTAATGCTAGATAAATTTGTTTACAATAAATATAAATAATATATATAAAATATAAATATATTCATATATTTAACAATAAAATAAAAGAAATAAATATATATTTATATATTCAATTATTTCAATTTTTTGTATGACATAATTTGTTTAAAATTTTTTAGTGAATTTATTTTTGTTAACTAAATAAAAATAGCATATAAAAAATATAAAAATATATTCAAATAAAAACAAAAAAAGAAATAAATATATATTTGTATATTCAACAATGTCAATATTTTTTATGGAATATTTATTTAATTTTTAATGAATTTATTTTTGCATACCAAATATAAATAGGATATATATATATATACAATAATTTAAATTTTTCAATATTTACGCATGTTACTGGATAGAGTATACAAAATTTGTAGTGCCTGAATCCCTCTCTTCTTTTGTGATTATTTAAAGCTAAGGCCTATTCTACTTTTTTGACATATTATTGGTGTAATTTTTGCGGCAAAACGTTTAGTTGAGCCACATAAATAATAAATAAATAACATAAATACCCACACACACGTACACAGAGAAGGATAGAGAGAGGGAAAAGGGGCTAGAGAGCATAGAGGGTTGGGCATTCAGTCAGGCGTGAGGTTCTGAGGTTTAGAAGCGGTTTACATAATGATGACCTACGTGCAAAAGACGAACCATTTCCATTGTTGTTATAGACTTTTCTTCTAGAATCTTTGTTGCTTCGGCTTTGGCTTTGGTTCTGGTCATGTGGCTGTGGCTGTGGCTGGGGTAAGGGTCTTGATTTACAAGCCGGTTAGACAAGCTCGTGTAAATGGGCCAGAGTCAACCTCGACTGAGTTATAACATGGGCTGGCTTCTGTATTAATTTGCATTTTGTTGACTCAATTCATGCAGCAAAATGTTTTTACATAGATTTAGCATAAAATATTTAAAACAATTTCTGAATCGCAGGCAGCAGGCAGGCAGCACAAAAAAGTGCAAACGTTTTGTAAAGTTTTTCCTTTATTTTAATTATTTTCTTTTTCTGCATTACTTTTCTATATATAAATGTATTAGGGGTAGTCCCGCCATCGATATGCAAATGCGTTGCCACAGGGAGAAAGAGAAAGAGAGAGAGAGAGAGAGAGAGAAAGCAAAATCAAATTGAAAAACTTTCAAGTGCTCGCAACTAATAGTCGTAAATATTTATGCATTCATGTGTAAGCCGGGCAAATGAAATTCAAATGTCTGTCCAACTGTCTTAGCTAGATTTAGCCGCAGTCCTTGGCCACGCCCTCGAATTGAGTATGTCGGGCGGTAGTTCAATCAATGCTGGCAGCTTTCATTTAAATCCATGTTATGTGCCAAGATTATATCACAATTGAGTTTTGCCAGCATCAAACTCCAAGCAAACCAAAAACGAAAGAAAATTCACATATTTTCCTAGTGTATATATATATTGCTAATGAAATTGAAATGGAAATTGTTTGGTCATGGCTATAGATATGGTCATTTTACAACACTGGCCGTGAACTATATAATTAATATTAGGGCTTGAATAAGAACTATTCAGCAAATAGCCAATCGACAACAGCATCATTTAATTATTAAATTGAGCAATATTATTATTGTAAAAGAATTCAAATGAAATTCTCATGCATTGCAGTTGCATGTATTTTTGTTATTTTACAACACTGGCTGCAGGCAATGCAGCCATTTTTCATTGGAAAACTGCTGAAATAATGTTGTTCATAATGTAATTTGAATTCCATGGAAAATAAATAATGTGTAGCAATTTCATTTAACAACAGAATATTTAAAATAATTAAAAATTATGCAACACTCGTTATGGGTTGTAAATAAACTCTTATGTTACTATTAAATTAAATTTAAAAAAAAAAAGTGTGCTTTCAATTTAATTAGCTTATTTATAGAAGAAAAGCAAACTTTTGATTGTAAATTTCTTAGATAAATTTCAAATTTGGCAACACTAAAAAATATTGTATACCTAAAATATTGTATAAAATTCTATTCCTTTTCGCTTTCTACTCTTTTCCACATACAATAAAATCTCATAGGAAAAAAAATATGTATTTTAATTTCGCTTTTTGCCGCTGCTTCAACTCGCATCGATTTAGATAACTTTGTCGCTTTCGCTTTGCTCTTCAATTTCATTTAATTTGTGGCAGCTTAGCAAGGCCGCTTTGCAACAGACTTTTGAAATATTTAGCAATCTATGTAAACAAATAAGAGCATGAGCATCATCATGGCATATAGCCAACAGAACAGCCGCCATGCCAGCGTCATTTTCATCTGCATCTCATTGAGGCTCCTCTGGCTAGGGGCTCAGCTCAACTCTGCTCGGTTGCCATATCCTGGTTGCCAACTAATATAAATTTATGTCCTTAAGAGCGCACAGTGTGACACAGACACGCACAGCAAATTAAAATCAACTGGGAGCAGTCGTTATGGAGGCTTTCACTTTCGCTAATGTGTTATGAGAGGCAGTCAGCCAAGTCAAGCCAAGCCAAGCAAAGCAAACCGAAGCAAAGCTCAGTTCTGTTGAGTCAAGCAAACCAACCAGTGAGAGTTAATAAGCGGTGGGCGTATGTATGTGAATATGTGTGAGTGTGTGTGTGTGTGTATATGTGAGTGTATGTTTAAGCAAATAGGTCGCCAGTTATACACACACTCTGTCGCATTTTAACGCCCTGAAGCTTACATTGTAGTCGTCGTCGTATTTGCCCAACTGAAAGACACCGCCAACAAACGGCAACAAACAAGTTAGTGTTAGCTAGTTATATATTTCTGACTCACAAATACCCTGTAAATAGCTAGTAAATATCTTGCTTAAATAAATGTGTAATTTTAATAATATTCTATATAAAAGCATTTGTAGAATTATTTTTAGAGCTGTGAAACATATGACCAAATAAAATATGTATACAATAAGAATCGTGCTGCAACCATATTTCTTCCTGTTAAATACTGAAATTTTCTGAAAATTGGGTACTTTTTTCAACCCAAAAATTATATTAATTTTGTTATATATAAATATAATTTCTTCATTTATAAATAATTTCTGCATTTATGATCTTTTTAAAATAATGAATCAACTTTGAAGTCACAGCTCGAAGGCACTGCTATTTTTGTGAACATAACTGAATATAAATCATATATATATATATATATATATATATATATATATATATATATATATATATATATATATATATATAATAATTTAAAAACTTTAAATCATATACTGTCTTAAAAGAGCTCAATTTTAACATCAGCCAGATTGCAATCTTGCCTAGTGAAATAAATCCATCTCATTCAAAGGATTACTTAAAATTGCAATGCACAATGCATTGTGAGAAGTTTATCTAAGCAATAAAAACGGAATATCAAAATACATATACTGTATATAAAAATTATATTTAAGTTTCATGACTAAAGAAATTTCAATAAAAATATTAAACAAAAATGTCTTTTCAATTAAATAATAATTATTTTATAGTTATCTCGTATTTATCTCTTACATAATTGACTTAAATGACATCAACTAAGCAAATTAAAATAAAAATAATAATCAAAAATTTCTTTACAATTAAATAATAATTATTTTATAGTTATTTCGTATTTATCTCTTACAAAATTGACTTAAATGACATCAACTAAGCAAATTAAAATTAAAATAGTCAAACATTTATATTTAATTAAATAATAAATATTTTATATTTATCTCTTACATAAGAAATTTATATGAGACCAACAGAAGGAATTCAAATTAAAATTAAAATTAATAATAATATTTTATATTTATCTCTTATATATCTCTTACATCATATAATAAAAAATTAAAAAAAAGAAAGAAATTCTTTATTTATCTGTTACATAAGATATTGATATAATACCAACAATATAAAAGATTCAGTTAAAATTTCTTGTCTAATACACACATTTGCCTAGCAATAATACTTCTCACACAGCTCAATATACCCCTTTGGCAATTGCTGTTTACAAGGCATCAAAAAGAACTCTAAGAAAATATGCATTAAAAGTTGAATTTTTGTGGTACTGTGGTTATTGTATGTGTGTGTATGCGAGTGTGTGTGTGTGTGTGTGTGTGTGTGTGTGTGGGTGTGTGTTTGTATGAACCGCAAAAGTCAAAGCAAAAAAAAAAAAAAGAGAAAAAAGAAAAATTAAACTTAAGATTAAGGCGAAGCAGAAATGTTCTGGCCGCTGGCAGGAGTGTCGCTTTGGGGGATTACCAAGCAGCGCAAATGCTGACAAGCATATAAACACACCTACACACACACACACACACATACACACGCACACAGTCATCAACACACACTCATGTTTAATCAGATGCGCATACATACATATCTGAGTGCGAATTTACAGATGAAGTCTGTGCCTGTGACTTGGCATACGTATGTGTGTGCGTGTGCGTGTGTGTGTATTAGTTTTTTTTTTCGCTTATATTTTGTTGGCTGTATATTTACACTTTCATTTCATTCAGCAAGTCACTTTGTTTACTACACATTAAACTTGCCTCACACTCTGCCCCTCTGCGAGTGATTAAAAGTTTGAGCATTTAGCAAATTGTATCTAATCCCAACCACACTTTCTTAGTTCCCGTTCTTTTCTAACATACGGCAATTTCTTTTCGGTTATGTTAATTAGAGCACGCACCAATAAACAACCTACAAGCAAATCGTTGTCAGGCAATCAACAGTGAGCAATATACGAAGTTCGAATTCCCATTTCTATTTCCACATTTCTAGACTTTATTCTCGCTTCTCGTCTCTTCTTCTTTTCGCAGCAGCAACTTTGAGACTGTTTGATTTGGCTTTTGGTTTTTGTTTTTTTTTTTTTTTTTTTTGCGTCTTGGCCTGGCCAAGACATTTGTGGCCTGATTTGATTTTCGTTTCAAGTGGCACATGCGATTTGGCATTTCAATTTGCTCTCTCGACCCCGCCCAATCCCGCCACGCTGCCATCGTCCAATTATTATGCAACAAACAAATAATCGAATATGCTTTTTGAAATCTGGCCACAGCTGTCGCCGCAAGCCTCAGCCTCAGCATCAGCCTCAGCATCAGCCTCAGCATCAGCCTCAGCCTCAGCCTCAGCCTCAGCCTCAGCCTCAGTCTCAGTCCAAGCCCGAATAGCAACAATAAAGAAAAATTACAAAGAGGCTGATAATACTTCTGTTGCACGCAAAACTTTTTAATCGATGAAAGTTTTGTGGCCCAAGTACGTGTGCCAGAGTTTTTCTGTCCAACTTTAACCTTTGAATTCGGGCAACAGCTGCGCCAGCATCGCATACATCACAAATTTATCCGAAAATTTGGGCACATATTATTAATTGGTGCCAGATTTCAAACATGACAACACATTCCACTCCCAGCAGCACTAAAAAGACTTGCGCAAATTTCTAGGAAACAAATCACAGCAGCATGAGCGAGCAAAATATATGAAAATGTATCGATTGAATATTTCCAAGAACAAAAATACTATTTATTATAGCCTAGCTTTAATTTATGAAAATAAAGTTTCGATTAAGTTTTCAATTTAACTAAGAGTAGCAAATACATTATTGATTTAGAAATTACAAATTTGTAATAATAAATGCATTTATTTGTACAATTTTACTTTCCTTTTTTATATATTCTAGATATATTCTAGTAAATTCTAGTAAAATTTAAAAAATAAATAAATAATAACAAATTAATAATGAAAAACAGAAATTTTTATTAATATTTTAAATTATTTAGTATTCAAGTAATAATATTGAATTTAAATTTAAAAAAAAAATTAAAGAAAATACAATAAAGAAAACTTAACATTCATTGTTAACATTCACTGTTGAATAAATGTAAATTTCAAAGCTGAATAAAGCATTAAAATTGCAATAAATAATTTTTCCCTAATATTAAGTAGAATATAATAAAAAAAAAAAATAAATATATATATATATATATATATATATATAATATATATAATATAAATATATATATATATATATAATATAATACAATTGAGAGGGTTCATAATTCTTTAAGCATAAATTCTCAATTACTCATTTTCCAATGGTGAACAATATGATCCATTTGAAACACTTCATATAAATAGTTTAGTAGAACATGTAGCGAACGATTCATGTAATTCAAAAATTTCCATGACAAATAAATGTATAATTTGTAACAAGCAAATCTAACAAAATTTGCTGAATAATCCCGTTTTATTTATGATTAGAGCCCATTAGAAAACTTAAGACTAGGTCCCCATTAATATACTTAAGATTTATATGTCATTTATAATGTCTAGACATCCATTTCCAAGTAGCTGCTGCTGGTTGGCCCTAAGATATAGAAATGAATTTACTCCATGCATAAAATTAACTAGAGTAATGTGACAGCTGCCTCCATTCAGACTGTAAGGACTAGCCCGAAAACGCTTTGGGTTTATCTATTGACGCATGCATATATTTATGGGGCGCAGAACAAGCGTTCAACTAGATAATTACAAGCTAAATAGAAAAAGCTACAAGCATAGAGAAAGAGAGAAAGAGAGAGAGAGAGAGAGAGAGAGACAACGAGATAGACCATAAATAATAATTAAATGCGTGACTAATTACTTGTGTAATTTGCTATTATTAAGCAGCAGCAGGAGCAATAACAAAAGACGGAAGTTGACGTAGTCATAACAGATATATGTACATATATATATTTACACACAAATAAGCATATGTGCGCAAGCAAGAGAGGCAAGACATGGTGTCAGTGTTAGAGCGAGAGAGTGAGTGAGGGAAACTCGCATAATGAGCTGGCAATATGTCGAGTTATCGCTAGAAATTAAGTTCAAGTTACGCCGTGCCTGATAGGTATTTGTCAATGCATAAGTAATCTAGGTGAGTGTAACACTGTGCGTGTGTGTGTGTGTGTGTGTGTGTGTGTGTGTGTGTGTGTGTGTGTGTATGTGTAAATTTTGTGTGTGGGCGGGTGTGCGGGTGTTGACGATGATTAAGTTGACAACAACTGTCAACTTTGCTTTAGCGCGCGCTGACATAACCTAAACGCACACACACACACACACAGAGTTGACACACACACACACACACACACATACACACGTTTGCAATGGCAGCTGCCCTGTTGTGGTTAGACCCCAGAGCTCTTGCTCTGCGGCTTAATGAGTCTTGATTTATTTCATTTCCTTCATTTTTCGATACGACGTTGTCGGCGCCGTCTGCGTGTTGTCACCCTTGACTCCCGACACACAGACACACATACACACTCACACACACACACACTCTCACACACGCACTTATTATGCCTTGGCATGTGCTTTCGCCGCTACGCTGTGGCATCTGCTTATTTACATGACAACAACAAAATTCATTACTCATGCTCTGGCAGCATCCGATGCGCTTCTTCGTGTTCACGATTCACTTTTACCTGTGCGCACAGTTTAATTAATACATTGATTGCTTAATTAAATTTCTGTGCAAGCGACATTTAACGTTGACATCGCTAAGCGATTCCCATAACTTCACTCTGCATATTCCACTTCAAATGCTAATTGAAATACAACATGTGGCGGCTTCAACTAATTCCATAAGCTAGTTTTGAAAACAATTTGTTTTCAGTACTAGCTTATGAAATTAATGAAATGTAATGGTACATCAATACCATAGTGCTTAAAACTTATGAGCAGAGGCTTAAGAATACAAAGTAAGAAATCAGAAAATATTTTCACAAATTTTATAAAATCAGCTAAACAACAAAGATTTTTAATAAATAAAAAAATGGATAAATGTCAAATATATATTAATAAAAATTAAATTTTGCAAAGAACAAAAATGTTTTTTCTACTCTTTTGACTAATCAATTTTCTGTCATATCTTTTTATATATTATTAATTTTTTGTATCTACAAAATTTATTTATTTAAAGCAGCATGTAAGGAGTGCAGAATAACAAATTATATATATTTATGCTCAACAAAGATTTAAACATAAAAAATATATAAAAATATAAATTATTTCTATTCTAGAAAAAAAAAATAATAAGCGCACAAAAAAAAATTTTATGCATAATATTAGTTCTCTTTTTGTTATAGATTCAAATTTTTTTTACATTTTAAGAATATTCTGTTTCCGTTAGAATTTACGATTTTTCTAACAGAATTTTTTATGCATATTTTCTGATTACTTTTTGCAACAATTGAATTGTCGCTTTTAGCTAAACTGTCGCTTCGCTATAAACCAATTTCTTACATTTGTTGCAGCCCAACAATTGGAACTCAGACTTAACCCGATTCGCTCAATTCCTATCGCACAACTCCCACATGTCAGCTTACGCGCAAAGCGTCCACAAAAGCTCTCGAAAATTGTTTTCTTCCTCCTGTGCCCCTCCACATCGCAGCGCTGTGTGTGTGTGTGTGTGTGTTTGGATTGCCATCAATAGTTTTTACGCTGGCTCACAACGATATCAATTTGTTGTTTATTTTCCACATAAAAAAAATAAACGCAGGCTTTACTCTCATATAAAGCTGAAGCAATAAGTAGCTGTGCCTACATGCCCATGCCCTCTAAAGGCCAGACTATAATAGAAAATTGTTTTGTTATATTTCTTAAATAGTTTTGATCTATAAATAGAAATCAAATTACTAGAAACATAGAAAGCAATTATTTTTTAATAAATTTTTGATACCCTGTAAAGATGAAGAACTCATCTTAAATTCATGTTTCGTTTGAATTGTTTTTTATAAAGAAAAAAATTCCACTCTCATTAAATATAGACATCTTTAATTTGTTGCTCGAAAAGTCATGTGTACAATATTAATATATAATTTAATCTAATTACTAATCAATGGAGTAATGTGCAGAACTTTACTACTCAAGTCAAAATCCCCACAACTTTAATCTTTAGTTGCAGCTGGAATAAAGTTATTGAATTCATGTTTAGATTTCTCGTATCTATTTAACATTTCAACATATTTTTTCACTATAATATTTCTCTCACCTCCAATTTTTTTTTTATTTGTAATATTTACAAACATTAGCCAGGGGAATCAGTACACGAGCTTTTTCAATATCCGGCACTTAAATTTTATTACTTTGCACATTTGATGGCCGCCATTTTGTGCAACCTGTGCTGCACGTGCTCCCAGAGACATACTATCTTCCTCGCACACACACACACACACACACACACATTCGCATCTAGCTAGCGGTATTCTGTTGCAGCGCCGCTCTCTGCATATAATCTCCATAAAAATACATATAAACAAAATGTAAAATTCATAAAATAAAAAAAGAGAAAAATAATGCGAAACCGAGCATTTTTCGCCTTGCAGCTGGCATTTTATTCGGTTGCTCTGGCTGCTGCTGCTGCTGCTGTTCCCCTTGCTCTTGCCCTTTTACTCTTGCTTGGACGCGCCAGCACTTACACTCCACTCAACCTCTCTCACTTTCTCTCTCACTCTCTCTTTTGCGTTCACTCTAGCTTCGACATTGTTTGCGTGTGCTATGCATTTGCTTTGGCCTGTCTGCGGTTACCCTTTAGCTTGCCTTCCTCTTTGCACTTCTGCTCATTCTCTCGCTCTCTCTCTCTCTCTCTCTCTCTCTCACTCACTCGCAATCTCTGGCCCTCTAGCCATGTTTATTTGCCTAAGCGCCGCTTGTTGTTTGTTTACACTTTTTCGGTTTATGTTTCCTCCTTTTGTGCGGGTGTCAATTTTATTTACTTTTTACTGCACCAACTTGACTTTTATGCCCATTTCTGTTCCCGGTTCCCTGCACACTGCAACTGTTCCCAGCCAGCTGTGAACTGTTTCCTTTCCGTTCACTCTGCCAGCCACTCACACTCGTTGACTTGTTAGACGATCGAGTTGTACTCAAAAAATTTGACTTTTCTCTTGGTTTCGTTTTATTTTTTCAGTTCCTAAAGCCACAAATATAATCATTTATTTATATGGGCGAACAGTTGAGTGTAGTGCTATGATGATATATATATATAAATATATATATATTTTTTATGAATATTATTTTCTTTACAAAAGAGCATATTCATGAACTAGATTAGATTTTACATAATAAAACTAAATTTCTAGCAAACTATCTCTCATATATTTATGAAGTTGTAAAATTCTGTATATATAAAGAGAAATGTAGAAAGATTAATTGTAGGTTTTAGGGCCGTATACTAAATACCCTTGGAAATTAATGATATAAAGAAATAATATATTTATTTGTTCAGGTTATCAAGTTTCTCACAGTTTTAGTTCTTGAGTGAGCTCAAGAGCTCATATGGTTCATTGCGACAAGTAAATAGTTCAATAGAACTGAACAGTTCGTGAACTACTTCTATTTATAGATCATAGAGGACAACTCAATATCGAGCAAGATCAACTAGAATACATAATTACAAAGATAACTTTAATATTTAAAGTAATATAACTTAAATATTTAAAGTAATATAACCATTTGTCATTTATCTAAATAGAGAGTATTTTTAGCAAAACTCAGCTTAAATCCACTCATACTCACACACTCACACACACACATACTCAACTGCATATATTCGCTCTCATAATGTAAACATAAACAGGGCAATAAAATATGAAAAGCTTGAGGCAAACAGCGACAGTCGCCAACTGGCAGCCACACCCGCTGAATCGAAGTCGAAGTCAAAGTCAAAGTCGAGATCGTTATGGATATCACGTATGCAGTGGAGAATGCACACGATGAGAATATACTGACGCATGATCTGCCATTGAAGAAGAAGGTAAGTTTGATTTGGAATTGAGTAATTGACAAGACACAGTCAAGTTAGAAGCTTAGCCAACTGCTGATAGCTTTGATATTTCCAGTCGTATTTGTCGTTTATGTTATCGCTGCTAACACTTGAGCCGCATCCCGACGACAGTCACAACTGCGATGAGGAAACTCTGCGACTACGACAACAATTGTTGATCTACAAAGCTGAGGTAGATGCACTCGATCGCAATGCCAATGACTATTATGCAAAGAAGGAACGACTGATTTTCAAAATATTTTGTGAATTTCGTGGCCTGGTCATTGAGCCCGATACGCTGGAATGTTACCCAGAATACCCAGAGAATCAGAATGAGAATGACAATGAGAATGAGAATGAGAATTAATTAATTAATGATATATAATTAATTCAAACAATAAATCAATGCAGTTGAAACGATGCTTTAGTCTTTAGTTAGCGTAAGTTATTAATAACTAATCTTTTCTTCTCAAAATAATCGATAATTATCTAAGTTCTTTAACTATAAATTTTCAAATTTATTGAATTCCTCAATTTAGCTAAGGCTTTAACTTCATTAGGCTTGCTTCACTGCTGCCACAGCTGCTGCCCCTAGGCTTAGCTTTAAATGTGTGGTATTTAAATTATACCCAAAATCCGAATACCTGCAGTTAGTAGAACACGCAGCCAGAACATGACCAAACAGTACAAATGCCTCAGCCAGCGAGCCTTTGTGCCCTGTCTACAAATTAATTTCAACTCAGTTGGAAGCCGAAGCTAAAAACCATTTGAATGCCAGGCAAATTATTCAACAACCAAATAAACAAGCAGTCGGGCGTGGCAGTAGGTACCCTGAACTGGTGTGTGTGTGTGTGTGTGTGTGTGTGTGTGTGTGCGTCCACAAAATGACTTAACATGTCTGAAACTGATTATAGCTCTGGCAAGCCAAGTAAAATATATATGTATATACATATATATATAAATATATTTATATATATATATATCTGTATATATATTTTGGTATATACAAATGTATATATGTATGTACACATGTACAAATGTATGTGTGGTAGTCCGCATCATTGCTTACAGGTGCCACCAAGTGGCCGTGTCCATGTGGCTTACGCACGACTTATGCGTAGACATCATTAGGCAAAAGTGCGTATATTTTAATACCCTATAGAAGCAGTCAGCATGTGGGTATATTAAATGGGCAATAAGATACAAAAAACAATTTGCTGGATATAATTCATGGAATCTCAGAAACTCTAAAAGATTGAGAAACTAGTATAATAATTGAAATTTCCGACTTTTGGAATCTAAAGATAAATATTATTCAGAGCTACAGACCTACATCAGCTCAAGAAATGCCACTTATATAATTTTATCTTTTTTATCTTATTCGATCTAGGTACTCAAGCAAAAATTGAAATATATTCTTTAAGTAGATCATGATAATTTACATTGCTCTGCGTATATATTTTCGTATTTTATGAATACTTTACTTTAATTTTAATTATCGATATATATCGATTTAAAAAAAATATATTAGAAATAATTTTCCTCATCTTTGGGAACTTTACCATCAAGCCTGCGTTATTAAAACCAAACAAGAAAATTGAAAAATATTCTTTAAGTAGATCATGATAATTTACTCTGATCTGCGTGTATATTTTCGTATTTTATGAATACTTTACACTAACTTATCATTATCGATATATATCGATATAGAAAATATTAGAAATAATTTTCCATAACTTTTGGAACTTTACCATCAAGGGTATCTCCTAGCCAACAATCTTTCTTACATATTTCCATATTACGTTTTGACTATTTCAAGAATGTGAAAATAAATTGGCCTAGCTGCCTGTTGGAATGTTGGAACTAACGTCAAACTGAATTGGACGCCAACGTATTGAACGTCACACTAGAACCTGGATCGAAAGTCAAAGTGAAGGTTCATTAAAATTTGACTTTCGTTATTGCAGGATGCAAGAAGACGGGCAAAGCGAATCATTGGAATTTGTTTAATTAAGCATAGTTACCTAACATGCTGACATGTGCGCGCTAATCCAGCCCCATTCGCATAGAGACCCCTTCAATTAATTGTGTTATCGAATTTAATAGCTGAACGCTAAAGCGGAAAACTTTAAACTACGCTGCTTGAGATATCAGCGAGAAAATTTCGCGTTCATTAATTATCGCAACAAAATGTGTGTCTCCTGTGCACCCGCCCGCTCGCAGTTGCTCACAGCGCTGCATAGCCGCTGTCAGGCACACATGCACACGCCCGCCCCCTGTTGGGCAGAGGGTGTAATTAAGCAACATCTACCGTTACGTCGTTGCCGTACCACGTTCGCATTGGCCCTGGTCTTGCTCAGTGTTTGGTTAGCGGTTTTTAGGTGCGTGCTGTGCCCTGCTATATGGCTCCGCTGTTTTCTCTACCATTTCGACCCATTCACTCAAGTATTAATAACAGCCAAAGTGTTGCTTGGGAAATTTATTAAGATGCCGTCGCCGGCAGGCGTTGCCACTCGGCCTGTGCTCGTTGATGCCTCAGCTGTTGCCACTTCAAAATATTTTAGGGCCTTTTCTTTTCATTTATATATATATATATATATATATATATATATATATATATATATATTTTTTTTTTTTTCCTCTCTGTTTTGTAGTTTTGTTTTGTTTCGAGGCTTTAGCGCTTGTGTCTATAATTTGGGCAATTTATTTACAATGTGGCGTATGCGTAATATTTAAGGAGCCTTAAAGTAGGCATAGCAAATTTCTAAGAAACTTTTCAACAATTCATTTAATATTGACATCATCAGTGGCTACAAAATTTTTACGACCATCACGTTACCTAAAATGAAACTTCAAATATATCTAAGAAAACTTGAATGAAGAGGCTTTAAGGAAAAATTATTTGGTATATCTTATATATATATATATATATATATATATATATATATATATATATATATATATATATATATATATATATATATATATATATATATATTTCTTTTTGAGGCCTTAGCTAACGGAAAGCTACGGTATGAATATACGTAGTTTGAAAAGCTAACAGAAAAAATATATATTTTATTAAGAGTTTATTAAGAGTCTAGTATAAAAGAGAGCATGCTCTTTTTTCTTGCATTTTGTGGCATTTTTATATGATTTATTTATATATTTGTATTTTGCAAATATTTGTGCAAAATATTGTTTGCATTTATTTCTTTAATGGTCGTTTTCCACAATCAAGATTTTTGTATTATTTATCAACACTTTATCTTACTCACAAGAGTCGTCAAATAGTTTTTCATTTTCTCACCATTTTGCTGTGGCCGGTTTTATGGTGAAACTATGCGAGCAATTTGCCGTTCTGTTTTATTTCTAAATTGCGTGTACTAAATAAATAAATTGGCTTTCAGCAAACTATTTTTGTGTGTGTGTTTTTTTTTTTTTTTTTATGAGTGAAACTTCTTGCAGCCATCGCCGGGTAGTAAAATAATATTTTATTTTGTATTCATTGGGGTACAATATATTCAAATACATCTCACAATAAGTAGAGAAAGTTTTCATCGCGAAAGTGACGAGCCAAGAGATGCGCATTAAAAATTAAAGTAAATTGTGGAAACGTAAGACAAGAGAACTATAAACGTGCTCTGCAGATGTCTCTGAGTTTGGCCTAACGCTACTTTTCCTGAACTCGATATTTATCGATAATTCAAAAATATTTCGTAGAAAAAGATATATACAAAAATTCCATTAATATTGCAGAAGAAACACAAACAATGTTTAAGAATTTATTTCAATACTCTCATATCCCACCATTTTAAGTAGAACTAGACTATTCCATATTGCACCCACATACATTTTCATGTCCGGTCAGTCATAAACTTTCCACCAATGAGTCAGCCAGAGTCATAGAACACTGCCTGGGTCTGGTTCGTGGCTGCTGCCCAGAACTCCAATTGCAACTGCACAAAAGATGAACTGACAGTGCCATAAAATAGTTTCTAGCCGCAAAAAGACAGCGGTTGCAGTTGGTTGAAGAAGAATAATGCGAACTTTGTGTGATGCGATTGCTAAATGAATACTACAATATGTTTAACTCTGAAAAATTTCATTTTCAACTGGCCCTTAATATTTCTAGAATACACGAGAGCATATACAATCGTAATTCATAATTCTTTAACAAAAATATATTAAAGAATGAACTTAAATAGTTAAAAAAATTATTATATATGAAAAAATTAAATATGAAAAATTATTACAAGACCAAGTGTAGAAAAAAATTAATTATTATTTGTAATATATTTTTTCTTCATTATTATGCAAGTTAATCAGATTTTCAGGTCACTTGTGTTTCTATTTAAATTTAAAGCAAAAAATTTTATAGTATTTTTATTTGAAGTCTTCGCATAAATGCCTGAACCAATCCCTAACAGCTTAAACAGTTTTTATGATTCCAACTATAAAAAAGAAATCTTTAATTCTTTTTTTGCAATTTAAAATTAATAAAATATTTAATATTTTACAGAATTGTGTTTCTGTTTTTCTTACAACCCTTTCGAAATTATATTGTCGAATTCATAAAAATTGTATTTATGAAATAATAAACTTATTCATGTAGGGTAGGAATTTTGTGTAACATAATGGGAATGAAAATACTTTTATTTTTTCATAAAACAACGATATCTCATATTTTTATTTTATGTAATGTATAGTTCATAAATAATTTAAAAGCCTTTTCTATGAATGTGCTTACAACTTTTTTTAAGGCGTTTTAAACTCAGAAACAATTATAGGCCCATATCTGCTTTCGCAGAGAAATATTTTATATATTTTTTGTGTCATTTTCATGCTGAGCATCGACAGTGAAAAAGACTTAAAAAAAAAAAAGGACAATAATGAGTGCAACCCACTGCCTAATACTCGTTCTTGATCCAAGAAAAACTTTAATTAAAAAATAAAGATTAAGATTTTCCAATATGTCACGCCTGCGTGGCTCCATAATTTATAGTTCCCTCTCTATATATAAAATAGACAAACATTGCCTAGTGCCAATATTCTCCGGTGCGAATCGTGAACGAGAATAAAATAAAATAAAATAGTGGAAAATGGAGCGCAAAAATATCTCCGACACTCGCAGCGGGTGTGAATTTATGGCCGTAGACGTAAGGTCATAGTTCAGCATATGTCTGCATGGCTTGGCCCAACAAATCATCATTAAATGGGGGCACATAGAGCGAGCGTGGACAGCAGCCATAAATAATAATTTAATTATTTTATTACTTAAAAATGCACAACAAATGCGCTTTATACACGCGCTCGCAATTAACGTCGCACACTTGGCGGCCTTAAAGTCTGACGAATAATTGCCTCAATAAAAAGTAACCAAATGAAACGTGGCCCTAAATAAAGTGAGCAGCAAGGTCCAAAGAATCCATTCAAGCAACAAAGCAGTCAAGAGCCAACTCGTAAGTAACTGGACAGGTTAAAGCGTAGAAGGACTAAGAACAGGAAATAAACGAGCTCAACTATTACAATGCACGACTAGAAGATACTCACACAAAAAAAATAAAAATATTTTAACGAAAGGTGAATATTTATGAAAATGTTGAACTTGGCTTGCGTAATTGAGGTATATATATAAATATTCCCAGTTAAATAGTTGTTGAGCTAAAAAAAAACTTAACAAAAAATTTATATTTTTTTTATAATATTTTTTTTCTATTTATTTTTGTTTTTTATCGACATAAAACAAAGGCAGGAAAAATTTATAACAAATTAAATATAAGTAATGGGCAAATAGTGACGAAAACTTTTTGCACTTCCCAATAAAATTTGCTACTAATCAAAAACTGTGTTAAAAGACTAAAAAATCTACTTTTAACGATTTCATAAATGTTATCGATAAATAATACATTTAACATGCATCTACTTAAATTAGCTAAACAAAAAATTCTAGCTCATATTCAACTTTTCTCCTGTTACAAATGCTGGCGCATAAACAATATACCCCTTTTGTAAGTAATTTCAATGGGTGCAGCGAATAACAAATGGCAGAAACAAAGGAGAAAGGTAGGCGATAGGCAATGGGCGATGGGCGGTGGGCGATGCAGGAACATTCAGCAGGGCAACTGGTTTTCATTTCAGCTCTTGCTATGGCGTTTGAAATGTCACAACACAGTGCGACAAAAAGGCGTGGCCACAATTAGCCCAGCTGGGATATACGGTGTACGGCAAAATGAAAATGTGTATGTGTGTGTGCATACTTTTTGCTGGCAGCGTATGGGTATGGCATGATGCTTATTATGCTTGTGGCAGCCCTTTTAACATGGGCTCCATTTCAACACGCACACACGACATCGCAATGTATAGCTCAGCGTGTGTGGCTGTGTGTGTAATCATAATTGTAGTGGCTGCAAATAACAACAACAGCAGTAGCAGCAGCAGCAGCAGCAACAACACTGCACACACAACAAAAGGCTTTTTACAGTCTCCTCTGCCTGTTTTCGTCCCGGTTTGCATGTGTTGTCGCCTTTTTCGTTCTATTCGCAGCGTCTGCTTCAAAATGTCAACTGTAAATTCTTTTGCGCTTCTTCGCATTGTTGTTGTTGTTGCTGCGGTTGGGTTTTGTTGAGCAGAGTTCATGTAACCCTTACGGCTAATACAAATACATACTTAGTGTACTGAAAGCACCAACAGCAACAACAACAACAACAGCAACAATGCCACGCAGTGGCATTTTATTAAGATGCGCACTAGAATTTGTCTGCCAAACAGCCAACAAAAATGATTGGTACACAAAGGCTGAGCTGAACGACAGCAGCGACTGAAAGCGATTCTTAAAATAGTTGTTGACTCTCAAGAATGAGGGAGCTAGAAGGGTTAGCTGGAACTAAACAATTTTACTTATGGAATGCGAAGAGCGAAACGTAGAAAGTGGAGTAAAAGCGCTAATACGGCCTACATACTCGAGAGCTTAGACTGAGGGAGAAGAGAATTGGGATATTAGATTAATAATAAGATAATGAGTAGGATTATATTAGAAGAGGAGTATAGATGTATAAGTGTATAGGAGTATAGGAGTAAAAGAGTATAAGATTATAAAAGTATGAGTATAGAATTATATGAGTAAACGAGTATAGGATTAGAAGAGTATAAGAGATAGGAGCATAAAAGTATAAAAGTAGGAGTATCGAAGTGTACGAGTATAGGAGTATAAGAGTATAGGATTATAAGAGTATAAGAGTATAGAAGTATACGAGCTTAGGTGTATAGAAGTAAAGGAGTATATGAGTATAAGGAGTATAAGAGTCTAAGAGTATAAGAGTATAGGAAAGTAGAAGTATAGGACTATAAGAATATAGGAGTATAAGAATATAGAAGTATTCGAGTATAGGAGTATAGGAGTATAGGAGTATAGGAGTATAGGAGTATAGGAGTATAGGAGTATAGGAGTATAAGAGTATAGGAGTATAAGAGTATAGGAATATAGGAGTATAATAGTATAGAACTTAACGAGTACAGAAGTATAGAAGTATTGGAGTATAAGGAGTATAAGGAGTATAAGGAGTATAAAAGTATAAGGAGTAAAAGAGTATGACAATATAAGAGTCTAAAAATACAGGACTATAAGAGTGGAGTTAATAAAAATACAACTTTTTCACAAAATATGCCAGTTTAAAATTCAATTTATTTTTTTGAAAAGAGGAGACAAAAAATTTCAAATCAAATCAATTACTGCACAGCTTAAATAACAAATAAAATGTATGAACTAGCAGCAATAATAAATAAACAAATAAAACAGAAAATATAACAGCAATGGAATTTTTTTTTTTTTTAACAAAACACAGTTGGTGACAATCGAATAAACAAAACTCAATTCGCTTTGTAAACAAAAAGCTCTGAATCAGTGCGACTCTTTTTAATGGAAGAGAAAATAATGAAGCGGCGCAGCTAAGCAATTGATTGTCGTCGATAAATGAATAAATGGAAATATTTGATTGATGGGAAGCATAAATAGATGTATATGAAAGCAGCTGAAACAAAATCAAATTGTGTCAGAAAAGATTAGCTAGGGAATGAGGCAAAGGAAAATATGAGTAAAATTGAATTATATATTTATAGATCGAACTACTATATAGCATTTTACCTATAGATATCTAATCTAACTATACTATATGAGTATACTATACTAAATGACTATATGAGGAATATTCATAGCTGTTAGTTATTTTTAAAAAATATTTGTGCTAATTTGTTGTCTTGTGGCTTGATTTATCCAACTACAGCTGAGAGCTTAAAGGTTAAAAGAAAAACTAACAAACACAAAGCGAAAAAAGAAAAAAAATAAAACAAATAATAAAAAAAAAACACAACTTACATTTGAAATAATTTCATTGAAGGGCGTGTAGAAAGGCACACATAGAGTCGGAAACAGAGATAGAGAGTGAGTGAGTGTAAGATTGAGAGAGAGAGAGAGAGAGAGATGGCTAGAGGGATAAAAAACAATGAGAGAATGGCACAAGCGTAAAATGAAAGAAATGCTAAAAGTTTTCTCATGTCGGCAAAGGGAAACGCAAAACGGAAACGGAAGTCACATTTGGACCACATGTGCGGACATGTCGCCCATAATTCCAACACACATAAATATGTAGATTTACATTTGCGTGCACTTTGTGGAATTGCCAGAGCAATCAAATTATAGGCACAACACACACACAGACACACACACACACACACACACACACACATATTATATAATTGAATTATAAATACGTGTTTTAAAACGGTTTTTTTTAATTATACAAGATAAATACGAAATATTAATTTGAAAACAACAATATTGAGGCACAAGAAAAATAATCAACAGCAACAACAAAATGTTTGCAAATTATACAACAACTTGGCTGTTCACACAGACATTACAATAATAAGAACGACAGCAACAATAATGACAATAAAACGCACGGTAACAACAGGTAAGAAGCAGCACAACTGGCTGCCATTCAGCGAGTCTCCAAAAAGCACAAAAGCTTCGACGAACAAGAAAAAGTACAAATAAAAAAAAAAAATAAAAAAAAAAACAAAATAAAACAGCGCTGCCAACGTAAACAATGCCACAAAAGCAACACGTGCCCCCAACCAATAGTGAAATGCCACGACCTCCCAGCACCACCCTCCCACACCCGCATACCCATAGCCATCAGAACAGCCCACTCACCTGCCAGCTAAATGCTCACGTAGCCGTCTTAATGAGCCACAGGCTTTACTTATACAATGGCAATGCCGACAGCTAACAACAATAACAAAAAAGCGACAGAGACAAGCATATACCTTAAGCACACAAGTGAATGCAAGAGAGAGAGAGAGAATATGTCCACAAGCAAATGAAATAAAATGGCTTAATTTATTAAACACGAAAATAAGGTAGAGCTACAGCCTTTTCGTTCGTGCCTTTAATTAAAAATATCAAAACAAAAAAAAATAAAAAGAAATTAGTCGAAAGGTTTTTTCTTTTTTTGATGAGGGGAAGGGGGGGGGGGGCTGGACAATAAGGCATCTGGCGCGTAATCACATTTTCTAACAATTTCCACATGTCAAACTGCAGAAAAAGCAAAAATACCTTCGACCTCTACCCTGTACCCATCACAGCAAGAGAGCTTCGACTCTGACAGAAGTAAATAGTTTGTGGTTCTATGCTGTCCCAGAACGAGCTGACACTATGTGTCTGTCCAGCTGACAATGAAGTAATTTGCCCTAAATTGTTACCTGTTAATTGGCAACCGGAATATACACACACACATACACATCTATAGACAAACACTAATAAAGAAAACCCCAAAAAGAAATCGGAAGCTGTGAACAGCTAAGGGAACTGTGCGATAAATTAGATTTCAAATTGTTTTCTTCTTTTATATATATATTTTTATTTTTCAAATGCTTTAAATTTATTTGATCTCTATTTTAAATATCTTTGACATTTTATTTAAGCTTACTAAGAGCTCAATTATTTTGTGTACGTTCACTAACAAATAATGTATAATGAACAAGGTTTTATTTTGTAATATTTTGTATTTATATTTTTTTTTATTTATTTAAACTGTAAATAACAGTAACATCATATTGATTTCATATTTTTCATATTTAAAAAAAAAAAATAAATAAAATAATTTTAATTTTCTACTTTAATGAAAATGTTTATTTTATATTTATTTATTTTTTTTTTTTTTTATAAAAATACTCGATAAATTATAATGCAAACTTAATTCATTTACAATTACCAATTAATTTATATAAAGTTCGCAATTAAAACAGAAAAAATATTTTGAAAATTAAAAACTTGTAATAAATAATATTGTTGTAAATAAAAATGAAATTAATTTTGTACAGAATATAAAATGTAATTTTTTTTAGTTGCTATATATTTTGATTCGCATTGTCAAACGTTTACTTATAATAATAAACTATATTAAAAATAATAATCCCATTTTTTCCACTGCCATGATTCATCAGTTCGTAATAGCATCCCTTAGCCTTATTACAACTAAATTTCTGCTTCGCCAAGACAAAAAAAAAGAAAAAACACAGCTTCATATGAGGAAATGAGCTTAAGCATTTGCGTGCCAATTATGCAGCAATAAAATGTTTAAAAAAAAAGGGGAGACGAAAAAAAAATAAATTTATGCGCAATTGAACACAAGCCCCAGAACGATGTAGCTCTACATGTATATCTGATTCTTTTGCAGGAAATTCTTTTGCTTACTTAAAAGTGAAAGTCCACCGTGAAACAGATAAAACCCTCAACAATTTAGCCTCGAGGCACCAATCAATGCAAAGCATTTGTCAAGGCAGCGCAAACGGAATCGTAAACGATACAGAAACCGAAACCAAAAACCGAAAGCCGAAACCATTTCACATATCAAAGAGATGCCAACATGAAATGAAGCAAAAGCTGCAATTATGAGCGGCATTCAATCAAAAGAACCCGAACCCGAGGCAAACAGCTCAATGGGAAACAAATAAACAAGATTCAGTCGAGGCTGCCTGACTTCAAGTTGCTCAAATATGAAGAATATTAAATCTTTTAGCTGAGAAAGGAGACTATGAAACAGTGCATAAGTGTTAATCGAGTAAAAGTCATGAAATAAGCTCAACGAAAACTTTAATTGAATATCGATTTTAATCGATTATAGCGATAGCCAAAAACGATATAGATAAAGCTGAAATAGTTCACTCAGCCCGATCTAGCTGCATATAAATTTTAAGATCTAGACCGACCTACATAACTTGTAACACAACCATTATACCCGATTAAGTCACTTACAACGGATTTAGGGTATAAAAAACACATTTTTCGACCAATATTTCTGGCATCAAAAGAAACTTGCTGACAGTCAAATTGGTCGGCAAAAGAAGCAGCCAAAGGCCGCCCCAAAAAACAAGATATATTGGCGGGCCAGCAGGAAGCGTTATAAAAGCTATTAATACATAGACACACATAAGCCAAACGAACCACCAAATCAAAGTGTGAATACCGCTCAATGGTTTACTCACATCATGGCCGTACGGTCTACGAGATTGCCAAAGCGTCAGTTGGGCCTACAATGCCTGGTGGGTTGGTTCACCAACAACAGTTTTGGGCATTTGGTCAGGGCATTTTATTGTTCTGGTGCGGCCAACAATAAAACGAATAAATAGGCAGAGAGAAAGAATGGTTTAGGTGGGGAATATTCGACTTGGGACAAAGTCGAATAAATAAGCTAAACGGACGTTTCTTTTATTCTATATCTTATCTACCATGTTGAGTAAGTTTCTTATTTATTATTTGAAATGATATGACATCTATATGACTTATTTATTTGAGCATAATTTATGACAAGAAGTAGAAGTCCTCAAAATAAAATATTTCTTATTTATAGTATCTGAAATGCCTAACTGAAAAATAAAGCTTTAGTGTCCTTATTTCTCGAACGAAATTTTTTTTAGAAACTTTCGTTAAATCAGCTAAAGAGAGAACGAGTATTTTTCATATGTGTAGATATATATACATAACAAATTGTATACCTTTATCTGTTATACTTCTCGAGTTATATACAAAATAAAATGCAATCTAATCTATAAAAAGATATATCTAAAAATTTCAGGATTTAAATATTTGTGGATTCTGGCAGGCAGACAAGCATATCTAGATTAAGTTTATCTTGTTTTCCCTTATTAAAAAACTTGCAACAAATCCATAATACCCCTCACCATCCCTTTCACTGCGTACAGGGTATAAAAAGGCGGCAGCAAATCTTTCATTATTCATTATAAGCGCCACACAGACCGCAATAACTTTTAGCCAAGGCTGGCGCAAAAAGGAACTCCAGTCATTTATCTTGAGTTGCCCGGCTCGATAGCCGGTAAGTCAGTGGTTCCGACTGTCGGAAAATTTCATCAATCTTTCAATAATGCGGCTCAAATTGCCAATGGAATGACAGGCGGTTAGGTATGAGGGGTATGTAGGTAGACAGGAAAGAGCTCAGGTAAGTAGTCCAGAGGTAAGCGTAGCAGAGTTCAGTGTCATGTAAATTTGTTTGCGCTGTTGCACGTAGCCAATAAAACGTCTTGGAATGTGCCCTCACTTAAGCGGCAATTGAACCGCACTATACCACCCATACACTAACACACACACACACACACACACACACACACACACACACACACACACACTAACACACACTGTGCCATATGAGGCAGGTCATCAGTATAGAAAGAAAGAAAGACAGTCGAAAGCAAATAAATCATGCGGCCAACACAAGTCCTTGAACTGTTTACGCGTACGATGCTTCAAGCAACCCAACAGACTTTTATTTATTTTTATCATTTTTTTTCTGCCATTGACGATGCGAACACCCACACAACACACACACACACATATATACACACACTCGTATTAGTATATACATATTTCTTCTTCCGTCTCGGCTTTTTTGATGGCTAATAAATTCGTGCCGCATTCGCATATCCCTTTTATTTATGTTTGTGTTTAGCGTTTTTTATTGATTATACTGCGTAAAATATCTACTACTCCCTCTCCCTCTCTCTCTCTCTCATTCTCTTTGTCTCTCTTTTAAAGATATTTCTCATTTTATAAGTACCCAAGTTGTCAGATATATTGCAAAGCTTGTCGCTTCAGTGAGCCTAATGAAGTTATAGCTCGATACGCTTCTCAATTTTCGGTCTTCCTTTCATTGTTAGCTAAAGTTCTCACACCCAGCAGATATCTGTATATAAATATATATATATATATATATATACATACATACCATACATATATATAGCAATATATTTTCATTAGCTGTAAAGAAAATTAAGCTGTTCGGGTGCCATTTTTTGCCCTTAGTCAGCGTAAATTATTTTCATTTATTTAATTGGCAGGGAAAGTGAAATTTATGAAAATTCCCATCGATACATTTAACAAATGTTTACGGCTTGATTGCGCTTCATTTGTTTAAACAGCTGCCTCGTTTAACGGCTAAAATCAATTGAATCTATATGAGCTGTGCTTTTTTTATGGCTTTCAATATGCTTGCGATAAATAAGTTTTATAGAGCTAAAGATTATTAAGAATAAAACAATATTTAGTCTATTTTCTATTGATTTTGATAAAGTAAAAAAACATTTTTTTTTATATAAAAAACAATAAAATTCATATGAACGGACAGATGGCAAAAAAATATGGTTAAATCGTCTCAGAAGGAATTTAGGGTATTAAAAAAAACTTTTATTTAAGCAAACTTTTAAATAAAAGTTAAGCTGAAGCATTTTTTTATACAAAACTCATAAATAGAAGTTAAATAAAACTTAAGCTGAAGCATTTAAAAAAAAAAATGTATTTATTAAATCAATTTTTATTATTGTCCCTCACAATGGATACAATATATAAAAATTTACAAACATATTTTAATAATAAATAATAGCTATTTTGCATAAATAACTAACTATTAATATATGTTCTGTGATCTTAAAGATATTTAAAATTTTCTAAAAATATCTTTATATATAATTCATAAATTAGTTAATATTACACAGATCTGTTTGTAAATATTAACAAATTCTAAAAAAAAATAAGTATATAAAATTATATAAAATATGTATTTACTTAAAATACATTCTCAATACAATACATATCTCTGGAATATATAGATATTATTTACTTACAAAAAGATTAAAAGATTTTCTTTTAAATGCGACTTACATTGAAGCAGCATACAGAAAGAATGCGAATAATATTCCAAGAATTAGCATGCTGAATGCCCATGCTGTCTCTTTCACTCATGCTCTCACTCTCTCACACTGTCACTATATCCGCCTACATATATCTAACAGCCATTTAAAGAGACTCTGCAATTTTTGCAGCAAACGGCAACAGTTGAAGCAAGTGAAATTTTCGCTGCAATCATCTTTCAGCTTGAACGTGCTATGAGCCTGTCTATGCCACTCACAGCCTGGCATCAATCCATTGAGATTTGAGAGCCAAATGCGTATGCCACTAACGCCACTCGATCTGGCTGTGCACTGTCCTTTCGCCAGGCATTCGTCTGCAATAAGATTCTCGATGTAGGCCAAAAAGTCGGCAGTCGAACGATTCATGGCAAACGCTGGCTCCTCAATGCAGCTACAACGGCAACTGCAACTGCAACGGCAAATGCAAAGGCAACTGCTTTTCAAGCTGCTATTTAAGGTGAATATAGGTGTAAAGCTGGCCAATTGACTTAGTCAGTGCATGATTGCAGCCAATAACTGGCCGATAAGACAGTTGTTTTAAAAGTGAGTTTGATTTAGCAAAGAACTCTTAAGAATAATTTGCAATTTGTCAAGTAAAAGTTTCATGGATGAAGCTAGAAAATTGTTGAGAATTTTTGTTTGATAACAAATTTTTACGATTTATTTTTTATGGCTCTATCAGTAAGTCTCTTCAACTCTTTGTTAGTTAAGATTGCAAAACAAAATATATATATATATTAGTAGTAAATAATAATATAAATAAATTACATATCCATACATTCACATGTACATATTTACATACATATTATACATCATCTGAATGGTATTTATTATATCCTGCTTTATTTATTTATTTATTTATTTATTTATTCTTTTTTTTTGTATTATTATTAATGCGTAGATCATATATATATAGGTCTATATATAATCTAGCTCCTTTGTATCAAACGATATTTCAATTTAATTTTTATTTTCAATTTTACATATTAAAATTACGTCATTAGTTTTATTTTTAATTTTTATCATAAAAATTTAAAAAGGTTTGATTTGATTTTTATATAAAAATTGATGTGTAATATATATATTTGATTTTTATTATATAAATCAATTTTAATAATACAAAAAATTTTTTAATAACTCAAAAAATAATTATTTTATTTTTATATATTTATTAATAATTAACAAAAAATTACTTTGAAGTTATAAATATTCGCAGTGCATACACAGAATATCTTCTAGTCGAACTCATTTAGCCCTGGTTTATGTTTCATTAGTGCAGTGTTTAGAAAAAATAGATAATCGAAATTCTTCGACTTTTCAAGATTTGCAATTTACAATCCTTATCGATTTCTCGCCCCATCACTTGAATTCATATTTATACAGAGATTAAAATATAATAAAACTCTAATACTTCTCCAGCTCTGCAATTTATACTTCTCATAAATTTCACACACATACATAGTAGCTCTATTGCAAAAAATATAAAATAAAAACCTCAATATAAATATTCAACAATTTGCACATCTTAACTCAAACTCATGCAGACATAACTAATATACACACTTTACATTCTAAGCGAGCATAAAACTGAGTGTTTTCTCTAGATTTTTTTTTAGTTTTGTGTGGCTTGGACATGCGATAAAAGAGACACTCCTGCGGCGACAGGTTCTCGGCACGTAGCCAGTCAAGCATTCAAGGCAGTCAAGGCAATTGTTGAGGCCAAAGGGCATCGCTTCTTGGCCGGGTGTGACTTCTTGACAGCCAACGGAATTGTCGCTTTTCACTGCAACATTCAACTGGCAGCTGGCCAGCCTTTTATAAGCCGAATGCAGACGTTGGTGATTTTGTAAAAAAAAAACAAAGCAAAAGCAAAAGTAAAAGCAAAAAAAAATGTAAGCTAACCGCTGGGCTTGCCTTGCAGCCTGACAAATTGCCATATGCTTAAGTTATCATTCGGTATATAAGTAACGGCTCGTTCTCTTAGCCAACTAAGTGAAGCTTGCCTGTATCTAAAGCGCTCTCCAGCTGTGCGGTCTGTTTAAAGATGAGAGCAGTTGAATTTGTTAGCTGTCTTCACTTTCCAGGTGTTTTGAACAACAGCTTAGCTTAACTCAGCTTAAGTGTTGAATATGGAATATAAATTGTGATTCACAATGCGAAAACTGTCTTTATAGTATTTAAAAAGAAATTTTAGATAAATTTCTACATTTGTATTAAATTAATTTTAAATAGAATTCTTAAATTCTTAACTCTCTCCTTCAATCACCTTTGAACTTCTTTTCATAAGCTGTAATCCGCATAAAATACTTTGATTTACCCTTAAGCCTCAAATAACGTTTGCAACATTTATTGAAATGGCTTAATCGACCAATTGAGCAAAATCCTCTACACACAAATAAACGAACGAATTTATTTATAATTTAAGATAATGCGCGCATTAAGATACTCAAACTCGCTTTGTGCGGCGAACTGTCATTCAATTTCAAAGCAAATGTCCTAAGCAGATCTTGGAATGTTGCCTATTAAACAAGTCAAAGGCCTGCAGGCAAGACTGATTGACGTGGAGTTACCCTAGAGTTTATTTCGATTTAACTATTTTACTGAAGAGTTTATCTGCTTACAGACAAATTAATGTTAATTTTAAAACTAATTAAGTTCAATGTTTGAAATGTAAAAAAGTATGTGAGTTAAAAATTTGTGAAAATATTTTATATTTAAAGAAAATATAAATTAGAAATTTAAAAAAATATATATTATTTTTTAAATAAAATGTATATTGTTATATTAAAATTATATTCGTATGAAAAAGTTTGTTTTTATTAAATTAAAAAATATAAAAAAAAATATTTTAAATTCATAAAGTATATATATACATTTTTTTTCCATGTAAAAAAGTATGTGAATTAAATATAACAAAAAAAAATTTAATATATATTATAGAATATATACAATATATACAAGTGAATTAAAAATTTAAAAAAAATATATATGTTTTTTTTAAATTTTATATTAAATATAATTAAAGATCAGCAGCTGTTATCTAATACAATATCAAAATATACATATTTATATAAATACTCAAATTTAAACATAAATAATAAATAAATAATAATAAAGCTATCAATAAATCTTCAATATATCCACAAGTTAACATTTTCAACAAACACAAACTTCATTGTTTACCCCTCCTTAGTTACAGGGTAAATATAGATACGCATTCAAAATCCACATAATTCATTCAAGAACCTAATTCAGTTAATTAATATTAAATGAGCACAATGGTATATCAAACACTCGCCGCTGCGACGCTTTGTGCGGTTGTCAGTAAAATGCAATTAGGCAAATGTCAAATTCAAGTGCGCGAAAGACAAATAATAATTATTGTTGTATGAACATTTTGTGATTGGCGTAGTTATAGAATACGAACAGAATACTTTGTTTAAAATCGTAAACAAAGTGAGCTGATGATCTAAATGAGCCCGTTAAAAATCATTTGGAAATTAAAACGAAACGCTTTCACATGAATTTTAGATATATATTTTTTAAATTTATAAGTCTTAACTGTCAAAACTTTATTGCTTCAGACAAGACAAAAAGTTTTCTCATTATTCTTGACTTAACACGGCATCATGGATATGGTAGACAATGGCGAAAGTTCTCCTCGGCCATTTTCGAATCGACCAATTAATTCGCAAGGCAATCAACTAATATCGATGGGTCGCTGGGTCAGCGTGTACAATGATACACAAGGACTGATAAGGCGATCAATAATGCCGCGTTATGGTAAGCCATTTTCTGGAGACAAATCGCAGGTATTGCTGGAGCCATTGCTTCATCAAATAACCGGGCGTCATGAATTCAAGCAGCTGATATTTCTTTTGGCACCATCGTCTAAGCAAAACTTTCATCGCAAACTTCATTGCTTCGAGCGGGATACGTACAAGCATTTGGGCAGCACATGCATAACCAGCGAGGAATTGGCATTGATGCAACAGTTCGAGATGCTATTCAAATACGAACTGGCCTACACAGATGAGTATTTGCACGTCAAGTCTCTGGCCTGTGACAGTTCGATTATAGCACAGCTCGTACAGAATCGCAGAACAGCGCTGCTTAGCTTTAGCGAACCGGCACCACAGCCAAAGATAAAATCGTTGCGTCAACCAAAGATTCCTGTTCGACTACGTATATCGGACGTTAAGCGAATCAAAAAATCTGACAGCGACGATGCTGGCGATCCTATGTGGAAGCTATAAGCAAGCAACAAACAATCCCAAAAGAGCTTTACGAATTTCAAATGTTTATATTTCTTATGATATAAGTGTTCTCAATTTCGGTTCATAATAAAAATGCAGAACACTTCCAATAAAAACAAGTGGAAATCGAAAGTTATTAAATTTATGTAAATTATATCTATCTGTAAGATAAAAAAGTATCCATGAGATACAATAAGAAAAAATATCTATAAAAAAAGAAAGTCTTCAATGATTAAGAATATTTGTAGCTAACCAAATTAAATTGTATAATATGTATCACAAAATCTGTATGTAAGCTACCAAAGTATCTAATAGATACGAAAGTATCTGTATGCTGACAATATTTGTTTCAAAATGGCCTTCGATGAAATTCAGTGGCCATTAAATACGACGTAACACGATACTCAAGCTAATAGCTATAATACGCGCTCAGTAAATGTGCATGACATAAGCTGATTGCTACGAATCTACATAACCAATAACAGAAGACGACGGATAAAGGAGAGCGTAGGATAAAGGCTTAGTTACTATGGCTAAAAGCATAACTGTAAATTGCCAAGTACATTTCCAGCGAAAGCACCAGAGGGCAGGGCAGGGCAGGACAGCTTATTGAAGAGCATGTCGGATACGATGGTACGCATAAGTTGAGCTAACTCCAAAAAAAAAAAAAAAAAAAAAAGGAAAATGCTCTTAACAGTTGAATAAACATTCAACAATCGACATGCGAAATGCGACATGCGACATGCGCCAGGCGACATGCGATATTCGATAGCCGTGTTGCGAGGCTTGGATTGGCCATTAAGCGACATTGGACGTGCTGCGCTCAAATTGAAGTGTTATGAGATAGCTGCCAGTATCCATTATACAGACGACAGCATCCACTCATCACTCAATTAATCCCCTCAACTGACTCTCGCTCCCAATGGACCAGCCCCTACACCCCCCCCTACACACACAGTGCGTAGCACCTTTGGCTCGATACATAGCCGGCACTGCGGTAAGCCTCGTCAGCTGTCATCATTATTTTGCGCAGCTTAACTAATCGAGGGATAACTGCGATACCAGGCAACCTACTGCATAACTGGATACCTAGATAACTGGATATCTGTATAGCTGTATAGCTGGCTAGCTGAATAACTGGGCAAGCTCTCTTCTGGTAAGCTGACGACTTTGGTAACACCAATGCCGCAGCGCTTATGGTCGCGACCAACAGCATATTGGGTTCCAGCGAGGTCGTGCCGGGCGCTCTCTCATTGCTGTCAATTGTTTTATTTCCAATAATGGGACAGCCCTGCAGCACAAATTTCTAAACAACAACGAACGAAGAATTCGAATAATAGAGAGTTTACGACTAGCACATACCACTTATTTCATATTACATGTGTATATGCAACTTGGATGTTAGCTAAATTATTTATCTCCCTATTCTTAAATTTGATTTTTTAGTGAAAATTTTTCTTTTTTCTTTTTTTTTTTTGTATAGATATTAAAATTGTAAAAAATAAATTGTTTATGTAATATTAATATTTATTAATTTAAACTTTAACAAAAATTATAGAGAGATTATTTGAGAGAGATTTTTTCTATTTTATATAGAGGGAGATTATAAGAAAGCTTATTTCGAGAGCCTTTTTTTATATTCTATATTGAATTCATACAAAAATTTCAATCTTTAAAAAATTCTAAATTCAAAAAGAGTAAAAAATTTTATTAACTTATTTTTAAGTTCTGCAGCTGAGCTGTAATTTATGCAACAATATTTTTAACTTAACTGACTAAAATTCACAATGCAAATTAATTCTTCGAATCCAAAAAAAAAAGAAATTAATTCCTCAAATCCTTAATAAAGAATCTAAAAATCCTTAATTATTTAGCAGAGATATTTTTTCAATATCCGAACCCCCAAAACCTACATTAGAAGCTAGAAAAATTACCCTTTTTTTTGCTACAGCGATTTCATAAGGCTCTATCAGATATAGATATATCCAAGTTCCACTTTATTTCTTCTAAATCATAATACCTTATAGAAATTATTGATTTGATAAGGGAATTTTTAAAATATTTCTCAAAACAATGAAGTTCTTCAATAATATCTATACACAAAAATATGCTCAAACAATAAGACAACAATTTTTGTTTCCCTTTCATACTAATCCCTTTTGCTTTGCCTTTCATATTCACCTCTCTTGTTCTACCTCTCACATATATCGAAATTGTTGCGCTTTCAAGAGCAACGCTCTACAATCTTCTAAAAGTTCATAATCCTCTTACTAGTTCAGCTAGTGGCAGCATTCTTTTCATTTTTTTTTGGCTCCTTTTTCAATGAAAATCATAAATAAATAGCTTTGGGGCTATAAACAGATATCCCTTTCGAACATTTTATGGCTACAGGGTATAACAAACACTTTACGTTTTACGTGCTCTCTCACATTTTTGGCATTTTATATTGTACTCGGGCTTTCTAGGCCAACACGGCTAGCACATTGTATGTATGTGTGCAGACAGCTGTATGTTAGTCACTGTCTGTATGTGTGTGTGTGTGTGTGTGTGCGTTTGTATGTTTGTGTCAGGCGCACTTTTCCAATCCGTTGGTTTTGTACTTTTGCAGTTTTTGGTCGGTCGTATTGGCCATCGAATACTGCAATTTACACAAACACAAATACAAACACAAACGCCTCGAACCGTACTGCATTTCATCCACTTTGTGGCCGACAAACGGCGACGAGCGGTTCAACAGTTTTAAAGTTTGTGCTTTGCTTTAAATTGCATTTCAACCTCATATGTTGGCCAATGTGTTTATACCCGTTGGCCAATGCGATGGCAAACTCGTTGTGTTTGTGGGCGCATGTTTTATGATCGAATTGATTGAAATAGGTAACTGTTTACATAGTTTATGATATATAGTACTACACATGTTCTGCTAAAGCTCTTAGGCAAATAAAACGAGCTAATCTGGCTAAAATGTTTGGAATGATTCAGTTGTAGATTGTAAGTGAAGAGAATTATTGCAGACGATAAAAAAAAATACGGAGAGTGTGTAATATAAAGCTGGGCATAATTGATATGCAATTTTTGTTTCTGAAGATATATGTGTTATATTGTTTTATTATTTTTATTATTATTAATTTTAAAAAAATGTTATAATTTTATTATATTCAATTTGATTTCAGGCTTTAGTAATTAATTTTAAATATTCTGCTAAAAACTATTATAATTAATATTTTATTTATTTATTTTGTTTTTATATCATAGAGATATTTTTTCTAATAAAATAAATTTATATATTTCACATGCCTTGGTGTCTTTATATGGAAGTTAAAGATGCTTAGTAGGCTGGATTCTTCCATCAGACATTCAAAGGGAGAACACAACCTATGGAACAAAGACTCAGTTTATATACGGACGAGACAGAGTCTAGAACTATTGTTACTAAATTATACAAAAATATATTGAAAACGTTGTTTCATTGAATGCAATATTTAACATTTGTCTATACAAGAGTATAACTCAGAGCTCATAATCTATACATAGATATGTATAGAAGCGATAGTCATTTTCATAGATATACATTTTTGAAAAAAAAAAAAAAACAAAAAAAACAAAAAAAAAACAAATAAAAACAGCGTTCAGTGGGCCTAAAAATCTTTAGTTGATTCTTAATCAACTAAAAATATAATAAATTTCATTTATCAGGCATTCAAATATCAATTTTCTTATTCATTCATATATCACACATTCATATTTGATAATTTTGCATATTCATTCATTTATCACACATTCATTTTCAAGCGTAACTTTTTAAGGGTTTTAGAAAATTATTTTTCATACATTCATCTCCAATTAGCTTCTTTTTAAGATTCTCATAACTCAGCACAAACAAGCCAAGTTCTAAAAAGTCTTATATAATTAGCGCAGCTTAACACATACTTAAAAATCTTTTCAGTTTTTGTTCTCACATTCCACAAGCAATGTTTCCGACTTATATAAGCTTATTCCACTCACGATATCTCTTACACAGTCTCTAGCTATAAAACCATTCTATTCTGCTATATCTTCTACACCTTTCGCATCTGTTATGTCGCTTTATGGAAGCTTCAACTTTTGAGCCTTGCATTGTTCGAAAGTTCGCATAGTTTTCCATTTGCCTACTCACCTAGCAACGTATGCGCTTATACGTCATGCGTCTGAGTGGCATAAACTAATAAGAATGCCAGATTGGGCTGCTCTTATGCATGCCTGCCTGTGTGTGTGTGAGTGTGTGTGAGTGTGGGTAACAACAATGCCAACAGAATCCAGCTCAGGTTATGGCCAAATGCTGTCTGCATCTGCATCTGCCTAATGTTCATTCGGTATGGCATAATCGTAATACATATTCGGAACCTCCATTAGCGAACTGCTCCATCAGTGCATGCAAATATTCAGCATGCGATTTAGTCGAGTGCAACAGCAATAGCAGCAATGCCAATGCAAGCCAAAAAGTCCATTGACCATTGTTAATTTGCATTTAATTATTCTCTATTCAGTGAGCAGTTCACAGCTGACACTAGAGTCCAGTTGTTAGAGCCTATTGTTCATTCTCATGGCTATATTTGGCGGACGTTGATAGCGCATTAAACAGCCAACGGAAATTTTGTGAATACCAGAATAGTGAATGTGACATTGTGACGACATTGTTGTTGTTGAAAATTTAAAATGCAATTTTTTTTTTAGAGTGTGTATTATATATGAGAATATACTGTATTGTTTTATATAATATATATTGTTGCTAAAATTAGCGCATATTTAATGGGGCAACCAACATGTTGGCAACGATTAAGTGGAAACATTTAATGGAGGAAATAAGCATAATGAAAGCAAATGTTGTCCACTTGGCAGAGCACTCACATTAATTATAACGATATCCTCATAT
The DNA here is from genome assembly GCA_035047405.1 of Drosophila stalkeri. Taxonomy (NCBI): domain Eukaryota; kingdom Metazoa; phylum Arthropoda; class Insecta; order Diptera; family Drosophilidae; genus Drosophila; species Drosophila stalkeri. The sequence continues at coordinate 4,786,132 of JAWNPR010000039.1, read as the reverse complement.
TTATTGAAGGCTCGAGAGGCGTACAAATGCTTGTCAAATTACCAAAACAATTTATCACAATTATATATATACACAATTGTATACATATATATATATGTTTGCATGACTGTGTTTGTATGTATTGAAAACAATGCCACTTGAACTATGGCCACATTTTGTGGGCCACCTCTTCAAATGCGCTTAATTTCAATCAAAGCCAGAAACAAAGCAGCAGAGTCGACTCTCAAAATTTTTTTCCAACCAACACAAAACAAACAGTGGGCGAACTGGCCCTAAGCAAACAAATGCCACAAAGAGTGAGTGAAAGAGCTGAATATAAAACTAAACCCAACCAAAGCTCAACTTAGCTGAACTCATTTCGGCTCAACTCAACTGAACTGAGCCGCAGCAAAACAGCCAAAACTTATGACAAAAACACAACTAAAACAATACGAAATCATTTTTCGTTTCAGATAAGGAACTTTTTCTACTCTAACCATTATTTTTATTCACATTTATATAATGTATTTGTGTCGATTAATCAGCTTGATTTACAGAATCAAACAAATCTATTATTTACTTGAAAAAATATATATTATGTATATTATATATACATAAAATTTATTCTTAATAACTTTGTTTTGAGTTTGAATATATAAATTAATTGAAATCAGAAATAAATTTTTTTTTTTTAAATATTTATTAAAAACTTCTTTTATCTTTCTTGATATCTAAAATATATAAAAAAAAATCTAAAATATTTGTTTATGTTCCATATAAAATTTAAAATAAAACAAACAATTTGAGTTCGAAGATATAAATTAATGAACAGAAATAAGAAATAACATATTTTATTATTAACTTTTATAAAATATCTTTGTTTCATAAAAAATTAAAAAGTAAACCCAAAAAAAACCTAATATTTTTAAGTTTATTTTTTTTAACATCTTTGTTTAAGAAAAATGAGAAATTAAATCCAAAAAAATTATAATATTTTTAGTTTATTATTATTTTTTTTTTTACCATCTTTGTTTCAAAAAAAATTTAAAAATAAACACAAAAAAAAATCTTTTTCATTTTGCTTAAACACAACAAATATGTCTATAAAAATATTTTACAAAATATTATTTTGTTTGTTTTTTTTTTTACCTTGTTAATTTTGGATGACAATCAAATTAATTCATCTATACAAATTACAAACAAAGTTCTTTTTTAAGCCTTTTAAATAAGCCTGCTGATCTCTATCATTTTCAATTCATACAAAGCCATTTAGTCTAAAGCCTTGCAAAGCCTATCCGACAATCTATTCCTTTTTTGACATATTCCTTTCTTTAGACAAATTCAGAATAAAATTCAAACCTTAATGAATTTTTTTTCTTTATCATAAATCACAGCTATTATAATATTATGAAATTTATTTATATATACATTTTTTTTAGTAAATTTCATATATCTTATATACCTTATCATATTTTTTTTCTGTGATGTTGACCCTACCCCCGCCCTACCTTTTGCCGCATTTTCTCTTTCACTTTCATCTCACTCTCTCAATCGCGCTGAAGCCTGAATGGAATTAAAACGCATTTTTCTTAATTTGCTAGTCCAAAGAAATAGCGCCCAATTAAATGCGCATCAGCTGGCCCAAGCACACTCTAATGGAATCGGTTGCACAGAGCAAGCATAAGATTAAGCAACTGCGCCTAAAAGTTTGTAAGCGAAAATTAAAAGTAAATTAAATTATTCGCTGTCGTCCGTCGTCTCATCGTTCTGTGTGTGTGGGAGAAAATGTTCAGCGCGCAGTTGTTGTATTTTCTTTTTGTTCTTCTTTTGGTTTTTGCTTTTGCTATTGTTGTTGTTGTTGTTGTTGTTGTTGTTGTTGTTGTTGTTGTTGGTTGGTGGTTTTTGCGGTAGCTTTGGTACTTTGTGTGGTGCTCCGCATTTGGCGCATTGCTCCAAGGGGGCGTATGCGTAATTTTTCACACTTTTGCGACGCTGCGACTGCTGCTGTCTTATAATTTATGCACATTTTTTTTTTTTTTATTTTGTTATTTATTTATTTTTACTGAGTATTTTGGCATTTTATTAGGCGTCACAAATTACATTGCAAATGGCACAAGCTGCAATCAAGAGAGAGAGAGAGAGACGAAACGAGCTATAGACGAAGAGTGGCAGAGTAGGAGAGTGGGAGAGTGTGAGAGAGAAAGAGAGATCGAGTGCTCTGGACATGGTAAATGGCACCTTGGGGATTTGACTAATAGTTTGCTAATGCGCGTTTTATGCGCTGGATATTGTGGCTGCTCGGTTTGACCAAATTGATGCTGGCAGCAGAATAATGAAAACTTCAAAGCGGGTGTGTGAAAGAGAAGGGCAAAAGATGAAAGAGAGCGAGATAGAGAGAAAGACAAAGAGAGGGAGAGAAGGAGTGTGAGAAAAGATAAATTGTACGCTGCATTTAAAAAGTAAACTAGAGCTAGGACAGCTAGTGTTTGCTTTAAGCAAAAAGCAAAACATAAAGTTGGCGGCGAATAAAATGGCAAAGAATTTAATATGGAAATATTTAATATAAGTATACAAATTGATATGAATCTATATTTATATAATTATATATTATACACTTAAAATTATAATAAATCATACCATTTTTTATGCTTAAATACAAAAAAATAAAAATAAAATATACAATTTTAAAACATGTTTTTTTTTTAATTTTTTTTTATCACATATTTTCATATCATTTTATTTCTTTTTATTTATTTATTTCTTTTTATTTATTTATTTTATTATTTTTTTTTTTTTTCTTTTGAGCATCACATAAATACAAAATAGAGGAAAAATCAGTTCGAATTTTCTTTAAGCACCAAATTATTATTTTATTTATTTATTTTAACTGAATGAAAATACTTCAATGTTGTTTTTGCTGAACTAGCAACAGGCAATTCAATTCAATAAATATTATTATACATGAATTTATTATCATTTACAGTAAAATACGTATATGAGCTAACTTATATGCTTAAGAAGTCTTCCAGATATTTTCATCTTCAGCTGAACCATGCATAACAGACTTTTATAAATTTTCTTTCAATTTTTTTTTTTTCAATTTTCTTAAATTCAATTTCTTTACTGTAAAACTGACTAAGCAGAACCACAGGAGTGCGTTGGTGCTCCAATGAGCAAACTGCATTCCTTTTTTTGTTGCACAATCAATAATCAGTTCAATAAATAATATTCTCGTTTCCATCTCTTTAATAAAACAAGTTTAATTTTTTATTTCTTTCTAAAAATCAATTTTGTGACTTTAAACTGAAAGATAATTGAAGCTGAGAATTGAGTCTGAAATGCTCGCTTATATTTAATAAAAGTACTTGAAAGTCAACTAAAAAGTAGCAAAATATTCATCTAAGCTAAATCGAACTTCAGTTATTGATTTATATTTTTAGTTAGAGATACAAAGCTAAAACACATTCTGTTTGCTATACAATAAAAATAAATTTTCAAACAATTTTCCACTATAACAATCAGTGTTGAAAAATTGTCTTCAGCTAAGCAAAACTTTAAAGAAAACAAGATCAAATTTAATTGAAACCGTATCTCTGGTCAGTTTGATACGCACATTTAGGCATATAGTGCAAATACTTATATAAATCATATTTAGTTTTGATAATTGCAAACGGCTTAGGCCAAAACACGTAAAATACATTAAAGCATTTGTGGCCATAAGGCGCTTAAAACTATGGATATAATATTGCGAGTGCCATTCAGGCGTGGCCTTAGAGCGATTGTGCCTTGTGTGTGTTTATATGGAAAATTGCGAGAGCAAATGCGAAATGCGAAATGTGAAATGTGAAATGTGCAATGTGAATTGCTGAATGCCAAATGCATTTTACCAATGAAACTCTCAAAATGTAGTGAGAAACAATGGAATGTTGTTGTTGTTGTTGTTGCACAAATCCACGCACAGCAAAGTTTGCATTTTTGGCATGACGCCCATGCATAGAGTACAGAGCCTAACGTAGGCGTATGGAAATTGTTGGCTATCGATGATAAGTGAAAACGCTTACAATGCATGCATTGTGGCATTGAAATGCTTGGCGCCTATACTGAAATTATGAAACCTGCTCTAACGTTTCATATGAGCAGTCAAGCATAAGCGTAACTTGAGCTTAAAGTTGCTTACTTAACCACAGTCTCTTACTCCCTCTCTCTCTCTCTCTGTGTGTGTGTGTGCGTTCGTGTGTGCAGCTCAAACAGCTTTGCCCATGGCTCACAACTTGTTGCAGCCAAGTAAATTGCTAAAGGGAGCCAACTTGATGTGCAGCAGGAAGAAAACTTTGGCTATATTACGTATACGTCATGTAATCGGAACCCAATGAGTTGCGGCTGCCAGTTGCCAGTTGCCAGCTACCAGTTACCAGTTACCAGTTGCCAGTGCTGGCTGGCGTGTTGGCTCAAAATTAAGCCAGGCACGTAACAAAACTTCAGCCCAAACACAAACACTGACAAGCTGGCTATAGCAATTCGGTGGGCGTGGGGTCGGGCAGCAGACAACAACAAGAAGCTATGGCACGTAGCTACATATAAACATTAGATGGATATCTATAAGGAAGCCGTACCAGAAAAACATGTTGCTGGAAATCATTTTTATTTTCTGTGTGTTGCTGCCACCACGAAAGGCTGAGCAGCGCGTGCCAATTTTGTTTGAGGCCAAAGAAATCAGTCAAGCGTTAAGTTCACTTTGCTTATGTGTGAGTGTGTGTGTGTGTGTGTGGGAGTGTGGGAGTGTGTGTAAGTTGTCTTGCTGCCTGTCGAACCCATCGGGAGGCGAAAAACACCTTTGGGCTTGCAGCTAATGAGCCGCATATTTTCTAAGTGCCGCTCAATTACACTGAGTGCTTGAGCTTCACTGCTCAAAGAAAATGACAGTGAGAGTGGGAAGGGAGGAAGGCAGGGAAGAGTGAAGTAGAGTTGGTTTCTTCATTTCCCTTCTATCTCAATTGCTGTCTGTTATGATAAATGTTTTGCGACTGTAACAACTAAACTAAACTATTTGGCAAACAATTGCAGTCCCACAGATAATTTACAGCAGCAGCATTCAAGGCCATGGCATCATCATGCAACTGCAACAGCAACTGCAACAGCAACAGCAACAAGAAAATATGCAAAAACTTTGCCGGTGTGCAATTTCCCCTGACTTTCATAGCAAATTGAATGTGCAGTTGATTCTCATGCCCTAGCTATAGAAATGCCTTGAACTGCAGTTGGCAGACATTTCAGCAAGCTTTAAGTAAATTTAAATAATATTAAATTGAGCTAAGGAAGATTGATATAAGAAAATGAAAAAGAAATATATAATATATATGTTATTTAATTAATTAATTATAATATTACAATTTTAATATATTATAAATATATTTATTTAATTTTTTTATATATTTTATATAAATATAAATAAATATAAAGAGACAAATATAAATAAAATATATAATAACTAATATTATATATTTTATTTATATTTCTTTGATACTACATATGTGGAATATTTAACTTTTTTTAGTTTTAATTTACTTTAATTAAGTTTTGAGCATATTTAGAAAATACCAATTTATTAAAATTAAATGCAGATATTTAAAGAAAATATTTTTCAGAATGAAGTTATTTCAAAGATATTTAAAAAATCGATAATAAATTTAGACGCGGAATATAAAATTGCATAGATTGTTGGTAATAAAAAACTCTTGAAATTTATATAAATACTATATATAAAAACAAAATTAATTTTTTTAAATTGATTATTTTGAAATTAAAATAATATAAAAAGTAATGCAAAGTTTTTTTTTTAACTATTTATAAAAATAAATTTTTTAAAATATATAATACTATAAATAATACTATAATATTAATTAATTATAAAGTCATATAGAAGCCAAAAGGTAATTATATCGGGTCAATGTATACTAATTCTAAACAATTGATTGTATTTTACACATTCTGTACTTTTAAATAAATACATATAATTTAACAAAGCCAATTTATTGCCTTCTGACATTGTTGCACTACGAATCCCAATTACTATAATTCCCATAATTAAACCTTCAGCACCTTTCCAAACAAACTAACAGTCAAAGAACTTTCTAACTTCATTATTTTGCTCATTTTTTTTTTATAGTAAAAACTGAATTACACGTGTAATGCAGCTCGTATAACAGATGAAATTGACAAGTAAAAGAGAAATGCTTTGTACTCGGAAAGCTCAAATATGAGGCATGTCACGTCAGCCATAAAGTATGCAGCATTTCTCTTACAATATTTTCCCCCAAAGAAAAGAGCAAAGAAGAAAGAAAAAAACAAAAAAAAGAAAACAAAGCAAAATCGTTCCTAATTGATTGCGCCGAAAGGCAACAAAGCCCAAATACCAGGCGAATGGCAGACGTGGTTTTTCCGTAAAATTGGCAACGTCAACGTCAATCAAAAGGCCAAAGACGAGAAAGAGGCCAACAGGAAGCAAAAAACGTGGCACGAACGTAAGGCGCTCGCCAGTAGCATGTGGCATATAAGCGAAGCACGTTGCAAATTGCAAGCTGCAAAGTTGTACGCGAATTTCCAATTAGAAATTACAAACTTTAAGTCTAATTAAATTCAAGTGCAAGCATTACCAAGAATATATATTAAATAATATATATATATATCTGTATATATATATATATATATACTTAATTATATATATGTACGTGCCAAATAATTATCATAACGAACAAAAAGCAAACAAAGCATTCAGAGCATGCAAGAAAAAGGCAGCTGCAGTAAATTTATGGGCAGTGAACAAAAACTTTTTGGCTTGCAGGCGCACAAAACTCAAACAAAACTAAGAAACTCAGAGACAGAGTGGGAGAGAGCGAGAGAGCGAGAGAGCGGAGAGATAGTCAGTGTGAGCAAGCTGGCTAGCTAGGTAGATAGCAACGGTGCCAACTCGTTGCCAGTCGCAGGGTCGGCGAATGCGGGCAACGGCACTTAAGTTTCGGCTATCGAAAAACTTTTGGCGTCACATTCCCGTCTGCATATTCTCGTTGACCCAATGCGAACCCTGATAGCCGAAAATGCACTCAACCCTAGTGCACACAATCTTCTGCATAATCTATGACAACTCAGCCAACAACTAACAAATAAATATACATATATACATATATATAAATTTATATATATTTTTATTGCTATGAAACAATGCTTGAACTTTTCAACTGATTTCTGGTTTGTTTATTTGTGGTCAGATATATATTATAGATGTGTGCCGCAATAATAAAGCATAGAGTTTTAATGGAGCTAAAATGAAATCTATTTGAATTAAGAAATGTAAAAATGAGCAAACTCAATGGATTGAAAATGCTTTAAATAATGCATCAATTAAACAAAGACAATGGGAAAAAGCTTAAGTCTTAAGGAGATGCGAGCACGCTATGAAGTGAGGAGAAAAGAGAAAAAAAAAAGTTTATAAATAGAAATCAGAGATCAGAAGAAGTCGAACTCTACCCACAGCAGTTTCATCATGCCTGATTGAGAGAGATTCAAAGAATACACTTGGTGTTCAGTTGAGTATGAAATTTTATTCTTCTGAGTCTGAGTATTTATACCCAGAGCCATGTGTAATGTACATTGTGCTGAGTTTGTAAGGCTCCAATAACCAATAAACTTTTACCTAAATGAATATGAATGCAAATTTTATATATTTTCAAATTTTATTATTTTCACAAAAATCTTTTAAGCCCTTGTGTAACTGACATTTCTTTAACTGCCTGGAAAAATAAGCCTAAAAACTTGAGTATCAAATTATTTAAGCACATTTGCTTACTCTGTATTTCCTTCCACTTACATAAGCATGAATTGAAGTGCTTTTATTATACATATTCTCATATATATATTTTTTTTTTCATGAAAATCTATCAACTTTTGCTTTCTAAGCCCAAAAAAATGCCAAAAACTTTGCAATAGAAATATTTTGAAACTCACCTGGTAGCGCTTAAAGTTGGCAAGCTAACAAATAAAATGGCCAACTCTCGAATTGTTGCCCAACACTTGTGAAATTCTTCACATAGTTTGAACGAACAGAATAGAAATAAAAATAAAATAAAATAAAATAAAAAAGAAAAAAAAAATAGAGAGAAAGTTGCACAAAACGTTTTGCAATTGGAAAAAGTTATTGCCTTTTAAGGCTTTACAATATATATAAGCCAAAAGTTTTACCCAAATGCATTCGTCATATTGCTAAAAGGGGTTTCCATTGGGGTTAGCTCAAGATTTTCAGTTTTCAAGTGCTTTTTGGTTTTTTGCTGACGGTCGATGGCAATGCATGTGTTTGTACACACACTCAGAGCGAGAGAGAGAGAGAGAGAGAGATAGAGTGGGACCGCCACGCAGAGGGACCCTCACACACAAACACACACATAAATCTAAAACTGAGATTTTACTAAGTGCTAAAATGCCTAAAAGCGTTCAAATATACGAATATGTTTAATATACAAATGCGTGTAGTTAGAAGTGTGCATGTGTGTGTGTGTGTGTGTGTGGATGTGTGTGCGTGCTCGAATATAAGATATGTTTATATGATAACAGATATGGGTCAGCAAATTAGGCCGCAGATTTGTTAAGGCTTGAGCAGCCTAAGTTTGTTGTAATGTTTTTTGCTTTAAATCTTATTAAATTCAAAAACTAATTTAGCTGACTTAATTAAGCATATGTTATTGAATAATAATCTATAATAAGCAGAGACTTTAAATCTGTCTTCACAAATATCTGTCAAACGTTTCTCAATGTCTGCAAATTAATTAAAATGCAGAGAGCAATCAATTACATTGATACGTCAACAAGTTCGTTCAAGATCCAACGATCGCATCACACGAGTAGCTCAAGGTAAAGAGCGAGAGCAAGTGAGTATGATAGAGCGCGAAGAGTCAAGCTGATATAATTTATTTGCGTGCTATACTTTTAATTCTTTCACACTAGAATATTTCAAGAGTCAAGGTCATCAACATTTTTAAATGTGTATGTGAGATAAAGAATACTTAATTTCAAAAAGAGTTATGGAGTAATAATTGACCTGAAGATAAAAACATTAACATTGAATTAAAAACAAAAGCGCATACTATACCATTTCCAAATAAACTTTTGGTAAGCTACATTTACGCTTTTTACACGAAATTACCTAACATTGTTTTTTTTTTTTTTTTATTTTGTTTTTTTACGTTAGTTGATATATAAACATATTTGATATCAACGAAATTTACATGTTTGCAAATTCCATAAAAAAAGGCAAGAAAAAAATACATTTTTCATGCATAAACTTTGTTTGTGCACAAACTATTTTAGATATTTTGCATGCAAATGCTTTGAAAATAGTTTTTAATAAACAATTTCACTGCTAAATTATTGTCGAATTCACAATGCTTCAATAAACTTGTTTACAAAATGTTTTTACACTGCATATAGTACTATATATACATATATCAAAACATGTTGTTTTAACAAACTTTTTAGTTTTTTAATGCAATTTTCCCTCGTTTAATTGATATGCTAAATATATATTAAAAAGCATCTAATTTAAAGTTGTATTTTAAAATTAGACAACAATTAGTGTGCGTTAGACGAGAGTGTTATATGTTTTAATGGAATATATACGTGCATAAGTTAGAACCCGCACAAGATATATGAGAACACACAAAAATGTGGCAAGCTCTGCTGCTAAAACGAGGGAGCAACTTTGGGTATAACTCAACAGAAACTGAATACAAAGGAGGTGAACATTTTGTAGGTGAGCGCAACTGACTACGCAATGTTCGTTCATGTTTAAGTTCGCTGGTTAAATTAAATTGATTAAAAATTTAATTTCTTTTTTAATTTAGTTACACACATATTCAAATATATTAATATATTTTGTAATATATCGAAATTAATAGCTCAGTTTGATTTCGTTGTTGTGCTTCCGCTCCCATTGCTATTTACAGTTTCGTAATTCAATTCAATGACTGTGATTGGCTTCTACTGTTGCAGTAGTATGTGTGAGAGACTGAGCGCTTGCATAGAGTAGCTGTAAAAAAAATTATCCAACTGAGTTTGCGTTTTAGTTGCTCGCTTGTGATTGGCTTGCGCATGAGAGAAAGAGACAAAGCTAGTAGCTAATGCTTGAGCATAGTCTATGCTGTTGCTGTGTGAGAACGAGATGACTACTTAAGCACTTCTAATAGTCTAGTTATCGTCTAGGTAGGCAAAGAGAACCAATCAGCCAAAGCAAATGGTGCCAGGTAGCACACCACAAACACTTTTTCAGAGTTAAAAGATTACTAAATTAGAATGCAAAAAATGACACAGTCCCGAGCATATATATATGTATATATATTATATTTTGTTCTCAAGTGTAGTTCCATCTAATCTATACGACTTCAACAGACACCATGTCATACCTTTAGTTAAACCATCATATTACTTTACAAAAAATCCCACTTTCAATAATAATATATTAACAGCTCGACAAACATTTCAACAAGTATACTCCTTTGCACTTTGCGAGCAAGTATTAAAAGCAAATATATATTTTTGCTTGGCTTCAAACATAACACCCACTAAAACAAATGGCTGCGCTGCATACTCCTACACTACTCTACATATTTAGTTTTTTTTTTTCTTGCTTTCATTTTGCAGCTGCCTGACGCAAGCAAAGTCTAAAAATAGCTCACATAGAGCATGTTTGAGCATAGCGTTTACCGTTACGAGATTACGAACAGATGTTTGCTTTAACAACTATTTTATTTCTTGTCGCTTGCGTAGCTAGAAAGCCTTGGCACACAAAGCATTTGGCATATGGCGAAACGGCTTAAAGCTCTAAATGCAACATTTTAATGAGAAGGTAAAAACTAGCAATTCGAACTACTTTTGTTTTAATCAATTTCTCATATTTGCAAGAGGCATAATAAATAGTATTTGTTCTTTTCAATAATAATAGGAATAACATCCCTAGCACAAGTTTCTCAAATGCATATTGTTTTAGCATTTGTATTTCATTTTCTATATTTGAATAAATTGCATAAAATTCCATGTTTGTTAAGCTTTGAGCTTAGCAAGCTTCAGTGCAACACCTGACATCATTTCAGACACTCACTGTGCTTTATGTCTCACAAGAGCTCTAAAAATAAAACAGGAGGCAAACATGCTTTGCACTTGACAGTTACCTTAACGAGTTTAAGGTCATGTGTTTTGCTTCATAGCTAAATTGTTTCGTAGGACAATTTTTTTTTTTTAATTCTGTATTAAATTAACTTCTGCTAGCCTTAAGCTCTACGCTTAAAAACATTTTAATTCAATTTAAATTCGAAGTAATATTTATTTAAATAAATGCATCAATTTTGCAGTGGTAATTATTTGATTTTACTCTGGGCTTGACTTTTAATTAAAAATGAAAATTCACAATAATTATATTTGCTGATTGTCTCACAGTCTAATATCCTATTTATATACCCTGCACTCATTGACAATTTGTCATCGAGTTTATATGTTCATGTATGTAAAAGGCGCTATAAAAATATTTATTATTATTATTATTTTTTTTTTTATATTTATTATATGTATTTTTATTATTATTATTATTATTATTATTATTATTATTATTATTATTATTTTTATTATTATCATTATTATTATTATTATAAATTATATATAATTAATATTTTTAAAAGTCGAATTGTGTTTTTATTTTTCTATTTATTTATTTATTTTTTTTTTTTTTTTTTGAGATCAATCGATTTTATTTCCATATGGAAGAAACATTTTGTCATACATTTTTTTTATTTTTTTTTAATCCCTTTAAGTGTTTTGAAAAGCTACCATCGAAGCGAAATATTAACATACGAATTAATAAATTAATTTTTTTCTATATAAGAACAAAAGTTATTTATATATTTTTTTTCATCTATTAACGACTTTAGTCAGAAGTGAAATAGAAATCCATTTCCATGTTAAGTTTACACAACTTTAATGTATTTGCATGCCATTAGCCCATTAACTGGGGTGTTCAATGCACTTGCTAGTCCGTCACTCCCCTTTGTTGTATTTACATCATTTGGTGTGCCATTAGTTACCTTTATTTACTTGGCTGGCACCCAATCGAAGTAGACAGCAGCAATTGCAACAGCTGTGTACTTTAGACAGGCCAGACACAGCCACGCCCCGTTGCCGCCCAAAACAAAAGACCAAACAAAATCAAAGTACATTATTATTGTCTGCAAAGTTTTGTTTGGGTCTTGATTGGAATTCAATTTACAACTGTGAAATGCATTCGCAATGAGCGCGAACTGTGGCTAGGCAGGTAATGTCAATGTTTTCTAATTTTTTTTTTCTATTATTTTCTTTTTTCTTTTTTGTATACAACTTTTCTAAGCCGTCTAATTGAAAATGTCTGCAAAAGACAAAGGCAGCAATAATAATAATTTTCGTTAATGTGTTTTAGGTACCATGAACGATTTGTCAAACAGAAAAATAACGAATGATTATTTTGGCCTGACAGCTGAAGCCGTGACACAGGCCTCGTTGATTTATGAAATGCTGTTTAAATTTCGACTTTGTAATGCAGTTGGAGCATGGGAGCTTAGAGCGTAGAGTTGGAGCTTAGCTGGCTGGCACGTTCAATCACATTTCTAATTACCAAGTTTCCCCGAGGTAATTAACTTTGCATGCATTACACAAATTACAATAAAGCGCCCGAGCGTTTTATCAACTCAATTACGCAGAGCTGAATGCCACCTGCCCCCAAGAGAGGGAGCGAAAGAAAGAGAGAGAGAGAGAGGGAGAAAGCATCATCAGTGTGTGTAGATACTTTACAGAGATAAACAACAAATAAGCATTGTTTGTAATTTAGCGAAATTGTTGTCACACATACATGGAAATACACACACACACACACACACACACACACACACACACTCATATACACTCATGCTCACACTTTTTGTTTATCAGCTGACTAAAATCACGGGAACAGAAGTTTCTGTTAGTTGATGCCAGTTATACGCTCTCTCTCGCTCTCTCTCTCCCACTCTATTCCTGTCTCTCCATGTGTGTGTGCAATATCGTTGACAGTTAGCTCTATATATGTACACACACGCATACATACATACCTACATATAGAGGCAACTCAACTTGCTCACTTTGCTCATTTTATCACTCTGCTCATCTAGCTCTTCGCTGGCAGCTTCATTTGTAAACGCTGCGTATACGTAATGTGCAGTGTAATGTAATGTGTCCATGTATGTGTATATGTGTGGGTGTCTGTAAATGGGTGTGTGTGTGTGTGCGTATGTGTAGCTTATTAGAGCTTGTCTTGACAGCAACAGCAACAACGGCATAATAACAATTTTTTTTTAGTTTTTTTTTTCTCTTATTTTATTATTTTTATTTTTTGTAGTGCGACTTTTGGCTGGCAAGCGAATTTTTAATTACCACTTGGAGCCATTTTGTAATACCCTGCACAAAAGGTGCCACAAAGTTGCACAAAACTGAGCAACAGGCTGAAGCAACAGTCAGAGCTGTCAAGTGTATGAACTAAGTTTCATATTAGGCATTAGAACCTAAAGAAATTTAAATAACTACAAAAATAGTTTACAGTTTTTATGTGAAAAATATTATTTTAAAAATTGTAAGTATTTGTATTTTGCTTACAGGGTATTTTCTAGTCGACATTAGAATTTTTAAACATTTTTTGCTCTCACTACTTTTAAATTGAATTCAAGTGTTTTGTTTTGCAAAAATAACAAAATATTTCTTAAGGACAGCACAGGGTATACGCTCTTCGACTATCGCCATTTTTTGTTTCCATATTTTTATATATATGTATATATATTCTCTTCTTTTTTTAGGGTAAGGTCATGTGTTCTGCAAATAGCACCAGAGCCAGCTGCAAATGCAGCTTAATTATGCTGTAATATTGCGGAATAAAAGGCGAGGATTTACGAGTAGAAAAGTTTCGGACGTAAATTTCAAGTAAATTTTTTTTTCTTGTTTTCTTGTTTTTTTTTTTTTTGTGTGCATTAAGAAAGCGCAGAGAAGCAGAGAAATTAATAATTAAATTCGTTTATTACGTCGAGTGGAGTGCTATATATATATATATATATTTACACACAATTTCTTTATTAACACAAAAACACAACTTAATGCCATGACACTCAAAATTTAATTGGCAGTAAAGCATTAAATTTATATTGCATTTAATTGATATATGTATGTATATGTATATATAAGCGAGGTGTGCTCAAAAAGTATAGCAAAGTTGAATTTTTGAATTCTCATGCTTTAAATTGTGATGGAAGTTTTTAATATCAGATGGAAATTAGTTGAAAAAATAAATATAAATAAATTCCTCTAACTCAATAGATAATTTTAAAGAAATTAATTTAAAAAAATTAATTAAAAAAAAAACTAATAAAAAAATTGAAATTCATCTTAATTTCTTAATTTTACTTATTTAATGAAATGTTGCAAGAATTAAAAAATATATTAAATATCCTGCTCTCTAAGTACTTTTATACTTATCGATAATAATTGCTTAGTTAAATATACTGATATATAATTATAAATATTAAAATACTTTTATTTTTATTCTGTTTTTTTTTTTTTTTTGTTTAATTCTTATTTTAATAGAAACTCAATTTCAAGCTCAATTTAAATAAAATTTGTCCTTTGGTATGCTTCGGATATCTTTTTCTAACACGAACCATTTGCTTTCATAATTTATGCCTCATTTGCCCCTGGCAAGGCATCTATTATTATTAATTTATGAATTTCTTTTATTGATATGCAAATTTTTATTTCAAAATACACTTTAATTATGCATATCTAAAACACAGCCTTTTCTCACTGTGCACTGTGCATTTTATTCGCTTATCTGTGGCCTTTCTTTATACATTAAGCGACCTTTTGCTCATATTTCAGCTGCTTAAGCCCAGCCGTATATATTTTTTCTCATCCTTTTCTCTCTCCCTCCTCTCCACTCTTTTAGTTTTTTTTTTTTGGCTCGCTTTC
Source organism: Drosophila stalkeri (assembly GCA_035047405.1). Lineage (NCBI taxonomy): Eukaryota > Metazoa > Arthropoda > Insecta > Diptera > Drosophilidae > Drosophila > Drosophila stalkeri. Next base: position 4,771,099 of record JAWNPR010000039.1, on the reverse strand, counting down.
CTTTTTGACGCCTGAAAAGTTTCAAACAAACTCAATTTTAATTTATTTATTCATTCGCTTCAATTTACACAGTCGGCGACAATAGCACGCAGCTTCCAATGAAAAATTGAATACTTCATGAATGGACAACAACAATTCGAACATTTTCCGCATTGGCTGTTGGAAAATGTCATGAACCCCAGTCGAGATCCCACTGGCAATGCATAGCATTACAACATATCAAACTACAAGCAGACCAACAACCAGACAAACAAACAAATAAACAAACAAACAAGTAGCAACTACAGCAACAACAACAACAACAACAATAATAACAACTAAAACACAGAAAAGTTGCAAACAAAAGTGGCGAAAACGGAAATAAATCTAACAAAAGGGCTTTGTAGCTTACACGTTTTCTCACATCTCCCTCTCTCTCTCTCACACACTCTTCCACTGCCACTCCCTCTCTTGCTGTGTCTCGCCATGCAGTGTCAGCCCCAAAAATTACATAAGCACCAGAGCATTTTGTTTGCGTTTGGCTTATTTTCCCAATTGACTACCGAGGGCAGACACACAAATTGACACATAGATGGCGCTAGCGTTAGCCTAAATAATGACTGCATTGGGAGCATCCATTTCTTATGTGATAATTTAATAGAAACTGATAACCAAAATAAAAGCTGATTAGCTTTTTAAAGTTATAGATAGATGTGTAAGTACAGTCGTGAATAATATATAAATAATAATCTATGAATAATATATAAAAAATATAGTTAAGTATTCTATATTCAAAAATATAAAAGCAAAAATGGAAATTGAATATAAAATAAACATTAAACTCATATTGAAACATTTCCGCTTGCTTCCTTATATTAAATGATATACATATATTATATTTATATTATATTTTTTATATTTATATTTTTTGCCTGAGCAAAGCTTCATTTCCATAGAAAATAAAACATTGAAATTTATTAATTTAAACAATGTTATTTTTCGTTTAAAAAAGAGTTCTCATATCTGTTGATCAAAAGGACCAAAGGTACATGAATCTAATGCCTACAAATATTTATGATAATTATATTAGATTGTCAACTCAAATAAATTATTATTATTATCAGCATACATATGTGCTCGCTCAGCCCTCGCATCAATTTATGCACATATATTTATTTTTGGTTTTTTCTTTATTTTTTTTTTTTTTGTCATATACATATATTTCGTTTGGTTTAGCTGGCCTGCAGTTTTCTATATATTTATGTGTGCAATATATGTATGTCAACTTTTATGCGTCGTAAGGCAAATGTTTTTGCAGGCGAAAGATTTGTTACAGATTATCCCTGCCGCACATAAAACACACCAGCAGCAGTAGCAACAGCAGCAGCAGCAGCAACAACAACAACAGCAAACAAAACAAGGTGAACTGACATAATTTCTCGTTGTTACCTAGAATGGTGGGGGCAAAGCGAAAAATAAAAATCATAAAACAAGAGGAAAGTTTTATGAACGCTGATTGGGAAGTTGGTCGACAGAGAGTTGGCACTGCGGCTAGCCAACTAAAATTAAATTTAGTCGCAGCACAGACTAACAATTTATGACTTACTATTATTTCAGTTGAGCGCACACGAAACCATACCCCTTAACGAGAACTCCCCAACAGTCCAGCAGGCAGCCTGGCTGACTGGCAACCAGGCAACCCAGCCCACCCAGGCCACCCAGGCAGGCAGTCGCAGTCGTCCAGGCAGTCAAATCATTATTTGTACATTCAGGCGTAACTTTTCTGCCCCCAAACATTTGTTTTGGCTCGTTTCGGCAACATCATTGTAAACGCATTTTGGCATAAATCACATGTCCGTGGTTGATTATGGGCACAGCCTCACTCCCAACTCTTTCGCTGACTGTCTGTGTGTGTGTCTCTCTCTCTCTCTCTCTCTGTCTCTCTCTCTGTCTCTCTCTCTCTCTCTCTCTCTCTCTGTCTCTCTCAATAAACAGCAAATCAAATTGCAATTCAAAGTCAATTAACAAATTATCGGCATACGTACGCGGCGTATACGTGATATGCCCACAGTTCGTTCGCTTTGCTTTAACTAATTAAAAAATTTGTTTGCATACTTTGCGGCGCAGCTGCCAAAGCACCACCTGCCACAATATCCCAGCCAAAGATGTGAGCAGCTGCCACAATGCACACACACACACACAGGGACACACACACACACACACACTGAAATACAGATGCAAATGCACAGAAGCAAATATCCAGCTATAAATGCAGATATTTGTATCACAAATACACACAAACACACATACAGAAAAATACTCATATACATTGCTACACACACACACACACAGCTACACTCGCATATGGAGCAGCCTAGTTATGCTCCATGCATGCAAATTGTAGATTCAGTTCTTGTTGCATACGCTTCATTGCAGTTATCCTTAATTTTTGCCACAATTTTCTGATTGCATTTTCGCATTTTTCATATTTTGTGCTCTGGCTAACGTAATGTGAGAAGCCTGAAAATGAATTTATCCAATTAAGCAAATGCTTGCGTAACTGCTTAAATGTTTTATTAACTTGTAAATTTTCTAGATTATTTGCAGAGCTCAAATCGTCAATGAATTTTATTACAGAGAAATTTCTTAAACGAGTTCATTTAGTAAGTTGACTTCAAATCATTAATTGAGTTATTTTTAATGCAAATTAATTAATTAAGAGAGAGATAGAGAGAGAGACATATTTACAAGATTTAGAGATTTAAATTAAAATTAATTTAATTTAAAGATTTAAAATCTAAAACAAAATTGTCAATCCTAAAAATATAAATTCAAATTATTCATATAGTTCAGTTAACCATATACAATTAAATATATTCATTCCATTTTATACCCTTACTGCATTATTATTATATTAATGTAAATTATATTTTTATTTTTATTTATTTTTTTTTTTTTGTAAACCCATCGCACTCATTATTATGGAATGCACTTAACACATTTCCCAAACTATCAAGTGAACAATTGTTGTTGTGGCTGAAATGTACTCAACTTTGTGCCCTATATAAGAGTCCCATAAATGCTTCATAATCCCGAAAGCTGGTCACACTTGAACATTGGCAAAAGCCAAAGGCAAGGGCAGCTGCCGCAGTGCAAAAGTAATTTGTGGCAGACAATGAAAATGCCGCAGAATATACGAAAAATGCATGAAAAATATTCAAAAGCGGCGACCGCCAAAAACATATGCCGCATATTTAAAGTACACATATGTAAAACAATTCATAACACCCAGCCAGCCAACATACAAAAAAAAAAAAAAAGAAATAAATAAAAAATATGAGCAAAAAAAAAAATGAAAAAGCGAATAAAAATTAAAATGCGATAGAAGTGAGCGACTAGAAAATACTCTAACTGAATATTGACAAAATATGTTTTTAAGCCAAAACTAAATTTTTGAAAAAAGTATCTAACCAAAAGGAGTATAACCTAATTTAAAATTATGTATATAAACTTGTATCTCTATACAAACTATTTGAATATTCTAATACATCGCTGTCTATCTATCTATATATCTATCTATCTATCTATCAATCAATCTATCTATACATCTATCTATCTATCTATCTATACATCTATCTATCTAACTATCTATCTATCTATCTATCTATCTATCTATCTATACATCTATCTATCTATCTATCTATCTATCTATCTATATATCTATCTATCTATCTATCTATCTATCTATCTATCTACCTATCTATCTATCTATCAATCTATCTATCTATCTAACTATCTATCTAACTACTCATCTATCTATCTATATATATATATATATATATATATATATATATCTAACTATCTATCTATTAATCTGTCTATCAATATATTTATCTATACATTAATCTCTCTCTCTATATTATTGCCTATCAACCTATATCTGTCTATCTATCTATCTATCAATCTGTCAATCTGTCAATCTATCTGTCTATCTATCTATCTATCTATCTATCTATCTATCTAGTAATCTGTCTATCAATATATTTAACTATACATTAATCTCTCTCTCTATATTATTGCCTATCTACCTATATCTGTCTATCTATCTATCTATCCTAATAAGAATACATACTTTTCTCTTAAATTGTAGAATATATTACAAAATCTCCAAGATGATCACACCTATAAAAAACTTTAGCATACAGTCATAACAGTCGGAGAGACAGCAACATATTGCATTGGCTGATCAATAATATATATATTTTACAGAATCAGCGGCACCTCCTGCTGACTGTTACATACATTTGCGCAAATGCTTAAAACCCTGTTTACACATTTTCAATGTGTTCAGGGTATAACAGAGTAGGCCAGCATATGCAGGACAATAACCGCTGCCTATACACATACATACACATGTATATATAAGTATACATATGTGTTTATGTGTGTGTGTGTGTGTGTGTGTGTGTGTAGGGCGCAAAGGACATGCTGCCATGATTTTTATAAGCTTGTATTTATATGATTTCCTTATATCCTTTTAAGGGGCAAAACCCGCCAGCCACGCAGGCAAATGTCTCTTAACCGGCGAGTCCTGCGACCGGCGACAAAAAGTTGGACCAGGCAACAATATGAAATAAAATTACGTGCACATATGCATAGTACACACACACACACACACACACACACATACATATGTAATTGTGCTTCTCTCTCTCTCCTTTTTTGTTTTGTATTGTTTAAATGAAATTTATGTTTATTAAATTGCGACAGCCCCGAAAAATGGAGCCCCAGCAGAGGGCATTGGCTTTATCAGACAAAATAAGGCAGACGACGGACCCAGCCAGCGGCCTGGAACGGTTTCTTGTACTTTTATACTTCATTGTTTTTTGTTTTTTTTTTTTTTTTTTGTTAGGCTACGTTCAAGTAAGGGTCACAGACCGTCAAAAACCTGTTTAATTATATGCAACCAGACATGTCTGCAAAAACTTCAATATATATTTTATTAAAAGTGAATGCATATTTATGATTAAGCGAGAAAAAAAAACGCAACCATTTCCATGACCTGATTACTTAATGTAATTAAATATGTTTGCATGTTTGCCTTGCATAATGAATAAATGAATTGCGAAAAAAAAATATGTTAAATAAATAAAAATTATGATAAATAATATTTAAATGCTTATTTTACGTGTTAATATTTTATTAATAAATTAAATAATAATATCATAACAGCTTTCGTTTGGTAAGTAAGCAATGTTGATTAAATGAATAATTTGATAATAGAATAAGAAAAAATATGCAAATAAAATAAGAAAATAAATAAAAAAAATGATAAATAATTTTTTATTTGAATTTAAAATATATTAAATATATATAAGAAAAATATAAAAATATATTTCATTAATTATTTTATAAAAAATATATTAAAATAAATTAATATAATAAAAATTATTATCAAATAAATATAGAAATACAAATTAAATAAGAAACATTAGTTTAAAAAGGAATATACATAAAATTCCATAAAAATAAAATATTGACATAAAATTCCATAAAAAATAAAAAAATAAAAAAAAAGACACTAAATGAGAATCTATGTTTTGTGTACTCCATCGATTGACTTTCCAATTTATAGCAGCATCTATAAAGCTTATAATTGTAGCATTATATACTCATTATATATTAACGACTCGTGCGTATTTCATTTATCTGTTTTAATGCCTCCAAAATTTTTTTAAAATATTTTACGCAATCGCATAAAATTTTAATGTTCAGCTATTTTAATAAGCTGAGCTCATTAATGAGCTTTGATTTTAAATTGTGCAATGATTGAGCGATTGAGCGAGCAGTGGCAGCGGAAGCGCTGGCATTCCACAGCAATGGCCATGAAAATAATGACACTTTAAGCCACGTTAGTTAGCTCATTAATTTTTGTGCAGTTTTAATTGGCCGCATCGTGGCTTGGCCAGCATCTGTGCAAACAGAGCCAGCCAGCTGCTGGGCACTTTGTCTTCATTAATAAGAATTAAATAACATTAAAATTATAATTTTGATATAACCCTTTCTTTTTTTTTTTTGCCAAACACTCGACAGCTTTTGACTTTTAATGGGCCAGCGATGCTACACTTAGACATTTTTCATGCAATTTATGAATTCCGTGGAGGCTTATGGATGTAAATGCGCCAGCTTTTACCTTGTCATCAAGTCAATATAATGGCCAACCACGCCAAGCATGCCCATCAACAGCCACGCCCCCCTTAGATTGTTACAAAATAATCTAAACTTTTTAATTGCCACGACAAATGGTCGTGGCACGTTTTTGCATTTCTGTTTTATTTTTCATCTTTTTTTTTTTTTCCTTCCTGTTGTTCATATTTCCTCCATTTGTATGCTCTGTAAAGTGGCTGGGAGGAGGTATATTGGTTCTACCTTTATGCGACTTTTATATATGATATTGTTGAAAGAGAAAATTTTGTTTTCAAAGCAGATGCAAATATTGCTGTATGCAAGTTTAAAATCGTTAAAAATTTAATTCAATTTAATTTAATTTTTAAGCATACTTCTACAGTCTAAGATATATAATGAGTGTTAAAATGACAGACTATAATTAAAAATTTCAATTTAAATAAATAGAAAAATACTAAAATAAATACTTTAGTCTAGGCTTTAACTAGCTAAATATCATCTAAGGTAAAATTCTATAAGAACAAATCTAGCATCTAGCATCTTTCCCTTTGATATGTCGAGGGACTAGCCACGTCACATACTGCCTACTGGTAGACTCTGCAGTTCATTTATAATTTTTTTCTGATACAAAAAAAAATTGCCAGCAAAAGTCGCTGAACTCGAGAGCGCGCGCGCGCCCGTTTGAGGCTGGCAGCTCGCGTGGGGGAGTGTCCTTTGGCAAGTTTAATTGTGCGGCCAGGCTGGCGGGTAATAAAATTATTTTACGATCTTGTTTTCCTGTACGCCCCCAACGACGCCTACGTCAGCGTGCCGGCGTGCCGGCATGCCAGTGGACCCCGTCCCCCCACACACACACACTTCATTCTTCGTTTGCGAATGCCTTTTGTCTTTGCTTTGAAGCGCATCAAACTAAAGTTTGAGTTCATTTACGCAACGCTGCGCATCGCTGGGCGTGGCTGATTGTCAGTGCCTGCAACTTGGCATGAGCGCAGGCAGCAGCAGATAAATATATACATGATATATATATATATATGAGTGCATGTGTCTGTGTGTGTGTAAGTGGAGCAGGCAGTTTCTTGTCAGCAGGACTGCATTGTTGTTGACTTTTCATCTGGCAGGCCGCAGTGACTACTGTTTCTTTGCGCCCATCCTGGCCAAATGCGATGGAGTCGCACATGCTGGCAGCATTTTGGCAAAGACCTTGCCCTCATCAAGCTGCCAGCTGACAAAAGTGTCAATATATATATATATATATATATATATATATATATATATATATATATATATATATATATATATATATATATATACATACTATATAAAAAGGTATTGACCGAGTGGGCCAAAAGTCAAAGTGCAGCTACTGCAGTAAATACTAAAGAAAAAAAAACGTATTGCAAACGTTTCGGATTGTCCTTTTGCTCCGCTTACATTCAACTGAACAGCGACTCAAGCATCCTTGCCGCTCGCAACCTTTTGATATATTTTTAGCTTCTTTTCAGCTCAAACAAACACTTTCAATGTTGCAAAAGTCGACACAGATTTGACATTAAAAAAAAAAGAAAAATTTAAACGGTTTGTGTTTAAATAATATATATATATATATATATATATTTGTGTGTGTATTTCTTACAACCTAATTCAATTGCGCTTAATTTCGATTCCATTAAATCTGTGTTGAAATTCAATTCAAAAGTTATTTGATTTACGCTATTTCGCATCGCTATAATCAACTTTAGTTTGTGCTCACAAATTCAATTATTGACTTATGTATGTAACACATGTTCTATTTGATTTCTAGTCTGTAATTCTATTTGTCCTAGCAAAAGGTGTTGAGATTGTGTCATGGCATTTACTAGCTGTATAGACAATATTAAGTTACATTTCTTTTAAATTTTTTTTAAGTAAACCAGATTTTTAATTTAATATAAATTAAAATATTACAAGAATAAATGCATATGAAAATTAAAAAAATAAAATAAAAAAATATATATATGTAATTATTTTAAAAATTTAAAAAAAATTTAATTTTTTGAGCTTCAATTCAATATAAATTTAAATTGCGTTCAGTTAGTTTTTAGTTTTTTTTTTTTAAAAAATGTTATTTATATTTCAATAAAATTTCCCTTATTCAACTCTAATCAAGCTTGCTCTCAATTTAAGTTAAATTTCGTATTAACTAACTTTAATATCACTTTTAGAAAAAGTTTTCGATAGCTTGAAATTTTTCTTTGTATAACAGTTTTCAATTCAAATTTCAAGTCATCTCAATTTCAACCTCAACTTTTCACATATTTGAAGAATTTTCCTTCATTTCCATTTGAACATTAGCTTCAATTATTTTTTTTTTAGGTTCAATTTCCCTTCAATTTATTTTCAACTTAGTCTAAACCTCTTAAATGTCATAGTTGTTCCATTTCAATTTCAACTTTTCTTCAGCTAACTCTAAATATAATTTGACGACAATTTATATTGAGTAAAAATACAGAAAATCGCCCATCAACTGTCTTGCAATCTTCACATTGCTTTCAATTAGCTTTCTATTACGCAAATCGAATTCAATTTCAATTTGAGTTCAATTTGCGTTTCAACTTTCTTCTTCAAGCTGCCACAATTTTGCTCAACTTTGAGTCCCACTTAAAGCTTGTGCCTGGCACGGAATGCAAAACAAAAATCTTTGTAGCTCATTTGAGTGCGTACTTCAACGGTTACAGGCAACCATTACTTTCAATTCAATGCGTTAAAAAGTTGTGCGACCGTAAACCACATTCTAGCAAATTAGTCGACTTTAAATTACTTAAGTCAAGCGCCTGCTCTGGCCTTGTCCTTCGCCATGCTGTCATAAAATATGTCAGCTACTTAAAGTGGCATAAAAATTAACAACACGCTGCTGTGTATACTTAATACGTAATACGTAATACGTAATACGCAATACGGCGTACGTAAAATTTGTGCTCGCTCGAAAAGTGATTTATGCGCATTCGCGTATAAAATTTAGTTTCTCATGGCAACAAGTTAATTTTTAACTCATGGCCGCCATCAAAATGTTAACAAAATATTTTGTAAAATTTATATTGCAACGCGCCACTGAATAAATCACATTTTTGTAGTGGAAAACTTTTTGCCAGAACTTGCGCATAAAAAGGATTTGTCGAGGTGCTCGCTTAAAATTTACGCGCTGCTCAAGCAATGCTTAGCAGATAAGAGGGTCGCTGAGTGTGCATGTGTGTGAGTGTGTGTGTGTGTGTGTGTGTGTGTGGATGCTTGAGTCGTGGCAGTTAATCCTTGTGGCATGATAACCCTTGTGGCATGTCTATGGCAACAGGGTCACAAACAGATGCACGCAATCAAATTTAACAGCAGCTTTCTCGCTCTACTCGAAATTAATATGACAGCCAGCGGAACCAGCTAACTCCCCATCCATTGCCTTAATCCTAACCTGTCCAGAGTTCAAGGCTCTAGGAACGTCTATCAGACGCAGACATTAAAAAACATTAAAAAAAAAAACAAGCAAGAACAACAAAGTTTCCTTCTCTACGTGCATATAAATTTAATTAGCTCATTTGTTGACTTTTTGATATGCCACGCGAAAGGTTAATGAAACTCTACGCAAATTGACTTACAAATAACGTTATTTTATTAGCCAAAGAAATTATATAAACGGCAGCGAAGCGTAGATATACTAATGACTGAATTGTGTACTTTTGAGAGCAATAAAAATTTCCCAGACACTTAACAAAAGAAATTTATATACATTGAATCTATATGTATCGGAGACCGAGTGTGCTGTACTTTGGCTAAGAATTGACTTAGACGTCTATTAAATGGAATTGATTAAGAATTGTATTATAAACTCAGATGTTAAATAATCTTCTTAATAATCTAGCATATAAGCTAACGGCAACATGTAAAGGGTCCATTCTGATTATGTTAATGTTTGAAATTTAGAGAAATTTCAAATCAATCAAATCAAAGTTTGTAACAAAAATAAACTGAAATTCCTTTTTCTTGTACGAAGGCTACAAAATTATTCCATCTCCATTTCGCTCATTCTATCCCTCTATTTATCGTTATTTAACTGACTACCCTTCCATTTCTTCTCAATCTCTATCTCTTTCTCTATCTCTTCCTCATTCTCTCTCTCACTCTAGTTTTATTTAACTATCTTGCTCACTCACTCGCTCACTTACTCTCTCACTCACTTTTACTCTCTCACTTGCTCCCTCTCTATCGCAATCTCTCTCGCTCCCTCCCTCTCTCTTTCTCTTTTTCTATCTCCCTATCTCTCTCTCTCTCTCCCTCCTCTATAGATCTCTCTCTCTCCTTCTCTATCGCAATTTCTTTCTCTCTATCGCTCTCTCTCTCTCTCTCTGGCTTCCTCTCTCTCTCTCTCTTTCTCTCTCTACTACTAAATATTCCTCTTCTCAATTACTTAATTACTCTCTCTCTCTCTCACTCTTTCACTCATTCTCTCCCACTCACTTTTACTCTCTCTTGTTCCCTCCCACCCTCTCTATTTCTCTCTCTCTCTCTCTCTCTCTCTCTCTCTCTCTCTCTCTCTCTCTCTCCCTCACACTCTCTCTCTCGCTCCCTCTAACCCTCTCAATCTCTCTCTCTCTCTCTGTCTCGACTTCTACTTATCCCTCCTCTCAATTACTCACTTTCTCATATTTCCCTTCCTATAATCCATACATAGATATTAAAACATATGTAAAGCAGCTTTCGTAATTCACTCTTTTCTCTCTTGCTCTCTTTCTCTCCATTCTTTTTCGTCCTCTACCCTACCTGTCTCTTTCTCTCGCTCTCTCTTTCTCTCTGTATCTCTCCGTTTCGCTGTGTCTGTCTCACTCTATGTACCAGAAAGCAAAGTAAACTTTTACCATCTACTTAAATGTCCCCTGCGTACTTTATGTTTATTACTCATTCTCCCTCTTACATCCCCCATTGAATTTTATAGTTATAAGAACTATGTAAATTTCCTACAAAAAAATCCAGTGCATTTTGAGCACTAATTTGATTTGTTCCAATCGAGTTCTTTTCTCACATTCTTTTTATTTTTTTTTTCGTTAGCTACAAACTTTAAAGTGATGGCCCATCAAAATTCTATGCGAAGCGCAGCATAAAAACAAACTGTCTCAAAGAGCTGGAAAAAAAAAAACATTTACTACAAATTTTTAGTTGCCCTTTTTTTATAGAGAGAGAGAGGAGGAGGAGAGCGTGTGGTTGGGAATGCAAAACAATTGTCGCAAAATTGTAAAAATAATAAAAATTCAATTAAGGCGCGAGTTGAATTAAAGACTTGGGAACATTTCAGATTTGGTTTTTTTCTTGTTATTATTTTTTTTATTTTACTGTTTGCTTAAATTAGTATTTTACAAGGGTGTGTGTGTGTGTGTGTGTGTGCGTTTGTATGCATGATTCGACACTTGTCGTCAGTTTTTTTTTTGTTGCCATTTATTTTATATATACATATATATATATATATCCTTTTTTTGTATTTCAGCGCCTGGCAAATTGTGGAACATAACAATAAGCACACAACGAGCTGCAACAACAATGCGAATGCGAATGCGAATGAGAATGAGAATGAAAATGAGAGACTGACTACAACAACAACAAGCAGCAACAACAAGCAACAACAACCACGAGAACAACGAGCGTACTCTGTAATAATGATAATAATCATAAAAGCGAGCCCTTGTCGCGCTTTGGCTTTGACTCTTTGGAGCGTTAAAGCCGCAGCCAGAGTTACACAGAAGCTACGCTCTGCTTCATGCTGCCACTGAGTTATGTTTGGATGCAAAAAGACATGAAGGACCTGCCGCCTTACAGCCGAGAGCCCATAGCCCATAACATGATTTAATTAAGGTCCCTCCTACATGTGCTAAGTAGATTTTATTCTTGTTGCCAACCAGCCAGCCAGGCAGTCAGGCCGTCAGGCCGTCAGGCAGCCTTCATGGCATAATTGATTTAGACGTTTACTGCATTAAACGGCAGGCAGCAAAAAAAAAAATAATAATAATATAGAAAGAAAGAATTACGTGGCCAACTCGGCGTATGAGTTATATTTGATTTAGCATTACATTTTCATTATATATTTGCTGCTACTTATGTTAACACAATATATTATTTTGTTTCACATAGTTAGATTATTTTTATTTTATTTCATTTTTTTTTTTTTTTATTTTTGATGAGCTTGCACTTTTGTTGCTCTCTCTTCAGTCTGTCTGCTCAAAGTTGAAGTATTTTTTTGCGCTCGTCATTCATATTTGATTTGATATTATCCCAAAATCCATTAACAAAACCAAATTCTAAGCCCAAAAGCAGCACAAATTCTCTGCATATACTTATATCGCATATATGACATACATATGTATATATATATATATATATATATATATATGCTGGTACTTGAGTGCGTGTAGAGGGGAGTCGAGCATTGCCATAAGAGGATTTCAAATGGTTTATGCTGGCTTTGTCACATCATATATAATGATGTCGCTAATGCTGATGCTGATGATGATAAACAACCTGCTTAACAAGTGCTCTGGTTAGATTTAAAACGTTCATTAATTTTGCCAAAGTCAAAACTCTAAATTCATAAAAAAAAAAAAATTGCCAATGTTTTAGGCTTTGATAATTAACTGCCAGCCTTGAACTTGTTTCTAAAATCAATATTGCGTAAAGGTTTGTGATTTTTTTTCCCCCTTTTTCGAAGTGAATTTCTATTGGGAAAGTTAGGAGCTTGAGTTATTTATGACTTCACGCTGTCGTCCTGTAAAGTTTGTTATATAAAAAGATTAAATCATTTGGAAAAAAAAATATTTTTAGTTGCGAATTTTGTGTGATTTATTTTGTTGCTTAAAGGTTTTAAAGGTTTTTCATTTGGGAAAAAAAAATATTTTTAGTTGCAAATTTTTTGTGATTTATTTTGTTGCTTAAAGTTTTTAAAGGGTTTTTAAACGTTTTACAGGTTTTTAAAAAAAATTTAGCTGAAAATATATAATATAAATAGTAATAAAATAATCTAAAATTTTTGCTAAACAAAATAAAAAAGCTTACAGAAAAATTCGATTTTATTTATATATATATTTTATTTTTTATATACAGAAATTTAAACATCAATATTTGTAAGGCTGATAAGCCTTAAGCTTCTCTTCTCGCCTGAATGAAATAATACTAAAAGATACTTTATGCAATTATATCTTTGAAATTCATTTCAATCTTCAGCTATGGCAATGCAGTTGAAAGATAATGCATTCCAGCTATGCGAATAGGTAATTAAATCAAACAGCAGGTTAAACTAACGTTGATAATTTCTATTGTGGCTGCAGGCTGCAGGCTATGCATAAACTTATGCACATATATATATATATATATTTATTTATATACAAATATATATGTTATATTTATATTGTTGTCAGTGTTGTGCTATGGAAACTAGTTAAGGGATTAATAAGGCAGCTGACATAACAAGTTGCCTGGCTGATGGAAATAATCATCGTGGCCTGCAGCAAAGACCAAAGCAAGTGAAGACAAATAAATATATACATATATATGCATATATGTATATATACATATTACGTATTTATCAGATAAAAGTATATGTGTTGTTGTTGTGTACTTACATATTGACTTAATGCGTTGCTCTGGTTGCTGGGCAATCGCTTCGGGCTCCATTGCAGTTGCTGTGACTGTTGCAGTTGCAGTTGCAGTTGCAGTTGCCGTTACAGTGGCTGTTGCAGTGGCACTAACAGCAGCTGCAATTAAAGTCGCCTTCATTGTTGTTGCATTTATCATTGCCGGCAGCAGCGCCAGCGCCAGCGGCAGCAGCAGCAGCAGCAGCGGCAGCTTAACGTAGTTGGCCATCCTGGCCATGCTGATCCTTGGTGAAACTTGTTTGCCTTAATTATTTGTCCTTATTGTTGCACTAGTGAGCTTGATTAGAGAGGCATTTGATGAATTAAATTACTGCTCTTGCTGTTGTTGCTGTAGTTCGGTCGATTTCCACATGATTTAGCAGCTGCAATTGGAGAACCAGATAGTACACAATCAATTTATCTAATTAGATTCAACACGCACAGCGCATCTTATCAAATTGCTGCAGCGCTCTTAAGTATGCTATGCATTTATTTATTTATTTATTTCATTTATTGCATCGACAATTTTCGTTAAATTTGAAATTTTAATATGAATTTGTATCGTCTAACACTCAATTATTTACACAAGCATTTAATTGTCAGTGTCAGTTGAACTAATCACTGATGCAGTTAATTAATCAAACAATTGACTATATCAACATTTATTAGCTAGCTAGTTAGGCAATTGTGCGTACAACAAGTTTAACTGACTGACTAAAAGTTTAATTAAATTTAAAATTGTAGTGCAACAGACTTGAATATATTTACATGGATTTATGAAAATAAATATTGATATATTTACAGACAAACGGAGAGGAAGAGAGGGAGATACACAACTAAATAAATAGTTTGTTAGAGAATTATTTTCTAGAAAAGTCATTATTTTTAATTTTGTTTTATTTTTTATTATAAAATATTTGCAGTTTAGTGTCATTTAATTAAATAAAAATTTAATCTAAATAAAAAGTATTGAAACATATTCCGGCTATCTAAGATAATAATTAGAAAGGCAAAGCAGCAGAAGAAAGTTCAAGAGGACAGCTCCAATAGGTCTTAAGGTTGGTGAAGTCTGAGTCATATACTGACCAATCCTTAGATTGCAGTAGCTAGACACTTAGCCATGCGCTATGGTTCAGAATGTTCAAAGGGTATATGATAGAGGTAAAGACCTAGTCCAATTAGTCTTGTAAGTGATGGCTAGCCCCCGCACTACAGAATCAGAAACTTCTAGCTGTTGTGCGGAGAGTAGCAGAGCTTTAGGATACAATACCTAGCAATGGCCACATAGTCTAGTCTCTCGAGGTATTTAAATAAATCTTAAGTGAGAATCGAAAATATGATATAAAAAACAGATCCGGCTTCATTTGTTTATTTTAATTTTTTTTTAATGTATTTATATTTTTCTTTATTTATTTCTTTATTTAATTATTTAATTATTTAATTATTTATTATTTATTTATTACGTTATTTAGTTATTTATTTATTTATTTATTTATTTATTTATTATTTATTTATTTTTTTTTATTTACTTTTTTATTTATTTATTTTTATTTATTTTACTTTTTTAATTTTTTTTATTTTATTTATTTTATTTTTCTTTTTATTTTATTTATTTATGTAACGTTTGACCCTCTCGTTTTTTGTAATTATCTTATAATAAACTTAATCTATCTATTGAGGCATCTAATGTAAAAGGTAATTGTGATCAAAAAGATAACTTCATCGGAATAAGACTTGATCATTGCATATGCGACTGGGACTATCTCAGCGATTATTCCTTTCTTATTTTCTCTTTTTTATTTTTATCTATTTATTTAACTCAGCGAATTATCATTGCTTATTTTCTCTTTTTATTTTATACATTTATCTTAACTTAAATAAAAATCTCCTATCCTTTCAGCTTATTACTTTTACCTCTTTTTATAAAGATAAAGATATCTATCTAGTCATCTCTCTCTCTCTCTCTATCGCTCTTAAACAACAACATTAAAAAAGCTTTATATTGTTCTCTTATTTTAAGCTATTGTAGATCTGCATAAATATTTTTCTTTTACCATTTTACCGATTACTGATTGCAAATTACCGTTAATGCTCAAATAACAATTAACTGTTTGTCTTGCGCTGGGACAGTTGGCGCGTGTTAATTTCATATCCACTTGGCGCATTGTTTGATTGGCGCCCAACGGCCCAAACAGCTCATTACGCAATTTCAGCAATAACAACAACAGCAACAGCAACCACTACAACAATACCAACCACAATTACAACAACAAACAGTACAACAATATCATTTATTATAGCCCAGAGGGGAGACACAGAGCATTGGTAATATTAAAGTATTTAAATGCCGTGATTATCTGTCTGTGTGGGTTGTTCGCATTATTATTGTTGTTGCTATTGTTGTTGTTGTTTGTTGTGTGTGTATATGGTACATGTTAAGGTCAGTTTGTACTTTGACCCGTGCACTCGACACTCAGAAAATTTGCATTGTTTGTTATTGTTTGTGCAAAAATTAACATTTTAATTGGATTTTGGGCATTTGCTGCTTATGAATCTGAGCAATCCATGTTTCATATAAATTGAACAGAAATCTCTCAATATCTCTATCTCATTCCCTCTACCAATGTCTCTGTCAATCTCTCTGTCTCTCACTCTCCCTGCTTTTATTTGTTTTTCTGTAGTTGGCATTGGATTTTATTAAAAAAAAGCAGAAACATAAGTAAAGAAATACATCATTATTTCAGAGCGGAAAAAAGAAAATAAATAAATCAGACCTTTGGTTCGAAAATATGTGGGCAGCATCAACATTGATATAACGAATAAAAAACAATGATTTGACTGTGCGATACCCTGTTTGACATATGCTAAAAAAAATAATAAAAAAAAAAAATAAAAACAACTTTCTATTTATAAATAAGAGTTGTGCAGAGCTTGCAAGGGATTAAATTACATTGAATTTAATATTTAATATTGTTAAGTTAAGTGGAAATTGTAAATATATGTAGGATTATCTATGTATGCCTTATAATATATATTAAATAGTTATCTATGAAATATAAAATAAGTTATAAATATAAATATAAGAAATTTTATGGGATTCATATATACAAAAAATATGCATAACATAAATAAAATTGGATAAGACCTTGTCTTTTAATAAAATACTTTTCATTCTATTTCATCATATTCATCTATTCGATAGAATACTAAAAGCTCCAAATTGATATTTTTGGAGTAAAAAAATAGTATGTTTCTAGAGCTTTTTAAAAATGAAAATCAAAGTATAATTTAAAAAGAAAAATAAAAGAAAAAATATTTATGCTTATGATTTGACAATCAATCCTTAATTAAAAAAATAAAATAAATAAATAAATAATAATAGTATATAAATATATTTACATTCATTGTATACATACATTTAATAATTTAATTTAATAACAATTTACAAACGTAAAGTTTTTTAAATTAATAAAAAATGTATAATTTTATTTTTTAATTGAAACTCTCCATCTATTTTTAATAAACTCCATTGAAAAATCGCAGCTCAGGCACATTCGCTTCATGGAAACAAATATAGCCCATTCGACTGCATAAATAGAGTATCAAAAGGAATATAATTGTAAACCAAAAAGCAAATACAGCAATGCTCATTAAAGTCAACTCAAATATTTAAACGAAAATAAAACAAGAATATTCACTTTGAGCTGCTGTGAAAAAATACGAAATTAAATACATTAATTATTGCATCAAGAGTGTGAGAATTTAAAAACGAAAAAAAGGGAACTGCAATTTCAACGTTAAAATTGCGAAATGAAAAATATGAATTCAATTGATAAAGAGAGAGAGAGAGGGAGATTTTCATAAGTAAAAAAAAAAATAACTAAAACAAATTTCCAAATTTAAACGACATAAATATTGAAGTGAATAATTGTTTAAATATATTTATGATTTTTATTGTATTATATTAAACGGTAATATATAGAAAATTTTAATTCAATATTGGAATAGAATTTTTTATAAAAACGAAAAATTTAAATATTCCAATTTAAAGATAGAAAATATAAAAAAAATTAAATAAAATAATTAAATAAAATAGATACAATTTATATATATATAAATAAAATAATAAATAATATAATTAAATAAAATAAATACAATTTATTGCACATTTTATTTATTTTTAATAAACCCAACTGAATCATATTACTATATCCTTTTTGCTGCCTTTGTTTATGGAACAGTTTATTAATTATGCAAAACAATTTTTTGGGGTGTGATGAATGGAAGCAGTGTGTTAATTGTGTCTGGGGTTGCCTATTAAAGTTGACTTCAATTATGCCACACCCCGGCTCGATGCTAATTTAATGAAATTTTGTAAAAGTTGCGACCGAAAATTAAGTTTAAACAAACTTTGCTTTAATTATAAAACAAAGTGAAAGACCCCCAAAAGAGCGTCATCAATATGCAAATGGTGCCCAAAACTGTTTGTTGCTTTTGCTTTTGCTTTCGCTTTAGTAGTCGAACTTTATATGTATTTTTTTCTTCCCTCCCTCCCTCCTCTCTCTCTCTCTGTCTCTCTCTTTTTGGCAAAGCGATTTTCGATATTTGGCACCAGAAAGTAATTTTTTTTCTTTTTTTTTCTGTATGTGTCAGTTGAATTAATAATTTTGCATGGCATGTGAAAACTGTGTCCTTGGGCGAATGCAGTTTTGTTATTGATGCATGGTAATAGCATAAAGCAAACTAATCTGCAAAATTTTCTGTTTAAGTTTTAGCTAGTGGGTAAGTTGAAATTAATTTATATTTTAAATAAATGAAAAGGGAAGGAGAAAAAAAAGGAAATGGAAAAATTACAAAAATCATGGATACAAATTTAAGCTTATTCTCAATGAAGAATTATTTTAAAGCAAATAGGATTTAGTTGGGATTTGTATTAGTTAAATATAAATGCAATACATTTGGCAAAGAAAAGAGAAGGTAAGAAAAAATCAGATTAGAATTAAATTTCATTTAAATATAAAAATTCTGTTTCATTTAAATGTACGCTTACTGCTGAGTTTTGAAATGTAACGGAAATTTAAAGTTTCCATTGGTTAAGTATATTTGATTATTAATTTTTTGTTTAGTATTATTATTTTATATTTATTTATTTTATTTTATTTATTTTTTATTTTTATTTATTTATTTTATTTTTTTCTTTATGATCTCTCCCTTAAGATGATATTTACGTATATTTTAAATATTAAATTTAATACTTGTTCTTGATTTTTTAAATTCCAGGATGCAGAGCAAGAATCTATATCAATTTTTTAACTAAAAACAATGCAAGAATAATGCCGCACCTACAGAGCTGACCCTTTATTATTTATACTTTTACCTGGAACTGCAAAGGCCCTTGAAAATGTGACGCTACTCAATTGATTGAGAAGCTATAGAAGGCTTGCAAGTATAAGCTTGACTACATTTTTTTTGATGTGCTGCGAGGGTTGAAAAAAAGAAACGTTGGCACAAGCATCCAATTTCTGATAAGGATTATTTGGAGAAAAAATAAAATAAAAATTCTTTAAAAATTTTACAAATATTTCTGAATAAAAAAGAATAAAATATTCATGAAAGCACGAGGCTTTGTTACGAAAAATACTAAGAAAGGTCATATACAAAATAGATGTTTAATTGCAATATATTTATTGCCCAATTTCCTGGCCAACGTCTTTAGATCTCGTCAAGTGTGTTCATTAGGCGCCACATCTAAGTCACTTTCTTCCCTAGTTACACGCAAATCGTCTCTAATTTCGAGCTTGATTCATTCAAATCCTTTTTTTGGCTCGTAAATACAGCAACTCATGATGGCTGTAATCACTTTATTAAATTAGTTGCTTGGCAAGGTGAGCCAGCATATTCAAAGCACTCACACTCATCAGTCTCGGCTGTCGCTGTCAAGTGAGTGTATTCATTTACACTCACTTCGACCGCAATTCCAATTTGGCCTTTTTGTGTGTTTGCCGTAAGCAAAAAAAAAAAAAAAAAAAAAAAAAAAGCCGAGCGAGAACAAAACATGCCCAAAACAAAATCTCTGAGCTTCCAGTTAACAAGTGTTGGCCATTAGGGTATCATGCGAAACAGAAATGAGTGTGTGAGTGTGAGTGTGAGTGTGTGTGGCCGAGTGTGACTGTGTGAATGCCCCTATATGTATGCTAGTGTGTTTTAGTGTGAGTGTGTAAATACAAGTTAATTAAACAAGCCACGTCTGCACATTAATCACCTGGACAACGGCCCGGCGCCAGGTAACCACAAAAGCTAACCAAAATAACAGCCAAAGAAATGCCCCAATGACAGATACCCAGCAATTCAAACATAACTGCTAAAATAAGTTTTGTATTCATATAAGTCCTCAATTCGTTAAACAAATCTAAGTAAGAGACAATTTTAAGAATATTGTTTCAATATAAAATAGATACATCTCAGCTTAATTGTATTAAAATTCCATTTGAGAACTTAAGCATGTTAGGAGCTTCAGAGATATCTTAAAGAAATCATTTTAGAATATAGGATAAATATCTCTACTTTATTTTTGTTTATTATATCAATAATATATATATCTACATATATATTCATATAATATGTATATACATCTTAGTTATATACTACTTTATGTATCTTCTCGTATATACATTTACTTATTTAAACTCTTGGCGAATTGATTCTTAATTTTTTATATCTGACATTTTCTGTACTGTAAATTTAAATAAATAAATAAAAAAAAACTATTAAATTTTGTGTTTCATTTAAATGAGAAACTTTATAAAAAAAATAATACAAATTAATAATAAAAATAAATAATAAAAACAAATAAATAATAAAATAAAATAAATAAAATAACAAAAAATAAAATTATTAAGTTTTGTGTTTCACTTAAAAAAAAAAATAAATAAATAAAATTATTTAATTTTATGTTTCATTTAAACGAAAAACTTCATCAAAATAAATAATAAAAATAAATGATAAAAATAAAAATAAAATAAATAAAATAAAAAAATAAATGTAATTATTAAATATTGTGTTTCACTTAAACGCGAAACTTTATTTAAAAATATAAATAAATAATAAATTTAAAACAAAAAAAATGTATTTTCCAATAAGAATTTATGGTCTTTTCTATAGATACATTTCAAAAATTTACTTGTAGCTATGTAGATATAATTTTTTTTTATTTTTACTTTATATATTTTTTTATTAAATTTACTGGCATAATAAGAAAGTTTGTCGTTCTTTTTTTTTTCTTTCTGCCCTTTCTTTTTATATATTTTACTTTATATATTTTTTTTATTAAATATACTGACATAATAAGAAAATTCGTCGATCTTTTTTTCTTTCTGCCCTTATTTATCTTAATCTAATTAATTTTTAGACAATTTATATGCAAACATTTCTAATCAGATTTACACATATATATGTCCATATATTTGCATATATTTATAATAAATATGCATATATTTATATTAAATTTAGTTCTTTAACATTCTTCTCATTTATTGATCTATCCTTTTGCTATCTACTTATCTATCTAGCTTCTACTGTTTACTTTCCACACTTGAACAACAATCTACCTATATTAACAATTTACTTTTCCCACAGGGTATTCAAAAGAAGTAAATAGAGACAAAAAGTGAGAAGAGTACAGAGAGAGAGAGAGAGAGAGAGAGAGGAGGTGGGGGATGTGTGAGTGAAACCGAAATTCAATTCAAAGCACGTGAGAAGTGACGAGTGGAGCACATCCGCTGTTGAGCTCTCTGTATCGTTGTCGGCGTTGTTCGTGCCAATGGCATGTCGAACTACTCTTAAGCCCGTGACATGTGTCCTTTGTGGTGTTTATGAGGTCATAAGATTAATGAGCGACAAGCTCATCTTTTGTTATTGTTTTTAGCGGCGTCTAATTAATTGCTGTCCGCCCATCCACTCCAAATGTCTATCGTTGTCTGCTGCCTGGCAACGTTGATATTAGGGATAAAAGTTGCTGCCAAAACGCCGCATTCCTGTATTCACATTGCGCCTTGGCATCCCGCAGCAGCAATGAAAATTGTTGCAAGTTTTTTTTTCCTCTTTCCTTCACTCCAATCCAGCTCAACGTAACTTGAAGAAAATGCCAGAGCCACACTCTCACTGATTTTTCGTGGCCAATTTTAACATTTTCATTGCCACGCCCGGGGCAACCGCAAGAGTCCTTCTTGGCGAATTTCCCAAAATTAATTACAGTTTGTACAGTAAATATTTGACAGAAAGATTCCTTTAAAGCATTTGCATGACAACATTTGCCACTTTATAATGCCAAACTTTCTTTTTGGCCAGCAAATTTCTATTAACAAATCCCAGATAAACATTTCCAGCGCAAACCTAACAATGCCTAAAGTGCGTGTGCGTGTGCGTGTGCGTATACAAATGGCGGCACTGTATAATGAGCGGCTCGTGTCAAATTGCTGCCACTTGACATTGACTGTTCAGCGTTTGAAAATTCATTTCAAATTTCAACTTCAAATTCATGATTTACAATGCACAGAAAATTGTTCAATATGGGAAATATAATTCATAAAGAAAACGAAAAGTTTCATGTTTGCTTTTCCTTGTAATTTCCCAACATCATTTACATTTATGCGAAAATTTCTTTGTAATCCAAAACAGTTTCTTTTAGCTTCATATATCATAAAAAACTTCTTTGGCTGCACATATAATTTAGCTATAATTTTTTTTATAGATATTATGAAATCAGCATATGAAACAGAAATCATTATCAGCTTTTTAACAGTTTTCTATGATTTGAGGAAAATCAAAATGCAATGAAAATGTCATCAAAAGTTAAGCACAAGAGAGATTTCTCTTCTTATTATTTATTTCTTAATTCTCAATCTGATTTTCTCAGCTCTCCTACCTTCTCTTTATTTTCTTTTCTCTTCTTAGTTCTTTATTCTCTGATCTATAGATTTGAATTTCTTTTAATTATATCTCTCCTTTCTTCTATCTTGGCTTTTCGATTTTCGGCATTTTTTTTCTCTACTTTTTGGTCTTTCTAATTGCTTCTCTTCTTTTTCATCTCTCTCATCTCAATTTTGCTTTCTATCTGCAATAATCTAACAGCTCTCGTCTTTGTTATGTACCTCCTATGCTCGCTTCTCACTTTTCTCTTCATATTTATCTCTTTTCTCTCTTTCTGTTTTCTTTTTCTAGATTTTTTTCTCATTACTTTTCTATCTTGCTTTTCTTCTGTCTTCCCTCTTCTGCTTCACGCTTCTAACTTTTGTCTTCTCTCTTGTCTTTCACCTTTCTCTCTCCTATTAGATCTCTCGTTTTTTCTCTGCTCTTTTCTCTCTCTCTCTCTCTCTCTCTCATCGTATCTCTCTCTCTCTTCGTCTCTCTCTCTCTCTCTATGTCTCTCTCTCTCTCTCCCTCTCCCTCTCTCTCTCTCTCACTCGCTCTCTCTCTCTCTCTCTCTCTCTCTCTCTGTCTCTCTCTCTCTCTTCGTCTCTCTCTCTCTCTCTCTATGTCTCTCTCTCTCCCTCTCCCTCTCTCTCTCTCTCTCTCTCTCTCTCTCTCTCTCATTCTCCCGCTATAATCAATGCATTATTTTTATTTTCCTTCATAATTTTCCCTATTGCTCATCATCTCTCGTCTAACTTCTCTTCTTTCAACAATATCTCTTCTCTTTTCGCTCATCTCTTTCAGCTCTTCTCTCTTCTCTCTCCTCACACCTCACACCTCTCATCACCCTCATATTTGTATCTCATAGCCGAGATTAGCTGTCAGAGGGTAACACTAAAAAAGTCAGTCAGCGGTTGAAATGTTTTAACACGAATAACTAACATCATTTGTCACTCACTAAAGAAAAGAAAAATCTCCGACAGTATCAACAAATCACTCAACGCGCGACTCCTACTCACTTGTCCACTTGGAGAAAGGACATGGAAGGAACATGGACATGGACATAGACATGCGGAAGCAACGCCAAGCGGAATCAAAAGCAGATAAGTTAAAAGTAACTTGGCCAAAGTTTCAAATCAAAAGCCAAACTTCGATTCATGAAAGACACACAAAAATAAATAAAACACAAAAAAAAAAAAAACAAAAAACCAAAAACAAACAGGGAAAAAAGCGAGCGGGATCACGCCCCAGAAATCAGCAGCTGAGACAAAGTTGCCAAAGTAGCGAGCAAAGAAACCAACTCAAGGAATACATGTATTTGAAGTACGTATATTTATTGCGTGTTTTTTTTTTTTTTCTTTTGCTGCAGTGCAAAAATTGTAACAAATGCATTTTCGATTAGCATTAAATCACGTCGCTTGTCTGACTTCATTTCCGATGTGAAATAAATATTTTACTTTGATTTATATGTAAGCGAAAATAGGAGTAACCTACCCGTGTCCTACCCCAACTCGGATATACCTGATCCGATAGCAACTGGGGGAGTTACAGTTAGATGCAAGTGAAATGAGCCGTGTACGTGCTGTGGTTCCCTCTCTCCAAATGGTGTGGTAGGGGGCGAGGGGGCGAAGCGAAAGTGCAAGCGTAGCAAATTGGGAAAAGACAGTGAAAACACGCTTAAGCAAAAGCAAAAGCAAAAGCAGTTCGAATTGCCGAGTGGATAAAATCAGAGTCACACGAAGATATCAATAAAAATTAGGTCTATGCTTGAAAGACGAAAGACTTCCTATTTACAGTGAAGCTTAAATTTGTATAATGTGAGCATAATAATTTAAGCCCAAAATATGAAAGTAATGTTATTTATTTTTTTATAAAAACTAGTACATATATTTTCTAAGAAAAACTAAAAATATTTGCAATAAACTAATAAATTGTGTAAACAAAAAATTTAAATACTTAAAATATATTTTTAGGTTATTTTTTTTTTTTTTAGTTTTTATTTCGATACAGTAAAGACTCAATTAACTAAAATTACAAAAAATATATAATCAAATAAAAGAAAAAACATTTTATATTTATTTATTTTTTGAATGTGTTTTTTTAGGCAAAATTAAATATTTAAAAAAAATGGTAAGAAATTAAGAAAAAAAAACTTATATTTTTGCATTTATTTTATTTTTTTTTAATAAATTTAATTTAGTCACTATAAACTATAAACGATTATTTTTTAATCTTTTTAATTTCATTTCCAAAAATATATATGAACATTTAAAAAAGAAAATAAATTTAAATAAATAAATAAATAACCCAAATGACAGATTTTACCGGCATGCTGTATCCAAGTGTCTTATGTGTAAATATAAAGAATTTTACCGCAAAAATATTAAATATAAATAATCATTTAATTTTAACACATAAATATTTTGTAAAATATAAACATATTGTATATATATAAATTTTACATTTTGATTAAATCAAAAATGAATAATAACCAAAAAAAAATGGTTTTTAATTTTTTTGGGAAGTATGATTACTAAATTTTTTCTAATTGTATTAATAATCATTCCTAATGCATATTTTAAGAGACTGACGAGCTAAAATTGTTAACATGTCTGTAATTTAAAACTGAGTTTCTGCATAGTCATTTAAAAAATTAATAAAAATTTTTGCATAAGAAAAAGAAAACATTTTCTGGACAAACCGGCTTAAATATTTGTCCACGGCAAGCTGTCACAATATACAGCAAATGACTTTGAAAGCAGACTGACGAAAATGTCCTGCAAGCTGTTTGTTATTGGACACTTTACTGTACGTTATTTACAAGGAATTTTACTTACTACTAAAAATAAAAATAAATGAAAACTAAACAAAATGCAATAGAAGGCAGCATCAAAGAAATGTGCAGCAAAGTGTTCGCTATTGGTCGCTTTACTGTGCATAAATAACTTGCGAGGAATTTAGTGGCACATACCAAGAATGTCCATTGAGCTGCATTACATAGCGGGATGCGAAGCAGCTGTTTTTTTTCGTACAATTTTTCGTGCGTTATTTATTTAAATGTGACAGCACACAAAAACACACACAGAGACGCCGACGCTCACATACACACACACACACACACAAAGAAACGCAAATGGTCACACTGTTTGGCAGACACGTTTAAACGTGTTGCACAACTTTCACTACGCTTTGCATGCACTTTCGCTGCTTTGGCCTTTGCGGTAATGGCGACGACAATGGCGACGGCAACGGCGACGGCAACAGCGACGGCAACAACGACGATGACAACGACGGCAACGCCACCGATTGCGACTGCGATAACGCGAACAAGAGCGAAGACAGCGTAAACAACGTCGGCGATTTTGTGTTGATCAGAAATGCATTCAAAGCGCTCGCCGCAAAAGGACGTGGCACACGGCGTACCGAGACGACACTGCCACAACCACAAGATGCCTTGCATCCGAAACACGTGCGACGCGAATTGACATTCGTTTCAGACTGCACGAAAGCGCAAAGCTTTTCAATCATTCCTGCCGAAGCATCGTACACTTACATCTCGGCCGACAGCCAAAGCCGAAGTGTGACCAGCAACCGAAGCACGTGCAGCCGAACGACGACTCCGAAAACAGTTATTTGCGGCGAATTAGCTGGAGGGGTCGAGCTCTGTTATGCGACTCCAGAGTCTGTGACTGAAAGTATCACTCAAGCAGCTGTTATTCAAATTTGTAACTAAATTGTTAGCTAGTAAAATTACAGCAGCAACACGTATTAAGTGATGGCGTTTGATTTGTGCAATATTATTTATTTTTGGAGTAATAAAGAAAATAGTTGAAGCTTAGTTGGTAATAGTCTTGAAGCTACAATTCTACATTAATTTTTTATATTTATATATTATTTATATTTAGCTCTTTTAATAATTCATCAACATTTAACATAATTATATCTTGCAATATCACTCAGTCAATTAACCACATGGAATAACTTACCTATGCCAACATTTGTATCACATATGGTAACTGTAAGTTAAATTCCTTTTATTGAAGATACCCCTAACTGTTAACATGAAAAGGTACTGTAAGACACACTGTTAAACTTACCCCTTCCGTGTACCAAAATAGCCCACTGTTGCTTCAAAATGGTTGTTGTAGTCGCTATAACAGCAACAGTATTTAGTTCTCTGTAATCAAATAACAGTCTGGGAATTTTTATAATCTATTTGATATCCTGTACTAAAATATTTTAGTAACTGCAGCTATGGTACTTAGTACAAACTGCAACACTTTCTACAATGTACTCAAATATTATATTTAGTCTGCAGTGGTTCTTGTACCAGCTAACTATTTGTGCAGCCGCTAACAGATCTCTGTAAGTACAAACAATGAAAATTTACTAAAAATATCCAACTTTCTTCCACATACTAAAATCTTCCACATAATCTTTAGTATTAGTTATACACGCTAGCTATGGTTGAACAAATAACTTAATAAAAATGTTTTAAGATATGCCATTTTTAGTCTACTGTGGTTGCTGTACTAGCTAGGTATTAGTACAACAATTAACAGAGCTCTGTAAATATTTAACGTTTTATAAAAATTTACAAGATTATCCCACTGCTAGTTTTCTTACTTCTTGTACATACTTTTGGTTAACATTCAGTACCAAAGGTATTAAAATGTCCTACTGTTATTGAACAGTGCTTTTTGTATGAGCTAAGAGTTAACATTTCATATATATTATAAAATATCCTACTGTACATATGTCCATGAGTTCTAATTTTACTAAACACAGTGGTTGTTGTATATGCTGCTGAATCCACAGTTAACAGCTGTTGATAAAAGAAATCAAATATTTATATTAACATTCATATTTTAAAGAGATTAAAACAAGTTATATATTTTTTACTTTTTCCACTTCAACTTTTATTTATGCAAAAATCCTTCAATACGTTTAATTTACAAATTGAATTAAAAATTGAAAAATATTTGTATGGAAAAATGACTAAAACACATTTGAAAGTCTTTAAAAAATTCCCATGTACAGACAGTAAACTACATTAGGATAAATATTTAAAAAAGAAACCTTTAAATATCTAAGTAGCTAAATTCTTTTAAATTAATTTATATATTTATTTAATCATTCACTTTGCTTTTTTTTTTGTTGCTCTGAAATGCAATTGGAAATGTTAGTTGAGTTGTTGTTAATTTTTTTTTTTCACTTTCTTAATTTTATTTCGTTGCGCGCCACAAAACAATTTTTTTACATGGAAATTCGTTGAAAATGCAAAATATTACGAAAACAATTTTGAAATTTTTCGCTTAACCAAAAAAGTCCGTGAAACGAAACTCGCGACGCGTTTTTTTTCCTCTCTATATTTCAACAAAATTTGAATTTGATTTTGTTAATTTGTTGCTCGACTTTGGAAAAAGTTAACAAAACGTTTCGCGAGCTCAGTTACAAGATATACAATTATTTTTTCATTACATCTAAATGCTGATGATTATGTTTAATTTACTAACTGTAACTGTTTGTATAATTATAATTGGTAGATAAGCAACAGCAAATGCATTTACCATAAGAAAAACGAAACCCCGCAAAGGGGACGAGTGACTGTTACGATTAACAGGACTTTAACATTTGCTGTTACTTCTATACGTTGTTGTTGTTTTTGTAGTTGACTTTAAACTATATACCGAAAGGTGTTTTGCATTAAAGTGGCTTTTACTATAAACTCTTTTTGTTTTACTTTTTTTTTCTTTTTTTTTTTTGACTATGATGTGTTTTTGTTGTTGTGCATGCTGCCGCAGTTGTTGTTGATTCTGCTGTTGTTGTTGATTCTGTTGTTATTGCTGCTAAGCGTTCCGGACGCTTAGAATCATTTGAGCTTGGCATACGCATCGACCTTTTTGTGGAACTGATTATAATACTCGAGCGCCGCATTTCGAGTCTGATTTAGCGCCTGATTAATGTTCTCCGGTGAGAAGCGACCACTGCAAAAGTGAAGAAGTTTAAAGATTAAGTAAGATTATAAATATGGATTAGGATTAGATATAAAAACAACGATATGATAAGTATGTATTAAGATTAATGATATAGATATAGTATATATAATAAATATGAAGATTGATATCAAATATTGAAGGGCTTGGATTGAAGATCTTGAATCAACAAAAAAAATTCTCTATGGAGGGCTCAAAAATCTAGTGTTACAACTCTTACAAGAGAATTTCTATGGGATTCACAAATTGCATAAAAATTTCAAAGGATTTCACTCTTGAATGAACAAGACAACAACAAAAAAATGTTATGAAGAAGATTATCATACAGTACTCATATTAACAAACGAAACACTAATTTTAAAATGCTCTCTAATTACAGGTGTGTCTACAGGCGATTAACGTCTACATATGTTATCTCTTATATAACTATCTAATATATATATATATAAATTTGCTCAAAATTTCTAGCTAATATACATTCTTATAAAAATCTACTTTCATCTCAATTGCTACCTAATAAATACAATTTTTATAGTATTTTAAATTCTATTATATATCCATCTAATATACAAAATTTTCGTTACAAACTCGTATATGTTTAACTAATATAAATTCTTATCACAATCTATTGGGTACATATCTATATAAAATATATTATATATCTCTCTAATATACATTCTCATTACAATCTCGTATATACCTAATATATATTCTCATCACAATTTATCATATATCATCATAGAACAATTTCCCATTACAAATTATATATTATTATCTTTAAGTATATACATTTTCATTAAAATCCAAAATATACTTACACCAGCACCTTCTCCTTAATTAGTGTGGCAGATTTGTCGTAGCTATTGACGGCCAGATCCTTGGCGCCCGCAGCGAAGGCCTCCAGTTTATGCGAGAAATTGGGCACATATTGATCGATCTGAGTGAAGGCAAAAATAGATATTAAGAAAGAGTGAACGAGGAGTGAACAGCGCGCAGCAAACCAGTTTGCCATCAAACAGTCAACAGTAACAAAAAAAAAAAAAGAAGCAATACAAAGAAGCAGCTTTCAAGACGCAAATAGTTAAGAGAATATGAATATGAATATGATGTCAGCTACTCACAAACTTGGCCACCGCCGGCCATTGGGCACGCCAGTAGTTCAGGCCATTCGTGTAGGCATTGCAGCAGGCATTCCGTCCAAGCTTCCACACATCGATGCTCGTCTTGATCGCCGGCTGGGCATATGGCGGAATATGCTTTTCGGCCCATTTGTAGCCACGTGCGCCGGTGCCCATTGTTATATACCAAACGCGCTGCACTTGCGGCAGTACGCCAGCATTCTTAAGCACCTTGCCGGTGGCAGACTTCTCGAAGACACCTTTGCCATTCACCTCGGTGTCGTAGTAGAGGGCGCCCGCAATTAAAGCAATGATAAAGATGCTGCCCAGCGTCCATTTACAGCAGCCGCATTTCTTTTTCTGCGACGCAGCATTCTGTTTATTCTTTTTCTGTTGTGCGCTGGTCTTCTCCTGCACGTTCTGTGAATAGAAAGAGCGGAAGAGACAGACAGAGAGAGAGGGAGAGGGAGAGAGCAATTAGAGATGATAGTTCAAAGTTGATGGAGCGAGTGAGACAGCAAGCATATTAAGTCATATCTTAAAAGCTGTTCCAGCTGTATAATATGATAAAGGTGAGAGGGCCGAGTCTCTTTGTATTATTACCTTCTTGGCAGCAGGCGCTTGTTTGCCCTGTTTGTTTTGTTTCGGTTTAACCTGAGCCATAATTTTCTAAATTTATTAGTTTTTGTTTTGTTTATTTAATTTCAACTAAATTTCTGCAGCTGCGAGTATTTCAGTAACTGCTGTCGTTAAAAAATGTACAATAAATATTTATGAGTCAAGTGTTCTTCTTGATGTTTTTTTTTTTTTTCTATTTTTCACTTTTTCCAATTTATAATGCAATTATTCAAAGTAATTCGCGACAAAGTCAATTTTTATCTTGCTATTAAGCTTGCGAAAGCTTCAATTCTGTCATCGAGTCGCAATTAATGAAGAAGCAGAGAGACGATTAAGCAGCAGACAAGTTCAGCGGTCAGCGAGAGTCGCAATTAAAAAAAAAAAAAAGTAAAACAACAAAGAAAACAAAAACAATTTGCACGTAGCAAACAGCGCACAGCTTGACACAAACGCGAATGCGGGCTAGGCAAAAGGCGCGCAAGATAAAGCGTCAAGCAATAAGAATAACATAATCGCAGCAGCAGAGGTAGCGGCAGCGTAGGTAGCAGCAGCAGCAGCAGCAGCTGCATACGTCACAAGGGCGCACTACAAAAATCTGATGACGCGTCATCAGCTGAGCCGCACAGAGAGCGTAAGAAAATAGAGAAGAATTCTGAGAGCACCAACAATTGAGAGAGCGCACGAGCACTTCAGAGAGAAAGAGAGAGAGCTAACACCTTTAGCTTTGATATTGTTTTAAAATACAATAAAAAGCAATAGCGGTAATCGCATACACATGTATGTATTTACATACTCACACATGAACACATGCGTCAGCATGTAAAGCAACAACAACTGTTGATAATCAAACCAAGTTGAATGAACTGTACAATCCGCAAGTTTCTGTGCCGATGAAAAGGTGTCAAAAAAATAAATAAAATAAATTGTAATATGTATGTGCATATTAACATAGGCACATTTGCATATGGAAAATTGACAACGCAGCAGGTTGAAAAGCAAAAGAGAAAATCTGTCGACGCCACGTGCAAGAAAATGGCCAGACAATCAGAAGAAAAAAAAAAACTTGTTAGTGGTTGGCCTGCGTCTGCCTCTGCCTTTCTGCCTTTGTGTCTACCACTGCTCCAGCCTCTGCTGCGTCTTCTTCTCCTTTGCCCTTTTCGTTGGCATTAGTGACGTGGGCAATGGGCAGCGGTCAGAGCATCGCATGAGCATTTCTTATCTCAAGCCGAAAATAATATTCAGCGCCGCAGCCGCTGCTGCGCAAGCAAGCTAGCAAGCAACCAACAAGGGTGTGCTGCAGCGGCGGAGGGGAGTTTGTGGTGAGGGCAACAGCCAATCGCAGCTATAACACATCATCCATATAGAAAAAAGTGACGCTAGATCATCATAAAAAGTGGCTGCGTGCGATAAGCATTGTGAGCGCACACACACACACGCACACGTACACACTAAAAACAGCGGTAAGAAAAGTAGTCCGGCCGCATGGCAACGCCATGACTGAAAAAATGCACACACGCATACATAGTTACAAACGCGCATATACACACACACACACACACACACGCACGCCTAATTAAACGCACTTTAAAAAAAGAGAAATTAAGTGTGCGCCCGGCAAATACGACGTAAAGCAGCAGCACCAGCCGCGACGTCGACGTCGACGTCAGCGTCTTTTAGCTTTTCTCCTTTTTATTTTCGTCCGATATTTTACTTTCGAATTGGCGCAAATTACTTTGAACACTAATTGCAAAATTCCAATTGGAAATGTTTGTTTTTCTTTTCTTTTTAAATTTCTAAACCAGAACTAGCCAGAGACGAAAAATACTTTTTTTTTGTTTTGCAGCCACTTGCAATAAACTGACAATCAGCGCGCAACGTGTACACAATGGCGTCTGACCATTCACAGCCCACAGCGTACACACACAAATCCAACAGCTGTGTTAATAGAACAGTGTGACCAGCTAACTTTAAATAACTTACAAAGTGAAGGACAAGTTTTCAATTTCATATCATCAAATGTAATAAACTTACCCTTAAAATGTCTTCTAAGTCATCAACACAAACATCTTTTCGTTTACTTGACTGCAATTCGATATTTAAATACTTTATATCCAGTAGAAATTTATGATATGCGGGTGACAATACCAGTGCCTTGGTGTTGCCTGTCCAATCATTAACTGTCAAATTGAATATACAGATTATTAAAAATAATGAATTTGCGTAAAATAAGTACGCAGTTTTACCTATAGCCTGAAAAAGTATACAGCTAGCAATTTGCTGTTTTTTATAGTTCATGCGCCACACTTTAAAACAATCATCCGCTCCGCTGCTTAGCAAACAGCTAATGCAGCCCTCAATCTCTGTGCACTGTTTGCTTGAATTAATTTCGCGTAAGAGCCTGAGGAAAATGTTTGCGTGCTTCACAGGACTCGCAATGTATAGTTGCTGAAAATTGAAACCAATTAATTAATATAGTAAGTATTAAGAATACTTTAAAATTTAACTATAAAATTTGAAAGCTGTTAATGTACAGGCCTGTCAGTTATTCCGCCAGGGCTACGCAAATTAAGCGTTTTCCTTACTTTTGTCAAGACAGATATGCTGTATTTAATTGTATTTAAACTTATTCTTTTTTTCAACTCTATTTGTTTTTACTATAAAAACAGCTATCAAAACAGTTGCAAATTAAATTGATGAATTTCAATAATTTTTGTTTAGTTTGCAGCCATGAAATATCGAACTACCTGATATTGTTTTACCTATCGTTATCGTTACTTACCAAAATTTTTTTGGCGCTTCGTTTGAGACTCGCCTGTTGCTCCTTTCCAAAGTTGTTGAAATTTCCTTTCAATGCATTGTAGCAGGCGAAAAACTCCTGTTGATTGATCAGTAACGTTTCGCCTTTACGAGCGGCAGCCGCATTGAGAACACGCTCAATATGCTCCACGACAAATTTATTAAAGCTCTTCAGCTCCAGATTGGGCAGCATCAGATTCTGCCACACCTTAACGCCCTCTGTTAGATTCTGATGACCACCTTGGCCGATGGCCCACAGAATGCTCAGACAGATATTGCATCGATTCTGATAAGAGTTACGCAGCAGCGCCGTCTTGGCCATATTATGCGAGCAAATGGCTGGCCAATTCTGTCCGATCAACTGCAGGACGAATTTATATCCAACCACATTCTGGCCACTATTCAGTTCTGTGGCCATGCTATCCAGCAACGAATAGAAGAAATATTCTAGATTCGTTTCGCCCACACTACGAAGAAAGTCCAGTATGGATTGCTTTAAGGCCGGAGTGGCTAAATTGCTAGGATATTGGGCACTGCGGCCGGAGAATGTGGGATCGCAATCATACGAGAGACAACTATTCAGATAGCTGGAAATCTAGTGAGAGAGAGAAACATATTAGAAGTGAGAGAATATAAAATATAAATCATACTAAATAAAAGTTCTTGCAATTCGATCCAAGCAAACAATTAACTCAGAAATTAAAATATAAAAATCAAGCAAAAAATGCTTAAAATAAATTCAATAATCCATGTAACCGCGCACTGCCGGTCGACACATATTTCGCTCTTATCAACTATAAATCTTCGCTTACATTGCTCAGCCAACGCAGCTGCGAGCCCGGACAGCTGATTTTCACCTGTTCCAACTGTGCGGCGAAATCGTCGGGCGTTATCTGCTTCATTGCCTGCTCCAATGTTCTCGCCTTTGCCGCCTGTTTCGGCGGCTTTTTCGCCACATCGGTTGAACTTGATTTCGCCGCGGTGGCATTTGTTTTGCGTGGCGATTTGCTCTTGGAAGAAGCCGATGCAACGCTCGATGTGGATTTAGCTGGTGAATCGGATTTGTTGCTATTGTTGTTGTTGTTTAAATTGGTGTTGCCAAATAGGTTACGATATTGCTGTGTTGGCGGTACTGTAGATAAGCAATTACGAATTGTTATATATGTATATATGTGTTTGTTGTTGTTGTATTAAAGATAATTAAAACAGCTTACATAGCTCTTCCAGCTTGGGCAACTGGGCGGCAATTCGCTTTTGCTCCGTATGAGCGCTAACTTTCTTCTCCAGATTCTTTTGTTTACGTGATTTGGACACGACTTCCCATTGATTGGACGTTCCAGACATTTTCGTACAATTTTTAATTCAATTAAAACGTTTTTCAAGGCGTGCAGCGATATACTGCCCCACCGGTTGGCTGTGTGAAAAATAAATAAATACTCAAATACATCTAGCTGCATACTAAGTTGGGTAGACGTTTCACAGCACTGACAGAACGTTCTCTCACGAGAGAAAATTTACGTTAACAGCAAGTGACTCTCACTTTATGTTAACCAAGTATTAAGAATAGAACGGCAAAAATGTTAACAAATTCGAAATTTATATTTGTTATTTCTTGTATGAAACAGCATGGTCACACTTGATTCCTAATTCAAATTCATATTAACGAACTGCTCAAGTATTAATTAGTTCAATAGGAATTTCAGTAGAGTTGTAACATTTATATTTCCCTTTCACTTTGAAATAGTTTGCAAACTGTACAGAGTGCAACAGCATTATCTTAAATTAAATTTCTTGCAAAATGTCGCGTCTCTTTTCTTTTCACTGTTAACTTAACAGCTTAAGAGAAATGTTAGCTAACAGCAAC
The DNA here is from genome assembly GCA_035047405.1 of Drosophila stalkeri. NCBI lineage: Eukaryota > Metazoa > Arthropoda > Insecta > Diptera > Drosophilidae > Drosophila > Drosophila stalkeri. The sequence continues at coordinate 4,735,992 of JAWNPR010000039.1, read as the reverse complement.
AATTTCGCCGCGTGACGGTATTTAAGCGTTACACTTTTAAACAAAATGGTCACACAGCTAGCTGTTCAATTTCAGATTAATAACCAATTAGGAGACATATTGCTAAATATATTATATAAAATAACTAAAACTGGTTTCAACACATTTGTTTTAAAGTATATCCCATATTTCATATGGCCAATAAACCTGTGCTCAATTTTCAACCCTCAGGCGTACAGTATTTGCTGTTAAGATAAGAGGTATATTTAGGCATGTAACATTCGGGCACATTGGTACATGTTAACAGCTGTTATTTTGCGTTGAATATTTAAAGCGAGCGGACGTGCGTCGCGGATGCTTTTATCGAAAAACGCGGTCTTCGTACAGTGCAACCATTTTGCCTCTCAATATATATATATCAATCTATCGGTGTATATGAGTGTATATGTGTATATGCTAAATGGTGTAGCAAAATAAAAATTGCAAAAACAGCAACAAAATATTTTTGTGAAAACTTCTAGTGTTTGTGCAACGACAACAACAAAGCCGACGACGTCGAGCAAAATATTTTACGGCGAGCCGCCTGCTGTTTTGAATTGTGTACGAGTGTGAGTGTGAGTGAGAGAGAGTTCGACTTACATGTGCGTACGAGTGTGAGTGCGCGCTGTCTCTGTTTATTAGTGTGCGTGTGTGTGTCTGTGTCTGCATGCCTAACAATTTGCCGCTAAACACAAAAAGCAGCTGAAGGCAGAAGAGAAGAAGCAGATAAAATACCAGCTGACGACGACGACGTCGAACGTCGACGACACACACAATTATATATATATATATACATATATACATAGAAAAAAGTCAACGATCGATTGCGCGTATGTGTGCGAGCAGGCCAGGCGAAAAACAAAAGGAGAAGAGGCAGAACAGCAACAAACAAAATCAAAACGAATACGAGTAAAACAAAAAATAAATAAATAAATAAGAAAGAAGTAAAGTGAAGCACGTGTGTGTGTGTCCTGCTCTAGCAACAACAGTTACAATTAATATACACACACAGAAAATAAAAAATGTCTTCGGTACCGCTGGCCATCAAAACGGAGGAAGTCATTTTGGAAAACGCCGAATACAACAGCGCCGAGGAATTGGATGGAGAGTTAGAGTAAGTGAAGACAAGCCATAGAATGGAAGAAGGGTAAAGAGAAGAGAACAGTAAAAAGAATAGAATATCAAATCAAATTCTACACGCGTATCGCATTACTGTTATGAATTGTTGTTTACTTTGGCATCATCATGAAATAAACAAACTGCTCTTGCACTTTTGATTCTTCTCCTTTTTTTTATCACGCAAATTATTGATTATTTCGCTCATGCTCTCTCGCTCGCACGTGCACGCGGCAGACGTCTTCATTTTGCCGCCTGTTTTGCCGCACAAAACAAACGCGGCATAAAAACACCACCACCAATGCATGCTCTCACACACACACAATCTTACTCACACACACACACACCCATATATATGGAAAACGTATGGCGTTCGCTGTGAACGAGCATTCCAGTTCCATTTATTCCGGCTTATTCTGGTCGTTTCATTGTGCCAGCGTCCCGCTGGAAAAAAGTGACGCTACTTTTTTCTTTTTTTTTTCTTTGCTGCTGTTCGTGTTGCTGTTGTGTTTTTACGTTTAACACTCGCCATATTTGAAAAACGGCTGTTTTCTCGCCTTCTATTCCAGCGCACTACACTGATGGTCAAAATATTGAGCGCAACTTGATTGTAAAGAAAAATACAGGCTTTGTTAAAATTGCGATCTGCTGTTGTGCTCTCTCCTTCTCTCTTGCGCTCTCAGCTGCTGCTGCTGCTGCTGCTGCTAAACAGCTGCCGCTGCCGTTGCTTATCGTGACACGCTGTCTAATCAACAGCTATGTTAGTTGCGACCAAATCAGCTGTACCGGTATATTTCTATAATCATATGGGCATCGACGACTGCGACTGCGACTGCGACAGCAGCTACCTGAGCAAGCAGCAGCACTCACACACACACACGCACACAATAGCAACAAATGAGCAGTGAATGATGAAAAAAAGAGAATGTTAAAATGCATGTGCGTGTGTGAGTGTGAACTGTAGAGCGTTAAAATGTACAGTTTTTTTTTTCTTTCTATTTGTTGATATATTTTTGGTATTTTTGGCAATTTAAGTTAGCGGCGAAAGTTGCGTCGGCCCAACTCAGATTTATTTCGTTTATTTTGTATCAAAATCATATGGTTTTTGTCGTGTTATCAGTCACACAGCCCAGCATATGTTCAAACACATACACTAGCGCACACGTAGAGCGAGAGAGTGAGGGCGAGAGTCTGACGTAAAAGAAACGAATGGGCTAATCTTTCGCTCTCGCCATCTGCCTCTTGCTCTCTCTCTCTCTCCCTTACACCCACTGGCAGCTGTGTGTGCTTCAAGGCTTTCCCTTGGTGTGCGTGTACGTTGGGCTTATCAATAAGGCGCAGGCTGAACGATTGCCCATATGTTTGGATTGTATAACTGCATGTGGCTAAGCCGAGCGAATTTCTGCAAAACAGCTGACAGCTGATATGTGGGTTTATTTTGATTTCTCTATTTTTATTAATTGTCATATCATATTCGATTACAGTAAATGCTAAGAAATTTAGACCAAAGGCAAATAAAGTTTGAATTTGAGTCGCTGCAACAACAGCTGCCCGGCGAGTGCCTTCGCTAAAAGTCTCCAAACTCGCGTTGCACATGCTCTCATATTGCTTATATGTGTATGTGTGAGTGAATGTCTGTGTGTGGCGTCATTTCCGTTTTTCCCCACACACTGGAAGTCGCCGCGTCTGTGGCCACGCTTGTAAATTCGCTCAAGTCTTTGCATGTGTGCGTGTCTGTATTTTTGCAGTCTTTTTGCTAGTGCCTGAAGTACATAAGCCCCTGCATGGGAGTGAGCGAGTCGGTGAGTGAGGTTTGGATTGCACTCAAAAGCTTGTTGCTCCTTTACAATAAGTCTTGCTGCGCGTAAAAGAGCGAGAGAGTGAGAGTGGGCGTGTATACACATATGTGTGAGTATGAGTGTGCATTTAATAAAGGGGAATTTTAGCAAAAGTACAGATGCCGCCACACAGCGCAGCGCATTTTACTACTACTACAAGCATTTCATTGAAAAAACGTATACACAAAATGCCGCTGTCGCTGTTAACGACGACGACGACGCCGACGCAACTGACACGACTGCAAAGCATTGCGAATTTGCGAATAAAAAATGCCAATAAGAAAACAATATTCATACATATATACACACACATATACAAGCGCAAAGATAAAAGCTGCTGCGCAAATTTTGGGCGATGGCTGTTTCATATGTCAAGCGTTTCGACCTGCTGTTGTTTCAATTGCCATTGCGTTTTTGCAAGCGGCATTTTTTTTTATGGGCAACCTGCGCGCCGTCGACGTCGTCTGCCTGAGAGTGAGAGTGGGTGCATACATGAGCGAGCCAGAGCGAAATGGAGAGGGTGAGCGCGAGTGGTGAAACGATTGAAAGAAGCGGCGTCAATTCGTTTGCTCGAATTGTTGATGAAAAACACATGATTGTTTTTTTTTTCCTCTGTTTTTGCACTTTGCGTTTGTGTGTGTGTGTGTGTGCTTGTGTGCGAATAGTTTGACTTGCAAATTTTATTAAAGATTAACACAACCGTCAGCTGTGGCTGTACGTAAATACGTTTGCGTGTGTTTGTGTGCGCGCTCTTCTATGCGGCCGCGCTTTGCTTTACTGTTAATTCGCTCAACAGCTGTTGTTTTTGTCAGCATGCAAAGACATCATTTGGCCTCTCCCTCTCGCACCTTGCACCTGGCACATATTCATCTCAAATTACCTCATGCGAGTGCTTATGCGTATGTGTGTGTGTGTGTGGGCTTATGTAACCGTTATGTGTCACCCTCTCGCGCCTCTTGTCAAATTGCAACGGCGTTTTTGCAGTCTGCGTTCTCTGTTTATATATATATATATATATATTTTTATTGCAATTGTGGCGCCAAAAGGCCGACGAAAAGTGAGCGTATGAGATAGAGACAGTGAGAGAGAGAGAGAGAGATGGGACGAGTGTGGGTCGCTATTCTAAACTTTTTTCATTTGTTTATGCTACTTTGTTGCCTGCTGCACATTACGCAAGTGGCAAAGTTTATTGCGTTTTACTGCGCATTTTGCCAATTGCTGTTGTTGCTGTTGCTGCTTTAGCCTCATCCAGAAACTTTTTAGAATTTAGTAAGCTTTATGTGTGTGCGTGTGCGTGTGTGCCTGCATTGGTACGTGACTGGGCATAAAATAATGTTTGCGTTTTAGTGCAACAGATGCGTGGTATGCCCTTTTTGCCTCGCATCAAATCGGTCATAAATGTGTGACCATATAAAAGGGGAATAAACGATAAGCCAACTGTTAATTTAGGTCATAAACAAATGGATTGGATGAACTAAAGACAAAATCAATGCGAAATGCATGGGGATTTAGAAGGGAAAAAAGTAAAAATATGATTACTAATATAAAAGGAAAAGAAACATACCGAAATGACTAGAGGATTTAGAAGGAGCATATAAAAAGAAGGTAAACATAGGATATGCTCGAAACATAAAGAAATGACTGGAACGATTGAGAGGTCTCTAACTAAGTATATTAATTGGTAAATAACATTTAGCAATTGTGCATGAAATAAAAATATGAAAACATGAATACATATATTAATATTTATTTTAAACTGAATATGTTAACATGTTATGTATTTTTATACATTTTAATATTTACGTTAATTTTATTAAATTAAAAAAAAAATTATTTATTATTTAAAAATTATAAATAATTTTTTTTTATATATACATATATATATTTTTTAATTAAAAATATATTTTTAATTAGCCTAATTTCATTTGACAATGGAGAATAAATTATTATATATTTTTATATATAATTATTTTTTATTATTAGTTTCACTCTTAATTATATTGCAATGTATTGTCAATAATAAATTAAAATATAAAATAAAAGTAAAGGTAAATTATTTAATCTTATTTTCTTAGGCATAAATCGTGTAATTTATTTTATTTATTTATTTATTTATTTATTTTTTTTAAGAAAAACATTAATATATAAACATTTATATTAATATTAATTTGATTCGTCCACATATATAAAAACATTTAATTATATAAATAGCATTTACCAATTGATTATGAAATGTTGATATATGTATGTATATTAATTAATTATTGATTTTAATCAGTCCATTATATAATACAAAGTTAATGTTTATGAATTAAAAATTGATTGTGTTTCACCTGCAATCGGCAAAATTTTGCTGCCGACAAATTCCAGGCAAAAACGATGACGTAAGCGTTGACCCAATAAGCGTACAGAAATGTACATAAATACAAGCATACATACATACAGATACATACCTGCATACATACATATGCATGCGATTTATGTGCAGTGCAGCAGCAGCAACAGCAACAACAACAACAACAACTCGGCGGCACTCGTGACTTCGGCTTTGTCTGTTCTGTTTAGCTGTATATGTATGTATGTATGTATATAGATATATATAAATGCATACACATGTGCATGTATGTGTGTTTGTGTGTGTGTACGGTTGGCGAAAAGTGGCCAATGAACTACATTGAACTTTGGGGCAGCAGCAGAGAGTCGGCCCCCGGGCAGCAGCAGCAGCTGTTGTATATCATGTGTTCTTCTTCTTGTTGTTGTTATTGCTAATGCGGCTTTTGCTGCTGTTGGGGCCACAATGCAAAATATGCGTAAATTGCATTTTATAATTCAAATGCCAAAAAAAAGAAAGAAAGAAAATTAAATAAACAGAGAAAAAAACTGCGCACAGCTTTCTAAAATATTGCTTAAACATGTGTTTTATCATGAACCAAAGTGCAGGCACAGCTTGGCAACAAACCAGCTAGTTGAAGCTACAAAAAGGCTAACTTTTAATATAAAAAAGGCTAAATATAGCTTGCTCTTACTTTTAAAATAATAGTTAATTACGCATTCTCAATGTTTCTAAACAAAACGAATTTTAAAAAAATATTTCTGTTTATAAAACTTTTTAACTGGATATATTTCTATATATATATACTAAAAAAACGGCTAACTTTCGCTGCTATCAGCGCCACCGGCCATGCCGACAGCAGCTGTTAAATGCGCACAATGTAAACTTTTAACACCCAGCGAATTCCCACTTATTTCTGCCGCTGTTAATTTAACATGATCGCTATTTTTAGTCGCCGCTGCTGTTGCGTATGTAAATGAAGCGCAACAGCTGTTGTTTGCGTGTCTGTGCTGCACAAGCGATGCAAAGTGTAATAACAGAATGTACATGTATTAGTGTACATATATATCAACTTGTATATATATAGGAGTATAAGTTATGTATGCATGTGAATAAGCTTGTCAACGCATGCCTCAAATAGTTTGCACTTGACGCAGCTTCATTCAGTATTTTATCCATGCAGCAAGCAGCAGCCGTTGCTGCTTTTGTGGCTTTTTGCTGTTTGCAAATAGAAATTCCACAGCGGCAACAACAATAACAAAATAACAGCAGTGGAAACGACAATGGCAGCAGCAAGTGCAGCAACATCCGCTTAACCAAGTTTGGCAACTACTGACTGAAGAATGCATTAAAGACAGAGAATGCCGTGCTACAATATGCTCTGTATATTGTTGATAATAGTTAATAAATACAGAAAATTAATTATGATTATATAAAACACTCTGAGCATTCCTAATACCTTGTATTTTTTGATGTTAAACATTATTTAAGTAAATTCTGTTATTATTTTAACAAAAATAGATAAAATAAATTTAAAATATATTCAATTAAAACAAATAATAATAATAAATGCATATACAAATTCGAAGAAAACTTTTTAAAATTAGTTTCATTATTATTTATAAACTTTTACAAATTTTTTTATGTGTTTGTATAGTTGAAATATATATAAGTAAACTTTTTTTTTCATTAGCTTTGTTACTTATTCTCATAATTATTTCAAGATTGAAATTTCTTCAAATTCAATCTACACGCCCATCATACCCAATGAGTTTGCAGATAATTCTAACGGAGTATTCAGTCCACAACAAAATATGCTGCAGCGAACGACCTTTGTTATGGATGGTAATGGCATGTTGCTAAAAATAAACCAATGCAACCAGACGACGACGACGACGATGTCTAAGATTTTCTATCGCTGTTGTCTTCGACGTTCTCTGCTGCTGCTGCTGTCGTTTGTTGTCTTGTTGCTGGAATGCAGTGCTGCAACTTTACAAATACACAAACAATGCGCTCGCTCTCTCTCTCTCTCTCTCTCTCTCTGTCTCTCTCCCTCCATCTCCTACATTCACACAAACACATAGAGGCAAACGGCAAGCGCTCTCATATGTTTTTGTGGCCTGCTCATGCCTTTGTATAAATACTTTTCATTAAACACACACACACACACACACACAGCTCAAGAATTTAAGAGTATATATATATGTGTGTGTGTGTGTGATAAACCGGTCTTGAAATTCTTATGCTATTATGTGCAGCAGCGGCAGCAACAGCGACAGCGACTTTAATCCAAGAGTCACAATAATAACAACAACAGCCGAAAAGTCATTTTTGACAGCTGTTAAAAACTCTCTCTCTCACTCACTCTCCCACGCTCACCGACTGCCGGTCTCGGCTGACATGTTGCTTTTTATGCTGTTGCTTGATTGTTTCTGTATTTGTACATTTTTTTTCTCGCTGCCCATTGTCTATGCATGCATGTGTGTGTGTGTGCTAAACTAAAACTGAATTGAATGGAACTGTAAATTTATGAATGAATGAATGAATTTTTGTTAGTGTGCGCTTCTGTGTGCAACTTAATTGGTTTTATATTATAAATATTCATAGCGTCTCTTTAGCGTTATTATTTATCTTAGTATATGTATTTAATAAATACTAAATGTACTGAAATACTAAATACTACTTAATACTATTACTACTAAATACAAATTATATACATACATACATATACAAAGAAATGCTTTTTATGCAATTTTTCTTATTCATTCTTCTCTCTCGCTCTCTCTCTCTCTATCTGTAGATTACAACTGGAAGATTCAGGCGGGGAGAATACCTATCACATTGAATACACCACCGAGCCGGCACATCAGGTTACGACCGGCTCGCAGCGACGCCAATCGAATATGAGCGCATCGAATACCACAAAAGATGGCGGAGGTGGCGATGGGGGCAGTTCGCCCAGCGGTAAACCCATATTGGATAACGAGAAACGAATGCGGCGAGAAATAGCCAACAGCAATGAGCGAAGACGCATGCAGAGCATCAATGCCGGTTTTCAGAGTTTACGTTCGCTGCTGCCGCGACACGAGGGCGAAAAGTTGAGCAAGGTAAGTTAGCCAAAGCAAACCAAAAACCAAAAACAAAACCAAAACCAAAACAAAACAATATCTGAGGAGCTACCTACTACGTACAATAACAACAACGGTTTGAGCTGCACTAATTGGATTACGGTTGAGTGTGTGTGTGTGTATATGTGTATTGGCTTATTGTTCTGTTATCCATTTACGCTTCAACACTTTGCTCAAGTTTCGTTTCGTTTCGTTTACATTACCACAGGAGCAGTAACAACGGCACTTGCCTTATCGCATGTTGACAAATTGCCTTACACATACACATGCCCCTATCCCCTCCTCTCTCCCTTTCACTCTTTCGCTCTCCTTCTTGCGCTGCACTCAATTTACTGTAACTTTCCAAAAACCTCATGCGTTGTGCTTTTCGTATGCACGTCAGCAGCGCAGCGCAGCACTTGACACATGAAGGTCCCTTTTGCAGTCCCGTTGATATGGCAACCGTTACTTTTTTTTTTTTTTTTTTTTGGCGTCACCCTTTGTTGTTGTTTAGGCTGCGCAGCTTTTATTATTATTACTCTTTTTTTGCATACCCACGCATTCGTGTTGTATGTGGATCTTATTTATGTATGCATGTAGGTATGTTTTATATGTATGTATGTATGTACATATGTATGTATGCATATTTTCTCACCTTGAGACAAACATCGATTTGTTGTGGCGGCTGCGGCGACATCTTGAGAGAATGTATGTGTGTGTGTGTAAGTATAAGTGTGGGAGGTGTGTGTCTTGGCTAAGCAGCAGACGACTGTAAATCATCAACTGTCATATTAAATGCTAAAAGATTTATTTGATGTGCGCATACTTTCTTTAACTTTTAATTTATGTGTCTGCTACGCTAGACAACATTCTCTTTCCAAATTGCCGTATTTTGCAACACTGTAATACATTTTTTTTCTGTGTGTGCTCTATTGTGTTGCTTATTATTTATTGCAAATTGAAAAATGTCAAACAAAAGTGAACAACATAAATCACAAGTGCAGCGCAAGTCCTAAAAAGCACGCAGCATAAACAACAAACATGACAGCTTATTGAGTTAAAGAGTTAGTTAGTGCGAGCAGGATGGGGCGCTACATACACACAATGTAAACAGGAAGAAAAACGCGTAAATAAAAAAAAAATGAGAAAGAGAGAAAAAAAACATTACTTTATGACACGCGCAAAAAAAGGGCTAAATCTGCGACGTCAGCTTCGGCGTTGGCGTTGACAGCGCTGCGTTGTGCCTTGATGAATGACATAATGGGCGTATAACAGTCATGACATGCGCTAGAAAGAGAAGCAGAGGGAGAGGGACAGAGAGAGAAAAAGAGAGAGAGCGCGTGGCTGGGTGGGTGGCTTAGCGTATGTCCCAGCTGCAAGTAGTTTATGGATTTTTTTTTGCGCTCTGCTGCCGCTGCTGCTGCTGCTGCTGCTGTTGCATTATCACACATAGTAAACATTGTAGTATGTAGTAGTTTTATGTGCGAAAGAGATGGCCATAGCCGTGCACTTTTGCTTGACCAACTTGGAGTAAGCTCTTGGCTAGGAAAAGTGGTGAGCAAGCGGGGGTGGGCGTTGGGTTTTTGCTGCTGGTCACGCTGAGGCTGAGACTAGGCCTAAAACGAAAACAAACTGTCGACAACGACGACGACGACGACGACAATCGGAATCGGAATCAGGTCGCACGACGAATGCAGCTCACGCATACACACAGACAGACAGACATGCACATGCACATGCACATGCATACAGAGCTTTCAGTTGACACAAAAGTGCGAGAAAAAAAAAATTGCAACACTGCAGAAAGTAGCGACAGCCACTGTGCCATTGACAGTTATGCCTACACACACACACACACACACACACACACACACACACACAGAGACAGAGGCATACTCTTATAACAAATCTATGTACACACACACACATACAGATGTATATAACAGTTATGTGCATATGCAGACGTGCGAGTGGGCGACTATGCCAAGTAGTCTGTGATTTACTCGTTGAGGCGGGTCATTGAACTTGCGCTTGCTTGCTGCTGCTACTCACTAGGTGGCGCCAAAGTGCAAAGTGCAGCACAATTGCGTACAGTCGACAATTTTGCCCGCTTTGCAGGCTGAACTAACCTACATTAAAGTGCTGGAGCGAATTGAGTTTCCCATCGGCCCCTTCGCCTTCACCACCTAATCCTCCTTCTCCTCATCCTGCTTTTGCCAATGTAGTAGAAAAGACGCATAACTGGAATGTTTTTGATGTCGATACAAGCTACGATTTACGTAGTAGCTCCTAAAATATCGATCCAGCTTCGGCTTTGGCTTTGGCTTTCCAGTACGCGCCAAAAGCACGACAACAACCCCCAAAAGCAGCAAAGTTGCCAGAACTTCCCAAAGCCCGAGAGCCAGAGTAGAACAGCAAAGGGAATACAAGCAGAGTCTGATAAAGCACAGCACAGTTACAGTAGAGATTGAGTAGAGTGAATTTTTGAATGAACAAAAATGAGTTTTAAATATTAGATGATTAAAATAAATAAATGAATATAAAGAAGTTAAATATTTATATAAACAAATATTATTTAATTTATATTATTTATTTATTATAAATTTTTGTTTAAATATATCTAAAACTGGACCATATAAATTTATAAAATATTTTAATTTGAATTAATTAAATTAAATATTAAATATATACAATATATGCAAATAATATAGCATTAATAATATAACTTTAATAAAATATATATTTGTATTACATATTTTTATTTATATTTTTGAGTACATTACTTTCGCCTTTGCCATAACTCACTGTAGTCGGCGCACAGACTCAAACCAAAACATTTTGTGAGGGCCACAGTGCAGGTCCCGTTATCCTAGCGCTATTTCCCTCACACCACTGTCACAGCTGAGAGCAACGCTCTCGCACATGCTCGCCGGGCAAGAGTGGGTGGCCCTTGCGTATAGTGTGTGTGTGTGTGTGTGCTAGAAGAGAGGGGAGAGCGTAATGAGAGAGGGGAATCCAGTTTGTTTCACTGCCATTTCGTTGCCAAAATGAAACATTGGCGGCGCCTGCCTGGCGCCTGGTAGGCAGCTGTTTGCCGATGACGATTATTTGTGACTGGAAAGTGACACAGGCGGCGGGAAGAGCTGAAAAGCCAGAGTGATGGGAATTGGATGGTCTGCCTGCTCTCACTCACTCTCTCTCTCTCTCTCTCTGTCTCTGTCTCTCTCTTGAGCTGTTTTGGCCAGGAATTGGGCGTTCAGCTTTTTGATTGCCGCAGCTGCGCATTCTGCGGCACGCGTGTCTGTTGCTGTTTTTCGCCTGGGCCGGCTTAGCAGAATTTTCTTTTTTTTTTTTTTGTTTTTCGTTTGTCTGCAGCTGAAAAGGCGTGGCAGGTGGGCGGCGGTCGGTCGGTCGGTCGGTTTGGTTCGGTTCGGTTCTGGGTTGAGTGGGTGTAAACAGTGCACTAGGCCATTGGCATCGTGCAACCTTTCGCTTTGGCGCGGAATTGTTGCAGGCGCAGCCCAGCTGTCCGGGATGCGACCAACACCCATATACATACATATATATGTATATATATATATCTATATATATGCAACGTAGTACATAAGCAGCGTTATGTCAGCTATGTGCCGTAACGTGCGTAGTATATGGCGCATTGTAACTGTACATTCACTAGCTGCAGCGCGTAGTAAAAAGAAAAAAAGCTAGCCATCTCTTTCTAGACAGTGACCCCCAATAGGATGTGTGTGCGTGTGTGTGTGTGTGTGTGTGTTGTGTGCAGCATTATCTTTGGCCACAAAATGCAATTAATGCAGTTGCGTTGGTAATTTGAAATTATTTTATGCTTCGTTCTGGGTGTTAATTAAAATTGCTTTTATTACAGTTTGGAAAATTAAATATGACCCTAGCAATGGCAGCTAAACTTTGAATGCATTAATAAAAAATTTAAAATTAGAATACATTATTATTTATAATTATATATTAGGATAGTATAATAATAATTTACTTCAATTTCAGCTTTTAATGTACATAATGTTAGCAAAGTTTAATTATTTATTTAATTATTATTCAGGTACTTAGAAAAGTTATATTTCGGTGTCAGAGCAGATTAGCGGCATTTTAAGCTATTCCATAAGCGAAGCTTTCACTGCAGCACAAATTTATAGGTTCTCGACTTGCCTGGGCAACTGTAAAATTGCATATGTATGCGCGCTTAGAGTAATTGATAACGGTTAATGGGTGGGTGGTGTTGAAAAACGATTGACAAAAAAACACAACAACAACAACAACAAAGATAACTTTTTGAGAGCAACGAATGCGGCACTTTCGCAAGCAAGAATGTAATAGCGGAAAGCAAAGAGCACACAGAGAAAGCTGCAAGCCAACAACAACAACAGTAACAGGCGGCCTAGCAAAGCATAAGTGCAATGGATCAATTACTTTGTGGGTTTCTTTACATACACACACACACACACACCGCTGCTTTTACTTACAGACAGACAGCAGACAAGTGCAGCTGTGTGAGTGTGAGTGCAAAAATGTCGGTCGGTCGTTGGCAGCGCTGTCGCTGTCGTCGTCGTCGTCGTCGTCGTCGTCTGGCGACGCTTCAAGATCGTCGCCGTTGTTGTTGTTGTTGTCGTCGTCAATTGCAGGCTTTCAAGCTGAGCTTTCGGCTAGTTTTTTTTTTTTTTTTCGTTGTTGCTGTCGCTGTTGATTACATGGAATGCCGTCTCGCCGGATTTAATGACTGTGTTGCTAGCTAGCTCTGTAACGGTGCTAGTTTGCAATATGTTTTTTTTTTTTATCAATGGCGATTGAAAAAGCAACAAAAAAAAAAAAGAAACAAAAACAGCACAGTCATTAACAGCGCCAAATGGGAAAGGCGGTCTATAAATTCCATGGCTCATCTCTATGTTAGTTCCGTTCCGTATTTACGCCAGCAGCATTGAGTAAAACAGTTAAACTGCAGCGAATTCAATGAATCAGCAACAGCTGATTGCAACAGAAAAATAACAAAGCAACTGGAGACGTCAGGTCCATTAAGCAGCAAAATATCTAGTTCTGAGCAGAAGAAGAAACAGCTAAATACAAGTAAACTCAAGCAAAATATTTATTTGAATTAATTGCAAAATTATATACCTATTTATTGTCTATTTCAATTATCTTATTATTAGAATTCATTTAACATTTCTAGCCTTTTTCTCTCTCTGCCAAAGTAGCTAAATTTGACTGCACTGTGAAAAAAAAAAAATACCCTCATATTTCATTTACAGCTACAGCAACTCAGCAAAGCAAAGCAAAGCAGCGAAACAACAAATAGTTTACAAGTATTTATTTTTGTTTTTGTTTCTTCTTTTTTTTCGGTTGATTTAATACCAAAAGTCAACCGGCATTTTTGCTGCGCAATTCGCACGCATAGCGGCAGCAGCTCAGCTGGCCAAGCACCAACAACAACAACAACAACAACAATAACAATGCCGGCGAAAAAAGCTCAGCTTTCCCAATTGCGCCGTTGCGGCGACAGACAAAAACAATACCAGCAATAGCACAGTTGCGGAGGCATTGTGTCTGTGTGTATGTTTGTTGTGCGCGTGGTTTGAGTGCAACTGCTTGAAGATGCTGTCGTCATACGAACGCCCGCTTATTTATATATTTTATTTTCACTGTAATTACACATTGAGTTATATTTGTATAACAAATGCAACGAATCGGCGATGGCGACGTTCTGTTGTTGTTGTTGTTGTTTTTGTTTTATTTGGGTTAATTAAAACAGCTGTGAAGTCACACACTGCACACACACACGCACAGTCAAACGAGCTGCAATATAAATACAAGGCGTTTTGTTGCTGCTACTTGTAGGCATGAAATTCGATCAGCTGATCTACTCGATGTGTGTGTGTGTGTTATTTATTTGAGGGTCAGCGTCGCACTGCTATTTGACGCCGTTGTTGTTGTTGTTGTTGTTGTTGCCGGCTGCATTGGAATTCAACAAGAACTTTGCCGGTTGGCATCTCTTCTAGCTCCTTTTGTTGTTCGTGTTTATATATTTCGTGCTTTCATCGCATTTCTTATTGTTGCTCTACCCGCTTCTTCGCTCTATTCAAATTCAAATTGTCTTTATATACACACATACACATACGTTCAGCCTTTCTCGCGTGAGCGTAGTGTGCTACGTATAACAGTTTTTGTTGTTCTTTGTTGCCGTTTCAGTTTTTTTTTTTTCTTTTATGCTAATTAAATGCTTTCGTTGACCATGAGCTTTTGTTGCTGCGCCGCTGGCTGGTTCAAAGTTTTATTGACCTTTTGTAATGGAATTTTAATGAAGCGCTGAAAGCGTGAGTGACGACAACAACAACAACAACAACAGCAAGCACTAAGCAGCTCAGCTGCCCAGTCTGGCAACGCCTGACGCTATGCAACACTATTCACAGAGCAGGATTGCACTGGAGTGTGCGTTCTTTGGGTAACTGTTAATATTCGCTTTAACGAGCTCTGCGACTTAGCCAGAACAATGAAATCGTGCGAGTTAAAGGCGAAATGCGACTTGGCACGTGTTTGAAGTTAATTAGGTTAGCTTAAACGGGTATTAAATAAACTATATATATATTTCAATATAAATATGCGTATTTATATATACATTTATACATATTTGTGTACACTTGAATGTCTGACTCAACAGGGCAGCTGCTTTACGACAGCGCCGGCGACTCGTTAAAAATTAGCTAAAAACGCAAAATACAATTGGCATAAAAGAAAGCAACAACAAAAACACAAAAGAGAAGAAAAAAAAAACTGAAATGTTTATATTTAAATATACAGCGAGCAGCTGTTTTGCACTGACAAGGCAGGGCCACACACACACACACATACACAAACACACAAACATACTCATGCCTACTCGCAATTGAGACCCCAACTGACCTCGCCTAGTGCCGCGTAATCTGTGCCTTTGTCTCTCTCTCTCTCTCTCCCTCTCTCACGCTTCTACAATTTACTTTCGATGACGGCATTTTTTGCTAGTTTTAAACTGTGCCGCGCATAACTGTAAACGTCAAGAAAAAAAAATACTGTTTAGTTGTGTGGTTTAAAAATAGTACTAAATTAATGCAGCCGAACACACTTGCTCTCTCTCTCTCTCTCTCTCCCATTCTTCCACTCGCGCTCTCTGACTCTGACTCTTTGGCTGATGTTGTCACCCATTATCGTTTTTGCGCGTGAGTGTGAGTGTGAGTGTGTAGAAAACACATGTTTGGCGCCCATTGTTGTGGGCGCGCACCAGCTGAGTGCGATAGAGCGAGTGCGAGCACACCAAGACCTGTGGGTATTGCGCTCTCCCTCTCGCTATAAGTATGTTCATATGTGTGTAAGCATCAATGCCGGCAGCACTGTGATAGCCGCAGCTGTTTTTCTGCTTTGCGCATATCTTGAATACATATGTATATACATGTGTGCTTGCGTGTGTGTGTGTGTTTCGCCAAAAAATTTTGCAAAAACGAGCCAAAGCTGCAACGTGTGCGGCCTTCTCAAATTCCGTTATGTTTTTTTTTTTTTTTTTTCTTTTTCTATGCAATATAAATGTTAGCTTGTCTGTGTTGCTAATTTTAGCGAAAAATTCGACATGCAAAAGCTCAACGCTATGAAAAATGTTAATGAATCGCTAAACGACGTAAAATACACGCTTTCGTGTTTGCAAAAAAAGAAAAATAAATAAAATAATAGAATACCATAAAAAGAAAAGGAATTAGTGTAGTTGAAGAGTAGCGCAACGTTAAGCTAAAATCTTAACGTCAGCTGACTTGATTTCTTTGTTAACTGTGCTCAGCGGTTCCCGGCACCTAGCTAGCAGATGACAAATTTTAGCTGCCATCACACATACACTCGTACATTCATATATACATATATTCACTTTTTTTTTTTAAAAGCTTACACTTATTCATGCTCTCGCACTCACACACCTGTCGTCGAGCCGGCCGCAGAGAGAATAGAAGAGCTAAGCAGGGAGAACAAACACAGCGCTAATTGTTTGCCGCCAACAAAACGTGCGACGCAATAGAAGCGAAAAAAAATATAGGTAAAAGCAAAAGCAATAACAAAAGCAAATGCAATTGATGATAAGAAATAAGAAATGAAACTAGGTTTTGTCATGCATATTTCTGAGAAGAAATGAAATATCGATAAATTTCAGTTGCTGCATATGCGTATTCGTATGTTTGTATTTATCGATATGCATATGTAGTAATTAAAATCAGCTTAAATTAGTCCATAGAAATAGTTTATTTGTTGTTTTTGGTATTTTTACTACATGTTTATTTATGTTGGGCCATGCTTGTAAGCACGTAGGCCACATAGCTGCCCCAAATGAAAGGGAGGGAGGGGGCTTAGCTTTTTCCATGCATTTGTGGTGGTTGCTTTGCTACTCACACCCATACATAAATAAATACATGCATACACACATATGTATGTATGCCATAGTATAACTGCCAACTCAGCTGATGATGACGAATCAGCAGCAGTTGGCGGGCTCAACTGCAAGTATTTTTGGCTATTTTTATGCATTTTATTCAATCAACAACAACAAAGAAAAATACAACAAATTTGTAGCGTAGGGCCGCAAGAAGAACAGCGGCAGCAGCCGAAGCAGAAGCAGATACATGGGCCGCTTTGCCGTCAGACGCGCCATTTATAGAAACGAAGCAGACAGCAAATAACAACAGCAGCGAGTCAGCTGCTGCTGCTGTACATACACACACGTTTCGTATTGCGCTAAAAAGAGACAGAGAGAGAGAGAGAGCGAGCGCGAGCGCGTATTTCCAATACAAATTGGAAGCAACTGGAAGTATTAAGAGAAACACACGTGTTTACGTTAACGCCTAAATGAGTATGGAGCGTAAGAGTGAGCAAGTGGCGTCGGCAAAAGCTTGAGTCCACATGTTTTTTCGCTACAGCCGCCGCTGCTGCTGCTGCTGTCGCCGTCGCCGCTGTTGCTGCAGTACCATTTCCGTTTCAAGCAAAACGAAACGATATGGCAACGAAACTTAACGAAGCCGTACTCTCTCGCTCTCACTGACTTAATTGTGTGTATGTGTGTATGGGAGAGGGAGAGAGAGAGAGAGCGCGTAGCAGCACGCTAGCAACATTTGTGACGCCGGCGAATATTGAAAAACTTTTCGTATTGGAACTGTTGCTGCTGCTGCTGCTGCTGCTTGCGCTTGGTTTGGTGGTGTGTTTTGTGTAGCGGCCGTCACCACTGCTCGTGTGTGTTGGAAAAAAGTACAGTCGCCGCAAAAACGACGCCGCTGCCTGCGCGCAGCCGTTTGCTCTGCTTGTTTGGCTGGCTGGCTGGCTGTCTGGTTGGTTGTTGGTTGGTTGGTTGGTTGGTTGGTTGGTTGGTTGGTTCGTTCGTTCGTTCGTTGGTTGCTCACTCGAACGCGTTGGCTGGGATTCTTGTTGGAACAGCAACGAGTGTCTCGCGCGCGCGTCTAATCGGCTTTTTGTTTACACTCACACCAATGACACATCAATGTATGTGTTTGTGTAAGTGCTGTACAGCTGTGGCTTTTATTTATTTTTATTTGTATTATTTTTTTTTTTTTTGCGCTTGGGGCATTCTGTGTACAGCTTTTTTTTGCCGGCATTTTCCGACTGCGTCGCAGATATGACGACGACATTTTCTTATTAGCCAAGGCCTCAGTTGCCGGCCTAAATGCAGCTGCCAGCTGCCTGATGGGCAACATATTTTGGCAAAACAAAGCTTCGTTTTAAAGGGAAATAATATGGAGTTTTCGGGCTTTGTGTTTGTTTTTTTTCCAATTGGGTTCTGTTGAAATTATTGGAGCCTTAAATATATTCAAGCTGTTTTCCAATTGGTTTTTTTCTGCTGACAAATTGATAAAATGATTTCTGATTGTATCGAACTAGAGAAATGCTTAAAAAGCTAAATTTTCATTGGGATTCAATATAAAGCGTCAAAAGCCAATTGTAAATTGTTCTTATTAGAATTTCTTACTTAAGCTAATCATAGAACTAAACGAAACAAAATGAAGTTAGACCATTTGCAATGAGCTTGACACAGTATAATCCTAATTGGCAATATTGTTGCTTTATTTTTTTTTCTTATTGTATTTCAAGTTCATAATAGAATCATGTTTGATTTTTGAAATATTTCAACCAATAAATTTCAAATTGAAAACTAAATTTATTGATATTGAATAAATTCTATATTTCATATATATATTTTCATAAATCCCTGTTTTAAAAAATCAACTTTCCAATTTTTATATATTTTTTGTTTGTTTGTTAATTCTAATTGCTGCAGCTTTCCAATGCTTGGCGTACTTCCAATAGGCTTCCAATATATAAATCAGTATAAGTCAATGAACGGCCTTTGGCAGCCGACAGCAATAGCAATATATGCAACTAAATAGAATAAATTAACATGGCGCAAAAATAAATGCAAAATGTGCTTTACTATGCTATTTTTTTATTTATTTTTTTTTTTTTTATAAAATGTGCGCGCGACATTGCGCTGATTTTTATCACAGGCAAAGCTGAGAAAACTGTACTCTGTCGCTAACTCACTCACACTCTCATTATCTCTGTGTCTGTCTCTCGCTCTCTCGCTGTCTCTCTGTCTCTCTATTTACAACATATCAAAACAACGTAACAGCTTTGCCCAGACAGCTGTGCAAGAGAAGCAGCAGGCAATGGTGGAGGCAAAGGCAAAGGCACAGGCTGAAGAGAGCGAGAGAGAGAGAGAGCGCAGTAGCAGCAGCTGTGTAGCCGGTGTCGCGAGCTAGTTGCTGTTGTTGTTGTTGTTGTTGTTGCTGTTGCTGTAGTAGTGACCTCCGACAACAAGCCGCATGTCCAGCAGAAATTGTGAAACAAGTTTTATGGCTGCATCCAGCAGCAGCAGCAGCAGCACCAACCACAACACAGATTTATTATTTTTTAATCAAAGCCAACGCAAAAGAATTTCCACAAAACATCTCGCATTCCTGTGCCATGACTTTGCCACGCTGCGCTGCGCTGCTCAGATTTTCTCTGTTCAGATTTGCAGCGCTGCTGCTCTGTTGCTCTGCTGCTGCTGCTGCATTCCTTTTGGGTGTTGCCAGAGTGCTTTTTTTTTTTTATTTATTATGGTTTATGTTGCCTTGTCTTGTTTTTTTCTTTTCGCCTCATATTTTGCTTTTTGCACCTACGCTGCTTTCTATGCCAGTTTGTACCGTTATGCGTGGCCCACGCATATTTGCAGTGTTGGCAAACATGTAAAAGAAACTCAAAAAATGCGCAAAAACAACTTTTCGCATGCATACAAATGCAAATATGCTGCGTGTGCATGTGCATTGGTGTGTGTGTGTGTGTGTGTGTGTGCTCTGTTTGTGCTGAGAACGCGCGCATTTTGAAGGACACAAGTTCCTTAACCTCTCGAGCCACAGAGACACTGCAAAGCACAACACAAATCAGCATAAGCAAAGAACGTAGAAGCAGCAGAGAAAACAAAAACAACAGAAATAGCAACAACAACAGCAACTGCAGCAAGAGATTTACTACACTATTTACTATAAGCGCTGCCACTACTACCAATGCAAATTCCAGTACATTCAGATTTTATGTATGCATGCAATTTAAATAGACATCTGTGGCAGTGTGTGTGTGTGTGTGTATGTGTGTATGTGTGTATGTATGTTTTTGCGGTAATTATCAAAGCTCGCCGGCTCTCTCGCTCTTACGCTTTTGGCAATTATGTTGCGCTGCTCTGAGCGCTGCTGCGACGTCTTGTGAATGAGTTTCATTGTTAACTAACAGAGCAGACGGCGGCTGTTGCTGATGTTAGTGTGTGTGTGTGTGTATGTGTGTGTGCAAAATGTGTATGGTTGTGTTGATAGTGGAGAGAGAGTGGGAAGGAGACTGTTTTTTGGCGTTTACACGATGAAATAGAGGTTATGCAAATTTTGAATAAAATGAAGGGAATTTTTTTAAAGTAATCGCTAATCTAAAAAAAAAAGTAATAAATAAATAATTATAAAAAAATAATAATAAAATAAAAAAAATAAATTAATTAAAACAAATAAATACATACAAAAAATTAAATAAATAAATATTAAAAAATAAAATAAAAAGAAATTAATGATTTATGATTCGTAATGCTAATCATTCTTCAATTAATGCACTTTCACCTCTTTTTGTAATGTTAGATTTTTCTATTCATCTTACATCATTTTTATTATAATCTGAACCCATTGAGAATCCAATAATAATATCCTTTTCGTCATCTATTTTTCATTGCAGGCTGCCATATTGCAACAGACCTTCCAGTATATTGTCGATCTGGAGAATCAGAAGACGCAGCTGCTGACACAGAACAGTGAGCTGAAGCGACAAGTGGGCGAACATGAGGCTCATGTCGGTGGCGGTGGAGGCGGCTCTGGAGGCGACAACTACAACAGCGGCGGCAATGTTAACGAATCGAGCAACAACAATACAAGTTCATCGAACGCCGTGGCGATCAAGAAGAGGAAGCTGACAGACAACGTGATCAACATGCAAACGATTAGCGATAGTTCCGATGAGGGATTAGGCTCCATGTCGCCGGAGCCCATGACATTGCTAACAGCCGGCGGGGGCATGGCTGGAGCAGCAGCAGGAGCTGGCAATAAGTTGAACAATGCGAGCATCATAGCGGCCAAGGAGTTGCTCGAGATGAAGAAGCAGCTGGAGAAGGAGCGAAGCATGCGACGCCTACTAGAGGATGAGCTGCAGATGATCAAGCGACAGTTGTACAGTGTGGCCACAGCACCGCCAGGAACAGCTGTAGCTGCCGCAGTCGCTAACAGCGGGAGCAGCTCCTACATTCCAAGGGAAGTCATCGAGCACACCGATAACTTTGTGCGCGCCGATGAGCTGGAGGAGCTGGGCGGCACTGTCTCCTATGTGGAGATTGATGAGATGACCGGCCAGCAGCAGGTGGTCGTCTGTTCCAGCATTGAGGAGCTGGAGGGAGATGCGGCAGCTGAGATCATTAGCGAGGATCAGGTGCACGAAGAGGTGATACTCTCGTCGAACTCCTCGACCGAATCGGAGAATGAGGTGAATGTGAATGCCATTGCCAAAGCCTATGCCGAGGGCATGAGCACACCCATTCTGCAGGCGGCGATTAAGGCGACGCCTAAGGTGGAGGTGGAGCGCATCAACGAGAAGATTGTCAAGGTCAAGACGGAGAAACTGCACGAACAGCCGACAACGACGACGGCGACGGCAGTGTTTACGCGTTCCCGCCAGAATCTGGAAACAATTGTGGAGGCCATACGACATCTGGAGGGAGATCATCTCTTTGACGGCGATCAACAGCACAAGCTACAACAGCAGTATCAACAGCAACAGCAGCAAACCCAACAGCAACATCATCAACAACAGCAACAGCATCAACAGCAACACCAGCAGCAACAACAGCAGCAACAGCAACAGCAGCAACAGCAACATCATAGCCAACAGCAACATCATCAGCAGGACGTGCTGCATTCGCATCATCAGATCATTAGCACGGCCACAGGATATCGTTTGGCGCAGGATGCGCCGCTGGCACTGACCACGGGCAAACAGCATGCGGCGCTGGCTGAGCTGCGACCCTTTCTGCATCTGAAGGGCAACAAGCAGGTGATCATTACAACAAAGTCAGCCAAAGATGTTGTGGGCACATCCTCGGCCATCTTCAAGGTGCAGACGAGCAGCGGGACAGCAACGGCGACAGCAACAGGATCCACAACAGCAGTAACAGCGGCGGGCGGCGGTGCAGCGAGTCATCATCATCAGCCGGTGACCATTACAACAGCATTGAAGCAATGTCGTCCAGGTGTCATTGTGGCCAAGCAGCTGCCGTCGTCCTGATTGCCTAGCAGCAACAACAGCAACAACACAAACAACAGTAACAGTAACAGTAACAGTAACAGCAACATTAACAGTAACAGTAACAGTGTTCCTCTACACATTGAAACGTCAGCGGCATCAACAGCAGCACGAGCTAGTATTAAAGGCCTGCGCAATAGCATAACAGTAACAACAACTCCAACAGTAACAGCAACAACAACAACAACAACAGCAGCAACTGTAAAACTTTTAATGCCCAAGCGACGCAGCTATGTTAAGCCACAAGAGCCGCCTGTGCAACAGCAGTATTGCCTTAACAGAGCGCTCAAGCGTCAATGAATTTAACAGCTATTGAACTCAACTGAGTTCTCATGTAAAGTTAGTTTTAGCTGTTAAGCTGATGCTAACCTAGATCTGCTGCCGACGCTGTTGCTGCTGCTGCTGCTGCTGTATATAGCTGTTCAGTTGCTGCTAATAGTAAACAATTTAAGCTGCTGTTAATTGTAAGCTAGCTGTTAAGGTCATACAGTTCCAGCTGTTAACTGACTGTTGCTAACATTACAGCTAGCTGTTCACACAATTGCTACTGTTAAGCTGCAGCCTAACAAAGAGTTTAAGCTGCTGTAAAACTAAAAAAAATAAAAAAAAATAAATATATATATATAAATATAAATAAACAAAGAATATAAATATTAAAGGCAATTGTATAAAATTAGTAAAAAAAAAAAAGTAACAAAAAAAAGAAAAGAAAGCAAAGAGAATTTTGTGCAGTCAAGGCGTAAATTTTTTATTAATTTTTTTCCATAAGCAAAAACAACAACTACTCACATAGCCACTGTAATTTAAAAAAAAAAAAAAAAAAAAAAAAAGATTTTATTTTTATTGTTTAAGTAAATGTGAGAGATACAACAAAAACAACAAACAACAGGCAGTAACAACAAAACAGAGTACAAAAAAATGAAAACAAAACAAAACAAAAACAAAATAGACATAAAAATTTTATGATTTTTTGTTTATTACAACAAACACATACATAAATACAACAAACATGCATACACTTCAAAAAAAAATACAGCAAATTAAGCAAAAAAAAAAAAAAAAATTCAATAAGCAAAAAATGAAAAATAATATATATATATATATATAATACTATATATAAATATGAAACATGCTATATAAGAAATATAAATATATATGTATATATAACTACTATATACATATATATATATATAGTATATATTCTATATACAATGAGCATGCTGAACTCTATAAACACCATCGCATTAATTTTTACTTTTTTAAATTATTTTCTATTATTTAATTAATTTTTAAATTACATAAACACACATACATATTTATATATATACATACATATATATAGATCGATAACAAGTTTATTGTATTTTTTCCTTTTGCCTCAAAAAAAAAAAAAAAAAAAGAATATGAGAATCGAAAATATTTGGAATGGATCTTATTGAGTTTTTTGTTGTTTGTATAATCTAATTATAAGAGAAAGAGAGATCGCGCGTGAGAAAGAAAGAGAGAATCGTTTATTATATAAACTACACACATACATATAAATATATAAATATATGCATATATATATATATATGTATATACATACATATACATATATATTTATATATATAAACTTTACATACGACATAAGCTAACGCAACATTACATAATATTATTACTAAATACGATAACATTAAACATAAAGCATTATATATATACATATATATAAATAAATCCATAAATACACATACACACAAACACACACATGCATACATAGATATACATACATATGTAACTACTGTATGCACAAGAATTTGCATACAAATACAAACGAATAAATAAATATGCTTTAGTACATAAGTGCAAGCAGCAGAGTAGAAGAGTTGAAGAATATATAAGAGAGAAAGAGAGGCCGCTGTGGTAGCTGCAGCTCAACAGAGAAGAAGAAAACAACAAAAAGAACAAAAAACGGAATGCCCCATGTCTGTGTGAGCGTTTGTCGATGTGTGCGTGTGCTTAGACGAGCTAAATGGAGAGAGTGTAGACTGCCTGCAGCTCTCTGCTAAGCCGCTGGAACGCTGCGCGCTGGCAGAGCAGTCAGCTTCTGTCTGGCCACCCATAAGACACCAAGTGTTACGGTGCGCCGAGGACAGCAGCAGCAGCAGCAGCAGCGCAGCGTAGCAACGGCTTTGCCAACACCACGAACACAAACACCACCACCACCACCCACAACGGAGAGAGAGTTTGAGAATGATGGAGAGCGGTGCTCCACCCATACACATACGATACACAAACAACAAAACACACACACACACATTTATATATACATACGACGCGCTCATGCACACACACACGCTTGCACTTGCATCGGGCATTGGTTTTTTGAATGAAAGAGCGCAGCGAACAGATTTACAGCTAAAAAACAACAACAGCAAGAAACACATTGTTTATGCATTATATAAGCCAGATCATACATACAAACAAACATATTACTACGTACATTCATGCTCTATATAAACAACAAACAAAATACATTAAATAATTAAAAAAAAAAAAAAAACAAAAAAATTCGAAAAAAAAATTATGTCAAATAAATGGTTTTTCCTTTTCCCCTCAAATACAATTTGTGATTTTTTTATTATGGGAGAATTTCAGAATATGGGAGGGTATTGCAATGTATATATATATTGGAAATATATTTATTTGTTTCATATATTTTGATTATGCTTTGTTTCCTAAATTTGATTAAAACTAAATCATTCAAATGACAATCAACAGTAGAACTTCTTACTGGGCGTACATTTGACTGAATTATATTTAAAAGTTACAGCTATAAATGGTGATTTTTCGGAGTATTTCCGAAAATGTATTTCTGCCTAAATTTACTCTAAATTATTTGCATAGCAACTAGATTAAAAGATCTATCAGAGCATTTGATTGAATTACAGTTTTTCGGAATTGCAAAACTGAGTCATTTAATGGCTGGATTCTTCTAGTTACAAAAAACAGGGACTTATCAAGTATAATACAAAAATATATTTGAATTTATGATAAATAAAATATTCTACATATAGGTCTGCATATACCTACATATATTCGTAGTTCCTACGTGCAGACAATCTATACAGAATTATCACTAGTCTTATTTTCGCATTTACTACAACTAAATAAAAAGGAAATTCAGAAATTTTTTTTCTACAATTGCTCCTCTTCGATTTGTAGATCAGTGGAAAACACATACATATCTCTGCGTCGGGCGAAGAGCACCTCCTGTCGCTTGGGATGAGTGGCCAGGGAATGAACCACGCCTCCATTGTCACCTGCAAAATTAGCAAAAGCTTAAAAATCATGTTCAATTTAACTGCAAATTCAAATTAAAATTTACTGAGTCGAATGCGCTGCAAGACCTTCGCCTCGAGCAGATCCCAGACGTAGGCATCGCCGCCACTGGAGCCAGAGACCAGATGCGCATCGTTGGCCAGGATGCCGCATTCGATGTGATAGTCCGCGGACTGATGACCTTTGTATTCCGATAACAGTCCGCCCGATTCACAGTCGAGCAGACGCAACGTGTTATCCTGGCAGCCAGCCAGCAAACACTGCTCATCCCTCGTCTGCGCCAGGTAGGTAACAGGTTGGCCCACCTCATCACAGGTGAGCTCGCCCACGCGTATATCGTAGTGCCGCACACAGCCATCCAGTGAAGAGGCAAAGATCTTGTGCTCATTGGTGAGCACAGCTGTTATGCAATCCTTTGCGTCCTTCATCACCTGAACGGGATCTAGACGGCGCGTGCGTATGTCCCAGCACATGATGGCATTGTCACGACCGCCCGATATGGCAATGGAGGAGTCCTCGTTGAAGCAAACGCAGCGTACGCCACCAGCATGGCTTCTTAGACGACGTACAGGAGCGCCTGCAAAGGAATTTATATATTGATTCAGTTGAAGTCACAATCTATCTCTCTCTTTCATTCTTTCTCACCCGTTGACACATCCCAGTAGATGATGCTCTTGTCCAGGCTGGCGGAGACAATGTAGCTGCTGTCACAGCTGCCCGCCACATCGGTCACCTCGTCCGCATGACCTCCATAGGTCTTCAATAGCAAACCGGATGCAGGATTCCACAATTTAATCTTTTTGTCCGAGCCGCAGCTCAAGCAGTAGCTGCCATCCACTGTAGCATGGGATTACAGTTACTTACATAAGCACGTATTAAAGATATATTTACCATTGTAACGCACTGCACGCACAGCTCCCTGTTTGCAGTCAATTGTTTTGCTACAGTTGAAATTTAGAAAAGCCGGCATTTGTTTATATTAAGCAAAATGCACACAAATTAGAGATGGTTAATTGTGATGGCAGAACTGCACTAGTGACTGCTCACGAAGTGAGCGATGATCGTAAATAGAGATGGACAAATTGTTAATCAGACGCACAATCACTATAACTATTAGGATATTTATTTATTTTAAATTAATGCATACAAATTAGACGGTTATTCCAAAAAAATCATTTGTAGCGTTTAATTTAATAAACATTTCACATCACATTCACAGTCACAGTCACGATGCCAGCAATGGTGGCAGCACTTTTACAGTGTTGTTAAATGCAAATAGCTCACATGAAATGGCGCTAAAAATGCCAAAGCGCGTTGGACTGACCAAAACGGAATGCCAACAATAATAAAGCAGCGGCAACAACAAAAAACCGTCAACGCAACACAGTTCAGTTCATTTTCGGCAACAAACAAATAAATAAAAACCATAAAAGAAACTCGTATAAATTGTGTTAAATAAATGAACGTAAATATATGCAATATCAATATTTAATATAGTGCAAAGAAACGACGTAAATTCCGCGGCACGTGTGTGGGCGGGGGAGGTGAGGCGCGCTGCTTTGGATGCTACGCAATAATTCAACGCTACGCAATTTCAGCTGCTGCTGACGCTGCGGTCGCTGCCGCTGCCGCTGCTGCTACGCACCTGCTAAACCAGAAGCGCTGCTGCGGCCAGCACCGTCGTCACCGTCGCTGCTGACGTGTGCAAACGAGAGCGAAGCGACGACAGGATATTTAACAACAACAACAACAACAACAACCAAAACTACTCTGCATACTACAACAACAACAAGAGCAACAAACTGCACGACAAAATTAACGAAGTGTCAGTACAATTGAACGACACAACGCATGCATACACACACACACGCACGCACATTCGCCTAAAACAATCAGAAGCGAACGAAGCACACAAATTGCAGTCTAAAAAAAAAAACAAAAATGCAGTGAATTGCATAAAAAAAAATCCTGCTTAAGAATAAGTGCACACACTGACACGTTCGCGCTCACACGCACATAGAAGCGCGACAAAGCAAAAGCAGAGAAAAAAGAAAACACTAAAAAAAAAAAAGGGCAAACAGTGCGCGCACAAACAAGGTGGAAAGTAAAAAAGTTGTTTGTCAACTTGTGGCGTCCATTGCACACACAAACATTCCCTCTGCAACACCCAGCAGCAGCAACAACAGCAGCTCCCCTCAAATGTTGCAGCAACAAAGTGTCTGGCTGTACTGCTACTGCTACCAAGTGGAAATGCAAGTCCAGTGTGCATGCAACAGCGCCTGCGGCCAGTGCTAAGCAACAAGCATAAGAAGCAGCAGCACCACCACCACTAGCAGCAGCAGCAGCAGCATTAGAAGAGTGCAGCAATAGAAGAGTGCAGCAGCAATCCCTTGCAGCCATGTCAACGGTCACTCGCAGCGCCAGCGCCAGCCCCTGCATGGCCCTCAATGGCATCATCGACGCTAGCCTCTTCCCTCTCAAGTCCACCTCGGATGTGGTCAATCTCTTTAGACGCGCCCTCACCAGCGCCATTGAGCCCGATCTGACGCTCCTCTCGATCGTCGTTGGCTACATTGAGCTGTCGCTGACCACCGGCGAGGCGGCCCAAGCGGCGCAGGCAGCCCAAGCGACTCTAGGTGAGTGACAGTTTTGATTAAGATTGACTTATATTTTATAAGACATATTTTTGGCCAATTAAGAATAACTTATATTTTATAAGACACATTTTTGTTCTTCTAAGTTGGTGTAAATTATTTCTTTTATAAGAGCTTTATCGTTAGATTTTACAAATCTTGATGAGTGGCGTTTAATTTCAAATTTAACGTATATTTTATATTTTACTTTGTTGAGTATTTTTTATTTTTTTTTTTATATATATTTTGAAATTATTTTTGCAAATATTTAACAAATTGTTTATAGTATTAAATAAGTTGGATTTTATATGAAAGAAATTATGTTTGTATGTAGATGAGTATTTAAATTTGTAAATTATTTTTTAAAGTACATAAAATTTGTTTAATTGAAATTAAAAATTGGATATTCTAAAAAATATAAAAAAAATAATAAAATAATATAAATATAGAATATTATTTAAAAAATAAAAAAGAATACAAAAATATAAAATTTTTATAAAATAGTTAAATACAAATTTTATATATTTAAAAAAATTTTTTAATCATAAATATTAATAAATAATCTTTTTGTTTTCATTTATACAATTCTATTATTCATATTTCATTTAACAATTTCAATCAAATTGAAATTCATATTTAATTTAATTTTTGTTTGTAATATTTTTATTTTTGATATAATTTTAATACATTTCTGATAATTATTTCTTTTAGGTGGCAGCAATGAGGTAATCATGGGCAACAGCGTGCCCTTTCCCGTGGTGACACACGAACTGATTGCCGGATTGTACAAGAAATTCCAGACGATATTGTCGGTGGTGGACAAACCGAAGCCGCATCGCCAGGCAACGCGAGAGATCATCAAGAAGGTGTCGGATGTGATTTGGAATTCGCTGATACGCAGCAGCTACAAGGATCGAGCCCATCTGCAGAATCTGTATAGCTATTTGTCGGGCAACAAGTTGGATTGCTTTGGAGTGGCGCTGGCCACCACCGCCGGCTGTCAGCTGCTGGGCTATCGCGACGTGCGTCTGGCTATATCCGAGGATCATGCGTGGGTTGTGTTCGGACAGAAGCATGTGGAGAGCATCGAGGTGACCTGGCATGGCAAGGGCAGCGAGGATAAGCGTGGCCAGGACATTAGCGCCGGCATTGAGTCCGGCTCGTGGTTGTACCTGGGCGGCCTGGCCGTCGTCTGTGAGCGCGGCATGGAGGTGGCTGCCATCTGTGTAGCTTTAAATATCTCTCTCAGTGCGAACAGCGATTGTGTGGAAGTTGCCGAGCTGCAGCAGCAATTGTTATGGCTGCTCTACGATCTGGGTCACCTGAAGCGTTATCCCATGGCGCTGGGCCTGCTCGGCGAACTGGAGGAGATCAATCGCACGCATCGCAGCATTAGCTGCGAGCAACTATTCCGTGAAGCAATCGAATCCTCGCGCAACTATTATCACAATCATCATGTCTATCCGCACATCTTTCAGGGCAACTATTACAATCGTTTGCTCAAGTATCGTGAAGCCTTCGCCGCCTGGGCGAATGCGGCGGATGTTATACGCTTGTATACGTATCAGTGTCGAGACGATGAGGAGATCTACAAGGAGCTGCTGGACATTGCCAATGAGCTAATACCCTATGTGATGAAGACAGAGAGTTCGGGTCATTCGGCTCGCAGCATTTTGCGTGATGCGGAGGTGTTTGCCAATTTGTTACGCTTCTACGATGGCATCTGCCAATGGGAGGAGGATAGCCTGACGCCCATTCTACACATTGGCTGGGCCAAGCCGCTGGTGACGAATATAACCAAGTTCGACTATGATATACGTTCTCAAGTGGTCATCAAGCTGCCCGAGGATGTGGAGGCCGAGCAGGCTGCAGCATTGGAGGCTAAAAAGAAGGCAGCAGCAACGGCGGCAGCAGCAGCAGCATCAGTTGCCGAGGCGTCGCTTCATGTGGAGGGCAACAACAACAACAACAATAACAATACAGTTGTTAAGAAGGATGAGGTAGGATATGCTTCCATATGAGTCTTTGTATAGTTATATAAATCTTTTGAATCATAGATTAATAGATTAATCTTAACAAAAGCTTTAGGTTCTATGGGGACCTAATTTAAGCTTTTTTTTATCTTATCTGTATATCTATTCAATCTCAGAAGGAGTTGGCATATTATAGATTTATAGACTTATTATACATCTAATTTAATTTGTTAATAAATTAATTTAATTTAAATTCTGGGATATTATAGATATATAGACTTATTATACACATAATTTAAATTCTATTTTGTGCTCTTGCTGTAAGACTCTGCCTTTATCTATGTTCTACGACACTTACCATATCCAATCTGTATATCTATTCAATCTCAGAGAGCAACAGCTATGCACTATCCTTCATATACTTTAGACTCTTCTAACTATCTTTGTTCTCCTTTTTTTTCCCCTTGACATAGAAATCGAAATCGGAGTTGCCAACAACTTTGGCGGATCTCACAGCTGCTTGTGGTGAAAAGATATTGAATCCAGATTTTTTGCTGCAGGGCGGCGGTCAGCCGTTCGCTGATCAAAAGCAACAGGCGGTAGCCGAGCAAACAACGTCCAGCGAACTGTCGCACAACAACAACAACAACATCAACAACAATAACAACAACAACAACAGCAGCAGCAACAATGCTGAGAAGGAGGCTACAATCATAAGCAACAATGGCAACAATGAGGCTAACACCAATAGCAACAGCAACAACAATAGCAACAACAACAGCAACAACAACGAGCAACAGCAACAACAACAACAACAACAGCAGCAGCACAAAGAAGCTAAAGTGGAGGAGAGCAGCCAGATGGTGGAGCTAGCGAATAGCAATCAGCCAGCAGTTGTTGATGATTACGATCCATTCGAGATAATGCTTAAACGTCCAGTGATCACATTGTATAGTCAGAAAATGAAAGGGCTCAAGGATCTGCTGCTGGCCGAGAAGCTGAACACGCATGCGATATCACTGCAAGTGACCGCACAGTCGGTGGCATCGCGTAAGGTGCGTGGTGGTGGTGGTGGTGGCGGCAGCGGTGGTGCACTACCGTCCACCATATCGGCGACTATAACGGCTATAGCCTCGACAGATGGCGCGAGTATTGGAGGCAGTGCAACGAGTGCGACATCAGGCGAATCATTCGCTCCCACTCGACCGAAGCGTACAAGGCGCGAGTAAACAAAAGGAATAACAAAAAAAAAAAAACAAAAGGAAAAACAAAATGAAAAAGAAAACTAAAAACCAGTTGAAGTAATGTGTAGTGATTTGTTGTTTGTAATTATATTATATATATTTATATATGTACGTATATCAGATAAGGTAAGCTCAGCACGTAAAGGAGCAGCGAGTAAGCGATTCGCAGTTAGAAAATAACGAGTGAAACACTCGCTGCAAATGAAGACAGTAAATGCCTTAGTTTAACAGCGAGTTTGTCTTTAGCGTGAATTGTTTACTCGTTGCCTTTTGTCAGTTGACTTGCTATAATATTAATCCTTTATTATTATTGCATATAGATATGCGCTATCAATATTTTCGATGTTCGATGTGTATTTATATAGTTTGTAAGCGCGATACAAATACCGTTAGAGAACGCTTAGCGTTTTAAAAAAAGAGACACACACACCCACACCAACTCACACACACACACACACACAAATACTTATACAAAAGAAAAGCTCTCAACTATAAAGAAACAAGAACGGATCTAGGAGCAAAGTAACGAGTTAAAGTAGCGAGTGACTTGCTCGTTATTTGTGAACGTATTTCTAGCCTGTTAAAGTAAATAATTTAATTAATTTTTTTTCTATTTATTAATGCAACTTGTTTCCAACCACAAAAACTTTGTTTTACATTTTATTGGTGCTCTACAAGAAACAAAAGCAAAAATTTAATTATCGAAAGATGTATAAAAAAAAAGAAAAATAATGAAGAAAAAAAGTATGAAATTGAAATTCAAATTGTTTGCAACAACTCGTTGCATTCAATGAGGCTAAGCTGTTTAATTTACAGATTGTATACAATGCATGTTTGTATTATTATATATATTTATATATTAATATTCAACTTAAAAATCTAAACAGATCAACAGATAAAACATATTTAACACTTCCTCTCTATATGTGATAAAAACTGTTTTTTCTAGAAAGCTTTCAGATACTATATGTACTAGATGCGTATTTAATAATTCACAAAAACCATATATATACATATGTATATGCATATATATGTATATGTATATATTTATCAACTTAATAACTAACACATATACAAGCACACATACACACACACAAACACAAAAGTATAGAAGGGCCGTGCAACTTAATGAAGCAGGACGGCAAGCACTTTTTAAAACATTTGATCAGATATAAAAGCACCAGCTAACAAAGTTATATTATTTATATATATAAAAAAAACACTTATTAGTATAAAAAAAAGAAGATTTATGTTATTTACAAAATTCTTTATTCACTTAAAAGTGACAGTCTCTAAAGAGAACAACATTTAAGCACACAAAAAAGAGCTTAAAAAAAAAAGATAAAACAAATTGTTAATTGATGATAATAATTGCATTTTTATTTGTGCGTTGTGCGTCTGTGATGTAAACAAATAGCAATGAAGCCCATTAAAAATCGAAATTCAAGCAAAGCAAAAACACAAATCGAACAAAAATAAGTTCAAAACAAAAGCAAAAAATATGAGAATATATTCAAATGTATGGTGTTTTATTCCTTTATAAAAGTAGTATACTTAAAACAGATACAAATCTATATTAATACATATGTAGATATATTTTGGCATACAAAATTTTTACAATAAGCTCAAAAGAAACTTAAAAAAAAAAAAAAAAACAAATACAAATACAAATGCAACAGTTTTGGCGTGCTAAAAATTCCAACCAAATACAAACTTATAAAAAAAGAAAAGAAAAAAAGAAGCCTATGCAACAAAACAGAAAAAAAAAAACAATATGCAATAAATCAAAAGCATACCGCAAAACTATTTATTACAAATGTTAACGTTACGTACACTTCAACTGCTCAATAACCCTATTAGCTTGAAACTCAAATAGCCACAAGTCAAAATGTTATAAACTAAATACAAATAAAATAAAAATGCATATTTCAAAAAGCAAAAAGCGCGCCTAATTTTATTTCAATCATCTGGCAGCTCTATGATGTTCCTGCTGCTCGTGCCAAAACGAGCACAAATATTATTCAACACAGAATATCGATATATATTGTTATTGTACATCTCTCATCTCTAGACAAATGACTCGGCATCATTTCGGCTAAGCGTCAAATTTGTTGAAAACGTAAAATTGTTTAACAACTACGAATCAGCATAAACACACAAATATTTAAAATGTCTGCGCCAGATAAAGAGAAGGAAAAGGATAAGGAGGAGACGAACCAGAAGAGCGAGGATTTGGGTCTTCTAGAGGAAGATGATGAGTTTGAAGAATTTCCCGCTGAAGGTATAAAATTTGTTTTTGTTTTTGTTAAAGAATGTGCCGCATTAAGAATTGCTTTTCTTTGCAGACTTCCGAGTGGCCGACGATGTGGAGGAGCCAAATGTGTGGGAAGATAATTGGGACGACGACAACGTAGAGGATGATTTCAGTCAGCAGCTGAAGGCACATCTGGAGAGCAAAAAAATGGATACATGAATTTCAGCTGCCCCTCGTTCGTCCCTAACCACAAACAAACAGTTTAAACTTTAGCAATAAACAAATGAATATATATTAAGTCTAAACCACGCCGTGATCAATTAAGTTAGAGACAATTATTTTGATTTGTTCCGCATCGCACTGCTCCGCCTCGATTTGCTCCTGCAGCTGGCCCTTGCTCAGCTCCAGCTCAACAATGCGATTTTCTTGCTGATTGATAAATGTTTCCAGTTCACCGATTCGCTGCTTCGGCTCCTGTGCATCTTTTTCGAATTGGAGCTTGAGTGTCTTGAGCTTCTTCTCGCACTCAAGCAGTTGCTGTTTCTGTTTCTCATTTGTAGTTAAGAGGTTCTGATTTTTAGATTCTATTGTTGCATGTTTTTTCTCTACACGTTCCTTGAGCTTGAGATTCTCTTTGTACTCGTTGAGCAGCTCTGGAGGCAATATGTTCATCGCCTTCTCCAATTCATCGATCAGTTGCTGATTGGTTTCAATCTCTAAGCGACGCTCCTTGTAGAGCTCCTCTTGCTTTTCCATTTCCTGTTTGCTGCTTTCAATGCGCGCGAGGATTTGAGCTGTTTGACTGTGGATAGAATTTATATGAGTTTCTGAATGCCTTTCTTTTTGCTGGTTTACCTTTCGACTAGCTCCACCTCGGTCTCCTTGACCAACAACTGTTGAAATTGTTTAACCTGGCTATTGATCTCTGCCAGCTGCTCCTCCTGCAAAGCGGACTCCATTTCCTTTTGCTGCAAGATCTTCGATTGCTCCTTCAGCTCGGCCATTACTTTTGGTAGCTCCGCGTTCATCTTGGCTATGTTGGCCTGGTAATTAACTATGTCAATTTTCATTTGCTCTACCTTCTGTTTATTTAGCTCCAATTCAGAGCGTTTTGCTGCGATGGCTGCACTTAGAGCTTGCCGCTCCTTGAGCTGATCTGCAATGGGGCAAAGGATTTCCTTCTTCTGCATTTTATAGAAGCATCTGTAGTTGAAGAGCACATCCAGCGTGCTGGAAGTCTTTTTAACAGCTACAAAGATATATAGGTTAAATAATTTAATTAAATATATTTCTTCATAGAGATCATTCATACTTGGCTCTATTATATCGATGTATGTGAACGTTTTGCCTGGGAATGATATTTGTATTATGCGTTCCACTTGTCGGCACAGCTTGCTCAGGAACAGACGCTTCTCTCTGGACGTATCCTTCACCTCGCTTTCGATATTGTATGGTGGCTCCAGTCGAAAGCCAAAGGAGCGCAAATAGCAAATCAAAACCTTGGTTAGGAATGCCTCTGTTGGGTGCGAGAGCTCGCTAGATCGCATATTCAATTCGGGAAACAGCGAATTGGCTGTCTCACAAACGAGCTCCAACGCTGCATTGTTGTTACTCATAATATTTTTTTTACTGTTTACTTTTTAAAACGTTTTACGAAAGACAACAAATTTACCGCTTTGATTTGACGCTAGATATGATAGCTGAAGTTACTCGATTTATCGATAGGCATGCACAAGTGCTGTATAAATAAAATTTTAAATAGTAGTTGCTTAGATTCAATTATTGTTAGTGATATTGGTTAATATATATTTATGAGTGTAATACAAATTTTTCATTTTTTACAACATTCTTCAATTCGTAATCATTTATTATTTCTTCGATATACACATAATACATAATCACGTCGATATATCGTTTCCCCTGCAATATTCACGCGATGTATCCGTTGATTTGAAATACGATATTTCTAGGTGTTGCAAAACAGCAAATAGTTTGAATGGCGAACTTAACGGACTTTGAAATGCAGATACTATGGCAACAAAGAAATGTTTTTAAATGTTATTTTTTCCTTTAAGGGTAACAGGAAAATAATAGCAAACCGAATAAATTAAATATGGCATCCTCCAGTGCTGTTGAAGATGAACATCTAACTGATTCGGATTTATCTGATGATGAGGGTACTTAACAAAACTTAAATACTTTGTTTTTTTAATAATATTCTTTCCCAGAACGCAAGGAGGAGGTGCCAGAGGAGGAGATTCGCCCTCCTACGCCACGTCCCACGTATAGCGACGAGGATCTCAATCAACTGCTTGAGAATATACAACGCATGACCACATTGTATTCATTGAATCAAGGAGATTGGAGTGAAGCTTCTCTCGACAATATACGACGCTGGCTGCTGGAGGTCAATGAACCGCTGCTTACAATTTTCTATGCAGATAATGTGCTGACAGCGTGTCTGGGCTTCCCAACGAAACCTGTTGATGATATTAGTTATTTTCTACGTGGCGAGCCCAATGAAATATTCACCATCGATGGCTTCCATGATGAGATTCACTTTGGCACCGTGCACAGCGATGTGGATGGCTGTTTGATGCGTCTGCTGGAGCGCTTCTATGCGCCCATTTTCCGCAACTACCAGGACTGGAATCAGACAGTGCGTACGAGATTCTGCGCCAGTCTCGACAAGCTGTTGGCCTTCCTCTTTGCCATCAACTCCAAGATCGGTGGCATCATATCGCTCTATGTGCCCTTTGTGCTGCATCAGATTGGAGGGGAGCAAATCGTCTGTGACAGGCCGCTGTTCAAGAATCTCGAAAGCATCGCCGTCTATTGGACAACACAGATACGCACAGTGCTGAGTGATCGAACACTCATGGCCGCCAATACGCTGGCAACTATGAACGACGAATACGAGTTCTGGGAATATCGATGTGGGTATTAATATACAAAGTGTGCTCGAGTTGTGGGTGTGATTGACTAGAAAATACCCTGAAATTTAATTTTTAAATTTATGGTATTTTAGAGTAAGACTTGGATTGTATGTATGGAATCCCAAAAGAATCTGTGATTTTATCTCAAAGAGCTTAAAATACAATAAATTTCATATTAATATTTAATTTTTTATTGTATTTATTTTTTGTTTTATTTCAAACATTTATTTTGATTACTATGGAAAATACTTTAAAGGTAAATTCCGCTCAAAAATGGCAATATCTAGAGATAATAATTAATTTTATCTTGAAGAATTTAAAATATTCAATTTAATTTTTTATTTATTTTATTTTGTTAAATTTGTATTATTTCTTTTACAATTCATTTGTATTACTATTTACTATTTAATAGTAAAAATATACGACGTGTGCTAGAGATGTGGGTGTGATTGACTAGAACATACCTTAAAAGTAATTTTCCGTTTTTTTTTTGAGGTTTTGAGTTTTTAATAGGGCTATGAAAATATATGGAATACAGTTAATATTTTATTTTTTATCTTGAAGAACCCAATAATTTATTTAATTTTTAAATATTTTATTTAGTAAGTGTTATATTAAAAATATGTTGTTGTTTTTTTTTTTTTCTTACAGTGGAGGTGCTACAAGGCTTAAACTCTCAGCTGGAGCAGTTCGATGTGCAGCGCGTATTCAAAGTGTTGCGTCAATGGCAATCGGTGCACATGCCACAAATAGAGGAGTTGCTCTCATCCGCGCAGCTGGAGCAAGAGTTGGCAATGTCGAACCTAAGATTTTTGTATTTGCTGATCGAACCATGTGCCAAGATGGATGAGTCCAAGTCGTTGGCAGATGTTTCGAAACAGTTGCCTCAAATCTTTCATCTTTTGCGTTTTGTCTGGGAGCAATCGGAGCATTACAAGAACATTGAGCGCATCACTATACTCTTTCGCAATCTGAGCAATCAGATCATTAAATATTGCACTGCACAAATAAATCTGGACGAGATACTGCAAGGTCGCCCAAGATTTGGCATTAAGATGTGCAATCTAGCGCTGGACTGCTGTCAGTCCTATAAGGAGCAGCTGCATCAACTGGAGCTGCAGCAGATTGGCTGGCAGCTGGATCAGGGCATCATCTTCAATCATGTGCATGCATTTACAGAGAGATTGAATGACCTGAAGGACATATGCGAGGCAATGATAGTCTTCGGTCGAATGGATGAGCTGGAGAGCATTGACAAAGTTCAGTTCAGTGGCACCACTGGCGAGCAGCTGGAGCGGATTGCGGTTAGTGTGGAGCAGCAATTTCTCACTACACTCGATCAGCTGCGCTGCTCCAAGACGAAGCAACTGATGCTGGACGTCTATCGCAGTGAGTGGTATGAGAAGATGGAGGGCTATCGCAGAGCTGTCCGAAGCATGGAAGAGACCCAGCAGCGACTGCTCTCGAATGCCTTTCGCCGTGTCTGCAATGTGGAGGAGACTTTGGAAACTCTCAATGTTCTGCTCTACTATTCCTATCATGCTACGTTACGCATATGTTATCTAGGTCAGGTGACCAACCTGTGGCACCTGTTCAGCGAGGATATGGATGCGACGACCAGACAGCTGTTGCAGCTACGACGAAAGCAACATCCATCCTGGTTGCCACCACATGTCAGCGATGCTCTGGCCTATCGCATCAATCTGGACCGTTTGACCTGGCTGCGTGATCGTCTAGCTAAATGTGGCTCCACCTGGCTGCCAGCTGTGCCGCAGGCATCGATTGTCCTGGACAAGTTTGAGCTGCTGCGCACGGAGTTTGAGAGAGAGATACGATCCTCCTTTGAAGAGTGGCATGGCCAGGCTGGGGGTAATCTGTGCCAGAAACTGGAGCGTTACCTGGTGCATCGCAGCAAGCAGACGAAATCCCTGCTGCTGTGCAACATGGATGCGAGTGCCTTGCAGCTCTGCGCTCAGGCTCAGCACTTCGAGAAACTGGGCTATGCTCTACCGGCTGCCATACGCAAGATCTATGAGAGGCAGGATGCATTGAAACTGATCTATAACAGCGTGCTGCGGCTCTGCCTGGACTACAATCGTTTGGTGAACAGCCTGTCGCCAAAGGAACGCAAGCTCTTTCGTCCATTGATGCAGTACGTCGATCGACAGCTCGCTCCGGGCATCTACAAACTCAGCTATGCTGGCATCTCGAATGGGGAGCCCAATGAGAGCTACGACCAATGGCTGGAGTGCTGTGTGGAGCATGTGGAGGAGCTGCGGCAGATTATTCAGCTCTACAAGCGTGCGAATCGTCAGATTGTGCGCAGCTGCGAAAAGATCTGTGACACGTCCATGTTGCGCTTCAATTTCAGTGGAGCTGTGGATATCTCTGTGTTCGAGCAACAGCTGAGCAGCTGTCTGAATCGTGGCAACAGTGAGTTGAGAAAGTATTACAACACCATTGTGGAGCTGATGATGGCTGTGGCCGATGAGTTTGCCGAGGTCCAAGAAGAGGTAAGTGAGGTGCTAATCTATCTGAGCTCTCATTATACGTAATCTCTGTCTAGCTATCCAGCGAGTGGCATCAGTATGTGAATGTCTTTGATGATATGCTGGCGAGTGCTTTTCTCTGCTGCGCCCACAATTCGTTGCAGCTGCTGCAGGATGCTTTGCGCTCCGACGATGAGCTGCCGCCTGGTCCCATTCTGGTCATGGAAGCCGATGTGCAAGACTCGCAAATACAGCTCACACCCGACATGCGAACCGTTGGCGCTGTGCTGCGCGGC
Source organism: Drosophila stalkeri (assembly GCA_035047405.1). Classification (NCBI taxonomy): domain Eukaryota; kingdom Metazoa; phylum Arthropoda; class Insecta; order Diptera; family Drosophilidae; genus Drosophila; species Drosophila stalkeri. Next base: position 4,696,536 of record JAWNPR010000039.1, on the reverse strand, counting down.
ATCATCGATCGCGTCCAGAGTCTGGTGGATCAATTTCCACGACTTGGTTACAAGTTGAAGATACCCAAGGAGAAGCGACGTCCTAATTTTGCGAGAGCCTTTCGTGAGGATGCGGAATGCTCGGCACTGGTGCGTGGCATCGAGGCAGAGATAGCACGACAACAGACGAAAATGGAGGAATATGTGATCCAATGGCGTGCACATCATGCGCTCTGGGAGATGACAGAGGAGGCATTCACACAGCGACTGCTGGCCAGCTCCAAGACAGCGGGCGTATTCGAGGGAGGCATCGAGCACTATAGCTCGCTGGCCGATGATATATCATTTATGGATGCCATTGCCCATGTACACTTTGTGCTCATCAATCAGAATCCCATCAAGAGCACTCTGCTCGACTGGATTGAGAAGTGGCAGGCGTTAAATATTCAAATAATGCTAAAGCATGCAACGGGCTTAATAGAAGGTGCGTATTGAAAAAGAAAGCAAAATTTAATCAAAGCTTGAGCAGAGCTTAAGCATGACTCTAGTTATGTTTGTAAGGATTCATCTAAAGTTTAACTCTCTCTTACAGCTCTCTATCGCTATATGGAACGCAATGAGGCCAAGGTGTTGCGTGTGCCACGCACTCACAACGAAACGATTGTCGCCAATCAGCTCTTCGAACGTCTCGTTCAGGCTGTGCCTGGGAAACAGTCAAGATTCATACCCATGTTGGAGGTATTTGTGCTTCTACATAAATATCGAGTTGCCTTGTCGGATGAAACACGTCAACAGATCATCGAATTGGAAGCTAATTGGCTGCGCTATCTACAAGTTCTGGTCGAAGCTGATGAAATGCTCGATCATGAGACTGATGAGCATAAGATCATGCTGTCGCAGCAGGCTGATAAATTTAGGCTTATACTAAAGGATTTCCATGACGATTATTTCTCCAAGTTGCCCAAGAAGTAAAATGTTATAGAGTGGCAGAAATAAATAATAAATTGAGTATCTGATAAGTATAAGAATACATTTTATGTACAAATACAAATCATCTAATTTTCTATATAATTTTGTATTTGAATATTAGGAATTGTTCAACATGGGATCATCTACTTTATTTCCATTGCCTTTTCATTAAACTGGTATATAAAGTTTGTCAGGTATTCAAATCAGAATATTACGAAAAATTGCAATTGAATTTAACAGTTGACAATGAACTCAAATGAGTGAGCGATAGGCTATAGCGATCAATGTAGAACTGCTCGCCGATCCCATAGCATATAAAAAGAGGTTTGGAGCAATGGAGCATACAATTTGTTTGTCCTGACATTGAGTATGGCCATAAAAGCTATGATTATGCTTAAAGTCTATTATTTTAGCATTTCACAGGACTACAAAAGAACAAAAAATTATTCAAAATATATAATTAATAAAAAATAAAAAAAAAATTATACAAAATATATTTATATATTATATATATTAATGAATACAAAATCAAAATTACTGAGAACCATTTCTTGAATTTAAAAAATGTTGTTTAAAGTAGAGTAAATATTTAAAACTCAAAAAAGGAGTACGAAAGAACACAAAATTATTCAAAATAAATAATTAATAAAATATACAAAATATATTTATAAATTATATATTTTAATGAATACAAAATCAAAATTCTTGAGTACCATTTCTTGACAAAAAAAAAAAAAATAATATTATATTTATATTTGTTTTTTAAAGTAGACTAAATATTAACAAGTAAGAAGGCTCTAGTCGAGACGGCTCGACTACGAGATACCCTGAACCCTGCAAAAAATTAATATTCTTCTTCTTTACAAATGTATAGGCGCGCGCTCTGCTAACCGTGCAGTTGCTGCCGACGGTTGGGGGTGGGATGGGCTGTACTTTGAACGCTTATAACTCCATTTCTAGATGGACTATCTTCATGAAACTTTCAGAATATATTAATAGCATTCAAATTTACCCAATTGCCAAATTACAAGTCTCTAGTATTTAAAATAGGTTTTTTTTTCAAATTGGGGGCGAAGGGGGCGTGGCATCTAAAATCTGAAAATTACAAAATCTGCGTATCCATAATATCTATCTAAATATACAAATTTGAAGTCTCTAGCTAAAACGGTGTAGAAGTTATGCTCGAAAAACTTAAAAAACGTAAACGAATTTTCGATTTTTTATCGATAATTAAGGAATGGGATGAGTTATCTTAAACTTGTACTGCGTAACTAAGATACGAGTATTCATGTAAAATTTCAGCTCTCTAGCTTTTGTAGTTTCCGAAATCTCGACGTTCATACGGACGGACGGACGGACGGACGGACGGACAGACGGACAGGGCTATATCAACTTATTTTTTTGTGCTGATCAAGAATATATATACTTTATGGGGTCTGCGACGTCTCCTTCTGCATACATACATTTTCACAAAAACATTATACCCTGAATTCCCATTTTCAATGGGTTCAGGGTATAAAAATCGCAAAAAGGGAAACACAATTTTTATAGTAAAAAAAAATAAATTTATTCTGTTTTACTTTGGATTGCATAAAAACAATTACTCATTTTCAGAAGTTCGATTGCAATATTATTATTTACGAGTTCTTTTTGTTTTGATAAAACATTTCATTTTGCTGTTTTTTTCTTTTTATTTTGTGTAGTTTTTGCCTTGCTTTGATTTTTTTTTATGTATAAGCAAATTACGGGCATATTTGTTATCAGCTTGATGGATTGGCCCTCCCTCTCGGTTAATGGACATTTGATGTAGAGCAGCTGATGTGGGTCTCAGTCATGAATTGTTCGCTGCGCCATCCACTGCTATTGCTCGTCTGCTGGATTACCGCTGCTGGCGTCCATGGCAGTCACATATTGTGTGTCTTTGTGGGCGTGCATCGATCGCAGTTGCTTGTCCATTTGGCGGTGGCGCGAGTGCTGCTGCAGCGTGGCCATCAGCTGACTCTGGTAACGAGTCAGGCGTTAGAGAAGGATTGGCCGAAGGCGAATGTAACTCACTTACTGTTGCCTTGGCAATTACAAGAGAGCAAGCTGATTGAGTCTAATGCTAATTATTTTGATCGCCTGCAATGGACGCTAGAGAGATTGGAGAGATCGGGAGAGCTGCTGGATCAGCCCGAGTGGCGAGACTTTATGGAACATAATACAACAACTCCCTATGATCTAATGCTGCTTGGCTATCATTTCAATGATCATCTTCTGGGCGTGGCAGCACATTTCGATTGCCCTGTGGCCATTATTACGACTCAACAGCCAATTGGCTTTGTGCACAGCCTGATGGGCAATCCAGAGGAGCGTTGGTATGTGCCACAGCCCTACGACAGTCGCCAGCGAACAGGCCTGGCTGGCTATATCCTTGGACTGTGGGAGAAATTGTCGGAGTTGCTAGCCAGACGAGTCATGGAGCGTATTTATAGGTGAGTGCGATGTGATGATTTGCCTAGATGTATTTATATCAATGTTGACTGGGATTAGTAAACGATTTCGTAAACTAGAAGAACTACAAACATTAAGACAGATTTAATGTAGTATGAGTGACTTTTTAATTCTTGTGTAGCTTTACTACATTCTTTCATGGGAATTTATATTAAGATAAATGATAATGATATCTGAAGGAGTGAATATTTATCCATGGTAGTCATCTATGACAATATTTCCAAGGTTACAATCTATGGGAGATCTTCTTAAATTACTTGGGCCTAGGATGGACTTGATGTAGGTATGTTGCTCTAATATTACTATATTACTAAAATTATATCTCTTTTGGTTGATATGTTATGCTATATCTGTTATATTTGATCTGTGATTCTAGATCTGCTCAATGAGACCTGCTATACTAGATCTGTTATACTAAATTTATTCTATTAATATGTTATACTAGAGTTGCTATACTATTTTTGTTATATTAGATCTGTTATGCTGTCTCTCTTATGATAGATCTGTTATACTATGTCTGTTATATTAGATTTATTGTGATTGATCTGTTATACTTTATCTGTTATACGAGGTTTGTTAAATTACATCGGTTATACTACATTTATTGTGATTGATCTGTTATACTATATGTGTTATACAAGATTTATTAAATTAGATCTGTTATACTATATCTGTTAGACTAGATCTGTTATACTATAACTACTATACTAGATTTACTGGTATATTCCGAATCTACATGTAATTAATTAAATAACTCTCAACACTAATTTCCCTTTTACCTTTCCAGTGCTCACTTTCCTTCACCCAACTACCCCAGCTTTGAGAATATGCGTCATCGTGTGGTACTCGCCTTGAATAATCATCACATGATCAGCGAGGGACCCATAGCTCCGCTGCTGCCCAGCATGTTAGATATTGGAGGCATAGTAATGGAGCAGAGAGCAGAACTAAAGGATACGATCTTACCTCAACGTCCCTTTATACTCTTCAGCCTGGGCACGCGCTTCAGCTGGCTCACAATGCCTGGCGAAGTGGAGACAGTATTTGTGGAGAGTTTCGCCCAATTAAATGACTATGATATCTACTGGACATACGATGGACTTAATGCTAGTGCTATTCACTTGGCACATCGACATATATATTTAGAGAAGTGGTTGTCACAAGCTCAGTTGCTGGCTCAACCCCTGGCTCGTCTCTTCATCACACATGGAGGCAAGGGCAGTCTCAGTGAGGCGCTCTACTATGGAGTACCTTTGCTTGGCATGCCGCTGCTAGGCGATCAGCGTCCAAACTTGCACAAAATGCAAGCCAAGGGCTGGGGCTTGACTCTGGATATTCACAATGTGAGTCAGGTTGAGTTGTTGAGCTGCATCAAGAGGTTGCTCAATGAGACGCACTTCAGAGCAAGTATTCAAAGATCTTCATTGCTGTATCGAGATCGTCCTTTGAATGCCAGTGATTTGGCTGCCTACTGGCTGGAATATGTGATAAGGCATAAAGGTGCATCGCATCTATCTGGCAACGCCAGGCACTTGAATTTCTGGCAACGCCAGCTATTAGACGTTAGACTTACAGTCTATGGTACTTTGGGTTTGTTTGGTTGGTTGGCCCTTTGGATAAATAGAAAACTCAATAGCAATCGCTGACTAGCTTTATCGTTTAATCGTAATTTATAATAGATATTTATATATATATATATATGTATACATATATATGTATATATAGTAAGTAGTTGTAGCTTAAATACGAAACTTAAGTACGATTGAATGTTAGTTGGTTTCAATACTTTTTGTTCGTTTCCGAAATTTTTGACTCCGTTTGGTTTTTGTTTTATTTGTAATGTTTTTCAATGTGTTTCAATTCATACGTTTAGAAGCAGAATTTATGATTTAAACATTACATTTACATTTGCTCTGATTTAAATTAAAAGTTTACTACCAATGAATGGAACGTTCTATAGAGTAGCTATGCTTGATGACTTATGATTGAGATTGTATAGGAATTAAAAGCTAAATATTTCACTTTGATATTTAGAAAATTCTTTGAAAAAATCATTCATTTTTAAAGCAAAAGCCATGAAGATAATGAAGCTGTTTTCGAGTTGATTTCAATCATGTTGACCATTTTATAGAGCTGTCGAAGAGTTCTATTGCATTTGACATTTTAAAAAATGTTTTTTAGTGAATATAATAATTATAAAATAAATTAATTTACAAACTGAATGCTAAGTGGCTTGAATTACAGAATTCAATCATATGATTGATGACACAATTTAATTGAGTTGCTAAACAGCTTAAAATATTAAAGGAAACAGACAATTCATATGAAATCTATTCTTAATTTGATATAATGCTTCAATCATATGATTGTCGTGTGTCATTTTCTATCAATCTCACGGTCTATGACCAAGGCTCTAAGTTTCAATCATATGATTGATGAGATAAATGAGATAAATCCTATACAATTCAATCATATTGTTGTTAAAATCTAATAAGCTTGTATCGTGTTTTACATCATATCAATCAAATAATGATTGATTAAATCAAAAGATTCAAACAGGAGAGTTATATCATATCAATCTGACTCGCTGCTTTAATCGTATGCGAGATGAAATATAATCCAGTAAACAATTGAAGCTTGAATCTTGTATGAATTTTAATTCAATCACATGATTCCCACTCGAGATGATTAAATATATTTATTAATTACGGAGAAAATTGATTTTAATCTCATAATGAAATTGAACCTGCGAATCGAAGAATATTCTCTGGGAAACTCTTTTACAGAGCAACTTTTAAAGGCAATGAGAATTTTATATTCTTTACTGAGTTGTCTTTAATCCTAAGTTTGCTCTTTTTGTATAAAAGTACAAAATTTGAAATATTTATATAGAGATTTGATGATGTTTTGACTGCGTGCTTCTAAACGCATGAACTGTGCCCACTGTGCCGCACAGTGGACGATGTATTTTGCTCAATGTATTTTTGTTGATGTATGTAGATAGTAAATGTGTATGTATGTACGTGTTAATAGTTAAATGTATGCACAGTTCTGAATTACTGAATGTATTGCAGCTGAGCTTAGCCTAGCTTAACCAAAGCCCAGTTGACGTGGCTGCGATTGCGTTGAGCGCGGACATCGGCCGGTGTTTAGGTTGAAGATGCCATTGCTGCAGATGGGTGGACTGCACTCGTTGCTGCGAATGCATCTGTAGAATAGAAATGGGATATTAATCATAGATACGATATAAAGTTCATTAGATTGAGTGCAATTACTTGAGCTCTGAGACCGCGAAACCCTCGTCGCCGTTCTTCATGCGCTGGCAGGTCATGTTGCTCAGGTGGCAATCGCAGCGGCAGCGATTCGTTGTGGTGGTTCTGGTGGTGCCACCTCTTGGCGTGGCAAAGTTTATAAAGTGCTTGGGGCACTCGCATTGAGAGCTACGCTTGCGCCGCTGCGCTGGCCTATTGATGCAATGGCATTCCGTATGATTGGTCATCGGTACAATTGTCGCCGTGCTGTGCCGGCTGTTGATCGAACGCATCCAGAAGACCTTCTCGACGGTTGTCTGATTCTTTACGGCCCACACCATATTATTTTGGCAGCAGCTGCTGTTCTCATCACAACGATGCAGCACTGTGGCATGTGGCGAATAGACTATCGATGTTTCACTTATCATGCGAATCACTCGAGCCTGCGGCCGTTTGCAAAGCGGCTCGTTCTGCATGCTCTCCAGGTGCAAGGATGCTAATCTCTCTGAAAAGAGTGGGAATATAATATTTATGTAAAATTAGCTAAGTGAGCAAGGTAGTCTGCAAATGTTCTTCTTCTCTTAATGCCTGCTTCTCTTATACCTATCACTCCCTCTAGCTCTCCCACTCTCTTTATGCCTTCTACAGCTCCATCTGATTGCTAATTGGGCTAGCTATGGCTTAGGGCAGCTGTTATTTGAGGCAACTCAGAATCTTGTTGCAGTTGCAGTTGCAGTTCGAGTTGCATTTTATAGCCGAATAATGACTTTATATGGGCTTGTGGGTGGGCGTTGCATGCCACGCCATGCCACGCCATGGTCACGGCTAACTACCCTAGGGCAAGCGGGTGCAAGGAGACAAGTTCAAAGGCAGCAGCAGCAGCAGCAGCAGAAGCAGCTGTTGCCTCGTTGGGGCAATAACAAATTTTGTGCACTTGAATAATTCATGGGGCAGGGCAGAGACTCAGACTGGGGCTAAGGCGATTGCCATGTTGTGTGCCAAGTTGATAATTCAATCGTCTCATATACATATACATATATACACACATCTATTCATATATATACTTGTGTATATATAAATATATGTATATCCATGCACATATGTTCTACTGGCCAAATGACAGTAGCTTGATCTGATTTCGCATTTCAATTCAGTTTCGAATTTCGCTGCGTGACACCCACACCTCCATTTGGTATTTACATCTGTTGTCTGTTTTTTTTTGCTATTGCAATTTTATGACTTTATTGCTCGCAAATTCATTTTTTTTTTTTTTTGGCATCTGCATTGAACAGCAGCAACAACAACAATGAGTACAACTTTGATAGTGACTGGGGTATAAAAAGCGTTGCGTATGCTAAAAATTTCAGCGTTTCCTTTTTATTGGCTTTTGGCGACAGCGGCAACAACAACAACAACAACAACAATGTGGAATGTAAACAACGTTAAAGCAATAAAGGTGCAAAACTGCTGCCGATCCATAAAGAAATAAAAACAAACAAAAATAGTTTAGTTCAAATGGAGCGACTAGCCAATACCCTTTAGTAATGTAACAAGAAAATATGCAGAAATTAAAAAAAAAATAATAATAAATAAATAACCATAATAAAATGTATTTAAAATATTTCTAATTATGGTTACATATATATAAATATATAGATAAGTTATATGTATTTATTTGAATAAGTTAGGTTAAATTATTATATTATTATTATGATTATAAAATAATAATAATAATAATAATTATTATTATTATTATTATATTATTATTATATATTAATATATAGCCTTAATAAAATACATAATAAATACACAGAAAATAATATATAATATTAATTGATTATTATTTATATTTATTTATAAATTAAATATAATATACATATTTTTAAATCAGTTTTCTCTATTTATACATTTACTATATTCTATACACAATATAGTAGATTTCACATATTATATATATATATTTTGTAGTCATTTTTGCAGTATATCCTATATTTTCCATAAAATCCTCCAATACCAAACGCTTCTTTTTACAATAATAAAGTTAACTGAGTAATCACCTGATAAGTTCTCCAGCACTGACAGATAAAATATGTGACAATTATCTATATATATATCTACAAATGCTACGCTACAGCTCTACATGCAGCTTACCATTTGTTCATTTAATAATAAATAAATGAACAAATGGTAATCTATATTTCTGTAGTATATTGATTATAATATTATTTTTTAATTTTGCACTGACTGTGATATTGCGACACCTACTACGTGACATAATTGTTAAGCCCTTTGGCAAAGCAATTTGCAAGTGAAAAAAAGGCTTACGATATAAAACGCGAGCAAAACGCGAGTAAAACGCTCGCATTACGTATGGGCGCTGATAAAGCAATAGGATTACACACATGCACATATTTACACATACATATGTATATGTATGTGTGTAATAATATAAATTGACATTGAAAAGGCCATTGACGAGTTTTTATTGTAGTTGATTGAACTGCGTTTAAAAACGCACAAGAAACGCACGCATGAACTGAGCTCAAAAATGCTATGAAATAAGTACGGAAAAATATTTAAAAAATTTGCAAAATAAAGAAACAAAATTGTTTATAAAAAATAATTAAATTAAATAAAATATATATATAGATATAATAAGTATTTATTGATAGAGAAATATTCATTCAGATATAGAAATTTATCGACAAATTAAAAATTTTATGACTTCACAAGCAAAGTCAAAATTAATTTGGAATTTAAAAAACTCGCATCATTTATTTCCACGATCGAAATGCTATGGCAGTCTCCTATATATGCACTTCGATATCGAACTCTTTTGATTGATTAACATAACATAATAAATGCATTTGCAGATAAATCTCGACTTGTGTTGTCGCTCGCTTCGTATCGAAGGCATGCCAATGTCATGCTGTAGTATATAAAAAAAAAAAAAAAATACAAAAATTGCATGCGCGCACAATAATAATGATATATGTTAGCAACGACTGCAGCAAGCACTTGAGATAACGGTTAATAGGCAAACACATGTCACTTAAGCCAGGAGTCAATTTATAGGAATCGATTGAATGGCAATTTTGTAGCCAGCTCCGGAGTTGACTTTCAACTTATTCTCGCGACGGATGACAACAAAAATGTGATAAGAAAATTGTTGCATCATTACGCATTTAAAGCGGCAAGCCGTATGCCGTGTGCCCAGCCACAACCCAAGCAACAGAGGCAACAACAGCAGCAACAGCAACAACAACAACACCAACAACAACAACAGTGAGGCATATCAGCTAACAATTTCCCAGGCTTAGTGACACACTTTCATTTGCGGTGACGATGTTGCTGTCCACACGCGCTTAACGGGTTGCAATACATCGGCATGCTAGACTAGCAGATGCCCTTTAAAAAAAAGTTTGCTATATAGTGAATATAATTTCATATTTTTGCCAGGCAATTTGATTTTTCATTTAAAAATAATGTAATATATATATAAAGAAATATAAACGAAAAATATTATTGAAAATATTAAATATGTATTATTATTTAACTATTGAAGTGCAAAAAAAAAAAAAATTATAAAAAATATATGCCGACAGAGTATTGCTTCTCGTTGTTTTATATAAATAAATTTATTTATTTATTTTGTTTTCCCCTCTCTAAAAGTAGTTTTACATCTCTACCTATATCATTAATATTATTTTTAATAAATTTGTATAAGAAATATTTCAGAATGAATCAACTATATTTAATCCGAAAAGATTATGAGTATAGTATTTTCCATATAAATTAAAAAAAATTAAAATTAGTAGACGACATATATACCATAAATCAGGCAAAATGTCTGAAAAAAACGAAAGCTTTGACTACAGAACTAAGTTCACATGGAATAACTAATATCGTTTATATAAATTTAAAGTAAAGTTCTAGTCTTAACATTGCTGGCAATCTAATATACCCTATTTTTAACAAACTCTAATAAGCATAAGGTTTTGCTGACAAAAAAAAAAAAACAATTTTCACGCGCTTTAAATGGCAATTTTCCAGCCGAGTGGAAGTGGGAACGCAAAAGATACACGCGATGAGCTCACATTTCATTGTCAATGGTCAAGCCTAAGCCAATGTTGTAGTAGTAATAGTATTTTGTTGTCGTTGTTGTTGTTGTTGTTGTTGTTGTTACTTGCATGCCACTGATAGTCGCTGGCTTTTAATGAAGTAATTGGTAAGATCAGCACAAGTCTAAAAGAAATACCACAGTAGCAAAAGTAGCAAATGGAATTTATGCTCTACGACTATGGAATACACTTTTTGATATATACCACAAATATGAAATAGTATTTAATAATATTATATAATATTTATTATTATATTAATATTAATTCGAAGTACAACAATTATTTTGCTATATGATACATATGAAAAAACTATAGACTGCAAACGTTTAATTGGATGCCAAGGTTCAAATCTCAGCTACAAAATGCATAAAAAATAAATTTTGAAATTATTGCTTTATAAGCCTTACTTAAGTCTCAGACATATAATTTCTAACAAAACACTTTTGACATAATTTCTATTAAACTAGCTGTGAATTATTAATATTGACCTAAGTCTTAAGTCACTTGAAGCTTAAAGAGCATATTAAAGCTTGCTGTCAATTAGGGATTATATAAATAAATAGATTCAAGAAACTGAAGCTAAGACTTATATTAAAAAACATTTTCACTTCAAACTCACTTTCTTTTCAAGTAATAAAACTATACGCTTAAATAGATATGTTATATATACGTAGCTTATATAAAATAGAACTAACTTAAAGTTAGAGATTGCTTTAAAAGAATTTTACAGCTCTACATAAAAACTAACAAAAAAAAATCATAACTTTGCGAAAACCTCATAAATTATTTAAAAAATTTTGCCATCAGCTTAAACGCTGAACTTGTAAATTCTATTTAAAATTCTTTAGCGTAATAAATGCTCAAGAAACAGTTTTTACTGGCTAAACAAATTGGCCACTTAAATATTTTGGGGCTAGGCTAACTAATTAGTACACCAGTTACGCTTCAAAGAAAGAGTTAGAGTATCAACTGATTTATAGAGAAAGAGAGAGAGAGAGAGACAGAGAGAGAGAGAGAGAGAAAAAACATAGTTGACAAGTTGACTCGTTTTAATTGCACCGAAAGTGTGCAGAAAGAGATGGATTGTGAGCAAGAGAGGCGATAGAGAGAGGGAGAGAAAATGTCTGGTATTTGGTTGAGTATTTTTCTTAAGTTGGGTGAGGCATGAAAAAAGTAAGAAAGAGGAAGCCAGTTTCTCAGCGACTTCTTTCGGTGCGTTCGTTTCGTTTTGATGGGGGGCCCCATTTAGAAAGTGTCTGCAGATTTTTTTTTCCATTTAATTTTTTTTTTTGGGATTTAACTGGACTTCTTCGTCAGTTTGTCTGGCCCTACAGCAGCTTCCAGTCACGTGCCAGGCCATAAATATCACGAAGAAGACATTGTGTTTAGCAAGAAATGGAATGCCAACAAAGTTTGCATTTTAGCATTTAGCATTTGCATTTGCTTAGCACAGTTTTTATGGCCCGAACGTGTGGATCGAGGCGCCGCTGTTCTATATGTTGACGCATCTTTTGCTATATATACGCACACATACATATACATACATATATGTATATGTGTGCCTCGTTATAGACATGTTTTGTTTCATACTTACTCAATTCGTCTGTTCTGATCTTCTGCTGTTCCTGGTAGCGGCGACGACTCAGTTGCACTGCTTCTGGGCTGCCCACCTCCTGTAGCTTCTGGGCGGTGACCGAGCCAGGCGCCTGATCCGATTGATAGCCCTCCTGCAAAAGTGTGAGTGAGGCATGAGTGTATGTATGTGTGTTTGTGTGCGTGCGTGTGTGAGGTAGCATATGAAAATTGAAATTGAAATGCGGCAAAAATCGAAGCGAATTGTTGCATATGCCACTCAGGGGCTAGCCCCTCTCAGCCTCTCAGCCCCTCGCTACACTAACGCCCCACAGTGCCACTCCCTTTGCGTCTCTCTTAGCCACTTTTAACTTGGCTTTTTTTCCACGCGCACTTTTCATGGCCTGACCACATAAAGTCATATAACTTCTACATACATATATGTACGTCTGACCAGCATGTTATATCCTACAAATAGTTTAGCATGAGGTTTACTGAGCTATGAGCAATGCATATACATATACATATATATACAATTATAAAAATATTCTATACTCTATCGTTATAGACTACAAAATATACCCAATTTTTCAGATTTTCACAAATTTTTTTTTTCCTTTTTTTTTTTTATTATTAACATTTAGTTTAATTTAAAAATCATTTTGGAGAACTCAATTTATTAGCTTGAGAAGTACGGACATAATCAATAGTATTTTAACAATCATGTTTATCTAATATTAATTTCTTCATCTTTAATCATCTCATGCCTAGATACAACTACTCATCAGTTTACAGAGCATCAGACAGTCGAGTACACTCAATCATAATTCGCTTATTGTTTTTCTTTAAATTTTATTGGATATCTGGTAGCGGTTTTCATTATTATTATTGCACTATTCGAATATGTTGTTGCGGCATGAAACATTTACAACATTGGCGCATATTTATTAAAAATGCGAAAATAAATAAAAATAAAAAAATATATTTACACTATATATGTATATACGGAATACGAGTAGTGTAAATTGCGAAATGTATGCCAAAGGCAAAGTGAACTATATGTAAGCATATTGTTATTTATGTATGTAAGCATATTGTTATTTAATAGATCATTCGTTTCATTCTGGGAACTCAAGAGACCGAAAAACATATCTTTATATAGTGAAATAAATCAAATTATTTTGCAATTTTCAAATGGATGCAGATGTGAAAGAATATATAATGGAGCAAATAAATAATGGATAGACTAGAGTTAGGTGAACTAGGTTAAAGGCCATTGAATGAATGAATGATATTTTGTATATTTTAGTTATTGATTCTCTATGTCAAATTGTTTATATTAAATAGTTCATCTAAAATGAACTAGTGGGACTTATACTTATGCTGCATTTAGTGAATGGTAGAATTGAACTAAGCATTAATGATACTCAGTACGCTGTTCGATCTAAACTGAGAGACTGACCTAAGGAAATCATTTATGATAGTTCATGAACTTTTTACCAAAGAAACTCTTACATAGTATATAAAAATATATTATAAAAGGAGTACATAATATATAATAATTATTTTTAAAGTTTCTTATTTCAATTTATATTTCCTAACTTCCTGTATTCAGCATATCTATTTTCTAGAATGCATGTTTTTCCGTGCCTCTCTTGAGTATCAGCTAAATTTAAATAGTTCCGACCGAAAGAAATTTTTTTGTTTAAACTTTATTTTACCTAGAGCTTATTTTATTATCTTTTCAACGAAAATATTATTGTTGTTTCGCTTCAATTCGCTACAGTTTTAAGTAGAGCAGCACTACTATTCTCATGAACTGCACATTGTACATTTCTATTGAAATTCGTAGAGAGCTAGAATTATTAATTATCATATATTTTGAAAAAAAAAAAATCTTTAAATTTTTCTTCATGCAATAAATTATTATGTAATTTAAGCTTTAATGATTCGATATGTTTCTTTCATTGTTTATACTGTTTAAGTTGTGTTTGCGCCCATTTAAATTCATTTCATTGAATCAATTTTCGGCAATTAAAGCAATTTCAATGTGTAAACATATAACTATATATATTTATAAATATATATTTATTTATACATATTGTGCCGAGTTACCCTCAATTAGAGGCTCTATTGACACGCCCCTCACAATAGGCAGCAAAAATCACACATACACACTCGTGTATATATATATATATATATAGATATGTGTATATGTGAGAGAAAAATTTAATTGAATTTTTGCATATGATTTATGCTGTGTATTTTGTCAGAGTGTGTGAGTGAGTGTGTGCGTGTGTGCGTGCGTGTGTTTGTGATTTAACAGATTTTTAACACGTAACACAGAGGAGTGCGAAATTGTATGATAGCCACAAAAAGCGTATCCAATATTTGACTATAAAGTGTGCACGACTAGGCCTTGCCCTGTAAACAAAGCATCAGCTTCTCCTAGTTTAAGTAAATTTCTAATTTGAGTTTTGAATACAAGCAATGTGGCGAATTTAATGGGATGTATGATATAGAGCAGTTAGTAATAATTAATTTACGTTTACTAGATTCAACTCTATCTCTATGAATATATTTATGAAATCAACTTTTTTAACTTTTTTTATAAATATTCTTGGTATATACGAAAATATGATTTCTTTACATCATAATACATTCATATTTATATTACACATTCATATATATACATATAATGACAAATATATATTACCATTCATCATCTCTCTCGCATACTCAATCAGCCTATTTCTTATTTATAGGGTATCTAGCAGCGTTTAAAAACAATTGGAGCACTGGTAAACATAAATGTGCAACACCTGTGAGAAGGTGGAAATGCTATCACTTACAGCTCAAAGAGCAGTGAATATATATGTGCATATATACATATATAGACTATATATATATATATATATATATATATATATATATATATAAATATATATATATATATATATATATATATGTATAAAATAATAAAAATGGAAACTGTAAAAACTTGAGAAGCGCTCAGATATTGATTTTCGACAAAGAGCACTCGCGCCTTGGACCTGAGTGTCATGAAAACTAACGACATGCATATAACTGACACATAATGCCACATCCAGAGAGAGAGAGAGAGAGAGAAAGGTGGTAGAGTGAGACAGAGATATCGGGTAATAAATGAAGAGTGCATGTAAGAATAATGGCATTCGCTCTTTGCTTGCTCCTTGCAAAGGACATGTATCGCATAAACCAGTCAGGCGCAACGTTAAGTGAAATGCCCAACGTCCTGGGCAATGGTAATGCAATGGGAGCTGTCTTGGCGGTGGCAAGGGGGTGTGACACTGGGAGAGGGTGAAGCAAGGAAGGAAGTTCCTGAAATGGAGAAGGAAGAGTCAGTTCCTTGCTGCACCAAGCAGTTTGTGGCTTGTTTTTAAGCTTCAGTGTTTCAACTGTTGAATTGAGTTGGGAATACTTTTCAGATGAACAGCGAATGTGTATAAATAATTGAGTATATATTTAAGAAAATAATACATTAAGTATGAATTCTATATGAAAGTAAGATTCATTTTCGTAATATGAACAGAATGGATATGGAAATAACTATATATTTATCCATATATCCATACATATATATATAAACATATGATTATCGATTTAACAGTTACTTATGTATATAAATTTATTGATATATATATATCTGTCTATAGATATATCTATCGATCTATCTATCTATGTTCTTGACTTTCTGTTCGCTCTCTCTTTCTTTCTAACTCTCATTTTCTCTTTTTCTCTACTTGTCTCTCATTCCATATCTATCAATGTCTCTCTCTCTCACTCTTTTTGTATCTCTTTTTTTGTCTCTGCTTAAAATTTCGTTGTTGATACTAAAAATCATATCATAGGTATGAAAGGACGACAGTTTCGATAACTCAAAATAACTCTGAACAGCCTTTCACTGCAATTCTCATTTTTTCAAACATTTTGTCATATTTCATAATCTGCTTAAACTACAGAAATTTACTTAGGCTTTCTCTATAATTCTTCCAACTACGGAGAATTACATTTAAAGTCTTCTGTGCATTATTAGAATCTACCCATTTTGCTAACAATTTTTACTTTAAGTGCTCTGGCCTTTCTCTGCAATTCTCATTTTCTCATTTTAGTACTTTTCATACATTGAGTAACTCTTTGGCCTGGACATGTTTTTGTAGCATTAGCCCACACTGGGGCACTCAGCTCATCTCCACAACTCAACTGAATGCCAACAGTTGACGGTGGCAGCAGCTCCTTTAAGTTCGTTAGGCTACTGCCAAAGCCAAAGTCAAAGCCAATGCCAATGCCAATACTAAAGAAGAGCAGAGCAGAGCAGTAGAGCAATGCAGAGCTGTGTGAAGCGCATCGTACAACACCTTTTCATGTTCTTTTATGCGCTTCGGCAGTTTTTATAACCAGTTCTACTTAAGCTTCATTACGCATGCTCAGCCATGACAGAGACCCATTCGGAAACCCAGAGACGTTCCCAATGCAGATGAAAAAACCCATTAAGTGTCTGCTTGCCTGGTTGACAGTATTCGAAAAAAAAAATAATAATAACCCCAACTGTTGTTGTTGTTGTTGTTGTCGATGTTGTTGGGGACCAAACAATAAAAACAAACTTCATTTGCATATGCCTGGCCACCTCGATCACCCCTCGCTCGCTCCCTCTCTCTTTCTCTATTGCTTTCTGGGTGTCTTGCTTTGAAGGATGCCTCAGCATGGATTCCTGGGCGTGGGTGTGACTCGCGTCTGGCCTTTTTACGAGCATGGCACCAGAAGGTAACAACAACAACAGCAACAACAATAAAAACAACAAAAACAACAACAGCAACAACAACAACAACATTTGTACAAGTCCCGTCCCTGGTTTTTATTTGCAATCAAAAGAGTTATGAGCCAAATGCAAATAGCTCGCGCCTCGAACTGTTTTCATTTTTATGCTCCTCTTCTGCAGCTTTACGCCTGCTGTGGTCAAGGCAGCGCGAGGGCGTGGCACTGGCTAAAAACAGTAGCACACACAATTCGTCGCCCCTCGCTTCAGCAGCCCCTTCAGAGCCCCCTTGCCTCTTCTGGCTCCCTTCATAACAAATAACGCGGCAAATTCGCCGCCAACTGTGCAAATAAACACAAAAGTCAGCCAAATATTTGTTTACATGAAAGAGAACACACCAAACAGGCATCTGTGTGCGTAGGCCGGCGTAAAGGTGTGTGTGTGTGTGTGTGTGTGTGTGTGTTGCTGCATGCGTATATATGTTTAGCTTCTACTTCTTCTTCCATTTCTCTTTAACATATTCATTTTGGGAATCTTTTTTAATTATGAGCGAAAACAAAATGAATTGCAAGTTGTGTGTTCAGAAGAGAAGCTTTGACAAAAAAATTTTTTTTTATTATTAATTAATATGTTTATTGTGTTAAGCTGTATATAAATATTATTCGTATTATTGTTAAGTTTAAGCAACAATTTATTTATTCTAAATATCTTGATCGGTTTGGTTTTTTTAATAGTAAACTTACTTATTTTGTGCACCTTATGTCAAAATCAACTATATGAGCTATATCTGAGTATTTAAAGATTTGTATAAAAAATACCTCAAATAAATATATAAACAAATTAAATTATTCACTTATGAGCTAGACAACTAAATCTTATTGTAAATATAAAGAAACTTAAAATTTTTTTATTTTTATTTTAAAAAATTTAGTTTTAAATAACATTTAATTGAGATACTTAAAATTATATATATAAGAAATGAATAATTATATATAAGGAATAAATAAATAGCTTGCCTACTAGGTATATTAATTAGTATAAGGCATTTAATAGTTAGCAAAACTAAATTTGATTATAAAAAAATTTATAAAAATTAAAAATTGTTCACTATAGGATATCTATTATTTGAGCATAAAATTAAATTAATTAAATATAAATACTATTTATAGAAAAGCAGAAGATGCGCCAAGATGTAATAATTATAAGCTAATAACTATATACACGACACTATAAATGTCCTATAGTACCTATAATAGGGTATTTTTACACGATACTATAATAGAGTATTGATAGGGCATAGGGTATCTTTTTGTCAGGCATTCAAATTAATCTGATCAATAAGAGCAGAATTTGTATGTAAGTGAATTTGGAATTTGAAGGCGTGTTTGCGCACTCTCCATTCCCTCTCTCGTCTTCCCCTCCGTTTATGTCAAAAATGAATGGAATTGTAACACTTTGGAATTGAAACAAAAGTCGATCGGTCAAGCTGTGTTCCTAGACTGCAAGTTGAGAATTCAGCTAAAAGCATTAAGTGTACTCAATTACTTGAAATTTTTTGTTGCTAGAAAAATTTCAGATTTAGGTATAACTTTTTTTTTAAATTCTTTAACAATGATGATCTTATATATATATATTTTTTAATAATTAATATTGTTTATTAAAAATCTTATTTAATTTTTATTATTTTTTTTCAGCTTTCGTCTTAATTTATTTAAAAGTAAATATCTAAAAAGTCGTTTTCTTTGCAATTAATTGTCAAATTTGTAGTGTTAGGGCATTCAAAGAGCATTGCAATTGCACTAAGAAATTAATGGAAAACGAAATGTTGCTTTGCTTGTGCTTTTGCTTTTGCTTTTCTTCACTTTTGTTTTGATTTCTTTGTGCCAACTGAAAATGTTGCAATTTGTCTAAAAGCTGGGCATAGAAAAGCGCAGCGTTTTACAGCAACAAAAACCATTTCGCCTCAATATATTCATTTAGAAATTGTAAACATGGCCCAGACAGGGGCAGACAGTGATAGTGAGAGAGAGAGAAAGAGAGATGAGAAGTGGAGAGAGGCAGAGGCTGTTCATGCCACATGGCGTATGCGTAATGTGAAATGCTTATAAATTGTTTTTTTTTTTTTTTTTTTTTTTTTTTTTTTATATATCTGTGTGTGTTTTTTTTAGCTTGTTTCATTTTTGACATAAAAGTGCCAATTAGACTGCGAACGGGTTGCTGCTGCTGCAAATGTAGCTGCCATAAAACTTAAGTAATTAAGCAAAAGTAAAAATTTAACAATTTTTCTTTGCATTTTTTATATATGTATATTTTTATAACCTAATTGAAACTATGCGCATTAAAAAAAAATTACAATTTTTACATTTGAAAAGGCAAAAGTTTGTGGAAAATCGAGAGTGCGTAAAATGCATTTTAATTTTAACGAGCGAATGGAAATGGATGCCCATGTCACTCTCTGTCTCTATCTTGCTCTCTCTCTCTCCCTCTCTCTCTTTGTGCCACTGTCCAATTCATGTCGCTCTGTTTATTATGACAATTTTATTTGTTTGCCTTGGCCAAGGCGAAAACGAAAGCGGAAAATGTGATGTGGAAAATCGGGGTGAGCTGAGAAGAAAGCGAGCGTGCTGGCACAAAAGCGCCGCCTGTGGGCCATAAATGGCAACAGTGGGCAATGTCAATGACAGCCAGTTGACGAGGATGACGATCGTGATGACTGTTCCCATCTGCCAGTTGCTTGGTTGCTGCTGTCAATCAAATCAACATGTTGCTAGAGTTATTGAACTGCACCAGCAACATTTGAGATAAATCCTGCAAGTAACATTCAAAATCATACAGGATAACAGTAATATTATAAGATCTGTGCGCAGTTTCTAGTTGTTGCCAATCTGCTCTAGCAACATTATACATATGCAAATAGAATGCAATCTCAAAGCAAAGCAACGTAATAACTGTTCCTATTCGACTGTTCCTGGTTGACTAGCTGCTGGCTGCACCCAGACTGTTCTCTATTTCAAATTGTCTGTTCCCACTTGCTAGCTGCCTGCGTTTATGGCTCGCAAGTCAATTAAGGAAAATGTGTATGTTGCTGCAGCATGTTGCTAGCGGTAGTGCAGCACAGGATGATGCTAATGAATGTTGTTCCCAGCTGTTTAGCTATCAGTTGAATGTTGCTTGAGAACCGTTTGAGCCTAGCAGCCTATTAAGCTTTGTTGCCGCAGCGTTTGCAGCATACGCTGATGAGCTAGTAGCTAGCAACATTATGGGCATGCCGGAAATGTGGCCCCACAGCGCCACAGCTGATGAACTGATATACACACAGACTTGTATATTGCAGTTATATTGCGATCGAATTGAGTGATTGGCCCGTCGAGACGTCGAACGTCGAACGTCGAACATCGAAGCCGCTGTGGCAGAACAAGACGTATCTCTCTTCTAATTGCAACGCCCACACAACACGCAGATCGGGATCGAGATTGCATAAGAGATTGTGTGTGTGCGTGTATGCGTGTGTGTTGGGCAACGGTCTTTGCACAAATTGACTTTTGCAATTTGCTTGCTTGATTTTTGTTCTGATTGAAGAGTTAAAAGCGGGTAGTCCAACTATGAGAGGAAGTTTGGAATGAAGGCAGAAATAAAGAAAGAAATAAAAATTAAATATGCATTCGTATATGCTGCCAAGCTACTATAACATATATACATATATATTTATATATATACCATTTACACAATCAAAGAGTATTCAAGATTCATTTTCTTGGTTAAAATTTTACTTTGTTTCTGGGCGCTATTAATTACGCGAGTTTGAATGGCCAACAAGTTGGCTATCAATCAAAAAAGGGCGGCTGAAATAAACAAAATGAAACACTTCGGGCCACTATATTAGGAACACAAAAAAAATGTATATATGTATATATTCCAAATGCCGAACAAGTTTCAAAGTCAAACAATTTTAATTTATAGTGCGACAGTTTTTCCTCTTTTCTTTGCCCCTTCCCCTATTTCACTTTTCTTTTTTAGTGTTTTAATATTTATTATTTAGTTGTTGAATTTTCCTCGTTCATTAAGACAGCGAGACATAGAGTGGGAAGTTGTGAGAGAGTGATAGAAATTTTATAGATTTGCCATATCATTTTTTCTTAGGCTTCCGCATTTTCGGCCTGGTCTATAAATCATGAGATATATACATATATATGCATATGTATATATACATATGTATACATATATATTTATATATATTTATTATACATATATCTATTATGTCATAAGCCGATTGGGCTGTCATTAGTGCGCCTTATGGACAGCGTTCGCCTATCGCAATAGTAAATAAATAATGCCAATAAATCAAGGTAATACTTTAAAGATTGCCCAAAGAGGCAAAGCAGGAGGAGCAGCTGGAGGCGGAGGAGCAGCAGCAGCAAGTGGCGCAACTTTGGGGCCCAGCTTAAGAGCTTACAATTAGTGGCTATAGATGTGGGGGTCTTCCGCTTAGAATTCGATAGCCAGATCACAAATCGATGCCGCAATAGATGGCATTTGCCAAGAAATAGCAGCCTTGATATTGATTATTAATATTACATAAATGTTAGAGGATTAACAGCTCTTGACGAGCTAAATGTATTCCATAATTATATTAGCAAATGTGTGGCATTCCCTATTTTTACGATTTTACTTAAATGAGAAATGGATTGGTCTTGATATTTATAAATGACGTTTGACAAACGGTTTTCAAAGAATATTATTTTTAGTTGAAAATATATTTACTACATATTTATTTTACTATAGAATATATGTATATTTATTTAAAAAAATTAATTTTAAATTATATAAATACAGAAAAAAATAGTTTTTTAATTTAAAATTTTTTTTTAATTTTTAAGATATTAAAAAAAAGTAAAATAAAATAAAAATAAAAACAAAGGGACGAACGCTAGAAAAAATATGGTATTTGCGTATTTATTTTAATTTTTATTGACCCACTGCAGGCTACTTGTTAAACATGTTTGAATTGGAATCAGAATAATATTATTATAGAATGATTTGCTGATAAGCTGCTTTAGCAAAAGCTACCCACAGCAGCCACTATCTGTGTGACCTATACATCAACTACTGAATAAGCCTTTGACTAATGGCACGCTTGTCTATACTTTTATTATTATAACTAAAAGTTGCGATAGACAATTCGAAGAATTTTGAAATGAATTTTTTTATTGCTTTCGTTGCGAATTTTTATTGCGGTATATTTAAAAATGTTTTATTCAATATTTTGTTCATTTCATAAGAATACCCTATAAAACATAAAGATACAATGAAAGTTGGTTTGGTATATGTGCGAAGAAGGATCTATATATAACTATAAGAGCTAAAGTTGTATAATTACATGGCTTTAGAAAAGGTCTAATTATATCAGGCTAATTAATTGCAAATGCGACTCTAGCTTCATTTTCTGAATTTTTCTAATAAATCTAATAAGAGTTTTTAATTTATAAGTTTTTTACTTAAGCATTTTTTTATATATTATATTTATATAATAAGCAAAGCAAAGTAGGTTTTATATTGAAAAACTCCAAGCCGTCCACTCTCTCTTGCACAGTATGCGGAATGCGTACAAAGTAAACAGCAATAATAATGCAGGCAGAACGAAACAAGTGCTCTGATTGAATGCCAACGAGGACATTGCAACAGCCAACATCATACAACAGGCAACAACAGCAACGACTGCGACTCGATATTAAATTCTTGCCAAAGGTCAGCAGTCAAAGGAGCTCAAGCAAACCTGGTCGCAGTGTGAGTGGAGGGGAAGCTGAGTGCTGAAGCCCTGTTGCTGACAAGTGCAGTCATAAGCTGTTAATGCCACTCGACTGCATTTAACTCTATGCTGTGGCATATTAAAGCTGCTTGGCCTTGAGAGTAACTTAAAATTAGTTATCACTAGTAGATAGGAGACTAAGCAATGCGATTAGCTACTCGACATTCATCTCCCATTTAAATGCTGATCCCACTCAGAATTTGTTCCGCTGAAAAATCCCCGAGCTTACTGATAAGAAGGTAAGACTTAATGTAGAGACTTTGCGTAAGCTTCTTTGCTATTATATATATATATGTGTATACACTGCTCTACATATTCTCAGAATCGGGATGAGTCATCGTTGAATTTAAATTTCATATTTCATTAGTTTGTCTTTTGATTCAATCACACACTAAACCCTTATTTAGCTGACAACCCGCTCAATTGATTAATTGGTCAACTTTTTTTTTTATATGTATCAAGTGACGAGAGAGCATAGCTGATCGATTGATTGGCCTGGCAGCTCGTTTTACATGTGGTAAAGGGCGACAGCTCTTACAGCATGTCAATCAATTCAATTAAGGGAAAGTGAAGATCATTCCCTTAAATGGCCATCGATCGACAGACCAAGAGACAGGTTCAAAGCTTCAGTCACAGTTTCAAGTTGAGGTTCATATTCGAGTTCGTGTTCTCTCTCTCTCTCTCTTTTTTTCTCGCTCTGTTGCTTTGTCGGGACGCTTGGCCCAATTACAGGCCAGAAAGTGAAACCGATTGAGGATCGGGGTATGAGGAGACGATCGTGCAATTTATGAGCTGCATTCGAGCCAAATTGGCTTGTTAACCAAATTGGCTGCTTATGCTTTTGTTGTTGTTGTTGTTGTTGGTGCTGCTGGTGCTGCTGCCGCAACACGTTTCATAATTGCAGCATTGAGTAACTGCCTCAACTACTGGGTGGGCTCTCGGAATATGTGCTTAAGATCAACAACGATTCTTGCTCTCTGTTGGTGGCTCAGGGTTAGCTGCACTCGTATCTCTGATCATACTGTCGCTCATTTGCGCTTGTCGCTGAGGTTCAAGGTGAGGCATTCACTTCTAACGCACAGATCGAGAGGCAGATGCTTTCAGTGGGTTGTTCAATAAATTTGTATAATATAGAATATACATATTTATATTTATAAATATTGCTATACGTTTGAATATTCTAAAAGTATCTGCCAGATACAAAAGTATCTTTGAAACGAGTAAATTTTATTAAATACTATATAAACTTGTTACTATTATTAATCAATTGCTTTTTTCAATTGTATATTAACTAATTTTAAATGAGTACCCCCCAAAATTTGTTCTATTATATTATGGATTATATTAATGAAAATTTGGTATATACTTGAGCATGTACAGCATATACATGTAATTATACACAATTGCAATGCATAAATATATAATTTATAATCGAAAAGCAATTGTCAAAATATTTAAAATGTAAAGAAATAAATGATTCACTTAGCGATGGAGGAATTCCTGGTAAAGATTATGAGAGCGACACACACACACACACACACACGCATACACTCAGGCAGGCACGCAGACACGCCCACAAAGGGCGCAGCAGCACGCACAAAGATAAGCGTGATGTGGTTCTTTTTATGGACTCTACGTATGTAGATATTTGTTCTACTCACCTCATGATAGGCGGCGTAGGTATCCACGCGATTATCGGTGCCCGTGTGATGCGACACCCATGGGTGGCGTGGCACGCGTCGCAAGTGGGCGTGTGGGGGTGTGGTTGAGGAGGAGACGGAGGAGGCTGATCGATAAGACGAATAGCTAGGTATTAGCCTTTGCCTAGCATAATCGATATCGATATCAATGCTAAGCGAATCGTTCTCGCTATTGTCATTGTTATCGTTATCGTTATCGCTATCGTTGTAGTAATCGTCATCACTCTCTTTGCTAATATCGCTGTCCTCGTATAACACTTTGCTTTGATCCACTTTGCGTTGCGCAGCGCCGCATACGCTGCTCGCGAGCAATAACAACAGTAAAATTTGCCACATTCTAGACTTTTTTACACAACTTTTTTTTTTTTATTGGAATTTTCGAATTGAGTTTGGGTTTTTTTTTTTTTTTTGTGGGTGTGTTGAGTGATTGTCTGTTGCTGTGCTAAAACATATTTCAAAATGTCTCAATTATACATTTTTATTTTTGTTTGTGGTTTTTTTTTTCTTTCTATATTTAAATTCTAAAAATATTTAAAACTTTGAAAACCTTGCTAAATATTTTTGCGTTTTTTTTTTTTTTTGCTTTTTGGCACACGACACGACACACAACAATTATAAACTTTTTTTCAATTGACTTGCGCGCCATTAGTTTTATATTTATATATAAAATATGTTAATCAACTGATTTTTATGCATTTTTCGAAAATATTTAATTTGTTGCTGTTTGCTTGGGGACACGCGCGTCGCTGCGATGTGATCGCGTCGCCGGTTCTTAAGTATCTGAGAGCAGCCGCAGCCGCCGCAACAGCAACAGCAGTAGCAGCAGCAATCGTGTTTCAAAAGCTCTCTCTCTCTCTCTCTCTCTCTCTCTATCTCTCTCTCTATCTATCTCTCTCGTTCTCTCTCGCTCTCTTCGTGAGTTTTGCTCTCTTGTTGTGATCATTGTGCATGCATGAGGGGGGCAAGTGTGTAAACGCAAGCATGCTTGTGCATGCGTACCGCTGAGAGTGGGCGAGGACACACTTCTTACCTCGCTCTTCTCGTGCGTGCTTGCTGTATATATTCATAAGTGCATATGAAGATGTTCTGTAAATGTATGTAAGAGAACATACAGAAGAAGGCATGGCACACGTCATAAAGTATATACAGCGACGACCTAAGTCGATATAGCCATGTTCGTCTGTCCGTCTGAACGCCGATCAAACTATATAAGCTGGATTTTAACTGTAGAATTCTCGTATATATTTACGCAAGACGAATTTATTTAATTATTTTCGATAACTCATCTCATTGCCTTTTTATCGATAATAATTGAAAATTTATTTGGTTTTTAAGCGTAGCTTGAACATTGTTGGAAATTATTCAAAATAATAATAATCATTAATATTTTCAAAATTATAAAAAAAATTTAAAAAATGTAAATGCTATAGAAATTTGAATACTCTCCCTCTCTCCCTCTTTGTTTATGCGTACGCTTTTTATTGTGTTACTCATATTTTTTGGCTTTAGCTTAACCCGGTTTTAATATTGTGTGAACAGGCTTGCAGTTCCAGTCAGTCTGTCTCTCAGTGGATGATTCATTTATTTTTTTTTGTAATTATAATTGGCGGCTTGGCTTTGCTCTGCTTTGGCTCTTGGTTCTTTTTCTTGAATGCAAATGCAGAATCAACGCTCAAATGTTGGTCTCTGTATGACTCAAAGTGTTTTCAGCGTGTCATATTTATTTATAGTTATTATTGATATGCTGATCTCATCTCAGTAGCCGTCTTCCTCTCATCCCCCTATCAACAGAGCTCTCGCTCTCTTTCTTTTTCTCTCTCTTTGCGAGTTCACCTATTAAAAGTGCACGCAACAATCTTTATCTAAAGGCGACAATTAAAGTGATTTATTTTGACAACTTCCAAGCATTTTGCAAGGCAAATATGCAGACACAACCAGACAGACAGACAGACAGACAGACGACACACGCACTGCTGCTTCATATTTGTGCTGATAAGCTGATGTGGAGTAGAGTACAACAACAATAACTGCAATACATTGACTGAATAAACAGATATCAGCGCTGCAAGATTAGTGACCAGCCTTCGTTGTTTAAGGTATGCAGAGTATCTCTACTCTGCTACTTTTGTCTCTTTTCTACATTTACAAAAAAAAAAAAAAAAAAAAAAAATCGGGGAATCCGGTAATCTACACATGTGATTATATAATTGACATTCTACAATGGTTTTTTGTCTCATTGATGATCATCTTCAGCTATCAATTGCTGAACTTGATTAAAATGCAAATACAGCTCACTTATCAGTATTATAAATAGCAAATGGTAATTATATATGTATATAAGTACTAAGCATTGTGTAAGCTAAAGATTGATTGTAAGATTGAAAATGAGAATGAGAATGAATATAGGAACGGGAAAGAGACTGAATATGAGATTGCGATTGAGATTGAGAATGAGAATGAGAATAGGAATTGGAAAGATTTTAAGAATGATAATGATAATGATAATGATAATGATAATGATAATGATAATGATAATGATAATGATAATGATAATGATAATGATAATGATAATGATAATGATAATGATAATGATAATAATAATGATAATGATAATGATAATGATAATGATAATGATAATGATAATGATAATGATAATGATAATGATAATGATAATGATAATGATAATGATAATGATAATGATAATGATAATGATAATGATAATGATAATGATAATGATAATGATAATGATAATGATAATGATAATGATAATGATAATGATAATGATAATGATAATGATAATGATAATGATAATGATAATGATAATGATAATGATAATGATAATGATAATGATAATGATAATGATAATGATATTAATAATGATAATGATAATGATTAATCACAACCAGAATAAGAATGAGAATCAGAAATAAAAAAAGAAATCAGGATATGACTGATAAAAAGAATGACAATGAGAATAGAATGATATTAATAATGACAGTGATAACAACAATAATGCTAACAGTAATGAATAATAATATTATATAGTATATGAATAAGCGTTTCACTTCTCTCAGACATTGTTGCTGCACACACATACATATGTAGATTGTGGCCCTGGAATAGCTTCTATGCAAATTAGGTGTCATTGATTTGGCTCAGTGTGTTGCTGTTGGAGTTGGTCGCCACCAGATGGGTGCCAGTTAGTGGGGCGTGCATCTGTCAACGGGTTTGTTGTCGCCTCATTCAGCAGCGGGCAGTCGCAGCAGATCTTTTGCGCCAAGAAGTCCGCTGCTCGCCGGGTTCTGTTCGTATTTTATTTATGGCCTTTGGCTGCTTTGGCTAATAGCGCATAAATCTTATTAATGATCTTGTCAAGTGGCTGTGAGGCATCCGATCTGCGAGTCGGCATTTGAGTGTGTATGTGTGTGTGTGAGTTTGTGAGTGTGAGTGTGTGTCTGTCAGCACTGGCGTTTTTCTCAGTGGAAGCTGATGGACAACAGCTCTCAACGCTACCAGTCAATCTGTCTGGTAACCCTTTTCTCGCAAAATTATCCAAGCCACAAAATTCTGACACTTTGTTGCGCCACATTGACGGCAACCCGTTCCGCTTCCCCATTTTTGCCCTGCCTTCCATTTTGCTGTGGGCGTGACATTTGCGTCAAGCCAAAGGCAATCAACAAAAAATGCGTTCAGTCTGTTTAGCTTTTTTGCACGTGTGCATTAGGTGTATTGATTGTGTTGGGCAATGTGTAACGTTTGGAAAATGGTTGGCTAGTAGATGTAGATGTAGTTGAGTAAAGAGTAGACAGTAGTCAATGCAGTTGAATAGTAGAGTATCAGTAAAGTAGTAGCAGAGTAGTATTAAAGAGTAGTTAGAAACTTAGTAGTGAAGTTTTAGTGCTTGGTAGTAAAGTCTTAGTAGTGGAATAGTAAAGTTGTTGCAGAGTACTAATAGAGTACTAGTAGAGTAGAAGCATAGTAGTAGCAGAGTAGTAGCAGAGTAGTAGTAGCGTAGTTTCAGAGTAGTACCAGAGTAGTAGCATAGCAGTAGCAAGGTAGTAGCGGAGTAGTAGTAGAGTAGCAGTATATTAATAGTAGCAGAGTAGTAGTAGAGTAGTAGTAGACTAGTAGTAGAGTAGTAGTAGACTAGTAGTAGAGTAGTAGTAGAGTAATAGTAGTCTAGTAGTAGAGTAGTAGTAGAGTAGTAGTAGTAGAGTAGCAGTATATTAGTAGTAGTAGTAGAGTAGCAGTATATTAGTAGTAGTAAAGTAGTAGCAGAGTAGTATTAGAGTAGTAGCAGAGTAGTATTAGAGTAGTAGCAGAGTAGTAGTATGTTAGTAGTAGAGTAGCAGTATATTAGTAGTAGTAAAGTAGTATCAGCGTAGTAGTATATTAGTAGTAGTAGAGTAACAGTATATTAGTAGTAGTAAAGTAGTAGCAGCGTAGTAGTATATTAGTAGTAGAATATATGTAGTAGCAAAGTAGAGGTAGAGTATTCCTTGTATGCAAGGGAATTTCGTCTTCGACTCTGCGTCCTTTTGAGTCATTTTGAATAGACAACAAATGTAGCGAACAATATGACATAACTCTCCCCATCTCCTCCTCGATCTCTATTGTTCGCATAGGTAGCAACGCCCACAACCGGAAATTTTGCATGCGTCGCCAATAACTTAGCCTGAGCGACATCCCTCTTCACTTCGGCTCTGCGGCTGCTAACTGCAACAACTCAATCTTTTCCAGACACACTTTGTTTCACATTTGTCTATTCTATTTTCAGCATAGTTCCAGAATATTATGTGCTCTTCTGAAATAGTCTACTCCTCTTTTTATTATGATTAGCTGCACTCAACTCATCTTTTAATTTTATATACGTTTTTGTTGAATGTTTTGTTTTTATCTTTTCTCATTTGTATGATTTTATTTGACGTTTTTTCTTTTATTTTTATTTTTTTTTTGCTTTTGACAGCTCGTTTGTTTATTGGGCGTTTTGTACGATCTCCGACTTACATTTTGATTAATGTGTTTCCAGTAATTGTTTGACATGCTCTTCTGCATTAGTCACGCTTGCATCAGCAGCAGCAACTTAAGCATCAGGTTCAGTGCTAGCTTTGGCATTGATCCCGGTTCGATCAATCGACAGACTGCTTTTGGTTGACTGCATGTGTGTGAGTGCATGGTATGTCTGTGTGTGTGTGTGTTTATTTTAGAGAAATGCTTCTCCAGTCTGTGCCTAAATGAACTTGTCATAAGCTCCATCACAGGCTGGGCCCCAATTACAGTTGAATTGCAGAATCTAAGAAATATTTTAATGAATAATGAAAAATGAATTCTAATTAATATTCTCTTATAATATCATATTCTTTCTTGAATAAATTTTATTTTAATCATTACTCTTCTTTAATTCTTTATTTTAAATTGATTTAAATTATTGCTGAGAACTTTGTTAAATGTGAGTTTTTTATTATTATTATTCATGTCATTTCATTTCCAAATACGAGTTAGGCTCACTTTACTCAATGCTTCATTGATCACTCAACTCTCGATTTGTTTATAATCTCTTAAACGACATACACATATCGATAAGGCCGACGCTTAACCCAGTTATTTTTTTTTGTGGGGGCGTCAAGTGCAGCTCTTGGTGTCTCACTCTGTCGCTCTCTCTTTCCCGCTCTTGCACACTGTCTTTCTATTGCTCTCTTTTATCTATATATCAATGTTTGCATTTGTAGTGCGTGTTGTTCCATTGAAAGCACGTTCCAAGTTGTTTGTCTGCGGTTTTTTGTTTTTCCGATTGAGCTACAGAATTGTCAATTAGTGAAAGTGGAAGTGTCGCTATCTCTGCCCCCCTTTTCATCTGCATCTGCCACTGCCACAAGCTCTGCCTCTGCTTCTGCCTCGATGTCTGCCCCCGCAT
Organism: Drosophila stalkeri; assembly: GCA_035047405.1. Classification (NCBI taxonomy): domain Eukaryota; kingdom Metazoa; phylum Arthropoda; class Insecta; order Diptera; family Drosophilidae; genus Drosophila; species Drosophila stalkeri. The sequence continues at coordinate 4,665,936 of JAWNPR010000039.1, read as the reverse complement.
TAGCTGCGGGTCATGTATTTGTTTACACAAACTAAAAGTCTGTCATGGATGCATTGGATCCCATTTCTTTTCAGACGTGTGAAAATTGTGGGCACCATGATTTGCACTTTGTCAGCCAGACACGAGACGCGCTTTTCACTTTTCCCCCAACTCGAACTCAATTTGAATGCGAAAAATCATGCATTGCAATCAGGCCTTAAAATTCTCTATCAACAAATTGATCGGGACTCGCTCGATTGAGCAGGAGCAAATTTATTAGCCAGAGCTCAAGACAAATTGCTGCGCAGCCAAAGGTAAAACTCAATTCAGATACGGATTTGGATTCGGATAGTACGAGTAAAACAAATATACAGCCAACAGCCGGCTAACAGCTGGGCCATAGAAAAGAAAAGAAACCAGCCCAACAAACGCTGCCAAGACATTTTTTTGCTCGAAATAGACGAACGGCCAATGCGAAAAAAATACAAAAAAGAAAATAAATAAAAAACTGCTAGCAAAAGTAAACAAAATGCAATTGCCAAAACTTAAATAATTCGAATCTAAAATACTCTAAAATACTCTAAAATACTATTTTTCGATAAATTTCTCTTGAATGAAACGCAATTGCAGCTGAAAACGGAAAAATGTAAAATGAAAATGTAAAAATTAAAAATATGTACAATTCATTTAAATTTATTAATATCCGCTTTGTTCATAGGCTTTTTGTCAAGATTTGAATGATAAAGTATTATATTATTATTTATATGATGATGGCGCACAAAGAATGCAGTCTGTTTTTTATTTATTTTATTTATAGGGAAATTCCATTTTGTATGCACTAGTAAAACGTTTAAAAACAAAGAAAATTAAGTTGTAGACAATTATTTAAATATTATTTTATAGATGTACTGTGAAAGATGTATTGTAAATTCTAGACATAAAGAATCAGTGCATTAGATTAATAAAGAAAAAAAGAGATCAGCATAAGATTATTCTGTAATGTGAGTTTGAGTGAGATGGGCAGAAAGAAAGAGAGGTTGCTATATGAATATATAATGAAAGAGAAAGAGCCTAACATGAGTTTATATGTATATTTTAGTTTCTCTATATTTATCTCTCTTTAAATTGAATATTATTTACTGTACTACAATAGAGAGAAAGATAGAGAAGCTGATATATGTATAGATACTGGAAGACAAATAAATTGATATATATATATATATATATATATATTCAAGCCTGGGAGCGATCGATATATATATACTTCTCTTTTCTTTTGGGAGAGTGAGAGAAAGAAAGAGATGCTGGAGTAAAAGAGACAGAAAGTAAAATAGAGGCTGGTAGCTCCATAAATATGGGATGCATAAAGAAGAGGGAAATTTTATTATATTTATTATTTTCATTACAATTTTTTTATTCGTACTCATCACATATTAAACTAAATCAAAAATTCGTTATACCCCAATTTAAATGCTTTGAGTAATGCGAGTAAATAGTTTTTTTTTTTTTTTTTGGCAAAGTCGATGCAAAAAAGCGGAGACATAGACATGCCGGCGACCGCAACATTAAAGACAACATCGGAGACAACATTGGCGACAACAAAACTGAAACACAAACAACGACAACGATTGTTAATGATGATGCATGACGGGGCCGGACTGGGCTGCGAACCTCGGCCGTTCATTCAAATTGGGTCTGCGTAACAAGTTGCCAACATTGCCAATGGCGGGTGGTGGGGGCGTGGCAAATATATATGTATTTCGTATGAAGAGTAGAGCAATGGGGTTTTGCATTTGGAGACTTAATGTCGTCTATTTAATGTCTGCGCCAAATTTTGGCCACTTTTAGCGGTTTTGCGTGGGCCACAAAATGAAATGCAATGCAAATGTTTTTGAAATGAAATCAAATGAAATAAATTGGCTTCTATTTACTATATATATGTATCTATTTCTATATATATATATATATATATATATATATATATATATATATATATATATATATATATATATATATATATATATATTATTGTGTGTGTGTGTGTGTGTGTGTGTGTGTGTGTGTGTTTATAATTTGTTTTGGCAGCGAGTGCAAGTGTTAATTTGTTTTATGATCAAAGTTGCGCAATTTGGCAAACAAATTGACACAAATGTGTCATAAATGGCCCAGTGTGCAGCCCACTGTGCGTTCAGTGCTGAGAGCTCATTATGATAAATGATAAAAAAAAAAAAAAAAAAAAACCCAACTGGGGCAATTACTGAGAATTTCTGTTCAAGAATAAATTCTCTTTGATTCTAGTTATCTTTGTACATATAAAGTTTTGATGACATCACAGAATTATATATATTTTTTATATATATTTATATACTACTACAAACTCAAGTCTATGTTCAATTTAGTAATCTCTTGTTCGTCATAATTTGTCGGCATTCGGCTTGCCTTTGAAAGTAAACTTTGTATCGCTGTTCTACTTAAAGAACTAATGTATTTTATATAATTTTATTATTAGTTTTAGATGAATTTCAATTGAGTCAATATTATAGGAACTATGCCGTTAGTGAGTGTATTTCCCATCTATATAGTAAAATAATGTCAATTAACTCATAATGCTGAATATGTAAAAATGTTGACTAAGCATAATCTCATTTATATTTTTCGAAAATAATTTTCTTACGTAACTTGACTTAGTATATATGTTTCGTAAATTATCAAGTTTTCCATTAAGGATAAAAGTTTCTATTTATAGTTTAGCGTTGGAATTACTCTGAGATGATGACAAGGCAAGCTAGAGAGAGGAAGGAATATGAAGAGCGATGAAGATGGAGGTAGAAGGCGGTAGAAAGATAGATAGAGAGAGAGAGAGAGTGAGGCAGAGTAGAGAGATATACTGAGACCATACAATATGAAAAGTGAGATAAAAAGAGAAAGATATTCATAGAGAAAATGAGAGAGATAGAGAAAGAGAGAGAAATAGAGCGCAAATCGGAGAGAAGTAGAGCATAGAGGGAAAAACAGAAATGGAGTGAGTGAAAGGTTAAGTGTTGAAGAGACAGAGAGAGAGAGACTTTAAGAGAGGGGTAAACAAGTTGTTATAGAAAGAAACAAAAGTGAAATAGAGAAAGAGAGAGAGAGATTCTGAGTGGAACAGAAAGAGATAGTCAAGGCAGAGAGAGAGTGTGTGTTGAACAGAGAGAAAGACAGAAATCACGAGAGGTGGAGAGAGAGTGGGGAACGGTGAGCTAGAGAGAGAGCGAGAGAGAGAGAGAGAGAGAGAGAGAGAGAGTGTGGAATGGAGAGCTAGAGAGAGAGAGAGAAACAGAGGGATAGCGAGAAAGAGAGAGAGAGAGAGAATTTGCATATCAGCGAGTCACTCAGTCAAGACGAGGACTATACAAATATAAGTTTTATAACTATAACAATGAACCTATACATAATTCTCACATATATGCACATATTTACAGGGTATAAACGGAGGAAAAGAAAAAAATAAATCGTACCGACTTTACCTGTAGCTGAACAAACATTCGCTTGTGCCGTAGATAAGAAAAAGAATACAAATAATTTTCTAAATCAACAAAAATATTGACAGCATTCGAGATTAGTTGTTGATTCAAGTACCTAGACTAAGGGCACTCGCTATGCGTGTATGTGTGTGTGTGTGTGTGTGTGTGTGTGTATGTGTGAGTGGATGTGTTTGTTTGTACAATGCTTGTCAAGTGTCATTGAATGCTTCACACTTCCGACAACAGGCCACATGCATAAGAGTAACGCCCATTTGGCTAATAGCACAAGAAGTAACTGCCAAAAAAGACAAATCTCATGCACAAATTGGTTAACAATAATTGTTAGAGAGAGAGAGAGAGACAGATGAGATGGGATAAGGAGGATGGGGTAAAGGAGGCTATCAGGAAAACACGTAAACCGAATGCAGCTCGGCAAATTTACAAAGCAATTTGCATAAAAGTCATATTTTAGCCGGGCCACCAGACACTGTCTCATTTTTCCTCTCGTTTTGGCAGACACGCGACGCTTTGGGCACCAACTACCACAACAACAATAAAATCTAAAAAAAAAATAAAATAAAAAATAAAAAATAAAAAAATAACCATTGAAGCATTTGGCACAGTCAAAGTCGCAGAAATTTATGTGCAAAAAATGCAAACAGCGAATTTCATAATCGATGCCCCCAGCATCGCTGCCCCCAGCCCCCACGCCACGCCCCATGCATTCATACATATATGCAGATGAGGCAACCAAATGTGAGGCGCTAAGGTCAGCCGGTAATAATACCCATGGACCCCCCCAGGCAATTAGGAAGCAAGAAACAAATCGAGACATAAACAATTTTCCAATTTTGTTTTTGTTTTTTTTTTTTTGGCTATTTGACACACAAAATTGGCTAATCTAGCAGCGGTGGGCGCCAGATAAATGTATGTGTGTGTGTGTATATATATATATATAGAGTGAGCTTAAATCTGAACAATTGAATAGGCAAGGTGTGATCAATGGGAAGCGGCTAGTTGACTGCATCAGCTGTCAAGTGCCTGTGCTTGTGTTTGTATTTGTGTTTAATCAATCAAAGTGCGGCCTCGTCTTTGGTTTTTGTGGCTAAACTAAACTGGAACTAGTTCCACCATCGTGAACCAGTCTAGCTGGTTACCAGTGGTACTTAGACACGTGCTTATCAACAACACACATACACGAACGACGACTACTATGAGGCTGACTCAACAACAGCTTGAAAATAATTGAAGCTAGATGGCAGAGCTTGCATTTAAAGTAGTTACAGTGGGCATTAGTTAAAAAGAAATGTTATGTTAAAATGTTATGGAAATGTTAAGGAAATGTTATTAAAATCTAGCCATATACAAGAGCTTGACAATATTGATAATCGATACTCGAGTGGAACAGCCGATTAACTTTAATTATGACACTCTACATTGATGTACACTCAGTGAGTGCTCACTGTAGTCAGCAAACGATAGCTGGACCCCACACAGTTACATGCTGAACTTGAACTCCTCATGGAGTGGAGGTTATTGCGCTTCAGCGATAAGCAGAGACCGACAAAAAGCGCTGCCTAACTTGAGGCGTTGCGCTGATAAAAGATAATTATTATAATGCTTGTAAGCTACACGTTGTCGGAGCCCTTGTAGCCCTGTAGCCGACCGACTTGTTTGCCAAACAATCACAGACACGACAAAGCAACAGCTATAAACATTGTGCACACAATGCACACAGAGTCCAAGACAAATGCAACTTAGATGCCCAATGAGAGATACGATCTAGAGATGGCAGTCAGAGAGAGAGAGAGAGAGAGAGAGAGTGAGCAACGATAGTTGGGCGATATAGATGAAGAAATGAAATGAAAGTGTAGACTGGAACAGAAGAGAACGCAGATTTTTACTTCCTCTCGTACTTTGCTTCATTGCACATGCGCTCACGCGCTCATCTCTAACAGACAGAGATCACAGAGAGCTCCCAGACATGGTCTGCAGACATCGCTTGCTGCAGAGCGGACAAGGGCGCGCCTTTGATGGCATCGCATTTGAGTTTGACTCCAAGGCTTGGGCTTGGGCTTGGGCTTGGATTTCGGTTTGGATTGCTTTGCTCTGACATATTTCTATTTATCCGAGTCGTGGCAGAACTTTGAACTGCTGGCAGCGGCAACAGCGACAGCAACTGAAGTTAAAGATTCAGAGATCCCAGCGGATAGCTTGACCCAGTTTTTTTTTTATTTTGTTCAAATTGTAGACTACCGTTTGGCGAGCTCCTGTGTCAGCTGTCGCACTTTCTGCTCTCTACTCTCTCTCTCTCTCTATCTAGTTGGGCTCGGCCAAAAATAGCGCCCATTAATCATCGAAATCGTCGCACTTGTTGCAGCTGCCTCATGTGGCTGACTCTGTCGCCAAATTGGCGCCCACCACAAAAATCTACACAAACAACAAATATATGTATATTCAAAATAAAAAGCAAAAACATTTATGAAATATTATTAGCACAGTTTTGTTTTATGTTTTATGCATACGACGGGCCTCAATTTGTAGCTAACTGTAATTGCATATACATATATATGTTATATATATATATATATATATATATATATATATATATATATATATATATATATATATATATATATATATATATATATATATATATATATATATATATATATATATTCACATGTGCTTCATAGTGAGTATTTGCTGTAGGCTGACTGTTCATGCGTGGAAAACAGTGTTGGGCAATTATATGTGTTATGGCCCATTTTTCAGAGCAGTTGGCATTCATTGCTGTTGTTGTTTTTTTTCCTATTTCAATGTTTGGTATAATTATATTTTGGCTAGCCATTGAAATTGTTTTACGGATAAAAATATTACAGATGAAATTAAATTGTATTTTTAGACTATCTCATTCAAGCGAAAAATCATGCATTTTTAAATAAAACTTAAGATTATTGAAAATTGAATTCTAAGTAGAATATTTTATTATCGATTTTTTGTTTTGTTTTTAGTTAAAATGATACAAAATTGAGTTGGTAATGTATTTATAAAATAGTATATTATTTTATATTATATTTTCATTAAAAAAATTATAATATTATTTAATAGTATAATATTATTCAAATGTAATGTTTAAAATAAAACATTATATTTATATATTACATTATTTTTTAGTCTGCAAAAATTATTAATATATTTGTATATTATACTTATATTCAATAAATTAATATATTATTAAAAAGAAAAAAAAAATAAATAAATAAATAAAAAAATAAATATTATAATATAATAACTTATAATTTAGTCTGAAAAAATGTTGTTGTCTAACAAAAAATTGTAATAAATATTTTTTATTTACTATTATTATTATTATAATTATTTTTTTTTTCATTATTGTCTTCTATATTTTATCTTCTTTTATCTCCAAGCTCAGATGGCGTAATTATGTAGACTTAAGATTGAATAGCTTAATGTTCTTCAATCTACGTGTTTTCTGTTTAGAATAATTATAAGAAGAAGAATAAGATATTATCAAGAGATGAATTTGAATATGTTTAGTTACATTTTTATAAAAATATATTGTTGACTCAATCAGAACACCAATGAAATATGTTCTTATGAACTCATATTATTTTATTTAGCTACATCAAGAAACTAGCAGCTAAAGTGAAAAACTAATACAATTTGGTACCGTAAAATGTACTTTAAAGTTGCTTTTAAAGTCGTAATTCAATTATTTTGCCCGTATTCAAATTGAATTAAGCCACTGTGACCAAATCAAATGGTCCAAGTTGATGGAGCCATCCAGTTTTATGTCGCTCCACGCTTCCTGATGAAACTTTTCTTGATTTCCACTTGCGAAATAATAGTTTTTGTGGGGCCCAGCCTCTCGCATAAGTCTCAGCATGTGGCCCATAAAGGTCGGCCCACACGCTCCGCACAGTCAGCGAGCGTGTGAGAGAGAGAGAGAGAGAGAGAGAGAGAGAGGAGATTTGACACCTTTACCAGGGTTCGCTCTTACACAGTTGACATAGCCCAAAGTTTGAGTCACAGTCGGAGCACTGCAGCAGCGAATTCCATTGACGCACTGCCTCAATTAACATAAAACTCAGTCACATGTGGATGTGGACTCTTTCTGGCTGATATTAGCACTTTTCATTACCACCTCTCGAGTTGTAGTTGCTTTTCATTTTCGTTTTTGCATCTCGCTTCCTTTATGAAAAGCATTTGCTGTGTGTAAAAACTTTTGACGGCTTTTGCACCTTCTCCCCCTGGTCTGGCGGCAACAACTTGAAAGACTTCCCACGAACTTTCTAATGCATCCAGACTGCAACTAAAAGAGGAGACAGAGCGAGAGAGAGACAGAGCCAGAGAGAGGGGAGGGGAAGAGGGAGGGAGAGAGGTCGGGTTTGGCAACTAATGCAACGCCTCTTAATCATTTAACAACCTTTCGCCCCATTTTACTTTTCATGGGCTCACATGAAGCGCATTCTGCGAAAGTTTCTTGGATGGCTTCACAGTGGGCGGAGGGAGAGAGAGAGAGAGAAGGGGGGGGGGGAGAGTTAACACCCACTCGGTTGCTGGGTTGGTGGGTCAATGAACGTCTCGCATTATGGGAAAGCCAATTGCCAACTGCCGATTGCCAATTGCCAATTATTGCCGACCTGTCCACGCCCAGACAGTCGGCGAGCAAGTTGGATAAACGCCAAATTAACAAGCTGTCCTCTATAAAAACGAAAATCTTATAAATAAATAAACATAAGAGTGCAGGTTATTTGTAGTCAAAACGAATATGGAATACGCTAAGATTTGATTATTTTAATTTTTGATTATTTTTGTTGAACTACAAAAAATATCATCAAATGACTAAATAAGCAAAGATATATTACATGCACATAATATTATATATTAATAAAGAAATGTTTAATTTCGTAAAAAATGCTCATTAATTTTTTTTACGAATTCATAAAACATTTTGAAAATATGAATTAAAATTTGTTATCTGAAACTGAATAAATATTTAAATATTTAAAAATATTTTTAATATAAAAAATAATATAAACAATTTTTTTTATTATTATTTGTTTTTAATATATATAAGTAATCTTTTACATAAATTTATAAAAAAATATATCTATTTTTTTTTTAATTTAGAAAAAATATCTATATCTAGGTGGATCGACAGTATGTTGCATGGCTTCATCTTCTTAGAAATCTATTAAGCTAAAAAATCTTAATTTAAGGTAAAAGCGTTAATAGTAAATAAAAATAAATATAAATAGCTTAGCAAGAAGCTAAAAATTCGAAGAAATATAATTGAAAGATTTCCAAAAATGTTGAAAAAATTTCTGACATTGCACCATGGGTAAAAGACTTAAATTTTGACATAAATTGAATTGAAATTTTGTAATTCAAATTAGAATGTGTTTTTAATAACTTAATTTTTTTTCAAGCACACACCAATGCATTGTCAAATAAAATCATCCAAAATCATTGCAAGTTTTTAAATATTTCTAAAATATCTAAAAATACATTTTAAGAATTTCTAGATGAATTGAACGTTTATTTCGAATTTAAATTTTTACTGTAAGTCTAATTTCAAATGTTTTATAATTTATATATTTATGCAAAACATATTAATTGATCTAATTGAGCAACCCACATGGCTAGTGTATTGAAAGCCCACGCCAATTGATTTTCATTTCAGTTCGCGGGTGTTTTTGGGGTTCATCTCGCTGCCAGGCGGGCAATAAAAATGATTATTTTGCAATTTAATTGCCACTACAACAGTCACAATAACAACAACAACAACAACAACAACACTATGAAATCAGGGTATAAAAGCCCAAAGGCCAAAGAAGTCGAGTCGTCGATCGTCGCTGTTTGGATGGCAGTCGAAATCGATTTGGTCTTGAATATGAATACTGAATACCCCTAACCCGTCAGTCTCTCTTGCTCTCCTCTCTCTATCTCTCTCTCTCTCTCGGTTATCTCGCTCTGGGGGCCTGATGCAATCTTTTGCGTTTATAGTGACAGCCAGTAGTAGTAGTTGTTGTTGTTGTCGTTTATCGCATTTGAAATTGAAAGGCTGCAAAGAAACACGTTGAAAAATCGAATGCGAAATTGAAATTCGGCTTTTTGCATATTAAATTTGATATTTTTTATTTATTTATTTATTTTTTTTTGTAAAGTTGGCTTTTGGCAAATGAATGACATGTGGGGATAGAGTGGAGGTATTGCGGTTACCAGACTTATGTTTTAAAAGTCAGACATCGGTCAAGACCTTTGTCTGGTCATAAGTTTTTGATATTTTATGCCTGCGCATGATATACGTTTCTTTGCAGATAAAGCTCAATTTATATAGATAGTGAATGCACGAATCGACTCTTTGAGTTTTTGGCAAAAAAATCAAATTAACTTTTTACTTTTTGAGAAGTTTCAACATTTAGTTTTAGATCATACAATCGATATATTTTCTACTCATAAATGATCGATAAATTTTGTTCTAATACTGACTAGCTACATTCGATATATTTTACTTTCTACCCAACTAAAGCAAGGCTCAAATCTTCCTCTTTGCTTAAACCATTTGAGAATTTTAAGCACTTGCCTTTAGTATTTATCTAGAATACTTCATTTTTACTTTGCCCTTCGCTTTGCTGACTTTTTCTATTATGAATCTCTTCCGCTTTCACATCATGCCCACATTTTGTAGCAATTAGGTTTAGCAAACCGAATTGCCATTGTCATTCAATTGACCCATTTAGTTGGAACACCCAAAGTTAATTCTCGACAAATACAATCAATTAGAATCAAGAGAGCAGGACTCCGCCTAAGCAAGTTTTGTGGGAAAGACTTTTGACGGCGCCTCGGCTAAGATACTCTAATGTCTTGCCTCGCTGGGAACATTATCGTAACGATATATGGACTAACATGAGCACAATTTCCGGGGCTAATAATAAATATCAATAAGCCAGCACGAATTTATAGCCAAAACTAACCGCAAAATGCGAAAGCTAGACACGGTATCTGGTTCCTGGTGCTGGCCAGGCCAGGGCAGCCCATCTTCAGTTGTTCAGCGGAGACTACCTACAACTCTGCCCACACTTTCGTGTTGCTCTTTCGGCTGCACACTCCTTCTATCTAATGCGAAACGCCTGCGGTCGCAAAGCGCTAACAAATCCTTTTGATTAATTCTAATAGCCTCAGATGTGCAGCCTCGACATCATTTCTTTCGTTTAATACTCAATTTAGTGTTGTTCTATGCACCTCACTCTCTCGTTGTGCCCCGCAGCGATAGAGCGCAGCGATATCATCATCATACCCTATACGCATGGTATGATTCCTAGGTGATAGGGTATTATGTTTGTGGATATATGATTTGGTTACATCTTGATCTACAATTGACTATAGTTTGGTTAACTTGTGATCTACTGTAGACTATAGTTGATAAGATACATTAGTTTAATCATAGGAATATCATTTTTTAATTTAATTATGTTTTAATGTGGTTCGTTAAAAAATATGTAATAGAATTTTGTATTTATACTTTATATTAATATAAAAATATTAATAAACAATTTAAATTTAAAATTTCTACATAAATATAAAAAAAAATTATTATAAAATTTTTTATAATATTCCGTTACATAATTTCTGTTAGTTTATTAGTTATTCCATACAATTTTTAACAGATTTTTTCTACTACTATAAATAATATCTACTATATATTAATATTGTATGTTCATATAATGTTGTATATATATATATTCATAATAATAATAATAATTTAAAGTTTATATGTGGATAGAGATAGATATCGATAACTATTTATTTATATAAATATTATTAATAGAGACTAGAGCTATTTAATAATTTTTACAGGGTATCTGTGTGCGACATCTACAAGCGCCGACAGCATTCATTGCTTGTCTTCATCTTGTTGTTGTGCCTCTTTTTTTTGCGTGCGTTGTGACTAATATGCAAACAAGCGAGCGGCAACAAGAACTTGGCCAATAACTTAACTTGGCTCTGATGCAGTCAGACACTCACACACACACTCATACACACACTCATACACACGCACGTAGTAAGAGCATTTACGCACTTGCTGCCATTCGATGCGAACCACGAAAAACAAGTCCAAGTCCGCCGAGACCATAAAAATAAGATTAGCACACGCTTCACAGCAGCAACTGTTGTTGTTGCTCAGTTCGATGTTGCTGTTGTCGATTGCTGTGCTTAGTCTTGCTGTTGTTGTAGTTATTGTTGTTGTTGCTGTTGGTGGCTGCTGTTTTGGGTTAACGTTGGCTGTTTGTTGTGGCTCGTTTGCCTGCTCGTTCCTTTTAGCACATCCCAATAGCTAAAACGTTTTGGTACGCATTGTGTGCCAAAAGGATTTTTAATGTCTGCCCGTTACGGTTAACCCCGAAATGTGGGTTAAATGTAGCTCAGCATGGCCCAAAAAAGATAGAAAAAATACAAAAAAAAAAAACAGAGAACTAAAATGAAACTGGTCTCACTTAAGCGTTAAATTTATGTGAATATGGCACAGTTTTCAGTTTTTAGTGGCCAGCCAGATCATTTTATGCTGATGAGATCGTTAAACTTATTATTGGTTTGCCGTTAAAAGTGGTGAAAAGCTGTGCGGCAATTGGATGAGTATTGGGAAATTACGAGAAACTGTTATGGGGCTTAAATATGAATGGGAATAGATTGTTCAATGGTTTGTTTAGATATCATTAAATTGCTATGAGGCGACAAATAGGTGAGTATGAATGGCAAGTGCCAGCATTCACTGGACAATCGACTTACCTTTACTTACCTTTCTGCATTTACTGTGCTGTGGAACAGTTTATAGCATTCTCAATGAACTTTTAATTGGATTACTGGGCGAACAGAAATTAGCAGAAGAGTAAAAAACGTAACTCACTTAGCTCAACAAACTTTTAATTTACAGTATAGTAACATTTGTATGTTAATTCACTGTAAACAAACACTGCGAATCAACAGGCGCACAGAAAATGTTAGTTAACAGGTCAGTAACAGCGTATTTTAGATTGTGACTTTTTTAACATTAATTGAAAGCAATGAAGCTTTGTTAAATCTAAAAGAGTTTAATTATTTATTGACGAACAAGTTATTTATTTTTTTATAATTTAACACAGTTTTAAATTAAATCTACACTCACTACTGTATTTTTAATTATCAATTTAACACTTAATAAAAAAATTGCAACAGTTTTGCATAAGATGTCTATAACTCGATAGCTTTTAACAGAAGTTTCTTTACTAATATACTTGAAGTTCTGTTTAGAATATGCATTCTTTAATGATAATAATAAGTCTTTAAGTATGCATCACGCATTGTGAATTATATAAATAATATATATTTTCCCACTTTCATCTTGATATTTTATCTCTTAATTTTTAAAAACATATTCTCTTTAATCTACCATGCTCAGTCATCTACATTCGTTTCTTAGTCACATAGCTGCGGCATTTATTCCTAATTTTATCCTCACGTTTCATCACAATAAATTTTTGCCTTCTAATATATTTTATTTACTTCCTGGAAAATAACATTTGTATCACTTACTCTTATACTCAAATATTCTATTTCACCCACTTGAATACTGATTCTATTTTTCTCTAATTGCTCTACGGATAATATCTGTATACATTCTTATACCGTCTCTCTCTCTCTCTCTCTCTTCTCGCTTCTTCTCTCTAATCTTTCATTTACAAACAGCATTTAACCGAGCCTGTAAACATTTCCCATTTAATTCAATTCTCTTTACAATGCCCTTTTGATACAACTTCCTCCAAACAAGTGACTTGATTCAGTCTGACTCTACACCTTGTTGTTGGCTCTGGCTCTGCTCTGTTGGCTTCTCCTGCCCTCCCGCGCTTCTCTTGTTGCCCATGTTCGTTGATTCACATCAAGATACATTTGTATCTCACACGCTGGCGAACAAAAAGCGCGCATGTATAAATATTTTTTATTAGCTTTTTCTTCACGCGCCGCCCCGTTTGGCTTCTGGGCAGAAAAGGGGCCACGTGGGCGGGGCAGGAGCCGGCGAAACCATATCATATATCAATGGCACACACACACACACACACACACACACGCAGAGTGGCAACCGCGTTTGGGTTCTTTGGCCCAGAGCCCATTCCGATGCGTTGGCGAGGATAATCGCGCACTTTTATGAATGCTGCGAATATTTTCACATTCACCAGCAGCAGCAACAGCAAGAAGAAGAGCAGCAGCCACGCCTTGTTGGTATCTACGTTGCGTTGCGTGCCTGGGCACTGGGGTCGCTGTGACTTGTGGGTCCAAAGGTCATCGCTGAACCGGCACGATCCGAACTGCATAACCACTTAACATTCCACATGACTCAAGGTCGGCCACGCACATTCCTCCCGGCTATGGGGTCCTGTTGTCGTTGAAAGCGACCGAACGCGTTGCCATTAGGAAAACAAACGTGAGATTTCGTATGTTGAAAGTGCGTGCAAAGAGTTAATTTAATAGTCGCGTATAATATACAGCTAAGCCTCAAAAAGTATGCAAACTGTTCGCAGAAGACAATAGAAATTAGCTGAGACACAAACCAGAAAGCCAGAAAGACGGATATTAAATAGTGCAAGGTTTTATTATACTCTTAAGGGGGGCTTAGAGGAAATATTCGCTTCAAATGATGTAACAGCTCACAAAAGAATTTTTATCGCCAAGCATTCAAACATTTATTCGTTTATTTTTAAAAATAGTTTGGCATATTTGAGAAGGCAAACAAATTTTGTTTTGATTTTTTTTATTTATTTTTATAATTGTTAATTCTTTCAAAAATATATTTCAATTTCAAATGATTTTCTTGAATTAAATATGAATAAAATCATATTCAGATATCAAATAGCGTATTTTATGCTTACACACTTTGTAAACCAGAGTCTGAACAATTGAGTACATGGAATTGAAATCGATTATTTAATATATTTTAGTTGTCTGATATTTGTTATTGGTATTTTTGGGAATATATATTGAAAGTGCGGAAAATGTAATCGTTGCAAAAATGTGTGCAATTGTTGCCAATGCATTTGATTGTATTTCGTTTTGCATAGATTTTCCGTGGAATTACAAATTTCACGCCGTCACAACGCATAAATGCGATATTGTTCGCGGGCAAAATTGTGTTAATGCCTAATTCTTTATAAATGTTTGCAATATTCGCTTACCAAATGCAAGCAGCAACAAAAATTAACACACACATTCGTATACATATTCACTCACACACACTCACACTCAAACACACGCACATGAGAGTCATAAAAATGCAACACTGTAAAGGCAAGTGCGGAAAAAATGTTTTGAAACGTAAATTGATTAGCAAATATGAAATGCTCTTTTTCTATGAAGTTATAGTTGGAGTATGTTTTTTAATGTACTTAAATAATAAATATAATTTTTATAAATTCTTTTTTCACATTTAATTTTTTCTCCATAGTTCTTTAGTTTGTTTAATTTTTGTGAGCTTTAGCCATAAAATTATTCATGAATATTGTTTTAGATGTAAAAGAAAAATTAATTAATTGGATTAACATTTTTTTCATACAAAATTTTATTTAACAATTTTTTTTTATAATGAAAAAATAAAAAAATATTTTAAATATATTCTTAAATTAAAAAAAAAAAAAAAAAAAAAAGAATTGTAACAGTAATAGTAATATATGTGTATTTAACATTTTTTATGTACAAATCTTTTTTTTTTTATATTTTTTTAATATTTTGTGCAATTAGATTAACCTATCACTAAAGGTTGCAGTGAGCTAAAAAAATACAAATATACATATATGTTAAAAAAAGAAATATTATTTATTTAATACTAACTGTTGTAATATTATAAATTATTTATATTTATTACTTTAATCATAATCGAAAATGATTTTTGTTATTAATATACTTATTATTTTTGTGTTTTTTTTTTTATTATTTATTATTTTTTTTATTATTATTATCATTATATATATATATATATATATATATATATTTTTTTTTTTTTTTTTGACAAAGCTAATACTATTTTAAAGTGTTTTATTTCATGAGAAAATTTTAAGCCCTATTTTTTGTTTTATTGTAATCAATGAGCTCAGCTTTTCTTATCAACCTTTCTCACTTAAGAGTATGCAAAAAGTTGTGCACGGGAAATTAAGCGCATTTAGCATGGAGTACAATCTATGATGAGGGCGACGAGAGCGTGGAGGGCTGCTAGCCCCGGCGCTGCAGCTTTATGTAAATTTCTCTCTGTATCTGTCTGTTTGTTGCTCTAGGTGTGTGTGTGTGTGTGAATACGCTTGTGTCCGTGTGAGTTGCAATTTAAGCGCTGCGGCATTTGCCGTTTGTCGGCATATCAACTGCACGGCGGCAACAGCTACCTGTATTTAAGGCCTGCTTCACACACTCGTGCTAGCGCTCGCTGCATCTCTTATCTCTCTTCCGCCCACGCTCACCTTAGTTGCCCGTCGTTTTGGTGGGCGTGTGTGTGGGGAAATTAATTATGCAGGCGTATCATGGAAAACATCAGCCATTGCCATGCCTTGCCACGCCCACTGCGTATGCGGTTTTAATTTGCTAGCCCACACGCTCGCTGCTTCGCTCACTCGACGGCCTCAACTGCATTGCACTGATCCTTCTGCACATGCCACGCCCCCACTTTCGTATTAACGCCCACTGCGTGCTGTTGCTGCTGCTGCTGCTACTGTTTGCATAGTCGCACAGTTTTCGTTCTGTTTGCATTTCCGTGTGATTTCACATGCCCAAAACGAATCGAATGGATTCACAGCACTTGTGTCTTCCACAGCCACTTTAATTGATTTCCTCATTGTCTATAAGCGGCAACAGAAGACGTCCCCCTCTCTCTCTCTGTCTCTCTACTTCTCAGTTTCGTAAATTTCGCTGTTATTGGCCTGTTTGCCTTTCACTAACTGGAGAAGTCATCAAATAGCACTTACTTCTACGTTAATTATAATTTTTATTTTTTTTTTTTTGTCATTTTCAAAATGTTCTTATTCTTAGACTCTTTAACCCTCCAGAGTCTATCATTGTCATCATTTTGAATTGTCAATGAAACTCTATCAATATTTTCTGCAATTTCATCTTACAAATCTCCTTATAAATTTCTCCATTTTCGTCCTGTTTCCATTTCTGAATTATTCTCGCGTCTGCCACAGCAACTTTAATTGCTTTACTTACTCTAACATGCTCTCTCCCTCTCTCTCTTTTTCTCTGACTCTCTCTCATACTCTTTGTCTATTTTAGCTCTCACTTACTTTGCTTGCCGTCTTAGCCGCCAGGGGGCGCTCGCATCATTAACCCTTTTGGGCGCTGCCTGCTTATAAATTCTATAAATTTTAGATCATAATGCCTAAACCTGACATCGAATATGTCTGCATGTGTGTGTGTGTGGGAAAACTACATGTGTTGCGTGTTTTGTTTTCCACATTGTGGTTAGTGCATATCTGATTCTATGTGTGTGTGTGTGTGGATATGTGCTAGCAGCTAAGCCATTTGTTATGCATTTTCATTAGAAGTTTGCCAGCTGCTCAGCCATTATCATTAGCATGGCTAAAAGTGCAAACAAGAGTGTGAGAGATTATCGCATACATAATTGTAATTGTTATGTCCCAATTTACCGACAGGTGGCATAGTGAGTTTGATAAAAAAAAAGTAATTGGGTCAAGGCATAACACAGGATTCGATTTGAATTAAGACTTTTCAGAATGGAAATTTGTAAAGCTCTGATATAACTTTGACATACAAATTTTCTCACAATTAATAAAAATAATAAAAGAATATTTTATCTTAATCCTTATATATATAAACTAGATTAAGTCACCACTACAGGTAACCAATAAATTTTTCAATAGAATATAAAAATAAAAAAATTACTCAAAATTTTAAAAATAAAAAATAACAATATATAATACAAAATTTAATAAACTTGGAAATATTTACCAAATGATTATTACTTACTCAACTTAAGTGCGAGGCGAGCAATGGAACCGAGAGCAAGGTCAAGAAATCTGTGACAAAATTCATTGCATACTCACAGGGGCAGTCGATTCAACAGTTGCGCCTTAAATATCAGCTGCCGTTTATATAATAGAATTAATGCTAAGTTGGATATTAAACAGCTATTAGGATAGCACAAGCCTAATAAATAAATAAATAAAATAAATCAAGCCTAAATAAATCTTTTTATCAAAATTCACCATTTAAAAAAATTTGAATAATTTATTAAGAAATTAAATTGATAAATTGTTGACCCAGGCAATGCTAGTTAATGCAGCTTTGCAATAAAACCACAAATGTTTTAATATACACACATATTTATATATATTTTTGTTGTATTTTTTGTATCATATTTATTTGGATTTTCGCAGTAATAGTAATAATAATTTCTTCAATTATTTATAAGTATGGTTTGCTTGATGATGCTCAAATGTGTTTGTTTTTTCTTTACATTAAAATTTATGCTAAGGTTAGAAATAAAATGTGTTGAAATGTTTGGCTTGTATTTAGCATATATTAATGCATATTTATATATATAATTCTAATATAACTTTTAAAATCAAGACATAAATGCTTAAAAATTTATGTGTATGTGTGGAGTATAATAAATATGAATAATGGCTCATTTTTGTTGAATACTTTGAAATTAATTGATTTTTGAATAGGCTCGTAAAATAAAATGAATAAATTGCTTATGTTTAATTTATCTCTACTTTTGGGTTGCATTTAAATTGCAAAATAAATGACTTTAAATGGCTTAATCGAACAGAAAACATTTACAATTAAATACTAATATTCTAATATTCATTTCATGGTTTTATTTTTTTGCTTTTGCAATGTATTGCCAAACGTTTACAAACTGAATTAAACTCGTATTTAGAATTAATTTAAATATTTTAACTCAAATTTAAAATTATTATTTTTTGTCTTTGTTGCATTTTTGTTGTTGTTGTCGTTGCGTTGTGTTGTTGGTGGGTTTATTGAATGGCTTTTGAATTAATCAAACAATTCTGTATAGATAATATGTGCCAAGAGAGAGGTGAGAGAGAGAGAGAGTGAGTGAAATATAGAGTGAGCGAGATGAAGAGTTAATGATATAACTACAAATAGATACAGTCGGATATATTTATTTCATTGGATATTATATATAGATATGCTCTATATATATATATATGTATATTGTATTTGTGTGTATGTTTCTAATATGCTTATTAAATGCTCTCAATTGAGACAAATCATGTACAAGAACAACTTTGACTAGAAATTAAATTATGAGTTAGTATTTAATTAATACCAAATGCTTAACATTTCGTTTTCTCTCCTGTGTGAGTCAGTGTATTGTGAGCAGTATTGAGTTTATCTCTTCCTCTTTCTCTTGTATAGTATTTAACTCGAGTGGATAGCTCTCTCTAAACATATATATATATACTATATATTCGTATGTTGTATGATTAAAATTTCTAATAATATTACGTTTATTGTTTTTCGTATTTTTTCTTCTCTTTCTCTTTCTTTTTTGTTTTAATTTTTTTTTATAATTAAATAACATAACATTAGTAAATTTAAACTAAGATCCAGTCAATTTATATTTTGGAATAATTTTTTTATTTGTTTATATATTTTTTGTTTCCTTCACACACAATCGATAGAATTATTGAGTTGTTCTCTAACATAATAGATTATAATAATCTGCATCAACTATACATCGAATACACATCGATATCGCTCTAGAATGAAATTTGATTTTCATCAGATCAATTGTCTGCTCGTAAGGGTATTAAGACTTTGGCATGCCAAAGTTTATTTCATTTATTTTTCTATATATATATTTATCTTTTTTTTTTTCGAATAAACTTCAATGCTAATTTAAAAGTCAATATAATATTTTTTTCTTTCCTTTTTTTTTTTTTTAATCTTTACAGCTATTTAAGATGATCTGAATTAGGGTTGCAAAAAAGGTGCTGTATAAGAGCTAATTTCGATCAGCGGATATATGTTCGTCTTCTGTATAGGATATGCAACTAAATTCCCTTTCGTTACTCTTTCGACAGGTTTTGGGCATTCGTTTTTCGAACTCAAAACTTGCTTTGAATTGATTTCTAACAATGCAATTCATTCGCTGTGTCGTTTAACTTTTTATTTATTTTTTCTCGTATAACTGTTTTTTATACTAATACTTGTTGTGTTCCGTTTCCGGTACCGATTCCGGTTTAAGTTCTGTGCTATGCATTTACGACATGTCCACCGCATTATAGTTGTTCATCGGATGCGAGGTTTGCTCATGATAATTGGGACAACGTCCAATCTTCTCCATATAGGGTCCATACTGACAGGTGGGCGGCTTGCAGCGTCCCTCCTTGATGCATCTGGTGAGGGATAAAGAGAATATATAATAAATATTAATTATTATCATGTAAAGACATTTTAGCTTCTTCAATTCCAACTCACTTGCGATCTTCCAAGGAGAAGTGCTCACTGCCCCGCTTACGATAATCGCAATCGTAGTTGCTCGACGAGCAATCGCATCTGCATTGTCCATCATTCTGAAGGATGCGCTCGAAATGTACTGGACAATTGCAATTGAGCATGGTGGCACGCTGCACTACAGCACCGTTGCTGGAGATGATGCCCTCGGCATAGTAGTTGCTGCGATCAATGCAATGACATTCGGTGTGATTCACAAAGGTCAACATTTCCGTCTTGGATCGTTTGTCTTTGTGGGTCTTGACCTGCAAATGAGTGAGCATAATGGGGTTAATACTGTTTATCTAACAGCCATTGCCTAATTGGGTTTTAATTGAGACTCTACACTATATTAAATACAGCTGTGCAGCAGATACATACATATATACAGGCAGCTGTCCTCTTTATTGAAAGGCTAACTCGGTTAATTTGCATATGCAGATTGTTATTCAAAAGTTTCATTAGGCATGTGAGTGTATGAGTGTATGAGTATGTGAGCTGTGTGTTTGTAGCTGAATACTCCTTAAGCTGACTGTTCATCAAACTTGTCGTCATTGTTATTCTTGTTTCTATAGATCTTGTAATTCTAAATGAGTTGTCAGCTGTCAGTTGCCAGTTGAAAAGGCACACAGTGGCGTAGGCAGAACTTAGCAAAAGGGGGCGGTAAAATGTTAAGAGATATAAGTACTCCAATATTGCCATGTAAGAAAATATAAATGTGGGCCAAAATGGAACTTTTTTTTATTTCTATTTTAGTTTTTACTAAGCTTATTATCAAATTGAATTAGTTATTTAAAATTAGTTCATGTTATTTATATTTATTATTTTTATTTATTTCATAAAATATTTATTATATATTTCATAAATCATATTTAAATAGTTTATCTAAAAATATTTGGATTTTTGAATATTATATTTTTAGATTAAAATAATTTCAGTTTTATATCTTAAAGCATATAATAAATAAAATGTAATTTAATTAAAAAACAAACATAAAAAAATTATAAAAATATATATATTTTAATGAATTTTGTATAACTTACATACATTTTTTTTAGCAAATTTAATTTTTTTTTTAATTTTTGTTTTCTCTACAACATACAATACAATGTATAAGAATAAAAATAAATTATAATTGATATTTGAATAAAAAATATATAATATAAGATATATTTTCTGCCAAGAGACTATCTCTCTCTCATAATTTCAGATGATCCCCTTTGCTCTAAGCCCATGTCTTTTAACCATTAGGAGACAAACTTGAACAGCTTCTGTTACGCTGCCTTGCGAAACGTTAAGCTCCGAGTTGGGCGCCATCGTTTGGGGCTGCATGACAAGTGCAAAATGATGAAATGCCATATGAATTGCATAAATTAAGCTGGATTCGTTTAATTAAAATTACAGCTCCGGTTATTAATCAAGCTAAGTAAATAGCTAGCTGGCAGTCAGCATGCACAGCAACAAGCAGCAAATGCTCACAAAATGTTTGCCAGCCACAGAAAATATCCAAAGATGCAAAACCGAAAGCGGTCGAGCATTGAATTTTGATTGGACGCATCAAAGCAGAAAACTGACAGCTGATCAAATATAATACAAAAATTGAAACTGAAATTCTGAGCGAGCGTTGAAACCTTTTTTCTGCTATGTTACGCATGCACACACAAACGCCACACACACACACACACACACACACACACACACACACACACACACACAGAATTTTCTATTTGCTATATACATGCTAAAAATATACATGAAAATTAAATTTTTCGCATTTTTGTAAAGCTCTGCCAGCAATAGAGTGTGGATATTAGTTGACATATTTATATGTCGCAGGCAACAGGAAAAAAAAAAAAACAATATGGGGATTTTTTATGAAGAGTCTGAAAATGAATTCGCTCAATTGAAGATAGAAGCGGATGTAACAATATAAAATCTAATTCATTTACATATTTTATTCAGCTAAAATCATGTAATATATATTTTATATATTCTTTTGTCTAACTGACCAAGCGAAAAAAATATTTGAAATGGAATTCCATTTTCTTTTTTTTGCTTATATTTAAATTAATATATTTTGAAATGCAATTATTTTTTGTAATAATTATCATGATAATTTTTTTTTTTACGTGACTATGTATCTATTAAAGTTTATATCTTATATTAAATATATATATTTAAATATTTATTCATTTAATGTTCATATATGTACCTTAATTATTATTATTTTTAAATTTTATATTGTAGTTAAATTTATATATATATTTAAAAAAACAAATATATTTATTTTTTTATATGTATATTTTTTTTAAATATTATATATTTTCCATATGACATATATTCCACATAATATTATATTTATGTATATCATTTCTTATTCTTTCATTCAATTTCTTCTTCTTATAAAATTTCTTTAATTTATATTAAATTTTTGATAGAATTTCTAAATTTTTCAAACATAACTGCAGAACTATAAGAGCTACGTATATTAAATTTTTGCTACATAAATTCTCAGAAGATGCACACATATTATAAATATTTTACTTTTTATATAACTCTTCTGCATGTGCTCTCTTTTACTCTCTATTTCTCTCTCTCTCTCTCTTTCTCTCTTCCTATCCTTTACTCTCTCCACTCGACCACACTTTCTTTTTAAACTAAAGTTTTGGTGGAATGTTTATGCAAATTTTTGAATGCAACGAATTGAAAAAGTTTTGCATGCTCGACATGTCGCTCACAGACACGCCCAACGCAACGCCCTCCTTTTAGCAGGCATGTGTATGCGTGTGTGTATGTTTGTGTGTGTGTGTGTGTGTGTTTGCAAAATATAAAATTGAAGAAAATTGCAGCAGGCACACAAGAGTCGAAAAATGCTGCTGAGCTCAAGCTTGAAGAGCTGAAGCAGCACAATAATTGCCGGAAACGGAAGTGCAAAGTGCTGCAGTTACTTGCTGTTGCATTGTTGTTATAGTTGTTGTTGTTGTTTTTATTGTTGTTTTTTGCATTTGTGGCTGTTGTTGATATTTGAACTGCAACCGCATCTAAAATTGCTGCAAAGTGGTTGAGCCCACTGCCCATAACGTGATATATGCCATAAATATGTACGAATATCTCTCTCGACTGCACTTTGTTTCACATATTTTGCAAGATGGCGCCAGTATATACCCACAGCCATATCCCTCAGTGCCATATAGTATATATGCTCTATATGTAAATGCAAATGTAGTCGACACTCTCGTGTGTGCATGCACACTTTGGACTCGAGCAATTAGTCAGTTATTGCTTTGTAGTAGGCACCCGGAGCACTCGAGCGTTCTAAACAGAGCAAAGCAGCCAAGGACTGAGGACTAAGCACAGAGCACTAAGGACGAAGGACTCATATAAAATGTAGTTTAATTTTTTGTTAGGTATTGTATGCAAGCGTTTATGCTATTGACACTAATTGACAGTGTTGGCAAGTGCCCAGGCTTTTAATGAGAAAGAGAGCAAACGTAGGGGAAAAGAAATTTTCGTCTTTGCCCGGGACTTGTAGATGATAAATATATCTCAATTAATATGAATATTTTATCTAATTTATGATTTTTTTTATATACAGCCATAAAAATAAAATATTTTATCTATAACTATAACTATAAATTTAAGGAAATTCAACTAATTTTTACTTTACTTTCAACTACGCACATGGAATTTCCACAAAAACTTTCGACTTACGTCAAATGAAATTCATATTCATGCACTCAATTTGGCTTCGGCAATGTCAGACTTTGAGTTGCATGTGCGAAGCCTTTCCTTTCCATAGAGTTGTGCATCTAATTATGACTGCTCTTGCCTTTTTTGCTACACTTTTGCTACAGCCTCAGCTAGCCAAACAGGAAAAACTTCTCATTACATATACATATATGTATGCTCTTAGTAGATGGCTTTTAATTTTGAAATACATTTTTGGTGTGCTTGCTCAGGGAGTTTGCAACTTGAAGATTTGCACAGGGACAAGGAAACAATAAGAAGAAGAGGCACGTTAAGAGTAGAAGACACGCCCTCACATAGAGTAGGCGAGGCAGCGCTTAATTATCTAATAAAAGTTAAGCCAAGCCACAGGAATTAACGAGAAGGCGAAGTCTTCTGAGAAACTGAATGAGAAAATATGAGAGGAAGAGGGAGAGAGTCGAGCAAGTATGAGAGAGAAAGAGAGTGAGAGAGAGAGAGAGATTATAATCAGACAAAAATGTATTAATAAAATATGTTTTTTTAAGCTCTATGTATAACTAAAATTTTAATTTATATACAAATATATTTCTTTTATAAGAAAATAATTTTTATTTACTGTATGAAAATAAGAAAATATATATTTAATATATATATTTAATATAAACAATTAAATAAATAAATTAATATTTAAAGTTAAATATTTAAAATTTTAAAGCAAGAAAAATATAAAAAATATATAAAAAAATAATAAAAATACAAATATTTATTAATTAATAATAATTAGAAAAAATTAAATTTAAAAATTAAACAAAAATTTAAAAATTAGAAAAAGTTAAATTTTAAAATTTAAAAACTTGAAAATATTTATTAATTAACAAAAATTAGAAAAAATTAAATTTTAAAAAATGTTTCTCATATCACTTTGACACTTTAATTATTTACAATAAATATTTTATAGTTCCATTAATATATTTAAAATTCATTTAATGCAAACACGCATGTAAAACATAAATTCAGATTTATCACAAATTTCAGCTCGATGGTCATTTTTTGCTGCTGTTGGTTGGGTCAACTAAACTAAAGCTGCATGTCTGCGAAAATGTTATCTGCCAGCTTAAACATACAAAATATTACAAGGAATAAAAAAAAGCACAAAAAATTTATGGACAGGAGCAGGGCGAGGCAGGAAAATGGAACGGAGAGCAGAAGCGGTGCAGAGGAGCAGCAGAGATGGCGCAGGAGATGGGAGCAGGAAGCTAAAGTTTGTGCACACGATGTCATTGAGAGGTGTCAAGTGCCAGGCAAACAGCTTGAGACCAGAAAGAGCAGGACAACACAGAGAGAGAGAGAGAGAGAGAGAGAGAGAGAGAGAGAGAGCGAGAGAGACAGAGAGGGAGCACAGCATCAAAAAAACATTCTTACAAAACATAATTTATGTTGCGCAAATTTTGTTGAAGTCAGAATGTAGACAGAGAGGGCAAACGAGGTAAGGCAGAAGGTAGGTAGGGAAAGGGTAAGGGAAAGAGAGGGGGAGGTAAGGGAAGTGGCCCGTCTGTTTGTGCATTGTTGGCCAGCCAAAGTGCAATGCCCCCTGCGATCCACTTCAGACAGAGCCGAGCCGAGCGAGCGAGCGAGCGAGATTTATGAAGCCTTTTTTTTTTTTTTTTGTTGCCTCTGGTTCTGGGTTCAATGCACCCGCAATGCACAACGCAGAGAGATGTCGTTACTTTCACCCGCAGCTAGAAGAGCGACGTGAAAGCCAACGCCTCCACATGGCGTGCAGGTCCACAACCACATACATAGTTAAAGCCATTGCCAAGCCATCACTGTATCCACATCCATATCCATATCCATATCCATATCCATGTCGATGTCCATGTCCATGTCCATGTCCAATGTCGCCCACCTTTGGCTAACATTGGCATTGGCGTAAGTAAAAGTCAATTGGCTGACAGGCAAAAACGTTGCTCGACTTTAATTAATTTGCAACAAAATGTGGCGCGATTCGCTGCAGTGCTGCAGGCCGGCGCATGCATAATCTAAGCTGTGGGTGGAGGAGCTAACAGTCACCAGACGCAGAGCAAATATTAATTTTGCTTATTAAACAATGAGGCGATAGCAAACGAAGCAGAGTAGAGCAAAGAGAGAGTGAGAGAGAGAGAGAGAGAGAGGGCGGTATGGTGCTGCGTATTTGTCTTGCACTTGCAACAGCTTCATGTGCCACATGCGCTGCGTAATACAATTTCGACAGCTGAAATCCCCAACAGCTGCAACATGCTAAATGCAAAGCACGTAAACAGGTAGCACAAGGGAGGGAGGAGGGGCGTGGCTGTAGGAGCCATCCGGCTAATGCCCAGTTGGTAAAACTTTTGTGAGCGTCGAACTTTATGCTCGAATATAAGTGACGACAGTTGCAGATTTTATAAAATTATTCAACACTCAGTTGAGCACATTGACAGCTGTCAGCGGAGTGAGCGAGATGGAGAGAGAGAGAGAGAGAGAGAGAGAGACACACTTCCTATAGTGCTCCTAGTTAAGAGATAGTCAAATGCACCTCAGCACAACTAATTTTTGGTATATGGAAGTCCTTAAGGGCAACTGCTGAAAGCTTAACCCGAATTACATGCACTGCGGCAACAACTTTGCACAAACTAAATTATTCAGTTCTATAAGTTGCATATATACAAATAAATATACACACACATATATATATATATATATATACATATGTATATATATATATATATATCTGTATGAAAATAGTTTTTGAAAGACAAATATAATTCATATGAGCAGCGAATGTGTGAAGTTTTGCATGAAATTTAGTTGCTAGGTAAACTTTTGTGTATATATAATATTTATATTTATTTGTATTCATTTATTTTTATTTAATTATTCAAGAAGAGCTTATAGTATATGTAAATATATTTCACTTTGTGCATTTCGCAGACTTTTGGTCATGTTTTTGTTGATTATTATTAAACTACTTATGAACAAGTTTGAATACAACAAATTTATTATGTATCATGTCTGTTTTATCTTCTCTAGCTATTTCAGAAATGTTCTGTGTCCATCCTATCATCAGTAGACTTTGTTTTCGACAATTGACTTGATATCGACTTGTTCCTCCAGCTAAACTCTAATTATATAAGTCTTCTATGTTTATTTAAATAAACTTTTCTTATTTATATATTTTTTTTATACTTTGCATTCATTTATTTGTTAAATAATATATTTTAATTGGTATTTTAAAAAATGTTTTGATATTAAAAAAAATATATATTTTTTTTTATTTATTTATTTTTTTTTTTTATAAAGTATTTTATATTCGTATTATTTTGTTTTTCTTAAATGTATATTTTTGTTATATATTTTTTATTTTATTTTATATTTATATATATTAAAAAAAAAATAAAATTTTTATATTTATACTATTTATATATTTTGTAATTATTTATTTAAATATGAACTATTTTAGAAATAGATTAAAATTTAATTGAAATTTTGAATATAATCAAATTTACTTCATGAGTGTTTTAAATTAAAATGAAATTCAATTCAATATTGAAATATTTAATTTAAAAAAATTTTCTTTTAATTTCAGTACATTTTTATCAACGTCATCTAGGCCCTGCAGCTCTCACTTTTTAATTTGAGACCCTTTTGTGGCTAACCAATTTGTTGGCCAACAATGAGCAGCTGCCATTAATTGAGGCGTGGCCGTAAATAGTTGCATAAATAGGATCTGCTGCTGGTGAATGAAATTTTCATTAAATTCATTTGCCATTCGACGTTACGTTTAAAATGCGCACCCTTTTTATTATCATTATCATTAGTATTGTTCAGTTTTGTAATTTCCTATCGTTGCGCACGGCTACAATAGCAGCAACTGCAATAACAATACGTTTGACTATAAATAAGCGAGGGTAGATTAAATAATTTATGAGCTCATGTCAGATATTTAAATGTTAAATATTTTAAAATTTAATATGTTGATATGTCAGTCATTAAACTAAATCGTTTTTGTGTTAATGTTTAAATTTTAATATTTTATTATATATTCCACTTTGATATGTTAATATGTCTTTCAAAATATTAATAAGTTCTTATGTTATCTAGTTTTATTTTTACCTTTGTTTAAACTACCCTCGCTTATAGCCTTTCATATATATATATGCCCAAAAGTTTTAACCATTTGTCAAGAGTCGCTGCCTGCACATTGTGTTTGCTCTAGCTTCTATTTTCCCCATAGTTTCATAGCTCTCTCTCTCTCTCTCTCTCGTTCTCTTCCTTTCTCCCTCTCTAACTCTACCTTTACCTCTCCCTCTCGCTTGCTGTTGTTGTAATTGCTCTGATTGTTGTCGCAGTCGCGTTTGTTGTCGTTGCGCTTTGTGGGGCGGAGTCGTAGGTCATGCCTCAGGGCGCCATATTGCAACATAATTATATCGTTTCACCTTTTTACTTCAATTTTTTGTTTGGCGCATTGTGTTCTTTGTGTGTTTGTGTGTTTTTGTGACACGAAATGAGTTTTTAATGACGCAATGATAATTCAATTTGTTGCTGATTTATGCCGCATAAAGTTTGTTTTTTTTTTTTTTATTTCGTGTTCACTCTCTAACGAGCATTCAATATGTTGAAATCGAGAATAAAATTATGCATTGTTTGCTGAATTTCTGAAGGCAAAATCATTGAGCCAGCTTTGAACTTTGCTCGCTATATTATGATTATGATTTTTAATAAGCAATTTAACAATTATAACAAGAGTCAAGCGAGCTAATATACCTTCTGTAGGTTGATACTGTGATGTAAATCTAGTTTCTCGTTTCGGATATGGATTAAGTTAATCACATTCAATGGGTTCTAGATGTCATTATAAATTATGAAAAAATTGTAATATATTTTTTTTCAATAAAAAAAAAAATAAAAATAAATAAATAAAAAAAAATTAAAAAAAATAAATAGAAAAAAAATTAAATAAAAAAAATATGTAATAATTTTTTGTCAATAAAAAAGAAATTAAAAAAAAATAAATTAAAAAAAATTTATTTTTTTTAAGATAAAAAAAATATAAATTAACATTTTTTATTTTTTTAAGATGCAAAAAAAATTTTTTTTGCAATTAATTTTTCTATTGTTTTTTTTATTATCTCACTCTGCATTTAGACTTTCTTCAATTGAATAGATTTCAGCATTTGCGCCTGACCTATGACCTTTGACCTATGCACTTATAATTGTAATCACATTAAATAGAATTACTAAAATATTAGTAAAATTTATTGCCCAGTAAAGCAATGATTGTGCTCATACATACACTGATAGCTAATCTAATAATAATCTTACCTAATTGACAGACTTGCATCTATTCCCTTTCAACCTGGTCTGCTTAGTAGTAGTAAATTGAACTTCAACTTTAGATAAACAAGAGACGACAAACAAATTGACAACTAACTTGTTAGGCATTTTGCATTAACTATTCATTTACAGAAATATGTCTGTCAGTAAAGTTGGTAAATTTAGCAATTTAGCTTGCTGCAAGCTAAATTTGAAATTTAAATTCAATTCGTAATACTTACAAAGAAATACTTTTCGACTTTGTGAGTGCGCTTTGGGGCACAGATCTCGGTGCGGCTGTGGCAGCAACCGCTATCCTCGGCGCAACGATGAACGAAGGTGCAGTGGGGATAGTAGATCTTCGATGGGTCACGTCCGGCGTTCATGCAACGCTTTTGGGGCAAGTGGCAAGAGTTCTCTCTCAATACCTCTTCGATGTGTGCATTCGCCTTGGCTGCAAGAGCTACAAAGTTAATTTAGTCAAAGAATTTTGTGGGTGGCGCCAGTTTGGCCAGTTAATGCTTACCTTTGGCCTCCTCCCGCTCGCGTCGGGCATTGAGTACAGCTTCCGGTGTGCCAAGCAATTTCTCTTTGTGCGCCGTTTGGCTGCCAATGCGATTATGTGCATAATTATTATTGTTGTCCGCATTCTGTGAAAGGAGCAAGAAACCAAAATGCAAATTTGATTAATACCAAAAACTTGCCAAAAAGCTAATTAATTGAATTGAGGCAAAGCTGAGCTGCAAATGCCCGCATTACGCATACGCCATGTGTGCGGGCACCCATAAAAGTCATCACTAAATAAAATTGCCATTTGTGCCGTATGTGTGTGTGTGTGTGTGTGATGGCAATTTGTCACAATATTTATTGTCGTCCACAGCAGGCAAGCCGGTAAGTCGGCAAGCAGTCAGCCAGTCAGGCAAAAGCTGCTGCAGAGATTCAGGTAACGTGCCACACAACCATCAACTGCCAGAGGGGGCAGTCAATGGTGGCTGGTTGACGGGTGAGTAGGGAGAGGCGGGGCAGCTCAATTGCTGCAGAACTTCATAAACTAAGAATTCATGTGTTTTCACAGTCGGCACAACAGTTACAACAATTGCCAACAACAATGGTCATAAGTAAGCGACACTGCAGAGCAAAGAAACAACGAATATTAAATACTCTCTCTGTCACATACAACAATTTCAGAGATTAGAACTTGACAGTTAATAAATTCAAAAAACCTTTTGTATCATAAAAGCAAAATTCATTAATAATTTGTAATAAATTTTTAAATATTAATTTGAATCATTGTTTCATATTAATTTTGAAATATTTATTAACAAAATATAATAAATGAAAGGAGCATTTTTAAAGAATTTATAAATCATGTAAAGAAAATGTAAACAAAATTTAAAATTAATATAAATAAATTACAAAACAAGTAAAAATTAAATAAAACATAAAAATAAAGTAAATAAATTGTTAAACATTTAATAAGATAAGACAAAAATAAAAAACATTTATAATAATAAATAAACACTAATTGCCGAATAATCAAATAAAATATTTAACAATAAAAAAATTAATTATTGTAAAGAAAAATGTAAATAAAATTCAAAATTAATATAAATAAATTACAAAAAAAGGTAACAAGTAATAACAATTAAATAAATTATAAAAATATAATAATATTAGCAAAATAAAGAATATTATTTTATTATTAATAAATAATAAAAATAAAATAAATAATATTTTAATAAAAAATATATAAAACCAAAAAGAACAATTAAATAAATGATTACACATTGAAAAGTATAAGACCAAAATAAATTACATTAATAATAATAATAATAATTGTAAAATAATCAAATAAAATATTTACAAATAAAAACAAAAAAAGTCTAAAAAATTTAAATAAAATGTAAAATTAATATAAATAAATTACAATAAATTCCAAAAAAGGTTAAATAAAAATAACATAAAAAGTAATAATTAAATAAATTATTAAATATTTAAAAATATAAAACAAATATATATGCATTATATTAATAATAATGTAAGATCCAATAAAATAAAAAAATTGCAAACTTTGTGAATATTATAATAAAGTATTTGAATAACCAAATAAATTTATCGATAAATGAATTTTCAAATAATTTTGTAAACTTATACCAGATTATGTCAAAATAAATGTTGTAAAAATATGCCAAAGCTCATCACATTGTGTATTGAGCCTTCGCCAGCCTACTGTCATTTATAACAATGCCCACATACAAAACAAATTGGCAGTCCAGGCAATAAATACGAGCCACACAGCCGCACAAAACAATGCTGCTATGCTGGATGCTGCAGTGAGCTCTAAGTAGAACAACAATAACAACAGCAGCAATAACAATGAGTGAAGCTGAAGCGGTAGATGAAGAAGAAGAAGAAGGGGAGAAAAAAAAATGTTGACCAATGCGCACAATTGGCAATTTGTGAAGTTAAGCGAAATTAATGAGCAGGCAGGCAGGCAGAGGGCCAACAGCTAAGCCACAGTCTCAGTCTCTGTCTCTATCTCAGTCTCAGTCTCTGTCTCTGTAGCAGTCGCAATGAGCAGTGTTGGTAAACGAACAAAGCAACAACGTGGGCGACTGAATGTCTAAATAAGAGCTGAATAACAAAAACCGCAGCTGAGACTTCAACTTGGACTTGTGTACTTGGACTTTATTCATTGTGGGGCAAATTCTTAAGATTATTCGACTGTTCATTAGTCAAGCAGGAGCAGAAGAAGGGGCGAGGGGAGGGGTGTGCAGTGTGCAGTGTTAGGTAGGAGCCATCAAGGTGCCATTGGCATAAATCTTAGCGTCTTGGCATTTTATATATGTTCATTTTATTCCATTTCATTTGGCTTAGACCAAGACAATGGACGCTTTTTGATGTAGCTCAATGATTTTTAGCGGTTTAACCTTGAGGCTTATGAATGGTCCATTGTTTGTGAGACGGGGGTATACTCACAAATACACTCACACAAATGCAGACAATGTGGCGTTAATGCGCAAATATATGGAATTACATTGGCATGGAGTGGATGGAGTTCTTTGGTTTATGGTCAGCCGCATTGACCATTTGCCAGGCTTTAAGTCCAATTCAATTTGATTGAAACGAATGCCACGCCTTTTCTCTCTGCCACTCATTCACTCACTCTCTCTCTCTCTCTTTCCCTTCACTTTTCATCTCCATCTCTTGAACATCTGTAGTAGCTCTTAAGCTGACACAAATCGCTTTGTGGCCATCGATGCGATTGCCATTGCATAAAAAATTATCCATAAAATGAAGGTAACATGCGGAATAAGCCGAAAACTGTGTAACATATTGGCAAGAAATCGAGAAAGAAATTTGATTTGTATATATATAGAATAAGAACACTTAAGCTGATAAATAGTATTTATTGCAAGAGTAGGAAATAAATATTATTGAATTATTCATTTGTGGAAGCAAGAATAATGTGAGCTGATATTTATTTGCTTAAGAGGTCAGAAATTAGAGAGAAAGAAATAGCTATACAATAAAGAGAGGGAGAGGGAGAGAGAGGGAGAGGGAGAGAGAGAGTGGGAGAGAGAGAGCGCGAGTGAGAAAGCGGGAGAAGGAAAAAAGAAAGAGTGTGCGAACGGTTAAGAGCGAAAGCGTTACGGAATAAGGACACGGACATAAAGACAAAGAGAGAATGAAAGAGAGAGTAAAGATATGCTAGCACACGGAACAAACAAGCAAGTAGAGAAAACTTAAAAGAGAACAGAGAAGAAAGATAGCAGAAGAGAGAAAAGAACAGTGAGCAGGCATATGGGAGAAGAAAAAAAAAATAGATACATGGGACAATGGAGAATATAGAAAAAGAGCAGAGTTGAAAGAGAGATGAAAGAGGAGAAATCTAACAAAATAAAACTGAGAAAGAAATTACAAATAGAGCGATGAAGAGAAAAGAGAAGATCAAAATAAGGCGAGAAGGTGAAGAGCAATATAAAAGAAAACCATGAATAAATAGATACAGAAAAAGACAGGGGAAGATAATAGAGAAAGACAGAGGTACAGATTATAATCTATATAAAAGTCTCTTTATTAGTCATATGGGACATCATTCATTCTATACTATTCTATTCAATTAAATTCACATTATTCTGCATATTATATATAATCAGTGACTCAAATGTATTTGCTTTAATCAACTCAATACATATACGTATGTGAGTCAATCTATCGGACTATGCCAAGACTGATTGGATAGGGATATAATCTGAGTAGCATTGATTAGCAGACATTCACTGTTCACTCTTCATCTCTGTCACTCACTCTCTCTCTCACTCTCTCTCTCTTGTTCTCTTGTTCTCTGAGGGCATGTGGCACAAAGGCTGATTAAATTGAGCGGCTCGTTAGTCGCATAAAGCCAGCAGCTGAAAATGAAGGTGCGCCTAACTACATTTAAGCAGCAACAAGAGCTCGGACGGAGAGTGAGAGTGAGAGAGAGAGAGAAAGAGAGAGAGAGAGAGAGAGAGAGAGAGAGAGAGAGGGAAGTTAAGGTATAATGCAGGCTGAGCATTAACAAAGGATTTGCCAGGGGCAGGCAGGTCACTCGCTAATGCGGCTGCTGTTGCATTTGGCAGCTATTTAGATTAGAAAGAGAGGGAGCGAGTGAGAGAGAGAGAGACAGCAGAGAAGGTGTGGGCGTGCTAAGATAAACACACAGCTGTATTTTAAAACTCTTTGGCAGAGAGATACGTGGCCCTGCTGGCCTCATCAGTCTCGATTTGAATTACGGCGCAATGCAAATGCATCCCTTGTGTGTGGTAACTGGATCATATGGCGCGCTGCAGGACAATGGCCAAAAGACGCAGCAGCAGCAGGAGCAGCAGGAGCGGCAGTAGCAGCAGGAGCGGCAGGAGCAGCAACAGCCGCAAAGCCCGTTTGCAGCGTTTGCATTAAAAATTCATTCATTCATTCGTTCAGCTGATAAAATTTAAAAGCCAACAATTCTTTAAAGTCACTCAGACATCTGAGGTCGGCAATCAGGCACTTGGGAAATTTGCGCAGAAGCTGAAACAGCTCATAAATAAAATAAAATACCAACAGCCAACTCTGTGTGCAAGTGTGCGTGAGTGTGTGCGTGTGTATGTATGTGTGTGTGTGTGTGTGTGTGTGTGTGTGTGTGTGAGGAAGCCTGTGTGAACGTGTCGTATGCGCAATAATTAAGTTTCAAATGCCGAAGGCGAAAAATGTGACGTGCATGTGTAGGTGGTACAAAGGGTCCCGCCGGGCAATGGCAATAATAATATTAACAACTATAGCAACAACAATAATAACAGCAACAAGAAAATCAACAATAATTACAACAGATATATATATATATATACATTGTAGGTGTATATATGTATAGTATCTGATATATGTTTGCAGCACAACGCTTGCCAAGCAGTACATAATAAATAAATATATTTATGATAGCAACTCTTATTAATTAATTAAAATGAACTAGTTCAGTACAAATTGAACTAGCTGGCAGTTGGCGTATCTTTGAGCTCGTTGAAACATATATTATCCAAGAATACAATATTTAATTTTATATTTATTTATTTATGTATATTTATATATATTTAAGAAATTTAAGTTTCCATAAAACTCTACTTAAAATTGTTAATAATTGCATGCATTATTTATTGATCATGAATAGCTTATAATTCGTGGAATATCACTTAATTTTTGGAGCAGGAAACATTGTGCTTTGACTTTTCTGAAATAATATACAAAAATATTTTTGTTTTGTTTTTTTTTTTTTTTTGTTTTTAAATTATTTTTAAGTTAAAACCTCAATAATGGTATGGTATTTTTTTTATTATATTTATTTTTTTTTTTGTATAATACAAAAAAAAATATTATGTGGCAGCTGTTCCATTTTAAATCTAACAAGAGCTAA
The DNA here is from genome assembly GCA_035047405.1 of Drosophila stalkeri. Taxonomy (NCBI): domain Eukaryota; kingdom Metazoa; phylum Arthropoda; class Insecta; order Diptera; family Drosophilidae; genus Drosophila; species Drosophila stalkeri. Next base: position 4,630,956 of record JAWNPR010000039.1, on the reverse strand, counting down.
AGCGATCAGAATCAGGATTAGCTCAATCTAAGCTAAAAGCACAGACAATTTCCATTTTGCTTTTCCAATTTTGCAATGCATTAAAACTAAGCAGCTTTAAAAAAATAAAATAAATAAAGCAAAACTCACGTTAAGCCGTATTAAATTTTATCATATACTAAATAAATGAGTCAACTTAACAATGGCGCTTGACTAGCCAACTTAGTTGCACTTTTTATTAAAAATTTCATTCAAATGAAATTTTAATCAATTTTTAATTAAATGCTTGTGGAACGGGTATTACCATACCTGTTCACATGGCAAAAATATTAAATAATCATTATGTATAGAATTGCTAAACAAAGAGTAGCTACAGGAATTTGAAATGCCAATCAAATTCTCCCTTGGGAGTTATATATGCAATATACATATATTATTATTTTGTATTTTTTGTCAATATAACAAAAGCGCACTAAATAATATGAATTTTATGAATGTGGACAAATCAAATGCCACAAAATCGTTTTTCAAAAAGGCAGCTGGATATTTTGAGGCCACCCACAGGGGGCACAGAGAGAGAGAAAGAGAAAGAGAGAAAGAGAGAGAGAGAGAGAGAGAGAGAGAGCAGCAGCAATATATGAGCCACAGTGGCCCTCTAACAAGTAACAATAAATAATACAAATTTATGCGTTACCTCAAAAGAAAAACTTTTTGCTAACAATCAACTTTTGCGCTACAAACTTTTATACATGTCTTTGACGCTATCTCTCTCTCTCTCTCTCTCTCTCTGTCTCTCTCTGGTCCCTTTTTCCTCAGCCAAATAGAACATAGTTTAGTGGCAACATCAACTTCATTGCCATTATAAAGTTGAACAAATAAAATTTATATGCATTGCAAAACGCATCTAGCAAACAGGTAACGAGCAGCTATGGCTAAAAGTTATGAAAAGAGTTTTGGAATGGAACAGGTGGCAGGGGGCAGGGGGCAGGGGGCGGATGGAAGTCAAATGGAGATTGAATTTGATGCAGCACATTCAGAGTGAGTAAACAATAATAATAACGAGAGCAATTTGTGGCAAATGCTTGCAGTTGCTGCACTCCACACACACATAAATACATATATATATATATACTGCAGCAGAAGTTTGCAAAAGAATTTATCTAACTTGAATCAAGAATTTGTATATATTTATAGTGAAATTCAATAGACATTTATTAAAATATGAACTATGTGCGAAACTAAGCAAGAGACGGCAAATAAAATAGTGAGTGCATACTTTTATTAGAAATTTGAAGTCAACTGGCAAGAATTTAATTTAAAGTGCGAATATGCTTCCAAATAAATATATTTAATTAATTGAACTGTTAAGAATTTAGTTTTGCATTGAATGCAATATTTTTATCTCGCTACTTAATATATATTCAATATATTAATATTTTATTGACAAGTCTTACTTACTTACTAATTTTTGATAATTTTTATTTATTTTTATCTTTATATACATTTTTATTTTGAATTTCAATAAATGGCTAAAACTATATTTAATATTCTTCAAATATATTTAAATAAATTATTGTTAATAAATAATATTTATTATTTTTTATATTATGATTTTCATTTCATTTTAAAAAATTTTCAAGTTTGGTATATTTTAATAAATAAAATTTATTATTTTTTATATTATAACTTTTATTTCCTTTTGAAATCATTTTTCAATTTGGTATATTTTAGTTTATTATTTTAAAAAAATAGAAAATAGAAAAAATAGTATTTTTCTTCAATAAATAAAAAGTTTCTTTAAATATTTTCAAGCACTACTATATTTTATATATTTTAAAGACATTAAAATCGATGATTTTTATTAACTATTTCCTTATATTAATATTTTTAATTATTTTTTAAATAATATTCTTGTTTGGTAAGTATCTTTTTAGTATATTATTTATTTTTCTATTATGTATTTTTATTTTTCATTTTTTTTTTCATTTTATAGAGTATTTTCTCTTCAATAAAAAGATTCTTTCAGCATTTTCTAGCAAAGCAAAAAACAAAACTTTTCTTTTTACTCCCATCTATCTATCTAGTTGCAACTTTTTGATCCAGCTTCTGTTCCAGTTGCAGTTTTTCCTTATGTTTCTGTCGCTATCTGATATTAACTTTTATATTTTGTTCCGCTCACATAAATAATAAAAAAAAATTTCAATTGTTAGCCGTGGCGTATGCGCAATTCGCATACAAAGCAGACAAATAACGCGAGCGTAGCGAAGCAAAGAGGTTGCAAAGCGCCGCAAAGCAGGCAACATAAAAAAGAAACGGAAACTTAACTAAACGTGTTGTTGGCCGCACAGTTGCAAATGCAAATGCGGATGCAAATGCGGATGCGGATGCGAATGCGGATGCGAATGCTGCTGCCAAAACGTTAAAGTGACAAACGAGGCAAACAACAAACCAAAAATTGCGATTGCAATTTAGTAAGGAAACGCAAGGAGTCTAATAAAAAAGCAACCCCCTCTCGCTGTCTCTCTCTCTCTCTATTATTGCTGTCGCTGTCAGCAAATGTTGCTGCAACTGACATGCTGCAGCTAATAAATAAAAGCTGGAAACTATCAACTTGACGGGCATTTGCCACTTGATGCCGCGAATATGACAAACAGCCAGACACGCAGACAGACAGGGGGGGGGGGGGAAGGGCAGTGCAGTGGGCGTGGCAACTTGTCTTGGGCAACAGTCGACAGCAGCAGCTCAAGTGCCAAAGTGTCTGACGTTTTTAATAAGCAGTCGCTGAACTTTGATGAAAGCAGCAGCAGAACGGAACTGAGCAAACAGCCAGACAGACTGACAGACAGACAACGTCTTCGTCTCCTCCAATTGGAAATAAAGTGGAGTTAAGTTGCAGCAGCTGCTCCTTCAAAAAGGTGATCAATTTTGCTTGCAACCAAGCGGAAGTGTCATCCACAGATGTGCAGCAACAGCAGCAGGAGCAGCAGCAGGAGCAGGAGCAGCAGCAGCTGCAATAGTCCACAATTAAATTCGTAGTAAAAGAGTCCTGCTGAGTTGATTTTCGCCTTTGCAATTTATGATTAGAATAAAGCTGAAAGGCAGCTGCTGCTTTTGCTGCTTTTGCTGCTGCTGCTACTTTTAGTGCTCTTATTGCTCCCTTTGCTTTTACTTCTGCTTCAACTGGACTCTGTCATAACTCATCAGGGATAAGCAGCTGATAGCTGAGCTGCCTGTAACGGGATTAAAATTTGAGCAGCTTTCATTCCACAGAGCGTAGCTTTTTGATTCTTATTGTAATTGAATGAGGGATAAAGTTTTTGGGAAAATTGGCTGTGATAGAGAATGAATTTTAAGCTTTAAGCAAATTTACTCACAATTTCTTATGTTAATAGAGTATTAAAGTGTTCAATAAATTTAGAAAATTCTATAAATTGAATAAATTTAAATAAGAATTAAAATGAAACTATTTAAAATATTTTATAATATTTATTATATTTTATATAATATTTTATAAAATTTATATATACTTATCAAATTCTAAATTAATAAATTGAAATTGAAATAAATTATTTTGTATATAATAAAAATATTTCTCAATTTCTATATGCTCAAAATATAATAAACAAAATATTTAATATAATTTTCATAATAATAATTATTATTATTAGTAATATTTGTTAGTTTTTTAGTTGTTCAAGGTAAAAGTGCAAGCAACTAAGCTAGGCGTGATATAGAATTAATAAACAAAAAGTTTCCAATTGAAGCTCTCTTAAAGTTTTGCATTCCTAAGACATACATATATATATTCATATACCATCTAATTAGCTCAACTACAACATTCTTACAGATTTTTCTACACAAGCCATAGATCAGATTAATTAAACATAGTTCTCTTACTCAATTTCAAAGTTTCTCAGCATAAATCTGACAAATCTTGGGATAAAGACTACACCCGCCTGAACACTCTGAACATTGTAAGAACTTATGTATCCAAGTACCGCGAATATATAAATTAATATGAAAACTTTGTCGCTCTCATTATTTAGCTTTTAGTTTAGCTGCAGACCGCAAGCAGAGCCAAAGAGCCAAGGAGCAGCTGGTTTCTGAGCTAATTTATATGATGCTCAATTGTGAGCATCTTAGCTCAAGTTTTGCATTATAGCTGCGCAGCTGAGTTTATGATTCGCTCAACTGGTTTGCAATTCAAAAAACCGCAACGAGAGCCAAAAGTTTACTTTTGCATAGATAAAGAGATGAGAGATAGAGAGATATATAGAGAGAGAGAGAGATAGGGAAAGAGAGAGAGAGTTGAAAATGGTTGCCAACTGGCAACTGGCAACTGGTGTGTGCCATGTGGCATGTGGCAGCGGCAACTGAAAGCCAAAAGTGTCAAATTTATGAACGACTCAAAAATACCAGAATAAAATAGTCAGAGCGAGAAAAAAAAATACAGTGCAGCTCCAGCAATGGGGCTGACCGTACGGTAAGGATTCGAGGTTGAGCTGCAGCGCGTTTTATGCAAAGTTTCAAAGCCTGCTTTTAGGCGAAAAACACAAACCGCAAAAACTTTTTGCCGAGCACAACAGGCAAAAACACAAAACAGTATATAAGTGAGAGCGAGTGAGGTAGAGTTGGATAGTATGGACTAGAGAGAGATAGCGAGAAAAGCCAAGCCAAGCCCCAAAAACCAAAATGAATTTTCAGTGTTGCCAACTTTTTGCGGGCTTGTTGCTGCGGGCGCATCCAACAACACACAGACACACCCATACACACACATGATTTAAAGCCCACACACACACACATACACAAGTCATACACACACACCCAAAGCAGCAGCAGCAGCCAAAAAGTTACGCATATTTTGCAAAATGCAAGCAAAAGGCATCGCCTTAGCGCCGAGAATTCCTTGGCAGAGCGAGCGCTAAGCGTTTGCCATAAATTCATTTAGTATGGCAACACTGGTCATAAATTTGCAGCTATCGATTTGAACGGAAATCCGACGAAACAAATAAAAAGCGAGAGAGAGGGGCGAAAGAGACTGGCAGAGAAAAACTCAGCTAAAAGCCAACTTCTATAAAATATTCGTTGCCCTACGTTACTCTAGCCAAGGCAGTAAAGTTAAGTTATCGATAGACAATTATTTTGTTATCGATATCTATAGCATATTTAACAGAGTTGTTAGGTATGTTGAGTTTAGCTTTTATTAATATTTAAAATTTTTTTTTTATAAATATGTAGAAAAAGTGAAGAATTAAGGTAAATCAGAGTTTGATAAAGAAATTTTACTGCTGATGGAGAGAAGTAAACAAAGTTAAACAAATCAAATGCAGTTTTCGTGCTAGCATTGCTTACTCTTTCGTAGTCATATAATTTATTTTTTTTAATAAAAAAAATATTCATTTATAATTTATAGTTATATAATAATAAAGAATGTTTTTAGTGCAATTTTGGTTTTGCTATGAATGGGGTGTTACGCAAAGGACTCAGTCCAAATTGTGTAGAATAGATGTTACTGAAGGACACTTGCAGTCACTTTTTTGGTATATATGCGATCAATGAGCTTACGCAAACAATGGGAGAGCTATCATCGAGAGATCAACGATATCGATGTGAACATTATTACCAAAAAGATTGTTTACTTTTTTTTATTTTCAAATGATAAAAAAAAAATTATTTAATGCTCATAGTAAATATGAACACAAAAGTCTGCCGAAATCAGCTAAAGGCTAAAGGACCAACTTTCTTAGCTCAACTGTAGAATAGGAAGTCAGTAAACTTTTTAACTTTACTTTTTAAATATAAATAATAAAAAAATAAAATGAAAAATAATTCTTAAATCTTGACCTTTATTATCTGCATTCACATATAGAGCATAACTATTTCGACTTTCAGCTTAAAGTATTATTTGCTTTATTTATTTTTATTTTTTTCGTTTTTTTTCCTTTTAGCTTTTTTAGCAGCTGTAATTTTGTGTCATAAATCACATTTGCGCTGCGAGCAGGAGGCGTGTGCGCAAAAGAGTTTTGGGGCAACAATTTAGCGCAAATGGAAAACGCAGCGGAAACGGAAATCGAAACGCCATTTGAGCAGGAACTGAGTTGGGATCTCAATTTTGGATTCAGGTTCGTTCAGTTTGGGTACGGCTCTCGTTTTAATGTTGTCACAAATGTTGCAGCAATTAAAGCGCGGACCGTCAACGAGCAGCGACTGCTGGAATGAGCTGTGCGTCTCATTATGTGCAAGTCTGATTGCCTTTTTGGGCTTTTGCACTTAATATTAATGAGTTGCTGGGAAAATTAATTTCTTGACTTTCACTTGCAGCGAATCGCGAGTTGCGAGGCCAAGCAGCCAGCCGGCTTCCGTCCTTGCCACTGCCAACTGGGTCAACGTTGATTTTGCCGCTGTCCTCCAGCCGGGGCCAAAGTAGTGGCCAATGGATGGACACAGCTCATAAATATTCCAGTGGCACGCGCTCCATGGCCAAACGACAAAAGTTGCCGGCCATGCTGCAAGCCATGTTAAAGACCAAGCAATGCGAGGAGGGCGAGACCGTACATTGATTGAAAATAAATAAATTCGTCGAGTTTGCCTGCTGCTGCTGCTGCGGCTGCCTTTGCTGCTGCCTTTGCTGCTGCATAAGAGCACGCCCGACATCCAATATAAACACATTTCTTTTCAAACGCAATTTTTAATGAGAGCGCCAAGTGTTGTGAATTGCGCAAAGCGAGCAGACAGCAAGTGCACCACTTCAAAGCACTCAAAGAAGTGTTGCAAAACTATTTTTCAAGGCAAAAAAAGGAATATGCATTTTAACTGACTAATGATTGCATTAAAGTATATAAATGAGCTATATACCTTATATTACCTATCGATGGTTTTTCTTTTTATAATAAAATTATATAAATAAAAATATCGAAAAGTGATCAAAGGAATATAGCTAATTTATATATTCCTTTGAACTGACTAATGATTGCATTAAAGTATATGAGTATATATATGAGCTATGTATATTAGATCATTTTATCTGATAGTAAAATCCAAAATCTAGATTAAAGAACACCATTTTTAAAAAATTTTTAGAAAGTACCAGAGTATCTTTATATAAAATCGATATTAATAAATTTATAAATAGTTACAATTTTGTTATAAATTGTGTTATATTTAAGTTATTTATTATAATTTAAAGATATTGTTCTCGATATCGTAAATAACAAAAGGTTGACAATTGCTAATTGAATGAAAATTGTTTAACATAACTAATCGACTTCGACATTTTAATCAAAAAATTTGAAACTTAATTCTGAATTATTTTGTCATCGGCTTTAAATTAGCATATTGTTTCACAATGTGTTTAATATATTTAATTAATTTTTTTATTTTTATTATTTATATAAAAATAATTTATTATAAAATTAAAATTGTTTTATTGTCAAAAAAATTGTTTTATTTTTTAGATTTATTTTATATTAATTAGTTAAAATATCATTAGATTATAGAATGCCTTTACGTAATATAATCAATCACCAATATTTATCAAACATTTTAATTTGCGATAAATGTATCGATATTTTAATAGATATACGTATTTAGCATATTTTCCAGGGTATTCACACACTTGAACACCCAAAAGAGCTCATTAAATGTGTTGCATATCGAAAGCATAATTTATGCAACTTTTTGTGTCAGATCCCAATGGCCATTATTTCTTATGCAGCCTGAAAAGCGATTTGCATATCTGTCCGCTGCCATCATGTGCGATATATATACATATACACATCCTTTACATATCCTATATATATATATATTCGATATATATATATGCATATTCATATGCATATTTAATGACAGTTTACGGAGATTTTCAACTGGCAGCGGCTGCTTTCGGGCCAGTTCGCCCTCGCCTTTGCCCTCGCCTCCGCCTTGGGCTTGGAGGCAATGCAATTTATTGATTTCATGTTTTTATTTAATTTCTCGTCATTTCCTTGAACATCTTCGCTTATCGATATGATAGATGACGTCGTTGCTTGCGTTAAATAAATGATGTTTCGGCTTAAGTGCGACATCTGAGAATATTTCGCTTCAGTTTTTGTTGACTTGAAGTTCTCAAGAATTTCTTAAGAATTTCTCTTTGCCATCAATCTGAAGGCAGACAGAAACTTTGAGTTCATTGGCTTACGTTTTTGGTTTTTGATTCTTCCTCTTGGCTTGAACCCTGACCATGCCCCCCTTCTATCGGTTCGATTAAGTACAGCTGGCGCCTGATTCTGTTTGTCTGTCTGCATAGTTTATACAAGTTGGAAAGTTGTTGTCGCTACTGATTGCAATTTAATTAAAAATCAGAAGAAAAAAAAACAACAAACTTTATAAGCTGATATATCTTTGGCTTTGCTTGTTGTTTCATTGGCTTTCTGAATTCTCTTACGGCTAATTGAAGGCCCTTGTCAACTGCGACAAAGCCACACGCTTCATTAGCCACTCGACTTGCCCAGCTAGCTTATCGTCATGTATTTCAAGTATTTTCATTCCCCATTTCCATTTCTATTCCATGTTATCGTGCATTAAACCTGCTCTGGATACAAGTGTGCAGCCTCTGCTAAGCCCCCCATCCCCCATAGCAACTGCACTTTGAACTTTGTTTGTGTGCGGATTCAAATTGTAGCTCGTAGGTTTGCTTATTGCTACCCTTTGGCTGCTGTTTACCCAGTTCAATGAATGCGCTTACAGTTAAACGTATCTATGAACAAGTCCCATCCACAAACATCCACTCTCTCTCTCCCTCTCTCTATCTCTCTCTTCCTGGCACCTCTTCAACTGCAGTGTATGAACTTCTTTTATATTTCCATTGTTGTTGCCGCCTCTAATGGAGTCTAATCAACCGAGAACTCAAACTCCGACTCTCTAACAATTCAAGGCTACTCAGGCGCTCAGCAGGTAGTTTGTGTGCACATCACATTAGATTCTGTACGGGGTGTAAAGATTCCTTCAGGCATCAGAATATCCCCACTTATAATAGGAGTTGCATTACAAGTTTTTGTTAACAAAGCAATTTCATTTCCTATGTGCATGCAGCTCAATTACATTAGATATACCTTTCTCTCACTCTCTCTTTCTCTCCCTGTGAGGTCTGTAAGCATGAGATTAATTTCCAATTAAGGTAAATTGAGTTTTTAATTATTACCTTCTGTGTTCATTCGAATTTCTCATTCAATATATACATAAATAAATGTAAATATATATATAAATAATAATAATAATATATATCATTAAATATTTATTAACAATAATATTTTCTTGTAAATATTTAATTTATATATAAGTATAAGCAAAAAAAAAAAAAAAACATAAAATATATTTAGTTCGAAGAGATTTCTAATATGTAAATTAACTAAAATATCGTTCATAAAGGTTTCTTCATGATAAAAAAAAATACTTTGTATATTCACATCTTTTTCAAATTTTTAAATTTAACATATTATGAGTTTAATTATATAAAAAAGTGAGGCGTTTTTCAAATGTATCATCACAGTTTTTAGTATTCATAAGATTATATGATAAATCATTTTTAGGCTTGAATAAAATATATATAATTCATATATAATGCATCTATTTATATTTATTTATTTTATTCTTTTTTATTTTTTGTATTGTTTTTTAATTTATTTATTTTTACACTTATTTATTTATATATTTATTTTATTTTTTTTTTTCAATAAATTTGAGTGCATGTAAATATTTAAATTTGATTCTTATAAAAAAACTATAAATTCTCTATAATTCCATAATATTTATTTGCATTCAGTTTCTCATAATAAATATTTTGTTAATATATGCATAATTTATCTTTTAATTTTGTTAAATCATATAATCTGACTTGATTTATTGAGTAGGAAATTAATTCAATTTTCATTTGCGTTTACCATTTGTTTTTTCTTTCTTTCTTTTTTTTTACAATGCAGTTCACTGAACAGTTCTGAGAAGCTGTCCAAACAAACATGTCCGGTTAATTAATATAATATGTGAATTTATATATACATATGTATATACAAGTACATATATATTTATTTATTTGTATGCTGTCTATAATCACAGGAGACAGCACTTGATTTAAAATTGAGCGATAAAAAAAGTAATTAAAATTTGCAGCTGCAAATTTAATAATTAATCCAAATGTTTGCATTAAATTAAAATGAAAATTCATATTTAAATTGCAAATGTCAGCAATATTTCAATATTTGCATTTTGGTAAATGGCCAAAATACCCTTTGGGAATACCCATTTTGTGGGCAAAAGCATAAAAAAAAAATTAAATTAAATAAAACAAATGCAATCAAAACAATTGTGGGCTGTAAATTGAATATTTTGTCCATTCTGTCTATTTGACTGTCTGTTTGCTCTTTGGGCCATGTTTCATGTTTTGTGCATGTTCCACAAATATTTGTTCAAATATTTTCGCTGATGCTTAACATGTTTGCAATCGTTTAAATGCCATTGTTGTTGTTGCTGCTGTCCTTTTGTTATGGCTGCTGCTGTTGTGTGCATTTAATGGTCATTTTAATGGCCACACCCACTCATCTAATGGCCGCCCACCCAGTTTATTGCAATCCGTTGACATTTCACATTTTGTTTGTCATTCGAGTGCGTTTGACAGTCCGCCAAATTGCTTTCGAGCCAAATAAATTCACGCTGCGCCGCACAAAAATAACAATTTATGCACGAAATATAATACAATTTTTTTATAAAGTGAGAGAGACATACATTTAAATATATATATATATATTTTTTTAAAGCTATCATTAGCCTCGAGCTGTACGGCTTAACATTCATATGTGCAGCACATCAAGAGTTATTCCAATTCGTATATCATATTTGTATGCATTTTGCCAGGTATTATAACCAGGTATTACGCAAGTAACTAGTTTCATGTGCACTTAAACTTCTTGTTATGTAATATTTCATGATTTTTTAATACAAATTTTTTATATATACAGAATTTAATTTTGGATTTTTTTACCAGCTTTTTATATACACATACTACGACTTTACCTTGTATCAGAAATTGAAGAGGCTCATACAAAAAATGAATATACGCTTTGGATGAGGAGATAAATATGGCATTAATGGAGAACCTGAATATGATGGCAAATAGCTAATTTTTTGTTTAAAGTGCTTCATCAATTGGAAAAAAAAACAGTCTGTGGATTAAAAAGGATGCAATATATATTTTAAAAAATTAATAAATAACTTTTGAACAAACCAAATTTTCTCTTTCATTATTTTTAATAAAAATTAATTTTACTATACACAAGGTGAGCTCCAAAATAAAAGAAACCACTACGAAAACATTGTATTGATGAATTCGAATTTATTTATTGAAAATAGTTCACTTCGGCCTCAATATGATCTCAAAGGAGGAGAGAGAATTTAATTTCATTGACTTGAATGTCCATCAGCCTCTATGGTCTCTACGGACTTAAGACCTTTTAATTTCATAAATAAATGCAATCTATAAAATTTGAACGCACCACATACATTATAGTTAATCTCCATATTTTCCAAAATAGTAAAATTATATTTTAATCAAATTGTATAATTTACTTTATCTTATATTTTATGCATAGCTTTGTAAAATATTTAATTTGTAATTTATGCGGACATAAATATATTATGTTTAGAGAAAATATAAATTTTTAGCTTGGAATAATTTTTCCATTCTACCTCTTAAATATACTTTTTATATACTTTATACTTTAGTAAATTTCTTGTTTTGGCAAATTTGTTAGATATTTTATAGCTTTTGTTATGCAATCGTGGTTAAAGCACATTATTTCAGTGCCACAAGCTGGGCTAAGATTTTGGTGGACCGCAGATAAATTGTCTTTCAAGCTTAGCTTAGTTATTGTTCCAGTTATTTGCCACAAAAGAACATAAACATTTTCTCCACATTTGCTGTGGCAACGGCGCAAAGAAAATGCAAAACAAAAACGAAAACACAGCAAATGAAAGCCATAAACTTAGAGGAAAAGTACTTTTCCTGTTCTTGTTGCTGTTGTTTTGGGGTCAGCTACTTTGCAAGTGGGTCAAAAAGGGTTTTCTAAGTTGAAGATTTTTGCCACGGCAAAAGCCGCATAATTCGTAGTCAAATCAACGCCAAGAGTTCTGGCTAACAATTCAATTAAGCCAACTGCAATGACAGCGGCAACAAAATAAATTAAAACTTATATCGAATTAATTTGCCAGACAGCGCAAAATCAAATTTGCCTATAAACAAATCAAGACACGTCACATTTGTGGGGCAGCCGCGAAAATTTTATGGCAATTGCTTGATACACTAAGCGAAAAACTTGTACTTTTGATAGAAATTGCAAACAGACATTAAAAAAATTGTTAAATTATTTTATCTACAAAATTAATAAAAAATAAAATAAATAAAAAAAAAAAATAATTCATAAATTATTTTTTTAAATTGTGGAGAATTTTTTAATTTAATATTCAACTAAATATAAATTTACATTCTTAATTGAATGCAAAATATGGATAATCTAATAATAATAAAAAAAATAATAATAATTCATAAATTATTTTTCAAAATTTATATAAAAAATATAAAATAAATATATAAATTAATATAAATATAAAATCTTGAATGAGTTATTGCAATGATAACATTTTTAAAATTTTAAAAACTTTTTTTTTTGTTAATTTATTATTATTTTTTTAACTTTGATTTATTATTATTATTATTATTATTTTTGTTTTCTAATTTGCTATGCTAATTGCTGCATTCTAGCTTTTATTGTTCTGTTTCATAATTTCTCTCAGTGCATTTTTGCATGCTCAATTGAATATGCCAAACACATGATTCTGTTTGGGTTGACTGACAGCGACGGGGGTCTAGGGGTTTGTGGCGAGGCTCAGAACTGAGCCAGCCACACGATCGTATAATGTAAATATTTGCTCATGTCGATGTTGATTTGACCAACAAATTGGTCACGATCGTTAAACAGACGCCGCTTTATTGTTGTACTTACTTCTCTAGTTTTTAGTGTGTGGGTTCATTGGAGGTTCAACTACCTCTCATGAGCGCAGAGAGCGAGAGAGAGAGAGAGAGAGAGAGAGAGAGTGAGCGAGGGAGGGAGGGAGATACAATTACTATTTGCCATTTGGCAGCGGAAGTGCCAACAGTTGTCAGGAGTGGCTCACCTAATGGCAAATGCAGACCACACAGACTACTTCGTACATAGCTAGCTGGTTCTTTAGCACAGATGCTTCACTGTTTACTTACATGCACGTTGGCGTCTTCTAAACACTTCGCAGCTGCACTTACCTGCAACAGAGTAAAGAGAAAATTGAAAAAGGCATTAGAATTATTTCAGCTGTAGTTCAGACAATGTTGCAAAAAGGGTGAATACTGAGCTGAGGTGAGCTGAGCGAACGGTACAAGGTTTGTTAGTTGGAATTTGGAAATGTTAAAGGCCAGGCAAAGTTTTTTCTTGAGTTTTTTTTTTCCGTATGCATTGGGTCCCTTAGGCCAACTTCAACTGTCAGAGACTTGGGCATAACAATTATTGCAAGTTCTTGGTAAAGTGCTTAATCTTGAAGTGCCAGCCAGGGCTGGGCAAATGCCACCCAAGGCGTTCATGATTGGTAAGTGATCCACTTACAAGAATGTTGCATAGAAAAAAGTTAGCTGGAAATGAAATTCAATTCGAGTTGCAGCTGCTTGCTCACAAATAAAATGAGCTACAAAGTTTTGAAGTAAACTAAACAAATTCAAATATGAAATAGCATTGGAGCAAACAATCCTAGCTACAAGAGCTAATTTTGTTCTAAATAAAGCAAGATATGCATAAAAAGAAAAGATGTAATATAAATATAGATTAGATTTAGAAACGATAGAGCTAGTCGGGATGATTCATGATTCATAAGATAATATTTGGATATTATATATATTGAATATATGCATTGAAGAACCAATGTATTGTTCAGATATGATATGCATAAACTACATATAAAAATAGAAAAATATTAATGATGCTGGATTTACAGTACAAAAGCAATTAAAACTATGATCTAATATGCCAGAAATAAATATTATTATTTCATGAAGAAGACTTTAACAAATTTCGCATTAAAAAAATATATATTTATATATATCACATTATTGATGTATTATAAATAAATTTGATTATAGAAACTTTCAACTCTAAACTCTTCCAATAACTTATTCTTAACTATGCCAACCGAGCACCTTTAGAAATATGTACCTTAAATTTATCAATAGTGCACAGCTTAGGTATTGCAACACTCTACGATTCGTATGCAAAGAGCTTGTTGCAACATCAACATCGAATTGTCAATGCAATTATCTTAAACTTCCATTATATTCTCTGATCAATATGCAACAATCGCAGCAGCAGCGATAAAAAACTTCATTGCAATCGACACTAAAAATTTGTGTTTTTTTTTTTCTTTTTTTAGCGCAAATCCCAACAGATAATCATAAGCAGAAACGCAACTTGGGCACTTAACTGTTCACTCTATCTCTTTCTCTCTCTCTCTCTCTCGCTCTGTGTGTGTGCGTGGGTGTTGCAACTTGTTGAGTCATGTTCATATTTATTTAGTATGCACAATAGCAGCTATAGCTGCTGTTATATCTTTTTCTAGTGCTGTCAATGGGCCATCAATCAGGCGGACTAAAACGGAGATTCAATAGAGCGTCTGGGCGTCGCTTGTTGTCAACATTGTTGATTTTCACCCTCTGCTCCGGCAGCAACATGTTGCTAAGCCGCACACACATGTTGACAAGTGAAATGCATGGCACGTTTACAACTTTAATTGGCTTTTAATGTAATGTATAACATTAAACTCCAACTCCCATCAAAATTTATGAACAACTTTCACACAAACAATGCAGCAAACTAGCAGATACAAGCGACACAGGCAACAAATTGTTGCATTTTATTTACAATAGCAACAACCTCGAAAGCAGCTGCAATTTTTTCAGTTTTATATTTACCGATTTTTTTTTTGTTTTTCTATTGCGGCAACGCGTGGGCGTTAATTTGCGAGCTTTAATTTAATTATTGCAACAGACACACACACACACTTATACATACACTCACACAGAGCAACAAAAAATTCGATTGAAATTGTTTTTTAATCAAGACAAAAAGGCAATTAATGTATTCGATTGCATTATGCATGCCACATGTGGCGCGACCTGCCGCAAATATATCTCGCCCTCTCTGTCTCACTCCTCTCTTTTTGGATTCTTTTTTTTTTGTCAGCCCCACGACTACGACTTTTTTAATTGCCTTCAGCAAAGACAATTAGTTGAGAGAAAAGCAGCGAGAGACTAAAAAAAATATTTATATTGACAACAGAGCTAATTACGTTGCCTGATTTCGTTGTTGGTTTTTGGTTTTTCTGTTGCAGCTGATGTTGTTTTGATAGGATTTCTGGCAAAAATGTCAAAAGCAATTAACAATACATTCATATATAAAGTCTAATATGGCTATGGCTAGTTTACTCCAGAGTATACAGACTACATGATACACATGATGTATGAGGAAGTTAATTTGCTTTAAAATTTAAGTATTTATAACTAATTTTTCTATGAATGACTTGTGAGTACTCTTGATAGTCTCAAGATTTTAAACTGTGTGTGATGCCATTTTAAATCATTTTACATAGTATCTTCTAAAAATTATTATTAAAATAAAACATTAAATTATTATTCTGCTAAGGAAATTATTAAAACGTTTCATTTTGAATATACGTTATAAAAAAGTTTTAAAAAATTCTAAAATGATCTTACGGGCAAAATTTGTCTTTATATAGATAGATAGATAGATAGATGTTGATCTAATGATATGGATCTTATTCGTCTAATAATCAAATTATCATCTATCTGTATATTTCTTTATCTACATATCTGTATCACCTATATTATATATCTATGTATTTTTCTATCTATCTATTTATCTATCTATCTATTTATCTATCCATCTATCTATCTGTCTATTTATCTATCTATTTATTTATCTATCTATCTATCTAATCTATCTATCTAATCTATCTATCAATCTATCTATATATTTATTTATTTATCAGCTATCTAAATAATAAACTGTGTCTTATTGGATCTATCTACAATATATATATAAAAATATCTACCCATGTGTGTCTTCATCTTGCTATTTTTCTGAATTTATTTTATTTTTAATCAATATCTTTCTAGAGCTGTTTATCTATCTTTTAATTTATATCTTTATTACCTTTCTCTCGTTTCATCTAAATTAGTTCAATTGCCTTACTCCACTCTGTCATAATATTGATATAGCTAGTTTATATAGAACATACATATACACATATATCAATATATATGTACATGTGTATGTATGTATGTATGTATATGTAAATGCAACAGTTTTTCCCGCAACGCAAATTGAATTGGAAAGTGTGAAACGCCTTCGCTTTTGCAATTTTGGCCAAGCGTCTGGGCCAAGCCCTAGCAGCAAATTGGCCAGCAAACTGTAAATGTTCAAATAATATGCAAAATGTCGATGCCACAGAATGACAAGCCAGATAGAGGGAGATAGCAAAAGTGAGAGAGAAAAAGAGAGAGCAAGAGTGAGCGTAGAGCGGGAGGAAAAGCGTGCTATGCGCAGTTCAAGCTGCAAACCCAAAAGTCAGTCAAAAGTGGCCACGCGACAATTAGCACATCATTGACACATGTGAAACACATACTCACACATACACACACACACACACAGCCACACTCACACACATACATATGTGTATGTGTGCAGCGTGTGGAGAAAAGTGGTCTGTGGTCTCACTCATTCGCACCCTCTCTTTCGCTCTGTGTGCTTCTGTGCTTGACTTTTTTTTTTTTTTGTCGCCGAGAAATGGAGCATTTTATGCTCCAATAAAAATAATTAAGTGGCGTAATTGATAATGACTTTTTTTTTTTAATTTTTTTTTTTTAATTTTCATTTGAAATTTCTTTATACACATATTCTGTCTGCCTTATGTCATAATTTTCGTGTGTGAAGCGTGACAAATTTATGTGCCACAGCGATAAGGCGGCATGGAAATTTCGAAATGCAAATGACATGCAGCGTTGCGAGCAGCTATGATCAGCCCGATCATTGATAATGACAATAATTATTTTAATGATACGGATATAGATATATGTATGTGTAGCATGTAAACGCAGCAGAGCTGCTGAATCATTTTGTGGCTACTCGAAATAAACATTGTTAAACATTTAGATTAGATAGGCATCTGATCATTAAATACTACGTATATGCTTCTACCTGCTGCGAGCCGCGATGAATTTATTTATAAAAATATTCCATAAAATTGTCGGTGATTTAGCTGAATTCATAAATAAAATAAAATTTTGAAAAAAGTTGAACTTTTTTGTAGATTTCTTTAGTTTTTCGGCATTATACGAAATGAAATAGATAAGTAATATAACTTGATTAGGCTTTTGAGAACAGTAGCTTAATAATTTATTTGATATAATATTTATTTTTGTGATTGATACTTTTTCATATATTTTTAATTATTATTTTATATATTTATAAATATATATTTTTTCTTAATTTCATAATTTAATAATTTATATTAAATAATATTTATTTTTGTTTAATATTTTTTTTTTATATATTTTAAATTATTATTTCATATATTTATAATTGTTTTTATTAATTTCATAACTTAATAATTTCTATTAAATATTATTATTTTATGTTTAATACTTTTCCAAATACTTTTAATTATTTTTTTTTTTTATCATTTATTAGTATTATTTTTTTTTCAAATTAGGCATTTGTTTATATTTATTTATTTAATTTATTTGATCTATATCATTCATTTATTCATTTATTTTTCGCTTACTTCGTATTTTATAATTTAGTATTTATTATTTATTATTTTTTTATGATTTTTAAAAATATATTTTTCATTAATGTTATATTTATTTATTATTTAATTTTTTAAATGCATCTATCTTTTTATATTATATACATCTATCTTATATATGTATATATTTTTAACAAAATTTTATTAGTGTTTTATTTAGTATATTTTAATAAATCTATTTTTTTTTTACCTTATTTATAAACAATGATTTTATTGTTTATACTTCTATAAATTTATCACAAATTTTAAATCTATTTTCTTAATGTGCTGTCAAAACTGTGCACTCTGTAAACAATGTTCGCTGCATTGAACGCTTTGATTTTGCACTACATTTATAGTTATTGGCTTATCGAACGAGCAGCTGACTGCATCTCAATTTGCAATTGCAGAATGTTTTCGCATTCGAATGCGTTTGAGCACTTTATTTACGATTGCTTCTAGAGCTGTCTCTTTATTTTTGTTGTTGTTCTTGTTGTTGTTCTCGAAACTCGTTCGATGAATTCTTTGCCTGGAGTACAGCAGAGCAGAGCAGAGCAGAGTAGAGTGCACGAGTCGAGTCTCGTTTGTATTGCCCGGCATTTGACATGCAACCATCCTCTCCACCTGCACTTAGCAACAACTATGAAAAAATACGTACAAAACAAAAAAAAAAGAAGAAATTGGGGAAGGGAAGCTGGAGCAAACTTTGACAAGCTCTGCAATTGACAAGAGCGTGCGATGTGGCTGTACTACTTCATTCCACAAAACAAGCAAAATCGAATAACAAAAAAAAAAAAAAAAACTAAAAACAACAACAACAACACTACTACAACTACTACTTGTAATTTCAAGTGCTGCGTCGAAGCATCGAAGCATCGAACTTTGTAAAGCATCGTGTCCACCTACCCATTCCCATTGAATGTGTATCTCTCACTCTCTCTCTCTCTCTCTCTCTCTCTCTCTGTCGGTGCGTGTATATGATTGTGTGTGTGTTGTACTGACTGAGCATGAATAGGCCATACACACACACAGCTTCACACAGTCATAATTTACAGAGAAAAGAAGATGTGATAGACGACGACAACAGCAACAAGAATGCAAAACAATCTCAGAGAGAACAAAAATCTGATTTTGAAAGCCGAAGGAAATAATTACACAGCTTAATTAGAAATCTACAACGAAGAAGCAAATACAAATAGAATAATTAGAATTATAGCAGCTAACCGGAAATATATGTTGTTGTACAAGATCTATCATGTCAGCTTTATATACAAGAAAAAATTCTTATAAAAATTAAATAAATATTTAAAATATAATATGTAAACAAATAAAAACAAAATAAAAATGTAAATATTTTTTTTTTTTACATTTTTCTTTATAAAAAATATTTATTGATTTTATCTATGTTCAGCATTAAATGTATAATAATAATTAATTAATTATTATTATGAACAAATATAGAATTTATAAAATAAATAAATCAAATATTTTCTAATTTTTATTATTATTTCTTCATATATATTTCTTTTTTGTTCTACATTCCACTTCCAAAATTTCAAATAATTTAGAAAACATAAAAATTTAACATAACTTTATTCGTAGCTTTTTTTAATAACTGTTATAGCTCGCTCACTTTATATACCCCACATCAATTGCTATGCGAGGTACTAAAAAAAATATTAAGAAATGCAGCAACAAATTGGGAAACGATTGACTTTGTCAGCAAAAAAAAAAAAAGAAAAATTCTCATTTGCTTCATGGGGGCTGCTCACAAATTGACTCAATTTAAATATCGATTAACAAAGCGAAGAGCTTCCATTCAGCTCCCCCGAACTCCGCCTCCACGACCAGCTCATATTGCATTCGTCTTTGTTGAATGCCGCTGCGACAAGCTTGACAAATGTTTTTCTTTTATTTTATATTTTGTTTTTTTTTTTTTCTTCGTCTTCTTCTACTTGTAGCATATCATCAATTCAACAATGGGTTAAAAAGTATTTGTGGAAACTGCATTCGATTTGGGCTTCACATAAATCTTCAGTTCACAAAAGGTCAATCGTCTAATTGTGCCACGCCCACAACGTGCCGCAACTTTCAGTTTCGTTTCAGATGGAATGTACATAATTTCTCGATTTTACATTTTATCGCCTATGTAAATATTTAAATAATAATATTTCAAGCAGCTTGAAGAAACTGAATAAAAGCAAATATTGGTTGACAAATTGAGCGATTGAATAAATGTCAAAAGGTTCGTTATGCCGCTTAAAGGCCTGTTTATGGCTTATGCAGCTGTTATCTTATGGCTATGGGCCATAAACAGAAGTTAACTGAATGGGCCACAGAGTGAAAATTGTTTTTATTATCAATAGTTAAACCAATATTTATTATACACCCAATATTAAGATACTCTCTGTATAGATTTACACGCTTCTTATAGATCTGAATGAAACTTGGCTTACATACATATGCAAATATTAACTGCCTGCTTGACTCTTACTCTCTTCAGAGTTATAAACCTCTTTATAACTTAACCATCTGCCGCTTTGCAATGAAGTCATAAAAACAGAAGTCAATTCTTTGGGGTCAGCGAGTGAAAATTGTTTTTTATGATCGATAGTTAAACTCATAATTCCCCCAATGGCATTTTATATTACGTATACGTATACCCTATATAATAAGTGTCTCTATTGTGTCAAATGTCTCATCCAATTGGGCGACTTTTATGGCTTATGATTAGAGCTTGTCTCTCGCACTCTTTTGCTCTGTTTTTCCTTTGTTGTGCGTGTGGCATGTGATGACCGCGAACACAAATCAAATTGCTTAATTGGCTTGGATAGATCCCCACGACTTTAGCCTTACCCTTACCCTTTCCCTTACCCTTTCCCTTCCCCTTCATGGCCATCAAATGCGCTGACAGTTTGAAGTGTGTCACACGGCGCATTTGGACATTTCTTTCCAGTGAATTACCCTGACTCTTCTTCATGTTTTACTACAATATATCTAGATGTTGCGTTTGTATGTTTGTCCGCTGCCTGTTGCTTTGCGTGCGTTTAATGAATGGGCGTTACCACTGACCTGACCAGAGTTTGGGTTTGGGGGCTTGATTATGTTGGAATCTGCTTTGGCTTGACCATGACAAGTGTCTGGTTGAAGGCCTTCAGATCTTCGCGTCTTGATCTTGGGTCAGAGTTCGTGGATGCATCTGATGTGGGCTTCGAGAGCTGTCGACTCAGACAAACTGTGTCCAATCGCAATTGAGCTTAGAGGTTGTGAACTCTCTATTCCAGTGAATTGCTTCCTAGTGTTGGTTATGTGTACCTGCCTTATGGTTTTCATAAGCTATATTCTAGTCGCGTTAATAATTATAGTTTTTATTTATAAGAAAGTTTTAGATATGATATATTCTAACATGTAATGTACATAGACTAAGGAAACTGCTTTAAAATAATGTTTAATAACATTTTGATGTATCTTTAAGCTGAAGCATTGCTTTGTATAGATTTATCGATATATAGTCTGTCAAATTGTATACAATATTATTTCTTACACTCTAAAATATATCAAATATATTCAACTAAGTGGTATTTAAAATTGTAATTGTATATTATTTTTTTTTATTTTTAAATTTTTAAATATATTTATTTTTTATTGTATTTTAATTTTTTTAAATTAATTTTTTCATTTTAATTTTATTATATTTTTATATTTTTTTTATTTTTTTTTATTTTACTTAAATTTTTATTTTATTTTTTTTTATTTTTATTTTAGTTCTATTTTATTTTTATTTTATTTTTATTTCATTTTTATTTTATTTTAATTTTTTGATTTTTATTTGAATTTCATTTGAATTTTATTTTTATTTTATTGTTATTTTATTTTTATTTTATTTTTTTTTATTTTTTATTTTTTTTTTATTTTATTTATATGTTGTTTTTATTTATATTTTGTTTTTATTTTATTTTAATTTTTATATTTTTATTTTGTTGTTATTTATATTGTTTTTTATTTTATATTTTTATATAAAAATAATTTAATTATTTAAAATTTACTTAATTATAGTCTACAAATTTGTTTTAAATAATATATGTATTTTTTATGTTTATTATCTGTAAGATTATAAGAAAAAATGTTGTCCGCGTCATTTATGCTTTATGAAAACGCTGCCACTAAAGCTAACAAAACTGTTACTTAATTTTTCGTTTAGCAAGTTCTTTTTAAACAGATGAGCAGCTAAAAATCAATTCTAGTTTTCATTTAGCTTTTCACATTTGCGAATCGTACATAACAGACGTTCTGTTTTCTTCTCACTTTTCTGCAAAAATGTTTAGTATTTTTACTTTGCTTACTTTTGAGTTAAAAAACTCTTTGCAGTATTTTCAATCAAACTCGAGTTTGTTTAGAACTTTTTGTAGCACTTTTGTCTTTGAAAAAAAAAAAATTGTTGTTGAATTCTAATTTATGGCCGACTTCACTTAGCACAAATCGAAGCAACGGCAGCCGCAGCAGCTGTCATAAATTCTGGCCAAAGTATGACCCAGAAATATCAGAGAGAAATATCTGGCTTTAACGCAGCACTTGTCTGTTGGCTATGATTTAATTATGCTGCAAATTAAAAGCACGAACAAAATGCCCCAAAGTGGATAGCAAATGCATGCAAGGGAATGGTAGAAGACGAAGTAATAGAAGAAGCAGAAAAAAAACAACGTTGCTGACGAATGGCCAAGAAGCCAACACAAGCAAAACCCGAAGCAGAAGTAGAAGCAGCAGCAGCAGCAGCAGCCACACAACATGTGTCCTAACCCTCCGGGCATAAGTAAAAAGTTCAGACAAGCCATGCTCATCATCGTCATCGTCATTGCGATTGTCATCATCTTCATTAACAACAACTTCATCATTTGAGAGCGCACATAAAAACTGACATAAATTCAGTTAGCTGCGTTGCATACGAGAACGAAAATAAAAAAGAAGACGAAGAATAAAAATTGTATCTAAGTATCTAATAGATATCATCTTGATACTCGTCGTCAGTTGACGGCAACATTGTATAATTGACTGCCTGACGAACTGACTGACTAACTGACTGACTCTTTGACTGAGTCACTCTCGTGAGTGATTCAATGCGTGCTGCACTTGGCAACTGCCACTGCAATATACAATGTTACATAGGATACATACATATAGATACATTTGTATCTGCAGCTGTGGTAATTGAAGTACGGGTCGCTGCGGAATGTTTTGCGCCCGCATTTTCAATCAGTTTACAGCATGGCGAGATTTGACAGGGGCATCGGCTTCACTCTCACAGTTTTGCTTGTCAATTAAAAAGAATATATATATATATACTCTGAAATATACTCGCAATCTGAGTGTGGGCGAATGCACTCAACACAACTAACTTAGCAAAAGGGAGTCCGGCGCCGCCAATCGACAGAGTTTGCTAGCAAAATTGTAAAAATAATCGAGTTTGTCGTCTATTACGTGAGTGAAAGATAGACAGACATGCATGATGAAATATTGGTTTGCATTAAACGAATAAACATGTTAGCTATATAGATAGATATAGGGGTAGTCACTGGCGTAGATTTGAAATATGAAACGTTGCAATTGAATTGCCTGTGAAAGGGGCTCATGTAGAGAGGAGACTGAAGCTGAGCAAACTAGAGAGATCTGTTTAAATTAAATGGGAATACTTTATTTTTAAAAATGTTCATAACTAAATTTGCTTTCTCATAAACTTTAATATATAAATATACAATTTTTTATTCATATCTGAATATGAGAAATATTCTAAATAAATTGCGAAATATTATTAAATTTTTGATGAATTTTTGAAGCGCTTCTATGATTAGTAGAAAGCAATAGCACGGCTGATAAGGGTTACAAAGGGATTAAATGTTGATGAATAAATCAATTATTTATATATATATATATATATATCTTTTTTTTTTATACTGCGACTTTGTGTATAATAGGAGTTCTAAATTTCTTTGATATAAATTGTATTTTTTTTTAGAAAGAGATTTGAGTGCATCTAAGCACGAAGAATATCGAAAATAAATGTAACTTATACTATTTTTGAATAAAAAATAAAACTATGGAATAATATCAATCATAGAACAGTCTAACGATATTAATAGCATCAATTCACATATGATACAGTCTTGAAATTAATTTCTTGAAATAGAAACTGAACTCAGTGAGCAAAGGGTTTATTGAATTTGGAATTGATAATCATTAGTTAGTAATATGATATGATGAAAGATAAAGAAAATAATAGAACAAAATAAATTGTCTAGTTTTATAAAATATTTTAGAATTTGAGGTAAATATTTCAAGTCAAAGGGAAATCATTCAACTTGTTTTTCATTTTTATTTTTCTTTATATTTAAATATTTTTATAAAATTTATTTAATATTTTTATTTAATGTATGTATTTTTTGTGATATTATTTCTAAAATTTATTTATAAAATATAAGATTAAATTTTTAACTACATAAAACTTAGTTTCAATAAACATTTCAATTCTATTTGAATCACATTAATATTTGGTCTTCTTGCTACTTCCTCTTTTCTTCTTTTATATGTATTCATTCAAGAACCACTTCGATTGCTGATAAAATTTCAATGATTTTTGCTCAAAGTGTCTGTTGTCAGGCGGAGGCTATGTGAGACTCGATTGGCTTCATTTGACTGCTCGACATGCGCGTTGGGCTTCATTAACTTTTTCACTTCTAGTCTTCACTTTCTGTGATTCTTTTTTTTTTTGTTATTGTTGGAATTTGCACAGTTTTTGACAGCTTTTGCTTAGAAAGCAGCAGGCATACAGCCTACAGTCAGTTGTCAGTCGTCAGTCGTCGGGCAAGCATATTTAATGGATTGCCAAAAAGTTTGCGACCTGGCTCAAGTGTTGAAGCCCCCCCCGAAAACTGTGTCATCAAATGAACCGAGAAGTGAGCAACAAGGCAAATGCTTGGGATGAGATGGGGCAGAAAACAATCGGGGTAAAATCTTTGAGTTACTTTTGTGTACTTCCCCACACACACACACACACAGATTCTCAATGCTGGAAAGTGCGGCAGCTGCAGGTTGTACAAAATGCAGGCCTTTTGTTTATGCCAGCGGCAATTGCTTTGTTTGTACTTTTGTGTACTTAGTAATTGTTGTTGTTGTTCATTACAAGTAAAAAGTGCCACTTGTGCATCTGAACAGAGAGGGAAGAGACAGAGAGAGGGAAAGGGGTATGGTCAAAGGCAGGGAAAGTGTGGCATTGACTCGTTCATTGAACCTGCAGCTGATGCAACTTTTTGTTTACGGAATGCAACTACCTTGAAGCACAGGTAAAGTTCTTTACGATAAAGAGCAAGTCGCACAATAGGCTTTTAAAATGTCAGCTAGCACTTATCGAAATACTTGAGGCAAAAACAATTCATGTAGAACAAATTTTATATTTAGATATTTGAATAAATAAAAGCGTTTAGGCTAGGCAAATTTTTTAAGAAATAAATAAATAAAGTTATTAAAACAGGCAGTTCATTAGCTCGAATTCTGTTGGGTTTCATGTGTGAATGAACTCAGTGCCAATGGGCTAAGAATTTTGAATTTTGATCTAAGTTTTGTCAATTTTAAGCTATAAAATTATTGGGGGCTATTTCCGGTTGGCAAATGTGAAAAAAGTTATTCAAAAGAGGCATGATCCAAATGGAATGAATATAATTAACTAAAAAGCTAGGTTATGGACTCGTATATATGCAAATAGTTTTGTGAATCGTCGTTTAACGAAAACAATTCATGCCAGCAGCTTGTTCGTTAAGCGAAATGTTCGTTAAACGAAACCAGCACATCTTTAATAATTTTGCACCTAGTAAATGTCATGCAAAATATTGAAAAAAAAAAAAAAAAAAATATATATATATATATATATATATATATATATATATATATATATATATATATATATATATATATATATATATATATATATATATATATATAATAAAAAATAATAATGTTAAACCGGTCAATGGACAGCACTACAATTTGTATTCGGGATTTTCGCTTATTGAATTTTGCATACAATTTCAAATTTTAAATTGTTGATCGTTATGCGAAACAGCCCAGAAAAAGAAATATTTTTTTATGAGAAATGCTCCTTATCTGTATAATATAATATATTACATCTACCGAAGGCATGACATATTTTCTAAAGTTTTTCTTTTTAACACATTAACATTTTTTTGTAATTTTATTAAGCAAGTTTTCGGCTAGCTTTTAAGACAACTTAAAATAGTTTTATAGTTAAGGGAAAGAATAAATAATCACAGGGGATTATTTTTAATAAAATTTAGCAATTTGATAATTGAGTCACTCTTGCAGTGCTTAACTGATTCAAATACGCAGGAATCCCCGCCTCCATATGATTTATTTTTAAAATTTATTTTTATTTATTTTTTTAATTCATTTAACTGTTCCCAGACAACATTCTTATTTGCTTTTGAACAACCTGTAATACATTTTGTGTACACACACACTCATTTGACCCTCTCAATACTTTTCGACAATTTCCAAAACTTATGTAACATAGCTGACTGCATATGACGACATTTTATGCGGCTTCAATGCTCACTCTCGAGCAGCTTAAAAAATCAAATAGAAGAAAAACACTTATAATTACTCAATATTTGAGCTCAGGTGTGTTTGTTTATGCGTTTGAGCCACATTTGAAGCGTGTTAAACATATTTTTGTTGTGTTTTTTTTTGTTTTGTTTTGTTTTGTTTTGGCAACGATTCGAACTGAGACCTTTAATCGGATTCAGAGTGCGTATTGTGCGATAGCTCACGACAGCAATTGTTGTATTGGGAAGCAATAGCTAATTTCAGTTGCCAAAGAGACCACACAGCAACAACTACAACAACAACAACAACAACAACAACAACAACAACAACAACAACAACAACAACAACAACAACAACAACAACAACAACAACAACAACAACAACAACAACAGCAACAACAACAACTAAAACAAGAAAGTGGAAACTGATTAATGGGCAATGGACAAGAAAGCCAATCCGTTTTCTTTTTTTATTTATTTTGGAGGAAAATTGAAAAGCCAATCGCAGTTGTTGTTGTTGTTGTTGCTTTGTATTGAATTTAGCCAACAGTTTTGTATTTGTGTTGTGCTTAAGAACAAATGATGTGCCGGCCAATTGGACAGGCGGCAATCAAAATGAAGCCACGTCCATTTCGGCCATTAATCACGGTCTCAGAAGGCGGCTCCAAGTGTTTGGTAATTGGAAAAAAGAACAACGAAAAAACTACAAGTAAAAAACACGATTCAAAAAAAAAAAAAAAAAAAAAAAGAAAACAAAACTAAATTTATAGTGGAGCACCTGGTCAAAGGTGGAGAAAAGGCAGAGAGCTGTATGCTATACGGAGATGTTTCTTTCCATGTTTAATTAGTTTGCAGAACAAAGGGAAATTGTTGTTGCTGCTGTTGTTGTTGTTGTTGTTGTCGATGTTGTCGTTGCTGTTGTGGTTAGCCGCAAGGCGCATTGAAAAATGTGTCTGGCTTCGAGTTCAATTAAAGCCGCAAGCAGCAAAAGAGTCGAAGCCGAAAACTTGCACTTTGAACTTTTGCTGCAGAAAGAGGAATAAGACAGGGCTACTGAGAAAGATACAGTGAGAGTGGGAGAGAGAGAGAGAGAGAGAGAGAGAGGAGTAGGGGATAGTGGGCATTCTTTTGTCCAAAGAACTCGCCCATAAACAACAATGAGTAGCTGGCGAAGCCCACCCAAAAGCCTTCCATTTGCAAATAATTAAAATTGTGCGGCCAGCAAACGAAAGAAAAAAAAAAAAATACAAAAATAAGAAAAACTGTGAAATTGTGAAAATGTGCCGGAAAATTGTGTGCAAAACGAAGCGCAGAAATAAAAAGAAAAACAATTTGAGCACAAACACAAAACGAGGGCGACGAAATAAAATAGTAAAAATTGCTGTTAATGCAAATAAAATGCACGGGAAAATAAACAAAGCAAAAAGTAAATGGAAATAAAAATATATATAAAAAAAAAACGAGTTAAATAAACGAAAATTGACGACGTTTTTGATACTCTATAGTTGAGCACGTTTACATTTTAATTAAAGTTGAAGAGAAGTGAAGAAATATATATGGAAAATATATAGAAAATTATAGTTATAAAAAGGAATATTTGCAAAAATTAAATGAAAATACTTTGAGAATATATTTCACATAAAATATATTTATTTATAATAAAGTAAAATTAATGAATTAATTTATTATAATTTTTTTTATTATTTATTGCAAATAAATGAAAAAATACAATAAAATATTATGAAACAATAAATTAGTCTGGAAATACTATTTAAATTAAATATCTGATGTGAATAGAAATATTTAAGTATAATAATAATTCTGCAGTATGAAAATATTTGAAATATAAAATATTATAAGTCATAAGAATTATATAATATTATACATATATATATATATATATGTATATGAAAAATTTATATGTGCCATATAATAAATACAAAATTTAAAAAAATAAAAATAAACGAAAAAAAAATAGATTTATTTATCCTAAAAAGATTATAAATAAGTTGATTCATTATTGAAAAAAAAAAAAATTCTATTATAGGAAGATATTAATAAAAATTTTTTATTGAAGCATAATTTTGTATTCATTCATTCTCATTCTAATGCAGCACTCCCGAGCTAAAGCGAAGAACGACTTTTGGCTATTTATAAATTGAAATTGAAACCTTTTAACGCTTCTACTTAAAATAGAAAAGACTTTTTTAGCAAGGGTATAAAAATTAAATCGCAAAAGTAAAAGGCTAGAAAATTACCCTGGGGAAATGCGAATGGCACTGAGAGGAGAACGAGAAGGCCGCCAGGGCCTGGGATTGGGCTTTAGCTTGGGCTTGCGCTTCGGCTTGTGCTTGTGCTTGTGCTTGTGCTTGGGCTCTTCTGTGTGGTTGTCGCACAAAATTTTTAGTTAATTAAAACTAAAAGTGAAAATGCGCAAATTGCGGGTAATAAAAAGCGCTTTGGGCTCCGCCCCGAAAGGCGATAAACGACCAACCGGTATTTGAATAAAGGCCAAGGAAACGGCATACAGAATGCCAAATGGGAAATGGAAAACGGAAAAAAAATGCAAAATTGAAAACTGAAAATCGACGCCGATGCGAAAAGATGAGCTGCGGCAACTGCAGCAGATACAAATAGGAAATTGTGCAGCCAGCTGCACAAACGCTGCAGAAGAAGAAGAACGCCATAAACAAATGCAATTTAAAATGCAAACAAAAATTATAAAAAGAATGGAGTTGAAAAAATTAAAATAAAAAATATTTAGCGCATTGTGGAAATGTGAATGCAAAGCGCGATAGCAAAAAACACAAAAAAAAAAAAAATAATAAAAACTAGAAAATTCTGCATTTTGATAAAACAGCAGAAGCAGCAGGAGGCGTGTCTGTGGGCGTTTGGCTTTTTGTTTAGCCCCGGCTCATGTTGGCGCCAAGGGGGAACAGCAACTGGCCAACAAAGGGCCTGGCTGTTGGCTAAACACGGTTGCCTGCCAGCAAGCAGAACTTTATGCCATTTAAGGTGACAAAGAATTAGCAGCGCTTGAAATGCAGCGAATCTCCGGAAGCCAACGAGGGAATTCTGCGAATGGCGAGTGCACACAAAAGCTAGGATATGAGCCGGGATAAGCGATACAAGTGAGAGATAAAGAGAAAGGGTGCGAGAGTAATAAAAACAGAGTTAGAGTGGAGCAGATTTCAGTGAGATAGAGAGTTGAAACGAATTTACTGACTTTAGAGATAGAGATACCGACAGCGAGAGAGAATGCGAGATAATAAGATAGAGAGGAGCTGATAAGCATTTATAGACTGAGAAAGATATCGAAATGAGAGGAGAGATATTCATAGAGAATTCACAGGCTGTTAATTAAACAAAAATGATATTTATCGATATTTATCGATATCACGATCTAAAGAGATAAAGATCTTAAACTTTACTGTAACTTGTAGCAATCACAATACAAAATCAAAAACCAAATTATGACTCAAAGCTCAATTACAAATTTCGTACGAGTTTCTGCTCTCAATCACATTTAAACAATAGTTTTCAATTTAATTTCAAGTTTGAGTTCAAAATGAAAATTAAAGCACTGCAGCCGCCTGGTAACTATGCAAATTTCAGTCTTGTTGACCAAGGGACACAAAAATGTGAGCACATTCTCCAGCGAATGGTAAAACGGAGGCTGCCAGCAGCTAACAGAACAAAAAATGTGAGGAAAATGCAGATTAAGTCAACGACTTACCCAGAGGTGCAGATAAAGAGAATAAAAGAAGAATAGATAGAGAGAGGAGGCGAGTGAGAGCGAGAGAGACAGACAGAGAGAGAGAGAGAGAGAGATGGAGAGTAAAACCAGAGAAATGATAAAAATGTGGCAGCCAGCTGGTGCCGGCCAAGCTTTTTGCTATGCAGACATCCATACAAGCATTTACACTGAGAGAAAAACTTTTGATACTTCTATATTTTCAAACATTTCTCTTGAGAATATGCTAAGCAAAGTAAAGTATAAAAGATGTTGGAAAAAGATAAATTTTTAATAGAAATTTAATTTTTGAAATATTACTTGGCAAAACTATAAATATTTTATTAAAATAAAAAAAAAACCTTTGAGTTAAAAAATGTTAGAGAATTTTCTCTAAGAGAATTTAATTTTGAAATTCGAATTAAATTATGCAGAATATTAAGCGCTTTTTTAGATTATACTTTTTTCTTTTTTTAATTTTTATAAAATATTTCTATTTATTCCAATTACTATTTTAAGAATTAAATGAAATAATATTATTTAATTTTTTTTTGTTTTTTTTTTTTTATAACGCAATAACAATTATATACATGTATGTGTATGTGTCTATTTCGATATATTTATAAATTTGTAAAAACTTGAGTGAGTATTTCTCTAAGTGCACGAGTTATTTACATTTTCTATAATAAACAAGTAAAACAAGAGCATAAGCTTTGACAATAAGCACTTAGACTTTTAATGAACATAATTTGAATGCAATTTTCTTCAAGTGTACTGAACATAAAGAGATACTAGAGATTGTCCATTGATATAATAAAGCCTGCCCACTCAGCATACAAAATAAATATGAAATACTTGAAATAAACGACTTGAATTTAATTTTTCTATTGTTACAAGAGCAATCAAAAATTGCTATCGACATAATAT
Source organism: Drosophila stalkeri (assembly GCA_035047405.1). NCBI lineage: Eukaryota > Metazoa > Arthropoda > Insecta > Diptera > Drosophilidae > Drosophila > Drosophila stalkeri. The sequence goes on along the minus strand of JAWNPR010000039.1, from coordinate 4,599,798 downwards.
TCGCATAAATTTCCAATTATACTTTATATATACATTCCTCCAATTATGCAAATAAATATAAAATATTGAAATTGAACAAATTCTTTTGAGAAAACAGTGTAACAATTTAATGAAACATCAAAGTTTTTCTTCTCCACTTTCTCTAGGCTCTTTAGCTTAAGCTTCTTATCTGCACATTTCTCTGAGTGCATGTGCCCAGATACCCAGATACCGTACTCCTTGTGTATACACCTATTTGGGTGCCGTCTTGTTGTTCCCCTGCATGACAATTAGGTGCAAATGAGTTGAAACGCATGGAGATGGCGGCTGCCGTTGTTGTTTTTGTTGGCCCTGGATTTGCGCTCTAGCTGTGGCAACACCCTTGAAAAAAAAAAGAACTAAAAGAGATGAAGGCGTCAGTTGCCGCAGGGCCTGCTTAACGTTCCACCCGCTCCCCCTGACAACACCCACTCGACTGCTCTCTAGCCAGAGCCGAGTAAACCACATTTTCCATGTTTATTTCAATTGCATTTGTCGGCGCAAAAGAAGCTCCCATGCGGAGAGGGGGACGACAGCTACACATAAATTGCGTAAAAATAAACATGAAAAAAATAAAGAGAGAGAGAGAGAGAGAGAGAAATGGAAATTATGAAAAATGCCAAGTGAAGTGGGAGGCGTTACTGGAAAAATCATCATTAAAAATTAGCTGCACTAATTTGTGTGAAAATTTGGGTCACTGAATGGGGGATTGGGTGTGACTGGGGGCGGCAGAGAGGGTAGCCATAACAATTTGCCAGTGAAGTTTGAATTGAGAAGGGGATGGCGATCGTGTCGTGCGCCAAGTCAATGAAGCCACAGCCGCTTAATTGTTTTAATGCTTTGAATTAATTGAATGGAAGCAGCAAGGCAACGCCTGATGATCCACTTCCACAACTGCAGCTGCAGCTGCGTTGTTTAGCCAAGCGCCAAAATTACAAACGGCGTGCGATGTTTGAAGTGCAGCCCCCACCAAACACACACACACAGTGCAGTGAATCAGCCAAGAGTTCGTGTAGACTCATTCGAAAAGTTGCCACAATTTGTACAGGGCGAGAGAGAGAGAGGGAGAGAGAGAGAGAGAGAGAGAAAGTGTGTGATGGGGTTGTGTGGGGTACTTGTGGCAAGTGTCGGTATCGATTAGAGCAGCAAATAAAATTCAGCGGCAACGGCGCCAAAGCGTTAAAAGCCCTGAGGCCAGCAGCCAAAAAGGGAGTTTGGAACAGGCAAAAGGCAATGAACCTCAAATGAAATCAAGCTGAAATTTAGTGTTAATAATGAAAAGCGCTTAGATAGATGAAAGTGGAAGATGTAGACAAATATAGATACATATAGATATCGATATACATATATGAAGTAATTTCTTCGCACATACATGAAATAGCTATCAAAAGATTATAAACAAATTGCATTTTAATTGCATGCATATGCAAGCTAAATAAATAAACAAATTATAGCATACTTTGAATGAAAGAAAAAAAGTTTCTTAAGATATATATTTCAATTATAGCGCAACGAAATATCTTTATAGATAATAAGAAATCTTCGATCATTTATACTATATAGTCTTTATATTTCAGATTTGATGCATATAAATACATTTCATTGAAATAATCATTTGTTTGACTATGCAAAGGCATTTAATTAAACGGAAAAGAATTTATAAAATTTCAAGTCTTTAGTCTTAAGATTTATATATACAAATGTGTATATATACTATATTCACAGTGTTTGATTTGTGGTATTCATTTGTATAGAGCTCTGTGCGTTTAGATTACAATTAAATTGAAGAACTGCAGCACAAATTTTTCTTGGATAGATTTGACATTAACAAATTATTTCTACTTCATTTTATTTCTATTTTTATTTTATTTTTAATATTTCATCGAAAAAAATGAAATTTATTTCAAATAATTTGTTTTAATTTCAATAAATATATTAATATATTAATATAAATATATATATTTTATTTAATAGATTTAATTTCAATAAATATATTAATTAAAATAAATATTAAAACTTTAAAGTGTTATAAACTTTTTTAAGAACATTTATTTAGTAGATCTAGAAGATTTAATAGATCTCATCAGCTTAAAGTTTCAGAGATTTCATTAGAATTTCAACTGCTCTACAATTTACTTCAATAAACTGGCAAAAAGAAATGTAGAAAACTGAAGAAAAACGTTTATTTATTCTAAGACTTCAGCTCTAATTTCCTCTATCAAATTTAGATCATAAAGATGCCCAGTATAAGACTTGAATTTTCTATGAATCATATTACACAATTTCTTGAACAATGATCTTCTATATAGTTAAAGTCGGTCTATATTAGTATGTCTAATGCCTTTCTTTATTTCATTTATGTATATGTTATTTATATATATATATGCATATAGCTATATATATGGATATATGTATCTTATAAGTATCTACATAAAATATGTATCTGTAGATACTAATACATATAAATATGCAACAATACATCTACATATACTACATGTATCTACGTATATGTATATGTCATAAAAGAGCTCATAGATAGATATATATTCAGAATCAAGATCTACACATACACAAATCCTAATCGATCTATGTATCTATGTACAACAAAATATATACCTATAGATATCTAACAGCTATACGCATCTATAAGATACACATTCTAGATCTATCTTGATGTTGAGCTCATTATTGTATCCACTTATGGATGATGTCATGCCCATTAACAAAAGATGTCTGACTAATTCTTATGAAAAATCGAACAACATGAATCGCCTTTAAAATCGTTCCCTACTTTTTACTCTATTGAGGTTTTTTATTTGTTTTTCTTTCTCGATTTTTGGAATGCATTTGCCTGTATTGCCCGGATTTCAACATTTAAGTGAATTTAATTGTTCATTAATTTATAAAACGAGTGATAAGCAAATTGCTCGCCTCTCCAATCGGTCTCAGTCACAGTCCCATACCCCGTCGTAAGTTTCCTCAATTTTAGTTTCAGCTCTTCGCTCTCAGCTCTACGAGTTTTCAGTATTCAGCTTGGCATACAAATTAATTTGCGTTCGGATTGGGATTCCATAGCACGTACCGCATAGATCTTTAGCTGTAGATTAGTTGATTGTTTGTTTGGCATGCATTTTTTTCATTTTTTTTTTCTTCCATTATTAATTGCCTGGCATAATTGTTCAGATTCAATTGAGATTTATGAAGCGACGCCGATGCATTCAATTAAAACCATATTAATATGTGCTTTACACTTTTAATATTATTTTCACACCCATTGAATCAGATAATTGATGTAAAAAACGCAATATATATATATAAGAGGCGAAGGCACATTTTAATGAATAGCATTTGCTAGAATTTTCAGTAATGTCAATGAATTGGATTTTGAAGTGTATGCAAATGCATTTAGTTATATCTATGTTTATAAAGTATTTTGGAATATTTTATTTGCATAAATATACATATACATATACATACACATATATACATATATCATATATATATCAGAAAAATGTAAAATAATAACAACAAATACTTAAATATAAATATATATTTTTAATAATCTTATATATAATTTATTTTTATTTATTTTTTTTTTTAAATTGAAACTAACTTTCGCATATATTATTCATTTTCTAAGCAAATACTAACAGCAACCAAATGTCTTTCATTATTAATAATTATTTTAAAAGCGCAAATATTCTTTTATCTTACTCTCTCTCTCTCTCTCTCTTTCTTCTTCTTCATCTAACTACCAAGAGTAACAGCAACCGCATTAGCGCTTTGCCTGCAAGCTTGGTAAGCCCTTTGTTAAAGCTCAGCCAGCATTATACCTGAAAATCCCTCTCTCTCTCTCTCTCTGTCACACTCAGCCTCTCTCACTCAATCAGAGCTCTTGCTGCTGCTTAAATATAGTTAGGCGCATCTTCATTATCAGCTGTCGACTCTGTGCGCTTACAAGCCACTCAATTTAATCAGCCTTTGTGCCACATGACCTTAGTGATAGAGGGAGAGAGCCAGAGAGAGAGAAAGACAAAAAGGAGAGCGAGTGACAAAGGTGAAGAATGAGCATTGAATGTCTGTTAATCAATGCTACTTAAATTATCCATTCAGATATATGTATATGGTTTTCTTTTAGCTAAATATGTTAAATCAACTTAGCTTATAATTAATTGCATTGATTAATACAAATTGAATGATATGGCTGTCAAGTGGATTTCTATTAGTTCAAGAATAGGAAAGAACTCTAACTATGATATTTTCTTCATTCTCTCTTGTCTCTTCTCTATCTTTTACGTTTTGTCTTCGGTCCTCTGTCCTCTGTCTTCTATCTTCTGTTTCCTGATTTTTGCCTTCTATATGCACTCTTCTATTTCCATATTATCTCTCTTATAATCGTATCTTGGTCTTTCAATCTCTCTCTCTCTCTCTCTCTCTCTCTCTCTCTCTTTCTCCTTTGCAATCTCTTTCTGTCCCTCTCTCTCTCTCCCTCCCTATCTCTCTTCCCTTCACAATCTCCTACGCTTTCCTTCTCACAATCTCTTTCTCTCTCTCACTTTCTACTTCTGTCTACCTCTGCCTCTCTCTCTCTCCCTCTCACTCTTTCTCTCTTTTGTTCTCTTTTTCTCGCTTTGCCTCTATGTGATGCCTTTCAATTATTATTTTTATCATAAAATATTTAAAGTATATAATATAATATACTGATGTAGACTATCTATATACACATCACATTATCACGCTTCCTCTTCATAATAATCATTTGTTAGAATTGTATTGCCCTCACTCACATGATTATATCGATTGGCGGCATCGTTCCATCCCGAGCTATTTTCTCTTTGTTTAAGTGCCTGCACCTCTTTTTCGCGCAATTGTTTGTGCTGTCGATGTCTGTGCAATCGCTGTTGCCACTGTGTTTCACCTGCAGCGGCTAGCATTTGACCCTCGTCTGGCTGCTGCTGTTGCTGCTGCTGTTGCTGCTGCGTCTCCAGCGGATAACTGTTTGGATAATCAATGTCAACGGCTTCCAAGCCATGTCCAATGGCATTCGACAGCGATTTATGCTGATGACGATGACGACGACGCAGCTGAGACAGAGAATGGGGAGCAGACAGTGATGGCTCCCACGCCATCTGCTGATATTTGTCTAGATGCCGCAAATGTTGTTGGCCGTGGCGCAGTTGATGCTCAAACTCCAGACTCCAGACTGTGCTTTTATCGTGCTCCATTCCATGCTCAACAGCGGGTGGCTGTTGTTGTTGTTGTTTCTGTTCGGGCAACACCTTCTCCTCATGGACAAAGTATGTTTGGTCATTAGCGTTGGCCTCCAGGCAAAGCAGGCCAACCAACAGGCAGAGCCAGAGCCAGAGCCAAAGCCGCATCACGTTTCGCTGCATTTCGTTTTATTTTACTTAACGTTTTGCAATGCTTTCTAATTAATGGATTTTTTTATTTTAATTAATTTATATTTATTTTTTTTTATTTTTTTTTTTTATTATATAGCAGAATTTTAATTAATTTAATTGCACAATTTAAATTTTAAATATTTCTCATATGATATCACTTTCTTGCCTTCTCCCTCCCTCTCTCTCTCACTCTCTCTGTCAGTCTCTTTCACTAATCAGCTGACAAACTTCCATAAAACAGCGAAATTCTTTTGGTTTTGGTTATTTCACAATAGCAACAGCAACAGATACATTTGCATAACTTTAGATACACGCACTTATAGATACTCACAGACACGCACGCACACATACGCACACGCGCAACACATAGTACTCGGGCAGCTGTGCATTCGACCGCGTTCACACAACGTTTGATTTCGCCTACAGGCTGGTAACTGAAGCGAATGCGGCGAAAGTTGGGAGTCGGCAAATTTGCTGTTGCATCGAACAAGTCACAAAATACAAAACAGCTGTTTCATTGGTTGCCAACATAAACACGTTGAGCACGTGCATGTTGCCGAAGCGTGAGAGCGAAAGAGAGTGTGTGGGCAAAGAGCGAAAACGTTTTGTGCGTGAGAGTCTAGACAAATGTTGCTGCACGTGTTGTTACAAGAAATGTTTACTGCCTAGTATGCTTGTTGCTAAGCGTAAAACAATATGTGTACGCAAGCAAACAACATGTTTCTAAGAGGAGTTTTGCCAGCTAGACAACATGTTGTGACGCAAATGTTGCTAGACGATGTGTCCACTACTCTAGGACGCCGGCTGCAAGACAACTTGTGTCCAACTTGGTCGTCTAGCTAGCAACATGTATGTACATGCAGTGTTGTCTAGCTAGCAACATGTTTGTATGTGAGGTGTTGCTAGCTAGTCATCATACTTATTCTATAGAAACATTCGGTCTAGTGAAGTTACAAAATTGCTTATTAAAAAAATATAATTTAATATAACAAATTTACAAAATATTTAAAATTAATAAAAATAATAAAAATAAAAAAATATTTAGAAAAGATTAAGATAAAAATAAATAAATAAATTGAAGAATTATCTCAGATGCAGATATTGTATATATCTATATTGTAGATATTTCCATTTCAAATTTAAATCAGTATTTAGATCAGTTTTACATTTGAATTTGTTCTTCTCAAGACAGTTGCTGCCATCAATGAATGTTTATAAACATTTGTTTGCAACCTTTAGCTGATATGTTGCATTGGATTAAGTTGTTATTGTTGCGCTTGTCAACGAGTCATGCAGCTGTTTTTTTGATTGATCGACTGAATTGGAAGCGTGCAGCGCATGCAACGTGCAACGTGCAGCGTGCAACGTGCCACCACCTGCCACAGCCAGAGCCGCAACCATAGTCTGTCCCTCTGTTGATGAGGTGTTGCCCAGTCGCACTTAATTGCGTGTTTGCTGGGAGTCAGGCAAATCAACGCCCCAAACGCCTCTGGAATTTATAGAGAGGGGGCAGCCGCAACGGCAGCTGGGCGCCCTGCCGAGCCGTACCTCACCGCACCGCACCGCACCACACCGTATCGCACCGTCTGTTTGGCCTATGTGGAAAATTTATGTGGCCAGTTTGCGGTGGCAGCGCTTGGGGCATCTTTTGGGGCGTAGCAAGTAGCCAGGGTTATTGTTGCCGCAGCTCCCGCTGTTGCTGCATAATTGATAAATGTTTACAAATTATTATGTTGCACATGCAACAGCAACAGAAACAGCAGCAAAAGCAGCAGCATCAGCCGAGGCCACCCAAGCAGCGACATGGGGCTACTGTCTGTTTTTGCTTTTTCTTTATATATTTTTTTATTTTTTTTTTATTATTTTTATTTTGCATTGTTGCCGCGTTTCACAGGTGCACGCGGTGTTGCCTTTTTTCAGCTGGCGCCAAATGCATTTCGCTGTTAATTAAAATGAATTTCTCAATGAGTTGCAGGCGGCACGATAAACGCTGCCAACAGCAGCAGCAGCCCTAGCCACAGCCGCAGTACAACAAATGAAGATAAACACAGTAATGGATCGTTAGAGTGAAAAATTTTTATTAAATTGGGGCTGTGTTTAATGCAAAGGGCTAAGGCATAGAAACTCATTAAATAGATGTTAAAATGTTCATAAAATATGGTTAAATAAATTGAATTAGAAATTACATAAATTTAAACTTTATATATATTTTTATTTATAAAATTTAGTTAGAATTTTATTTTTTTTTAATACAAAATATTTTCTTTAAATTTTAATCTGAAAAATATTTATGAAATTTCATTTTATTTTTAATGAAATTTCCTTTTATTTTTTAATACGAAATACAATTAATAAAAAATAAAATTTATAAAAATAAATTTATAAAATTTTTTTTAATGAAATTTTCTTCATTTTTTTCCAATATTTTTTAATACTGTATCTTTCAACAAAAATAAATTATAAACACTTATAAAATTAAAGTTAGAAACATTATTGTAATAAAAAATTAAATTAAAAAAAAATTGTCTTTAAGTTGCGATTTTACAAATTTTTATATAGTAGTTTATGCCATTATTAAATAACATTTAATTAAAAAATTTTTATTTATTATTTTTGCTTTATTTGACTTCTTAATTATTCAATTTATTAATGCTACTGAAATTTATAAAATTCATTTATATTTTGTTTAATGAAATTTTCTTAATTTTATATGTATACGATTTCATTAGGCTAATAAAAGTAAGTTACTTCAAGACTTTTCTACCATGTTATTTTCAAAACAACAATTTTAATTTGAAGTAAATGAAGATTTTTGTAATAATTTTTTTTTTTTTTTTTTAAAGTTAATGAATTTTTAAACGTTTGTATTTAAAATGTAATTATTATTATCTTTTCTTTTTGACAATGAAATATTAGTTGCCACAAAAATAAAAAAATATATATATATTAATTATCAATTTCAAATGAATTTTCTAGAACTTACAATCTTAGCTGTTCAGCATAGGCAGCTGGAACTGTAGACCTAAGCAAGGTCAGCTAAATTAGATCGTGTAACTGCTGGAATGTGCCTGGCAGAGGCAGAAGAACTTTTTCAATTGAAAATTGTAATGTAAATGAAATTTGTTGCTGCTGCTGTTGCCACTGATGTGGCAGATGAATCGAAATCGTAGTCAATGGCAGCCGGCGAAGAAGAATTGTAAAGTCTCCCATTCACATCTGCAGGCATATCAGCTGCTGGTGCTGTTCCCCTGAGCGTTCGCCATTAGCTTTGTTGGCTGGCATTGTTCTCGCATTTGGTCGCTTTCAATTTGCCTAAGTTGCCATTTGCATTGGCAGAAGGCGACTGATGAACAGAAAAATGAAGACAGAGAACGGGAGAGAGAGAGAGAGAGAGAGAGAGAGAGAGTGATAGGGGGTAAGCAGCAGCTGCCGCAACCACAAAGACAGCCGCAGACAAATATACATGAATTACAGATACAGAGATACAGATACAGAGATACACAGATACGGAATACAAATTCAATACAAAATGCAAATGAAGCAGAACCAAAAATGCGCCGCAAAATCATAAAAATCAAATTGAAAACGGCCCACGGTAGGGTCCACAATAAGGGAGACGCGATGATACCAAAGAGACGAGAGGATAGGGAAAGGAGGAGGGGGGGGGGGGGTGCAGTTGGCCTGCTAAATAATTGACATATCGAAATTGAAATCGTAATCGAAACCAAAGTCAAAGGCACGCGAAAAAAAAGGAGCACGAGAAAAGGTGCAGCCCAGATAGCCTGATTATAAAAAGGGCAACAAAAATATTAAAGAGCCTAATGAAAACAGAAAACGAATTGAAGGGTGAGCAACCCTCTTTAATACCCTATCTGGCTAGCACGCTTCCTGCTAATTGTGTTTGCCACAGCCGCACCATAAATAAATAAATGTCAATGTCAAAGTTCATGAATCTCTTGATCTATGACAATTGGTTATCCAATTATGTTATAAAAAAAAGTCAGCTAAAGCGCTTATCGCAACGTAATTGACAAAATAAAATAATGATAATGATGAATGATGATGAAGCTATTAGAGCTTAGTCATATATATATATATATAGCTTACTAAACAATGCACAATAGCAAAACCAACATAATAATGATAACAATCAACATAATAATGATGTTGCTGATGAAGGACAAGAAATTGACTTAAGATAAACTAAAGTGCAGAGCCAGAGACTCGCTCATTTCATAAAGCATTGCCCAAGGCCAAGGCGGAAAAAGGGTGAAACAACGCAATTTCCGTTTGTTTGTATGTATGTGTGGGGGGTAACTAAAGAGGGGTGACAGTAAGGGAGAAACGAAGGATGTTGACTCAACATAGCAAGCAAGCAAAGTCAAATATTTAGCATTTGTCTGTTTGGTTTGCTGCTTATGGGAAAAGTTGACATTGAAAGGCTGAAAGGGTAGACAGCTAAAGGTCAAATCTACCACAAATAGATGTCAGATGCAAATGAAGTTGATCAGATAAGATAGTTGCTCTATATGTGAGAGACATATCTCACTTGTCGTCATGCAGCAGCATGTATAACACTGGGAAGTGTGTTCTTCATAAAGTAAATATAATTTTAAGCTAGTAGATATTTCAAGCTAGCCTTATCTGAGTTCAAATATAAATGATTAAGGCTTCACAATTGAATTGCTAAATTACTTGTATATAATAACTAAATATAAAATAAATATTGTCGCTCAAGCTTGACATTCAATTTGATATTGGACAGCATAATTTTATAGCAAATTTTCTTTACAAATTTGTTGTATTTGTTTAACATTTTTGTATTCTTTTTTGGGCGTTATTAAATTTGAAATTGCTGAAGTCTGCTTTATATATAATGCAAGGCTTTAAATTAAATTTTAGCTTATCGTTTAATCAATTGGAGTTTTAAATAAAATGTAATTCAAATGTATCTATTTATTTATTTTTTTTTTTTACTAAAATATTTTTTTTTTTCAAAAATGCATTTCAAATGTCTCTATTTATTTATTTTTTACTTTTAAATTTTTGCTTATAATGTATTTAAATTTCTCTATTTGTTTTCTTTTTGTTTTTTTGTATCTGTTGTAAACTTGAAATTAAATTAATATGAAAATTTATTAATTTAAAACTGTCTAAGTTTATAATATAAAATATATATAATCAAGAAATCTCCCTAACACATTTATTTATCGTTTAAAAAGCAAACGCAAATTCTCTCCAAAGACTAAAAACTTCTCGTTCATATATTTCTTTTGCCTATTTTTTTCAAGTGTACTCTATCTAGCATTGATTTTATGATTTTTGTTGTGCGGCGCTAGCATGAAACCCGATTTAAAAAGGCTGCTGAATTGCAGCAGTTGCAGTTGCCACAAGGAAGCTGCAACAAGGGGCAGCTTTTATGACGCATTCCTTGGAAAAGCAGCTCGACTGCATTTTCGGTTGAAAAAAGATATGTAAATAGTCTGACAATGCAAACAAATGCCGAATGCAGCTGATGCAGCAGCAGCAGCAGCAGCAGGAACAGTAGCTAATAGCAGCAGATGCTACATGGAAGACCCAATGACCTAATGAATGCAACTGCAACTGCAACTGCAACTGCAACAGTTGGTGGCCCCATGCCCCCATAATGGGGTGGCATTGCAATAGGAATACGAATTGGAATTTGGAGTTCAAGTTGTACGAGAGCTAGCTGACACACCTGGGGGGGGGCTCATTAAAGGAGCTCTGGCAGCCCATTAAAGCGGCATTCGCAGCGTTGAAAGCCAATGCCGCTGGCAATTAGCGCAGTGAACGCGGCAAGAGAATGGGATGGGGTTGGACTAAAAATGGAAATGCTGTTGCTTAAGCTGTGGCATGTGAGAAATTTAGAAGGGGCCATTGGCAGCATTCCTTTTATTTTTATAGCTCGCGCCCGTCACGTAATTGAGTTACAATCAGAGACGTGAGACAAGATAGAGAAAGAGAGAGAGAGAGAGTGTGTGTGGGGGAGGATGTGTTTGGGAGGGAGAAAGAGAGAGAAAAAGGGGGAGAATGTATGTGAGTTAATGGCAACTTGTTCTTATGTTTATGATGAGTAATAACACAGCGTGGAATTGTTGCATAAGAAACGATTAAAGATTTTGCAATTGAAAAAAATTTAGCTTAATTGAAAATAAAATTGATTTGTAGTAAAATGAACTTTTGTAAACTTAGCTATAAAAACTTTTCAATAAAAATCGATTAAATTATAATACTTATAATACTAATTAGCCGCATTAAGCGTCAGCTGCATTTTCTGTCGTAAACAAGCAACTGAGGAAAACTGAATAAAAGGAATTTCCACTTTGTTATCGTCAAACTTCAGTTCATATATTAGTTCTACCTACAAGACAGAGTTGACAATAAATGCATGTTTATTATGCACATAATATAGTTTATTATGGTATAGAATATAGTGTATAGAAATGTCTCCAGAAAAGTAAACTTTTTATAGAGTTCGACCCTTTGGTTTTTTTGTAATTGTCTTGAAAACACAGTAATCAGTAATCAAATATATTAATGTATTTTACACTGAATTGAAACTCATAATTTAATATGCTATCATATATACTCCAAATATTTTAAGCTTGAACAAATAATAGTTCTAAGTTTTGCCATAATCTTCAACTACTTTATTGCAGCATTAGCATTAGCAGGCAGCTTAGAACAGAACAGCTATAGAAATGTCTTCATTTGACCCAGGTCGAGTACATAAAGGTGTCTTTATTGTTCGCATTCAGTTACAATATTCTATCCGTTTATTATCATGCAGAATATGCATGCGTTCGGCTACATATCGTAAGCCGAATAAACAATTTGGCCAATTCGAGTTGATGGCCACGTTCAAACAATAAGCCATAACGAGCACTGGAAAAAGGCGTGTGTGTGTGTGTGTGTGTGTGTGTGCTGGATGACCTATAAAAAGAGTTAGTCAAAGCCAGGTAGGCATATCGCGACTGTATAAGTAGACGTGCTCGGCTTATGGCCAAAAATTAAAATTGGCTTCCACTTTGCCTAATTCCCTGATGGCCAAAATGGGCGTGTTCTATGGATCACATGGCTCTTCGATCGAGACAATGGGCAAAAGAAACAAGCCACAAGCAAAAAAAAGGCAAAATAGGGCCACGACAAAGTGATCCGTGCATCCTCCTCTCAACTTGCTAGGGGCGTGGCAACTGGCCATTGTCTAACTAATTGGATTAGTTTTCATGCCTAACCAGGCAAAAACTCAATTGAGGCAACGGCTCGGCTTGAGGTCTCGCTCACCTTTCCAGGTAGGCACAGCCGAAAGAAGGGCGCATTTTGCTGACTCTACATTTTGGGCTGTAAAAATAAACAGGATATTCTTGTTCAGCATCGGCATCGGCATCAGCATCGGCATCTTCTATCTGTAATCAATGTAAACAACCAGCCCATAGCAACATTAACAACAGCAACAACAATTCCAGCAAGTCATTTCAATTTGTTGCACCTTTTCATTTTGGTTTTATTACACGTTGATTTTGTGTTAACGATAACACAAAAAAAATAGAAAAAGTGAAGAAAGAGTGAAAAACGAAATAATTTGAGTGCACCTTAAGTGAAATTAAATGAAAATTACTTTCCTTTCAAAACATTTCAAGAATCAGAATATCAGAATGGACACACAACTGAAGAAATATTAATTTGACTAACAAAGTGTTTTTGCTTTCATATTAAAATAAAAATTAAATGAGAACATTTAAATGGAAATACACAATATAAAGTTTGTAAAATTTTTAGAAAATTTTCATCTTACATAAAAGCAAATTTTATGAAATATTTCATATATTCAAAATTTAATGTATACATATATAAAAAAAATTATAAATGTTTAAATATAATTATTTTAAATCAATTATAATTAAATATATATATATTTAATATAATTGTATATATAATATATATTATATATTAGAAATTTTTAAATCATATTAAATACAAATAGATTGACAAAAAAAAGATTGTTGAATAATTATTTAATCTAAATAGATATTTAAAATATTTTTTTTTTTAATTTATTTAATTTTTTATTTAAGCTATCAAGTATTCTGCGCTTTTAAATATTTTTTTTTCGAAATGAAACAAAATGATGAAAATTTAAAAATTTACAAAAATATTCAATTTATATATTTTACTCTGCGTATTTTAAAAAAATATTTTAATCTGTGCCTTCTAAATACAGCACAGCTGTGCCATGTTGAGCTTGATGGCATGATTAATAAAATGAATTTTACTTATTGTTTTAAGAAGCAAATATTTTTTAAACATACAGCAAAACAGATAAGATTTGAGCAGCAACAGACGTGATTTGATTGCGCTTGAAAAACTTTGACTTCAAAATTAAATGAAAGTTTATGTTAAAAAATATTTGCCAAACAAATTAAATTTCTTGTGGCAAAAAGTTGGCAGCCGTCGACGCGTCGACGTTCACATCGTCTGGCTTGGGCGTTGGCATGAGACGCGCAGAGGGAGGCCCACAATTTAATTGTGCGAGCAAGTTTTTTTTTAGAGCTAGAAAAGCACCGCAAAGTATTGAAATTATTTGACAGCAAAAATTATAAAAAATGGGGCTTTAAAACAAGGAAAAAAATATAGAAAGTAAACCAGGCAATAATCAAAAGAAACGAGCTGTAAGGAAAGCAGAAGCGAAAGCGAAAGAAGGTCAAGGTTCTCCATGGCAAAAAAACCCTTAATATCAATATCTTATTAAATATATTGTCTAACAGGAAATGAATTTACTTATCTGCATGATTCAATAAATAAAAAAAAAAAAAAACTCACCACAACTAATAATTTCCACACTTAAGAACAAAAATGATGAATATGTCGAGAGGTACAAGAAAAATAAGCCAAGAGCAAATCAAATCAACGCAAAATTACATGAAATATCTTTTTAGCTTGAATTTTTCTTTTCGTGGTTCTTCCACATACGACAAAATAAAAAAGAAAGAGAGAGAGAGAGGGTGAAAAAAAGTTGAAATCAGCGACATTTATGAGGACGATGACGGAGTACGAAAACTTGCATTGCAGTCACATTCAGACTTGGCACTCAACAAACTGAACGCACTCAAACAATGTCAGACACACACACACACACGCACAGTGAGACACATGCATACACCTACACATTGATACTCTTATACGTGTATAGAGAGTATCTTGCACACATATGCCATGTGCTCATGCAGAAGAATTGTTCTTGAACAAAACTCAATGATGCGCGCCACGAACAACGAGCAAAACAACTAAAAAATAGTATAAAAATCGAACAGGCTGACAGAATGATAGACTATTCAATGCCCTAGAAAAATTATTATATAAAATGAAAACATTCAAGAATTCTTGAGGTAAATATAATAAACAAGTTGACAGAGCTTTGAGATCAATATAAAATTGTTGAAGAATTTACTGAGCTCATTTTTGCTTAAAGTTAAATAAATAAACTGTTTAAAATATATGTTTAAAAAATGTATTAAATTAAATATTTTTTAAAAATAGTTGAATCCTTATTATAAGCTCAATTAACTTTACATATTTTTTTTTTTGACACTAGATTAAATATTTAGATATATATAATAGGATATAATATGTTAAGTATTGAAAATATTTTGGTAAATAATCAATTTTAAAAATATGTAATTGAATTGGTATTAAAAGAGTTTCTGACTGTTTTTTTTTATTATTTTATTTTATATATTTTTTATGTCCTTTTTTTACATACAAAAAAATAATCCAGAATAAATTCGCGCATACCCTACACTCGCACTGAATCACAGGGTATCTGTAAGTGATAGAGAAGGCAACTAAAATTGTGTGCTGCATTTTAGAGAAGTGCAATCGGTCGGTGATTGCGGCAGTTCAGTGTCTATAGAGACACCGAAGTCGTGTGTGTGTGTGTGTGTGTGTGTATGTGTGTGCCAAAAGAACTCATCACTGAAGTGGCAATAACGAGTGTTGACGGTTATATTGAAACACAAACTGTGGCCCACGCTCCCCACGTCTCGTTGCAGTCCTTCAATTTCCAGCCTCGACTTGCATCAAAGGCAGGCCAATTGCTATTGCCACAATTTGTGGCATAGATGCAAAAAAAAAAAAAAAAGAATGAAAAAAAAAAGAAAAGAAAAATAGTAAAACTTTTGGTACCAAGTGCTTTACTCAATGCTCGCGTGTGGTTTATCACGTTACGCTACCAATTTTAATTGGACAACGAAGTTGGTGAGGGAAAAGGCGACTGAGCACTCTCTGAATAGCTCTTATCACTAGCTAAATAATTAATCAAGCCAAAACAAAAGCTTTACCACTCTCTCACTCTCACTCTGCCTCTCTCTCTCTCTCTCTCTCTCTCTCTCTCCCTCTCTCCCTCTCTCTAACTTGGTGTCGACTATCACGCCCAGGAAGTGACAGTTGCGAGGCGAACGTCAACGCGACATCGTGTGAAGCGCCAGTTGATTAATGAGCTGCGATGGCAGCCGCTTAGACCAGCAGCAGCCAGGACCCGGGAGTAGGTCGAGTAGCTGCCACCAGCAATGACGGCGGAGACACAACGGGTTAGAGGTGATATATAAAAACAGCAGGATTTATCAGCTGAGGTGTGCTGTCTTGGCCAACGGTAACTGGGGAAATGAGTTGCTGGTTACGTGACCAAAGCTTCAAGAGATAAGCGACACAGGAATATCTATAGAAAGAGAGAGAGAGAGAGCGAGAGAGGGGAGAAGGCAGCTGTCTCAGGTGCTACTCTGAAGGATTGTCCAAATAGCATTAGGAAGCAGGCTGTCTGAGCTGGGATTTAGCTGTTGGAAACCACTGACAGATCGTTGCTAAATCAGAAATTAAGTTAACAAGGTTCGCCATAGAGGATAAAGCCGTTATTCAGTTTAGTTTAGCTCACTCAATTTAAGTGTGAGCAAAGTTTAAGATAGATGTAGATGAGTTTATATGTTGTTTTATTAGAAATTTTTCAGACTATCCTGACAATTAGATTAAATTGGTATGGAATGGGTGTATTCAATTGAACTAGTGAATCAGCTCATTGATTAGTTCATTTTGATCATTTCTACTTTTCTATTATTCAGACACTCAATCTGCTATGCATTCAAATGTTCATGTCTACTTAAATATACATTCGATATGTTAAGCCATAAAATAAATTCTAAGTTGCTCAAATGAATACTTAATTCGACCGCAAATTTATATCAACATCGAACACTTCATCACATGTATCCCATGCCAATGCATATTGCAAAATTTCATTTCAAATTAATTCCTGTTGCTTTACGGCATTCAATGTTCAGCGAACAACTAAATCTAGTTAGTTAAATTTTCCATTGAAATGGGGCTTAGAGTATGGTATGTATGTAGCATCCTTGAATAAGCATTGCTATCCAACCGACGCACAGACATCAATCACGCAGGATATTCATGGCAACCTAATCAACTCATCAGATGGAGTTCCACACCACATTCCACTTCCTCTACTCAATAGCAACTGACTTCCCCTCCTCTCACTCTCTCTCTCTCTCTCTCTCTCTCTCTCTCTCACTCCCTCGCTCTCTATCATTTTATCAACATCTCTCTATCTCTATCTCTATCTCTACCTCGCTCTCTCTGTCTATTTATCTCTCTATCTCTCGCTGGCCCAGCATAATCGCACGTACCACATGGCGTATGAGAATTTTGTTTTTACACTCGCTAACAAAAATTACGTGTTGAGGGGTTCGACTAAAGCGAAATTAAGCTGCTTCTCTAGCTGTAGTTTTGCGCTATTGCTTTGGCATGCAGTCGAAATTGAAATGCATAACAGATTCGCAGCGAAAACGTTTTGCCACAGCAACAGCAACAGTATAACACCAGCAACAAAACCAACAACAATACCAACACCAGCAACAACAACAACACCAGCAACAACAACATCAGCAAGAATAGAATCAACAACAACAATAATCACTGCCACAAATCAAATCAAATTACAACTCTGCAGAGTAACTGCTACATTTGCGAGTCGCAGTCGCAGTCACAGTCACAGTCACAATCACAGTTCCCAGTTAGCGTGGAGCGCATGATAACTCGTGACACGAAAACTATTAAAAATCATAACTAATGAAAATTTAGCAGAGAAATATTTGAGAAATATAGAAATTTAAAATATTTAAAAAATAAATGTAGAATAATAAAAATAATTAACTATCGTCAAGCTCATATTTAAATAAATGCTATAATAAATAAATAAAATTATAATAAATAAATAAATAGAATATATATGCATATTTATATATTTTCTTACATATTTTATCTGATTGATTGTTTAATTTGCTTTTCAGCAATTTCTACTTACAGACTAATAAATTAATCAATCTAGTTTAAAAGTATATATATATATTCTATTTATTTATTTATTATAATTTTAATAATTTAATAGGTAAAGGTCTCTCAGTCTCAGTCTCAGTCTCCGTCTCAGACTCTTTTTGACTCGTGAGTCGTGACTTGACACGAAACGTTGCACATCTCTAGCTAAAATAGCGAACAATTCAATTTCAATGCAACTCAATTGCAATTGAAATTGAAATTTAATTTTGATAGATTTTTCCAGTATATTTTCGAGCTGCATTTCGCATAAGTTTTTCACTCGATTTTTTGCTAGTATTTTCTGTGTGTGAAATGAGATTTGTGCCACGCCTACGTAGCGAAGAGTTTTTTTTGTAGCAAATGTCTGCGTTTGCATTTTTCAAGCGTACGTGACCCATTTTTTTCTACATCTTTTTTTTTTTTGTATATATGTATCTATTTGATGCATATGTATAAACATATACAGACATTTTTGGAGGCCCTTTTTTTAACGCTCGAATAAGCTAAAAATTGCTCTGCAAATGCAGCTAACGCGTTTTCTAAACACTTGTCCCTCATGCTGTGCCACACACACGCACACATATTCAGCTGGTTGCAATTTGATTTTGTGCCTTGTGCATTGAGCGATAAAACACTCACAGTGGACTCCATCAAAATGTGTCAACGACTCCAATTACAAGTGCGACTCCAATTCCAATTTCAATTCCCATTTCAAGAACAATTTCGAAACTATTTAGAGCTGAATTGCATGCGATCAATCTTTCAATTGAGCTTTAGCACTTGGCGTGACAAATTGCACGACTTGCACTAGTTGAGACTGCATTGAATGCGTTGAAAGGAATTTGCATTTTCTGATGTTATCGATAACGAACAGATTTGCTGACAATAAAAATAGTTTAGTTTACATGTTTAACAACAAATTTGTAGTTAAAAATAAGATAAATATATATATTTTTTTTAAATATTCGTATATGAATAGATTCTTAAAAAAAAAAAAAGATTATTAAAAAGTTTATCAATTTTATATTTATCGATTTGAATTAATTAGCTGAAGAATATATTTTGTTTTCTTAAACGAGTTATCATTAAAAATAAATTCTAGCTAGAGATAAATATATCCAAGTAGAATTCTACTAAGCCGAAACTAAGTGTATAATTTATCGATAATCCATCTATCGATACGTTTAGAATATTATCCGAAATACTTAAATTTGTATTAAAATTTAATTCAAGTTAGAGAGCAACATTTCCATATACAATTCTCCTGTAATTTGTCTAACCTATCGATATACTTTAAAATATCGATTTATCGAATTAATATAAATAATACAAGAAAAATCAAAGTTATATTATATACATTTTCATTTACATATTTTCATAAAAATCAAATCAACTATCAAATTGACTTGATATGAATCGATAATTACCAGAAATCGATAACTAACTCAACTCAGTAAAAAATTTCGATTTAGGAAAACTATTTAAATTGCCATTCAAAGCAATCTACAGTTCGTGTAGCATATCTTAGCGCAAAATGTAATATAGAACACATGGCGTATGCGTAACACGAAAACCTTCAAGTTTATGCAATATTTGCCATATGATTCCAATTTTTTTGATATATTTATATTAAATGTTTTATTTGTATTTCTCGTATATTTTGAATACTCAGATTACTTAGCGCAGAGACTGAAATTAATTAAAGCAAACTGAAACATGACACGCACTCAACTGCATGGCTAATAAGCCCGCAGCCCGTAGTCCGTAGTCCGTAGTCCGTAGTCCGTGCCCCGCAGCTCGCAGTTGCTACTTGGCCATGGTAATTGCCAACGCCTCGGCTTGCCTCGCCTTGTCGAGCACGTGCCAAGCCTCTCTGGGGCCGAGTGGGCGTGACCAGGACACTCCCTGTCAAGCTGAGGCTCAACCTGACTCTGATGTCGGTACAAGCATTATGATGGTATTTACACTTCAGCTGCTGAGGTCTGAGGATTAGAAGGCTCCCAGGACTTTGCCACTCATAAGCTGCACGCAAAAAAGGCTTACGAGCTCGGAACATGTATATGTATATGTATATGGAACTGGAAGTGGAATTAGAACTGGAACTGAAACGTCAGCCTGACCATTACTGACCCACACACTCAGAGACAGAGACAGCTTAAATTCCTTGCTCAGCTTTAAATGCTCTTCTATGCAAATAAATCCAAGTCCAGAACTCCAAAACTCAATTTGCAAAATGCACGGACTGAGGCACCAGCTGCTGCCTGTCCACCATCGAGAATGTCTAACATGTGGCAAGTCGTTGCTGCCACGCCCACAAGCCAAAATCCACCAGCCTCCCGCCCCTCAAAAAAATAGCGACAAATAGCGCCACACAGCTCTATTTTTTTTTTTTTTTTTTTTTTGTTTGCAGCGAGTGAAGGCCAAATGGATGCAGCAGACGTAGTGTGTTAAGGCGAGGGCAGCAGTGTGAGACGATGAGATTAGGAGATGGAGGTAGCTGAAGGCAGTACAGGAGTGAGCATAACGTCATGCTGAGCTATACCAGACCCGAAAAAAAAAAAAACAAACACCTAACGAAATTTTCAATTATTTAAGAGACGCACTCAAATGCTCTAAAAATGTAAGAATAACTAATTTGAGGCGAGTGCAAGGTTTTAAGACTAAGTGCTGTGACAAAAATAAACATAAAATATATTTAAGTATATATGAAATTAATTTATAACAAAAATATATGTCAACACTTTCAAGAATTTCCATGAATTCAAAAATCATTATATTTTCTATAAAGAATGATTAATCCAAATATTCAAAATAAATTAATATTTATCTTATTCAATGTTTATTTATATTTTATAAAAATTTGAAAAATTTTGACTCTCATCTGTAGAAACAAATGTTTTATAGGCCAATGAAAGCGTAATAAATATATTTCTAGTGCTTGTCTAAAAATATATCTCACTCTTTAAACCTATCAAGCTTTTCAGCATAACCGACTAAACGTTAGAGAAACAGTGCGAAATAGTAAAACTAGAATGTCTGAGCTGTGGGCCAGTGTTGTAAAAGAGGTTGAGTTGAAGCTAACTTTTTATTTTTTTGTTGACTGTACTTTTTGTTGTGGTTGTTGGCGGCATATCTGCTCGAAATTCATTTTTCAGCGTGCTGCACACGATGCGCTGCAATTTGGTTAGAATGAGCAGAGAAACAGTGAGACAGACAGAGAGAGAGAGAGAGAGAGAGCGAGAGAAAGCTTGTTGGGAAGAAGAAGACTAAATCGCAGGACCTGGTTTTACGGATGAGCCTTGTGCCTTTGGCGGATGTCCGCAAACGGAAATGTGTTTATTTACGAATGCTGTCACACATATGTGAGTGTATGTGTGTGCGTGTGTGCGTGTGCGTGTATCGGAGTGCGTGCATACTTGGTCGCATATTTTTCGCATGCCAGTCAGATGTTAATATGCAAATCCGGAATACGCAAATCTACGCCAAAAGGAAATTTAATCTTGTGTACGATTTGGGCTGGAGCAAAACCCTCTGTCGATTAGTTTGATGGATGTGTGCAGGATGCCAGACAGAGTCACGTTCTATTACAATATTTAAATGGTGACTGACATGGGTGACACAGTCAGCTGATTGACTTATAAATACCGTGTCATATTTACTTAGTTTAAATATTAACAAAATAATTATGCATTATCCGTTTGCTCATTCGTTATCAAATTCATTACATTAGCATTGTCATTATCACTTCCCATTTTATTTACATTGTCATTGTCATGGTCATTGTCATTGTCATTGTCACTGTCATTGTTATTGTTATTGTTATTATTATTGTCATTGTCATTGTCATTGTCATTGTCATTGTCATAGTCATAGTCATAGTCATAGTCATAGTCATAGTCATAGTCATAGTCATAGTCATAGTCATAGTCATAGTCATAGTCATAGTCATAGTCATAGTCATAGTCATAGTCATAGTCATAGTCATAGTCATAGTCATAGTCATAGTCATTGTCATTGTCATTGTCATTGTCATTGTCATTGTCATTGTCATTGTCATTGTCATTGTCATTGTCATTGTCATTGTCATTGTCATTGTCATTGTCATTGTCATTGCCATTGTCATTGTCATTGTCATTGTCATTGTCATTGTCATTGTCATTGTCATTGTCATTGTCATTGTCATTGTCATTGTCATTGTCATTGTCATTGTCATTGTCATTGTCATTGTCATTGTCATTGTCATTGTCATTGTCATTGTCATTGTCATTGTCATTGTCATTGTCATTGTCATTGTCATTGTCATTGTCATTGTCATTGTCATTGTCATTGTCATTGTCATTGTCATTGTCATTGTCATTGTCATTGTCATTGTCATTGTCATTGTCATTGTCATTGTCATTGTCATTGTCATTGTCATTGTCATTGTCATTGTCATTGTCATTGTCATTGTCATTGTCATTGTCATTGTCATTGTCATTGTCATTGTCATTGTCATTGTCATTGTCATTGTCATTGTCATTGTCATTGTCATTGTCATTGTCATTGTCATTGTCATTGTCATTGTCATTGTCATTGTCATTGTCATTGTCATTGTCATTGTCATTGTCATTGTCATTGTCATTGTCATTGTCATTGTCATTGTCATTGTCATTGTCATTGTCATTGTCATTGTCATTGTCATTGTCATTGTCATTGTCATTGTCATTGTCATTGTCATTGTCATTGTCATTGTCATTGTCATTGTCATTGTCATTGTCATTGTCATTGTCATTGTCATTGTCATTGTCATTGTCATTGTCATTGTCATTGTCATTGTCATTGTCATTGTCATTGTCATTGTCATTGTCATTGTCATTGTCATTGTCATTGTCATTGTCATTGTCATTGTCATTGTCATTGTCATTGTCATTGTCATTGTCATTGTAATTGTCATTGTCATTGTCATTGTCATTGTCATTGTCATTGTCATTGTCATTGTCATTGTTATTGTCATTGTTATTGTCATTGTCATTATCCTTACTAATAGTAATTGATATCAACCACGACAAGGATTTAAACTCAATTTCGAACCAATAACCCGCTTTTGAAACACTTAATCAAAGCTCTATTGCAAACATATCTAATCGATTAATTATACAGCAAGTGTATAAGCCTCAAATGGGATATTAATATCATCTTGATTGAATGCGCATGAGAAACTGCGTAACTAAATTTGCTTATGCAACATCCCAAACCCCTCACCTAATCCGCTTTATAGCCCGCTCTGCCTGGCTACTGTATGTTTGTAGCCATTTTGTCGAGGCGTCCGTTGAGTGACATTTTGTGGTCAGTTGATGGACACTCTGAGCACTGGACCCAAAGCTGCCCTTTCCAAAAAAAAAAAAAAAAACACACACACACACACACAAAAATGTCAGAGCAGGACTTTAGGGTCAATGGGGTTTAACAGCGGTTGCGACTAGGCAGAGCATAGAGGGATAGGGGCATCTAGTTGACTAGCGTGTGGTGCACAAGTTTGTCAACATGAGGCAAATATTTGCAGGCATAGACTTTTGACTGGATGTTGTTATTGGTCTTGCTGTTGGCTTGAACTCGCTTGCTGACCAACGACAACAGCAACGACAACAACAATAACAACAACAACAACTGCAACAATTGGTCACGATCACTTTGGTTTTATTGTTTTTTCTGTGCTTCATTTCGATGTCATTGGATGTGTGTTGGGTGTGCGTGTGTTGATTAGACGTGACTAATGGGTCGTTAAGCGTGTGCTCCACACAGACCAAAGACGTTAAGAGCCACAGTAAAACTGTAGGAAAGGCTCAGGGACATGCTCTTGACACAAGTGAACGCAGAGTAAATAGAGGAAAGAAATACTTGCTCAGTAAACATAAATATATAAATAAGTAGATAAGCTCCAACGTTAACTGATGCTTACAAAATATATAAATATATAATATAGATAAATTAAAGAATATACATTTATATTTATACATAGCTCAGTTAAATTCCATCGATTTAAGCTCTTCAATTTATCAACTCATTCACCTGCCTGACTCAATCAGCACTTGACATTTCTGAACTCACCTGCAATGAGAAGAATGCAAAAAATACAAATTACAATTTAGTCAAATATTTGGCAAAGCTGATTTCTTATAGATAAACCCAACCATCACCTTTGTCATTTTGTAGCTGGGGCCAATGCACGGATTAGCACTCGCTGTCATTTGCATATGACATCATCGCACGGCAACAGCAAAAAAAAAAAAACAAAAAAACAAAAAATAAAAAATAACAAAACAAAAAACTTTTGCGCAAAACAAACAAAACTCGGAATGCAAGAGCAACAAAAATAAGAAATAAAATAAAAAACAAGTAAACAACAACAGCAACAATAATCATTTACTGAGCTAACATGAAACATGCAAAAATAGTTGCAACAGCTGCGAATGACAAATATAAAATACTCTTTTCACAATAATTAATTTTGCTTAGAATTGAACTAGGATCATACATCAAGGCTTTATTTTTTTGGAACGTCATTTAGTTAGCTAACTATAAATCAAATGTTATTTCGAGAAATATTTAAGAAGAGATTTGTAAGATTTGTAAAAATATGAATCTTTGTGAGATGCAGGATTTAATTATATTTCAATTATTTCAAATATTTTAGTAGGAAAATTAAAATAAATATTAAAGGCAGATACCTTTAAAATTCTTTAAATTGTTACATTGTATTTCTATCAATATTTCTTTTATTCACCATGAATGCATTATTTTTTTTAAATACTTTAGATCTAACGAAGTCATAAAAATAAAATAAATATTAGCAACTTTTACTCCGCAAACATTTTTTTACTATTTAAATTAAAAAACAAAATTTAAAAAAGAGTTTATTTTTTATTCGGCTAAAACAAATTATTTTAAATTAAAATAAAATTGTAAAAATTAAATTAAAACTATTAAAATATAATATAATATAATA
Organism: Drosophila stalkeri; assembly: GCA_035047405.1. Classification (NCBI taxonomy): domain Eukaryota; kingdom Metazoa; phylum Arthropoda; class Insecta; order Diptera; family Drosophilidae; genus Drosophila; species Drosophila stalkeri. The sequence goes on along the minus strand of JAWNPR010000039.1, from coordinate 4,574,991 downwards.
GAACATGGTAAATTAAATTAACTTTTAATTTATTTTGTTTATAATTCATATTAAATAACTCTTGTTATTCACAATTTCTCAATCACTTTTCCTCAAGTTCTACCGCAGCAACCGCGCTCAATCTAATCATTTCATGGCATTTCCTCTCTCTTTATCTCTTTTAATTTTACAAAATTCTTTCTCTATCAAATTTCGTGACTAAATTCAACAGCCCCACGCCGCAAGGGTATACACAACAAGCAGAAGAAACAGAAACTATAAGAGTTGTCAGCTGGGAGTCTGCTGGCAGTCAAATGATTTGCAACTCTGTGCAAATTTATTTGCCAGCCTCTCCGCCAGCCTCCACAGTTGTGTTATTAGTTGGCAGTTGGCCGCAGCTAACTCGAACTCGAATGCGACGGGCACGAGCACATCATAATTTCAAGAGTCTTGCCCCAAGAGCTAGCCAGACCGACAGCAATTGCAACTGCAACTGCCACGGGTTGCAACTGCAGAAAAAAACAACTCTTTTTTTTTTCTTGCTGATGATGAGATTTTTGTCTGGCATTGCGATTTGCTGAAGTTTTGCATTTCGATTTGGCGATCTGACATTGATAAAGTGATTAACAATGCGTCTCTCGATATCGTTTAGCTGATGAGTTGCCCAAGGGTCACGGCACAGCAGGTGCTGCACCTTCGACTCCCCCGTTCCATGGGAATTATTAATTGGCTAAAAATGGAAATTGAACGAAGGGCGAGCAGCTGACTCATAGAGCGTGCAGCCATAGGGCAATCATATATCTGAAGTTTTATATTCAATATAGGCTCTAACCACAAATAACTCTTCGTTTATTAGCGCTAATTATTGACCTATCTCAATGCCAACTTCATTGATGCACATTAGCATTAGCTGACGATTAGGCTACTTGAAAGACCTTTGAATTATGAGCTCTCATCAACAAAAATAGTTTTTTTGTTTTGTTTGAGCAATTATTGATTGTGTTGAGTCGTTAATTATGATAATGATAACACAAGTCAATCAAAGCCAAAACTTATAAAAAGTTTTATATATGTATATTAGGCATACAAGGTTTAGGAATGAAGTTAGATAGATAGATAGATAAATAAATTATTGTTCTATTATAATAGGTGCAATCTATAATGTATATGGATACGCATATATTCTTACGTATTATATCTAATAAGGTGGAAAATTCTGATTTTATAAATTTTTATTATAATAATATTTTTATCAAACTGTCTCTTTATTTCCATAATATATTTTTATATATAAAAAAATAAAATAAAAAATTAATAAAAATATTTTTTGTTTTACATATTAAAAATGTTTTAATTAAAATTATTATTAAACTTTAATTATCAGTTTAAATCAATAAACTTAGTAAAAATGTCAATGTAACTTTCTTGATAATAATTCTCCAAAACTTTACCAAAAACTTTTCCTTAAGCAAAGTTTCTACTAATCTGCCTAACCTGCTCCTACAAAATCTCATAATTTCCCTCAATTTTTAATCTATTTATAGCAGACTTATTTTGCCCTGACCACCCTGGAAATTATGAATCACCAAAATGAATGCGTCTGTCTCTTAAGTAGTTTACGTTGAAATCTTTGGGTAATATATTAATAGATTTGGCCTTGGCTCTGTTTCACTGCTGCTCAGGCGAGAAAGCGTGCGCACACTTGCACAAACATACACACACGGACACACCGTAAATCATTTGAACAAGTTCCAGTTGAGTGGAACTTGTGATGTCATGGACACTGAAATATTCAAGCGGCATATCTTTTAGAAAAAGTTCTGCATATCGAGAGTTGATGAAATTTCAATGTAATAAAAAATAATAAAAAAAAAATTATGAAAAGCGAAAGCAGCTAAGTCTCAAGTGCTCAATACATACACAAACACGCACATGGACGCACATTTGGTGTGCCGTTATAAGTCAAAAAATACGAAATACCAAAGAAAAACACCTTTCGGCTGGCTCAGTGTCAAAGTGTTTTGTTTCAATCAATAAAAATTGAAATTGAATTGTGTAAGAAATGCTTGAACGTCGTGCTTGTTGCTGGGGCAATCAAAACGTCCAAAAAAAATGATATATTGATGAAATTTTTATTGATGCATTGTGTGCGCATCTGAAAACGCATCGACAAGCCCCTCATGCATAATGCAAAACGTTGCAACTTGAGACGTTCAAAATTTCTAATTCAATTCCCCATGTCTGGACACACATTTCGAAAGAGGAAAACTTTGAGAAGCTAACGACACGACGGCAACTTGAACATTTGAAGAGCTCTGTCACAGACAAATGGTCGGCAGACGACAGCTCAGCTACTGGGCTTTTATCGGCTCTTTCTTTGTGCCAATCGAGTGCCAATCGAGTCAATCGAATCAATTAGACGATTTATTGATGCCCCGCTGGCATTGGCATTCATTGGTAAAGCGCTTCGTATATCATTAATTTTGACACTGCTTGAGATTTATGTGCACTCTGTCAGTTAAGCTATCGATTACTTATCGATAAGTAAGTGACATATGATAGTTACAGCTTTTTAATTGCGGCAATTAGAATTTCCTTTTTAATACATTTAGAAAATTACTTTTGATATTGTATTAGCCATAATTTTTATCGATAACATATCGATTGTTTGTAGACATGTGACATGTGATTGCAACTGTTAAATCATCCTTTATTATATATTTGTGAAATTCCAATAGGCCACATCAAGTATCTATAACCCATCGATTACTTTAACTTTAATTGAGATCAATATTCAATTTATAATTATCGACAATCGAATATTTGACATCAAATTACTTGATTCGCTTGCAATATCTATAATTGATGCACTTTCTATACCAATATTGGCAATCAACTCAATTCACATCAATCGATATGTACTTTCTATAATTTATCGATTAGCTATTGACATTTGTTGCATTCAGTTCACTTATTGAGCCATCAAGCTGCAACGGAACTAATTGAATAGCTCATTCGAGTAAATGCAAATTTCAAATGCAGACCTCCCCAAAATGTGCATTAGAGACGGCGCCCGCATCGCAAAGCTCGCACATTTAGCTAAGTGCAATGTTGATCTTGCTGGTGGAAAGAGTTATGCTTATTGATTTACCTGTCAAATGCGCTTTGCCAGTCATTTGCATAACACTCGCTACCCCAGTTTCCCCACACTTCTCTATCTTTTTTTTTTTTTTATTTCTCATTTTCGGTGCAAACTGAGCCAATCTGAGTGCTGCGTCAACTCTGCATGTCAATGGCCAAACGCATAGTGGGCGCACACTCGAAATGGGTGTGACCATATGTCAAATGGATATAAATATTGAAATGCATTCATATGCTGAGGGTTCGAGCCCGTTAGAAGTGGAATGAGCGCAAGTCCAATTTTAATCAAATTTATAACGAAAATACAATGTTAATGCTAGCTGCATACATAAATATATGTATATATTTTTGTCTGGCTTTCATATAAATAATGACAGTTCTTTAATAATAAATATGTTTTCTATCTTGTTGATATATTTACTGTCCATTCTTGAGATTTTGAAGTCAAAATAATTTGGTATCTTATTTATGGAATTCTTCATAAGAAATATTATGAATTGAATATTATATGACATTTTTAATATGTAATAAATATTTTTTATTATTTTTTTAGAATATATATTTTCATTAGAAAAAGATATATTGTTAATATACAAATTTTAGGCATATGTATAAAATATTTTTACCAAAATATAAAAAATAAATTTAAAGTTATCTATAGCAATTTTTTTTTATAATTAAAATATTTGTACCAAAATATTAAAAATAAAAATAAATTAAAAGTTGTCTAAACTAATTATTTCTTTTTTTATAAAATATTTTTTTTGATTGGGTTAGAAACAAAAGAACTAATGCAAGATATTTTTAATTAATTGCCTACAAACAAAAAACCTATTGCCAGATAATTTTAATTAATTATCTACATTTTAAAATTAAATTTAAATTAAATTTTTTATTCAAAAACACGCCATTATTTTTTTTATTTTTATTTTTTTCACAAAAATTGATTTGTATCCCAAATTTATTTTACTCTTTAAAAATATTATGCATAATTATAATAATAATAAATAAATGAAAGCTATATTGAGTTTGTTAAAATTCATATATAGTATGTGTAGCAATTTAATTTTGCAGCTCAGAGGTGCAGCAATCGTGCAAAAACAACATTGTATTAATTTGAATTAAGATACTTTTATATCTCAAAGGTATATTAGTAAATAAAATATGCAATAGCAAATATTTCAGCCAAGATATATTAATGATTTATTGGTAGCAATAATTTCACATTTATTTGAATAAAGATACTTTTGTATCTTAAAGAGTAAGAAATAATTCCAAGTCTATTATAGTACATATATTTCAATTAAGATACTTTTGTATCTCAAAACAAAATTAATGTAATGTATTTATAATTTCACATATATTTTAGCTCAAGATACTTTTATATCTCACATTAGTTTGGCATTTATAAACGAGATACACAACCACGGTGCAGATACACGTATGTATATGTATATATATGCAACTAGGTGACACTTGTCATACACAGTGTGACACACTCTAGCGCACACACACACACACACACATGCTGACATAGACACTTAGAGAGTTGGGTGGGTGTGTTTTTTGGGTTCTCTGGTTGCCCGTTTTGCGTGTCACGTTGTTGTCAGCGTCTAATCGGGGCTTTTACTTTATATAATGGCATCGCAATTTGGTGTGACTCTTTGACACACAAACCAGTCAAAGCAGACAGACACACACACACACACACACACACACATACACTCACTTGGATATGTATGTCGAGTGGGCAAGATTTATGTTAAATTTTTAATGATCAGAATAAAAAGACGTTGAGACCTTTTGGCCCTGAGCCAATGCATCAATATTGCATATAGAGACATGGACAACCTATGACCTTTTTGTTAAAAGATAATATCCGAAGCACCCAACAACAGGTGCAATAAAGTTGCCAACAACAATTTCAGGTAAATATTTATGCCACAGCAGGTGACATTCGACTAGGGTCAATAGTAAGAGAGGGCGACTGATAGGGTCTGCATTTGATTGATGTCTCTACAAAACAATTCAATTGACGTTTGCAGGTTTGATTTATGCTCTACGCTTGATAAATTAGAATACAATAGCAATAGCCACAGCAACAGCAACCAAGCCATAGCAACAACATCTAACACATAGCTATTTACAACTCGACTATTTACTCTCAATACAGTTTAACAGTTGATTGGCTTTGGTTCGGCTTTGGCGCTTGTCTATTTGGGCTTCATTAAATTCGTGGAATATTTTCGACTGACCCCCAACAACAGCAACAGCAACAGCAACAGCCGCAACAGCAACAACAGCAACAGTTGTTGTTACAATTTTGACTTTTTGGCATTAGCGGAAACGGGCAGGGCCCGTGTTGCTGGGGGAATGGGCATTGAGCATGGCTGACATTGCGAAATGAACCACAGCAACAGCAATAGCAATAGCAACAACAGCAACAGCAATAGCAACAACAACAGCATTTAGCCACTCACGCACACATATTGCGTTTGCTGTCATGATTTATTGTTTGGGTCTTTTGACAGGCCGTATTATTATTTTCCACTCGCTTGTCTCTTGTCGCCTGTCATTTGTCGCCTTTGTTTTGTTCTTGTATGCATGTGAGTTGCTTCGTGCTGCGCCTAAAACTTGAAAGTTGATTAGATAGGAGAGCAAATGTCTAAACTTAATTTGAGCTGCGTTTTAGTTGCTTTGGAAACTTTGATCTTTAAATTGGCAATTTCATAAGAATTTTAATACTAAAAATCTTTTATATTTAGTATGTAAAACAAAAAAGCTGCATAGAAACATGATTTTTCACTTTGAACTTTATTAGCCGCAATTGAAAATTCATTTTATATATTTTACAATACTCTAGAGAAGACGAAGGTAAAATGAATGAGTAAAATCGAATACTAGCGCAATATATGTTGAATTTTACTAAAGGAGACAAACTCTAGGTAGAGCTTATAGAGCTTAAAGAAGAAAGAAAGACAAAGCTGAGCTGAGCTGAAGCTCTGAGCTACAGTCGAGTTTGTAGATCTAGACTCTCCAACAGTAGAGTCAAAAGTCGCCATGACAGTACGTAAAGTCCTTGCAAAGCCATCTGTGAACTTTGACAAAATCCCTACGCCGAAGCAAGGTAAAGCTTTTGTGACTTGAGAAAATCAACTTACAGAGAAGTCGTCGAGCAGCATAGAAAGAAGCTTTGTTGCCGCAAGACTCAGTGTGAAGAAGATAAATCTATAAATGCTATCTATATATTGCTCTAGGCTACATAGTACATCTCTCTATCTAATAAAAATTCACTTTAATCATGATTATTCATGTTTATCAAAAACACCTACATATGCTGAATAAAACTGCCAAATTTACAGAGCAATTGCAATGGGTGATGCAAAGCAAATTTTGCACTACTGCAAAATGTGGATATGAGAAAAAATTAACTTAACACAAACTGTCCTCGATGTCAAAGAAGTAACCATAATGCGGCAAATGTGGACAAAGGACAAAGATGCCTGGAACAGAATGTGTGTCTTAGTCGTGAAGGTATTGCGGCGGAAAAATTAGAGTCTCGAGGCAAGAACACTGAGGACAGTAAACATATGAGGGCCTCAACTGAAAGATAATGCGGGTTGACGCTGAGCTAAAAGGAGAAGAATTTCAGTCGCCAAGTAAAAGAAGTTCAACAAGCAGCCAGTCACAGTGACGACATGGCTGTTAAAGAGAATAAAGCAATAGTTCCCCTAAAAAAAAATCATTAGCATTAGCATTAGTTTAATCATTATTAGTTCTTAATCACTCTATGCTCTTTAGAATAACTTGAATTTTAAATTATAATCTAATCTAAGCAATTATTATTTTAAGCAGCAGAAGTTGGACTTGGATTTTTTTTGTTTTTTTTGAGCGCAGAAGTTACGTTCTCCCTATGATCGCTTTTCATATGCTTGATCTCCTATCTGCTACATGAGCGCTTGCTTAAGTTAATCTTTGAATTGATGATACAAGAAAAATATAACAAAAATAAATAAAATCAAAACGAAAGCTGTGAGCTAGCACCTGTGTTCCCTAGTGCGTAAATTCTATAAGGAGCATCAATATACAAATAAAAAAATAAAAAAATAAAAAAAAAATAAATAAATATTATTAAATTAATATAAATACAATAATCATTTTTATTTTAATTAAAAAAAAATTGTAATTCCAAAATAAAATATTATTATAATCGTTTATAAACATTTAATTACTCACTTTACTATATTTAAATTCAAGATCAATGGTAATTTTTATCATAATTGTTTTTTAACATTTCATTACTCTTTTATAAATAAATTCAAGATCAATGAAAATAACAATGAAAGTAACATTTTATTACTCTTTTCAATATGTCTCAATTCAAGCTCAATCATAATGATAATTATTATTTTTTAATAACATATTTTGTTAAATATATTTGAAGGCTTTAACTTCAATAAATATTGTCACATTCTAAATAATATTTTAAAATATAATCTTATTCACAGTTATATAGCATTTTCCAGTCTCCTTTCTCTTTAATCACTCAACAAATTAGAAAATTAAATAAATAAAATGTTGGTCAACAATTTTCCACACTTCTCGCTCAATCACACATACTAGATACAATGTCTATCAAAGAAAGTTAAATGGCTCTGTCAAAAGCCTAACCAATATATCAGACTATCATCTATCGATCAAGGCATGAAGTGCGTCTAAAAGGTGTTAATGTTTCCCACTACCAAAAGAGAAAACTACGCACGCACTTTAAACATATATCTAAAATGAAATAAAGAAACGACGACACCTCAGTTCCAGCTGGCTGAGTCACGTAATATATATATTTTTTTCTCTCTATTTATTTATTTATGCCACAGTTGATTGAATCTTATGTCATTGCCACGTGATCGTCAAGCAAATAAAAAAAAAAAAAGTTCTAACTATAATTCGGTTACCTTGACCCCAATGCAAACCAGAAATACCGAGAGCCGAAATTCGAAAATCTAAACATCAAAAACCCTAAAGCATTCCATTGAAACGCATCATTAGCTTGGCACAATCACAAAGTCGGCATCAACTAAGCCTGTTCCCATCAAATGCAAACTGACATGAATGCAAGCGCATGCATTTAGCAACAGATACGCGCAGATACAAAAGATACAAAAGATACATATCAATTTCTTGGCACTGACAAACTGTTTGCTGTCAGATTAAACTTACACACTGTCAACGCGAGCTTTGCATAGATATACATATATATTTCTGTGGAATAACATATATATATATATATGTATATATATATATATATATATATGTATATATATGTATAATGATTTATAAAGTGATGAAGCAGCCGCAAAAGATTTTGCGGCGTTCCAAGAATTTACTTGAGCACATGTGAGGGCGCTGCTGCTGTTGTTGCTGTTGTTGTTGCTGTTGTTGCTCTTATTGCTGGCTTGTCTTTAGCTGAAGTTGAAGTGCTTGGCTAATAAAGTCATCGATGCCAAGCTCTGCCTGCCAACCAGCAGTGGCAACAGCAGCCGCAGGCTTTGCCAATTAGTTGAGAGAGAATTTATATTGCTTTTCCTTTTTTTTTTCTTTCTTAATTTTATTTTAAGCGCGCAAATAATTTAGTCGAAAATTTATATTAGAAGCAGCCATAAATTATGGCCACACAGCGCACTGTGTGGAGACAATAAGCCAACGCTGTGCAATTGAAATTGCTGAAAATTGCGCTTGGCCTTATTTATATGACAGTTGCAAAGGGTCAGCGCCAGTTATATAAAGCAGTTGCTGCTGATGTTGCTGCTGCGCCAGCTGCAACTATTGCTAATGAAAGCGAGCTAAAGTGAAGCGAAAAAAAAGTAAATGGAATGCTTAATAGAAGCTGTAGAAAATACTTTTGCTAATGTCAACAGCAGTCGCAGCAGCAGCAGAAGCAGCAGCAGCATGAGCTAACACAGCAGCAACATGCAACAGCAACATGCGAATGCAACATGCAAGAGCTAGTTCCATAATATTCCAAGCCAAGTTACAACGAAGCAGTTAAAAGCAGCAAAAACAGCAGCACGCAACAGCAGCAACAACTGGCCAAACAGCAACAGCAACAACAGCAACAGCAACAACAGCAACAGCAACAACAGCAACAGCAACAGCAACAGCAACAGCAACAACAGCAACGACAGCAATAAGATATGTATTATAAGCAGCTGTTGGCTCGTGTTAATGTAGTTGTTGTTATTAAAGTCTCCCTTTGTATAGCTCAAGGTCAATGCAGACGAAGTTGTTGCTGTTGCTGTTGCTGCTGCTGCTGTTGTCGGCGCTGCTATTGCTGCTGCTTCTTTTGCGTGTTTCGTTAGACGCTCTGCGGTTGGTTTTCATTTCACTTTGAGCCGCTTTGCGAATTGAAGTGAAGACTAAGCGCAGTTTAGCCTGCAGCTTCTGCTTGTTTTTTTTTGTTTGTGTTGCTGCAAATACATTTGCTAAAAGGCAGCATAGCAAACAGCAGGCGGGCCAACTACATAGACATGGCGAAATGCATACAAAAGGCAGTTAAAAGCTTATGAACACAGCAGGATGCGAGAGTTGCTACAAATGCGAGCATGATAGAGCTACAACAGCAACAACTGCCATTGCAACAGCAACAGCAACAAAAACAATCAAATCGGTTGTTGTTAAACTGACAGCACAGCGTGGGCATGGCACACGGCTGCGGCGGGGGGCCTGGCTATCAAGGGTGTGTGCGTGTGTGTGCGTGTGTGTAAATAAAGCTGTTTGTAAAGGTCAAAGTAGGAGCAAAAGATGTCGAGATCAACCATAGAAGCGGCAGCAACAGCGGAAGGCTAGATAACAGCAACAGCAACAGCAGCAACAACAGCAGCAGCAACAGCAATAATAACAACAGCAATAGCACCTACAGCAGCGAAAGCGGAAGGCAAGATAACAGCAACAGCAGCAGCAACAACAGCAGCAGCAGCAATGACAGCAACAGCAGCAGCAACAATAACTTCAGCAACAACATCAGCAACAACAACAACATCAGCAACAACAACAACATCAGCAACAAGAACAACATCAGCAACAACAACAACATCAGCAACAACAACAACATCAGCAACATCTATCTCCATCACAACAGCAATCAAATTTTTAATGCATCCAGCAACAATTGTTATTGTAACGACAACATTTGAATAGCAATTTAAATGCATTGCAAAAATTTTAACAAATATTTTGCTTACATTCGATATATATTTGCTTTTCACACATACACATTTATATATTTATATACATACATATGTATGTATATATATTCTGACAGCTAAAACCCAAAAATGTGAAAAATGTTTTGCGAATTGAAACATTTATTTTGGTTTATATGCATATGTTGCTGATTGCCAGGTAAGCCTGCATAGCAACACCAACAGCAACAGCAACAACAACAATAGCTTCTGTCAAAGCAGTTTAAAGGCTTAAGCGTGCGCTTTCGATGCAACATTTGACAAAATGCAAAATAAGCCGATTCTTTCAATACACTAAAAGAAATGCTCCAATGAATATATGATGTTAGATTTTGTGGCTTCGCAATATATGACAATAGGTATAACGAGTGAGTTCTTTGATTGGGGTTAGGTTTCTGGCTAAGAACAGTAAAGAGCTTATGGCGGAATCAATGTCATACAAATTAAGCAAAACTTTAATAGTAATAGCTCAAAAGATTATTGCTATTATTATATTATTAATACAATTAAAAATTATTATTTATTTGACTTATTTTATTTATTTAATTATTATTATTATTATTATTTTTTTGTTTTTTGCTTTATATATAGAATAAATAGAATTGTTAATAATATCTCAACGAAAATTCCCCTAAAAATTACTGACAAAAACAAAACAAATAATAATAATAATAATAATAATAATATAAAATAAAAAGAGCACATCTTTAAATGTAAAAATTTCTTTCAATTCGTTGTAAATTAATTTCTATATATTGCACTGAACCGTTATATTATAGCATTAAATGTTATTTTCACAAATTTACATGATAGTTTAGTCATTCAACAAATTTTATAATATTAATTCAATTTATAATATAAATATATTATAATATTTTATAAATAATATAAAATATGTATTATTTTATAAATATATTATAAATAATCTTTATTAGTTTAAAACGTAGAAATTATATAATACATATATATTATATTTTTATTATTTTTATTTTAAAATTTTACTTTTTATGCCTTTAAGTTAGAGTATTTCTTCTTTGTCACAAATGTTTTTCATGTCTTATCAACAAATCTCAATGCTACATATTTTATTTCCTTCCTGAATGAATGCAACTGAATTCTATGATTTTTAAAAAATATTTTTATTTAGATAAAACTGAATTTTTTTAAAATATTTTAAATTGAAATTAAAATACTAAAAAAAATAAAGCGAAATGATAGTAAATCAAATTTGATGAGAAATTTGATTTTCATTCATTTTATTTCATTTTTTGCCCACATATATGCTGATTATTTTCTTAATTAACATTGTTTAATTGTTAAACTAATTGCAATTTACAGCGCTTTGAAGTTAACTAAAAAAAAAAATGGTGTTTTAAAAATCAGTTGTGAATATAACGTATACGCTCAGATTAACCGCATTTGAAGCGTTAATGAACAGAAACTGCACAAAATGCAAGCAATTAAAGTAACTAGCAACGATTAAGTGTGCAATGATAGACCAAACGATACCCTGTACATAAATATATTATGTATGAATTGTATGAAAATGTGATGAACTAAAGTTGATCTTGTTAGATAGGTAAGTAATATGTGATATTTGTGAGATAATAGAAGTGATGGATCAAAGGTTATCCTGCAATATGCTATATATATTGTAAACAAATGTGAAGAGCTTCAGTTGGTCTCATCTTTATAATTTTCTGCAGCTGCTGCCTGTCCACTCCAACTACCCCATTCTTCCATATACTTCTAGGGCATGCTGTATGTTAAAAAATGCTTTACCAACTTTGCAATTAAGTGCAACAGCAACAACAGCAACAACAACAACAACAAGAACCGCAATGAGAGTAACATGCAAATAATGCATTATGTAAACATCGAGCAACATTTTACGAGTGGCTGCGGCTGCCACTGCTGCTGCTGCTGCTGCTGCTGCTGCTGCTGCTGCTGCTGCTGGTGCTATTGCTGCTGCTGCTGCTGCTGCTGCTGCTGCTGCTGCTGCTGCTGCTGGTGCTATTGCTGCTGCTGCTGCTGCTGCTGCTGCTGCTATTGCTACTGGCACACAGTCAGTCTGGGCAGGAAACAATAGCGCCACGGCGTCATACGCAGACATATGTAAATAACTGTGTCACAGAGCACGAGAAAGCAAAGCAGGGCGAGCGAGCCGAGGATAACTTGTCAACTTGAATGGCTCAGCGCCAATTTTCACCTGTCGCAAGAGGCGGCACGCTCTTTGTTGCTCTTCTTCCTTTAGCTGCTGCTGTTGCTGATATTTCTCAAAGAGCAACACCCACACACACACGCACGCACTACAATTATTATTGTTGCAGCTGTTTTTATATATATATATATATCCCGACAGCTGTTGATGTTCTTGTTGTTGTTGCTGTCTGTTTATTTTGTTATTTACAATTTTTTTTTCTCTCTTTTTCGTTTCAAGTTGATTTTTTAATTTTTTTTGCTGTTGTGTATTTCAACAGTAATTATATGATAATTATGAATGTATTTTCGCACGTATTTACACAAGGCATTTAAATGTTGTAAGTGGCCAAGTGGCCAAGTGGCAAAGTGGCAATTGGCAGCTATCTGGCTAAAGCAATTTGTCAGTGACAATTGACGCAATATTTTTATGACAAATTAAGCGAACATAATGAAAATGAATTAATATTTAAATATACAAATATTTGGCACTTGCTTCAAAGAATTTGAGCGTGGGCTTAACATTTATTTAAAAGTATATGTCATTTACTTTTTTAATTGAAATTAATTACAAATTTATTAAAAATAAATATTTAAATATATAAATTTTTGGCACTTACATTTGCTTGAGCTTTACAATTATTTAAATGTATAAATAAAATATATTTTTAAAATAAAATAAAAAACAAATACCAATTTTTTTAAATTTGTAAAATTACTTAATTATTAATAATAAAAAAAAAACAAATTTTTAACATTATTAAAATTAAATATTAATTAATTAAAAAAAAAAATTTCCATTGAGAATTTTTTCTTTTTTTATTTAAAAATTATATTTTATTTATTTATTTCAAAGAATTTCCATTTGCTTAACATATATCAAAATATATATTTTTTTTTTATTTTTATTATATAAACTTTATATATATATATATTATTTTTCCATTTCTTTGCATCAACTCGCAAAGTGCGCCCATGTAAAAGGCCGCTAGACAAATCTCGTATTACTTTTTCTTCTTTACTCAGCTAGCTATTAAGACCACGCCCCTTTCGCTTTTAATACGTCTTCTTGGTGCACAATTATTTGCTTGAGCGTTAATTAAATGTGTCCTGCGCAATTAGGAAAAGGTGTGTGCCCTAGAAAACGAAGGGGGAAGTGCAACAAAACGATAAAGCAAATGCAAGTGGAAATGGAAATGGAAATGGAAAGAAAAATGAAAATAAAAATGAAAAATTTGAGCGAAATGCGCCACGAAATGCAATTAAAAGCTGACAAAACAAAAGCTATGCAAAAAAAAAAAAAAAAACTCAAATTAAATGCAACAAATTGTTGCCATTGCTGCGGTTCACATAGTTGTTGCTGTTGCTGTTGTTGTTGCTGTTGCTGTTGCTGCTGCCGCTGCTATTGCTGGTTTCAATTAGCCAGCCACAATGGGCGCTGGTTTGGTCGGGCGATTGGATAAACAATTGGACAAACTGGTTCAGAAATCAGAAAAAGCGGCATTGGCCCTTTAACAAAAATTCTGTAAATATTTAACAAACGGCACAAAGCCAATTGGTGTTGATGCTGTTGTTGTTGCTGTTGCTGTTGCTGTCAGTGTGTTGCTACTGTTGCTATTGGCACAGCCAAAACACAAACGATATTAGCCATGGTCAGTGCACGAGTCGAGTGGTATCGAATCTGTATTTACCAAAACATGCAAGTGTTGTAGCACATTAATGGAGTACACTGAGAGAAATTTGAGAGAATTGTATACAGTTTTTGTAACAGCTACGGGTGGCAGGATCAATGATCAATTCAAAATTGAACAATAATTCTAGTATAATTATATATATTATTGCAATACAAATAATAATAAATTATACTGATTAAAACTGTGTAACATTCATGACTAACTGATTGACTATCAGTAGTGTAGATTAAAAGATTATTAGAGCACACAGAGAACAATTTTAGAGTATATATAAAAAATTTGTATATAAATAAATATTTGTAGTGCTTCGAGTGAATAATGCTTAGTGCTTCGATTGAACTTTAATTAAAAGTTGTCCAATAAAATTTAATAGCTGTGAAGATCTTAGAAATACACTGAGAAAAACGTAATGAACATGATTGATAAATTGACCGACTATTGAGCTAAATGCTAAATGAGTTTGATTGATTGAAGATCAACGTAAAACTGAATTCAGAATAAAACTTTGATTATCTAAATTTCTTTTATAATTTATAAAAAAATATTTTTGTATTTAAGAATAATAATAATAATAATAATTATAATAATAATAATAATACTAATTATTATTATTATTATTTTTATTTTTATTTTTATTTTTATTTTTTTCTATCAATCGCACTATAATATCGAATAGTATTGCAAAAAAAAAAAAAATTAATAATATTAAATAAATAATAAAAATAAAATACAAAATTCCCCAGAATTTTATGACTTAAGTAAAATACCATTACAAAACTTCATTAAAGCTTGTAGTTGATATTATTAAGACAAATAAAATTCAAATTGTATTAGGCGAATAAGAAAGGAATAATTTTAAAGTAAAAAAAATGTATGTATAAGAAACTTGAAAATTAAAAAAAAAAAATTTTTTAAAAATTTGTTTTAAATTTAAAAAAAATCAAAAAAAGAAAAAACAAAATATATTCGTGTAAATTCATATATACAAATATTTCTATTTTAGTAAACAACAATTTTTATAGTAAACGTTGAGTTCACTTCTCAAACAACCACCGTAAATAATTTTAAGCTACATTTCTAGCGTGACTCAGCGCGTTTTATAGTCTTTTTTACAGTGTAATTATTGAATGTGTGTGTGTGTGTGTGCGTGTGTGTGTATCTGTATGCTTCTCTGATTTGATTTGTTTGTCTGCCCGTTTTGTTTGTGTTTGTCTAGCTGGTTGACCAGTGTCGGCTACCAACCCAATTTGTGGTCCATTTTGAGTCTGTCGCTGACTTATCTCGCTACGCTGCGTTATAACAATGTCTAATGACATCATGACAATAAAAAAAACATGTGTTTACATATACATATAATGGAATGGGCGCAATGCCAAAACTTACCTCATTATCAATGCCGGCAACGGCTCGGCTTCTTATCAGTGGCAAATTTCTATTTCTGTTGCTGTCGCGCAATGCTTGTAATTCCTTTTGATGCTGCTGCTGTTTCAGATGATGCTCGTGCTCGATCTTGTTCCATTGTTCGTTCGAGAAGAGCTGCTCCTGGCTTAAGCTTTCGGCATTGGGCTTGGCCGTCGTTGTTGTTTTCAGCTGCAGTTGCACCTTCTCTTTGCTGGGCCTGAAGAGCCAATTGAATATGTTGCGTTTGGCAGCTGCCTTGGGATGATTGGCGGCCACATTTGGATGCTTGTTGTTGTTGTTGTTCTTGGGTACATTGGCTTCAGATTGCTCGTAATCATAATCTTGTTCGCTGGCGCTCAAATCTGGCAACTTCTGACTGAAGAAGGAATAGCGTGGCATTTGTTTGGCCAATTCGGCTGCAACACTCATTGCCTGATCCGTTTGATCATCCATCTCATCATCATCGTAATCCTCATCATCATCATCCTCATCATCCTCGTCATCATCTTCGCTGTCATCTTCATCGCTGTCCACCAACTGCTGTTGCCAGTTGGGTGCACGCGTTGAGCGTTGAGACTGCATCCAGGCAGTAGAAATGGAATCACGATCAAAGTAGCGCTTGGACGAAAATATGTTGCTATCATTGGCTGCAGCATGTGGCAATGGTGGTGCATCGGTCACAGAATGTGTGGCTGGAGCAACTGTTGAGGTCATGGTTGGTGCTGCTGCCGTTGCTGGGGTTGTGGTCATCAGCGATTGGCGTCGCAGCTCGGGAAAGACGCGTTGTTGCCAGGCAGCATGATGCCGATTATGATGACGTAAATGATGCTGTTCACCTGGTCCGCCGAGCGACAATTGATCCGACAACGGCGGCTGTCTGTTCTGCTCATTGCCCGCCAGCTCTGCACGCAAATGTTGCTCATGCCTTAGATGATGATAGCCATTGCCCAGCTGCAGTCCATCCAATCCATTGCCATCCTGTGCCCATTGCAGTTGCTGCAAACGCTGTGCCTGCAAATGATTGCGACGGGCACGAGCTCCATTTGGTGCACTAGTTGTGGCATTGTGGGCATGGCGATGTGGATGCTCCTCGGCATAGCCCAGATCGGCTAGCAGGAGCAGCAGCAACAGCATGAGCGGATAGCAACCCTTGCTGCTGCCTCGCACTTGAGGCATGCTCATGGCAATTATATTTGTAGCTGACGCTCTAGAAGTATCTATAGCTTGCAATGTATCTGTAGCTGTCAAAAGTATCTTTAGCTGTCAGCAGTATCTGCAACTGATCTTTCTGCTATTTTTTTTTTCCTCAGTGATTCACTTATTGTTTGTCTCTTGTTTTTCTCGCTTTGTTGCTCGTCTCTATTAATTTAAAACATTTTCTTTATATTCTTTTGTCAATTCACTTTTTAATTCGATCATAAATTACAAAAACACGCTGCAATAATATCAATTGCGTTTTACATTACAATTCACAATTCACAATCACAAATTCACATTTATTTTTCACGCATTAAAATCTTAAATAAATCTTTTGTTTTTATTTGTAATATATGCTAATACTTTTTGAATCTATTTTGTGTATTTCAAAATAAATTTTGATTATTTATTTATTTATTTTATTTTTCTTTTTCTATTTACTTAATTTTGTTTGGTTATTAGTTTTTCAATTATTACTATATTAAAATTTTGTTTATTAAATTAAAAAATTTTTGTTTTGAATATTTTATTATTAATATATATTTATTTATTTTTTTATTTTTTTTTTTGTATTCTTTTATCTAATTTTTTTTTTTAATATTATTGTATTATGAATATTATTTATTTTCCGTTTAAATGAGTTTTTAATTTTTAAACAATTTTTGAATGATTGTTGTTTATTGAGATTAACTCACAATTTTTACAAATATTTTCTATATAATTTTTTATTTTTTATTTATTTATTGATTATTAAACTTTTTTCGATTTTAGCTTCTCTGTTTGATCGAAACACACAAAAAAATCTTCAATGCAACTACTATTTATTGTTTGATATATATAATTTTTTTAATAATTGAATATTTTAATTTTTTTTTATTTTTTTTTTTAACTAATATTCAAGTTTCCATATATTTTGTATTTATGTTTTGAAATTACGCGCGATTAACCGTTTTTTTTATTACACGCACATTTTCTCAGGCATATGCCACATACATATGTGATGTGGGATTTATATATGTTCAGGCAATGCCTAGAGGCATATAGTATTATTATAATGCACGCCTTTGTTTTGTTTACCTCAATCAAATAGAATACCGAATACACTTGGTTATTTTAATGTGAGAGAGATGCGTATGGTGAATGCGTTTAATCCGCACATTCGACGACACGGGGCGACTTACAGATAACAACTGAATCTGAATCTGAATGGCAGCAACAAAATCTGAACTGATGCGCCGCAATGTTGAGAGCACATGTCTGCACTGAAAGAAATAGAGAGCGTAAGTGAATAAGTACGGCTTGCATGTGCAGCAAAATGAAACAAGACTTAATTATGAGAACATTAAATGAGCTCAAAAATATTTTAATATTCATTCATAATTACAATATTTACTATATTTCAAATACGTTTTGGTTACAAAAATTGTTTTTATTGCCAGTTGTAACAGAGCGCGCAACATGTCTAGGCACTTACACAAGCAACATGTTGCCTGGCCCTCAAAGAGAGAGCGCGCGCAGCGCATGCTGCCCCGACAACATTTGTGCGTTGACTTGCAACATTTGTCAGCCGAGGCTAGCTAGAAACGATCGAACATGTTGCAATGCAGCTATCAAACATGTTGGCACAGACATTGACCGGCTTTTGATTATTTTTGATCATTTGCATTTTGTTGTTTCTTGTTTGTTGTTGCTAACAATTGGCATTGGCAACACATGCCTATATGTATGTGTATATGATGGATATTAAGGCACGGCAACTACTGCAACTAGGGTATACGAAGTGGCAACAACGCCCACATGTTGCATGGAAGAGCCGACAACAACATCTTCAACAGACGCCAACGACAATCTCATCAACACTTCCTTGCCCCGCTCACCCCTGCCCAAGCATGCAGACGTCTGTCAATGGCTGCTCGCACACTTGATCTCAAATGTGGGCAGTGTACTACACTACACAATACAGCAATAAAGAATATCTAGAAGAAGCTAAAAAAAAAAAAAAAAAAGAAATTACATAATCAAATTCTGTGGCAATGTGCGCGACTGCAATGTTTTTTAAAATGTTGCTCAAGAACTTCTTAACCACAGACAATATGCGTATGCGCTCTCTCACTCTGCACACTCTCTCTCTCTCTCTCTGTCTTTGTCTCCCCCTTAATGTATATGAGTTTTATACTGTGTGATTTCAAAGGAAACTGAGCATCATCTATATAGTCTTTAGTGCTACGACCACCATCAACGGTAGCTGGGCACAAATTTTCCAACTAATTGCCATTAAGCTACGGGCAATGAGTCACGAGATTTGGTGTTGTGTCTCATCCCCTTTATAGAATCATTGTGGGGCATGCTGTTTATGTGATCGAACTGGATAATCATATAATTATCATTTTTCAAATAAATATGTATAGTAGAGAGCATCTATTAGAGACTTATATCTGATAGCTTTCTATGCCATATATGCTCACATTTATATTTATATAGTAAGGGTATTTTCTAGTCAGTTAAGCCCAGCTAGAACTGTATGCTCTGTACCGCTTGGTTTGTTGCTTTGTGGCATCAACAGGAAGCGTGAATGCATCTTAGCAAGTCCATAAAAAAAAATCGAAGCCAAGTCACAGTCGCAATCCCATTTCAAGTCTCGTTTTCGTAAGTATGATCAATGATAAAAGGGTTGCACACAATAAAAAAACAAGAGACGAAATTTTATGACGCAACGAGGGGCATACCCTTGCCGAGGGCATAAGCATAAATTGATTTTCCTGCGAAGCGTGCAAATAGGATTTGTCAAGTGATCAAATCAAATGCACATATGTATTTCCAGCTAAATTTCCAAGAGGTGCAATGGCTTACTCAAAATATATAATATAGATATACATACATATAGGTATATAGCTATATATATATAAAGATCTATTTTCCCTAGTTAAACAGCGTTCCCTTTTGTTCTTAGCTCTCTTTCATGTGTTAAACGCTGTTTGCCTCTTGTAAGCTCAAAGGCAAACAACTTGGCTTACAGATAAAGGCAGCTGCGCTAGTTATAAAACAAGAGATGAACAGGGAGCAACAGAGCTGGAAAATAGATGTAAATCGGGCAACTCAGTGTAATGTGCTGTGCGTGTGTGTGTGTGTGTGTGTAGCTGGGCTATAAACTCATACAAGCCATAAAACGTGTATTATGTGTTGAATTTAACGCTTAATTTGAGACGTCTGGTTGGCTTAAATCAGACAAACAAATGGCCCAAATGGCACACACAACAAAACAAAATTCGACAATTGGAATGATGAATGTAAATAATGAAGGTATTATTTATTATGCGGTTGCAGTTGTAATTTAATGTTGAAGCTAAATTGCGACAAGCTTCTGAAATTAAACTAAGCTGAATGCTGTAATATATTTTGATTGAGAGATTAAAAATTTAATCAACTTTTAAATATGTCTTCCATATAGCTAGCTATATTGAATTCTTGAGAAATAAAATCTTCACTTAAGCTCAATGATTTCTTTCTTTCCAGTTCAGAATGAGAATAACAACTGCACAGACAAAGGTTCAGTTGTTGCTTGAGTTAAGCAAATATAAAAAAATAAATAAACCGGCCCTAAAACCGGTTGAGAATTTTTACACAGACGCTGCAAAAGAAAAAAAAAAAAGAAAAATGTAAATAAAAAACTTTCCTTGCAACTGTTTCGAGAAATTAATGTCAGCAGAAATTATATTACTAAATTCCACAATTTAGTTATCTTTGCTTGGCCTCTCAGATAAATTTATTAATTAATACAATTGCAAGCAAAACCGCAGATTGATTGAAGACATTTAAATATTTGAGAGCTAAAATGTGCAACAGCTGCAAAAACTTACACAATGTCTGCATTTTTGATTGATATGAATTTACATAAACAACTTGTTCAAATTGTTAAGTTAAATAAAACATTTAAGCAAAACAAGTTTTTTAGATTAAGCATCAGCAGCTTGTCTAAATGAATTAAACTCTGATAACTTAAGCGTTTTCAGTCGAGATTAAATAAACTGCTTATGGGCGTAGGAAAGGTCAAAGGTACTTATATGGGCTTAAAATAATGCCAAGACAATAAATACACATAGTATATGCATAACATTATTTCCATTACATTATGCTAAATATTTTATACTCATAAAATTAAATTTTATACTTAAAAAATAAAATTTTATACTCATAAAATGAAAATTTAGTTAATATATATTAAAAAATATATATATTTTCATATATTAATTGTTTTTTTTTTATTATTTTAATTGTTTTTTTTTTTAATATTTATTAATTTAATTAAATAATTATGTGTAAAATAAATAAATTTAATTTAAATATTTTAAATACTTGAAATAACACTTTTTTTATTACAATTATTATAAATTATTTATTATAGATTTTTTTTATTACAATTATTATGAATTATACTAAATAAATTATTTATTTAAAATATTTTTTTTTTAAATTTATTATTATTATTATTATAATTCTTTTTTGAATTTTATATATATTTCTTCTACATTTTTATTCAATTAACAACTCATTTTAAATAAAAAGTTAAGGTCGAGCTACCCTCAGAGATGGGTATGATAAGTTAAACTACCCTGTAGTCTATCTAGCTCACTTAACGGTATCTTAATCAAATTAGAGTCCATAACTTTTTCTAATTTCTACACTTTTACGCTTCTGTCAATTTCCCCTAGAGGCACTTGAGTTCGAAATGTGAGTCCCACAACTGGCGCAGTGTCATCAACTATTCAAATTGGCAAAGTGGCAGCCCGCTTTGCCATATGCCAACTAATTGGCAGCGTTTACAACTCTTCAACTTCGACGCTCAGCGCAAATAGTGCACTCTTCTAACTATTACCTACTTCTTCCGCTATTCTAGTTTTCGAGACTTTGCGGCAATTAAATAATCATAGCGCACTTTACGCTGCACTTGGGCAAGACCAACCGATTCGTAAGCCAAAAATTCACATCAACCATGTGGCAACGCCTGCCTGGAGTAGGGCATTAGGTAGTACGTGAGGATAGTGAGGGGCACAGCGCTAGGCACCTAATGAAATCATTGCATCTGCTCGATTGGGCGTTAAAAATAATCAACGTGCTAATTAAGTTGACTAAAACTTTGCCAAACAGTCTACACAGCTAACTTTGTGGCCGGGTGGCAATGTTGCCAGACATACAAAATTGCCAGAGTGAAAGAGAGAGAGAGAGAGAGAGAGAGACGAGTGCGCTCGGTTGGACTGAGTATGCTGTGTGGGAGCTGCAAACTCTGTAATAAAAACGAAACGTAAACTTTTCAGTAACTTTTTTATGTGTTTAAACTATTTAAAAAGTGCCACGCCCAACAAACGACAAGCCCCCAAAATAGCAAAATAAATAAATATTCACACACACACACACACAACAAAGTTGATCAAACAATAACAAAATTTTAATTGGTTTAATGAGTCTCCTGAAATATCAGCAGCTAGGTAAATAAATATTTGAGCTGACATTTAACACACAGCGATTCGCAAATAAAACAAATTTAAACAGAAAATGTTTCACATTTTGTTTGTGAATACAATTAAATACACTTTTGAAAACTTTTTAAAAACGGATCCTAATTATTGACATATGAATATATCTGAAATGATATACTACATTACATATTAACAAAAGCCATGTAGCTTTAGCTCTAATTCACAACGGATTTATAATTAGGAATTATAGTACATACATATAATTAAAAAAAAGATAGGAAAACAAAGAAGAAGAGTAAAATTTAATTGAAGTTAAAGAATAGAAAAGAATTGTTATGAACAGAACAGAAAATTAATTAAGCTACATTACGGGAATTAAAGAGCCACAAATCGCATTTTTAGAGAAATTCTTAATTAAATAAAATTTTTTGAAATATCTTGTTTTATATAATATTATTAATACGATCATGAAATTGTGCTTAAGACTTTAAAACAAATTTAATTAAACTCTTTATTATCTATTTATTTGTTCTATACTATGCCAGAAATATACCTATTTTTTTATAATTTACTGAGTCAGGCTAAATTTCTATATATGTTATCTGTTACATATTTATAAAAGCAACTTTCAAGCTCTTTGCATGAGAGTATTAAAGGCAGAAAATTAAGTTTAGCCTCATATAAAATCCTTGAATGGAAAATACCCAATATATATATATATGTATATGATATAATAAAAAATTGAAATCAGATGTGAGAGCTCTTTACCATAAATATTTATTAAAAGAGATTAAAAAAATATTCGAAATATATAAGAAAAAATTTAAATAAAATGATTATTAATTTTTGTAATTCCCTCTATAATTAATTTAGGCCAAAATATAATACAATATAATGGCCCGAAGAAACTCGAATATTTATATATTAATTTCCATATCTAAATGATTTATTTCCTAATTGAAATACACAAAATAGGGTATATCTTAGCCTATTCAATGAATTTTAGCTACACAGCTGTTATTATTTCCGAGTTCTCACAAAGTTTGTTTACATTTATTTATAAGTAAATAAAAAACAAATAAATGTATATAAATTCTATTTTTAGCAACAATCCCCGTTCTCCCATTTGCAGGGTATTTAATTGCAATTACGCTCAATTTTAATAAGCATAGAAATTTGGAGTCTGAATTTAACTAATCGCTCATCAAAATGAAATATTAATTGCTGCCTGTGACTTTTGTGGCTAATTAGAGACACGTTCTCGTTTCTCACTCTATGAGTATCTCTCTCTCTCTGTCTCTTTCTCTATCTCTATCTGTTTCTGTCTCTGTCTCTCTATTGCTTTGACAAACACGCCCCGAACAGACATCAATTAGCATTTTTAATTGAGTCTAGCAACTTTGCTGATAGATGCGAATCAATCAACAGAACCCAAGGGGCAATGCACACCCACATCTACATATATACATCTACAGCAGAAAAAATACAACAGCAACAATAGCTACAATAACCACTTGAACTCTATCTATAGAAACAATAACAAAATGTTTGCCAAATTGCCAAATGGCAGCACCAAAGTCAAGAGTTAGTAAACAAGTTCAAGAGATGATGATGGAAATCATGTTTTCTTTTCGTTTTGAAAATATACTTTGAAAAGGTTCAGCGAGTTTGTTTAAGGTTGATGCAAAACGTGACGTAATGAAAGTCAAAATATTTATTTTAGGTTTTACAATAATAATAATAATAATAATAATAATAATAATAATAATAATAATAATAATAATAATAATAATAATAATAATAATAATAATAATAATAATAATAATAATAATAATAATAATAATAATAATAATAATAATAATAATAATAATAAAACTAATATTTAACATATTTAGTATTTAAATGTTTTCATAGGTTTATTTATATATTATTATAAATATATATTACATTATAGATATATCTTAAAAATTATATTACAAATAATTTGATTTATTTTAATATAATTTACACAACTCTTTCACTCAGCGCATTTAATATTCGTCTATTCAACTTTAACTTCTTCCTGCATTGTTATTTTTCATTTCATTTCTCTCTTTGTTTTGGTCCCTTTTACTATATACAGTATAATTTTGTGCACAGTTTTTTAGCGATAAGCCAGCAACACGGAAAAATAACTAAACCCAAGGGAAGCGGCTGGCAAAGAGCGCAACTTTAGCAAGAAGCGCTGACAGCAAAAGCAGCAGCAGAAACAGCAGTAGAATTTGCTTTTGTTCGATGCGTGTTTAAGCAATTTATAAGTTTTAATCGCCGCAAAAAAAAAAAAAGGAAGTACAATAAAAGAAGGAAATTTACAAACAGCTTACAAAAGAGTTTGGCGTCTGCAAGTAGGAGTAATCAGGCTGAAAGTTTTATGAAAAAAATAACTTTGTTTTCTGATTGTAAGTAATTTGATATAATTGTTGAAAGGCATTATAAATCGAATTTGAATTTGAAAAACACGTAGGAATTTTCAAGCTCCTTCTGAAATATACTTATTTATGACCAGCAAATTTTGTACAAGGAAACAAACTTGCAAATAAAAGTTTATACCTTTTTTAATTTGCCGCAAAAAAAAAAATACATGTATCTTTTCCCCACTCTTCGTTGGGGTTCTTTATTTTTATTTTTTTTGTTTGTGCTTTTTTTAATTCATAACTCTTATTTGCGGTGGCTGCTAATTTCATATGCAAAAAAAAAAAATTTTGTTTGTTGTCTATTAAATTAGACCTTAATATTACAAAAATAAAGATTGGTAAAATAAAAAAAAAAATAATTAAAGAAATAAAATAATTATTATACCTTATAATTATATATAATATATATTATAGATTTATTTTTTAGTTATCTCAATTACAAAATTGAGATTGGTAAAATAAAAAATAAAAAAGAACATAAAATAAATTAAAAATAATTATTCGACTTTATAAATATATATAATAATAATAAATGTTATAGTTGTGCATTTAAGTTATTTCAAAAATTGTACGTATTATATGTGAACATTCATTATTAAGATAGGTTTTATATCTTTTTTGATCATTTGTGTTTGCCTTTATAAAATTTACTTTCAGACTTATTTGATATCTATGCATATTTATAAGAAATACAAAAAATAAAATACTCAATAAATACAAATTGGATTTCATATATAGCATAAGCAAATTGCCTATGCCATATCATTTACATGCAATATAAGCATAGTATATCTTTATGTAGCAATCTGTAAATATTTGTTGCTTAGCTAAACATTTTTCCTACATCAAATGCCTGTTAAAATCAGATTTAATATCAGTCACTCAAATATGTTGATATTGTTCACACTTTCTGCGTGATTTTTTATTTTTATTTATTTTTATTGTAACCTCAAAGCTCAAAGCTCTGAACCTCTTTAAGTGAGTGAATAAGTCGCTTGGCATGTCTGCACGTATCACATCCAAGTTGTTATTCGCTCTACCTGCCACACATTGTAGCCACTTTTATGACAAATGGTAGAACATCATAGTTCCCATTCCTAGTCCAGTTCATGCCACACCATGTTCAACACAATGTTGCGTCCGTTCTGTCCCTCCTTGGCTACTGACACGCCCTCAATTTGACCCGCTGGCGACTGGATGAGGCCAACTACAATGGCCAGCAAGCTATAGCACTTTTGGTTGCAGACAAATGCTTTGCCATTGATGGTAGTCCTTCTTTCACATCGTTTTCTTCTTCTTCTTCTGCAACTAGTCCTCGTTAAAATCTGAAAAATATGGCTGGGCTTCCATTAAACGCGTCTCACTATCTGTCGGGTTACAATTTCCTTGTGTAGCTGCTATACTTTGCCTCAGTCACAGCATTTACCTCAGCCTCTGTCTCTGCTTTTTGCCTTGTTAACACAGCACAACAAGGCGACAGCTTCCGCAGCTTCCAGCTCATCCTTCCGTGTCCTGGCTAAAGTTTTACGCGTTTTTTCTCATGTCTCCAAAGTCGTGTGTTGTTATTCTATTCTCTTGTTGTTTTCTTTTTTATTTTTTCTCGTTTTTTCTTCTTTTTTCTTTTTCCTTTGTCTGGGTTTCTTTTAGTGAAAGAACGCATTCGCTTTGTGTTGACTAAAATGGTTTTTAAAGATGAATGCTTAGTGCTCCCTGTTTGCCTATATGTACTCGACTAGACACACTCTTTGGACCTCCTTTTTGACAATGCCAACGCATTGATGCAAATGCTGCTGCACTGCGGAAGTGCTGGGCGTGTCGGTCGCAAGTCGGGCAAACAGGTTGCAAATGCCAACTCAGGCGAGTTCAAGGGGGAGACAATAAAGGCCCCAACTTGTTACACCAAAAGAGTCATGGGAAAGTTTTCGCTAACCAACACTAAAGTCGTGTGCGGCAAGTGTTGTCAAGTGCATTCACTTGACTTGCTCGAAATTGCCATTCAATCTGACAATGGACAGCACTGAAGATATGAGAAGAAGAAAAGTTGAAGCTGTTGCTAGATAAATACTTGACTAAATATTTAAGATATTATAATATCTTATAAATTTCTTTCATAAAATATATTAAATTTTAATTTTTTAAATATATATTGCTATGTATTTTCAGCTATTCTTTCAATTTTTACGCCTAACCAAATAAAATGAAAGAAATACTTTATAATAAAAAATCGAATACATTTTTTGAAAAACAAAAATATACTCCATTTTAATAAAAAAAAAATTTAATTTATACAATAATTAAAATGAATATTCTGATATATATCTTATAATCAACTCAAAATAATTCTTAATCTAATACATTTCTTGAATAAAATATACCCAAATTTATTTTAACTGAAATTATGGGCAGCTATTGCTAAATAAATACTTGACTGAAGTTTTATGATATTGTAATTTCTTTTAAATTGCTTTAATAAAATTTAATAAATTTTCATTATAGAAATATATATTGCAATGCATTTTCAGCTATTCTTTAAATTTTTTACGTATGTAAACTCAACTCACTTCATAGTAAAAAATCTTATGCATTTCTTAAATAAAATATAAACAATTTTAATTTAATTAAAAAAAAAAAAAAAAAAAAAACATTTCAATTTATACAATAATTGCAATCAATATTTATATATGCTATAAATTTTCTTCTAAACTACCTCAACTCCAAATAAAATGAAATGGCCTTATGTGCTCTCTCTCTCTTTCTCCATCTCTCTCAAACAGGTTTTACTAGTAAAAGTCATTACGCTTAGTGCTAGCTGGAAAATCTAAGAAGTTTGCCACAAGCAGGAAGTCAGTCAAACACACACACATTCCCGCCCGCCCACCATTCAGCTCTTCAGTTCAGCTTCCGTCCATCAGTCCTTCAGTTCATCTGTCCATCATTGAATGAAGTTTGGTCAACTGACGTTGCCTTTGTCAATTTTTGTGGCAGCTAAGCCTAACTAACCTACAGCTGAGAGAGCTCAGAACTGCGCTGGGCAGCAGCACTTGAAGGTAGATTGGTAGGCCTTTAAGTTGCTCTCTATGGCAACGCCCACAGTCTCTGGGTAGGCGTGGCTGGGGCGTTGTCTTTGTTGCCGCCAGAGTTTCGTTGAACATCAAAGTCGGTGGCAGTCACGTAGGTGGCAACCAGCAAATAATACGCCAGCTCTATGGAGCAGTAAAAACAGAGCGAAAACATAAGGAAACTGTGGCATTCAAATGGGCGCCCAGATCTCCCCCAGAGATTACCTCTATGGGCAACAGCTCGCAATCATGCTCATCAGAGTGGGTGCACGCTTTTAAAGGAATATTAAAACAGAGGCACAAAACTACCTCACATAGTGATGCCATCTCTCTCTCTCTCTCTCTCTCTCTTTGGTATATACATATATATATATATATATATGTATATATATGTACATATCTACCTTCACTCAGTTAGCTTGGTTCTCTTCACATAGCTCAAGGTCAAAACAAATACAAACACACAAACACGCACAAACAACCGAAAACAACTGGCAAAGGCAAATCCGAATCTGTATCCAAATGTGTTGTTGCCAACCCCGTCCGCCTGTCCACCCGTCCGTACGTTTGTGGACAGCTTGTGTGTGTGTGTGTGTGTGTAAGTGTGTTTGTGTGTGTGTGTGTGTGCATGCAAATAAATATACAATTTTTATGAATGAACACGTATGATGAAAGAGCAATGTGCCAGCACAAGTCCCAATACAATGGGCCTCATATGTCAAAAAGGAAAAGAATTTTGATTCATTTTTTGAATGAACAAAAATCTATGAAAATTACAAAAGGAAACAAAATAAAACTGATTCAGTAACAATTTAAAAAGCCATAAAAATAAGCCTTTTAAAAAATATTATGTGATTTTCTCTCTCTCTCTCTCTCTCTCTCTCTCTCTCTCTCTCTCTCCCTATCTATGATTTAACATCGATGCTTCTGTATCTCTTTTTCCTCTTCCAATTTATTTTTATTCACATTAACCGTGTCCTCATGACAAACTCAATTTCTTTCTGCCAGAGACTTCTCTAACTCGTTCGTATCTCTAATTTATTCCACTCTTAAAAAATCTTTCGTTCATTCTCAGTAGTTTATTGCTCTGCATTTTCCCCATCTGTTATTCTCTTTCTTATTGTGTCTTTCTCTTTGTTCCTCTTTCCCACTTTGTCTCCTTTGATCTATTTATGTCTCAGTCTTTTTCGTTTTGTATTTCTCACGTGCCTTTCTCTCTCCTTCTGTCTCTCTTTAAGTTTATGTTTTTTTTTTGTTTCTCTCTCACCTTCCGAGTCTTGTTAGCTCTTTCTTGCTTTCTTTCACTCTCTCTAAATATCTCTCCCTATATATATATTTCTCCGACTCACTAAGAATTATTTGGTCTCTTTTCGTCTCTCTTTATGTCTTACTCTGTCTTTCTCTGTTTCCCCCAGTCTCGCTTTTCGTCTCTGTATCGTGAGAGAGTGATCTCTTTCTCGCTCTTCCTCTCTGCATCTCACTCTCTATCACTCTCGCTCTAACACTCTCTCAATATCTCTTCCTCTTACTACTAGCCTTTTCCTCTCTGGCAATCTAGCTCTCTTTCTTTTCCTCATTCTATCCCTTTCATACTCTCGTGCTATGCCTGTCTCATTTTAACATACTTTTTTATCTTTCGAATTTTACTTCCCCATATATTTCCCATCATTTGATTTATGTCAACTAAATAGCTATTTATGCCCATTGTATTCTACCTGTTACCTGCTCCTGCTCCTGCTGCTGCTGCTGCTGCTGCTGCTGCTGCTGCTGCTGCTGCTGTTTGTTGCCCGTTGCTTTCGGTTGCTGTTGCTCGTGTTTCTGTTGTTGTTGTTGTTGTCGTTGTTATCGGCCCTCGTCTGACATGGTTTCGTTTAAGTGGCGCATAGTGAAAAAAAAGAGAATCAGTTAAGGCATTTCTAGTGCTCCTCGCTAACTTGCCTCGGTCTGTGGCAGCCACAAAAACCCTGCCACAGCCGATGCCAGCTTCAACGCATTCGCGACTGTTGTGCTGTAAAATGTTGCCATTTTTATCAACATTACGTAGTTGGAACTGCGCCGCATTTGCATGTGAAACAAGCAGATAAATTCAGACATGCAAACGCCATAAATTTCTGTGTGGGGCAGCATCAGCTGAGCTCCAAAACGCAGCAACAGCAGCAACGACGTTGTTTAAAATCGAAAATTTCACATATTTTTGCATCAAATTTGCATGCGAATGGCATTGCATGGCTTGAGCGGTGGAGCGAAGGCGTGGCTGAGGCGTGACTGAGACAGTGAGGGAGGGCAAGACGTAAGGGTTCACATAGTGTCGTGTCCACATTGCAATACATTGCCACAGATACATTTCATATGAAGTAGTACATATATCCTACAGGGAAAGAATCTAATGTGAATGGCTGAATGAATCACACGCGAGGGTCTAATGAAAATTCATGAAAATACTTTTACCTAAAATTGAAAATGAAATTCTTAAAGAAAACGACAGAAGTGGAGTACAAAGTGGTTTAACCTGTAATATAAATGCGTCTAATTGCAATGTAGATATTTTTATGCAATTAAAAGCTATTCATTTCACTTAAATCTATTTGTGAACTTTTATTTATTATTATATTCCGAGTTAGAGTTTTTTTTTCCCCCTATTTCTCTTTGCTTATTTTATATCTTATATTCTCTCTCTTTCTAACACTCCGTTTCTTTGACTGTTAGACTTCTCTTTCTTTCTGTATTCCTGTTTTCCCATTTTCTCCAACTCAGTTTTATAATTTTCTTCCTTTATTTCGACCACTCTCGTAATATTCTTGTGATCATCTCTCTCTCTCTCTCTCTCTCTCTCTATTTATTATTATCTTTCTCACTCTGCGTCTGATCCTTTAATAAAAGTACAAAGTGAGCAAGATAATATTATTATTCACACTCACTTTCTGTGTCTGTCTTTCTATCTCAATTACGTCTTTCTTCTCTGTTTTTTATGTTTCTCGGTATTTTGGTGTTCCTCTTTCTGTTTAGCTCTCTATCCTTTTCTTCCTCTCTGATTATATATCTCCCTCTCTCTTTCTCTCTATATATATATATATCAATCTCTATCTCTCTCTCTCTCAGCTCTCTAGTTTAATGTCACAATCACTCTATCTTTTTCTAACTTCTTATTTTCTCCATTACTTTGTATCCCCCCCCCCCCTATCCATTTATGCTCCTCTCTGTTTTTATTTTCTATTCTTATGTCTCTCTTGCGGTCTCCCTATTCCCCCTCTCTTTCATACACCCCTTATCCCTTATCCCTTATCCCTTATGAGTCCTTCCATCAAACTATCTTTCTGATTTGCTGTATCTCCTTTTTCTTTTCTATCTCCCCCATTTTCTACATATTTATTATTACTTTACAATTTTAATTCTTAAGCTAGGTAAATCCAATAACAATATCTCTCGACATTAGAAATGGAAAGTTCTTAAAATAACTATGTCACTACATAAATAACCTGATGAATTTATTTTCCGATATTAATTTCCATTTCCATTTTATAAATGAGTTTTAAAATTAACCAAGACCTGACCTTGAGTATGCTATAAATAAATGACTGTCAATTTGCTTAAAAGACCCCAAGCATATTGCTACCTTTGGCAATGCGGAAGGTGGCCGATGGAAGTGGCAACTGCTCTGAGGCTGGCTCTGTGTCAGACTGTGAGGGGCAGTTGATGCCGGTGATTAGATGGCAGACACGTTTTGTGTTTTGCGCTTTGAGTTTTGCGTTTTGGGCCCGCCAACGTTGACAGGCGGTAACTGACAACCGGCAACGGACAACTGCCAACTGGCAACTGCCAACTGGCAACTGGCAACCGGCAACTAGAAACTGATTTATGAGCGCCTCCCGAGTCCAGTTATTAGAAATGGAGCATCGAATATGCAGTTGCAGTTGCAGTTTGCAGCTTGCAGTTAGCAGTTGGCAATTTGTAGTTTGTGCAGTTGCATAAATCAAAATCAAACACATTTTGCTGGCAAATTTCGCCTGGGGCCAGCTGCAACTGCAATCGCTTCACTTGTACCGCTCACACCGCTGAGCAATGTCAACAGCTGCTGCTACCCAAATGGAGCAGTCAAGTGATTAGCAATGAAGACATCAGACTCCATCAGTGAAATGGCCAATAGCCAGTTGCCAGTTGCCAGTTGTCAGCCATCTAGTTTGGCAAAAGGAGCTTTCGTTTTAGGCCACGTTAAGGCAGCCAGAAATCAGTCAACAGCTGTGCGGCTAACACACTGCACAAACGAGGCCGCAATTAACCATCGGACAGTGTTTGACAATTGCCAAAGTGAAATTACCATAGGTAACTGAATATGCAAAGAGGAACTATTGACGAACCTCATCAGACTCGTTAGCTTAGTCAGAGAGTCTTGGTAGTTAATCAAACTTTGAATATGTCTTGGTGCAGGTATATTGATTGACAGTCCAGGTAAGTCTATGAATAACTTTTTGAAAATCAAATGAAAAAATTATAATCGATCTAATGATAATGATAATGATATTTATTACGTTGGGAAAGATAGTGCGTAATTAATACTAATGCTAATGCCAAAGCTAATACTAATGCTAAACTCAAGACTAATGACAATACTAATGCTACGATTCTACTGATAATAGTAATGCAAATGCAAATTCTAATACTAATGATAATACCAATGTTAATGCTAATGCTAATGATAATGCTAATGCCAATGATAATGCTATTTCTAATGCTAATGCTAATAATGCCAATCCTGGTGTCTAAGCTAATGCCAATGCTTAATGTCAGTGCTTATGACAATTATAATATAAATTCTAATGATATAAATAATGCTTAAGCTCATGCTAATACTAAATATCAATGCTAATGACAATTCTAATGTTAATTGTAATGCTAATGCTAATGTCAAGTCCAAAACAAATACTAATGCCAATTCTGGTACTAAAGCTCATGACAATGCTAATGTCAATACCAATTCTAATGATAATGCAGAATATAAAATTTAAACAAATTCTTAAATTATCTAATTTAACCTCATTTCTCAAAGAACTGAGTAGCACTCACAATGCTCCCATACAAATTGGATATTTAACCCCATACTCATTCAAGCATTCCCCGATATCCATTAACAGCTATTAGAGTGGCGTCTTGTGTTACCAGCCATGGGCTAAAAGCAATGCGAAATGCTTAGAAAGAATCACAGAAATCATTCAAGAAAAAGCTGAATAAATGCAAAACACAAAAAAAAAAACCGAATGTGGTTGTGGTGCGGCTAAAAGCAGGGAGTAAGCTGAGCTGTAGCTAGACCGCAACAGACTAGCTGGAAGGAAGCATTTGAATAATTGAAGCGTAGGCAAAGCTCAAATAGAGTCAGATACAGATACGGCCACGGATACAGATACAATTGATGCCTGGTGGGCAACAAGTTTCCTCTTGGCCTTTAGCGTCGTTTTGCTTTGACATTGCGACGACTTTTCTTCGATTGAGAAAAGCGTGACAAATCGTACCAAATCGAATTGAATCGAATCGAATCGAATCGTTGGTTTGGTCAGCTCATAAATCTGGCCTCGAATTTGTTGGGCTTTGGCCAATACCAATTGAATTAGCCCAAAGCCGAAAACAAATGTCAAATTGAATTCCAGAGTGAAGAACAAAATAAAAATGCAGAAGAAAAACTTACGTAACTACAGAGACGTAAAAAATTTTAGGGCTCCGTTTCCCAAAAAAAAACGGGCTAAGTAAACAACCTCAACTCAAGCAAGTGCCAAAGATGCACCAGCTGCACGTGCTCTCGTATCTCTCAGATACAATTCGGCACTTAAACGTTTCACTTCCTCATTGCAGCGCACTTCATTCAGTTGTTTGCTTTTCCAACAGGTAACTTTAAATACCTGCCTGCCCAACAATTAGGTGAGAATTTCTATGACCACAAACACAGTTGGATCGAATTTGTTGCCTTTTGCTTTGTATCTGTCAGTTGCATTTCAGAACTTGTGC
Organism: Drosophila stalkeri; assembly: GCA_035047405.1. Lineage (NCBI taxonomy): Eukaryota > Metazoa > Arthropoda > Insecta > Diptera > Drosophilidae > Drosophila > Drosophila stalkeri. The sequence goes on along the minus strand of JAWNPR010000039.1, from coordinate 4,541,159 downwards.
GAACTCTGTCGCACTTCATTCTCTTATTTTTTCACCCCTTGGAAGAATGCAACAGATGAAAATGAATATAGAGAAAGTGATTGGGGTGTAAACGAAGTGCTTATACTCTAACAAAATGATTATGATGATTTGTGTGCTCATAGTGAAAAGGCAAGCTAAAAGTTAATATTTATACAATAAAAGTTATATTTTATTAATTTAAATATATTTAATTTAATAAATTTTTAGAAATAATATATTGAAAAAAATAGTATTTTAATATATTTAAAAAAAATAAATAAATATAAATACAAAAAAAAAATAAAAAAAATATATATAATAATAAATAAATAATATATAAATAATTAATATCGATTTTTCACATTGGAATATAAGTGCAATTTACTATGACATAAAAGCGCATTAAAGAAAAATGATTATATAATAAATAAACTATTTTTATTCCACATAAGAAATTTGAAAAAAAAAAAACAAAGTTAAGTCAAAAATATACTAAAAACAATCTACTTTCACGCGAGAGCCATAAGTGGAAGAAAGCTATTACACTAAATACAGAGAATTCATGTGTCTATAAAATGATAAATATATTTATGCTTTATAAAATAAAATAAAATATATACGATACAAATACAAAACAGAACATAGATATAATATATATTAAGAACTATTGTGAAATCCACTTACATCAGTGCAATATTTATATATATGAAATATGAAAATTAATTATTCGACTTTGAGAGCATCAACTATAATTTATTCATTGTCCCCAGTGAGTAGACCCTTAGAACATATACCTTTTAACCTCGCATTCATCACTATAAATATATAATACAGACAAAGTTCCTTAACATAATACATACAAATATTTTAAGTTAGTCCAAATACCCAACACATATCAACAGCTTGTTCCATGGCACATAAAATAAAAAAAAAATGCCAGCTAATAAATCAAACAAATATTTGGGTCACGCTTCCGTGGACCTATTGAATGCGGGTTGGGTTAGCAGGGGAGAGAAGTATTTGGACAAGAAGGGGGTGCCACATGGACATCAACAATGCATAGTAGAAAAATATTTGCTCGAAAATTGCCTGTAAATAAGACACACACACACACACACACATGCATACGCATAAGACACTCTCAAGGAATTTGGAGTTGATTTATGCCTGCCCAGCGGTCAGCCACACTTGAACCCCACAGAAATGCTCGGAGAAAACAAAAGCAAAAACAAACCTGTGAAACATGTTTCAGGCACGATTATGTGTTAAGGCACACACATATTTCATATCAAAACATAATTCAATGAAAGTGTCAATAAAAACAGCCAGCCCAACCAACTGACCAACTGACCAGCCCGTAAACAGGCGCAACGGCAGCTGCCCAACTAACTCAATCAATTCCAGCAGCCTGCGCACAAGTTCCGAACTCTGATGATAAAAATAATAATAAACAATTTCCCACAAGCACAACAGGGCAATGTTGATTAAATGTGCACGACTCAATCTTATCCATTAATCAGCCAAAAAAATAAAACTTAAAGTCGAATACGGTTAATGCCTGGTCGGATCGAATCGAGTGATCTTTCAACTTTCTAGCTTCATTTCTCTTGATAAATTAAATATAAAATATAATAATAGAAATGTATATTTTTTATTTATTTGGTATAGAATATATTAAAATTAATTGACATAATCATATCCACATTTCTTTTTTTTTCAATTTAATAAAAAAAAAATTTTTTTTTAATTTTTTTACTTTTTAATATTTTACATTTAATTTCCCTTTTCTATCTTTAAAATTATAAATTGTATATTAATAAATTTAGGCCAACTTTTTATTTAAATATTCAACAACAAATAAATATATTTTCTAAAAATTATTATAATGCTGACTTACATATATTCCCCTGATTGATTTACCCTATACCAAAAGCTATTCAAATGCTAACATATTTATCTTTATCTACCTGTCGACATTGATGAGTGCGTGACCAGAACAGCAAATGCATTGATTGGCCTTTCAAGATTTAAGCTTGGGCTTTAAGACGATGTCAATTGCGGCGGTTAGTTCCCAGCTGCATGTGGTACGCTACATGCGGCATGCGGCATGCGGCATGCGGCATGCGGCATGCTGTATGTTGCATAAGTTGCCATTGGCCATGGAAACGTCAGCTGGAAAAGTGCACTTCCTGTCAGCCATTTGTCGAAATGAGCTGCCAGGATTGCGGCAATGTCACGACGTGCACAACAGCAACAACAACAACAACAACAACAAACACCAAACACACAAACAACACGTGCAACACTAGCAGACAAACAACTGTGAAATGCATTTGGACATGTCCAAAAGCCAAGGCAAAGTCCACTTGCCAACGGAATGCAATGCCATAAAAGTAAATGGAACTCGCACTCTATTTCCCTCTCTCTCTCCCTCTCACTATCTCTCTCTCTCTCTCATGCACACTCTATCTCTTTCATTTACTGCCAGACTGCTCCGCTGCAGTGGCAACAACTGTCAGCTGCTAACTTTAAAAGCAAAATGTTTATAGAAAACTCGTTACACAAATCGAATTGAAATTTGCCAACGTTTGACATTGTTCCTGCAGGCTAAAACTTTACTCTGGAGGCGTGGCGACCGCCCATTTACTGTAGCTAAAAAAAATCTCATTGACCTGACAACACTGACAACTCTGAAAACGACCCTGACCAATGGCCATTGACCGAAATTGTGCAAACAACAATTTTGAGCTGCGAACAGACGTGCCAAGTGCTTGCAAAACAGCAAGCATTAAAATTGTTCGAGGAAATTTAATATGTTTTTTAAAATATAAATGTTTTTATTTTTTTATTGACAATTTCATAATGTTAAATAAAATTATATTGCTATTTTAATATATATTTTTAAATTTATAAAAATTATCAGGTAGGTAAACAATTAAAAATGCAAATAAATAATTGTTTAATAAAATTTGTCTTTAAGAAAAAATATTTCAATTTTATTTGATTTTTAAAAATGTATAATTTAATTTTTTCATTTTCTTGAACATGTATTTTATTATATATTTTCTCATATAAGTCTACTTTTATTTATTTTTTCTCTACATAATATTTTATATATTTTTGTATATTATAATTTAATAAATATTACAAAATCTATAAATGTAAATAACTAAACATTCTAATGATATTCTTTCTTTTAAGCTATAATTTTCATATTTTTCATTTCAATCATTTTCAATTAATATAAATTATACAAGTTTTAAAAATGAAAATTTTATTAACATTTCTTTTTTTTTACATTATTAAAATATACTTCGCAATAAATTTTACAAATTACAAGCTAAATCATTTCTTTTTGTCCAAAAATTCCCAAATATATTTTCTATTAAATATTCAAATTAACAATGTGTACAAAATTTTAATCAATATTAAAATGTAGCGAACATTTTACAAATAGTAGCAAAAATACGCAGCGTGAACCGCAGCAACATAATCCAGAATAAAATGGAAACTAACTGAAACAATGCTTTGTTTCTGCAAATTGTTTTTAAAACCCCAACTTTGGCCATAACTACAAATGATTAGTTTTTCTGTTTCAAGGATTGCGCAAAAAAAAAAAAAAAAAAAAAAAAAACTCAGCTAAAATCAACTAAATGAGTAAAAACTAAAAAAAAAAATCTATTCGAACTTTTATAGGGCAAACAGAGAAAGTTGTTGCCAACACACACACACATACACACATACACAAAGTTGAGGGCCAACGCGGCGTATGCGAAATGTGCTGCCAATTAGAAGTTTATGTAGAGAGCGCAGCCGAAATTAATTTGAAGCCAAAAGTTGAGCACAAATTTGTGTGCGAATGTTAATCAAATAGACAGCAGAGAAGCGTGGGCGTCAATGCTGTTGCTACGACAGTGTGCGAGGGCGTGGCGCCTGAAATGGAGTCGATTTGAGGCAACTTAGGCTTGGGTTTGGTTCGTTGCCTTTTGGCTGCCTGGTGATAAGAGCCACAAAGATTTGTCAGCTTATGATAATTAGCTGGAAAGGCCCACAAGCTAAAGCTTCATTTCCTTATCTGTGTATCTCTCTCTCTGTCTCATACACTCTCTGGCCCTGTCTCTCTCACTCTCACTATCTCCCTCAATTTGTCTTCTGTACGAAGAACTAAGCTGTAATATAATTAAAAATATAAATTTCTACGTCTTTTAGAGCTGTGTCATATTGTTATATACTGGTTCAATTGAACATTTTTGTAAGATGAACTAAAAAACTATTTTTTTTTTGTAATGCATTCTCTCTCACTCTACTCTCTATCTTTTTTTCTTTTTCACATACGATGAATCGCTTATGAACGATATTTTTTACACATTTTCGACTCATTTATTCCAGTATTCTTGAGCGATTCTATTGAACTCTTCAACTGCTTATAAGAAATAATCTAACAATTATTCAACTATTCGATTACCAGCTGATGAATATCTGATGAATCATGAATCAATTCTATAGTATGTTCCATTAATAATGTTTTGAGTATAGAACCTAAACCAGTTCATTAAATAACGAAAAAGCTTATGAATGTTGGTGACTGTGAAACCTATTCATTAAAATGAACTAGAACTCATGAACAATTGAATAAAATATTTCTTTATACTATTTCCATTTAATTCCTTTTGCAAATTTAAATATCTACAATTCCGATTCCAATCTAGATGGAACTTAATCAGCAAATTGAACTAGAGCTCGCAACTCTAATATCTGTGTTTAGCTGTATTTAATTTTGTGTTTATCTGCGCAACTTGACCACGCCCACAAGCTGTTGCAACAAAGTTGGCAGTGAAATATGTGGCCAAACCCGTTGCCAGCCCATTAAATGCCACTTACTGGCCCTAATAGTAGTTGTGCCTGTGCAACAATATGAATGTTCTTGACTACGAGAGCGGCCCGCACTCAAACCCTTTTGCGGCAAAAACCTTCCAATCCTTGTTCCACCCACAGATGGTGTTAGCGCTCGCCCTCTTCTCAAACAGCCTCACTGTCTGACTGTCTCACTGCCAGGCAACAACAGTCTCGACAGCGTTTACCACATTAACCTCGTGTTTTACGACATGGCAGGCCGCATAAGAAATTTATATACATTTCATGGCACAGGCAACATGTTGCACTGAACGATGCCAAGCTAACATGCCCCACCAATACAATATACACATACAAATCTATGTAGCAGTATGTGCTTGTATGTATGTATGCATGTATGTGTGCATGGTCTTTTGACACAAGTCCAAGTGGAAAAGCCGCCATAAGGCTGCGATTACTCAAAGTGCAGGCTAACAGCTGCCAGATGAACGCAAAAGCTAACGGGCAAGGGATAATATAAGGGGTAAGGATAAAGGGATGAGGGTAGCGAGGAAGAAGGCATATCCTAGCAGCAGCGGCAGCAGCTGACAATGGCGACAATCGCAGCATAGCGAGATGAACTCGAATAGTTAGCCTAAGACTGAAACAGTTAAAAATCTGAAAATATATCTGTGTGGAATAAAACATTACCTAATACTCCTGCTAAAATCTATATAATATATTGATCATTATTTAATTAAATGTATAATTAATTGTATGTGAAAAAAAAATTAAATTAAAATTATTATTTGTTTGTTTTAATATTTTTAATAATTATTATTATATATAAAAATTAATTATTAAAATTATTATTATTTTGTTATTTTCTTTTATTTAAAAAAAATGGTTTTAAGTGTTAAAATTAAATACATTATTTAAATAAAAAGATAAGTATTTTATTTTCAAGACCTCAAAAAAAAAAAAAAAAATAGAATACAAAAATACTAAAAGTAATTAAAATTTATATAATTTTATTTTTTTAGTAATACATAAATTTGTATAATTTTTAATCTAAAAACTCAAATTCAAGATAAAATAAAAAAATAAAAAATTATATAAATTTTATTTATTTTTTAGACCATTAGACTACTCATTGGTCATAAACAATTTTTTAATAATCAACAATTTCTTTAGCTCCCCTCGCACAATTCCCATAATCCTTGCACTAAAAAACTTGCACTTTAACGAGTGCCTTTTTGGCATATTGCATCGAAACGAGAATCTGAATCTCTGGGGAAGGGGTTGCCCTCACTCCCTCTTCCTATATATCTTTCTCTTTCTGTTTCACTTCAACTATATGTGTCTCTCCCGTTCTCACACACACACACACACATACACACAGTTCGCCATTTGTCGCTGTGAGCGGAAGCGCCATTTAAATTTTTTCACGCCGCTTGGCAATAAATGCTCTGCCATAAATTTTGCATCGATGCGCGCAGATCGTGTGAGCGCTGCCACGCCCTCTAAAGTGGAACGTAAGTGGCGCAAAGGGGGGCGGGTCACAAATTTTTAATTGCACCATAAATCAAATCTAGGATAAATGGCCAGCAGTTAAAGGGCTGCTAACCAAATGGCATCCATAAGCTGATAACAGACTCTGCCCGGTCGAGAGACGTGCCAGGCGATAAGACTCGACTCGACACGAATCGACTCAACTCAACTCAACTTGATTCGACTGCGAGACTTTAGCTTTAAAAATGTCAAAGTCCTTGCAATGAGCTCTCACCAATCCACACTCAACTTCGTACTGTCCACAATCTGTGGCCCAGCTAACGTTTAATTTTAATGGCCGGCATTCAGGACATTAGAGATGAGCGCCATCTAACGTAATCAAGCCTCTAATTAAGTTGATAAACTTTCCCTGACACGCCCACACTGCGAGTGGGACAGACAAGTGGAATGGGATTTCATTTGGCAGACAAAGTCGTCGTCAGCATCGTCGTCGTTGGCCATTTTACGCCACAGTAAACACTCCAAGCACACTCAACCTCCTTCTATTATCCCTAACAGTCACGCACGCCCCTTGACTTACACGACCACCAAAGCAGCTGCTGTCACGCCTCTCGCCGCCGCCGCCGCCACACCGACTGCAAAAGTTTTGGCATTAGTTTTGCTGATTTCCGGCGACATTGACTTGGAGCTTTGCTTTTCAATATACCCTTTTGCAAATGGATATATACTATATTGCAGCCTCTTTAAATATATTAAATATAATTTTAATATTATTCTTACATAAATGTATTTAGTAAAATACGTTGAGTTCATCTCAACAATGCCAAAGTCGTAGAGTAAGCCATTCAGTTCATTTTCAGCTGCAATAAGTTTATCGTAATCATATATTAACTTGGTCCCACTGTGCAATATATATAATATATATATAGATGTATATATATTATTATTAATTTTTCAACAATAATATGCAACTAAATATGCTATAATATTTAATATTTAAAGAAAAATTACAAATGATTAAATAGAATAATCTTAAATAAATATCATAAGCACAATTCATATAATTATATAAAATGAAAATCACATAGAAAGGCAATGGAAACGAAAGTAAGATTGAGCATAAGAAAAATATAAACATAGAGCATCAGCAGGTAGCATTGTAGCCTCAACTTAATCTCCATTCGACTTATCGCTCAGCTTATTATAAGCTTGGTTGACTTTTCTACATTCGGCCATTGACTTTGCCCCACTGTGCGCTTTCTAATTTAATTAAGTGCGGCGACGCGACGCCTGTTTGTTTGCTTGTGCAAAAAACTTTGTGGGAAAAAAAAATTTACGAAAAAAAAAAAATCGAAATGAAAATGCTAGAAAAAATAAAACACAAAAAACTTTCTCAACAGTTGGCGCATTTAATTTGCTGGTTTTATACTTTTTTAATTACTAGACAAATAGACAAAAGCTTCGCTCAATGGGCGTCCATACGGGAATGGCAATGGGGGTAGCCAAAGTATAGCGCTTAGTCCAAAAATTGTATTAATTTGTTTGTTGATGCTGCCAAATATTTGCGAACGGGCACAAAACTTCTCAAGAGCTCAGCGGGGCACGACTGAGCTGTCGAGAGCTTGGAAAAATTTAGAAACTTTTGTGTGGAACAATTTTGTGTGAAACTTCCGCAATTGATTGTCTTTAAAGGGGGCGATAATTGATGGGATTATTTTTTTAATAAAATCATTTGAGCTGCATTTGTAGTAAATAAATTTTTAGGTATATTTCTTCTCAAATCAAATCTATTTACGGAAGTTGTCAATCTATCCATACCTTAATACTTTTTTGAATTTTAAAAATGTAATATTAAAAAAAAAATGCTTAATATTAAAAAAAAATAATAATAATAATTTTTTTTTTCTCAAACGCTAATAGCACTTTTTCTATCCCTATAACTAGCCCTATGTATATAACTATATCTAGACATATATATAGAAATATAAAAAGCCCTATACATATTAATATATAAAGTCCTATACATACGACTATATAAAGGACCATATAATGCCCCCAATATATAACTATATCAAGCCCTACATATAGGACTATATCTAGCCCCATATAAAGGACTATATCTAGCCAAATATATAGGACTATATCTAACCCTATATATAGCCCTATTTAAATGTATATTTTCTCAATTGTTTAATTTAAATTTTTAATTATAAATTTGCAATTTTTAAAATTACGCCTTACTTTGATATTAATCTAAAATTTGATTACAGTTTATTTATTTTCATCATTTGATTCTTATCTAAAAATAACATTTACCCACAAAGATTAATGTGCTCGTTCAAGGAAGCTTAAACAATATTTACTTAAGCTTGATTAATGTTGCAAATATAATTTTCATATTTTAGTCTCAACAAATAAATTATCCATCTTCACTTCATTTTATACAATATATATATATATACATATACCTCTATGTATATAAATATATATTTCGTTATTTTTTTTTATCCACTCGCTTAGTTTAATCTTTTTGTTTAATGTATTCCACTTTCGTGGAAATTTATTTAAGTACCAAAAGAAAGTCATATTTATGCACTGAGTCGACTTATCGGGCAGGACCAAAAAGCGTTTGCTTAAAAGCTTTTCCACGCACACAAACAACATTTCTACGTAATATATATATATATATATATATGTATATAGGGAAAAGCATATCCTGCGTGAAGGAAACAAACTTTCTTTCTAGGCCAAAACTTTTTTGGCGTCACGCTGGCTTCTGTTGTGCGTTTATGGTCAGCATTTGCTTCATATATCTTTAATTTTTATGCGACTTCCATTTCCCCCTCTCCCTCTCTCTCTATTACAGTTTCTCTATCTCCCTTTGCCTTTCTCTCAATCTGCTGTCAGCATATTTGCCATAGCATACTTTTCAGCAACTCCTCCTTCGTCCTTTCAAGCAGCTGCGAAGCTGTCATTAGCGAACATTTCTCAACATTTCTTCGCATTCCCAGGCGTTTTATTTGTTTTGAGGACTGTTTTGTGGCTCATAACTGGGTCAACAATGGGAGTTGCGTTAGTCATTGTTGCCTCTCCATGTTGGCCCGCCGTGTGTCTGTGTCTGAGCAGCCCATTGCCCATTTACAAGTCAAGTGGCGCGCATAACACCAAAAAATTGTGTAGCGAAAACAATTTATTTTAGCTGTGGAACTTGTTACGGCATGAATGCCCCCAACTCCTCGCATATCCAGGGCCATCTATTCCTCTCTCTCTCTCTCTACACTCTGCGCCTCTATATTTCTCACTCTGCTGGCTGTCATTGTCAGTTGGCCAGATTTGACAGCGTCTGCCAATGGTTTTTGGCTTGTGCCTGGACTGGGATTTCCTCGTTTGTTGTTGTCCTGTCAAAGTTTTTGGCTTTGTTTTTGTTTCACTTGTTCTTGTTTTTATGCTAGTTTTATTTACGCATTTAAACATTTCTCTCCCAGTTACAATACAATCCGTCCCGCTCCAGTTCTCTGTCTGCCATTTGGATTGTCTGCCTGTTCACTTTTCATGTCTGCCTGCCTGTATATTCATTTTGGACATTTTTCATTTAATATTTACTCGTAGTTTTCTACCCAGTAAAGAAGAAGAAGAAGAAGAAGGGTATACCAGTTTTGGTAATAGTAATGGTATTTGAAAATTAAATAAAAATTATAGCATGAGCTTTATTTATCATGTATCAGCTCTGAGCAGGATTCCGGGTATCCCCAAGTCGGCTACTCCTGCTTAGCTTACTTTTCTTTATACTTGAAACTCATCTAATCAACTTTCCCTAATCGCATCACCTACATTTACAGGGTATCTACACATCTAGCAACCACAACTATTTTTGTTTTCCCTTGTTAACTGTCAGTTACTGTCCAAACCTTTTGACCATAAGGAACAATTCACTGAACGAATGCCAATCGACATTTATTTTAATTCATTTTACTCACTTTAATTTGTGTACACATTTTTATTTTATTTTATTTAAATTTTGTATTTTATTTTTTTTTTTTTTTTGTGTTTTGCTTTTTAGATGGAATAAAATTTAATTTCTATTTAAAATGCATTTCAATGCAAATTGAAATTTGAATTTATGCGCCACATTTCAACTGCCATTCCAGTTGATTACAATTTTAATGACCATATTTGCATACATAATGTAAAACGCAGAATTATATTTCGCGTGGCATGTGACACGCAATGCGAGTGTGGCCTGCCCCACAACAAGAGTGGAACATTTTTTTTCAAATTTGATATGTACAAAAATGTCAGAGAGCTAATGAAAATTGCCGTGAAAAGCGGTTATGTGAAATGAGAGAGAAAGTCAGATAGTGAGAAAGGGAATGAAATGTAAACCTTAAATGTTAGTTATATAAAGGCCTTTAGTTGTACCTTGAAATTATGAAAATCACAGAGAAGGGCAATAAATTAAATACTAATAATAAAATAAAATCTGTAATAGAGAGAGAGAGAGAGAGAGAGAGAGAGGACAAATACATGTCTATGCATATTCAATAATTCAATTGTTTTTTTTTTAACATCAAGATCTGTTATAATATAAATGACATTATAATGTATACAAATTTTATATTGCTACGCATTATTTATTATTTGTTTATTATTTATTTAATATTTTGATTTTAATTATTTTTTTTCTTCTTTTTTAATTATTTTTTTTTATTATTTTTTTAATATTTAATTAATATTCTCTTTAAAATATATTATTTATGTGACTCTGTTTTTTAATAAGCTTGTTTTTAATTTTTATTCTCTTAAATTTGTTATGAAAAATTTTGTTCAACTTTTATTTAACTTGTTTGTCGCGTCACTTGGGCACCTGAACGAGAGTTGCAACAGCTTCTGCGTATTGGCATTGCACAGACGAAAAAAAAATGTTTCAATTTGGACAAAACAAACGCAAAGGCAGCCAAAGCAAACATTTTGAGTCGCATTCGAGCACTTTGCACATATAGTAAGCAGCTGCTCATTTTTGTTGTTTTGTTTTTTGTTTTTTTTTTTTGCCAGCCCAGGGCCCAGACAGAGTTCACTTTACAACCAACTGCAGCCGGAGGGGCACTCAAGTGGGCCGACAAGCATTGGGGCAAATATGCAAAGCAAATAGCTTTAAAAAAAAGAGTTGCCGCAAAATCGAAAGACAAGTCAAATACAGTTAGAGAAAACAAAAAAAAAAAAAAAATAGCCGCTGTTCAAACTAAACTGACTAACGATGACATCAGCCACATGCTGCAAGTGTAGTTGATAAGCTGATGAGAGACGCATATGTGGCTGGGGGGCATGGCCATGTGGGCAGCGGTGAGTGGCAGCTGCGAGTGTCAAGTGGAGTCCACTACAGTTGGCAATGTCCACAGTGCTTCAATTGTCACATTACATAATCCTCAACAATTGCCAATTGCAATTAAAATCAAATTAACAGACAGTTAATAGACAATTGCACGAAATGGCAATACCCTAGAGTTAATTGATTGAATTCAGTTTTGCGAAGAGATGAGACAAGTAAAAAACATATATTGATATGATAATGATAATAATATATAATAATATTATTATTATTATTTCTGCTTGCATATTCAATCAGTCTCTTAGAGTACTCTCTTATATTTACAGGGTATCTAAATCAACAACGGAAATGACCGAAATATGTTAAGGCCTGATCAAATCTAGCCCGAGGTCTAACCAAATGCAAACTATGCAAAGCAATCGCTGCTGCTGCCGCTGCCGCTGCCGCTGCAGTTGCTTTTGACTGGCGGCCAATATGAAAGGCTGCAAAATGCAAATGCAATAGATAAAACCAATGAAGATTGCAATTTGTAATTGCTGTGATTAAACTTTGTATTGCTCTCTTCTCACATCTCTTTGCTCCCGCTCTTAAGCAGTGCAAAATTAGCAACAATTAAAGCTGAAATTTAGCCGCACATGCGATAAGCACAATTGATATTAAAAACGCTTTTGAAGTTATTGACCAAATGCAGGAGATGCCTTGGTCAAAACTAACGGGAATAATTGCTTTAGTTTTCCATAGCAGCGACCACAAAGAGCCCACACCAATTCCAATTATAAATAGAATGCAAATCGAATCAATTAAAAACTTTAAAGTAGGCGATGATAAATTTCAAAGAATGGCCAAGAATTTGAGTTGGATTTCATTAGAAATTTTTTTAAGGTCATTGAGAGATCAGTTTACATACCACAGAGAACGTTTGAAGTTGTTTGCTTGGGAAAGTGTTGGAAGAAAGTTTCTGAAAAGCATCAAATACCACTTTAATAATTTACATTACATTACTTCATAATTCAATTCGCTTTCATAAACTTAGCTGAAGAGTTATCTCACAACTTTTACCAACAGTGAACTAATTTCTGCTCTTCCTCTTCAATCATTACGACAATATTGTGACAACAGCTGCCAAAACAGCAAAACTTTAAAACAAAAGACTCAAAATAATAAGCAAAAACAAAAAATAAAATAAAATAAAGATGATGAAGAAGAAGAAGAAGCACTTTAATGACATGCATAAACAAGCAATGCGTAAGGCCCGCATCTTGATAAATTGATAAAGCTTACAAATTACTGAGCGACAGCCACAACACGAGCGAGCTACCCAATTAAATTTATCGTCATCTTAAGAAAACTTGTTGTGCATCTCATGAATGGGACGCATGATGGGGCCATGGAACAATCATTTTCAATGTCAACAAAAAGTGGACAAGAGAATGAAAGATAGAGAGAGAGAGAGAGAGAGAGATAAAATGAAGAGAAACTGGTTTCGAGAATATTACAGAGTGTGGGGTATATAGATAAAAACGCAGCAGTAGGTGTCAGTATATAGGTATTGTAGGACCAATGAGTCAGAGCGACTCGATCAATGCTGAAGGTCAATTTGCATTTGACAAATTGAGTTAATTTGAATATGTAGAGCACATACATCAAGCATTCGATATAAGCGTGGGTTCATCTGCGTTATAATGCGGAAATAGAGCATAAAAATAATTTTATTGCTAATTGAAATCTATGCATGATTGACCCTTGGAGTTGGAGCCATTGAAGTTGCCCAAAAAGGTGATAAAGTTGTTAGATGATGTTGATTTATATCTGATAAAGTTTAATAGTTATGCGCTTGAGATTTCAGAATCTATTTGAGCTCAGGTTCTGAAACATGCTGTAGGTATTATTTGGCTATAGTAGCTGGTAAAAATGAAGAGAAATTATTGAGTATCAGTTCGAAACAGATTTCAACAGTAATAAGTCTAGCTACTAGACTCTCCACATATTTGGTAATAATAATAAATCCAATAATAATAATAAATCTTTCACTTTATCAAGAAATTTGTAATTTATAGAACTATAACCTAGGTAGATTTTAGCCTATGAGAGATATAACACAAAGTCTCCCATTCAATTTAAGCTAGGAAAAACTTGTTCTGCCTATAATTCATAATAATGTAATGTATCTTACCCTCCAAATAGCCTCGATATATCCTAAGATCTGTACACATTACTATACCATTAAAGAAAATAACGTATATATTATATAAGCATTCTTTGCATTCCAAGCACAATTCGAAGTAAAGTGTACCTATAAAAATACAAACTATATAATTAAACGCACTTAAAATATATTTCTATCTTTCTACCTTTACTATTACAACTTATGTCTTTATATGCCCATATATTGACTACTCCTAACTTAGATATCTGCAACTACTCATATGTTGCACTTCGCTGCACTAACGATCATAAATCTATCTAACTGTTTCCGCTACCATACGCTCAACAACTCGACTTGGTGTCATTTACAATAGTTAGGTTTTTTTATGGCATCAACAATTAAATAAAAACATTAACAATTCGCATGGCAATGCAAATTTTGCACAACAACAAAAAAAAAATGTGTTGCAAATATTGACGTAACTTGCATTTCATTTGCAGCGAAAGGCCAAACAAATTGACGGTTTTTATTTTTTATGCTTCTCGCCTGAGACTTTCAAAAACGAAATCGAAAGCCGTCTTGCGAGTGGACAGATGAAAAGGAGACCTAACTGTAATGGCGTTATATAAGCAATGCCAAGAAAATACTACCAACATCTTCGCTAAAAACTATCCATTTAGATCGCATCTATATCTATATCTATATCTATATCTATATCTATATCTATATCTATATCTATATCTATATCTATATCTATATCTATATCTATATCTATCTATATCTATATCTATATCTATATCTATATCTATATCTATATCTATATCTATATCTATATCTATATCTATATCTATATCTATATCTATATCTATATCTATATCTATATCTATATCTATATCTATATCTATATCTATATCTATATCTATATCTATATCTATATCTATATCTATATCTATATCTATATCTATATCTATATCTATATCTATATCTATATCTATATCTATATCTATATCTATATCTATATCTATATCTATATCTATATCTATATCTATATCTATATCTATATCTATATCTATATCTATATCTATATCTATATCTATATCTATATCTATATCTATATCTATATCTATATCTATATCTATATCTATAAATGGTGAAATTCTGTATTATATAAAGAACTGGAAGACCTATCCACCGCTACAGCAAGTCAAATTTCGTTAAACAATGTCAAAGAAAGTCAACACGGTTAAAGCCAGCATATCCTGTCAAATCAAGCAGTTGGGCCAAAGAAGCTTTCAGAAACTTCATCCAAGGCCGCAATTCATTACAGTCAAGTGCCTCAATAACCCATGTTTCGGTAGCTTCATGGTCCGGTTTTGTAGGTTGCCGCTTATCGTTCCATCAATATAAATCACAACAAAAGGCTTTTGGCCAACTGCCTTTTGACAATGTTGGCTTTCATTATGGCCAGCGGCAACAGCAACGGCCCAAACGCATCCTTTGTGCCATCCATTGTTCCGCAGGGACTGTTAGCTTTTGATGGATGCGTTCCAACAACAGAAGTAGCAAAGGAGTACCGTCAGCAGTAGCACTAGCACAGCAGTAGCAGCAGCAGCAGCAGCAGCAGATGTTTGAGTTTACAAAAAGAAGCTAGAGGCGAACGTCTGGTCATGATGCATCCATCATTCATTCTCTTATATTTAACGGCGTCAACACATGGACACACAGGGCCGAAGACCTCTTTGTGACAGATGCTTAAACTTTAAAATTTATGCTATTAAGTGTTAATTGTGTAATGTTAACTAAGTCAGAGTCAGAAGTTCCATAAGCTAAACGAAGTAACAGAGTGAAAGGAAAGTATTTTGGGAAAGAAAATTATTCTAAGTATTCATTGTGTACGGGCAACTGAGTTATAGCGAAATGTATCATTATTATTTATTAAGTGAAATATGAAGAAATGAACTAGATAAATAGAAGAAATATTTTCAAAAACAGTTTAATAATTTCGGATAAATATTATGTGGAAACTGTGAAATTTTAGTGCTGTAACTTTAAAACAGAGTTCTAACTAAAAACCTAAAATATTATTAAAATTATAAAAATTGTAGTTTCTTCACTTTTTATGAAAATTGATCAAATTAAACTAACATTTTTTAAATTTAAAAAAAATCTTGAAATTTTAAGTAAAATTATAGGAAGATTTTTTTTTTCTCTTGTAACAAAAACATTTTCAAAATTTTAATTTTTTTATTTTTTTTAATTAATTTTCTTTTTATAATTTTTTTTTTTTTTTAATTTTTTGTTATATATATATATAGCATATATTATATTTATTTTAACAGATATTTAAAGATCTTAGTCATACTTCAAATCACAAGACAACAGAGCTAGCATTTGATTAAATTATTTTCATAACGAAAAAAATCACATTTGTTGAATAAATCATTTTCATAACGCAAAAAATCTTAATTCTTTTGCGAAAAATATAATACTAGAATAACATCTATATCTACTATATATATATACTTCACATATATGCCAGTTCATATGACAATAATTGTTGTTTGCTATGTTGACATTAAACGCTATTCTGTTATGCTTATCATAGCTGTCAGATCTTTGGCCCGCATATCTCTCACGCGTTTCACATCGCGATAAGCTCAAAATTCATTCTGGCCACTAATTTGCATTGCAAAATAGCCATTACACGGCTTATCTGTCTACATATCGGTGCTGCAGCACAGTAGCTGGCCAGCTGTTAATAATGTTCGACTTAGTTCCAGTGCATACCATTCTCTTTGCCACAGGCAAAGTGCAACATTTGCTGAACTTAAAGTGTTGCAAATTACATGCAAATTACTTAATAATCAAAATCTGTTAATTGTTTAAAATGCCAAAGCTACCGAACAAGAGATACTAGCTCAGCTCATATTACATAACATTTAAAATTGATAAAAAAAAAAAAAAACGTGTTTAAAGACATTTAATACCGCCTATCAATATTAATATTTATTTTATTAAGTGTACTTGTCTCTAATAAACCTTCAAGCATTTTCAACTTATCGAAATACCTTCACATATATGTAAGTTTGACATAACATCAAATTCCACAACTCTTTAAAATGCTGCTTATAAAATTAGTATATCAATTTTTCACACAAAAAAAACCCAGAAAAAAAAATAAGAAAAGTTCAACCCAGGCGAACGGGAACAAAAAAGTGGTTTAAAAAGTTTGCCGAAATACAAAAAAGGAAAAGCTCTGACAGGACGAAATTTCCACGACTTGCGTACTATATATATATATATATATATATATATATATATATATATATATATATATATATATATATATATATATATATATATACATATATAAAACCTCACTTGTTATACCCTGAACTATAGCGAAAAGCAAGAATGGGGTATATTCAAAAGGAGGAATTGCTAAGATAATATGTTTATATTTAGAGAGCAAGAGAGTTTCCAATTAGAAGTGTATTAAGTTTCCATTAAGATCGAAGCACTTTTCACTTATAAATTCAATATATATTATTTATTGCATTTTTATCTATTTCAACTCATATATATATATATATTAATATAACTGTTTATAGAGCATCTTCTAGTCAACCAACCTCATATAAAAAAAAAATTAATAAATAAAAAAAAAAAAACAATTAAAAGTACTTGTTTTAATTTATATTTACATGACACAGGAACACAAAATCGCTAAAGAGTTGAAAATTAAATAAAAAGGGCGAAAATGCAGCAAAATCTCGGTAAAGGAAAAGGGCACAGCTGCAGACATGGCAAGGAGAACGTTGAAAGGGTAATGCAAGGGAACAGGGAGAAATGGGTCACATGCGGCATGTGTAAATATTTAGAGTTAATTAGTTCAAGTGACTACAGGAGTGTAAAAGGACTCGAAATGTGCTTAAAAACGCGTAAAAAGTGCGAAGCTCATTTTGTTAAATAAACAAATTAATTTTATTAAACTTGCACGAGTTGAGTTGCACAAGCTGCGAATAAAGAAACAATGTGGGGTGGACTAATAAATGAAATACCCTACAAGCCAAAATATTAAAGTGAATCATATATATATAAAAAAAAAAGTGAAAAAATGATATAACAATTTATTATTATTAAAAATATAAATAAATAAATAAATGTGTTAAATATGTTATAATGAATAACAATTTTATTTCATCTATAAAATACTTATTTATAGGATAAATTTTTAGCATTTTTCATATAATCATATTTTAAAATTGTATTTTTAAATAATCTATAAAATATTTTTATAAATTTTGTTTTAAATATTTGTCTTTCTTTTCTTTTTTAGATATTTATTAAATACATATATCTAACTTTAAGCTTTTCTAGTATACTTTCTTCAAAACTCTTTTACAATCGTTATCTCTGTCAAATCTGCATGAGTACAAAATAATTCTCATACTATAATGCTTCTCTCTAACAGCTCTTATAGTTTGCTCCAGTATCTGATCCTTAAGCAATCAAACTTCAAATAGCATATCTATTCGAGTATTTCATGGAAAACTAATACATACACACACACAGAGTAATATTTACACACAGCCACAGTCACCCACATACCACAAGAACCACAATTTAATTTCCATTTAACCACCCATTTTTAACAGAGTAAAATCAATCACAAATTGAATTTCATTTGAGTCGATATCTTTAATTTTATTTGACTGATTATGCTTTTAACTGGAATCAATTTGTTTTGTCGTGAATGGCAGAAGGCGGCGAATGGACTAGTCCCCGTTTAATGGCCAAATACACAAAAGCAAGAGCAAGAAATCAAAATAGAGAAATGCAATCATGTTGAAAATATTTGCATATGCCGCGCCGAACCGCGCACCGCTCTCACGAACCGGAAGCGGAAGTAAACAATGGACGGCAACAGCAGTCGACGCGTAGTCGAACCTTTCGACAAAAGCCAAAAGTTCGCATGAAAGGAATCCGAAATACGAAAAGCGAAAAAGCAAGGAAAAGCGGAAAACTCGATGATGCTGACGATGAAAAATCGAAAATAATTTCTTGAAAAATATAAAAATAAAAAACTGCTTTAGTCTGCATTGTAGTCAAATGCAAAGAGTTGCTCTATACAAAGGATAAACAGTACAAATAATAATATAAGAATACCCTTAACCGCTTTTTCCCATTTTTTCTTTTATTTATTTTTTTTTTTAATTTAATGTTTGGAATTTTGTTTATTAAATATTGTTTAATTTTGATCTAATAAAGGGTAAGCAGACCCTTTTGAGTTTGTAATTTCTTTTATAAATATAATTATTAAATATTATTTAATTTTGTTTGCACGATTTTTTAAATCTCTATACACGCACCAAATGTATTGGAAACTCAATATACTATTTGTAAGAGTATTTTATCTTTACCTCTTTTTGTCACTTACTGGACATTCCGTTATGTAACGCGCCATTTTTTTTACCGAAAAAAATTCAGCCGACAGAAATTACGCAGTACAAATTTGGCAAACAATTAAATACTCATAAAATATCACTAAACACTTTAAAAACTCTTATATCACAAATACAAACAATATACTTAACAATTAAAGCACTTTTAGATAGCTTAGGTTAATTAAATACGATTCTATACACACGCGCAAATATTCCAACCGATCGACTGTAGAAGCGCGCACACACTGAAAGTAACTCATTAAGGTGCTCCTTCGCTAAGCCGGCATTCTCTCTAACACACAACAACAACTGAGCAATGCCGGCATTTCTACGTATAAAACAACAACAAAGGCACTCAACTATCACAGCTTCTACACTCCACACACCATTCGCAATCCGCTAGTGCTAAGCGCTCATACTTTTAATACTCAATGGGAGCATCACTCGCTCTTAAGCTAACGGGATCAGCAGCATTTCAACCAATGGTATGCACGCATTGGACATATTCAATTACCCCACCCGCTCAGCGCATCAGAGAAGCCAAAATATATAACGGCATTAAGAGCAACACGAACAATAATGTGTTTACGATTAGCAGAGATACAGATAAAGCAAAAATGCAGCATTTGTATGCTGTGACATCACAGCTGTAAAATATATGGGTGCAAGCGCTGAGATTTATATGAAAATCAGAGAATTTTTGACATATTAAAAAGCTTTAATGTGTTTTATGCAAGAAATGACGAGAACAAAGCAGACTTTTAATCAATAATGACAGCTCACAAGACCCGCATATATTGGAAATTTGAAAAAAAAAAGTGAAAACAACCTTAGCAAATCAATGTCCACTGTAGTCAAAAGGCACCAAGACAAAGTGCTCAAAAGAAACGAAACAAAAAGTTGAAAGCAAAACTAAACTGCAAGAGTGTAGAAGGCAACTAAAGTACTGTGTGGAAATTGAACTGGAATTAGGAAGAGTGAGTGTGAGAAAGAGAGGCAGAGTGTGAGACAGACCTTAAAGGAAAGTGAGTGAGAGGCATATGGAGAAGGGGCTGCTGTTCTCATTGGCAGTTGGCAGTTAGCATTGGCATATTGAGTGAAGTTTTCGAACGTCAAAGTCGATTGCAGCCTGATTAATTAAAAGTGGTTAGAGTGGGTGTGTGTGAGTGTGTGTGTGTGTGTGTAGGCAAAGGCAACCTGCAAATGTGCTTTCAATACAAGCGAAACTAGAAAAGCCCCAATGTCCTCCTTTAAGCCAAAGGCCATTTGAGTGTGTGTGTGTGTGTGTGCGTATTTGTGTGCGCATATGCATGCACAGGTGATCCTGGTCGAAAAGGCAGTTCAGCCATGCTGCCGGCTTACAGCAACGGCTGCTATTTTGCCTGCAGGAAAAGTGAAATTCACATCACTGGTCCCCTAAAGGTCTTTGGTTCAAGGACTTGACAAAAGGACTACTGCCAAAAGGCAGTTTGGCCATCTGCTCACCCGCTCACCCACTCACCTGCCCATCTGCTCACCTACCCACTTGCCATTTACATTGTTTTTCACGCAGAAATCGCTGTGAAACTCATTCCGAGGCCAAAGCCCATTAAATGCCCAATTAAAATCCAAATGAGCCAGAGAATACAGAGAATACAACCAACAAAAGCAAGAACAATATATATGTATATATACCAGATGGTATTACGTTGAGTATGACAGCGAAAGCAAAACATGAATGGCTCTTGGAGATGTTCATGAGAACCTATTTAAAACAGCAAATGAACTGGCTCATCTTCAGTGAGTCGAATATAATATATCCCTGAAGGGCTTTAAAGCAGTTTAAGCAGTTGCTAAAGAGTTTTTAAGAGCGGTAAGACTTGGCAACAATCTTTAACAAGAATAGCGACATAAGAACGGCTGTCTATCTAAGTCCGAAAAGGTTGATTCCGAAATTGTCAGCTCTTGAATTCATCTTGAAAATTGCAATACCAAGGCGTCATAAGCTTCGATTGGTAAACTCCATTTTCAAAAACTAAAATTTATAGGTGTGACGCCTAAACTGTGACTGCTAAACTATGACGCCTAAACTGTGACTGCTAAACTGTTATTTCTAATCTAAACATCTGTGGAATAACTTCGACTTTTTATACATTCACAACAATTCTGAAACGTTTAATGAGCTTAAGCTTCTTAATCTTCGTTTATAAATTTCAATTATTAAACTTCCATTCCAAAAGCTAAGCCTCACTTCTTTTTTTACTCAATCTTAGTTTCCATGTTTCGGACTCATGAGCTTCGACTTCTAGTCTTCTCAATTCCTAAACAATTACTCCTAAATCTTAACTCCTAATTGTTTACTCCAAAACTGTAACTCTTAAGCCTTGCAGCCTAAACTCTAGCTTCTAAATAGGTAAGTTCTTACGTACCGTCGTACAATTGGTAAACTTCCATTCTGAGCCTCAACATATAAATTTTAATTCCTAGTGCTTTACGGTTTGATTGTGAGTTCTAAGCTTCAACTTCTTGACTTTCACATTTTAAGCGTCAACACCTCATTATCCAAAATTTAACTCCTCAATTATGTAGTTAATTGCTCTTACACTTTGCACAATTTTCTAATACTTATTATAGCACTAGCCGCCCATCTAGTTCACCACTTCACTTGTTTAGACTTATTTACTCATTACGAATAATTTAGCATAATTGAAAAATGTTACAATGGGTTCTTCGCTTAACAGACTGTCGGAGTTTGTTGACTCGGAACAGGTTCCATGGATGCTTGGTTGGAAGAGAAGAAAGGGGAAGAGGGCGCCACGAGAGTGGGGACTGAGCACACTTCCATTCGAACTACTTTTATCAGTTGTCGTCGAATTGCCTGCCTGCCTGCCTGCCCGCTTGCCTGTCCGTCTATCCGTTCGTCTGCCTGGTTGTTCGGCCTACAGGGCCTGGTAAATCAATGCAATTAGTGTCACATCCTCTGTATTTAATGTCTATGTTTCGTAATCGACTCTGGCGCCAATGCCATGTCTAAAACTCAATGAAACCAGCTTCAAAGAGAGCCTTCAAATCGCGGAAAGAGAAGAAATGGGACTTGGACTTAGGCATAGAAATTGCTTATATCTAAAAAAAAAAATATTTTTAAAGTAATTTAGCTATGTACACATATTTTATTTTGTATTATTTGATTTCTTATTCATATATGAATCAAAATATTTATATATATATATATATTCATATATTCATATGTAGGACTACTTCATCCAAGACACACACCCTACATATAAAATTGCTAGATTCTTATCCAACACACACTCCATACAAGTATTTACTCCTCTCTTCAGTGCGCCATACAAGTTTACTATAGTTACGCACCACATAAGCAAAGTTACAACACCACTCTGGTGAGCTAAGCAATACTCACCACAGAATGCTGATATGATTGTCTTTGCTAAGTCAGTTTAGCAAGGCTCACAACCAGCCGTTGAATGCAATCGAGTTGAATAATGCCCTGTAAATATAACCACATTTTAAATAAGTATTTCTACAAATTCATATAAATGACACAAAAATAAAAAATAAATAAATATAAAATAAAGAATATATTTCACACTTATTTAAAATATAGGTAAAAGAATTTGTATTTTATATATTTCATTAACATATAAGGAAATTTAAGTAAATCATTTTGGAATTGATATAAGTTTCAGATTTTAAAAATTGTAATTGTTTTTGCTTTTATTATTTTATTTATTATTTTTTTAATTTTTTATTTTTTATAAAATTGACAATACTTCATACTTTTATATAATTTATTTTAAATTAATAGTAATAATTGAACTTAAAATGAGATAATTTCATTTTAAAATTAAAACAAATTAATATATAATTTATTGTAATATTTTACTTTAATATCTACTAATTTTTAAATTTGACAAATATAATTTCATTAAAAAAAAAACTTTTTCAGAATATCAATTTTTTAAGTTTTTATTATAAAAATTAAAATTGATTAGTTTCTTAGAAGAGAAATTAAAAATTATATATATCAATAATATCAATATATTACAGTTATTTTTTATAATTATTGTATATGTATTTAAATTAAATTAAAAATTATATATATCAATAATATCAATATATTATAGAATTTTTTATAATTATTGTATATGTATTTCTCATTTTAAATAAAATGTAGAAAAAAAAAGAATTTTATTCAAAATTTTGTTTTCAACTTTTTGAAATCCACTCTGAAGTGAGCAATCTCACATGACGAGTGCCTACTGTACCCATTTAGTGACGTTCTAGCAATTAAATTCCTTAGCTAGCTGCAGCACGTTTCACTCTGCCAGCAAATGCCATAGAGTTAAGCGTCAAATTGCATTTGTCACACATGTCGTATGCGCAATTTTGAAAAGTTGTGAATTAATTATGAATTATTTAATTGTGACTGTAGGAGGGGCAGCTAAGTGAGCTGTTGACACGTCGCCGTGAATAGGGCCGTGAATAAGTGGTTCAGTAGTTTTAGTGGTTCAACAAAAGGAAACTTGTTGACAAAAAGCGAACAGCGACCAAAACACGGAAATATGAATGAGCTTCTAAATGAGAACATAAAAACTTGGCGCAGGCGCCAGTTTCCATCCTGGAAGCAAGCCTAGAGTATGACAGCGTTGGTCTGAACGGAGCCGGGTGGGGCAGAGTGGTTCGTTCAATATTGAAAGCGTTTGCTGGAAGACGAAACCACAAAAATGTTTCGACACGTCTCGAGTCGCAATTCAGTCGCAACCCGAGCCGTGGCCTGACAGCATGTGTACGGTTCACAGCTCCACAACAATAAGGTGTGTGTATGCAACAGTATAACAGCGCAGTATAACAGCACAGTATAACAGGCGGTGTAGTGTGTGTTCTAATCATCATGGGCCTGCTCGGCACACTGCGTCGGCTTAGCCCAAGTCCACGCAGCCCCTCGCATGGCATTGAGCTGCAGCATCGTAGTAAAACGCAATTGGATCTGCAGGTTCCGGCTCCGCCTCCATTTCCGACCACAGTCCAGTCCTCGCCTCAGCTAACGGAGCAAACGTTGCAGGTGTGGCGCGCTTTGCCAGCGGAGATACGACATGATCCCAGCATGGCCAGCTTTAAAATGGAAAACCAACGGATTCACGGTGAGTCGAGCAGATCCAATAGCTATGTCAGTTACAGGGTATACATAAATGAATATGGAAAGTTGTTGTTAAAAAATATCAAAATATATGCTAAGAATCCATACTGTCACAGTTGGACTTAAAGAGAGGGAAAAGTTTTTTAAACTGCAAATAGCCCGATTATGCAATACCCTGTATTTACCTTATTTGAAATCAAATTACAAATGTCATCTATATTATTAGTGATTTTATTTATCATTTTAGTTCCAAAACGGAACTTGCTTAACTGTAAAGTTAATTACAGGGTATCTTTCAGTGTAACTGATATAGTTTTATTGAAAGGTGTAATGCCTTCTCGATTTAAGGATATCAATAGCATGGCTTAATAAAAAATAAAATACCTAAATATATGTATGTATATAGGGTATCTCAAAGTCAATCAGACTGATCTCTTCAAACTTTCTAATATACTCATGAGCTAAAACAACAATATTATTGGATATTATTATGCTTGTAATACTCAAAAAGTTCATTTTTTCAATTTGGTCAGCTATAGGGTATCTTCAAGTCGAGCATAGCTACATTAGTCAATTTCATTATGAATAAGCTCATATTATTTCAATTTTAGTCTAAAAGTTGCTTTGTATTAAATAAAATTAATCAACAGGGTATTTTGTAGTCGAGCAGAACTTGAATATTATGTTTTCTACTGACGCTTGAGCTATAAATAAACAATATAAAAGTTTAGTATGCGAATAAATTTTCTCTCTTTGAAAGTCAGTCAACTCTAGGGTATCCTAAAGTCGAGCAAGCCAAAATTTATTCAATTCATTATTAAGGAGCTGAGGAGTAAATATTCAAATTTAAGTCAAGTCACATGAGTAACATTGTGTAAAGTTAGACATTTTACAGGGTATCTGCTAGTTGAACAGCAGTTACTTTAGTATTTTCTCTATTCAGCCTAAAGAAGTATAAATTAACCCAAAAGCTACCGTAACACTTATCTTCAGTCCTATCGATTATTAAATAATGTCAAAACCGATAAATTGAATAGCATTTGACAGGCACTTGACAAGCTCTTGACAAATACTTGACAGACACTTGAAAAGCACTTGACAGGCTATTGAGACTTGGTGGTAATAAATGTGTTATATCTTGTTGACATATATGAGCAGGCTCCATGGTCGGCGAAAGCGAAGCGGAAGAGCTCGATGTGGAGATGGAACTAGATGTGGAGGAACCGGACGACCGTAAGTCTAGCTATGCGGGCTCTGATTTTCTTGACATCAAGATGAAGCCGAACTATGACGGTGACAAGAGCACAGATGATGAGGCGACGACAATACATTCGGATCACGAGCCGCATGCCAATGGACCCGGTAGTGCCAAGGCTGTGGCTCGGCGGCTTCATCACAAATCGAAGCGCTCCAAGGAGCAACAGCAGCGAGATAAACGCTTCAAGCGATGTTGCCTGCTCGTCATCTGGGTCGTGGCAGCGGGCGTGCTCATCAGCGTGGGTGAGAAGCAGCTGCTGGAGAAAATTGTGCAGGTGCCCAAGGGAGAGATAGGCAAATGTAGGTGTTAAGATCTTTAATCTCTCTGAAGTCTTTGAATTTTCCTGCTTAGTTTTTCAGCTGGAACAGAAGCCTATGGGCGATTTCTATTTGAGGCTAGAGGGCGCTTTCGAGCAGTCCTTTAAGCAGCTGCAGACAGAGCGTGAGGAGAACGAGACGGATAGTCGCAGCTACTTATTTGTGCAACCGCAATTGTCCTATAACGGGAGTCAGGACTATGAGGTAGAGCTTTAGAGTAAATCTGGTTATTTTCGAGCTAATCCTTCCCCACTCTCTTCACAGGACGTCTTATCACCCTGGCAACTGCCTTTGGTGTCCGATGATCAGCTCTTCCAGTCACCCGCTGTGCATCGCAATCACACCTTTCACATAACTCCCGAGCTGAGCGTATTGCTCGCCCACAAGGAAAGTCAAATGCGTCTGCATATCTACAGCAATGCTCAACAGGATTTGGCTGTGGATCTCAGCTACAATCCGTTGATTGTAAACAATCGCACGGGCAGCATTCTAGCAGGACTCATACTGCTTCTCTTCTACGGCCTGCTCATCTCGGAGCAACTCGATCGTCCATTTGTGGCGATCATCTGCTCTGTGCTGTCGGTCACGGCCCTGGCCGCCTTTCAAGATCGCCCCAATATGGAGGAGATCAAACAGTGGATGGATATGGAACTGCTTACTCTACTCTTCTGCATGATGCTACTCATTCTCATACTGACCGAGACGGGTGTCTTCGACTATCTGGCCGTTGTTTGCTTTGAGGTGTCCGGCGGAAAGATTTGGCCCATGATCTATAGCCTCTGCGTGATCACTTGCCTGGTCTCTAGTGTCTTGGATAATATGACCACAGTGCTGCTACTCACACCAGTTGCAATTCGTCTATGCGAGGTCATGCAATTGGATCCCATACCCGTTGTCATGGGCATCATTGTCCATGCGAACATCGGCGGAGCTTTGTCACCTATCGGAGATCCGATAAGCATCATTGTGGGCACAAATCGTTTCATTGTCGAGAATGTGAGTTGAATATTTAAGTTGAATTAGAGAAATTTTACAGATCTTAGAGATGATTGAGGTCGTAGATAGATTTGAATAGCAATATCGATAGATATGCAAATTCAGCGATATATCGATTGAAAATGACAATTATCGATTTTTGTATTGATAAATGAAAAAATTGTGGGCCAATCGATCAATAGAGCCTGTAATTAATAGATCAATAGCTAAGAACAAGACAAAGCTAAAACTAATATTAATATCCGATCCAATTTATTGCCAAATTCTTGCAATAATTATTAATTTTTAATGCTACTCTTTTTGTTTTCTTCTTCTGTTTTCATCCCTCTTCCACAGGACATTAACTTTCTGACATTTATCGCTCACATGATGCCCGGCGTACTCTTGGCCTTGCTGCAGAGCTGCATCTACTTGCGCATCTACTATCGCAACATGGACGAACTGCGTCTCAACGAGCCCAAGGAACTGGGCGAGCTACGGCGTGAGATTAAGGTGTGGCAACGTGCTTTAAATGCGATTGGAGCCTGCTCGAAGGATGCGCAGCTAGTGCGTGGTACTCTGCAGGGCAAGGTTAAGCAGCTGAAGCGAACATTGCGACGTAAGGAACGAGGCGTTGGCTCTACCGAGATCTATGCAAGCACGCTAGATGAGCTGAAGCAGAAGGTAGGAGAGTTTATCAATCGTAGAATAGCCTTTTCTTCATTCCATATATTTATAATCTTAATTGATGCCACTTATCAACTATTCATTGACATGCTTTAGTGAATAGTTGTTCAACTCACCTTTCGATCTCTGCTTAGATCATTAGTCAATGGATTTTAACGATTGGTCAATCAATAAGATCAACTTCTGTGGAATATTTTCGACTATGCTAACTGCTGTGGAAATTTCAACTTCTTTCGATTTTCGATTTTCAACTTCTTTCGATTCGATTAGTCAATCAATAAGTTTAGTATGTAAATGCTTTCAACATATCAACTATTATGGCATACCTAGACCTATACCAACTGATGGAAGCTTTTCAACTTCAATCTGCATTCAATCAATCATACAATAAGTTTTTTATACAAATGAATAATCCAGTGAAGAGGTTTAAAAAAAAATGTTCTCTCGAATTTACAATGTGATCTAAATTTTTATTAAATTTCATTAATAGATAATTTTTTATCACAGATCCTCAATCAATCAATCATTTTACTCTCCTTGCAGTACCCCATTAAGAATAAAAATCTGCTGCTCCTATCGACCGGTGTCTTGATCTTTGTCATCGTCTGCTTCCTGGTGCAGTCGGTGCCACGTTGGCGTACCTTGCCACTCGGTTGGGTCTCGCTGCTCGGTGTGATTTTGCTGTTGATCTTGGTGAATCGCGAGGATATGGAGCATTTGATACATCGCATCGAATGGACAACATTGCTCTTCTTCGGCGCCATGTTTGTAATGATGGAGTGCGTAGAGCGTCTCGGTTTGCTCGTCAGCATTGCAGAGTTCACGGAGCACGTGATTCTCGCCGTGAATATGCAGCATCGCCTCACAATGGCCATATTCATGATATTGTGGACCACAGCGTTGGCCTCGTCCATCTTCGATAGCATACCCGTGGCCGCAATGATGGTCAAGCTGGTCACCTCGCTGGTGGCCAAGGAATCACTGGGTCTGCCGCTCCAACCACTCGTCTGGGCTCTAACCCTGGGCGCCTCCTTCGGCGGCAATGGCAGCCTATATGGCGCCTCGGCGAATGTCATTGCCGCAGGCATTGCTGAACAACATGGCTACAAGCTCTCCTTCACGCGGTATTTGAAGACCATGTTGCCCCTAATGCTATGCCAGATAGTTCTGATGACCATCTATCTGCTGCTGGCCCACAGCGTCTTCAATTGGAATTAAATCAAATTATAATGGAAAATTAAACATTTTTTTAAATATTTATATGATTGTTCTTTGCTTGATTGATCAATGCAAATCGTTCTGTATACAATATAAATTAAATATAAAAAAATATAAATTAATTATTAAATATATGTTATTCGACTTAGATTTTCTTCTTCTGTATATTTGAGAATTTTCTTACAAATAAAAATTCATTACAAATAAATTTTAATTAAAATCAAAAAATATTGTTATTGTGTATGAATTTATAAGAGATGCAATATTATTTATTAAAATAATAAAATATTTTCCATTTGGAAAATACGTCTAAATTGTGTGAAATCTTTCAAATTAAAGAGTTTTTTCCTAGACAATTTTGAGATATTTGATTTCTTGGGGGAAAAATGATTGCGTTTCGATTGTATATTGAATATTGAAGAATTATTATGTTAAAGATTAAATATTCTTTAAACATTCATCCATCATGTAGAATAAATGTAAAAAATAAAAAAAGTTAAAAATCAACTTTCAATATTTCCTTACCTACTTACCTGCTTACCATGAGAATACATAGCTTAAACCAATTGGGAATTAGAGCAATTGGCACAATTATCAGGTATTTATTTAAAGCTCAGCCTCACAATATATTTTGATTGAGATCTATTCACTGTTGACATATTTATTACAATTAATGTGACCATAGAGGACACTTTGCATAAAACTGTCAAGCTCTTCGTGAGATTCTCGAACGTGTTGGCAATTTGTTACGTCTGGGAAAATGGGAAAACAATCAATTTGGCTGTCAAGTGAAAGCAAATAAGGGCACAGATTAACAAAAGAAAAATAACAACAACAGCAAAAAATGCTAGGCAAAAGAAAAACAAAAACCAACATTTGTTCCGCTTTCCATGATTTTCCACAAGAAATGTCACTTTTCAGTATTTTCCATCGAAATCAATTTTCAGTGGACGCAACGCAGAGCTCGCCCGCGGTTCGATGTCAGCCAAAAGGCGAACCGAGTGCCAACGCATTTTAATTAGCCAAAACGTAAAGAAAATTCGGAAAATTCAATAAAAAAAATATATGTTTAAAAAATGCTAGACAAAGAAAGCACGACACAAGTGAAGAGAGAGAGACGGAGTGGAGAATAAATGAATTTAAATAAAAAAAATAAATATTTCATAGAGTTTGCCGAGCTAAGTGAAAATGTCTTCGTCCTATACGTATACAAAGCCCACCTTTATGATCACAGATCATTCGTATGATCCGTTCCATCTGCAGCCCCTGGAAACGGCGGCTGCCAATGGGGAGGACGATGACAATGCGGATCCCGATGAGGATGCGGATCGGAATACCAAGCTCCAGGATCTCGTACGTTGGCTGCACTTCAATGCCAAGCATCGTCGTAGTTGGTAAGTCCGTGGTCGTTTATCCAAATTAAGTATACGCCGCGTGCGGCCACTTTTATTTGTCTGAAAGAAAGTTTTTCAATTAAGCAACTCGAGCATTTAATTGGCCCTAATGGCATTAGGAACATTGCTCCATCTGTTGATTTGGCCTTAAGTACTTTTTATTAGGCATTCGTGCTTCGAGCCCCTTTTTGCAATGTTTTCTTGCTCCTTGCAGGACTTTAGTGCCGCCTTTTCTTAGAAATCAAATTTTTTCCGCTTGAAGACTATTTCAACAAATCGGCAAATTATTCATTTTTCTTAGTTTTTCCCCAACTCAAGTGACGTTTTTGCTCAGAGACAAGAGATTTTATTTATTCTGCCCAGAAAATTGTGAAAAATGTGACCCAAATGGCTTTCTGCATATTTTTATGGCAGATGACAGCAGTCAGATTTAATAGAAGATATAATAAAGTTATAAAATAGAGCAGATTGGATCTATATCGATTCAACTTGCCTTGCTCAACATAATTTCGTCGAGCAGAAAATGTATATCATTAAAGCTGTAGCTGATTTCAGATTTTATTACACTCCAAATTAAGAATCAATAGCATAAATTATATAAATATAAATAAATTCACAAAATAATAAAAATAAAATTAAAATAAATAAATTAATGAACAAATTATTTTAAAATAAAATTATTTAAAAAAAATAATAATAATTTTGTAATGAAAAAATGATTTTTTAAAAATATTAATAAAAATAAGTTGTGAAAATTTTGAAAAACAATTTTACATTAAATACTGAATTGCTTAAAATAGTTATTAAAATAAATATATAAAAATTTAAAGTAAATAAAATGATTTAAAACGATTATTATATTCATTTCATTCATTATATTCATTTCATTATTAAAAGTTTTTTAATATTAAATAAAAGCTCTTAAACAAATTGTTTACATATATTATATATTTCATACATATATATTTCATAATTAACGGAAATCGTGAACATAAAATGTTTTAATAAAATTATAAAAATGATGAATGCTTGATGATAAAATTAATTCAAACATATGAATAAAATATAATACACAATTCATTTTTACATAAAATTCTTTAAATTAAAACACTCAATAAATTTTTATAACAAAAATTTAAAAATATTTGTTTTTTAATTGTAAATTATATAACTATAATAAAAATAATAAAAATATTTTTTTTATAAATTTTAAAACAATTAATTTATAAATTTTGAATATAATACATACATAAAACTTTAAGACTATTAAATATAAATGTATAAAAAAAATACATTGCTACATTTCTGCATGAAATTCCAATAATTTAAAATAATACATAAAAATATAAAATGAGTTCCATATAAATAATTGCCATACGCAATTAGTGTCAATAGCAATACGAATAATGATTTATGACTGGCTACTTAACATTCACAGTTATATTTCAGAGAGCAGTTAATGAGTGCAGCCACCTAGAAAAGTCGACTTTTAAGAGACGTGCTTAACATTCGAATGTAACTGAATAAGTTTTAAGTGAAATATATGACGGTCCGGGTATATCCGTAAACATAAATCGTAGATCGTGCTTTTTTATTTCGCTTCCCACTCACGAAAATTAATAGTCCTATAAATATAGCTCATATTCATAGGCATTTATGCCGCTGGCAATTTAAATGCCGACTCTTGAGCCACATAAATGCCAATTTAGGCATAAGAGTGCGTTATCTATAGTCCGATTTCAATTAAAAGTTCCGCCAGCAACGAAAACTTACAGCTAGATCTAATTGAAGAATATAATAAAGCTGTCTAAAGCTAAGCTTAAAGAAGAGATGAATATAAATTTTCCCAGCATAGGCATTATATTTGAAAATAGTATCAAGTTTAATTATGGAAAATTTTAAACGAATCTTTATTTATTTTTCTTTTAAATAATTTTTGAGATTTTTCTTTAATTTAAATGTATATGCACAAGAACTGGAAAAAATCAATTAAATAGTTTTTACATTTTTAAATGTTTAAATTAGTTTTAGATTGAATTTGAAGTCGTCATTTAATTACTGAACTCATTTCAGTCAATCAATCAATAACTGAGCTCATCAATCAATCAATCAACGAACACTCATTCATACTGTCTGCTAACAGAGAAATTTCTCTATTTATAGAAGAAGAAATTTTAAGTTTTTAACAAACTCCCAATAAATCACAAACAGTCCAGTCACTATATATACTAAAATATATATATATATAGTTGACCGACAGAGCTGTAAATATAGCCATTGACTAAATCGATTATTGATTCAAAGAAAAATCTTTATTTCTTTTTCTCATTAATAATACATTAAACCAAATTGCTTAGACTTTATTTAAGCTACTTGAATGTCATTAAATTCCAAGAAAATATATAGAAGGTTTTTCTTTATTCAATTTGTAGGTCACAATTGTTAGCCTTGGCAGTGACAGAAGCTATCTATTTCATGGCAGCTAAGTTGTCTAGCACACACAGAGCGCGAGACTACAAGGGTGAGAGGCAGGAGAAGAGAAAAACATAAAAAAAGGGGGGGAAGAGAATGAGAGAGCAAAGTGGCAAAAGCAATTACCACGTGATCAATTTTTAATAGAACCAAACAAAAGTAAAGAAAACAAGTCGAAAGCAAGGTGGCCTGATATGATGTACCCCAGCTGGGGCTAAAAGACTGAGCTACGAAGGCGTGACTGGTGGGTGTGGCACACTGACCACATGTGTGTGCGGAAACACGGCTAACACAGTTTCTGTTGCAGCGCCCTTTTCCGGTTGTACATTGTGGGTTTTCCGCCAAGAATGTTCTCTGTTTGTCCGCCCGACGAGGTGTTGGATTACAATACAGGTGTATGAACATGCCAGCCAGCTCTGTCTGTGTGTGTGTGTGTGTGCAGACTTCCGTGCAAGTTCCAGTCTTATTGTGTTTTGGAAGCGATTAAGTTGGAATGTACAAAAAAAATATATATATAGGTCTTTCATTTACATGGTTTTCAGCAATGTAAACGTGTGAATAAGAGTTCTAATTGGCATCTTGAAAGGGCACTCTTAAATGACAATAACAGAGTTCTACAACAGCAAACACTTCAATCGTTCACACTTGAGACTGAATTTACAGGCCCTTAGAAAGTTGAAATTTAAAGCTCAATATTGAGGGTTCAATTTGGACAAAATTTTGAGCAAAGAGTTTTTCACTCGAGTCTCGAATTTGAAAAGTCTTAAAAAAGCTCAACTCAAATTACTCTACTATTCACACTCCATTTATTAACTTCTAATTAGCATCAGCTGCACTTTGATAGCATTTCAAATATATAGAAATATCAACAATTGTTGACTTTCCATACACTAAGGGCATCCTGCTGCTCTAGCCCCACTCAACAGGTTTTAATCTACATTCGAGGCTCATTCAGCTACCTGTTGCTAAATGCATTTTCTAGTACATTTCAATAGCAGAAAACACTCAAAGTCAAGTATGCAAGAGCTACACCCATTAGGCATATCACATGTCATATTCTACGAGACACTCGGTCACACAGTGACTGTGTGCCCGTTCACAGTGACTGTTCACCTACTGCGCCTTTCATCTTCATTAAATGATTGTTGGGTTGGGTGGAAATTGCAAAATAAAGGAGCGTAAATTTCAATTGAATGTGGTTTAAGTGCAAAACAGCGCGTGGCTCGAGATACGTAACAAATAAGAGAGCTAAAGACTCTGAAGGTCACGACCAAGTGATACCCTGGAAAAATATAAATTATAAATATATAAATTATAAATATATAAATTATAAATTATAAATGAATCATCTATTATTATTATTATCATTATCATCATAAACATCATAATAATCAGTCATTTGAATTTAAATTTAAATTTAACATAAATTTAATTTAAGTTTCATTTAAGCAGAGTATTTCTAATAAGACATCAAGTTCACAAAAATATATTGATTTAAGAAATAAGATTTCTCTATCATAGCTGCAAGCTAAACTATTTTGAATAATATTATTATGAAAAAAAAATACATATATGCTATTTTATATAACTGCTAGTTGCGCATACTCATTCAAGAACTTTTCAAAATTACAGGGTATATAATGCGTTGCTATCGTAGTTATTATAATACGCATACGCCGAGGATGCCAAGGATGGACTGGTACTGCCTCCTCAGGCGTTTCTGCTGCCTAGCTTTAAGCTCTGTTTATATATCATCTATATATATATATAGAACATATTTATATATACAGATTTATATATATATATATATATATAAATATATATATATATATGTGTATGTGCGTGCTCATATCTATATAAATCTATGTTCACTTCATTGTCACTGATTTTTTGCGCTTTTTTTTTTTTTTGTTTTGTATTCAATAACACTTGAGGCTGAATTGAGTTGCAAATGCGAAGAAATCGAGAGAATTTAGACAAGCACAACAAAAGTCAACACACACACGCACACGCACACACATATGCATACGCACACTATGATGTAAATTTGAACAAATTTATCTTTTGTCAGTGCAGAGAATTAGAGCATTCGAGATTTAAGGCTTGAGCTTTCGCTGTCGCTTTTGCTGTTGCTTTTGCTTCATCTTTTGTGCGTTTTGTCAGTCTATAAATAAATGCGAGAATATATTTCGCTGTCAATTTGAGAACATTTCGGTTGGATATTGCGAATTTTCTACGTAGTTAGGTTGATTTTCTTACGCCTACCATTGATGGGTGATGGGCCCATGTGACTGAATATGGGACTGGAAACCTTGAACAAGACATAAAATTTAATTTATAACCAATTCTCGAATACATATACATACATGTATATATATATATGATTTATTCATTTATAATCTCAATGTTAGTTGTTGTTCGTTCATCTTAGGACAAACTAAAATCATTTGCAGATGCCTAGTCAAATCACTGTTGACTTTCATCTGCAGATGGACCTTGAAAAATCTTAAATGAATTTCTAATTGTCAATTTCAGCGGCTGCTTTGATTTCTAAAAAAGAAAAATATATGAATAAAAAAAATTTTTAAATATTGTGATATATATGTACATAATAATAATATATATATTTTTTTATTACTTCAGCTGGTAATTTGTTATTATAAAAAAAAAAAAACTTTTACTTATAATTATTATTTTTTGTTTAGCCTAAAAAAAACCTTAAGATCACTTGTTAAAAAAAACTTTTATTGTTATAAATTAGGCAAAAAAAAAAAAACGCATTCAAAAGTTGCTTTTGTGGCTTCATAAGAAATAGAAAAAGCGTGTTCATAATTGGTTAATAAATTTTGTCAAATTGTTTTCTCAATTGATAAACTAAAAAAGACTTATCCAAAAATTCTATTCTTAGAACCAAATACTTTGAGAAGAATTATAAATATGAAAATGCTTATGAATATGAATATGAATATGAATATGAATATGTATATGAATATGAATATGAATATGAATATGAATATGAATATGAATATGAATATGAATATGAATATGAATATGAATATGAGTATGAATATGAATATGAATATGAATATGAATATGAATATGAATATGAATATAAATATGAATATGAATGTGAATATGAATATCAATATGAATATGAATATGAATATGAATATGAATATGAATATGAATATGAATATGAATATGAATATGAATATGAATATGAATATGAATATGAATATGAATATGAATATGAATATGAATATGAATATGAATATGAATATGAATATGAATATGAATATGAATATGAATATGAATATGAATATGAATATGAATATGAATATGAATATGAATATGAATATAAATATGAATATGAATATGAATATGAGTATGAGTATATATATGAATATAAATATGAATATGAATATGAATGAAAATCAAAATGAATATTAGAATTAATATTAAAATTAATATGAATATGAATATAAATTTAAATGCGCAAGTGAATACGCACATAGAAATAAATGTAATTATGAATACTAATATAAATTTTGATTTGAATATGAATATGAATATGGTTAAAAACATGAATTAAAATATGAGTATCAGTGTGAGTATGAATATGAATAAAATAAAAAAACAATCTAATGAATACAAAATATTATTCACAGTTCAATGGCCAAAGCCAGGTCTTTTATATAGGCAAATGGATAGAGAGAGGGCTATGGAGAGTCCTCCAAGGCGTTCAAGTTCAAGTTGAGCACAAAGAAAGAGAAAGGGGGCAAGAGAGAGGGTCACATGTTAACGGTAGCCGACTGGAAAATGAGAGCACATCGAGAACATTCAACAGCTTGCATTGAAAGCAGAAATTGAAAGCTCTAATGCTTGATTCAACTTGGCAAACTAGCTTTCAATGCGACTTTCAATCAATCAGAGAGGCAAAACAGCTGCGTAGGCAGACTCGAAGCGTTATATTGTTTGAGAAGGGGGAGACTACGGAACAGCGCGTAGCATCCGAGATTTATTCAGTGCCCAACTTTTGGCTGAAACGGACGTGCCGCTCCCGTGCTTTGTGCCTCGCTCACTGTGTCGGTTTTCGGTTTTCGTTTTGCGGGTTTGCGAGCTGTGTGACAAAAAAAAAAAAAAGAAGAATAGAAAGAAAAAAAACTGAATACAAAAAAAAAAGTTTAATTAAAAAAGTAAAAAGAGAACCAAACATAGCAAAACGATAAACAGTTAAAAAAACTTTGCGAATAAAATAAATTGATACAATAAAAAATAATTTAGTGAGCAGCCAAAAGTGTTGTTAAGTGCGTAAAATAGTTGACTCTTGGGACAGGTATCTGATTTTTGATAAGCTACCGGCTTATTATGTATATTTTATAGTACAATATCCTGTGCACCTAACGTTACATGAATTTTCCAAGTCTAGCCAGTCTATTTATGCGAATACAAAGCTAGTGAGTAAGCGAAGCGCTACCTTAGCTGCGACATTGTCGGAGCAATTTTAAAAAGAGTTAAGCTGCTGGGTTTCAGCTGTATATAAAATTAAATACATATACCTTAAAGCTTGGTAGAAGTTCATAAAGAGCAAGAATTAATTAATAGTTTTATGAGGCAATGCAATTAGAATGCAAAATAGTTTCTCTGACCGGTTGTAACTATGTATATAAATGTAAATATCTATATACGAAAGATACAGATAGAAACAAAGCAAGTAGTATTCAAAGGAGATATATGTGGCCAATATCTACAGTATATAAATATTTAAATTTTAAGCAAAATCGAGGTGTGCCTTATAGTATAAGTAATAACAACTTTTTCAAGTCTTTTTTTATGCAGCAAAGCACAATTAATATATGCAAATTTTATACATATATAGTATAAACATACTTTTAATTTATGTAGAAATCGCTGCTGAAATGACTCGACTCAACAAAAAATACTATACTGAAACGTGAATCTTAATGAGTAAATTTCCAGTTATTTATCTTACTTATAAAGAGTTGAAATTTTGTAAATCAATTATACATTTATAAATATTTGTTCAATAATTTTGCAATGTATTTTGTTTTTTCCACATCATTTTGCATTTCAAAATAACGTAATTTATATTCAAATTAAATATTATTTCAGAGGTAGAATTATATATATATATATATATATATATATATATATATATATATATATATACATATGTATATATACACCTTAAAGCTCTGGCCATTCTACAAAGTTCATTAGTTAATTTTTCTATAAATAAACGTTTACTGCTATCTACGTTTACAATAATTATCATAACAATCTGTTAAATTCTCACAAGTTATTCAAGCAACTAAAAATAATTTGGAATCATCGCTTTTCTAAATATATTTCATATATAATAAAAAAAAACGCCTTGATAAATGTTAATCAATGCTAAAAAAGAAAAAAAAAATCTGTTGCTAAGCCAATGATGACCAACTTGTTTACACTCAACATATCATAAAGATATTAGCAGAGTTCACGCAGTATAATATTAGTGTAATATTTGATGTATATTGGGCTCATATAAAATATTTTTGAAAGCGTCTTGGCTCAGTTTTGATGCTAGCTAATAAATTGAATAAATCAATACTTTTTCTAACATTCCTTTTAATGGGTGTCAGAGAGTCGTGTTGCTCTCAGTAAAAACATTGTTTATACAAGTCGTCTGGCAATTAGCTCCTATTCATATCCTCCACGTATATCCTTGAAGCTTGAGAAACTGAAAAGTCCATCGCACCTGCAATACACCTGCCCAAAAGTTACACAAACCAAAAAAAAAAAAAAAAATGGAAAATAAAACGAGGCCACGAAATTCTTCAGCATTCAATTAAGTTCGTTGGAAATTTAGCAGAGGCCAGAGTGTGACAGAATCTCACATAAATATTAATCATATTAATCATAAATTCGATTGAACAAAGCACACCTTCAATAATTAACCGTATAGAAATATATATACATACATACATACACATATATATTGTTACCTTTGACCATGCAAACAAGTAATATATCCAAACAGACAGGATCATTAAGAAATGACAAAAGTAGACAGCAAAAAAAGAAGAAAATTTCCTAGAGCCTGCTGAGCCTAAAACTAGGCTACGCAAAAATTATCACACACACACACACTGTCGTCCCCACTCACACACACATACATAGAAAAACACCCTCTATGACTTAGCATAAACCTATTACAACACATGCAATTTCAATAAAGTTTCTACAAAACTTTTTGGGTAAGAGTATTAAATAGAGAAAAAGGAATTTTTTGGCTTTTATGTAAAATATGTATTCGATGAAATTACACTTACAAAAAATACCTAGTACAAATATTTTATAGTGAGAGATAATTAAAAATATAATTTTATATTTGTTTTAATTTTTAAATCTTGTTGGCCATGAAATCACGACGGTTTTAAGCATAAAGAAACATTCCATGAAAATAGTATTACATTTTAAAAATATATATTTTTATTTGATTTATTTAAGCATAAAGTAAAGAGCAAGTAGAAAAATATTAGAAGGTTGCGCTTAGTAGAGCAAATTTTTGATTTGAATTAATATATGATTTTATTTATATAAATCTAGCTTATAATTAAAATTATAAACTTGCGGGTTTTTTTTTACTTAAGGCTATGGCAACTAAGGTCTTTAGCTCGTGCCAGTATTTACATAGATATTTACATAGATATTTACATAGATATTTATTTACAGATTTTTTTATTTATTTTTTTTTCATGTGTATTCCTTATATACTAAAGTAGAGATTAGTGGTTTTAGGTAATATATTATATATGTATATATTATGTGAGGTTGTAAAATTTCCTGACTCTACAGACAATTATTTCTTCTTCTCTTTGTCTTTGTCTCCCTCACTGTCTCTTACAGTGTCTTTCTCTCTCTCTATAAATATATCTCTCTCTGCCTCTCTCTCTCTCTCTCTCTCTCTCTCTCTCTCTCTCTCTCTGTCGCTTTCCCCCTTATCTATTTATATTCTGTCCATCTCTTTCACATCTCGATTCAGTTGAGCTCTGACTATCGTCACCTGTCTCCTATCTGTCATCTCTCGACGATTGCTGTCCAGAATATCTTTCGTCTCGCTCTCTTTCTCTTCCTCTCTCTTTGTCTCAATTTCTCTCTCTCTCACTCAGACAGAGACTCTCTCCCTGTTTTTCTATTTCCCTCCTCTTTCCTATCTGCCTTCTTCACTTTTTAGCTTTATCTTCTCCACTTTTTTCTCTCTTCTCTCTGTCGTTCACAGTATTTCCCTCTTCTCTCGCATCTCTTTATCATCTATCTGTCTTATATTTAAAAACAAAAAAGCAGGGTATCTCATAGTTAACTTTGTTCGCTTAACTTTACACCAACTTGTTGTTTGTTGTGCGTGGGCTTATGTCTTATTATCTGTCTGTGTGTGTGCTTATGTCTATATGTGTGTCTGTCTATTTCTGTGTGTGTTTGTCTGTGAGTTTCTTGTTATTGGGCTTGCTGACAAAACACCTACTTTTATTTCGTTTTCATTTCATTTTCATTTATTCTCCCAACTTTGCACGAAAACAACACGAAAACTTTTTCCGTCGCTTCTCCGAAGATACTTTGCTGTTTTTTTGTTTTTTTTTTTTGCATATATTTAGAATTTCATAAATTTTTAACTGATTGCCAAAAGCGTCAAGCGGTTACAACAAATGTCTAAATTTGTTACCTTTTTTATATTCAGCCTATGAAGAGGAGTTTTTATGAAAATTTAAATCTATTCTTAATCAGCAGTAACAGTTGAGCTGACAAGGGTATAAAGAACAGACACAGTCATTGGTTTAGTTGTTGTTATCTAAAGGGAAAAAATTGCGAAGAATAAGATCTAAACACTACAAATTTCTTCTCTTGCAAATAAAATATAAAAATATAATAATAAAATATACAAAAAAATATATATAAAAATATAAAATATATACTTCTACGAATTAAAGAGACTACTGTATTATAGCTTAAAGAAAGCATCACATGTTTAAAAATTTAAAAAAAAAATATATATATATATACAAAATTTTGTTCTTAGCAATTATCCATATGAATATATGTCCCATATATCATATTACCATACCCTAATTATTATTTGAAAAAAAATCAAAGAGAAACAAATATTTTTGACTAATGAAAATGAAATATGAGGAACATTTATAACAATGAAAAGTATCATAAAAATTTTCTATTAAAATAAATTTTCAAATTTTTATCTGATAATTTTAAAAATTTCTTCATAGTATAGAGTATCAGAGCATAAGCGCACTTGGCATAAAATTTGCTTCTTGTTTTTTTTCAGCTTACGTTTTGTACAAATATATCTCTTTTTTTTTTTGGGTAAATGTCGAAATTTTTTCAAATCGCAAAGTCATTAAAGCTGTTGCATAATTAATATGAAAAGAATTCGGAAAAAGTTAATTTGCATATGATACGCCCCACCATACCCACACACACATTTATATTTCAATAAACACACATGAGAGTTGGCTTTATATTTAGAAGTTTATGCTGGGAGTCCTAATTCTCGGTGTGTGTAGGTGTGGGTGTGGGTCGTTGGGTCATTCGCTTGCTCAAGCGTCCAACCGGAAGCCCATTTAACAACCCTATCAGAGTCCAAGCAGGCGCAGCACCTAATCCCAGGTGTATATGAATGTGTGTGTGTGTGTGTGTTTGTGTGTGCCCGTGTGTGTGTGTGTGTGCAGTCAGTCAGTTATTTTGCATAATTTGTTGAGCAACCCCTTTGGCAAATTCCAGCAGCCAGGCCACATTTTTAATTACTTCATTTATTTCTGGTCCGACCGCCTGCTAATTAATCGATTAATCGATTAACCGATGGTGCACGATTGCATCAGGATTAGTTTTTGGCAAACAACATAATCAAATGTAAATTAATACGCATTACACAAATTGAGTACCAAACAGCAGTCAAAGCCGAGGTACTACGTGACCGACAATAAGGCCCAATACAATTATCTAGTCGCG
Organism: Drosophila stalkeri; assembly: GCA_035047405.1. Lineage (NCBI taxonomy): Eukaryota > Metazoa > Arthropoda > Insecta > Diptera > Drosophilidae > Drosophila > Drosophila stalkeri. The sequence continues at coordinate 4,499,407 of JAWNPR010000039.1, read as the reverse complement.
CTGTTTGTAACACTAGTCAACAGGATGCAGAATTTTGGAACATAAAAATATGAATTCGTATTATTATAGATGTTTGGTAGATGGACAAATGAATAAATGAATAGATAGATCGATGGATAGATGAATAGATGGATAGATGGATAGATGGATAGATAGAGAGATAGATAGATGAATAGATGGATAGATAGATAGATGAATAGATGGATAGATGGATAGATGGATGGATGGATAGATAGAGAGATAGATAGATGAATAGATGGATAGATGGATAGATGGATAGATGGATATATAGGTATATAAATATATGGATGCACGGATAAATGGATAGATGGATAGATGAATAGATGGATAGATGGATAGATGGATAGATGGATAGATGGATAGATAGAGAGATAGATAGATGAATAAATGGATAGATGGATAGATGGATATATAGGTATATAAATATATGGATGCACGGATAAATGGATAGATGGATTGATGAATAGCTTAACAGATTGATGGATAGATGATAAAAGGATAGATAAATAGATGGATCTAGATGTATGGATAAATATATTGATGAATAGGTGATATAAGGATAAATAAATAGATGGATCTATATATATACATATATAGATAAATAGTTAGATGAATAGGTGGATATTCGGATAGACGGATAGACTGATATATAAAAATTATGAATAAATGGATAAATTACAAAATGAATAAATGGATAAATACATTAGGCGATAGACAGTCGTAAAACTGCAATTTGTTGTCTAGTTTGATAGAGCTTAAGTGGGTGGGCTGCTTTAATAAAAACTTTCGGATCAACTGAGACGTGCTTACACCAAGGCAGCAGCCCATATTTGATTTTATATGTGTGTGTGTGTGCGGGTGTTTAGTTTTATATGTATGTATGTGTGTGTGTGTGTATATGCGTATGATGTGTCTACTGATTTGTCGATTGGAGCTAAAAGTCTGCCCAAGGCGTAAATGAATATTGATTCATTGATTTCTAATCAGTTGAGCAATGCGGGTGGTTCATCCATCACAAAGGAATGACACGCTGCGTGCAAAGCACCACCTGCCGTGCCAACCACGCCCCCAGACACTACTAGCCCACTTGTAATTACTGTTGACTATTTTGCTAATTTGTCAACTTATTATTAAGTCAGGTCTTTTTCTAGAATTGCTTGAAATGGGCTATAACGATTTGTTGCTTGGATATATAATAGGTAGAGGGAAAGGTTATACGATTGTATATATGGGAATGTTTAAATGGATTTATCTGACAAATATTTTATAATGATAAAAATCAATTAATAAAAGATCAATGAATATTTAAAAATTCATAATAATTATGAAAATTTGATTTTATGAATAGCAAAAGAAAACCAAAATTAAAAACTTGAATTTTTCTTAGAAAAAAACCAAAAGTTGTCAAAGTTTTTGGGGTATCTGTTAGTCAGCCAGTTCATGTTAGCTTAGTGCTACTTATTTTGGGAGTCGATTCATGTAACTGTTTTGTGCGTGCCAGCGGATGAACTTGAAGTGACGTACGACAGAATATTTCATTCACTTCAGCAGCAGCAAAGTGAAAGCAACGTGGCGTATGCGTAATGCGCAATGCGAGTGACATTTGAAGTGAACGAAACGAACGTGCATAAGAGATAAAATATCTAAAAAAAAAATATATTTATATATATTTATATACATAAATAGAAATAAAAATATAACCAAAAGAAAAAACTTACAGCAAGATGTACAAGAGAAAGGCTTAGAGTAGAGCGCAAACTCGATTTGCAGCAGACATTAAAAAAAAAAACATCTGAATAAGTATAATAAAATCAGAAATAAGTAATAAATACAAATAAATGTGATTTGCAATAATAATTAATTAATAACAATTAATAAATAACCACAACAAATGCCAAACAACATTTGTGGTTTTAGTTAATTTAAACAGAGGCGAAAATTAAACTCAATTCAGTGAACAAAAACCACGCGGCTAATTTAATTAAAGTCAGCAACGACTTTCGAGGCCAGATACAGTAAATACAGCAACAACAATAACAACAACAACTTGAGCAAACGTCTGGGCAACGGCTTCAGCGTGGGTCACAGCCAGCGAGCAATTGAAAGCGAATCGAAACGCCGCAGACAGCGTTTCAGGATGCGCATGAAAGTGGGCAAATTTTGCCTGCAGCGCCAGGCATCTGGCCAAAGCGAAAAGTTTCCACAGCCCAGGTGAGTTTGAGACACGTCATGAACAGCAACAGCCGAAGAGTAGTGGGAACATCAATGGCGCTAACAAAGAAGTTTTCTCCATATAAACCAAAGTTCTTGCAATAAAAAGCTGAATGGCACTTAGTGACAGCTGTCGTCAGCATTTCTCTTAAGTTATCGATTAATTAGCAAACTCAAGTCTTATAAAAGTCCCATCTATATCAATCTAAAGATATGCAACAAACATATATGTGTATCATATATAACTCAAATCAATGTTTGCCAATCTGTCAAACTCTATTTAGGGTATGTTGTCCAGTCCTGCTATGTTATCGATGAATACTATAAAGTAATACTTAAACTTATCATAAGTCTTATTACCTATAAAATTGTGATCTATGTTATACTAAAGTTATATATATATACTATATAAAAGTGTTTCAAGCTTTATTTTGTGACAGCAGTCGGCAGCATTTCGCTGAAGCTATCGATAAGTACTGAAACTTATCTTAAGTCTTATAAGAGTCACATCTATATGTATATCTAAAAATATGTCTATATTACAAATATTTCTTGAAGCTGAACTTAGATATTTTTTTTTTTTTTTTAACTCGTCAAGTTGTATATAGTAAAGCTGTGGTCTTAAGTCGTGTTGAGTTATCGATATATACTTATCGCTATAAAATAATTTATATATAATATTCGGAAATTTTTGTTATAACAAGACTTAACTCTCATTTCTCCATCTATATGGGTCTTTAGTATAAATTTGTAAGTATGTCATGATATCCCCATTGATCCAAAAATTATCAATCAATTTTCATCGATAACTCCTGATTAAGCGATTTATCGTTAAAGTAAATGTACACATTTTTGAATTCATAATAAATAATCGTATTCCAAGACTATTAAGCCACACCACAATTCATAGCTTCACTTCGACTTTAATTATAAGCAGGATATCTGCTCGTCGATCATGCTCCATTAAATTGCCCACTTTTTATACCTTTGAAATATATTTTACTTCTCCCCCATCACTACATGCTGGGTATCTACTACTCGTTCAAGCTCAATCAAGCAGCACACTTATTTGCTATAAATTATTATATCTTTGCACACATAAACAAGCATATACTTAGATATATGTATATAGGTATATATATCCGCACGGGCAAAAGCAACGCACGTGCCTTTGACCCAAGTGGAGAGCACCGCAAAGCTGAATCCCAACACGAACAAGAAATAAGAAGAAAATAAAAGAAAACATAAACATTCGGTGAGAGTTTTCTTCTTCCTTTTTTTTTTTTTTTTGAGGAGTTGGGCGCACTGAAGCCAACAACTAATTTACCTCAAGTAAAATGGCAAAAAGGACATGTGTCACCAAATGGAAAAGGCACTCAGCTCTACAAATAATGTCAAACATTTCATTTCCGTTCGGCTGACAAATGCTCTCTGCTCAATTTAATGGGAAATTATTTAAATAATCAAGGCACATCATTGAATTTCAAAGGCAAAGGATATTAAAAAGAGAGTGAGTGTAATATCAGCGTGTCAGGTGGTCTCAATCCAATCCAGCAATCATCAATCAAACACACGACTCCAGCGTACAATCTGCTCGAGATTTAGCCACACAGTCACGTTGGCCTGACAACTCTCTAGGAGCAAACGGGAAAAAAGAAAAAACGTGTTAAGCAAGAAAATCGAGCCAGAGCTAAATTCTAATTAATTTCCTTGCCATTCGGGTTGCCAGACCAACCAAACTACCCACGCTCTCTGTCTCAGTTCCACCCACTCTTCCACCCTTAATCTACCATCTCTCTCTCTCTGTCTCTTATTCTATTATTCCCTTGTCTTTATCTCGTGTTATTTAGCAATTATTTTTCAATTTACTTTTGTGTGCTTAAACAGTGCAATATTAATAGCCAAATGGTCGACGGGGGCAGCGCCCGCAGGCGTATGCGTAATATCTAGCTAGGAACTCATCACTCATACGCCCCGTCGTGCCTCCATAATGTCCAGCTGGCGACTTTTTGTCCATTTAATTTTAAATAAGCCATCAGCATTTGGGCCACCAAAAAACCTAACCAAAATGTGGGTCATCATCACTAAACGCATCACTAAAACTGACAGCATAACAAAGTAGAACCGATAAGCGAGCATAGCTGACTAAACGATGCTCAGCAAATCATGTAATGAACATTTTATTTGAAGAGTGAATAAATTAGTGCCTAATTCGATTAATGCTATCGCTAAATGTCAAATTGTGGAATTCTGATTATATTAATATTGTCATTAAAAATTATCGATAACAAGAATCTTAAATTCATTTGTAATAATAAATGATGATAATATCACCCTTGAGCATGACTTTAAAATGTGTTAAATGGTTGTTTCAGGAAATACCCTTATATTTTAAATTAAATGACTATCGAAAGCATTATCGATAACTTGATTCATTTTCTTACAAAATATATATCATAAATATATTTGCAATACAATTTGTTGGTATATACCAAAGACTATATTTTTCACAACATCTTCAATCAACACTTTACAATACCCTGTTTACGCATTTTTATAGGGTATAAAAGTGCTGTTGTCGACCTCCTCTATGCAACAAGGTCAAAAACTAGGGGAGGCAGCAGGCAAAAAAATTTTACATTGTCGCCCGGCAGCTTGTTGTGAACACATTAAAAATGCGATTATGAATGTGCCAAACGTTGGCTCTATGCGTACGTATGTGTGCGTGAGAGAGGGAGAAAGTGTGTGTGTGTGTGTATGTGTGTGTATGTGACTTTGCTGCTTGTGTGCGTTGTGTGTGAAATGCGTAATGGCAAGTGTCATAAACGTTATGCATAATTAAAACATTTAATGCTAAAATTGGGAATTAGAGAATCGCGCCTGACACATCCAACACAAAGGAAAGGCTAAAGGGCAAAGTGCACATAGCAAAGCTCTTTTACTAGATGCTGGAAGCTGGATGCTGTGGACTCGCATCAAGTGGGCAAGTGAATATGGCTGACAGCTTACTTGTGTTGCTAAAATTTCACAAGCAATTTAAATTCTAAATATATGTGACTCTTTGATATATTAGATAAAATTATGTCAAGCTCTTAAATTAGTATGCGCCGGTTAGACAAGTCTTCAAGGTCACCAGCCCCAAAAGTATGCAATGGAAAGATTATTTTGTTTAACTAGGGATGGAAAAGTTTACTTGTAATTTACGATGGTTTAAAATTATCTTGCAATAATTTAACTTATGTATATTATCTATTTATCTTAAATCTATTGAGTTTTATATATTATATATATTTATGTATATATTATATAAATACACATTGCATAAATGTGTAGATATTAATGGTGCTATTTGTCAACTATTTTATTTTATTAAAAATAATTATTTAGCTCAAATATGTAAATAATACATAATAAAAATTTCCTAAGAAATTTGACTCACAAAAAAAATTTATAAATATATGTTTTATTAAATAAACATAAAAAAAAAAACTAATAAAAAAAATTAAAATAAATATTCAGATATTTATTCAAAATATAATAAACTGTCCTGAATGAAAATAGTTTATATAAATACAAAAATAAAAATATAAGTGAATGTATTAAAATATATTTAATTAAATACATATAGACTTAAAAAAATACATTATATATATATACATATTAGGTATTAACAGATATTTAATTTTGTATTAATAGAGTATAATTCACAGACTATTTAAAATAACCAATTGCACGTAAGGCAATTGAAAAATGTACACAAATAATGTAATAACAAAAAATGTATAGTTAATTTAATTTAATTTATTTTAAAACAAACATGAACCGCTAATATACATATGACATTTTTTAATTGTTTCGTGTTGTTTAACCAGTAGAAACAACATTTCGCTTAAGCTCATCATAATGAATGAGTACATGAGACAAATTGCATATGAGACTCGCGAATCATCTATTTTGTTTTGTTTTTTTTTAATTTATGCCAAGCATTTCAAACTAACCGAGAGAAATACCCACTTGGTATGCCAATATGAGAAGTGCAATAAAAAAATATAATGCATTTACGTACAATTCCTGTCATAGTAGATATATATATATTTATTTTTATATATATAGCTAGGTCGATACGTGGGTGTATGAAGTCGTTAGGAACACGTAGATGGAAACGTAGGAAGAGGAACTTTTTGATTGAATTGTTTGTAGAGCGTGCGCGTATTTCAATTAATTAACCAGACTTCTCTATTACTGACTGGCTCTCTCAGCTCTGTCTCTCTCTCTCGCTCTCTCTCTCTCTCTCTCTCTCTCTCCCTCTCCCTGAGAGAGAAACTCTCATTTTGTCTTCTTTTTTACTGGAAATTTACGTCTGTCGAGCAATTTAACATGCTTATCAGGTCTCGGCCATTGTTGCCGGTAGCTAATATAAAAATAACTTTATATGTCTTCACACCTTACCAGCCACCCAAACATACTCTGCACACCTGTGCCCGCCACCCCTAACCTCTTAATGTTTTATTGAATGCACACTCCCCACTCATATTTTAACCTCAAAACTCAATTTTCCTTCACACACACACACAAAAAAAAACGTTAAAAAGTTAATGAAGCGTGTGCCTCAGATTGATAGCGACCCCAAAAGATATTCTCCCTTAGTAACGCCTTGCTAAAACGCGCGTAAAGTTTGCACTCTCGACTTTTAATCAAACTCGCGGCAGTCTGAACCATATTAATGCATTATTACTATATATTATATGGATTATTACTGCATATTCAATGTCTGTCCGAAATTAGGTTCGTTGAGCTAAAATGGTGTCGGTGTCTGAAACAAAAGTCAATTCACTTAAAACTGAACGTGATTATTCAATTTGGAAAAGTACACAAAATTGGGGAACCAAAGAAAGAAATATATGTGTACATATTAAGTGTGTAGTAAAAAAGTTATTTAGAAAATGAAAAAAAATAAAGTAAAGCGAATTTTTAAATTTGCGCATATGGCAACACTGGCACAGTGTAAACAGACCTATATAAAAAAAAAAGTAAATTTTCAAAAAAATAAAATTTTAAGTACCAAAAACAGTAAGAAATTTCTACATATTTTTATAATGAAAAAGGTAAATTATATTAATATATTGTTTATTTTATTAGCATATATTGCATGACTTTTCAAGATATTTTATATATTATATATTTATATATTATATTCAAAAATTAAAAATACTTAAATTATAATTTCTCACTCAACACTATCAAAGCGCGCCGACAAACAATGTTAATAAACTCATGTATACCCCGAAATATTCAATGGCATGCGATCAATTAATGATAGATGAGCTTTACTATTTATAGACTAATTCATCTATAAATACGTAACTGAACTGAACTGAACTCTTAATTGAAATGAAAGAGCTACAATAGTCGAAATTATAACGGCATTTAATTGGTTTGCATGATAAAGCAGATGCTCAATAGATCAAATTCTGTCTCTTTGTTCAGCTCTTCACACACCATCGCTCTCTCTCTCTCTCTCTCTCTCTCTCTCTCTCTCTCTCTCTCTCTCTCTCTCCTCAGCTCTCTAGTTTAATGAAGCGTGCGATCAGCTGTAACAAGTGGAATAATACCAATTCCGCAGCTGAACAAAAAAAAAACTTTTCCATTTCAAGCTCATGCACTTTGCTTCTGTTATGCAGTGTAATAAGAGATTCTTTTTTACATATACAGATATATATATATTTATTTTATTATATAATATGGTATATATGTAAATTTCTTGACTACGCAGTAGCTGTTAATAGAGCCATGGTCAACCGCAAGGGCTGCACTTGGCTTTTATTAAAATTGTGCTTCGGCGCTTAGGTGAGTACAATAAAAATCTCAGGTGTCTGCTGTCACCTGGTACTTCTTTATTGTTTGGCACGATTTTCAAATAGGGTCTCCAATTACCCATTCAAAAGCATTTATGACGTCACGTCGCGCAATTCAAATTTCGTCTGAATTGCAAAAACTTTTTGAGTTTGCTTTGATGTGGATAAGAATGTATATATATATATATATATATATATATATATATATATATATATATATATATATATATATATATATATATATATATATATATATATATATATATATATATATTATGTGTATGTATATATTTAATTATTTATCTCAATTGTATGAATAATTAAATTGAAAACATATTATATGCAAACAAGCATATACAAAAATAAATATTAATGAATTGCAAATTGATTGGGAACATATTATTTGAATTAATTACATTAGTCTATATTATATCATAGCAGTATGTATGCATTTATTAAGTATAGTTCTGTGAACTAAACAATGAATTTCCGGGTTGGAAACCCAGATTACTTCAATCAGATTGTATTTTATATATTTTTTTTTATTGATATATCAACTAAACAAAGAGAATCCGGTTTTCAACTTTTAAGATATTTTATTGTGACTGATTATGATCAGAGTAGATAATATTATGGAAAATAAATAATAATTGTATTATAAGGGATACTTAATATACATACCTATATTATGTAATAAAAATTAATAATAAATTGTTTTTATTACGTAATAATAACAATCTTGAAATTGAAATTTGAAATTGAAAGAAATATTTAATTTTTTGCTCAAGAAGTAAACTAGAATAAGTAAACAATGAATGAATTGAATACCAAGTCAGTGTATGGATACACAAAAATGATTATATATCTCTATTAAACTTTCTATATAAAGATTATATAAGACAAGTAACAATTAGTAGGCGACTGAATGATACTCGCCCATAGTACAAAAAAAAGGCAATCATTTTTTCACTATTTACTGTTTTTCAAGATTCAATATAACAAAATAAATATGCATATAAGAAATATTTTTGTAATACCCACAACATATATCTACAATATATTTGAGAGCCTGCAGCCAAGCTCTCTTTATAAGCTATGCAAAAATGTTCCAAATTTCTATAACGCCGAATTTGTCTGCAAGACTTACTTAGAATAAAATTTCTGATCGAGCATAACTAAATACATTTATAGTATAAACTATATGATGACATATATTTCTACACCATAAATGAACGCACTAATATGCTCGCTTAGTTCAAATGCTAGGGCATGGACAGATCACATGCGTTATCAAAGGCAGCGCAGAATAACTGTCAAATATGATAAATCAAGTGTAATTGAAAGAAGTGCGAATAAGCCAACGCCAGCAATGAAAACCGAGGCGCATGACAGAAGCACAAAAGAAAACCGAAACACAGAGAGAGAAAGAGAGAGAGAATAAAAATATATATAGAGAGCGAAGGAGCCCACAAACAACAAAGTAAACACGCAAAGTCAAAATTAAAAGAACAAAAAAAAAACAGTTCGGCTTTTTTTGGGCTTATGTTAAAAGAAACAATGAAAGAGAGAGGGAGAGGAAGGGAGGTAGCCACTGGTAGTGATAGTGTATGTGTGAGCGAGCAACAATCAAGTTTGAGTGACAGTTATGTTGAGCAGATCTCGGATCGGTTAAGCTCAGCTCGTTGAGCTGCATGTGCAGCGAGCGGGGCAGGAAGGGAAGGGGTATGAGAACGCACAAATGCGAATAATGAGCAAAGAGTAAATGTCAAAAACAAGAACAAAACTACAGTAAAATTCAGTTTTTTTTTTTTTACTTTTGTTGGTTTTGCTATTTATTCGACTGGCGATGCCAACAAAATAGGGTAAAAAATTGTGCATGCTAGTTAGTAACGCGAGGGCGACCCATCTATGCAGTGGGGCAGTCGCATTTCGAGCGCAGCCAAAAGTGAATGTGAATCGAGCAGAATAGTGAAAACAATAATAATACAATAAATAATAAGCATAATAAATATAAACATTAAAGAAAAAAACTAAAATAAAAACTTAAATACTCCTCGAAGAGTAGTAATTATATTTATATGAATATATATATTATATATATCACATAACGACTACTCATTATTTTTGTGTCTCATATCTTGAGTGCCCCTAGTGCGAGGTGAACTGCGTTTTAAGCATGTCCTACAATTACAGCAATCGCAGCGAGGATAACCCATACGAGGATGAGTATGTGTAGCAACCGCGTTACATCTCTCTCTCTCTCTCTGTCTCGCGATTTCTCTCTTTTTCCAGCCCTCTCTCTCTCCCTGTCTCCCTTTTTCTCTCTGTGTGTCTCCTTTTACCCACTCAAGCAACAAATTCGTTTGGGCCCATTGACCATGTTAACCTGACCAAAAGAAAAAATTAAGTGCGTCCTCATAACAACAAAATCAATGGCTGACAATTTGCTGTGGGGTCCATTTGACGACTAAACAGTCGACGTGCCACAATTATTCCGAGAAATCTGACAATAAATATATGTGAAAGAATTTTTATTAAACTTTTGTTTTTCATCTCTATATCATTTGATAAATTCAAGGTAATATGATTACTCATAACTTCACTCAGCGTATCTAGAAGTGTTCTTTGGGTAAAAAGTTTTTACTGAATTCCAGTAGTCAGTTTTGCTATACTGCCAAACTATGAATACCCTGTAATTAGTTTTAATGATAATTTGACAACTTATTAAAAAATTTGTAAATTTAAAAATTTTTTTAATTTTTTAAATAAATTTTTTGTTTTTAACAAGTAGTATATGTACATATATAGCATACATGTTACCCATGTTACCTTCAGAGTCAAGCAATTCCGGGAATATTATAAGTAATTTAACTAGATTTGCGGCACTCAAAATCAAGCAAATAGACATCCTAATATATATCTACAGCTAAGCAAATATTTACTATATATATAATATATATAGCTATAAAGCAATTTAGCAAATACTGTGGAAACTTGAAAAGATCGTCCACACGACTTTTTCATACAACATATACTCGTACAACGAAATTTAGCGGGAATTGCCCCATTATACAAGTGGATATATATATTATATAGATCGGATGAAACTTTTGATGGCTTTTGTTTTATCTTTATTCTTGCGTGCAAAGTCATCAGCTAAATTTAACTAAATATAATTTATGACCCATGGCATTTGAGTAGATGAATAGGAAGGTCTCGGTAAGCTTATTCATCCAGCCGATTCTCGAATTCAAATTCATTTCAAAGCATTTGACTCGAATGAAACTGACTTGAAGATACACTGAAGCGGTATCCATAGATGATAATTTATGCATATTAAGGATAAGGATTATTTAAGGATAAAAGAAATGGGCAGTTAGACAAAACGGCAAATTGACGAAAAGACTACCAAACGGATAGGGAAAAGGATGAATGGGGGAGAGTCTTACGAACAAGCAGACGGACGTGCATACGCATACGGATGGACACACATACGGAATTGTATTGAGCCATCTCTTGATCATAAACAAGAATATATATGCCTTATGACATCAGCCATAACTCGATCTGCCTATTACATACATTTCAACAAAATCGATATACTCCATTTGCACATTGTCAATGGGCTCAGAGTATGAAATTCATTTCTAATGATATATATTCTTTTCAGAGTCCCAGCTGTGTGTGTTGACAATCTAATTGCTAGAAAAATGTCATTAAACTCGTATTTCTGTTGTAATTGAATACAAAGATACATTTACCAGATAGACCAGATAGACGACTATTCGCTCCACTTCTTGCCTTGCCTTGTCTTGGCTTGGATTGCCTTGTGCAGCTGCTATTCACAATAAATCCAAAGTCGACCTTAAAGTGTGCCTAATTAAGTCCATTTCAAATTAGTGACTCTCTACCTTGCTCACTCTCTCTCTCTCTCTTTCCCTCTCCCTCTCTCTCTCTGCTCTGTTTCTCTCACTGGCTTTGACTTTGATTGTGGCTCGGCCAACAATTTGCATAAGAATTGAAATATTTTCTAAGACCTTCAATTAGGCAAGCAGCCCATCTACATATAAATACTGTAATTAGCCAAATGCAAATGGGAATCGATTAAACATTTTAATTAATAAACATTTTGCAGCTAATTAAATTAACTATCTAAACATTTTTCAGAATTTTATTGAAAATGTGCTCTTGATAAATTATTTAAGAAGAAATTATACATTTTTTTTTAACATGTAATTTTTTAAAATTATTGTTTATTAATGTTGCTTAATGAAACTCAAGACATACTTCATATTTATTATTAATACAATATTTGTTTAATTAATTAACATTCATTTTGAACGAGTTTGTTCATTAGACCAATTAAACATAAGACAAGGTCTTGTTATAACCAATATTAGATTATTAAACTTGAATAATTCAAAAAAATAAAAAATTAAATAAAATATTTTTAAATATTTAAAAAAAATTTTAAGAAAAATTAATAAAATAAAAATATAATAATCATTTAATAATAATTTAGCATAGAAAACATTATTGAATATTGAAACAAAATTTACATTATTTAAATAATATATTTTTAAATAAATATTGACAACTAAATGTTTAATGAATATTGTATTACTTTTGACATTGCAGAAAAGATTTTCTTTGCATTTATTTGTTATTTCCTTTTTAATATTTAATAAATATATAAATTTTAAATTTAAAATATATATATATATATATAAATTGATAATAAAATAGAAATAATATATATGAATTTTATCAAATATTTAAATACAAATACATTACATATCTAAAATATATATGCAAATATTTCTCTTGGCTATAAATTATTGTGATGGCCAGCTTCAGCTAAGATAACAAAATTCCTACGCGCTAGCCAGAAATTTTTAGCCCAGATCCTCTTTGCTTGATTGCCCAACTCACTTACACTAAAATAAGCCTCATTTATGATACACAATCTGTGATATCTTCAATGTGTAACTTAATACGTCGCAAATAATAAAACCACTTTCGTTTTTCATTTTTCATTTTTCATTTTCATTTTTATTGGATATCACAAAATATTTTAAGTATATTTTCCTTGGCAATCACGAAAATCTCATATATCATGGGTTTGTTTTTTATATCTCTTTGGGTAACTCCCTTAGCTATAGATTTTATTCCCTACAGTTTTTACTTCCTTTAAGCTGCTTACATGCGCTACCCCATTCGATTTTTGCATTGATTCGAAAACGGTTTAAAAGATTTCGCTGAAATCGCATCTTTTTAGCCTAATTCCCATTTGGGTCTCTCTATGTCAATCACGTTGACAATCACACATGCTAAGACCACAATTGAATTTACTCAAAAAAAAAAAAAATACTCGAAAAAAAATAGAAGCGTCTTTAAGAAACCATTTTAAGGCAGTTCTACAAATTGTTGCTGAAAAAAAAAAAATCAATAGCAATGCTTCAAGCAGTTTATTGGCGACAGATGATGAGGGTGAAGGGGAAGGGCACCCTTGGCCACACCCATATACCTGAACAAACAAATTTTAGTATTTATACGCGTGTATTTGTATTAAAGTAATCCTATAACATCTTAACGTCTGTTCATTTTTCCGTCTCTTTCTTTTCATGACTCCCCAACGTGATGCAAACGCACAACTTATGGTCATGACCGACCGTCGCCCCTACCCCAACAATCACATTGCCACACATGCAGCGAAGTAACGGAAGGTGCCTTACAAGTGTGGCGCACACTGCCGGAGCGTATACGTCAGGATCCCAGTCTCGCCTCCTTTCGGCAGGAGCATGAGCGTTTACATGGCGGTAAGTCCTTCTCTTTTTCTCTTTCCCTTCGAAACAAAAGCCATCAGCTTTTTATTTTCCTGCTCTTGCTGCTCCATCTCCATCCACTGTTTTTTTTTTTTATTTAATGCTAGAAAACATTTATTTGGGCTGTCCCAAATCATATGCTCTATATTTTATTTGTATTTCGTTTTAATGTCTAGGTAGAGAGTATTAGGAGTGTAGCCTTTTGCCTTTAGTCTTTAATAAGAGTCTTAGCGTAAAGCATAATCAATTTCAGAAAAATCTCTTGCAACGATTAGTTATCGATAAATGATGTGCTGGCAAAGAGTATTATTCCTAAAATTGAATCGCATTCAATAAGAAAAATATTCAATATGGGCAGCGAATTAATTAAAGCGATTACATTTAGCTTATCAATATATAGTGTATTATGTTATCGATATATATTATATATTTTGCTTTATTGCTTAAAAACTCCTTTGGAGCTAGATATTCACTCTTTTTTTTTTCTTTCTTTATATATATATATATATATATATATAAATCGCTATGCCGATTTTTCAGCAAATTCTCAGAATTCAATAAGTTATCGATATGATAAACAAAATGAAATTTAGCTGAATAAATTTTGTATATAGAAAAAAAAACATCAACAAAAATATTGTATTGGAACAACTGACTTAATAACAAAATATTATAATTGAATTGTTATTATTTCTTATTTCTTATCGTCTATTTATCGATAACAGAAAAATATAGGTTTTGGTCAAACAAAGAAGCGCATTATAACTTCGACTAACCAAAGAAAGATATTGTATTTTATTTTATTTTTATATAGGTACTTGTTTTATAGCTGTAATTATTGTAAAAAATTTTATTACCCACCCGATTCGGCATTGACATCGGCCACAGGCTCAAGTGGGTTTATTTCGTTCAGTTTCTTCTTCAGCTTTTTTTTTTCTTTTTGTCGCTGGGTCTCAATTGCGACAATGTTTATCACTTTAAATTGTTTGATGGGGACTACTATTTTTGGACTTAGCATATTATGCAAATTCTACGGCCTTTATAACTTCCGCGATGCGAAACGAAAATGTGATGCAAATGGAAGCCAAGAAACCAATTGAAGCATATTTTCGTGGCAAATTATATTGACGTCGCATATCCTTGTGGTCAATTGGCAAATGGCTACAGTTCAGGGTCAGCTGCGACTATTTTTAGACAAGTTGTCCGTAAGCTAATATAATGCGAAAGTCAATGTCATTTTGCTGCCAGTCATCAAAGTCCTGTCGATGTAAGCGCAGCCAATGAGCCAATCGAGCTACAAATATTTGCCAATTTTCCACAAGGGTAGATAGAAATTAGTTTGGCTAATAAAAATGTTGGAGTTATATTATCAGAATAAGAAATTGTCATTATTATTATTATTATTTTCATTGTATTTTTCATTATCATTACCATATTGTTATTGTCATCTTCATTTTTATTCTTATTGTCAATGATTAATTTTTTATTACTATTATTATAAATGGCATTTTCATTGTCATTATTATTATTGTCATGACAATTTTTGTCATTATTATTATCATTATAATTGTCATTATCATTGTCATTATCATTATCATTGTCATTGCCATTAGCATTTCCATTGTTATTATCATAATTATTATCATTATCTCAATAAATAATAATATCTTTAATTTAATTTCTTTATAATCCTTCGCAGATGTGGAGCCTTTACCCTCAGAGGATGTCGGCCACGATGAACACCAACTACAGCATGGCAATGGCCATACGGATGATCCACGTGCATTCACACAGATCGGCATCAATGTGACGAACGAGGCGGGACAGGTGCAACATGTGCTAGATGGCAGGTTCGTAGTTCTGTTCGACTCGATTGTCAGTTACGTAATTAGTGCAACCAGTTTTCTGTGATACCCCCGCACCTCTAGGGACCTGGAGAACAACAACGAAGATCATCATGATGAGAACGATGCCTATTGCAAGAGCAACGTAAGTTGAATTAAAAAATAAAAAGAGAAAATGGCTGCATACATTTAGCTGGAAGAGTTTTACTAATATCATTTAATTGGGAATTATAAGCATAGACCTCGATATGAAACCTTTCATTCTAACTTTTTCAATTGTATTTGCTTTTTCAGTAATATTCTAGATTTCATTGCTAGATTTCGATTTCTTATAACTAATCCAACTTGTTTTACACAAGACTTCCTTTAAAGACTATTTTCCTATTTACTATTTTACCATTTTAGTCTTTGTTTTCTTTCTATTCCGAAGTTTCTTTCTAGTAATTCCTCTAGACTTTCTTTAAAGACTTTTTATTTAATTTTGATTAAGTTATACGAGGTACTCCATCAAGCCCTTTTTGTGCTCAGTCTCTATTAATTCCTTTTGACTTTCTTTAAAGACTATTTTGCTAATCTATTTCTTAAACTTTTTCTACAACTAATATATATTCAAAATGTTATTAATAATAATAATATGTTAAACTACCAACTTCATTCTCATACTTCGACTTCGACTATAAGATTTATCGTATCTTTTATTTCTTCACAGCTGAAAAAGTATCTAATTTGGTTTAAGATCACAATATTACTTGTGGTCTGGTGCGTCTTTACGGCCTTTCTCATGTCGAACAACGAGCATGTGGATCAGCTGAGTCTTATAAGTGTGCCCAGCAATGGATCAACAAGAGGTGAGTATCAAATGCTAAACAGCTTCAAATACACTCTTAGGAATTGTAAATGAGCATATCAGTTTTATATTAAATATTCATCTGTATCCCACTTTAATATGAGCATATAAAATATATAGGATATTATTAATACATATGGAAAACTTGAATTTTCTCATCAGATGTACTTAAATTTCACTAAATTAAGATTAAATAAGATCTCTTTTGTCAGTCAGTTACATTAACTCATTCACCTATCTTCCCAATCCAGTCTTTCCCATAGCCACAGCCAGTCTTGAGCGCATTGGCTTGGGTCTGCGTGGACCATTCCGCTTGCAGGAGAACGAGCTGCAGCTGAATGAGAGTGTGCCGCTGCCCGTGCTGCGGGTGCAGGTGACACGCAGCTACTTGGATGCCCTGGGCCAGGAGATTTACGCCGAGAATGCTAGCCAATTCTGGCAATTGGATATTGTGTATTTCGAGATGATCGATGCCACCAAGGATACGAAGAAGGTGCGCACCTTTGAGCTGAAGCCGAGTGACTCAAATTGGCTGGCTCAATCGAATGGCACGCGACTCAGCTTCGAGTTTAGCAGCAGCATTGAGGGCGAGTTGCCATTGCAGCTCAATGTGGACGAGTCGCCCATCTATAAGGCGCATGGAGTACTCTATGCCGCTGCTGTGCTCTGTGGACTCTACGTGATGATCATTTGGGAGATTGTGAATCGCACCTTTGCAGCGATCATTGCTTCAACTTTATCGGTGGGCATTCTGGCGGCCTTGAACTCACGCCCCTCGATGTCCACAATTATGAGCTGGATTGATGTGGAAACACTGCTGCTACTCTTCGGCATGATGATACTCGTTGCCATACTCTCTGAGACGGGCGTCTTTGACTACCTAGCTGTGTATGCCTATAAGATCACCAATGGTCACGTTTGGCCCTTGATCAATTGCCTCTGTCTCTTCACGGCTGTGCTCTCTTCGTTTCTGGACAATGTGACCACAGTGTTGCTCATGACTCCCGTTACGATACGTCTCTGTGAGGTCATGTCCCTCAATCCGGTGCCCATTCTTATGTGCATGGTCATCTATTCGAATATAGGCGGCGCTTTGACTCCTGTTGGTGATCCACCAAATGTCATCATTGCCTCCAATAACTACATATCCAAGAATGTGAGTATATGTGTAGTAAATACCCTGTAATTTATTTAAATATTTTTATAAATTTTATTAAAGTCTTTTTAGATTATTTTGTTTGTTTTTCTTATTTTTTTACATATTAGTATATTTTATTTTAAATTATTTATAATTATATTTTTTCTTTTTTTATTATTATATAAATCTAGCTTGTAATTAAAATTATAAACTAGCGTGATTTTTTTTTACTATTTTTTTTTTAAATTAATATTTTATCAGCATGCCCACCATTTTTAGTTGATTTTTTATCCATTTTAATTTATTTATATATATATTTTATTTTTAATTTTTCTCTATATTCATTTTATTAAAATTTTATTTTATAATTATTTAATATTAATTTTATTATTATTAGTTAATATTTTATCTGCATGCCCTGCATTTTGAAGTTGATTTTTTATCCATTTTAATTTATATTTATTTATTTATTTTTTTTATTTTTCTCTACATTCTTTTTATTAAAATTTTATTTTATAATTTTTTATTTAATATTATTTTTTCTTATTATTACTTTATATTTATCTGCATATCCCGCATTTTTACTAGATTTTTTATCCATTTTACTTTATATTTTTTAATCATTTATATACCCTTTAAATATTTTATAATTATTTAATTATGCTTCGATTTGCAGGGCGTCAACTTTGCTGTCTTCACGCTGCACATGCTGCCCGGCGTGCTTCTGGTCATGGTCCAGACATATTTGCAGCTTCGCTTCAAATTTCGCAACATCAGCGATCTACAGTTTAAGGACTCACCCGAGGTGGAGGAGCTCAGGCATGAGATTCATGTGTGGAAACGTGCTGCGGCCAGTTTGTCGGCCTATTCCAAAGACGAGGAGCTGGTGCGTCAAACACTAATGAAGAAGGTGAATCGCTTGAAGCGAAGCCTCAAAAAACGCATGACGGCTGTCATTGAGCCAGCGCCCAACTATCAACAGACTTTGGCTAATCTGCAGGCAAAGGTGGCAGTACTATTATATAGATATCTATATATATATTATCATATTCTATTTATTAATCTCTAGTATCCCATTCGTAACAAACAACTGTTGATCAAATGCACCGCCGCATTGACCTTTGTAATCAGTTTATTCTTCTTGCACTCGGTGCCAGAGCTGCAACGTCTTTCGCTTGGCTGGACAGCTCTATTGGGTGCTATATTTTTGATTATACTAGCTGATATTGAGGATCTGGAGGCCATATTGGCGCGTGTGGAGTGGTCTACATTATTGTTCTTTGCAGCATTATTTATACTCATGGAAGCTCTGACAGAGTTGGGCCTGATCGAATGGATAGGCAATATGACAGAGGGCATTATACTGGGCGTTGGCGAGGATCAGCGTCTCATGGTGGCTATATTGATTATACTTTGGGTAAGTAGTATATATATATATATATATACATGTATATAGTAATATCTATATTTGTAATATTGAATTTTAGGTATCTGCTATTGCCTCCGCCTTTGTCGACAATATTCCATTGACCACAATGATGGTCAAGATCACAATATCCCTGGCTCAGAATAGCACACTCAATTTGCCGCTGCAGCCATTGGTCTGGGCTCTGGCTTTGGGCGCCTGTTTGGGCGGTAATTATATATTAATAATTAGTATTATTAGAGCTCTTAATATTCTCTTACATTCTAGGCAATGGCACTTTGATTGGCGCCTCGGCGAATGTTGTTTGTGCTGGCGTTGCCGAGCAACATGGCTACAAATTTACATTCCTTGAGTTTTTCAAGTAAGTTTTACGAATTAATGCAATTCTTAATATATTATAAATATATATATATAAATTCTTGCTAATCATAAAAAATACTTGTAACTGCTAGAAAATTTTATTATATATATATTTATAATTATTTTTAAATTTTAAAACTATTACTAAATAATATTCGATCACTTTCTTATGATTTACAGAGTTGGTTTTCCCATTATGATTGGCAGCATAATTGTGACAACGGGCTATCTTCTCGTCTCGCATTCGCTATTTGCGTGGCATTGATAAATGGCCCCACCGACCATCCCTTCCCGTTCAACTAAATCAACAATAACTACAAAATCGACAACGATTTCAGAACAAGGCGCACTTTACCTCGTTACCTACTGCAAAATAAATAAATAGAATAAAATAAAAATGTTAAACATTTGTGACAGAAAAACGAGCGAGAAAAAAGAAACAAGAACAAACTGAATTTCTAAATAAAGCATACTCTGAGTATGCTAAAAAAAAATATATTAAAAAAAATAACTTTACGAGTAAAAAAAAAATAAATAAATAAAATTTAAAATTAAAATTAAAAACAACAACAAATCACATTTATTTTTACACATCATTGTTAGTGTAGTCCGTAGTCTAAAAACAAAACGAAAGAACAATTTAATTATAAATGTAATTGTAAAAAAACAAAATACAAATAATAATAAAAAATTATGCAAATGTCGCTGAACTGTGAAACGATTGTTAAATGTCTTATGTACGAATAATAATAATGATAATGATAACTATAATAATAATATTCATCATAATGATAATAATAATAAATATTTCGCTGCTCGTCTTAATTTAATAACAATTTAAAATTGGTTTCCGACAAAGCTGCTATGAATGTTGATTGTAAAATTTAGTTATTTAATTTGTTATACATTTAGCTGTAAACAAAAAAAAAATACAAACACACAAAAAAAGAATGTCAGAAGAACAATAAAAATTTAAATCAATTATTTTAAATGTCGCAAAACGAAATTTTGCTGTTGATTTTTCTTTGGCCTGGGTTTTTAATTTTAAAGAAGTTTGAATTTACATTGAAAAATAAAAAATAATTATAATAATAAAAATGAATATTTTTAAAATTTAATAATAATAGTATAATTTAATAGTTTATGATTTTATTTCTATTCATATTTTTTAAAATATTGAAAAGAAATCTATCTATTATCAGTTTCAATAAATAATATGTTTATAAAAAAAAATAATAATTTAAAGTAATTTTTAATTAAATGGCAAATTTTAACAAAAATTTTAACAGCTAATAAATAAACAATAGCCAAAAGATAAATATTACAAGCTATATCACTGTTGTTTGGTCAGCGTTTATTTGCTTTCACTTATTTATTGGCTGCGCCTAAAAGCATGCAACAGTTTTTGTGCTTCTTTAATATGCTTGGCCGATTTTAATATACGTTGCAGCAAGCAACATTTTCTTATTTACTTTGAACTAATAATTTAAATTGATAAACAAAATTATTTATTATATGCAAATTATTTTTTCAAATTTAGCTACCAATTGTCATTATATTAAAATCAAAACTTTCTTAAATTTTAAATGAAACCTGTCATTCGCAATGGAAGTAAAATTGTCAATATTTAAATATCTTCGATGGGCGAGTCGCGAATAAATACTAGCCGGTCATGCGTTGTCAATTATGGCCAAATAGCTATTGGCCAATTGTTTGCAATTCATGCATTGACCGCAACGCCTGCGTCTGTGAACTGCGTCTGGCTTTGCACTTCACTCCATTTGCTGTGCTTCAATAGGCAAAGCAATATGCTAACCAAATAGTATGTATGTATATATGTCTATATGTGTATATGTCTATATTACATAACACTTTTGCTGAGGGTAATTAAGCATTTAGCTGTATATGTCAAACATAGCTCATATACATAAGTGCATAGGTGGGCGTCAAAGGTTTCACTGTCTGTCTTTTAGTTCAAGTAATTAGTTGGTTATGCAAATCTATGTAAGTGTGTGTGTGGATCTTGAGCAGCAGTGCGTAGCACAGCAAGCTTCACTGTACTGTAAAGCAATTTGTTTATTGAAAATATATATGTAGATATATTGTTGTGTGCCAGGGAAAATGCGTTCAATGAACTTGAAAAATGAGGGGAAGATACAAATTTATTATAATAATATGTTAAATAAACGAATGTCACAAAAAAGATAAGCAAATAAATAAATAAATAAAATAAAAATATATAAATAAATATGTATATACATTTATTTTCTCAATTTATATGCATTTAAAACCTAAAAATTTATATTAATATATTTCGAAAATAATTAATTAACAATAATAAATTATTAATGGAAAAAACCTAGTCAATGGCTTAATATATATTTAATATATTATTTCACAGCTCTTATAGATAATATATGCTATATAATATTTATCAATTTTTTATGTCCAATAACAGACAATATATTATATATCTACTACTAATATCTAGTAATACGAGTATATAAGTATTCTTTATTAATAAATTGCTCTTCTCCTTCTAGGCAAATAAATGTAAATCTATAGGGTAACTTTTAGTTATGTCAACTAACTTTTCTTAAATTTTGACAGCTACATTATTTATATAAATCACTATAAATCACATTCACAGCACATTTATTTTGACATTAAACAACGCTCAAATTTCAGTTTAAATAAAAAAAAAACTTTCATCAAAAAACGTTTTTTCGCTTACCACTTGATCAATGCCAATCTTAACGCGAATGATTCATTACAATCCACATAATTGGGCCAACATATGTATTTTTATTTTCCAAATAAATAACTCAAGCTTGAAAATGCGGTCAAAATAACAACAGGACAGGCCCAATTTAACCTTTCACAGATGAGAGAGAAATATATGTATATCTATATATTATACATATACATATATAATAATATATACATGTGTTATATATATTCGCATTACAAGAGCCACGCCCCAATACAGCAGTTCACTTTGTCGGTATCGCAAGTGCGCCAAATTTTTTGAGGCAAGAGCCGGTCTCTGGTCTCTCTCATGAAACCGAAGTTGAAATTGAAACCGAGCTCGAGGCATATAAATGAGTGTTATGAGAGTGCACGACTGATAAATACCCTGTGTGCATGTGTAGACAGTTAAGATCTGTAAAAAGGTCTCTCTGATGGGATCTCTGATCTCTATTCTCTGATCTCTATTCTCTGATCTCTATTCTCTGATCTCTGATCTCTGATCTCTGATCTCGGATGTCTGATCTATGATCTCTGATCTCTGATCTCTGATCTATTATGTCTAATTTCTTCCATCTGATCTGTCATCTCTCATATCCTATCTGATCTCTGATGTCTACTAATATTTGAATTGTATGTACATTATGGGAAAACAATCTACCCTGTCTCTATCTCTTCTCCATTTGCTCACTGAGTACAGGGTATAGACATGTTACGTGATGTTTTACGAGCATGAGAGATTGAGCTCGAACTGGTGAGCTGGAGCTCAGCTTCAACTTGAGTTTCAGTTTCTTTAGCTTTAGCTTTTGGCGCGTGTTGCAAGTGCGAGCCGTTGTCTCTTCACTCTCCATTTCAGTTGAAACGCAGACGCGCAGCGCACAGGTTGTCCAACAACCAAGCCCATCGCATTGCATCCCATCGAAACGAATCGAATGCAGAGAAACAAACAAATAAAAATAGAGAAATGTACGAAACGTAACGGTAAAGCCGAATCCGGCATTAAGAGGCCCATTTGTATGGGCCTAGTGTAAACGGCAATATTTATCTTTTTGGCAAATCCAAATTCGAATTGAAATCCAAATTGAAATTGAAATTGAAATGAGAAACCAATTGAAATGAAACAAAACAACAACAAAAACAACAAAAATTTGAGAAACGCGCGCGCTTTCATTTTTTACCCAAAAAAAAAAAATATTATTTGCGCTTTTGATTAGCAACAATTTTGAAATAAGTGTAAATTAAATATACAGCCATTAACATAACAAATAATAATTATGTAGTCAAGTGTAGTGGGTAAATGCATTAAATTTGATATTTTATCAAAACAGAATTACAAAATTCCTATACAAGAGCAAACACAAAAACAAAGAAATCAAAAACAAAAGCAATAAAAAAAAGAAAAACAAAACAACATTTAAGACAAGGCCGCATAAAATAGTTAAAATTAAACAAAAAAATAATCACGACCCTTTGATAAAAATTAGACTATGGCTGGGCGAACTGGAAATACTCTATAAAAGATGGTTAAAATAAAGAATGCATAAAGAAAAAATAAAAAAAAAAATATTTTAATTGAAAATTTCTTATTTGTATACAAAGTATAAAATGAGAAGTTGAAAAAAAATTAAATAAATAAATAAATATTAATGCAACAAGAATTAAAATAAGCTTTAGCTTAAAACTTCTTTGATAGGTTCGAAAATGAAAAATATAAAATTTCAAATTTGAATTTGACAAAGAATCATTACTGAAGTTGATAAAGAATTATATATTATATATACATATAAATAAGAAGACATATAGAGTATATATTATATAGTAATCCAAGATCTCTAAATTGGAATCAAATAATATCATATAATATCTGTTCTTTGATTTCAAATCCTTAACCTCCAACCTCTGCTCTAAAACTTCTAATCTGTGTAGTATTTCTACATCTTAAAACCCAACAACATAAACGAAATCTTATTTAATATGTATGTTACCAACTTCTACCCCAATTCTATAAACTCTTCCTCACTCACTAGAGTATCTCACGTCTCGGGCAAAACCTTTAAAAAAAATGACAACAACAACAAAAGGCGCATTGAACAAAAGTGAGAGTGATTTCCAAACACATTTTTTGCCGTCGTTTTTTTTTATAGTTTCTGTGTGTTTGTTTTTTTACTTCTTCTTCTTCTACTTTTCATTCGTTTCTTGTTGACGCTTTTTATTGAAGGCGAAAAAAAAATAAAATAAATAAAAAACATTCGCAGCTCGAGACATAGTTGAAATACTTTTCTCGTATGACGCATGCAAACAGATTTAAACGCCAAAAAACGATTATTTGCCAAATGTTGTAATCTGTTTCTGTATCTGTGTTCGATACATGTGTGTTGGTGTTTGTGTTGGTGTTTGTATTGTTGTTGTATTTTTGCAGTTTCTTAACGTTTCTGACGCACCGCGTTTCTTCTACTTGGCTAAATGCAAGCCACAAATTGTTCGGCTGTTGATCATGTTTTGGCCAAAACAACTGCCGCTCACTGTTAGCCAACAGCTGCTACTGTTTCTATTACTACTTGGCCTGCTGCAATGTAAGTACACTGATAGCAACTGTAAAATGATTTCTAATTGAAAATTATTTTTTTAAATGTATTTGTAAAAATTAGTATTAAGTTGAACGAAATTTGATGTGAAAGAAATAGACTTTAATAAAAAGTTGTACAATGAAACATTTTAATACATGCATTAGTCTTAGATTATATAGATTATTTGGGAATCATATACAAATTATAATATACAAATTATCATTAAAAAAATAATAATTGAAAATTTATATTTATATATAAATATATGTTATAAATTCCAAAAATAAATTGTATGCTTTGATAGACATTTTATTTATTTATTTTTTCGAATAATGAGAGGCATTTTAATACTTGTAAAAATGTTTATAATTTATAAAAAAAAAATAAAATATACAATTTATAATATAATAAAATAAAATTAGTAAACATTAATTTTAATTAAAATTTAACATATTACTTAATAATAATTTTATAATTTTTTGTTTTAGAATTGTTTTTATCTAATAATGAGAAAATCATTTTTATACTTGCATAAATTTTAATTAATTATAATATATAACATATTATTTAATTATTATAATAATTTAATAAATTTTTGTTTTAGAAAACAAATTTTATCTAATAATGAGAAAATCCTCTTTATACTTGCTTAATTATATCATTGCTTGGGAATTTTATAAATATTATAAATCACATAAAACTGCCATATTAATTACCATTTCCAAATATAAAATCCCATATTTAAATTATACCTAGAAAATAGTCCAAGAAAAGCCAATATAAATGAAATGAAAATAATATTTGATAACATATTTAACACTTTACATTACAACTGCAATCATTCAAATACTTTTTGCAGTGTACCCAAATAAAAGCAATAGCAAAATTAAATTTATGCTGCCGCAACAACTGGTTTGACTGCTCCAAACGAAGCCAAGCGCAGCCAAAACTCTAGACTTTGCTCTGGCCCGCTTCGACTTGATCCGATGTGACGACCTACCCAGACCAGACCAGAGCCATGTGAGCCAAAGACCGGGCCACCAAAGCACAGTTTTCAGTCTAAAGCTGAAGTCGTAGCTGAAGTTGAAGCTGTTACCGGTCTTTGTGTCAAGGTCGTGCGTCTCTTGTGTTCATTTTTATTTATTTTATTTTTTTTTTGTCGCTTGTCGAACTACTTGAATCTATTAAGTTGAATTCATTATTTCCACGTTTTATAGTCGTAGCGAGTCATTAGAGCATTTGATACTTAAGAATAGATCAAAGTACATTCATTAATTATGTGCGAAATACGAAATACTCAAGTGCTGCTGCTGGGTGCAAAGCTTTCAGAAGTGAGAGAGGTCAGTTCGCTAGAAGAAATAAACGAGCAATCGTTGACCCTGGGAAGCAGCATTAAGTTTATAAATAGGATTATGTGTGAAACTTTAAAAATGATTTGGAAAAAAACAACTTGAGTTTTCGATTAAAGACGAATTGAAGTGTTACAAAAACTTTTAGAGAAGAATAGATTAATAAAAATGAAATAGAAAAATTATATAGACTGATATTTTAGCATAAATGAAATATTTAAAAAAAATTTAATTAAATGAAAAATGATTAAAGTAAATAATAAATAATAAACAAAAATATACATCATAGTTAATTTAGTATTTTTATTATATTTAAACTCAAATATAAATATTTTAGACGAAAATACACATTCAGCTAATTAAATTAATTTTGTTATACAGATAAAATAAACGAAAAGAAATTGTTAAACATTTGTATCAAACAAGTGAGCTATTATTGTTTATTATAATTATTCACTCATATTAGTCATTAGCTATTATACAAACATATATTGTTGTAACTCATTCATAATTCGAATATATTATTATAAATTAAATGATTATTTTATTTGCCATTTTTGAGACAGATTTAAATTTGCTGAAAATATAATATAACAATAAATGAAATATGAAAATTTTATATTAATATAATATAAAAAAAATTACACGAAATATTGTTATTTAATAAAAATTTTTAAAATTAATTATTCCACATTTTTTTAGGGTATTAGTAAAAATTCTTTTAATTTTGCTTATCTTCATAGAAATATGTCAAAGCCAAAGCACTTTATAAGCAACTTTTATTAAGCATATATAATACATACATTTGCATACATAAATATATATAATAACAGTATATACATATATACTTATATATCTAATATTAAACTTAATAAAGTTATCTACATTTACATATGCATCACTCATAGAGTGTGTGACCTTCGTTAGCATAAAGTTAATAGAGCTTTAACAGCCGGCGGAGCTGACAATTTTAATTGTTGTATAACTGCTTAGCCACATACCAAAGCCTCTCAGACAAAAAGCATTCCAAGTCCTAAAACAAACAAAAAATCAACAAATAAAAACGTTTTGTTGCATAAGACAAAAAGAGAGCAAAATTCAAAGCAGATTGAAAGCAATCCGTTAAAGATTAGGCTTCGAGTTAATTGGAAATTCAATTAGCTAACGTGATTTAATACACATATAACATATATATGAAATAAAATGTGTAATTCAAATTGAAATTCATAATAAAATTCAAATTGGAATTCCACATTTTTGAATGAACAAAGCTCAAATTAAATATATACAAATTTAGTTATAGTAGAAATCTATTTATATAGATATGTATATGTATGCATATAACATATATGTACACAAATAAATGCATATATATACAAACATATGTACAAATATATAAATATTCATTATAATAACATGATCAAATTGGTTTTTTTTTTATTTAAAATAATATTTACTATAACTTTACTAAAATAATTTTAATGAATAATAAGGCTAACTAAACAGGAGCAATAAAACTTAAAAAGTAAATATCTTTAAAAAAAAAAAATAAATAAAAAATATATACATATGAACTATTTTTATCAATATCTAAAACTTCCATACATTTATTTTTACAGCTGAAAATGTGAATGGCTTCATCGTGCCACAAGAGCTGCAGTCGGCGCTCTCGCTAGTCTATTCCAATATACCGCCCATTAAAAAAGGTGAGCAAAGCACCCAATAAAATATGTATGACTAATAGATGTACATATATATATCTAGCTCACCCTCTCTCTAACTCCTTCTCTTTTCTCTCTCTTTAAATAGGTACCGATTCGCGTCTTGGCTTTGGCTTTCGTCTCGGAGAGCATGCAGATTTCCAAGTGCTGCTCGAGCTGGGGCCACAGAAGAACACGCGTCCCTTGGGTGATCCCAGCAAGGATGATCAGTCGTTCAACAAGCGACAGGTGAGCCCCAGTGATGAACGAGAGCATCTGCACCAGCTGCAGCTGATGACCAGCACGGAGCGTAATGCAGCCAGCTGGCTAGAGAGTTGGTCGAATGGCATGAAGCCCCAGCAGCAGCAGCCAAAATCCAAATCGAAACCTCGTGTGAAGCAGGCGCCAAAGCAGCTATTGCCTACGCGTGCAGCTTTGCCAGCTGATGCAGTGCAACAGCTGCAGCAGCTCTATAAAATGGCCACTGAAGCAACGCTTAGTTCATCTACCACTACAGTGGAGCTTCCAGCAAGTGGACAAATAAAAGTGGTTCCCAGTGGATTCAAATTGCCACCGCCTGCACTCGAACAGGACAGCAACTCCTTGGGCAACAGCAACAAGCCTAGAAAGAGCAGAGACGAAGTCACCAAGGAGCTCATGAATATCAGCCTAGAGTCTTAGCTTGTATGATGTATATGTAGATATATAAATAATGGGTTTATATATATTTTAAGTGTATGTAAATATGTGCATATGTGGTTTAACAAGCGATTTCTTTTGTAAATAAATCAAAATACATAAAGTATTCTAAATAAATTAATTGTTCTGAAAATTATTACAAAAAATATTAAATATGCTTAATAAAGACTTACATTTCAAATACAAATTTAACATTTATAGGTAGCAATGTTAACGTTAGCTTTGTAGCTTAGGCCTTAAACTGTTTTATCTGCTCACGATTGAGTCTTTTAACAGTGGCTGCTTCTATGTGTTAACAGTCACGTTTAACATAACGTAGCAGAAAATGTTAGCATATCAATAGCTCAAACCGAATTTTGCTATGTAGCCTTTTCCATTTAAAAAATCTGAAACAACAACTGGGCGCCAACTGCCATTTCATACTTCGGCATTCTTTTTCTTAGTTTATATGCCGTTTACTTCTCATATGTTTACTTCTTATGTTGCCAATGAAAATGCTTACCAGCAGCAGCTCAACTGGTTGATTGTGTCGTGTGAGAGCCCCTTAATATAACAACTACAATTAGACTTATGCTTCGGCATATCAGTCGATAAAATAATATGTATTGAGTAATATGTTATATTGGCTTTTAGCACACTTATTTTTATTATGTCTTTCCTTTTCCCTCTTTCTTCGTCATGTACCAGCAAAGCTTACAGCATCCAATGCACTGTTAATTCCGTGTGTGGGCCCCTTAACAGCAAAGCTGTTAACAGAACGTTTGAGGAGAAACCGTTATCAGCGGGACAACAACAAGGCGCCAAGCGTATTGCATTAATTTTCCAGTGCAAAGAAGATCGTTGCAGTAAACGAACGTTTGTTTATTTCGTGCGCAAAAAAAACAAAAGCTAGATTAATCTACATATATGTTAAAAGGGTGTGCGTAAGATCTGATGTGATTTATACATAAAAATACATGTCTGTGTTTATTTGTATATACACATATGTATATATATATATATATATGTATGTCTGTTTGTGAACTGAGTGTAATTACAATTTGAATACAATGTTGGATGCGGCTGCTGTATTTTTCACAATAAAAATTCCAACGGCCAGCGAGGAGCAGCGCCTAAAGGATGCCTACAGGCGGCAGATGAGCATGAATGGATCCATGGACGTAATACGGAATAGTACGGAGACGGGAATTGATACGGGAACGGGTACATTAATGAGTATGTCATTGTCTGCCTTTGACGATCAGAGCCTCCACCTGTTTGACTCACCTGGCGTGGGTGGAGGCGTGAACGTGACCGGTGTCGAGGGCGGTGGCGGTGGCGGTGGCGGTGGCGCTGTTGCGGGCGTACCGTTGGGCGAATGCAAACGTCGTTTGCCAACACAGCTGACAGATGTGTCGGAGCGAGCCGAATTGCTGGACTTACCATTGGATTCAGCCATGGAGCACGTGCTAAAGCAGTTATTGCGTAAATTCCAAATAACAAATGCGCTCTGGCTGCGCAGCATGGACGGAGCCAGCTACCAGATCACCTTCACTCTAGAGTTTAACGAAATCTATGAGAATCTCTACGATGCACTGCAGCAATGGGGCATCGGGGATCGTGAAGGCTCCGCTGTGTCCGTCATGAATTGCATTGCCTCGAAAACCTATAAAACCCATGCTAGGAAAACGGACAAGCAGCCGGCGGCGCAAAGCGAGTGAGTAAAGTGAAGCTAGATTAGCTACAGTAGAAACTGACTAACAAAGATCGTCCTTTTTCTTACAGTGGCAACAACATTCACAACGCCCATAAACAGGGCACCTGGAATCGTTTCATGAACTCTGTGCGCTCTAGACTAAATGTAGCCCAAGTTGTGAGAGATGTGCGCCTGGATGCGGCCATCACATTTGACTTTTGCATACTCCTTGTCTCAGCTGCGTAAGTGGGAAAGAGAAGGGCAAGAAGAATCTGAAGATCATGCTTTAGATTATACTAAGTGCAACCAGAAATTATTGAGGCAAAAGTGCATATATTCTGAAAGGAATTTGTCTATATTTGATGAGACGGATAGATATGTATATAATATATATGATTTATAGAGAAGTCCAAAGAGAATCTTTCGAATGAAAAGTATGTAGAAGCTTGAGCGAATTAATTAGATGCCTAATCCTCTCGAGCTTTGACTTATTCCAAATGCAATAGATTATCTTCTCCACTAAAGCGACTCTCTAACTTCTCTCCTCTCTCTCTCTCTCTATTCCTGCAGCATCTTGGCATCTTTCGGACTAATAGAGGACAGCACCATCTTTCTGGCTTCCAGCATGCTGATCTCGCCGTTGATGGGACCCATCATTGCAGCCATTTTTGGCACAGTGATCGAGGAGCGTTCACTGTGGCGACTAGGCATGCGCAATGAACTAATAGGCATACTGCTAGCGACCTTGGTGGGATTTCTCTTTGGGCTCGTAGTTTGCACAACGGACAAGAAGTATGGCATAGGCGAGGGATTGACGGAGGAGATGCTCTCCCGCTGTGATTTGCATTCCCTGATCGTGGGCCTCTTTACGGCCATACCTTCGGGAGCGGCGGCTGCCATTGGCATTCTAGGTGGTAATATTGGTTCGCTGGTGGGCGTGGCCATATCTGCCTCGCTGCTGCCGCCAGCTGTCAATTCGGGGCTGCTCTGGGCATTGGCCTGCATTTACAAGCTGTATGAAAAGGACGATACACTCTACGTAGATGTGGTCAAGTCGCGCACCTACTCCCAGAATCAGGCCACAGAGCTGGCTGTTCTGGGCAGCATTAGCATGTGCCTAACTCTATCCAATATCCTATGCATATACCTGATGGGAATTCTGGTGCTGAAGGTGAAGCAGATAGCTCCGGTGATTGGACGCAGCAATCGTCAGTTCTGGATGCACGACATCAAAGTGTCGCGGGGAGATGCTGCTATTATCGATGAACTGCTGGCAGATCTGGCCAAAGAGGATACTCATGGCGATATACTGCGGCATCTGGATGAGGCTACATACCAGCACACCTGGTCGCCACGCAGCATACGACACAGCTTCTCCATGCAGCCAGGCGTGGCGACCATCCATCGGCTGGAACAGCTCTACACGCAAACCTTGACTAAGCCGCCAGAGAGGAGGCCGCCTACAAATCAATCAGCCATAGAGAGGCGTCACACGCTGCGCCTGACTCCGGATGAGACTCCAGTGAGTAGAAGACGACTAGTTCAATGATCTTCAATTCCTATTCATTATGTTTTCTTCCCCCTCTCGCAGCGTGCTCGTATCTCCAGCATGCCCTCACACAGAGTCTCGCAACAGGAGAGAATTGGTTCCAGCACTCGCATCAATGTACCAGCTGTTCCACGCTTTACAGTCACGCCCGCCGCAGAGGAGTTGCTGCCGCATTAGTTTATGTTACGTTTAAATATTTCATGTTTAATGTTTAACAAAAAATTAATTGTTTGGCAAATTATAAACTAAAAATCGATCTATGCCTGACGATCCTGTTTGGTCTGGCTGCGTGAGCGTTTCATCTGCAGTCGCTGTCTGGCTGCCTTCTCCTGGCGGCGACGCAACTTCTCTACAGTTTCCTCACTGGGCGCCGCTGGCTCATCGAGCTCCTGGGCGCGGATTAACGTGCGCAGCTTCTCCAGCGCATCAGCCAGATTCAGTTGCTGTGAGCGTGTCAAATCGCTTTTAATGAAATAGTAGCCTTCCTTGTTGAGCTTATTAGCCAGCGCCTTCAACAGCTTCGCGCGTGTCTTCTCTGGTATCCATTGAGCCTCCGAGAGCTTGAAGCGCACATCGACTTTTGTATTGGAGGTGTTGACGTGCTGACCACCCGGCCCGGAACTGCGACTGTAGCTGATCTCTAGCTTGTCCATGGGTATATAGCCATTGAATTTGTCATCACTGCCAGGCTGTAAATATGCACAGGTTAACGACTTTTCATAGATTTCTAAAGAAAAACAAATATTCACTGGTGGAGGCGGCGGCGTGTAGAGCTGCAGACGGGCATTTGGATAGATTTTATCTAGAGACAAATCGCTCTTGTAGGACAACTGGCGACCGAGCAGCGCAGCAGTTCCATATGATTTATTGCTGTGTTGCAGTACACTTATAAAGGCACAGGTTATTTTATTCATGTTTTTTTAATCCACATAAAACTAAATGCAGACCGCCTGTTACGACAGATACAAGTCAGTGTTGCCAACTGAACTTCAAATCAGAGCTAACGATAAGCAACAGCTGTAAAGACCTAAAAGTTGATTCTACCAGCTATTTCATTGTTAATAGCTATAAATGGCTTAATTAGAGCTCAAGCGTGAATTATTATAATTTTAATATTTGTTTATTGAAAATACATTTAAGTCCACACATTTGTATGCAAAAAAGGTTGCCATTAATAAATACCCAATTGTCCACAGCTGCTCACAAATCTGTCGGGAAAGTAGCTAACCTATTTCAGCACTGGACAACCAGCTGTGTGGCTTGCGTTGCCAACTACTCATACCACACATATGATTAGTGTTTGCGAGCTAAAATTTTCGTAATCGATTGGCCACCACAAGCAACCGCTCGTTGCGCATCGCTATTGTAACAACGTGTTGACAACGCGTGAAATGGAAGTTGACGAGGTGCAACAGGAGCCGCCACCTGAAAATCCCAATGCAAACATAATTACGGAACGCAATGCAAACATCATATCCGGTGGCAATGTCTTCTACAATCCCGTGCAGGAGTTCAATCGTGATCTGAGCATAGCAGTGCTTAACGCTTACTTTAAGCGCTTGGTCAATGAGCGCGCCGAAAAGGCGAAGAAGCAGCAGCTGCGCAAGCAGAAGCAACAAGTGGACGACAATGGGCAGCAGGAGACACCTGATACAGTGCCCAGCTACACGGCGGGCACAAAATATGAGGATGGCATGCGCATACTGGAGGCCTTGGCAGCCACGGGATTGCGAAGCATTCGTTATGCCCAGGAAATCGCCGGAGTACGTCAAATTGTGGCTAACGATTTGTCCAAACAGGCGGTGGAATCGATTAAGACAAATGTGCAGCACAACGGCGTCGAGCATCTCATAGAGACCAGTCATGCAGATGCCATGTAATATGCCCCCAATCCTTTGTATCAAATGTTTTCTAAACCAAATCCCTTGCAGGACTCTCATGTACTTGTCGACTGCTCCTCAGCAGCGCTTTGATGCCGTCGATCTTGATCCGTATGGCTGCCCCAATCGCTTTCTCGATGGCGCTCTACAGTGTATCGTAGATGGCGGTCTGCTGCTCGTCACCGCCACCGATATGGCTGTCCTGGCGGGAAACGCACCCGAATCCTGCTACGTGAAATATGGGTCGGTGCCGTTGCGCATGAAATGCTGCCATGAGATGGCTCTACGCATCCTGCTGCACTGCATTGAAACACACGCGAATCGACATGGCAAATACATTGAACCGCTGCTCAGCATCTCTGCGGATTTCTATATCCGCATCTTTGTGCGCGTCTACTCCAGCCAAGCTCTCTGCAAGTACAGCATGAGCAAACAATCCTGGCTATTCCAGTGTACCGGCTGCGAGGCGTTCACACTCCAGCCACTGGGCACCGTGCGCAGCAAATCAGCCGAGCAGCCGCACCTGGTGAAATTTGGCATTCCCACCGGACCTGCCGTGAACAGTCAGTGTGAGCACTGCAACCATCGGCATCATCTGGGCGGACCCATTTGGTCGGCACCCATACACAATATGGAATTCGTTGAGGATCTACTACAGTCTGTGCAGACGACGCCGCTCTCTGAATTAAGCACTCAGCGACGCATTGTGGGCGTCTTGTCCATGGTCAGGGAGGAGCTGCCCGATGTGCCGCTCTACTACACGCCCGACAAGCTGTGCTGCGTCCTCAAGCTGGAGATTGTGCCCATGCTGAAGATGCGCTCGGCTCTGCTGCATGCTGGCTATCGTGTCTCCTATTCCCACGCCAGCAAGAACTCCTTGAAGACAGATGCGCCCGCTGCGGTGCTGTGGGATCTCTTGCGCTGCTGGAGCAAGCGGCATCCGGTGCGTGAGAATCGCCTAATACCAGGCACTGCCCTGCAAGCCATACTCTCGCAACCTTGCCAGCGAGATTATGAATTTGACGAACTACATCCTCTGGCCAATCCAAGCAGTCGCAAACAGGCGCTCTCACGCTTCCAGGAGAATCCGGCGCCGCATTGGGGACCTGGCACAAGGGCTACGATTATGTAAGCTCGAATCCCCTCTACTTTATATAAATATTTTGAATCCTAACCTAATCTTCTCCAGGATTGGCGATAATAAACTGCCCAAGAGCTATCGCAATCAAAACAAAAAGCAACGTCATAAAGTGGCACAGCAGTCGGTAAAGGAGGGGGAGGAGGAGGCGGAGAAGCTCGAGGAGCAGCAGCAGAAGAATGCACAGCCGCAACTGAAAGACGACGAACACCAGCCAGCAAAGCAGATGAAACTATCGACGACTGCATGAACCGCTTTTATGTTGCGTTGCTCTGTTAATTTTTATTGTATTTTCTTTTGCCAATTGTTTTAAAGCATAAGTTAAAAGTAAACAAACTTGTGACTGTTGGAAATTGGGTCGATCGGAGGAGGAGTGAAAGCGTCTTTCTCTCTCTCTCTCCCTCTGTCTCTCTCTCTCTCTTTTTTTTCTCTGCCCTGTCTCTGTCTCAGCTTAATAACGGAAGAAGTTGCCATCGGAAGTTTGTCGCGAGAATCCATTGTTGACCAGCTGCGTGTGGACGCCACTGCAGATAAGCTTGACACACGATGGATGTATTTTTTCCTTAATGCCACCTGCAACGAGAAAAAGAACAAGTAAGAACGTTGCAATCGGGCATAACCGACTGCTTGATATTCTGTTCCCAATTTTGTATACTACCAAAAGGCTATATTCAAGCGTACATATGAATCAACATGATTCAGGGTCGGTCTAGGGTCATATATGAATTCTATCTATCATTTAGCGTTGAATTGGCGATTCTCAAATTCGAGAATTTTTCAATTGAAAAAAAAAAAAAAGAAAAGCAAATGAACAAATCTAAAATCTACTGCTAGCAAATTTAGTTCTTGTTCATTTGCTGAACTATAGCTGAAACGATTATGGTTAAATATGAAGCACAAGCTCATTCGTTCATTTTCCAAGCTCTTGGTAGTCCAGTTCGTTTCATTGAACAGATTCACTTTACCAACATTCATTGTCTCGAACAGCTGAACCAGTGAACAGAAAATATCACGATTCCAATTGAAGAATCGCTTGTTCTGATTACTGCAACAGCTCAGCAATTCATTTGAGTAGCCCACCCGCTCAATTAAACTTATGTTGAGAGTTCGAACTGCCTTACCTAAGACTAATGGATGGCCCAAAGTATCCTCCATTTTGTGGGCCACCACACGCGTATTGCGCAACACACGAAACACATTAACCTGAGAAATGGCGCCCACTTCCTTCTGGCCATGTGGAGCTGCCCAGCTGGTCAGCGCTGGACATGTATCACGTTGCAGCACTACGTCAATATTCTCTGGAAATGTTTCACGGCCATGATCGTAGCGTGCTTGCAGCTGAAAGTCTAGCGAATCCTTGGGAATATTTGGATTAGCGCGAAAACGTTTGCTATAACGCACCGAACTCATTGTCCGGTGATAATAGAGACGCTCATGCGGCGACAAGTGGCTGTGCCACTTGTCGAAAGCATTAGGCGGCGGTGGTGGGCGGGGGAAGGGGCAGATGTAGGTGCCCTCCTTACGTAGGTCCGGCTCGAAGGAGTCGTTCTTTACCATCTTGTCCATATACATTGTGATTGATTTTTTTTGCGAACTTATTTGTTGCGTTTAGCTGAGAGAAAATCCCGTTCCTTTTGGGTTAGAGCGAATTTTTGTATTTTTTTTTTATTTTGGAAAATATATTGAATGGAAATTAGTTTGGAAATTAATTTCGTTGCTGTGCTGAAAACGTGTTGTCAATAAACACAGCTGTTTTATATACCTACGCCAACGGCCAACTGCCTGAAACTCTACAAAGCTGATACTTTGATCCAATTGGAATTCGTTTGGTTGTGTTGGTAACGCTTTGTCAATAAGCAAATATGTATGCTCTAAATAGCTGTTTCTGTAGATAAAAATGTTCAAATTTTTTTTTTTTGCTTCAATAATAAAGATCTTTTTAGAATTATTTAATTAAACTTTTATTTTTATTCGTAATATATTATTTAAATTTGCATAGTTTTTGCCATCTATGAGTTACTTTGAATTTCACTGTAATAGAATCCGAAAGGTTAGCTACATATGTCAATACATTACTTACCAATTGCATTTCAATTGAATCAGTCAAATGTATGCTTGAGGGCGCTCAGTGGCTGCGCTGCAGAATGGTGGGTGTGGGCTGTCAATCGTTGTCCGAGTCCGCTACAAATTTCGCTAAAGTCAAAAGTAGGCCCCACCAATCGCTAGACAGAGCAGGAAACAGCAGGAAACAACGCCGGTAACAGCAACAGGAACAGCAGCAACAAGTGCGAACAAGAAGTGAAGCAGCGAAACGCCAACACGGCAAACTAAACAGCGAAACAGTTGTGGGCAGGCCAGGCAGACAAGGACGCCGGCATCTGCAGCAGAACAGCAACATTTCGGCAGACGCAGACGCAACGGCAACAACGTGTGTATGTGTGCGCGTGCGTGTGTGTGGGTGTACGTATGGGTGTGTGGGGAAGATCGAAGTAACAGCAGCAGCGGCATCAGCAGCGCAGCGAAGTTTTGCAGATAACAGCAACAGTAACAGCAGCATGAGCAGCACCATCAGCAGCAGCAGCAACAGCAGCAGCGACGCGACGTTTTCCGCTCTCCGCTCTCGTTTTGTGTCTGCTGCTCAGTTAATAATGTATATAAAAGGAAACGTACACACGCTGCATTGCTTCCGCGCTTCTCGCTCTCGCTTTACCTCTCTCGCTCGCCGACTGATCGACTCTCTCCCTTGCCCACGCACGCGACTCGCCCGCCAGACCGTTAGGCCGCCAGCCAGACATATACGCCAGCCATAACATAACATATACATTAACAGCAACGACTGCAACAAACGCCGCGCACACTTGCCTGCGTATATATAAATGTGTAAAATGGTTGGAAAGCTGTTAATACATTTTTGTTTATCATAATCGTAAATGGGGGAGTGGAGGGGTTACAGTTAGAAATGAAAAGAAACAAGCAACAAAAATATAATTGCAAAAATGTAACGGACAATCGTCTAATGGAATGTGTTGATGTTTCCCGCGTTAAATGTTATATACATGTTATTTAATTTCGATATTTTTATCGTTTTTTTCGTTTTATTTTTTGTAGTGTATACTACACAAATAATCAATAATGGCGCCCAAATTAAATGCTATATTCATCCCTAGATACCCTAGCAAACACTATTATCCGCTGCTGTCCCAATTGAGCAGACAATTAAATTATATTAAAAAGATAATGGAAAAGAATAATAAACAAAGATAATCGAAACAAGCTCAGAAGCTATTTCTCAAAACTTTAGCGGGGCTGAACTATAGTTTTTTTTTTTTTTAAGTTTGCTCTCTATTGTGATTTTGTTTTCTTCTTCAACTTAAAATAGTGTACTATAAATATTTTGTATATGTGTGTATAACTGTTTTCAGTTTTGTTTTGTTTTTGTATACCTGCTGTTCTGGTACACAGCATGAGAAGTTGTTACAGCAGCCCAGTTGAGCTTGGTTCCCTGGATATACCGTTGTCCACGAGTCAATTAAGGCTGCAAATCGAAATCAGATTAGATAAATATACAAATATATTAAGGATTTTCGCTCACCTTTTTCGTACGTAAAAGTATGGAACGTGTGAAGCGAGCCGGCATTTTTAGGAACGACTGCGGCTGCGTGAGCCGCTGGCCAAGCCGCCGCTGCTGATGCCGTTGCGACTGTCGCCGCGCACGGGACTGCGTGAGAATTTGCTGCGACGTCCAGGCGAACGACTGCCCGCCGAGCGCGAGCGTGAACGCGGCGAATATGAGGAGCGTCTGCGCGGACTGCGCGAACGACGACGCATCGGCGAACGTGATCGGGACCGACGACGTCCCCCACCGCCACCAGCGCCGGCGCCAAGACCAGCACCACGACGACTACTGCTACTGTTGCGACGCGTCGGTGATGAGGGACGGCCATACCGTGCCATTTGAACGCGCAGCTCCCTGCCATCCAGCATCCGACCATCCATGGCCTCCAATGCGTCCTCAGCGTCGCGCTTATCGTAAAATCTAAAATGAGAACAAAATTAACATGCTTTTTTCATATGCTAAGAGAGACGCCTCGACTATGAGTGTGGCTGCTGAAAATAAGAGCACGCCCAGGTGTGTAGATTGTATGCCGATTCTTGTTGGTGTGACAGAGAGAGAGAGCGCGCATAAGTCTATGCAAAAGTGTAGAAAATGAAGAATAAGAGCAGCCTGCATAGATATTGAGTTGTGGACCCAAGAGATTCCCTGGCTTAATGAGGTAAGACATACTTATTTATAACATATTGCATATTAGATCGTAATTTAGTTCCTATTATGAGTATATAAACGTGTAGTATTCGCAGTATGTTGGCTAGCAAATGTTTGGGTAGGCAACAGTTGCAATTGAAAACATTTTATCTAGCATCTTTGCTTCGGGCATGATTAATATATACTAAATCATGCCTAAACAGAGCAATAATGCCGGGTATTACAAATATGTTTATAAATTGATTAATATTAATAAATGCTTATGTAGTATTCGCAGTATATTGGCTAGTAAGTGTTTGGGTACACACATTTCATCTGGCACCATCGCTTCAAGCATGACCAATTAGAAATTGATTATGCTGATATAGAGCAAAAATGCTATATACAAATTAGATTTGCTAATATGAATTAGATCAGCTCCTATTTTAATGGGTATATCAACTTGTAGTATTCGCAGTATGTTGGCTAGCAAAGGTTTGGGTAGGCAACAGTTGCAATTGAAAACATTTCATCTGGCATTTGTGCTTAGATCATGTCTAATAATAAATGTAAACATGATCAAATAGTGCAAAAATGCAAATAATTTCAATTTAACAACCGTGTAACTTTAATCACCTATTTCTTAACAATGCTAATAGGAAAATGTGGGAACTTGCACCCATAAGGTAAGCAGTTCGTATCTAACCTCAAAATACATTTTACATTAAAATATACTTCATAATCAAATAGTCAAATGACTTTCATTATGCACCTGTGCATATGAACAAAGTAATTATATTTTCCCATAATTATTTACTTACCGCACAAAGGCAAATCCGCGACTTTCACGTGTGTAGCGATCGCGTGGTATGTAAATGTCGCCTACTTCGCCGCAGCGCTCGAAGACACGACGCAAATCCTCGGGTGTGGTGCGATATGTGAGATTGTCGACCTGCATCCGAAAATACATATAAATTGAGTGTCGAATGAGAAAAGGTTATCTAACCCACACAGACAGTTAAATCAATTGCCGGCCGCCATTTTGTCTGGGTGCTTGCCTGCGTTGCTGTACTTTCTTTTTATATTTTGCCTTTGATACTTGCCTTTAACGAGACCATGCCATCGATTCTGGGTGGTGGGCGTGCACCACCTCCAGCACCGCCTCCGGTGCCACCAGAACTCATTATTTGCCTTTTTGTGCACTGTTTTGGAAATTACAATTCTTCACTTGCAAAATTTACGTCTTTGCCGCCGCCGTTCAGCTGTGATTGCTCCGCTCTGCTCTATCGATGGCTGAAATATGATTTCTTTTTCGATAGTTTGAAATTTAACTTAGGAGGAAATATCGATGTTTTGCTAAAACAAGTTGACAGTTCTATTATGACACTTATCGTTATTTTAACGATGTCATATGTACACATATTTTAATTTATGTTTTCTACATCAATTATTATTCACAATTTTTTAAATTTACATCCACACAAATAGTAAATAGCCCATTATTTAACAATATAATTTGCAAAATATATTTTATTGTCGCCAATTGAAAACCTATCGATACTTTCCATCCCTGGCTTTGCAACGCGTGGCGGTGAAACGTGTAAAATTGTGTTACAAATTTTGCAACAATTTCGCCAAATTAACCGCAAAAAGAAATTGTTTTTGTTTGAAGAGCAATTGACTGCTGCATATGTGCTGGCACAGAAGTTGAACAGAACTGAAAAAGGTGTCAAAGCGAGTGAAGAAGAGATTGTTCACACAACACGCTACACAAACACACGAACGCACGCACATATACGTAGAATTTCGTGTTGTGCTGCCAGACAGTAGTAAAGTGCAGGAGAAAAGCAAAAGCAAAAGCAGCGACGTCTAAGTTGGCTTAGACGTTGAAACAACAAAAGCAAATTAATCACAAATTGAAAGGCTGGGCTATCTCCTTCACCCCCTTTCTATTCTTTTCATATTTTAACCGTTCTACTGCTCTCGGTGGCAATCGACGACGCAAGTCAAACGCGTGTTTGTGTGAGTGCAGCAGAAGCAGAAGCAGGGCGAAAGTGTGTCGTCGTCGTCGCCGTCGTCGACGTCGCAGTTAGTGTGTGTGCTAAGCAGCGTAGAGGCGAAAAGTGAAAATTTCCACTCGAAAAGCTATTTGTACGGAACACTACAAAAAGCAGCAACAATGGCCGCTCAGGAAAATACGGAAATTTCAACAAAATTCTCAACACTCAATGTGAATGCCGTAGAATTTGTGCCCAGCTTTAATTACAGCAGCGCTGCCAGCGCAGCCAGCGCAGCGGCTGTTGCCGCGGTTGCAGCGCAAGCGCCGCCGACTACACAAGAACAACAACAGGAACAGCAGCAGACAACGCCAGTGGATAATGCTGTTGCGCCTGGAACTGATTCAGTGCCGGCATCTGGTAGTGCCACACCTGCAACAACGCCCGATTCCACAGGCAGTGCTGGTTCCACAAATGCACTAAACGCCGGTGGTGGTGGAAGCGGAGCAGCAACGGGAACGGGCGCGGGTACGGCAGCGCCATCGTCAGCGGCCGCCTCAAATTCGGCATCGCCAGCGCAAGGTTCGCCCGTTACCACGCCTTTGACGGCAGCAGCAGCACCAATTGAGCATATAAATGAAGCGGACAAAATAACGGCAAACAATGGTAAATATAAAAAAGCACATATGCACATATACGTAAACATGTTTAGTTAGTGTGCGTGTGATTGTTAGTTTGCTTGTGTGTGTATGTGAGTGGGCGCCCTGGGGGTAGTTTAGAGCAAATGTCGGGCGCATTGAACTTTTGCATTGTGACGTCACGTGTACCGCTCTTTGTATATGTATATTAACAGCCCTACAAACTCTACCTGCTTTCTAACTGTTATTGTTGTTGATAAGCTGTTATATATGTACGTATATAAAAACAAAAGAAAAACATAAAAGTGCAAATATGCTTAGGTTATCGGTATATCGCTGAACATAACCTCAATTGTTGTTGCGGTAACGACCGCCCTAGTGTCTGAGTGAGTGTCCGTGTGAGTGATTGGGTGTGTGTATGTATGTGTCGGCAGGTGTGAACGTGTGTCTTTTGTGCTCTTGGTAATGGTATTTTTTGCAAAATGTGAATTGCACTTTGCATGCTGCTTAATGCTGCTAACCCACTCACACACGCACACAACACATGCATGAGATGCAGCAGCTGTTCATGTTGTGTGAACTGCCATTTGTCGTGCGTTCGTTCTAGTGATGCGCAATATTTGTTTACCTCTTGCTCACAGTAATTTAATTTTGGATAATTATATCTTGAATTATTCGTTGAAAGCTTTTTGTTATTTAGTTGATATTTTTACTTTTGAATATTAGGAAATAAATTATTATTATTTTTTACAATAATGCTGCTCAATAATTCTTTTTACTTTGCCTTGTGTATTCTATCTTTCACTCAAATAGTTGCTTTGTTATTATTTTTTAATACGAATTAATTTATTTTTTTCTATTTTATATTTGTGCTCCCTTAAATTATTATTTTTTTTCTATTATTAACTTTTACTTTCTTTTGTGTCATATATTTTTTGTTGTTATTCACTTTCATTAATACTTCAGCCGTCGGCTCATAGCCTCCATTTAAAAGTCTCCCTAATCGCTCTGTTGCTCATCTCTGCTGCAGCATGCTTTGTGTTTTGACACGTTTACGTTTTTTGCTTGTCTTTATTGCCGCCTGGTGCTTTCGTATCGGCATTCGCTCGTTGTTGAATGAGTCAAAGCGGTTCTTGCTAGATTTACAAGTGGCAAACCTCACTCGCCACATGGCTCCAGCATTTTGCTTAATACAGCCCTGGTTTTGAGACTTTTTTGTGGCGTTGCTAAGCACAACAGGCTTGTATTTGTTGCTGTTGTTGTTGTTATCGTTATAAGCAGCTGCGCGCGTTGTTGGCCCAAATGATAGTTGGCATTGTTGTTGTTGTTGCCGTTGTTGTGTGCGTGCCATTCGCTTTGCAGCTCGCTTGTGGTTTGAACCGCTTTCAACTTGATTATGAATTTCAGTCGGCTGCTTGCAGCAGCGCCAGCAGTTGACCCAACTTAGCGAGTGAACGCGTCAGCTAGTTATCAATTTATTGTGTGTTTGGCGTTCGTTTTTTTTTCAGCTACTTTTACATTTCCGCGCTGAACGATCGCGTCAACGTGTGCGCATGTTCGCTTGCTAATTCAACAATTCGAATATTGTTTTGTAACTTGATTCGGCCAAAATGTCTCGCAAAGACGGAGGTGGTGACACTCAATATATTTGTTCAAAGAAAGCGGACATGAAAAAAAGTTAGTAACGGCTAATGGGACAGCGTGGACATTGGCTTCTCTAAACGAGGCCATAACCTAGGGCTACCAGATTTCACCAGTTTCAACTAAGAGTGTCAAGATGTGTTCATAAAAAAAAATCGTAAATAATCAGCTAATGCTATTTGCTTGTGACCCACTCTCCAATCTGCTTGGTGGCCCGGCTAGTTGTACCCTGGAATTTAAATTGGGCGCGTGGCGTTTTTGTCCAATCGTGACACGAACGCAAAACGAGCGCAAAATTATGAATCAAGTGTTTCTAATGCCTGTTATTCAATATATTTTAAAATGTAAACCAACACATGCGCGCATCACTGGGCTTGGACAAGTATTAGGCTTTTAATATATGTACGCACGTTTATGCACGTTTATAAATAGCACTGCAACCAATAAATATGAGTCATACGAGGGTGTTAGCTCTGCAGACCCTTGCTATGCCCGCCATATCTTGTCAATTTCACAATAACAAAAACACAAAAGCCAAAGATAACAATTAATTAGGGCTGCAGTAATCAAGGAAAAACGCAGATACGAATTCGTTCTTTACGTTCAATATCACATAAAATAAAATTAAAAAGCAACTATATCAACTTCAACCTAGTTTGATTTTCGCAATCATATGATTTTATATAAATACAATTTGTGTGTATATATATTTGTATATTTAGTTCCTTTCCTCATCATATTTTTCATTTGAATATTTTACAAGTTCTTTTTTTTTAAAGAACATTATTCATTTGAATATTTGAAAATATAACAATTATCCAAATTTTTAGATTCATGTTTTCTAATTTATAATTATTTATAATTCAATTTTTTACATTTTCTTGAAAAACATTTTTCCATTAAAATTGTAAATACTTTTTAAACGTTATTCAAAGTAGATCTTTTTTAA
Source organism: Drosophila stalkeri (assembly GCA_035047405.1). Taxonomy (NCBI): domain Eukaryota; kingdom Metazoa; phylum Arthropoda; class Insecta; order Diptera; family Drosophilidae; genus Drosophila; species Drosophila stalkeri. The sequence continues at coordinate 4,455,107 of JAWNPR010000039.1, read as the reverse complement.
TCAGCTGCACGCTAATTTGATGAAAATATTTTTGCATGCACACAACTTGCGCATATTTATATCACATCTATATAAATATAGATAGGTCATAATAATTTATACATATTAATAATATTCTTTATATTTATATTACAGAAACGGATCCCGCTGATAGCTGGGATGTGGACGACGATGCTATCATAACGCCTGAGGATGAAGAAATCGATGATGTTGAATTTGTTGAAGGCGAAATCACGCCGAAGGTCTCAAAGAAAAAAATTGTCAAAGTGGAAGAAAACAGAAGCAAACGCGAGCATGTGAATGTGGTTTTCATTGGTCATGTTGGTAGGTCTCGAAATAGACCCAAACAAAGATGGAATAGTTTAAACAATCTTTGTATATTTTTACAGATGCTGGTAAATCAACTATTGGCGGTCAGATCATGTCGCTAACGGGCATGGTGGACAAGCGCACATTAGAGAAATATGAACGGGAGGCGCGTGAAAAATCGCGCGAGAGTTGGTATTTGTCCTGGGCGCTGGACACAAATCAGGAGGAGCGCGACAAGGGCAAGACTGTGGAAGTGGGTCGCGCCTTTTTCGAAACGGATCGCAAGCATTTCACCATTTTGGATGCACCTGGTCACAAGAGTTTCGTTCCAAACATGATCGGTGGAGCGGCGCAGGCAGATTTGGCTGTACTTGTGATTTCCGCGCGAAAAGGTGAATTTGAGACGGGATTCGATCGTGGTGGACAGACGAGAGAGCATGCCATGTTGGCGAAAACGGCGGGAGTTAAGCATCTGGTTGTGCTTGTTAATAAGATGGATGACCCGACTGTTAATTGGGATCAGGGACGCTACAACGAATGCAAAGACAAGATACTACCATACCTCAAGAAGCTCGGCTTCAATCCAGCTAAGGATTTAACCTTTATGCCTTGTTCGGGACTCAGCGGCTACGGCCTCAAGGATCAAATACCAGAAGCAATGTGCCCTTGGTATAGAGGGCCGGCCTTTATACCCTTCATCGATGAGTTGCCCTCGCTAAATCGCAATCAGGATGGCCCCTTCATTATGCCCATTGTAGATAAGTATAAGGATATGGGCACCGTTGTCATGGGCAAAGTTGAATCCGGTTGCGCGCGCAAGGGACAAAATTTGCTTGTTATGCCCAATAGGGTAAGTAATTAATTAAAGGAATTCAAGATCCTTACTAACTGTATTTGTATTACAGACGCAAGTGGCTGTTGATCAACTGTTTTCAGATGACTATGAGGTGACCTCTGTAGGTCCCGGCGAGAATGTCAAAATCAAGCTGAAAGTAAGTTTCCGATATAACTGAAGTAATTCTTAAATTAATCAAACTATTTCCAACTCTTGCAGGGTATCGAGGAGGAAGATGTTTCGCCTGGTTTTGTGCTCTGTGATGCCGCCAATCCCATTAAGACAGGCAAAATCTTTGATGCTCAGGTCGTTATATTGGAACACAAATCAATTATCTGTGCGGGCTATTCAGCTGTCATGCACATACACTGCGCTGCCGAGGAAGTTACGGTCAAGGTGCGATTCGTTCTATTGCTATTATTTATCATTCATCTAGCTATTACAATTATATCAATATATCTCTAAAATTTGATGTATATATCTCTCTCTCTTATAGGCACTCATCTGTTTGGTAGACAAAAAGACTGGTGAGAAATCAAAAACACGTCCACGATTTGTTAAACAGGATCAGGTCGCAATAATGCGCATCGAATGCTACGGCATGATTTGCCTTGAACAGTTTAAGCTGTTCCCACAAATGGGACGTTTTACGCTGCGAGATGAAAGTGAGTAGCAAATTGAAAATTTCAAAGTTACATATCATTAATATATAACATACTTATTTTGCTTATTTAGATAAAACAATTGCCATTGGCAAGGTACTCAAGGTGATCGAATAAATTGAGCCAAGCTAAGTTTCGAGCGCCCGCCTTTTTTCACTGCGGCTTTACAGCAAAACACCTTTTTATGTATGCCAGACGAATGAGATGAGATGATGAGATGCCAATGCCAACGCCTACGCCACGCTTTCTACAAACAGTTTTTATTTCAGACACAATTATTATGTAACCTAACAACAATAGCAATTGAGATAATGGTTAGATCAAAGTTTTCTATAGCAAGTATCTAAAACAAAAAGGAGGAAGTAAACAGTTTGGCACACACAGTTATCAACACAAAGAGAGAGAGACACACACAGGATGAGCAACAGAGCAACAGAAATGCATTATATAAATATATATTTATATATATATTAATATAAACTATGTTATGTATAACTAAAAGAAACATATTTATATATATGTACAGATATTTGTCGGATTTACGTTTGTTTCGACTTGACTTGGCTAAAAAGGAACTCAAAACTCAAGGAAATTGAGCAGCAGACATCGCTTTATTAACTTGTAAACTTTTAAGCAAACATTCGTGAATTTTTTAAAACAAAAAAGAAAGTAAGAAAAAACTAAAAAAGCTGCAAGCTAAACAATTTTTATATTTATACAAACAAAGTGAAAAAGAAACAAAATATAAGCATTAAATAGTTGCCAATTCCTCAGCTCCCACTTATAAAAGAAAAAAGAATAAGTATAAAATATCTTTTTACTGCTCTAGCTTTGAAATTATGTTAATGGCTTTTTTGTTATACTACGAAATAAACTTTCTTAATTAATTTTGTTCTTTGCATATAGGTTTTTAAGCTCAAAATCAAATCAAAGAAACCCATTTAAATTACTTAACTATTTGTAAATTTAAAATGCTAAACTGTTGCCGAGGATTTAATTTGAAAATCTTTTGATTTTATAAATTTAGTTAATTGGAGGCAGAAGCAAAGAAAAATCCCAAGCACGAAACAAAATAAACAAAATGCCTTTTTGCTTGTAATATGCAAATAAATATTCAATTGTTTTTTTTTTTATTTTTGATTTACTTAATTTTGGATTTAATCAGGACCAAGAGAAGGTTTCAGCTCTCAACAATTATATATTTCTTCTTGAGTTTCCTCGACTATTTTAAACTTTTTTAAATTTTTTTTATGCGTGCTTTAATATTAATATTAATATTAAAAAGTATTTTTTTCTGGCGTATTTCATTTACGAGTTGAATTGAAAAGTTGTTACCATTTGCATATTAATTATATAAAGAACATACAAAATAAATAAGTTGAGCGATCGCTCATATTTAAGTTAATTCAATTAACTTAGAATTATATAAATACGAATATATTTGAAACCTGCTTTTTAACGCTTACCGCGCTTTCGATTAAAACACAAAGGCGAACACAAATGAAATGAAATAAATATGAAAATAGAATTGTTAAAAATCTCTCCGACAGTTATACATGATGATATTTAAAATGTTTCTCAACAAAAAAAAAAGAAAACATAACTACAAAATAAATGATTATATAATGAAAACGAAATGAACTATGCAACTGATAAATAAATATATATGAAATTGTATGAAATATAGATACAAAAACAAAAACGAAATAATAGAAATTATATAGACAAAACGGGAATATTTATACAACATTAAATGTATTATTATTATACATGTATGTATACATATTTAAAAACAACAAAATAAGATCCGTATAAATTTGAACATTTTTTATCAATAAAAAGCGAAACGAGAAATAAAAAAGATGACAAAAAACGAACCAACATTAAATCACTTAATTTATTAAACAGAAGTATTAATATTAGTGTGAAAAATAATTTAAAGATAATCGCGTCAATATTGTATAAATTCAAATATTTTTTATGAATTCAAAATTCAATTTTCAAATTATGCAGCTAAAGTTTTTTTTTTTAAATTTTTGCAATAATCATTGAAAACTATCGATAAGCTGACATAATCAAACTAATAATGGCTGGTGAACTAGTTCAAGAGATTTTGATTAAGCAACGGTTATTGAATTTCATAGTTTTCATTTCTCCTTCTTGAAGAAAAGAGCAGAATAGATCAGTAAAGCAAACAAAATACAAAATAGTTCATTATTTTTCACTGCTTCAGCCCGTGGCTCTCCTAATCCGCAATCCAAAAACTTTGCACTTCTAATTTTTTTATTTTCAATAATATTTCATTTGATGCATGGCTCATTAAATACAAGGTAACTAAAAAATCGATTCGATTCTTTTTTATTTTCATTGCTTTTTATGTTAATTAAAACATATAAATTCATTGTATTATTTATAAACAGATAACAGTATTAACAATATACAGGATTACACAGGTTGTCTCCATGACACGCCTGTTTTTTCTGCATCTGCGAGATGTTTGTACAAATGGCTGTGACAATCGCACCAATAACTGGAGTATTAAAAGCTGCTCAGCAATCCGCTTGCAGCGACTTTTTGGCCAAAAGTGGTGTAATAGGCTGATCGCGCCTGTTGGTCAGCTCCTGGCGCTTCGCCTCCTTATCGCCATAAAGATCTAAATCGCGGCCATAGTACCAAACGAGCCAATCAAAGATGACGCCAATGAGGGTAAAGACTACATGGGGACAGAGAGAGAAAGAGAGAGGGAGAGAGAGACATACAGAGACAAAATGTCTGCAAAAGAATCGAGAAAGCGAGAGATAATTTTTACTTACAGCAGGACAAAAAGTTGATAGAATAACGGAATCTCGTTTGATCGTAAAGCTGACAATTGCCCTTGCCATGGCAGGTTTTCGTCCACACCAAACATGTGGAGTCGATGATGCGCCCAAATATAATTGGACCTGGTATCAAGGCAAATAAACTGATCATCATCAAGGCTAAGCCCTGAGCAAACGATTTATCTTCAGGCGCAACGGTGCGATAGTTGACCAGCACGTTGCCGATGCGGCCCGAGCTGCCAAACCAGTTCACAATAATGGAGGTTATGGAGAATATCCAAAAGACTGTGTCGCATCCTTTCATGCAAACGCCTGGGCGCAGCACCAGATCGGCAACTGCTCGCTTGCTGCTCCTCAACGGAACGTCGACAAGTTCCACAGAATTATCATCGCTAAGGAGCGGCACGCCGTACATATCTATATCTACATCGGTGTTATCTAAGAGTGTCATATCCGTGGATACATCGTCCACTACCAAACGCTCCGCGACTTTTCCATACAATTCCATAGGCACAGCTGATAGCTCATCGTTGAGGCAGGCGCATTTATCATACAGCTTGTTATCTGCGTTCCAGCTGGTGCAGCCCGCGTGGCAGGGCGAGAAGTAGGTAGTGTCACTGGCCTCATGACAAACCGGTGAAAAATTAACGCCCTCGCAGGAGCAGTTGGCATTGCAATTAGTGGTCAAATTCAGGCTGTTAAAAGACGCAAACAGATTATAGACTGTATCAGTTTTAAGTTGTAGTGGTCAGTGTGACGTCACAAGTGCTTGAAAACGATATTGGGTGGCAACATTTAGTGCAACCACGCTCATACAGGCTAATTGAAAACAATGAAAAATAATGTGGTTATTGACTAGCGTTGGGAATGATTATTGCATTATATAAAGAAATTTATTTTCTAGCTATCTTTTGTGTTGCTAATTTTAGTTTATTAATTTATTAATTATATAGTTTAGTGACTGTTTAATCGTATTTCCACTGCTAAACTATTTGATTTTGGCATATGAGTGCGACCAGGTGGTAACGCTTGTTAAGGCTGAGCTTATCAAGCGGAGAGAATGGCAAATTAAAGTAAATCAAGATGGCGGTATGCAAAAAGTGCGACAAATAAGAACACTAAATACGCAAATATACAGTTTGAAATAAGTAAATGTGATCAACAAAATAATATACAAATAAACTTACTTATCCAGATGTGTTGTTGAAAAGGAATCGGGACAATATAAAAAAGCATAAGATATCTGACCTGCAAAAGAGCAATTGAGGAGAAATAGAATTACATAAAAGAAAAGTTTATATTAATATTTATATCTATATATAACTTGTGTATACGTTTTAAATAGGCTTTAACTAACCGCATATGTAAATAAAGCCCACAACAACATTCCACATTAGAACCTTGCTAATCGATGGCTTTTTCTTGGATATTACGAGGCCAGAGGCAAAGAGGCCAATGATCATGCCCAGAATGGAGACAGGGCCAACGATAATTGTGGCACTCTGTGCTGCCTTATGGAACACAACCTCCATATATTTAGTTAAGAAGGTCATGAAGCCCGTCGCACCCAAAATATAAAAAACGCCCGATAAGATATTAAAGATGAGCAGCTTGTTGCGCAACAAGCGCATTAAAGCCCGTGGGAAATCCTTCAGTTTTGGGAGATCGGCATTAGCACCAGCTCCGATGCTATCCAAGGCCGCATTGGAGGCCACGCGACTACTCAAAGAAAATCCCTCCTCGCGCTTCAGCTCCTCGTGGCGAAGTGCGTGAGGCAAGTGTGAATTGCGATTCACTTCATTCGTTTTCTTAGGCAGCTGCTTGGGAAAAAGACCAATCAGACCAGAAAACACGCACATTAAGCTGCCCAGGATGACCCATCCAAGCCACCAAGCGCCCAACCAGCGTGGATCCTTGCTGTCAATCAAAGGCGTCTTGCTTGGGTCAATGAATGTGTTCAACGAAATGAAACCTAAATTAAAACAAGGATTAAATATTTACTTACATATAATGGGAATATGTAAAACGTACCAAAGAAGAAACCAAAGACAGGTCCTATCATGCGCAGCGACATGGCCACCGCTAACATCAATGGCGTATTCGTTCGCTTTGTATTATCATCCAGATACGTTTGCCCCAGAGCATAGTACAGGGTATTACCCACGCCCAGCACAAACTGTGAAAAGAAGATGAGCACCAGTGGCACATATGTAAACAGACTATCACAATTGTCGGCCGCCTTGCCAACGCCACAAAGCTGCTCTGGCTTGGTTTTCGATGAGCTGCCATTCTATATAAGACAAGATATTATTATTTATTTATAAGTATTAGGTGATGACTGAAGTTATGTCTTACCACTGCTGTAAAGCTCACATTGAGCGAATTAGTCAACAGACTATCTTGATATTCCTGTGTTAGCTGCAATACCTCATCGCCAGCTCCATAGATAAAGTGCGGCAACACTAATATGAAACAGGATATACCACAGAGCACAATGCCCCAGGCAATCCAACGTGGACGATTGCGTTGACCACCGATATAGGATAGAATCAATGATAGCATTATCTGTGATATCTCATTGCCACTTAACACAATGCCTGTAAAAAGAACGGAACAACAAGTAAGTAAATGATAACCAGTTGATAACGAATATTTTAAAGCTATTTTATTAATTGTCTAATTAACTAATGATCTTATTATTTTTTGTTAACATATTTTTTTTATATTGATGATTTTATGCTCTCTTATAACATTTACTTTACTGAATCTGAATACTGAAAAGTAAGTCGGAAGCACATTATTTTATTGCGTGTTAAATATTGAACCGCTTGAAACCTCTTAAGTTGTTTGTTTTTTTATTATATATTTTGTAAGATTATTTATATTTTATTGATCGTTGTAAATATCAGCTAAATTCATATTTTGAGTCACAATCGTGTCAATCAATCAAAGTGCTTTGCTCACCCGTGGTTTGGCTAGGTATTTTGAAGCGCTTTTCCAGTGTGGTCAACGTGACTATGAAATACATGTAGGACATGGCCTGAATGGTGCCTAGTAGACCATAGACACCCATGAACCATTTAGTTGTGGCATATTTCTGCAGCCAGGCTGGATGCCATTTGCCCAATCCACATAAATAATGTCCCGGGGGCAACTGTTGCTTCCTTAATTCCGACATGGCTTCGGGTTCAAGTTTAAATTATTGTAATCGATTGTCTGTTGTGCTCAATGGTAGCCGCACATGAGCATGTCTGGCTGATAAGAATAATATGAAGGCGTACTTTTTTCTTCGGAACTGGAAAATGTGTATATAGAAGAGAGTAAGAAGGTAGTGAAAAAGAGGAAAAGAAGAATGAGATCTAAGAAAATTCAAGGGAAAGGCAATAAGAGGAAACCAAGCCAGAGAAACCCAGAGGACAGAGTGAGTGAATGGATGAGTGAAAGAGACAGTGAGAATTAAAAGATTTAAGAGGGTAGAGAGAGAGAGAGAGAAAAAAACAGGGATTTGATTGCGCAGAGGAAAAATGGGGTAGAATTCCGTAATGGTTTGTGATAAATATATGGATTACGTGAGGTGCATGGTACGAATACTTAAATCAATGTCATAAAAAAAACTAAATATCTTAAAATATATGTTTTTTTAAAATAAATTATAATCGGAAAAAAACCTAAATAGAATTTTTAAAAATATAACAGATTATAGGGAACTATTTTTTGTTATATTATGGGTTGACCTCGGAATAGCTTTGTTTTGCTTAAAATACTTAATCAATCGTGACTCGTTCTAATTCTTAACTTACACATATTCGGCACATAAACTGTGAAATCGCTCGATATAGTAATTCTAAGTACAATCATTGATTAGGCGGGCGTCTACCTAACCACATTCAAGATCAAATTATGCCCGCCACCCTCAACCGATTAGATAAGTCCTACCATAATATTTGGCCAGTTTCCTTCTGTTTATAAATTGATTATTGAATCAGTTTATCTCTGTTTTATGCTCTTTGAATTTGCCAGCTAATGCTGAGAGAGCGAACTTTCATTCGAATTACAGAGCCCTATACGATAGTCGAAAAAAGTTCCCAAATGGATTTTATGGGAGTCTAGAATTATATAGAGTTTTGGTCCGGCCTAGTCGATTGCATAATACCCTGTAAAATATATATATATATATGGCAAAAATTGCTTTTGCATTGTTCTTAGTTAATCATCTTATCTTATGCTCTCATAATATATAATTAATATTTAGTTCACGGAAGTAAGTTTTCTGTTATCTCATGCTGATTGACTATATACCCTTGGGTAAAAATCTTAAGAATAAAGTATGTAAACAATAATAATTCCTAGTATCGACTAAATTATTGAGTGTTAAGTTACCAACCATTGACCCAAGTGATTAACTTTGAGTGTTTTGAGCAATAAATTTTAGAAACAAGCAAATAAATTACGTTTTTATATAAACTATTTATACTTTATCTATAAACAAAAGAGAAACATATACTATAATACAATATAAAAATAATTGTATTTAAATTCAATTGAAAACTTTACAAACAAAAGTCTGTACATACAAATGAGACAAAGTTCATCTGTGTTTAATTCAATGTGCAAATATAAATAAAGTCCTCCTTAACTCTTATTCTCTCAGTCCCTCAGACCCTCTCTATCTCTCTAACTCTCTCAAATTGTCTGTTAGACAAATAGACGAATGTGAATTGCAGTCATAAATGCAACTAAACCCGCACAGATAGATATAGTTGTATATCAGATAAGAGCTCAAACAACAAATCAATTGAAAACAAAGAGTTATCGGTCAGCGTTTATTTTTCGAATGACAAAAGAAAGATACGACATCATTATGAACATTATGGAAGGTGAACCAAGAAACAAATTTAATAAAACTAAAATTCATTTTCAGTGAATCTTCCACAAATCATTTTGCCTAATTGAAATATTGTATTTTATTTCATCACAATTAGAGCAGAGGTTGACGGGTTAACAAGCGTTAACTATGTATATAATTATATGCAGTAATATTTAGACAGAAATAAAACCTATTTGTACTTGATAGTTAAAAGACTTCCAAGTTTGATTATTGTTTTTGGATATGAAAAGATTTAAAAAAGTAGGGCTAAAATATAATATTTTATTTTCTTAACAAAAATAAATAAAAATAAATGACTAAATTTATAAGTTAATTAAAAAAAAAAAAATGCTATTTTAATTCCAATTTTAACATTATTTTTTAAATACTTAAAAAATAGATTAATAGTTAATTTTAAAGTAATAGCTAAAATTTAATTAAGTATTGATTCAAAATGAAATGAAATTTCTCACTCAAAAACTTGTTATTAAAAATTGCTAATATTACACTTTTTTTATATTCACATATCTTAATTAAGATTATTTACGGTCACCACGTATTTTCAGAAACGTAATGAATATTCCACTTTATTTCTTTTTTATTCACTATTTTTATACCCTGAAGTTGATATAGCCTTGTCCGTCCGTCCGTATAAACGTCGAGATTTCGGAAACTACAAAAGCTAGAGAACTTAAATTTTACATGAATTCTCGTATCTTATTTACGCAGTACGAGTCTATTTTGCTTTTACGTTAACTAAACACATTTTTTAGTTATCGATAAAAAAAATCGAAAATTCGTTTACGTTTTTGACGTTTTTCGAGCATAACTTCTACACCGTTTTAGCAGCAACTGCGCGGTTAGCAGAGCGCTCGCTTATACGTGCGTAAAGAAGAAGAAAATTAATTTTTTTGCAGGGTTCAGGGTATCTCGTAGTCGAGCCGTCTCGACTAGAGTCTTCTTACTTGTTATATTTACGTTTGAAATTATGATTAAATTTATCGCCACTTAAATTTATCGCCTCTCAAAAGGCAAATAATATATGCTTAATTAAATTCAGTTCAGTAAAGTTCCACCTTTGAGAACGTTTATTGTAATCAGCTGCGAGGATCTTGGATTATTATCATTCCGGGAGAAAGACAATGTGAGAGGCAGACAGAGCGAAAGAGTGACTAAGAGAAACGCAGCGAATAAAGACGTTGAGAACCTTGCCGCCGCGTGTCGCGTATCAAACTGACAGCTAGAAAAATTTGAAATAATTTTGTTGGCCTGGCCCAACTACAACTAGCCCGAAGGCGAACCGCCGAGAATTGTGGCTCGATAATGCGGATAATAAAATAACATTATCAGCAAATATATGGAGTGGACTGCAAATACATTATCAGGCCAATTTTACGATATGTTACGTTACGTTACTCATACGCCACGTGAAAATCTAATCCATATGAGTATTTCGGCAAAGCTACTCTCTCTCTCTCTCTCTCTCTCACTTTTGGTGTGAGAGCTTCATCTGAACAATAACAATAATACAATAATAAACAATAACAAATGCGACAATGACACTATTACTATTAATATATTTTACAACCTGCGCTTCAACCCCATGCTCAAAACAAATTGTAAGCCTAATGCCACGCGTGCATCTGCCTCCCTGTCTGCAGCTTTTTCTATCTCTCTCCCTTTCGTCCCATTGTGATTAGATTTGTAAGTGAATTAGCATAGAGTATATAGAATGTAGAATTTAGAATGTGCTCTCCAAATGTGCAACAATCGAACGAGATATGCTACAATAGCTTAGTAACCCTCTGAAATTTTTTATAAATGCCAAAAATATATTTTTTATAAGTTTATTTTAAAACCTAAGGAGTTTATTATTAAGCGTAAAATAGAAATATTTATATATTATTTTGCAAACCATATTTATAGTTATTTAATTATGAATTTTTAATTAACTAACTAATAAAATTACAATAATAATGTTAAGTCCTAGTTATATTATTTCATATTTCATAATTATGTTATTGAAATGAAATTGATTAAAATATTCTGATCCGTTCAATGGGACTTTACATATGGATCCGGCTCGTTACCGTTTGACAGTCGGTTATTTTGTTCCATATTGAGGAATGTGGATATGCCGATACCTAGCATTAGTAATAATATGGCCACCGTGAATATGGTCTGCGTGAGAGCAGGCGTTAAATATTCCTCGCAGAGCCAACAGGGCTTGGGTATATAATCGGGATCCATGGCCGTACCGTTATCTAAACAGAAAAAAAATATTGATTAGAATGGAAGTTTAAAGGAAAGAAGCATATTAATAAACAGGGCAGCATTATATTTTTCGATCCATAAAAACTATTATTATATATTCTGAATATTTTAGGTAGTAATATTATTATATACGTCCTCCAATACTTTCACATCGATATACATATATATCAATTGTTTTAATTAATTTGTACATTTTTGTAGACTTAAAATTATTAAACTTCCCTATATATTCCTTATATATAGATAAATACCTCAGTTCTTGAACACCTTATATTATTACTCACGAAATACTTAATCCTATTCGAATACTTTGTTCTAAATCTTGTACTCTTTATACTCACCAACTAAAACAATATCCATGCTGAGTGAATAGAGGCTGATGCGTGCGCCACGTTTTGAATACGCCGTTAGGGTTTGGCAACAGAAGCTAAATGTTGTGCTATAGAATATTAGATCTCTGGGTGTATGCGAAAGATTGTGGAAATAAACTTGGTTAAGGCGCCAATTGCCGACAACGGGCGTCAATATTAGACGCAGATTTTCGGTTCCAGTATGTATGAGTAGGGCGACGCCTTTTTTTATATTTGTTGGATCCTTCAAGATAATGTCAAGCGAGGGCTTTATCTGGCTCATGTAAATGTATTCCCGTTGGTAGTAGACGGTAACGCCGGTGGACACTTCCTGGGCATAGACGATCATACTTAAGGTAACGATGGCCTTGGGATGTCGAAGCACAACTATATGCTCAGGCTGACTACTATTTTGCACTGCTTGTCTGGTAATGCTGATGTTTGATCGAATTTCTGGCTTTACAATTGCCTGCTCGACTAGTGCCCTTGCTTTTGCTAGATCTGTTCTACGAATACGTCGATCTATCTCCTCTATATGCTCCCCATGCCCGGTATAAAGCTGGACAAGTTGGCATGCCGTTAGATTGGATGCCACTGCCTCCATAAATTTATCTGTGGGGCGGCAATCGAAGAGACTTATTTAATATATTTATTTGGTATATTCATATATTTATATATGATTATATATATTTTGAACAAGTTCAATTGAAATTTCATGGAGTAGTGAACTCAACATTTGGTGTTTACGGGTATACTAGTGGTAGAATTCATATTTATCACTTAATCTGTTATTTACTCCCACTTGAACGGAAGTCGAATAGTTTAATGGAACGAATGGTTCCTGAGTAACTAAATAATCCAATAAAATGAATCGTTTATCAACAGTTGATTAACTCAATAGAGATCAACTTATTATTGATTACACTGATCGAGTTCAATTGAACTAGTTCAGTTAGCTGGACTTACCATGTTCGGTTAGATTTTGAGTGCGGAAACTGTAGGTATATATGTGACCCTTCTTGCAAGGCAACTGCAACATTTTATCTCTTTCGCTCCAGACCAGTGCATGTTTGTGTTCGGCCAAGAGAGTCTCAATCGCTTTGAGTGGATCGTGGATCTTGCTGTAGTAGGTGCGCGGCTCTTCTCTACGCAAATAGGCAAAGCAATCCGGTTGCACACAGCTCAGATCCTTCGAGGTCAACTTGGAGTTGGAGAGAGATACAGTGAGAGAGAGTCAGAGTGAGAGAAAGAGAGAGAGAAAGAGTAAATAAGAAAATTCATTGTGACCTACAAGTGGCGCAAAGTAGGCAATCAACATGTGCTCCTTGAGCAACGGACGCAGACGATCTGAAAATTTCTTTGAATTGATCGTTTGAAATATGTTGCGAGCTTCCTTTCTACATGTGGCAAGTTAATACGATATTGAACTGTTAGCTGTGCAGCATTGCTAGACTTACAATTTAACGCCCCAGATGACGGCCGGCGGTGTCGAGGGTAACGTAGCGTCCACCTCCATGGCAGCCATAAAAAATATTATATTTACAATCGGTATTATTTTCATAATGAATTATTAACAAATCAACAGAATATATTGTTACAATATTCCAAGCAGATACAAACTAGTTCATTTGTAAAAGATTTTGTTAATACAAAACTAGCAAAGCTTGCTTGGGGCATTTTCAAAGTTGATTTTGTTGCTTAAATTGGCTTTGTCACATTCTTTAGCCTGCAACATATTAAATTCAAATGTTGCCATGCACTGCAACGCTGTTGTCAACATCTGATCTAAGTTCGTAGCCTGCAACATATGTATTAAATTCAAGTGTTGCTAACCTATGTTGTCAACATCTTGTCCAAGCAAAATGTTGCCCAATCAATAACAGTAACAGAATGGTATGCAACATGCTTGAGAGAGTGTTGCGAGAAAAAGGAATATCATTTCGAATGTTGTTCGAAATCGCAACATGTCGAATGTAGCCCAGATCAATTCGAATATTATGCAACATGTTGCTGAGTGCGTAAGCGAGTAAGCAATAAAGTTGAGTTCCGTCCCAAATTGGAATTGAAATGAAATCAAGTGGAACGATAAGATAAAAGCCGAATGCTTATCAGAGCTAACCGGGGCAGCGAATAGCATAGGTATGGCACCTGCATTTCGATGCTCACACCTGCTTAGTTAGTCGCCCATTGCCAATTGCTTCGAATAGTCGCGCGAATATGAAACGAATTAACTGAAAAGTTAAAAAACAATTAAAAATTAAAACGAATCATTGACTCATCGAATTTCGAATAGTGTAACAAAACAAAAAAAAAAATATGGTGCAGAATACACGCAGTTCCGACTTATCGCAGATTGCCGTCAATGCCAACAATATACCCGATGGTGTGTGAATGATAAGGAATTAATATAGCTGAATATATGTATATATTTATGTATGTAGTACTACAGACACATTTCTTCAACAGACAGCGTCGATTGTGGCATCAAGGGTCTGGGCTGGTGTCGCGGCCCCGCCTGCCAGCAATACGCTCGCCTGCGCACCTTTACGATTGTCCTGTTCTGCTCGGGGCTGCTGCAAGGCGCCTGCGAGCTCTATTTCCGTGTCTCGGCCAAACAGGCAGCCTTTCAGTATGGTTACAATCCCCTGATAATCGGTGAGTAAGACAAACTAATCGCGAAATATTTCTATATACACACACGATATATGTGTATATAGACGTATAACAGTTGGCAAAGAGTCAGCGGGAGCTGCCTCTTATTGGCCTCAATGCACGTTTGTTCGAATGTTGCTAAGCTTTTTCCAGCCATCAAGTGTGAGCGAGATGGCAAACCGAAGAGAGCAAAACTTATCAGTTTTTGCGATATTGTTTATGATTTTGGCCATGTGTGTGTGTGTGTGTGTGTTTGTGTGTGTGCGAGTGTGTGTCATCACAAATCTAGATTTCAGACTGTGTAATCACAACAATTGGACTACATTTTACACAATTTATAGGACAATGAATATCATAGGGCAGCTAGCTGAAAAAAAAAAATAAATAAAACCCAAACTTCACAATGTCAATATGAATATGGCAAAGTTTGAACTAAATTGAGTTAAAATTTAGTTATATTTGTAGTATAAATTTTCATTCAATCATGAATCAATTTCATTCATTCATGTTATATATATTTTTAAAGCCTACATCGATAAAATGTAGGCGTTAATTGTGACGTCATCTCACCTTCTAAAATTGTTTAAATTTTGTCAATATACAATTTGTATGGCTCATTGAAAATAATAGGTTTCTTAATGTAGCAAATGTGTATCAGTCAGAGTCAGTTAGAGTGGATTTTACTCATAAAATTCACAATAATTGAATAAAAAAACATTTGTTGTTTTTGTGTAAGAAATGCTAAGTTACATTTTGAGAATGGGAATCAGAGATATATGTACAAACTTTATTTACAAAATTTAATAGACTCATTCAAAGTTTGATCATATTTTTGGCAAGAAATCTATTATGATCCTTAGCCAATTTAATTCCATTGGCATTTAAACATTTGATGAAGAATTGTTTTAACTAAATCGTATGAGTCAAATGTATGTTAGAAAAGCTAAAAGATTTTATATCGAAAAAGATATTTTACTTATGTGAGGCATTTACATTTTTTTTTTTCTTAATTTGACAATGACTTTAAGAACTTGAGATTATATTCTACAATTAAATTTAAACCGCCTTTTGAAAGGTTATAAATAAATACTCTTTATACAGCTTCCAAATAAGAGTTTAGAGTGTTTATATTCAATTCAATTCAATTTAATTCAAACTTGTTCCAATTGAGTAAAAAATACTGCAGAATTTTCTTTTTATTTTTATTAAATAGAAACCTTTGCTAATAGCCTACATAGTAAGTAAGTAAGTAAGTTAACTTACATAATATTACACAATAGAATAAAGCATGAATAAGTCTAGATTTACGATTTTTATATTGGCTAGCTAAAGCTTGGACTAAAAGCATTATAGAGTTTAAGATCATACATTTCCTTAGCTATGCATTTTTTAATGTTTAGTTGATATTTAATTAGTGTTAAGTTAATATGAAATAGTTCTACTAGAGGGTCTGTGAAATTGGCCAAGAGAGATGTTAACTTTACAATATTTGATCAGATGAATCATTGAGCAGCTAATTTGTCATTTCTCTTAATAAATTCTAATTTGATTCAGATTCTATTTGCGAATCTCATTTAATTATTATTGAATTTAATTTGATTTATTTATAATATAATCTCTCTGCAGATTGGCTTTTGGTCAGCAGCGGCTTATTCCAGGCCGTGTTTGCCTTGGCCTTTGCCTACTGGGCGGACGTCTATCATCCGATCAAATGGCTCGTGGGTACGCTGATGCTGCAGTCGGTGGCCTGTGTGATTTCAGTGATACCCGCGATAATGAACTTGTGAGTATATATAGTATATAGATGTAGCTCTAGAATTCATGGAATTTACACTCAATCAAACTTTGCTCTTTGTATACCTTTAGTGCTGATGGCGTCAAGTCCCAGGATACTCTGGTGGATGCGAATCTGTGCTCCACTTCGCTGGCCCAATTCCAGAGACTGACGCTGACCGAGGAGCAGAGCAGTACCTTGACTCTGGTGATGCTGTTTGTGCTGCAGCTAGCCCTGGGCATGGGTTCGCTTGCCTTCTACACTCTGGGCGTCAGCTACATCGATGACAACTCGCTGTCACAGGACAGCCCGGCTGTGATTGCAGTTGTGCTCGCTGCTCGAGCTATGGGGCAGATGGTGGGCTCGTTTCTGGTACTGGGCATTGGTCTGACCAATGTGGGCTGGTGGCTGGGCTGGATTGTGCTCGCTCCACTGATCTTTGTGGGCGCCGTGCTATTGGGACTCTTTCCCAAGCGCCTGCCTAAGACAGTGATCCATCAGGCGGCGCAGCGTATCATTGAGCAGTCCAACATGAGAAGCTTTGGCAGTCAGTTCTCGACCTACCTGGATGACTCGGACTTTTGGCCGTCGCTGAAGCGACTGTTCAACAATCGCCTGCTCATGTTTAATCTGCTGAGCATCATGTGTCTGCAGAGCGGCGTGCTCAACTATGGCCTGCAGGAGGAGAACTATCTGCAGAGTCGCTTCTTTCTGCCCTACAATGAGCAGGATGGCCTCACGCAGGAGTGGCGAGCGGCCTTCGTCTCTTATTTCCTGCGACCTCCGGTCATGGCTGTGGGCATGTTCATTGCCGGCCTGATCATATCGAAGGCCAAACTCTCTGCACGCACCATAACGGGCATCAACATTTCGCTGGCAATTCATCTGGTCGTCATGTATGTGGCCTACGTCTTCATTAGCTGTGACGTTGGCGCCATTGCGGGCGTTGTGGGGGGCAAGCTCACGCAGCCTTATTGCGCCAGCCAATGCCTCTGTACGCCCACGGCCTTCATGCCCGTCTGCCCGGAGAACAGCAGCATCACCTACTTCTCACCCTGCTATGCGGGTTGCACCAAACGCAGCACCATTAACAACTTTGAACTCTACGAAGGTTGTTCCTGCCTTGGCGATCAGTCGCTCAACTCGGGCGGTAATTCGCGTGCCACGCCTGGCGCCTGCAGCGCCGATAGATGCCAGAAGACCATTGTCCTCTTCCAGATACTGAGCATTACAGCTGCCTTTCTGCTGGGCATGTCTATCATTGGAAAGACTTTGATCACGCTGCGCGCTGTTCTGCCACAGGATAAGACCTTAGCCTTGGCCTTTGAGGTGATGATTGTGGGACTCTTTGCCTATGTGCCCGTGCATCTCAGCTACGACCTGGTCACTCGTAAGTTCTATGCATATGTATGGCAATCAATCGATCAATCGATTACTCATGTGCACATCTATCATCAGCTTCAGCAATCGTCGGATTGATTCATTGACTCGTTTCTTCATCAACATCAGCTCTTAGTCATACCATTAGCAGTTTAATTCACTATGATTGCTTTGTATTTCAGGTACCACCTGTGTCTATTGGGCGCCCAACTATGAGCGCTGTCTGCTGCGTGAGTCGCCCAAGCATGGAAATATTCTGGACATACTTACTGCCTCTTTGATACTGGCCAGCGTGCTCTTCGATGTGCTGGTCTATATCTTTGCAAAGGGCCTCAATCTCTACAATTGCAAGGTGACGGACAACAACTATACGCCTTCGCTGTATGCCCCTGTGCCACAAGAGGATTCGGCTGCTGCCCGCGGAGGCAGCCCGACGATGACAACGACCACGGTGGCTTCTGGATCGCCCATGCAACGACGCGATGCTCCGCAGCAGGAGGACGTTGTCGAGCCACGACGAATGGAAGCCAGTGTTTACAGGCAACCCAGTTCGCTGACCGATTCATCGGGCACCCAAAGCATTGTGGAGCCAAATGGCACCGGTGTTACCTATGCACAGGTCATCTTCCCGCCTGACAAGCGCAAGCGGGAGGATGGCAATACGAGTCCCAAACGCCTGGCAGTGCCTGCAAATGTACCGCTGCATCATCTATCCGAAGCAGATGTGCGCACGCAGCTGGGCACACTCAAGTCCTTCAATGCAGCTCCGCCAGTGGATCACAAAACGGAAGTAATTGAAGAGCAACCTTTGCCTGGCTACCAAGAAACAGTTACACCGGTTGTCAGACCCCAGAGCCCAGAGACAGACTTCTAAACTGGACGATCAAATATTTTCCCTTTCGATTTCTTTCAAATAGTATTTCTAATGTATACATTTCATGAGTTGATCGCGCTCTTATTGTGTTTTACCATTTACATTTAATTATTTATAGCATTAATCTATATATATATATCTATATGTAAACAAACGATATTTGATTTTATTACATTCATTGCCTGCGAAAAGCTGAAATTCATACGAGCTCAAAACATGGCTCTTTATTATCGGATTTCATTTAGAAGAGTTGCAGTCATTTCAAGTTAAAGTATTTTTTCGATCGAGAGCCAATGAATTCCATTTTCAACTACGTCCAATGGTGTATAGATGACTTTATATATTACCATGTCGAAGATATAGTCCTAGATGTAAAGGATCAAATCCTTGCTCACAAATATGCACGTTTTCCTTTTTAGCACTCGTCTACACGGCTTATTCTGCGTGTTAGTTTCAACAGAAGCTGCTATCTTACAGTGATAATTTAACATAGGGATTGGCTGTTATTGCCTAAAAGCAACTTAATTCGACTGCCGCCGGTGAGTATGCAATTAAATTATGAATTTGCAGACAGTTGCCCCTGACGGGTATGCAATGAATTTTTATTTGCAGGTTTAACAGAAGCCTGCTGCTCATTTCTGTTCGCCTGGTATTTCGACAGAATTTTTAGTTAAGGTGTTTTGAACAGTTGGCCCCGGCGAGTATGCAACAGAATTGTAAATTTGGAGACTCTAAGCCCTGACGGGTATGCAATGGAATTTTATTGGCAGTTGCATTTTTACTTCTGTTATCTTATGCTCACTTCTGTTCGCCTGGTGTTTTGCCAAAATGTTCATCGTATCGAGTGCCTACCTCGAAAGGTTAAAAATAGAATTTTACTTGGAATCAATTTTTTTCCAATTTTTTAAATTCCATTAGCATGTTGCCGCATTTTTTAATCCCATTCCCAATAAAAAGATATGAGCTTAGCAATTTTTTCTTTGTATTTTTGTTGTTTTATTATAATTGTATTTCCATTATTTTTATTTAAATATAGTTGGTATTTGCATTTGATTTACTTGTTTTAATCTTTTGTTGTTGTTGTATTTATCACTTACAAACTAATTAATAAATTAATAGTTAGACTTAAAAATGAGGACTTAAGCGCGTAAAAATTAATCATGGGTAGCATAAAAATAAAAAATTTAAAAATCACGAAACATCCAGAAATAATAATAAAAAAATGAAAATCAAAATACTTTTTCTATAGTATGGATGGCCGATCTGCGAGCCGATATAGTGTACCATAACAGCTGATATACATATGTGCGAGTATGCAGCGCAACGTAAACGCCCAAGTTTTATGCTTTAGTTAGGGTATATGTATATATGCATATATACATATAGATTTGTATAGCTTGGCTTGGTTTATTTTTACTTTTTGAATATAGCTGGCAGCCGACCTTAGACAATTCAAGTCTCCGCAGGTGGCCAGTGTTGCAAGTGTTGCAAAATGCCAGACAGACAAAACTTGTGGGGTTTACGTTGCGCTATTTCTCTCTCTCTCTCTCTCTCTATTTCTTTCTCTTTTACTCATCTTTTGATAGTTTTGATTGCTTTTGCAGTTTTTAGCTAATTGAATGCTCTTTCTGTTTTTCTATATGTGCGTGAGAGAGACAGAGCTAGTGTGAGTGTGTGTGTTTGTTTGTTTGTTTAACAGAAATCTTACAACAGATTTGATTTATACAAAAATTCGAAAATTAATATTAATTATTAAACTAAATATTTGCATAACAATTAAAATAGGACGACTGTTGCTTAATATTTAATACATTCTTTTTAAATCTTCTTCTTTAAATCATTGTTTTAGCTTTGCATCTCATCCGCTTTCAATTCTGCTGAGTAGGGTGTATTTCATTTAGTAGGGGTATTCACTTTTGAAGTGAATTTTCATGCTTGAATTTCTATTTGTTTTGCATTTAGTTTTTAGTTAATTTGTTTCGCTCTCTTCAAAAGTTGCACACATTTGATATATATTAAATATATTTACAATAATTTTGTTGCTGTTTTGTTTTTTGATTTTTCTTTTTAATTTTCGTGAGCAAAAATGAAGAATTTGACAAAAAATATTTTATTAGATAATAACTACAACGATTTTCTCTACGTGTGTTTTTTATTTTCATTTTTTTTTTAGAGCGTGTATTTGTATTTAAATTTTTTGCTTTTAATAATTTGAAACATGCACATTTATGATTTTTGTTTTCTTTAAGTTTTAGATAATTTGCATCTTGTTTAATTAAATAATTACAAATTATAAAAATAGTAGATTGTTGTTTTATATATATGTATATATAATCAGTGTGAATAAAATTGTTTATGTCAACTTCTTCTTCTTCTTCGCCTGCTGCTGCTGCTACCTTTGACTTTCAAGTAAATTTCTTTAAGTGTATTTTTTTTTAGGCGCTTGCTTCGGATATTTTCTTGCTTGCTTTTTACAATTTACAATGCACAATGCAAATTATCACATATTTTGTTTTCTTTATTTTCCTCCCTTTTCGCTTTTCTTTCATCTCTATCTTTATCTTGCTCTACCCATGCACATTGCGCGGCTCAAATTCTACTTTTTACAATATTTAAGTATTTCTTTGAAGCCAATTTTAATTTGATTATTTTTATAATTTTTATTCTCAGCTGAGAATGTTTTGCATTTTATTAAATTTTTCATTGTTTTTCTTTGCCTTTGTTTTTGCACAACTTCTGTCGAGCGTTAAATAACATAAAACAGTGTATTCAAAAAAACAAACAAAGAGAAAAAGAGTTGAAAAATTGGAAAACAAATAAATTAGATTTTCATCTTTTGTTTTTCTCTCTGTGTATTGCATAGAAATCTTATGTTAATTGGCGCAGCAGCGCTCTGTTAAATAAAGAATGAAAACACTCTGCTAAAGCCGACGCTAACAGTTGGCCAGCCGCAGCCAAGGTCTGTTAACGCGCAGTCTATCCATCTAACTATGTCTGTCTATATGTGTGTGTGTGTATGTGTATGTGTTTGTGTTTGTGTGTGTATATGTTTATATGTGTTTGTGTATGTATGTGTGTTAAACAAATATCACAATCGAGAAATTAACAAAATGGCGGCTGCAGCAGCGCTACCAGCAGCCGCAGTCGCAGACGCAGCTAACAGCTCGAAACGTTAACAGCAGAGCTCCTTCTTCTTCACCTCTTCTTTCTCTTTCTTTTACTCACTTGCAGTTGCACTCTCCGCGCTCTCTTTATTTTGAGCTTTTGTTTGTAATACTTTTTAGTTTTTGGTCTGCTTTTGTTGTTGTTGTTGTTGTTAATGTTGCTTCTGTTGTTGTTGCTGCTGCTGTTACTGCTGCTGTTGCTGCTGCTACTGCTGCTGGTGGTGGAAGGGGGGCGGGGGCTGCTAACGCTTAACTCCGTCTCGGGCGACAAAGTGTTTTTGTTGTATTATTATTTCGACATTCCAGTGCCCCTGGACAGTGGGCCACATTAATAAAATTACGATTAAAACAAACTAACAAACAGCTTAGGACATCGGTCCGTTTGTGCTGATGGCTGCGACGCCGTTGCCGCTGCCGCCGTTGGCCGCTGGCTGTACTGCATCGACTGCTGTAATGGCTGCATCGACGCCGCTGCCGCTGTTGCTGCTGTTGCTGCCGTTCTCTGTTCCACTGCCGCCATTGGCGATGATTGTGGATGGCGCTGTCGGCGCCGCTGGGCTGGCCGCTGCCGACGCCGGCGTCGCTGTCACTGCCACTACGGCTGCTGTTGCTGCCGGCGGCGCTGCCTGTATGGCGGGCGTTGCTGGCGGCGCTGCGACCGCTGCCGGCTGCTGACTGCCAGCAATTTGTAGCTGCATCTGTAACTGCTGCAACGTCTCCGGCGACATGTTCGACTTGAGTATGTTATTCTCCAGCTCCAAATTGGAGATCTTGTCCATCAGCTCGGAGATGCGCTCTTTCAATACCTCCACCTCCTCGCGCACCGCTATCATCAGGTGCGACTTGACCAGGTCCTGCAATAGGAAAAACATTTTATTAGTAAACGAAAATAAAAATTCAATTTATGTTAAGTTTACATGGTCATAATTGCCTAAAATGTTAACTGTGCCGATCATCTATGTTAAATACCAGCGCCAGCAACTTTGCTTGCTTGCTCTCTCTTTCTGTTAGTCTCTCCTGTTGCGTTAACATAACCGCTTGCTGTTATTCGCCTATGTACTTATCGATAACTTTGGCGCTTTGTTTAAATTTTCAATGAATGACGACAAAGCCAAATGTAAAACTCATTCATGAAACAGCTTAGTTTACAAAGTCTGTAGCGTGTTGCCACACCATATATATATATATATACATACTAAATATATTTTGTTTTTATGGCTAAATGTCAATGCCAACAACATGCCACGCGTGTTGGCAATGCTCATGAAAATTTAATATGCCCATTAAATGGTAGAGTGGGAGTGGTTGGAGGCCATCTAAATACAACGACAGATTTCTAACGAAACAAATGATTGTCTCCGCCTATTGCCATCTCGCTCGCACCTCGCTTGTGTGCTTGTGGCACGTGCAACACGCCATGCTGCCAGGTGAGTGCGTTTTCTTTTTAATTTTGAATGCTTTTACTTTTCTGCTGAAAATGACGATTTCCTATTCAACAAAATGTTGAACAGAATATATATTTATTATGTACAAACATATACATTTCTATAAATGTATATATATTTTTCAATTCATTAGCTTTTAATAATTTTCCTCAATTAATTTAGCTGCCACGCTGGCAGAAACGCGAGCGTTTCAAACGCGTTTCGTGCGCGTTTTTGCTTAGTCATAAAAGCAGAAAAGGAAAGAAAACGAAGCTCATATGATTTATAGCTGGGTGACCTATGCGAAGGTGGGCGGCTTGCTAAGGGGCATGGTCAATGCGCTGTCGTCTCGCATGTTCTACAGTGATTTTTTTTATTTTATTATTATAATTTTTTTTTTTTTGACTGGGCTTTTTGCCAAGCATTCGAGTTCGAATCACCAAAACGCGTTGTGTCTATAAATATTTGCACGTTTTTTCATTTGCTAACAAAATGTTGAATAAATGTATTTAAATAAATTTTTAAATTGATTTATGCATGTAAATAAATAACTTGAATAACTGTGAAATTTTTTCGAACGAATAATTATAGAAAATAATAATAAAATAAATTCTATATTCTTTTTTAATTTTATTTAATAAAATGATAATTTTTTAATAATATACTGTGAATCCCACAAGAGTCAACTACAAAAACTGGTTCAAACTGACTTTGAATAGACATATAAATGTTAAAATACGAGCAAAAGAAAAAAAAAATATAAAATTTGCTAATAATTTAAGCGTTTGCATAAACAATTATCTATATTCAAGAATAAATTATATATATATTAATTATAAATCAATTATCAAATTTTATATAATTTCTTCATTTATTTTATTTTACTATTATTTATTTATTTATTTTTTTTTTTTGTAATTTTTATAATTTATATTTTTTTATATACACAGAATTTAATACTCATATATACAAATCGTAAATACATTTTTTTAGATTTGAGATAGAAATTTTGGGTTAAATTAATAAATAATTATTTTAATTTATTTTGCATTTTTTTGGCTGTGTAATATATATATTTTTTAAAATTTGAATTGTTTTTTATTAATATAAAGCATCTAGTATATGTATGTTCTATGTTCAAATTTGCAGGTAAGAAATTTACCACAAGCAAGGCAAATGCATTTACCACACTCACACAGCTACACACGCACACACACACACACACACACACATACTCATGCACACTCACACAGAGACAGGGACTGAGACAGACAAATAGAAATTGGTAGTCGGTCGGGTCGAGGTTCGTTTTTGGGGTTCACGCGTGTCGCTTTCTGAGGTAGACACCAAACGTTTCTGCTGCTGCTGCTGCTGCCTCTTCTTCTTCTTCTTATTTTTCAACTTCAACTACTTCTGCTTGTTTTGGTTGTTTTTGTCTTTCGTTTATTTTCTTCTTTTACGAAACTCACAAAAAAAAAAAAATAACACCAAATATGGCGTCGCCTCACTTGTTCCATGTGCTCTTTGTTTTTGCTTTTGAATATATTTTCATTTTCAATACATTTTTATATTTTTGACAGAGGAATTACAATACATATATACATATATGTATATATATATATATATATATATATATGTATATATTTATTCTTCTACGACATGTTTGCCTTGAATGCGCGCAGCCTCAATTGAAACGAAACAAAAATCTATGCACAAAAAATCAATAGAAAATGCAAGGTGAAATTATTAGCCAATGCAACTAACTATAGTATATACTTATATATATATTTATTTTTATTTTTTCTTTCTTCTTTATACATACTTTGGCATTTGGCACCATCACATAGCAGGGGCTGTCGTAGCCCTTCTGCCAAATTTCGTAGAGCCAATTTTCAGGCTGACGTAGAGACATGGTGCCCATCATTTTATATATATTTATTATTTGTTACACTTGAGTATTTAACTGAATCAAAGTTTGTTCTTTTCAAAGTTTTTCTTCTGCGAGAATCTAAGTTCTATTTATTTTATTGCACTTTTCACGCACTTATATAATACAAAATTTGTTGCAGTGTTGTATCACAGTTATAGTTTGCTTTTCTGCTTTGTGCGTTTTTCTTTTATTTTTTTGTATATGTATATTTAATTTTTGGCTTTGGGTTTTCTTTTACGTTGTTTGCACGGCAAAAGTTCAGCAATAACTGAATACGCAGCGCAGCTTTTAATGATTTGTGAGACCGGCGTAGAGCTTTTGCATTTGCATTCGACACTGAAAGCTCTTTTTTGTAAAATATTTTCTGCTGCTGCTGCTGCTTTTACAGTTCTTGTTTGTTCTTGTTTGCTTTGGCTGAATGAATGTAATTCACAATTGAAGAGTCTCTATATGGCTGCCCGCACAAAATATTTATGCTTAACAAATATATTTAATAATATCTTATTTTCAATAATAATTGTTTTCTTGAAGTTTTGTAGTATTCTTGCGTTTGGCGTGCGACGTGTTGCGAGTTGAACTGGCGACTGAACGTCTGCTTTCAATTAGCGACGCATTTTATATAAAATGGCAGCGACACTGACGAGAGAGCGTGAGAGAGCGCAAGAGTGCAAGAGCGCAAGAGCGCAAGAGCGCAAGAGCGCGAGCGCGAGCGCGCTGGGAGCGAGGTGTGTGCATGTGATAATAGCGTGTATGAGAGAGAGAGAAAGAGAGGCAGAGAACAACAGAGCGCTGTGTTGTGTATCTGCTGCCAGATACTTTACTTGGGAGTGCGCGCCATATTGCGACAGCTACACAGTATACAGATACATAAAGGTGTGTGTATGTGTGTATGCGCAGCTCATTGACGGGTATGTATCTCTATCTATCAGCATTTCTACCAAAAGCTGCACACTGCTACGGCTGCTACTGTTGTTGTTTTTGTTGCTCTCACTGTTTGTTTTGACGCGCTTTGCCTCAATAATTTACACACTATACCTTGTTTTTTTTTTTCTATTTCGATTAATATTCATATGGATAAAAAAAAGAAAAAAAAAAACCAGCAGACAGCGCCCGAAAAAAATTGTTAACAAATTTAAGAAACCAGCCGGCATAAATATTTAGCTACACACACATATCCACAAAGTATCTCAAACAGCAACAAATTCTGCCACTCGTTTTCGGCATGACAAATTTGCGGGCTGCCTTTTGTTTGTGTTCTTTTTTTTTCTGTTGCTTTTGACACTTTAGCGCTACGACGCAAAAACTTTACGACAGTTTTTTTTTTTTTATCATCCAAAAAGCGAAAAAGGAATGCTCAGTGAGCGAATGGGCGTTCTTATAGATACTTTGTGAGCAAACATGCGATTTTTTTGCTTTTGCTTGTGCTATTGCTTTTGCTGTTGCTTTTGAGCAAAGCATAACAAAAAACGTGGTTGGCTTTTCACCTTTTTGCGCATTGCGTTTTATCTAATACAGCTGAGTTTCTTACACAGTTTGAATTCGAAATGCCATTCTTTACATACATATGTATATATGTATATATAAGCGTGGCCATTCGTTTCCGGATGGGCAAAAGAAAACAACCGCAAATCAAGCCGACAGTTTTTTTTTTTTTTTTTTCAAGGGCTTGCAAATTTGCAAAACAAATTGTCAACAACAACAACAACAACAGCAGCAGCCGCAGCAGCTACTGCTACAACAGCAAACGAATGAAACATTAACAATAACAACAACTGTGTTCGAAAATTCAACACACAACACTTAGCGCGAGAACATGAAACGTATCGATTTCATGCGCATGTCGGCAGCATGCAGCCCCGCCCCCGCCCAACCCAACTTCACTCTCTCTATCTTTGTCTCTGTCTGCCTCTAGCTCTATCTACCACATATACAAAACAAAGCTCAACAACAAGCACAGATACAGATACATATATACATGTATACATACATAAGCGCATTTGTATGTGTAGAAGAAGCTTGAATTTGATTTTCCCATAGCTTCAAATGCCGGCAACAAATTGCAAATTGTAAGAAAAACATCCGCGTTGGGCGGCAAAAAAAAAAAAAATTAAGAAAAATATTTAAAAAACAAAACTGAAAACAACAACAAAACATGAATGTGTACTAAAAACAAAAGAGCAGAAAAAAGCGATAAAAAAATAACAATTAAAGCCACATTTGTATAAACAAATTGCAATATGTATACAAAAGTGAAGCGCTGTCGAGCTGGGAGAGTGAGAGTCTCTTCCAGGGGTGTGGAAGACAAAAAATAAGTATTTAAGAAGAAGCATTACTATTATAATAATCACTATCATTAGCGTTCAAATTATTATTACAAATATTATCATATATTGATTATAGATTTTATATTGAGCATATTAACTTGATTGTTACTTTAAATATCATATATCATATCACATATTATCAATATATTATCATAATTATTATCAATATGATTAATATAAAAATTTTACAAAATTTTCCAAATTTTTCTTATATTTTTTTCATTGAACATTGACAAAAATCGGGCCCAAAACAAAATATGAATGAATTATTTTAATAACAAATGCAAACAATAATTGCATTTACAAAATATATTTTTGATGCTCAGCTAACATTTGCTAGACGACTATCATGTGCATCTGCTTGGCAAAGAGCCAATACTCAAAGACGCGTCACTATTCATTATTCACAATTCATCATTATTCATTATTATTCACATGATATCAAAGCAGAAGCAACAATGCAAACGAACATCGTCAATTCGTCTGGCCAATGCAATGAGTTAGGCGCGGGTGATAAGGGTGTAGGGAGGGGGGCCTGTCGAGGGGGTGTGCACAGCAATTACATATACAAGTATGATAAAGAGTGTGAGAGGGAAGACAGACAGAGAGAGAGAGAGAGAGAGAGAGAAATACTCCCCCGCATATGCAAATAATGTATATTTCTAAAGTGAATACAAATACAAAATAATTGTTATAAAATTCTCTGCGTGTGGAAATTTTTATTTGTTGCTTACGAACAGGCAAAAGCAACAAATTGTTACAATAAAAGTCAGCTACAGCTACAGCGCGTGGAAAATTACAACAGAGAGCGAGAACTTTGTTTTGTTTTGTTTTTATTTTTATATGTAGGTATTTTTTTTTTTTTTTATTTTTTGTATTTGAAATTTATTTTGTTGTTTTCAACAAATTTCTAGTCGGAAAGTTTGGCACGCGTTGAGCGCGTGCATCAAAATGTTAGAGGAAAACTACGGAAAAATTCAACAAAGGGGCGCGTTTGAAAAACAATTTTCATGTGATGCACTTTAAGAAAAAGCCGAATACATTTAAGAATGTCAACTAAACTGGTTTGAATAGGAATAGGAATAGAAAAAGGAATTTTAAGATAAACTTATTTAGAAATTGTATTTGAGTATTTGATGAAATTTTTACAATAAATTATGGTAACTAAAATGTTATTTTTAGCCAACTACTCTTTTCTCCGAGTGTATGCGCTACAGCTGTGGCAATTAAATACAAATTCTGGCTGATTCCGATTCTGAATCATATTCGGCGCGTGTTGTGCGGTGCACAAATTAACGGGATTGCAGTTGACTATGGACTTTGAGCGCTGCCCAACACTGCGCCGCAATAAACCGAATCGTATTGTACTGACCAAAACGAGCCCAGCGAACGAGCGATAAGATAATTGAGCAACGTTTTTTTTTTTTTTCGTACTTATCGCTGGGGAACATCGCTGAATGTTAACGAGAATGTTATGAAAAATGATCACAAATCTGGTTATAAAACAGAAAGAGAGAGAGAGAGAGAGATAGAGCGGGAGAGGGTGAGTGAGGGAGAGAGCGATAAGATCAACTAGACATACAGTCTCCCAAGCTGAGGAGCTGCTAGAGTCTAGTGGGGTTATATAAAATGACAGCTGCCTGATTGCCAAGTCTGACTCGTCTTTAAGCAAATAAACAACGAAGTTAACACAGATGATATATGAATAGATTTACCTAATAGTAAATAAACAACTTGGCTAATGAGTTAAGTATACTTACAGATCTAACAGAACAAATCAGCCAGAGAAAACAAAACAATTGAGCAAGGAGAATAAAGTTAATGTGGAGCAAAGGTAAAGGCAAAGGCAAAGGCAAAGGCAAAGGCAAAGGCAAAGGTAAAGGCAAAGAGCAAAGGCAAAGGCAAAGGCAAAGGCAAAGGCAAAGGCAAAGGCAAAGGCAAAGGCAAAGGCAAAGGCTAAGGCAAAGGCAAAGGCAAAGGCAAAAGCAGAGGCAAAGGCAAAGGTAAAGATAAAGATAAAATCAAAGCCAAAGACAAAGATAAACACAAAGGCAATGAGTATAACAGAAGAAATCTCTACAAGTTCTTTCAAGTGACTTGAAGGACGATTGTTGATAAATCAAAGATAATGAAATGATTCATAGCTATAGAGTATCCACGTAAGAATTAAATAGCCATGTAGAATATCAAGAATTAGATAATATTTGTATATGCCTCCTATCCAAGAATTAAATAATATTGCATGCCTCCAATTTAACTGACAATGGTGGACAATGGAAGGCAGATATCAATATGAAATTGATAAGCTCAAAAACAGTTACATTGTGGATATGGATTCCCGAGTATATATATATATATATATATATATATATATATATATTTTTTTTTTTTTTTTTTTTTTTTAATCGACTACAAAGAAAAATCCTTGAATATAGACAAAGTGAAGAATTATATGAATCTAAACTACACTTAGAGATAATTATAATTTAAGTAACAATGAAGGACGACCTCCATGAAGAAAACAAAGCAATATCATTGACATTGTGATCATGAAGTAAGAAATCAACATTAAATAGATCAAGGAACAGAGGTGACAATGGAGGACTAAAACAAATAAGCAGACTTAATGCGAATAAAGAATAATTAGTTTATTCTAAGCAAATGCAGTCAATTTGATTAGTCGTGTCAAGTGAACGTCAAATAGGCATATGAGATATTTGAGGCCTATGGAAAAAAGAGGAAAAAAAAAGAATGGGAGAGAAAAAGGAAAACAGAGGAGATGACAGAGGAAGAAGCAATGCGATCACGCCACCTGTCAGCACCTTTTCAAGACATTTATTTTCCCAGCCTTTCTTTTTTTGGTTTTTCGTGCGTCCCGTTCTGTCAACAGTTTGCCAAGAGCAACAGGAAGAAGGCATCATTCGCAAATGTTTTGACAGCTGTGCCAAATTGCAAAAAAAATTGAATTTGGTCAAAATGCTATATACCGTTACCAGACACACTGGAGCCCCCAAAAAGACATTTGAATGACTGTCAACCAGCCTTGAGGCTTATCAGCGCATGCGAACTGAAACTAGAAATTGACAACAAACAGCTGCTTATCAACTGAGAAATGTCTCAGTCTCCCGCTCTCTCTCCCCGTTTCTATCCTTTTCTGTTTGGCTAATCAGCAAACGAAAAGTGCCTGGAACTTGTTTGGGGCAGCCGTAAGGCACTGAGAGAAATATGGGAAATGAAATAAAACATGGAAAAAAATAATAGATTTCCTTGTTTTTGAATATTATGCGAAATAGAACAGATAAGGAAAAAACCTTTATTAAATTATATACATATATAGAAGTATTTAAAATTTCATTTAATTAATAAGAATATTTTCACACTTTCATATACGCTTCATAAGAATTTCATATTCAACTCATAAGTTTTCTAATCACATTTTGATCGTTTCGATTCTATTCAAAGTATCTGGAAAGATACGTATCTAAGTTTTTGTTTTGTTTTGATTTTGAATGAGAGCTGAATTGTCTTCTTTTTTTTTTTTTTTATTTATTATTGGATTCTATGGAACAGCTGCTGCTGACGTCGCAAACAGAAGCTAAGTGGGCAACAATTGAAATTAATTAAAAACAAATCAAAAAACCAAACGACAACACAACAAAAATCGGTCATAAATTTATGAAATATATACTATATATATATATATATATATATACATATGTATATATATATATATGTATATTCCAGTTGAAATGGGTTTCGATTGGGTGGGTTTATTTAGTGCTTACCTAGCTGGCAGCAATCGCCCCATCTTGATTCGCTTATCGCAGCTGCCAAGCTGTTGCTTATCAGTTGTATTACACACCAGCCACGCGTGATTAACTCAAAGGCAAATAGAACATCGTTGAACAACAACAAATCAACAACAACACTGACAAACAGCCAATTCCGTTTAGCTCGTATAATCAACAGACTATTAGCACATTTGTTTACCAACCAAAAAAAAAAGTCGGGACATATAAAAGTAGAAGTCGACCACAAGTCAGAGATAAACGGGGAAACAGGTAAATATATCTCCAACAAAGCACGTCGAGGCAGACAAATAGGCAAACATCAACAGATACTCTAGGTGTTGCAATAGGGTATATGGTTTGGGATTTTAAATAAGTTATATGCAATAAGCAATAAATCGAACATTTGTAGTTACAGTTGGCATTCCAAGGGGGGTTTCTGCCTATAGTATAACAAAAAACTCTTACATAATTATATATAATAGATATTATGTCATTGTATTGGTTTAGAAAACTGAAACCTAAAACAGTTTTGTGTTTAGTTTAAGTTTATGTCTTTATCAGAAAGTTTTTGTTTAGATAAATTGATTTAGTTCGAATATTTGCCAATTTTTAATCTCGGCGCTTGAGCAGATCCAAATAAACATTTTTTAAAGCGTTCAACAACACTGGAAATCATTAAATTTTATTTTTATTTGTAATTGATAACTCTTTAATTCGTAAAAACGTGTTTTAAATTAATTTATTTTATGACTTTCACTATTTTTTAGCTACTAATTACAAATAACTCAACCCCTTTTCAACACTAAAATTTCTGAATACTAAGTCAACATTTTTTCAACACTGTCAGTTACTCAATTTCGACTTTTAGTTGACATCTCTCTAAATGCTAGAAGCAAGCTTTACTTGCTTATTTACCTATCATAAACGTATCTATAAATTCTTAAAGAATACCCCTACTCTTTTTCAACACTGGCCGATAGCAACAATTATTTTCGTTGCTCTGGCTTGCCAACAGCATATATATGTATATATAGAACTTTCATTCGAGCATGATGCTCATGCTAATTTGTGTGCTTATCACAGTTGTGTATTTTCTTGTTATTGTTGTGTTGTTGTTTTGTTGGCACAATATTTGGCCAAAATAAATAGAGCTTCCAAATTGCCACAGCAGCCTGTTTGCATAGAAATTAGTATGCTGCTTCGCAAATAGATCAATGCCAAACAATGAGCCAGCAGCCAGCCGGCAGCCAGACGACAATAGCCAGCCGCCAGTTGCGTGCAGTCATTAGATTTATCTATCTAGAGAATTGTGTCAACTAAAGCCCAAATAGATGTATCTAGTTGGGCACACGTGTAGCTGAAGCTGAAGCTCAAACAAAGCGCCAGTTCGCCTTATCAAGCAGTTCCCACACATATTTACAAATATATATATATATATATATATATACGTATATGTAAGTATATATATATGTGACTGCAAATGGGCAATTTGTTTAGGTTGCCAATCAAAGGAAATACCAATAAAATGCTAAACGAGCTAAATGATAGACTGTTTGGTTCGAACAGCCACGAAGCAGCAGCAAAATATATATTGAAGCAATTTTTGTTAAAAAAAAACTTGACTAAAAATTGAATGCAATGAATATTGGATATAACTGCAGTCCATATATTATTTTACATAACTACCTATAACTATTGCATATATACTATATAACTGGCTATAAACTATCTATATACCTATACATAACTTCTGCCTACACTAACCATCCAGGAATGCTTATACACTGTTTGCATTATCATAAAAGCCAGTATAAGAAAACATTTCTGATTATATATTACTATATAGAATTATCTTCTTTTATATCTTTAATGACTCATGATATTTCAACCACCATTAAAATTCTTTGAATTCTAGATTTGCGTGCCTTTGCAATCATCAATTTACAGAAAACTTTACAAAAAAAAAAAAAATTCCCCAATTAAAAGAAAGTCAGATCTCAATGCTCATATGCTCATGTCTGATATAGGGAGATATCTGACATTTCCCATTAAATTCTAATCAAAATACATTTCAATTCTTTGCCTTTGGCTCATAGGAATTCTTTCAGACATTTTCTCTCAATTATATATATTGACATATATATGCCACACGAAATGCACGTCAATTAGGGAACTTTGAATCCAATATGATTAATTACAGTACACATGTTCATTTAGCCAAAAGGCAAGTGCCTAATTAATTTCTATGATTTGGCGACTATTCGACAAAATTGAGCAATTAAAATAGCGTGTTGCACACGCAAATGACATCTAATATAATACTAAGAATAATGTGATGCAATGCCCACCCACACAACAAATCAAGGAAAACAACAAACGGTGAGAACAAACTTTTGCTTTCGCATCGAATTGAGTTTGAATCGAAAGCGTGCCAAGAGTTGGAAATTTCTCTAAAAAAAAAAAATAAAACTATTTTTGTTGCGATATATATTAGATATATATATCTATATGACTTATGCGTGTGTATATGTACATATATAGGGCGTAAGATTTGACAGCTTAACATGTGCTGCCTATGGCATCGTATACATTTCTATATATCTATGTATAAAGATATTCGCTAAACACATTGACAGTTCTTAAATTAGGTTGATCCGCGTACGGAATAAGATATATTACTCATCAGCTATATCTTCTTCTTCTTCTCTGTGGTGCGGCATATTTGAAAGAAAAATGTGAAAATTGAGAATTGAGAATATGACACGCTCATCGGTTGCGCTTTCAGAGATGATATTTAGCAAATTCTGTCGACCTTAACCCAAACTTGTCAAATTCCGCAAATCAACAACTAATTAAGCGACACTCGCAGAAATGGTTACAAGGATACTTACTAACAACCAAAAGAAACGAGTGCTCAAGTGCAATCGCTAAATACATAAACAAAGACACTAGAACTATTTAATATAGCGCGTCAACATTTGCATTTGTTTTTGCTTTAGCTTTTGCTTGCAGATTAGTTTTGTTCGCATTTTTAATTATTTTTCTAAATTTCACACAAATTGAGGCCAATGGGAAAAAGTTTATTCAACCTGAATCGCGTGGCAACAGCATTGAGATTAGGCAACGAGAATAATCAAAAGAACAAATTCCAATTTCCACGAAAGGATGCGCAGTAAATGTTTGTGTGTGAAATTTGCTGTTGATAAATAAAATGAAACTAGCTAATTGCAACGAATGGCAAATACTCTTTCCAGGGATATATGTGAAAAGAAATGATTTATAAGTACAGAAATACAGAAATGAAATTGAGTTGGAAGAATCAAGCAAATTTTGTATTAAACAAGATAAATTGATGAATAAATAAAAGCGAAATATATATCTATATATAGAAATATAGATTGGTATTTGGACAGCTATTTATATAGATTACTATTGATTGAGAGATAGATTGACTGAAAATGGGCACAAAGTTTTCAAGAAAGATCAATTGGCTGAGTGATAGATGGATGGATATATCGACCAATACCTTGAGTTGAGATGAGTAGATAGATATATGTTATATCTAGATTGACAGAAAAATGCCTGACTGCCTGATTTAGCCATGGTTGATGGATAGATACAAATCTAATGAACTAGTTAGATAAATCGATAAAGAAAGTTCTATGAGCTATGAGAGTAAATATATGTAATTATATATTGAGAAATAAAGATAGATTGAGATATAACAGATATACTGATTGACCGAGAGAAATCTTCATAGATTGGAATGCTGAGCTAGTAGACATATAAAAAGATAGTCTGATATACTACTATATTATCTATATACTATACTATATATTATTATAAATGATTTGATTGATTGACACCCATATATTATATATTTGCATAGAATTATAATTAATCAATAGACACAGATATCTAAATCTATGCATCTTCCATATGCAATTGCTTCATCTCTCAGCTCTCATTCTCTTTACTCTCATCTCTCATTCTCTCATTTCGTGCATCTCCCCCACAAAGCACATGTTGACACACTTTGTCACATATGCACATTACTCGCTGCGTAGGGTATTTAAAAATTTTTATGTAGCGCTATTTATAGGACTTTTATGATGCTTGTGGCCTCGCTCCCAAAGGGTAGATTCATGTTTGCGTGTGCGTCAACAAATTGTCGGCAGACAGACAGCGCACACAATCACTTCAAGATGAGAGAAAAGTTAATTGCCACACGTGGCTAACGAATTTCGGTGCCATCTTCGGCTTTAGGCAACTAATTTGTGCATTCAATTGCAATTAGCGCAGGTCTCGCGTCTGCCCAGGAGTCTATCGCTTACCTGGCCAAAATACTAATCCGCATCGTTAAACGTGGCCAAAACAACATTTGCTGCAACTGCCGCAGACTTTAATTGCAGTCTGTTTCTTTTTTTTCTGTAATTATTTTTGGTGTTTTGCAGTTGCAGCAATTACCTCTGTTTGAGAGAAACAGGCCAAGCAGCAGCAGCAGCAGCTAGTTTTATGAGCCATACATGGCCTGGATTTTTATGAGCTGTCTGAATGTGAATGTGGAACTGGGTGTGAATTGCATTCGGATACGTTTGGCCTCTCAAATTGAATGAAGAATTTAAAATGGGTTGTTATAAGGCGGTTGAAGGAGTTTAATGTTATTAATTATCAGAGTTGGAAATCTATCAAATTGAAATTTAGTTTTTAACAATTTAATATTAATATATTATTTGTATTGCATTTTTATATTTATTTGAAAATGTATATTAATTTTGGAATTTAATTTATAATTTGATCATAAGTTTTGGAAATTAATTTTTAATTTTTGAATCTAATTTTTTAATTTAATCTTTAAATTTAATTTCTAGATAAATTTGAAATTTTATTTTTTAATTTTTTTTAATGTAACTTATATTTTTAAATTTGGTTATTTAATTTATAAAAGTTGAAGTTTGAATTTGCTTTTTAAATTTATTTTCTAGATTAATTTGTAATTTTTTAATGTAATTTATATTTAAAATATTACTTTTTAATTTGGTTAGTTCATTTGTAAGCTTTTTATATTATGAAATAAATTAATTACATTTTTATTTAATTTAAATTAAATCTGTTATTTTGCAAAAATTTAATTATTTTATTATAGATTAATTGAATGTAAGTAATGAAAGTATATATTTTTCAGAGGACCATCTGAAGATCAATTGAGCCAAAAGTGAATTTTTATATTATTTAGATATAGCATCAAAACTTTAATTTGTCATCATTTGATAATATTTGAATATATAAATATGAAAAAATATTTTAAAACTCCAATGCTTTAAGCACACTCAAACTGTGACACATTTTAGAATTAATTCTTTAGCCAAACATTATCACATTACAACTCCAACCGAATACCTGATTCGTTTCTTCTCTCTCTTTCTCTAATTAACGTCCACTATGCATATCAGAAATAGTTCGTAAACAAATGAACAGCGAAAGGAGAATCGAAGAGAACAACGCAGAAAATTAATGAAAATTCAAACGAAGAACGGACGAGCTCATCAAATAAAAACAAAAACCAAATGAAATACGAAAAACAAAACAAAATACAAAAAAAAAAAGCAAAACTGAATTATTTTATCATGAATTATTCAAGGCCAATCATTAAAGGCCTAAGAACGAACAAACAAACAAAAACAACTGATCCGCTTTGACACATAATGGTTTGTTATTGTTCTTTTGTGGACCCTGTGCCACAGAGGCAAGTTCCGATGATATATATGATATAATATCATCCATATATTCTTAATTTGAGATATGCCTTTTCGTTTTCTTTTTATTTTTCTTTTTAAGCTTAATTATTTTGTTTTCTCTATTAGTTCTCTTTTATTCTTTGGCTATTTTTGGCAATCACCAATTTTTTTTTTTTTTTGGTTCTCATAAATTTTTAAAGAGAAAAAAAACCTCCGCAGTTCCCTCCCTATGGATATACACATAGTTGGTTTAATTTATAGCATATTACATTTGTCTCATTCGATTTTTTTATTGAAATTCATTGAACGGAAAAATTTCCAATAGAATGTAGACATCACAGACATCCATATGGCAGCTCCATAATAAACTAATTGACTTACGTTAACCGAGCAGCAAATAATTTACTATTATTTGTTTACATTTTGTTTACCAAGTATGTCTTATGTCATAGTCATAAATGTTGTGCTTACCTGTAAAGAGAAGAGCGTAGGAGGGAAAATGTTAAAAGTAAACAAACATATATATTTAATAGACATACATATATATTATTTCTAAGAAAATTTTATATTATGCTCCGCATTGCTTATAATTAATTGGCTCTTAATACTTAATTATAAAATGGCTCATCAGGCAAATTGAACGTGGCGCAAAAATGCGTTTTCCATTTTTTTTTTTTTCTTGGCTAAACTATTAAATGCGGAAGCAAATGCATAAAACGACGCGTTGTTCGCTTTATAGATACCCACACACACACACACCTCGTTGTCATTTATTGTTGTTGTTCCGTCCACAAAGAAAAAACTTTCCACTATCTATCGAGACGACAGACATAGACGCGTAGAATAACGTAGTTGTCTGGCCACAATTTTCCAAATATTTCAATTGGCATATTGGTGCCAGATTTGTGAGTATAAAAAGGCCTAAAGGCAATAATACCAGCTGAATGTGATAGACTATGAGATACGCTGTATGTCATAGCTTGTATAGGCAAAATTATCATGGTCTTGAAATATTGTCTAAAGCTTTTTAAATTCTGGTACTATGCCTACATCATTTGAAGTTCTAATTGAGTTTTATGAACGTTTGGTAAAATTGTTTTCGGTACTAGAGGCAGAGAGAGAGAGAGAGAGAGAGAGAGAGAGAGAGAGAGAGAGAAAAAAAAAAAAATAAAATTCATAACTTAACTTCATGTCTTTTAAAGTTCTCGAGTTGCCCAATAAATATACATACATATATAATATTTATTAAAATTGATTATTAGAGATATTAAGTAAATTTATTGCTATGAACTATACAAATCGTTCTGCTAAGTTATAGTTATATATCAAATTTGAAGACATCAGCTTGACTAGACTAGACTAGTCTATATTAACATCTACATAAAAATTATCTATGCTATATAAAACACACAACTGCCCATAAGGCTGCTCAGAATTAAGCTACCCCTTTAAACCCTTACTCCAAGTATAACAAAAAATTATCAGACATATGAAAATAAAATTAGCTTTATTTAAAACAACAAAACGAGCTCTACACAAAAAAAAAAAAAAAAAATTAATCATTGTATTGCAAAATCATCTAAATTTAAACGATCGCTCACTCAGATTGTGCGATCGATGTGATTCGAATCGATTCGAATCGATTCGATTTAAATCGTATGCAAAAAGAAGAGCGAATGAGAAAAAAAACGCAAACGCGTTTTCATGTTGGCGACGTCTGCGATCATGGCCAAATTTAAGCATATATATATATATGGCCCGAAACGTTGCGACTGACTATATGACGAGGTTAACGCAGCCCCAGGTAGGTGTGTCTCTGTCTCGCGTCGCGAGTCGCGAGACACATGCCACGCACACGCAGCACGCCGCAATTCGCATTAACTTGTTCAACTGGTTTGCAAATCAATAAAATATAAAAAAACTAAATACAAAAAATGAGAGAATAAAAATGAATTAAAGTTGACTCGATGAACGCATTTCGAATCGACGCCGAGTCGAGTAAAACGCACTTGAGCTTTGTCTCTCGACTCTAATATGTCTAGGCATTATGTGAAATGCTTCAATAGCTAATTGCTTTTAGGTGGGAGTCTATCAATATTGCCGATCACAGTTCAAGGCAATATCGAGCGCAATCTCAAGTGTTTGCTATATAGACATAGTCTAGCTAATGAAAGCTCGTCAATAATTTATAAAGCGAGTCTGGGCAAACATTTAAATGCCAACTAGACTAGTTTGCTTGATAGGCCGACAGTCAGTCAATATATAAATATATACTATTATGACTGCAGTTCTTCAATCTATAGAAACTTGAGCAAACATTACTAAATTGTCCAGTTATAGAGTTGACTTAGTGTTGCTCTTTATCAAGAGTCTTAAGTTATCTAATCAATATTGTTTTTATGGCTAATGAGTGTTGTTAAACACTAGTTGCTTGTGCAGTGTTGGTAAACAATATAATGATCGTTACTGATATCAAATGAATATTCCTTAATACCAAATGAGTTACTTTAGCTAGTTATAGAGTTAATGTGGTCATTCCTTATCAAGTCTTAGTTAATCTATATCAATATGTTGTTATGGCTAGTGAAGACTGCAGACCACTAGAGCTAATAGTGTTGGTAAACTCAAGTGCTAATAAATATTATTTTATATTTTTATATTTATTATATTATATTTTTTTATATTCAAAAATATATTTTATGATTTAGTCACGTATCTTTGAATCCTTTTAAGCACATTTATCTTAATTATATGTAGATGTCTCGCTTTTTGGCTATTCAAATAGATTTTCTATTTTTAGTCTGAGCTAATAATACTCAAATATATTTGTATATAATTTTTTTTAAGCAAAGAGCATATTTGGTGTACGCTTTTTATTTTTTTTGGCAATTATAAATCACATTTGCGGAATTATTTTTAGGCAATTTGGTTTTGAGTTGATTTATTTGTTTCTTCTTATTGTTGTTGCTCATTTTGTTGATGCGGCGAATGCCAAAAAGTTAATTAGGCCAGCAACTGTTTTTGTCAGTTTTCAATATTATATAAACCTTTGTAGGTATGATATATCATATTTATATATATGTATAATAAGTGTACATATTGAAGTATATATATATATATAATTTTTTAAACAGCAAAATTTGCTGTCGAGCCGCTTGGCAACCGACGAAACAGTGAACAAAAACATATGACAATAAGACAAGTCAGAATGGGGATAAGACGATGAGTGTTCGACTACTAGATATGCTGTAAAATGTATTTGATTGAGTATTAAGTCTAATACTAATTACATTTCAGAATATTAATTAATTATTTAATATTAAATATTATTTTCTTTTCAGTGAGCTTTAAAAAAACAATTCTCAATTGAGTTTTAATGGTCAATCCCAATTGAGTTTTAATGCTGTATTTAATAGATTTATGTATTATTCAGAAGGTCACTTTACGACCTTCAACAGCCACACGAAATAATATTTTTTGATATATATCTATCATCTTTAATTTTACAATTAAGCTCAAATACTTCTCACTTAAGTGAGAATATCCTTGATTCATTCATAATAATTCATATATATGATCTATAGATTATACCCTTTTCCTTACAACACTTGTAATAACTACAGAGTATATACAAAATAAATAAAATATTTTGCCAACTGTGGAAAAACTTTGCTTGTAAATCCATTGTAGTTGCTGTTGCTTCTGCTGCTGCCGTTGCTCATTGTTGTTCATGTTTTTTTTTTTTGGGGTATATCAAGTGCAGGTTGACAGTTTGGCAGCTGATTGACATTTCTAGTTGTTGTTAAGTGGCACACCGAGTCGGGTGTGTGTGTGTGTGTGTGTGTGTGTGTGTATTAAGGTGTAAGAGTTTTGTTTGCTGTGATTGCAAACGCACAACGAACCACGCACGCAGAGAAATTTATTGTCAACTGTTGAGTCTTAACAGCTGCTGCCACGCCCCTTGCTCGCTCGTTTTATAAAGATTTAATAGAAACGGACCGAGCGAGACAATCTCAGCTAGCTAGCTCGACGACTCTAACTTGCTTTAAATTCAAGTTGAAAATACTTTAAAAGGTCAGCGGCATCCAATTATTCAGTTGAGAAATGGATATTAATCGGCGATTATTTCCTGATTGCTAAATGGAAAGCAATTTAGGCATTACGGAAGATAGACGAAACAAAAGTTCAACGCATACTAGCTCTTATATAGCGCAAAGGTCATTATGTCAATATATCAACATTAATAATACAATTCTTTGCGCTGGGGCTCAGCGGCGAACCTCATTTCACGCTATGCAAATGCGACAGGGTCATAATGATTTATGTGAAAATAGAGACTGTGAGGTCTTTGAATGAAAATTATGATATATTAAGGGTTGAGCGATGTGAGAGCTTCAAAATCTATTTATGCTTGAGAAATTTATGTTTATGCAAAAGAATGCGACAGTTCAAAATATGAAATGCAGAAATGCAGAATAGAATTTATGAAAGGTGCGAATGATAAATTCGAGAAACAGGAAATCTATAAATTATTTGTAAAAATTTCGAAATTAAAAATAGTTGGTTAGAAAACTATGATGAATCAGACTTGTGTCAATGAAAATGTATATATCTGGGGCATACCTTTAATTTTCTAATTTTTATTTAAAAATATATCGCAATTTTAATAGAAAGCATTTCCTACTTGAATTTTCATTTCTTTGTATAATATTCTACAAACATTATTTTTGTTTATAATTTAAGCTAAAGTGTATTCAGAATTCGTTGCAAACTCTGACGACAACCAGTTTGTCTGTTTAACATTAATTTGTATACAAGCGCCATATCGGTGAAAATTCATTCAAATGCGCCAAAATTTGTGTTTGTTATGATGTATAATTTGCATAAATCTGTTGATTGTTTGCGCCGCAGCCGCCAGACAAATAAACAATATGCAGAAAGCATAAATTATAATCAATATAATTTTTTCT
The DNA here is from genome assembly GCA_035047405.1 of Drosophila stalkeri. Taxonomy (NCBI): domain Eukaryota; kingdom Metazoa; phylum Arthropoda; class Insecta; order Diptera; family Drosophilidae; genus Drosophila; species Drosophila stalkeri. The sequence goes on along the minus strand of JAWNPR010000039.1, from coordinate 4,412,970 downwards.
GGTTATTTCTGCAGCCGGTTTTTATTCTTCTTCTTATTATTTGTTTTCTTATGCCTCTATTCAATAGATATAGGCAAAAAATTTTGCTCAAAAATTGGCACAAATTGCTTCTTTTTTTGCTCTTGGATGACCAAATGAATAAATCAAATTTAATTTATTTATTACGTCTAGTTCCGCGTCTGTCAAGATTTAGGCAGCAGGAAGCTGACAAATGAAATGAAAGATAAAAGCGCAATTGTTCTGTCGCAGTCGAAGCAGTCTAATTAATTTTTGTAGTTGGCATAAAAAACCAACAACAGCTGCCTGAAATTGAGTTTGATTTTAAAGTGTGTGCGTGTGACACACAAAAAATAGAATTATTTTCTAGTAGGCCAGAAAAATAATCGCACACAATGGAATTCAAAGAGCAGACAATTGATTAAACCACTCAGAGTCGCCCCCAAGGGCTTTAAACGTTGATAAACGACAGCTAGATAAGTTAGAAAATGCGGTCTGCAGACATGTTATATGTATATAAGTATGTACATATATCTGCTATGTACTGGGCGTTGCTTTAGCTAATCAAGGTCTTTTAGTTATTTTTCTTTTTCTAATGCGACTAATGCAAACAGCACACTTTGCCAGATACGAACGTACATTTATCGAGCTGAATTAGTCAAGGATATTTGCGAGTGTTGCGCATAGGACACTTTGACGCATACGAGCGTAACTGAGCTTTCGTTTCCTTAACTATTCTTATGCGAGCGTAGTGCCACTCACTATAGAAGGACATACAGCGAGTGTGGCTCACAGCACACTTTTGCTGCAACAACCGTAGTTATAGTTGCCAGGCAAATAATGCGCTTTATGAAAATTGAGCGCGCCTAGCAACAAAGTTGCAATTTCTCAATCAATTTTAATGTTATCGAGCGCAAGTTTCGAATGCATTTGCAAACTGCGAATAGCGAGCGATAAAACTGACCCACTTCGAAAGCGCCGACTGCAGTCTAAGGCTATCGCCAGACGCTTGCCTCTAGGCCAGTTACTATTTCCATATACTATATACTAGTAAGTAACAACAAACACGTTTAACGAGTGTGCATTGTAAATGTTTATGTGTGTGTACGTGTGTGTTTAGGCTAGTGTGTGTGTGTGGTCTGTTTTATATTTATTTTGGCAACAAACATAGCACAAACTTGACCTTGAATGTGAAATGAAATTTCTAGAGAAAACGAAACGAAATGAAACAAACTAACTTAAGAAAGAACAACTAGACCATTTAGTATAGTTCGTTTCCGTAATACCCTGCACAAAAAAAAGCAATATGATGTGGATTGTGATGTTTTGTGGAACAAATTTAGATATAAAGGAATATATGTTTAAATATGATTTATGATGAGCTCAATGTCTGATAGAACTGCTCTTAAAAGAACCCAAATTTTTGCTCCTTTAAGATTTGTGGTATTTGGTTACTAAGTAAGATTAATAACTTTTAAATTAATTTCCCTAAACCTAAACCTTAATATTTTTGTTTTATATGCTGCTCCTCCTATAGGTCCTCCCTTAGAGGGTATTCTTTTGGCCTTACATGCTGTACTGTTTAGCACTTGGTTTTTCCTTTTAGTTCTTGGCAAGTGCACAGACAAAATACATTTATTGGCATGTCGTCACCTTCGCCACAACTTGCAACACTTTGATGCATGCAAATGCATGCAGCCCCCAAAGCTAATTGCAACAAAATCCACAACACTTTTTCTGGGAAAAATTGTTGCATGACTGAGTCACAGTTGTGTTGCTGGCCAAGTGAGCTCATCCGGCTTGTGAAATTGTAAGCCAAACACAATCACATTCACATTCACACTTTTTGCATTACTTTTGGTTTAGATTTCATGCGAATTGAAAGTCGCCGACCTTAACGCAACAGCTACAACAACAAAAGCCACAACAATGGAGACTGCAGCATCATATATCTGATTTCTATAGAACTTATGCTAGAACGTGAACTTTTTCTGTAGTCTTATGTAGCTATTATTATCATTATTAGAAGCAGCATCTGTGAAAACAATGTTGCATTTTTTTCCCCCCACTTTTTACATTAGTTGTGACGCAATCTCTGACGTCAGCAGCCTTTGACAGAGTGCGGTGCTCTCGTCTCAAGTTTAATAGAAACACAATGCATTAATTGGAGATCGTAGCGTTAGCTTACAATTTGTAGCTGTCACAGTTGGTATCTATGTAGAGTGGGCAAATATTAGGAAAATTTTCAATAATTTCTGCTTTCATTAGTCACATTCTGATTATATGGCAACGCTTAAGGGGATAATATTGTGGTTTGTAGTAATGTGGGAAAGGTTGCTTTTTAAAGGATGTAAGAATTATATGAATATAGAATGGAAAATGAATTAAATTTGTTTTTTTAGTTTCATTTGGAATCTATGGCAAACTTTCGTGGATAAACAGTGTTGGGAAATGAAAAATGTGAGGTTCTAATTGAACTGCGCTACCTCTCTCTTTCTATCTCTATAATATAGAGATCTATATAATATGGATGGTTTTGCTGTATCTGTAATACCTGATCTCTAGGTCACTGTCATATCTTCTCTCTTTCTTTCTTTTAGGTTAATTCTATTACAAAACATATAAAGGCTTTCTCTAATTACTTCCTATACACATATCTTTCTTTGTTACAATCATTATATCATTTTGTTCCTCTCAGCTAGTCTCTCTTTTACTTTCCTCATCTTTTATCCTGTCATCCTTTATCTCTCTTTTATTTTTCAGGCATTCGTCTTTTCTTTGTCTCTTAATCTCTCCCTAAATAGCTTAGGTTTATCTATCTATCTCATTCCATATACTTTACCGAGTTAAAGTAATTTGAGTTATTTTATTTAAGAAAATTGCATATACATAGAAAATCAAGTATCAAACTTACGCTTTCATTTCAATAGAAACCATTTCACATTTTAAAGTCTAAAGTGTGACATGATTATAAGCTCACGTTGTCATCTCTAATGAGAGTCAATTCTTTATTCTGTTTGCTGACTACATTTGTCCGATCGAGCGATAAACACGCAGTGGGAACGCTCGTGCCACAACTAATTAGCACTATTCAGACTATGGTCTGAACCAGTAGTTAAGCACGAAACATTTACATCTGACGTCAGTCCATTCAAACTGCAATTAGAGCAGAATGACAGACAGACAGACAGACAGATAGATAGATAGATACAAATAAAGCTACAGATACTTGACATTAGATATGACTAGATTAATGACAGCTTATTAGACTTTGATTCCGCCGCTAGAGAAATGCAAAACAGCAAAGAGCAAAACAAGTTGCCAACTGCAGACTTTTTTATTTATGGATTTTCTCAATTGGGAAAACACTGAAATCTTATTGCCAGATGTTGAGAAGAACTTCAGAGTGTCTATATCTCTATTTGTCTGCCCTGTGTGTGTCTGGCTCTGTTGTTATGTAAGCGCGCTCGCCTCTTTGTTATCATCTATTATCGTCTATTATGATAGGCATAAAAAGCATTTAGCAATAATCATTTTGTGCGCTGTTCCCTTCCCTTCTTCTTCTTCTTGTTGTTTTCTTATTTTTTCACTTTCGAACTTCGCAGCACTTGCACAAACAGAGTTTGGTTAAAACCAAAAACAAAAGTAAAACAAAAGGTGGCCAAAGTGTTTTTTATTTTGTTTTTTTTTTCTTCTTTTTTTTTATCTTATCTGTTTTTCTTCTTCTCTGCTTCTTACTTATTATGTTGCTCTGTTTCTGCTTTTATGGCTTGCGCGTCTTGTTGTTTTGTCATTCGAGCTGAAAATAATACCCACATAACCCCAGCTGAGTCAAAATAGGCTTACGAGCGTTGAAAAATTAACACCATAAATGTCATTAAGTCATTAAGTTGCATTATCGTTCACTTCTCATTCGCTTACGCTTATCTTGCTGTTGTTTGTTGTTTTGTTCACTTTTCAACTTGTTTCCTTATGTCTTAAACATGTTTTCTTGTTTTCTTGTCTTGTTTTTTTGCTGTCAAACTATCGAGGAAATTTGTTAATTATCTATCATTGGTGTAAAGTTTAGACAAATTGATTAGATTGAATAGAGTGTATAGAGGCAGGTAAGGTATACCAGTTGATATTGTATGTAATCTGATATGCCAATCTTTATGGCCACAGAGTTTTTTTTTTTTTTTTCAATGGATTGCCAATAGCAAAGGTTGCTTAATCGGAAATCTAGGAAAGTTGTTGCTTAAAGCTTTGTTAGGATTTAGGTTAGATTGCAAAGTAAAGAGATTAAACATAAACAAAAAATGATCAAGAGCAGAAGCATATAAGTATCTTTAAGGAGATAAACCTTGAGTCTTTGGAGAATAAGAATCTAAAAAAATATATGAAACCTACTCTATAAAGACATATCTTATGAGGAACATAATATAGATTTATATCATATGTGTCTATGAGGAAGCTTCAGTAAAATATTTAAATATTTTTCAACTTAAATTGACAATTATATTTTAATATAAATTTATAAATATTTTTCAATATAAATTTGCGAATATTTCTTGTATATATTTTCAAATTAAGTTAAATATATTTCATATTTTTTGTACATACTTTCAAATTAATTTAAATATATTTTTTACAATTTAAATTTTACTTTTATAATTTTTTCTCTCACTCATTTCTCGTATCTACTTCAACTGATTTAAAGATTTTATTGAGAAAAATTTGAAGTATTCTTTTTTTTTTCTAACTGACTTCATTTTTAACTATTTTCATATCCTTCTTTCAATTTGATTGACTTCGAAAAATACCTAGAAATATTATTTAGAAAACAAAGCGCAAACAGCATAAAAGTATGCTTTAGAATTTTCGTATATTCTATATTCTACAATATACAGATATTTATAGTATATATAACTATTGAGCTATTGTAAATTCTACATATTGTATTGAATGAAAATTTATTAAATATTTACCTATGAAGTATCACATCAATTTTTCGTCTCTCCTTCGAAAACCTTATCAAATTTCGACTTTTAAACAAACATTTGAAACGCATTGAGCAGCATTGATAAGCAGTGTTGTTAAATCAATTATTAAATATTAGTCTAACCTAAAAAGCTTATCAAGTGCGTGTGCATATGAATATATATAAATATAAATATGATTGAATATATTGTATATGTATTAAAAAACTGATATTCAAGCACTGAGTGGCGCCTCGACTTTGTTTTGCTTTGATTGGATTGTTCTATGTTTTTGTTTGCTTCGCAAGATTATTCTACTATTATTATTTACGCGCAATGTTCATGAGATTAGCATAAGAAATTGGAACGTGTGAGTTGTGCGGGCTCCATATATACAATATATATACATGTATAAGAAAGATCGTGATAATTGTGCCTCGAACCGTGCCTATACTTAACATAATTATCATTGTCTGGGCCAGAGCCTCTTGCCTGTGCTTATCAGAATATATATATATATTATATAATGTATACATACTACTCTCTAATAAACATGGCCAAAAAATTCAAAATAAAACCAAAGTATATGAAAACTCTTAATGCGCAAAAAAAAAGTGACGTCATGAACAGCTTCGCCTTGCTGATTGATAAGTGTAAAAAATTTAAACAAAATAAACAGTAAGTACATAAAGTATATACAAATTTGCGAATAAAGAAAGCATTGTTTAAGGAAACCAACGCCAGACTTCCGCCCACTTGAAGGGCGTGTGTGTGTTTGTATTATTGTTTTTGCTGTTCCTGAATTTGTAAAACAGGAAAAATGTCATACATCATATATTTCTTGCCAGCTGTAAATAAATTACCCATTAAAAGAAAAGAATAATAAATGAGCTGAAATGTTTGTAGATAGCAATTGACGTTCCATAATATTTATGCGAATATATTTAAATACTGAAGGAAACAGATGTGGGGAAAACATATCAATTACTCATGCTAAAAAATTCTTTTCGATTGTGAATTATTGTGGGATTAAAGACTTTAGATAGAAAACTGTTCACAGATATGATAAGAGTTCAGTTGAGAAAAGGTAATTAATAGTATCAAAGTAAATGGGCTGATTGAAATTTGTAGAAATTTTATAAGCTATCGATAGAGAGTTATATAAATGAAATGATTCCAGAGTTTTCTACTCAATTGATTTTTATATATAAAATAAAGCGCTATATATTTATATAAAGTATTTCTAAACAGTTATTCTTAATCTTATCATGAAATCAATAAGCTATATGCAAACTTTACTACTTTCTTATCTGTATATATAGCCATAAGCAGATTTTCTATAATATACTATAAAGTTAGTATATATCTTATCTGCAAATACTATAAGCAGTTCCTGTCGGAAGTTAAGAACTGAATTTTTTTTTTTAATTTTTATAAATATTTGGAGAAATTCCTTTGAAATTAAAAATAGATAATTAATTTATCTAGGCTTCCAGGCATTAAAAACAATTCACCGGAAAATATTATATACATTTCTTTTCCGATAGAAATGTAATATTTTTAGAATCGTATATAATCGATATATCATATCTTAAATGGAAAGTAAGTATTGATAGATAAAATTAATATGTGGACTATTTCTTTCGAAAATTCAGACTACCTCAACTTGTTTTTGTTTTTGCCTATTCTACTATGATTTTTATATAAATGATCTATCTAATCAATTATATAAATATGGAAAATAAGCTAGAAATAGATACGAGATAGATAGATATATATTTTATAAATGGTTAACTCATCATTTTGGCTCTTTGTCTTGAAGTTAACTAGAATTTACAGTGAGAAATTACCAAAATGAGTTTTCAAATATAAAAAAAAAATATTTGACATATAATCTTTAGTTCGGTCTAGAATATCTATCTATATATTATATAACCCACATTCTATATACATATATATGATATCGCCTTTCATGATCAGTTTATGGCACTTGAATACTTTGATTATCTAATCAGAATACCTTATCTGAAAAGCTCTTTAAATATCTCCATTAACCGCTTTCATATTTCATAATGGAATTTAATTGTGTTTTTTTTTTCTTTTTTTTTTTTTTTTGCAGTCATATCATTTCTATTTTTAAAGTTATTTTTGAAGCGCACGCCTATCCGAAATAAAATATCACATCGCTCAAAAAACAAAAAAAAAAAACATGCATAATTCGATGACTTTCACTTTCGCTTTGATCGAATATATATATATAATTATAATCATTTTTAATGAAATGTAATGAAAAAAAAAAATATTGTTTTCGCCATATCATGGACAAAAAATAAATGTACTTGAAGTGATTATGGTTATGCTGTCTGTGTGTTGTGGGTGTTGTTGTTTGTGTGCTTTATGATGTTGATCATTATTATTATTGTATTTTTGCTTTGGCAAACAATTTATGGCATTTATTCAAGAGCCGCCGTCGGCACACTCACACACACACACACACACACACACACGCGCTTAAGCAAAGGTCTGCCATTTTGTAAACAACAAAATTTTGCTGATAAGCTCAGAGCTCGTAAAAAAAATAAAACAAAAGCCAAGCACGAATATAAAATGCTTTAAAAAAATTGTTTTTTTTTTTTACATTGGTTTTTTTTTGCCAAGGTCAAAAGTAAATGCAGCAAAAATAATAATAAGACGTCGCTGAAGCCGCAGCAGTATGAGCCGCATAAATCCTGTTTCAGTTTGGGGTCTTTATTTTCTTTGAAAGAAAAGTGAAATATATAAATGGAAAATTTACTTTCACATGTGCAAGAAAGAAGAAACTTCTCGGTCAAATAGAAAGGCGCTGACAGAATCGGCTTTTGGGCTTTTTAACTCGCCTTTGCTACGCTCTGCGTTTGATTGGCCCGAAAGAAAGTGCAGACGGCAATTGAATTGACCCAATTGTCCAACAATGGTCAACGACAGCGTTGTCTTCTGTTTCTGCATCTACTTCTTCTTATTTCTTATGCTTCATCGATGACTCTCTGAAGAGTTATTTGATTTGATTTCAAAAGGAAAAGTTGATTGACTGTCGCCGAACAAGTGCAGAGTTGCATGCAACAAAAATATGTGCCAAAGCCAAATTTAGTCAGATCCGTTATGAATGGGGATATTAAATTAGATGACTACAAAAATCAATTCACAATTTATGATTGATTGATTGATTATCTTGTTACAATAGAAATCTTTGAAAGACTTTGAAAGTTCTTTGAATGGAACCGAAGGAAAATATGAGCAAAAAGTAGAGTTCAAGTTGAGCTAAACTAACGATCGGCATAATTCTAAGCTGATGCTGATATTACATATATTTAAAAGATTTAAAACAAAAAATCAAATATTAATGTGTTAACAATATTAACGAAAATTTGAATTTAAAAATAGATTTATTATCCACTATGTCTAACTGTAATTGAAATCAATCTAAGATTGACTGAGGAGCTTTCAATGGCTCTTAATTAGCACTCATAAAATCATCATCAATCTAAAATATCATAAAAATTCCACAAATATCAATTGATAGCATTTGGCAAATATGAATGAATTTGTTGCTTATATTAGCTATCGATGGCAAGAATTTATGTGGAACTCAGTCAAGCAAAATATGATGAAGCCTCATACTCATGTTTGATAAAAATATATAACAATACATAACAAACAAAGATTCAACATAATCCAATTATAAAAGTAAATTCAATTTAGTTACATAATATCTTATGCATGACAACACACAAAGCTCTTGTATAAGAGCTCAACTAATGCAGTTGCCAAGGGATCAAATGAAAGAGCGTACTAAGAATAGCAGCTAAACAATCAAGGATGTATATAAATATCATATGTATATATACATTTTATGTGGGAGTGCGAAAAGTTCAGCTCAATCAAAAGCCGCCCACAACAGCTGCTGGCGCGCAGTTCAATTGTTGCCTGGGATACATATTTTTAACAAAGAGTTTGCAAACAGAAATAAAAGCAAAAATACATAATAATCAATTGTTATCTTCTTCTTCACTTCTTCACTTTTTCATTTTATTTTTGCTGCTTTGAGCTGCTGTTTTAATTGGGTCTAAAAATAGCTGCGTACTTGTCCATTGATATGTACACAAGAAATCCACAAGAGCGCGCGCGTCGCATCCAATTCAATTGAACTAAATTTACAGACAATGAGAAGCGCAAAGTGAGGCGATTGTGTTTGTGTGTGTGTGCGTGTGTGTGTGTGTGTGTGTGTGCGTGAGGTCTTTGGCCACACTCAAGTGTTGTACAATCATTTTTTGTTAAGCGTCTCAATTGAAGTTTGAAGTGTTTGCTTAGCTGATAAGTGCACAAAATGTATAATTTTCTAGATCTTCGATCAGCTTTTTTATGCTGATCTGAAATCTTCAATTTTGTGTGTTCAGAACAACAGCAATTTTGATGTCATTTTTCATGGTCGCACGTCAACAGAAAATTTTGATAAGCCGCATAAAAACAACCTTAAAGATTACGTGTGCCTATCGATAGGGAGTAATACATTGCCTACTTAAACAAATTATAATTAAAGACAAGGATTTGTGACGATCTATAAATAGAATCGACGCACGTATAACACTTACCATAGCCTGTTCGATTTTGTTGTCAATCGCAACTGCGCTTGTTCCAGATGCACTGCAAGAAATTATATATAAAAATTGATTATTACAAAATTAAATAGAAGAGTGAAAAAAAAATAAATAAATAAATAAATTGTGTAATGAATATAATAGAAAAAATATATATAACTGTAGAAATATAAAATATTATAAGTACCAATAAATATAATATAAATTATTTTTTAAATTTGGTAAGCCATAAAATTGAGACATAAATTTAAAAATTAAAAACTGTTATACATAGTACTATTATGCAACAAAATTTCTAAGTATCTAAAGTATTAAAAAACTGTTACATGGCTTAAGTGCAAAGTTAAATAATTTATTTTACATTATTATACTCTTAATATTTAATCTGTATGGTATTGTATAACGCCTTGACAACTGTTATACACATTGATTGAAAGTTTGTTTTTAAAGCTACCCTTGCACACTTTTGAATATATAATATTTAATTTCCTCTTTATCTTAAAATCAAACGTCAACAATTAAAAATAAATCACGCGATTTGGGATGCGAATTTTAATTTTTTTTTTTTTTTTGCTTTTTTTCAGATATTTCAGTTTCATCCGCAGGCTAAAAATTATTACGGTATATTTCAAATGACCTTGTGCGAATTGAGGTCAATATAAAAGACAATAAAACTTCCTACTGAAACGAATTTTGGCACAGTCGGAAAAATAAAAGCAACGCCATGCCAAAGCGCAATGTCAAATGCTCAATTAAATTGTCAGTTTTTCGCAAAATATTAAAAAAAATATATATATATATATATATGCCAAAAAGTTTTTGTGAATGATAAAACTGAGATCTATCAAAAAATCGCCCCATCAAATGTTGCAACACTAAAGTCTCTTTAATGTATGTTTGGCTCATTAAAGTGATTAAATGAATGTACTCATTGTATTCGAAATCCCCGCCGATACCCCCTTAACGGTCTGTCAATTCCAATTTCAAATGGTTTAACATGTCAGTGGAGCAGCTGGAAATAAATACATATAAGTAGATATTTCCTTAATTATTGAGTGACCAAACAAATTGCATATGAAAGCATTGCCCGAGTCGGTTTTTAATTATGCAACACTGGCGAAAAAAAAAAAAACAACAACTAGAAAACAAGAAATATCCAACTCTGCAATTTGTATTCAAATTACATAAAAGCTAAAACTCGAAATCAACTCTAGTACAATTTGAATGATTGAAAGAGCAAGAGGGAGAGAGAGGGAGCGAGTGAGAAAGAGAACTAAATAAAATCTAACTTAAAGCTTAAGTCAAATATTTTAGAGCACTGCAAATGAAACGTTCTCAACACTCGCTCAGATTCGTGTTCACCTTGAGCAAATGTTTTGGGCCAACTGGTTTCTCCATACAGCTCCGATCAAATAAAAACAATTCAAACAAACAAATCTCAAGGACTTTCAACAATTGGCGAATGCGTTAATAATAATAAAATTATTCTTGATTTGAATTTAATTAACATATTTAGCAGTGAGTACATTGAACCAAAGCAGGCGAGTTTTATGGGTTATAGATCAGGGTCTAGCTGGGGGAATAATGATAAAGCGAGCTTTAGAATTCGCAAACAATTGATAATAAAAATTCATATAAATAGAGACGTGGGTTAACTGACACATTGAAGAGAAGTTTATTTTATTAGTTATTTTACTTTAGTTATTATTATTATTAAAATTATTATTATAATTCTTATTTGTTTCTTTTTATTTTTCTAGCTTGTTTACATTTTTATTTTACTGCCTTTCAAGCTTCCTTCATCTCAAGTCAATAATATTTGAGACCACCCTCGTTAGAGCTAAACGTCTTAACGTCTAATGTGTTACGCTCTTTCACACGCCATCGCCAATTATCGAAATTGGCAATAGTTAAATGTGTCATCATAAAGATAGCGTCATACGATATGAGGGTAGAAAATCGTGAATGAGTCAAAGTCTATAAATGGAAAATTCTCGCTTGCATGGCAACTTTTTGTTACTACTATTTTTTTTTTCTTTCTCTCTCTTTTCAAAGTCAAAGGTAAACACACATTCCACATTTGATGAAATAATTTGGTGTGGGCCAATGAGTCAATGGAAAGTAATTTTATGAATGAACTATTTGGTGGGAAAGAGCCGAAAAACTTTGATTAAACTTTGTGAAGTTTTTGTTAGCAACGCGTGATTTTGCAGCAATAATAATAAGTGTGATATAAATTGAGTTATAAATGTGTTTTAATAAAAAGTGTAAATTGTTCAAAGAGATAAGTTAATATTTCTTTTTAAAGCTTGAAACAAATATATTAAGAATTTCTATGAATTCATTAAACATCTAAATTTTGGGTATAATTGTTATGTGGAATTGTATATAACTGGAGGCTTTGCATAAAGTATATATACTCTTAATTTCGTTTTCAAAGATGTGAATCGAAATTCTCAGCATAGCTGAAATTCCCCAGAATACTATCTGAAATATTATCTTTTTCTCTTAGAAGAAAATTTCCATATTTATAATTTATGTTGAACAGGGCTGTGTTTTTCTTTATAATTTATATAAATTGAAGAAAAAAAATCATATAAATATTTATATAAATGTACATATAAAATATCACATTCTTTAAGCTGTCTGCTTTAAGACTAATTTATGATATGCATTAATACAATTAAAATGCCCATAATTTTCGTTGACAACTCAAATTGACGTATTTAAATGCAATTTCCACACATTTTCCGAACTTTGTGCCTTGTTGATAAAGTAAAAAAAAAAAAAATTCCCAGGCTATGGCTATAACTTTAAAAATAACTTGATTACTCTTCTTTATGTGCGCAACCATTGAAGTGAAATAATAAAGAATTCGCCTTTATGCTGCTGAGGCATGCAAAATAATTAAAGACTGGGGTCGACAATAAAATGAGAACAGATTAATGATGATTCCATATATATGTATATATATATTTCTTCATATGTTTTGTTGCCTGTTCTTAATGGCTCACTCAAAAGCCGGGCCGAGCTGAGCCGCGACAGAGTTCCACGACATCGACAAGGACGAGAAAGGCGAGAGTTTCTTAACCGTCCGGCGACTGCCCTTGTAGGACTCACTCACTCAGCTGCATTCAAGATTTCGCACATAAAAAACAATATAATAATAAACGACAGGCGAGTAAAAGTAAAAGTCTCAGCCTGGACGACCCCTCAACACGTTGAGTGCACTGACTCACGCGCACGCCGTGACTTTTGTTCTCTTTCTTTCAGTAAGCGCCAATAAAATATATAAACATATATACATATATCTTTATATGTTTGTATATAGTATATAGTATTTGCTTCTGTGTGCGTGCATTCCCAATGTCAATGCGGACAACGGTCAATGGCTTTGTGCACATCGCATTTGATATAAACGAAAAGCAGAAAAAAAACACGAAACTTTTTGCTCAACAACTAAAACAAATACAATTACAAAATAATCTCCACAAAGAGCAGACATACATATATAGTATACTTGTATACCTGAGCTATTATAAGAGGGATTTTCCAGCTCGCTGTATGAATTATTTCATGGTTTATCCAAGTAGTCAACATCGATTTACCATGACATTGAAATAATATTTTCTTAAAGTATCAATCAGCCATAATTAAATTAGCAGCAATGCTCCTAATTATATAAAGACGTTTTCCCTGTACAAATATAAAATATTTAATGGCATGGCAGGCGTGGCATACCCTTAATAAAATGTATAAATAATCGATATCCTCAAACTCTCAATTAAAATTTGCTCAAATTGATTTTTTTTTTTTTTTTGTAAACAATAAGCTAATTTACATGCTTTATGGGATATACCCGTAATTATTTTAGGGTTTGTCAGGTGATAATTATTGCTAGCAATCAATAACACATTCAAGAAAAACACAAAAGATAATCATAGAAGGTAATTAAAGATTCAGAAAATATTTATAATATATATACAAATATTTATCGATACTTTTCGAATATTATTGACAGGAACGAATTTTTTATTAAAATTCAATAAGCTAGATAGATTCTGTAAATTTTAAATTACATTTTCATATTTCTTCTACTCATAAAGTATATGCTAAGCATTCATTCACGTTCATAATGATGAACATTATTATTTCGATATTTATCGTTTATTATAGTAAATCTCTATGTCACGGGCTATTTCATACATTTATTAAGCATGAGCCTTACGTGAAAATATATTTATGACTTTTGACTTTAAAATGTTTATAATACCTTCATAAATTTCTATAAATTTAGAAATCCTGTACGTCACCCATACACTATATACTCTACAATATATATATATATATATATATATATATATATATATACTCTACTCTTTGTCACCTATATATATTGAAATGGAAATCAAAATCTTATCAATTATAACCGCTTATAAGCGGCTAATCTCTCTATCAATCTGAACTAGCAGACAGCAGTTGGAAACGTCAACTCAGATCATTAACACTGAAACATTAGGGGTATCGCAGCTATTAAGTTAACATGTTATCAACACGCTTGCGAATAATTAAAACCTGACGCTGACGTCACAGACAAATCGGACAGACAGCCAAGCGCAGCGTGTTGAATGAGCAGGAGAGCAACAGAGGAAAGAGAAAACAAATAAAGAAAAGACGAAAAGAAAAGAAGTGCAAAGTTTATTAAAGTTCAAGCGCTGCCCATTTCAACGCATTAACAAACAAACAAATGATGTCATCCATTTTTATACCCTGAACCCATTGAAAATGGGAATTCAGGGTATAATGTTTTTGTGAAAATGTATGTAACAGGCAGAAGGAGACGTCGCAGACCCCATAAAGTATATATATTCTTGATCAGCACAAAAAAATAAGTTGATATAGCCCTGTCCGTCTGTCCGTCCGTCCGTCCGTCCGTCCGTCCGTCCGTATGAACGTCGAGATTTCGGAAACTACAAAAGCTAGAGAGCTGAAATTTTACACGAACACTCGTATCTTAGTTACGCAGTACAAGTTTATTTTGTTTTTTCGATAAATCATCCCGTTCCTTAATTATCGATAAAAAATCGAAAATTCGTTTAAGTTTTTTACGTTTTTCGAGCATAACTTCTACACCGTTTTAGCTAGGGACTTCAAATTGTATATTTAGATAGATATTATGGATACGCAGATTTTGTAATTTTCAGATTTTGGATGCCACGCCCCCTTCGCCCCCAATTTGAAAAAGACGTATTTCAAATACTAGAGACTTGTAATTTGGCAAATGAACAAATTTGAATGCAATTAATATATTCTGAAAGTTTCATGAAGATAGTCCATCTAGAAACGGAGTTATAAGCGTTCAAAGTACAGCCCATCCCACCCCCAACCGTCGGCAGCAACTGCGTGGTTAGCAGAGCGCGCGCTATACGTGCGTTAAGAAGAAGAATATTAATTTTTTTGCAGGGTTCAGGGTATCTCGTAGTCGAGCCGTCTCGACTAGAGCCTTCTTACTTGTTATTTTTATTTTATTTATTTTATTTTTATTTATTTATTTTTTTTTTGTTTTTTCATTTTCTTATTTGGGTTTTCAGTTTTAATTTAAATTTGATTTTATGCGCAAACATATCAGCGACAGCATTTTTTTTTTTTTTCGTTTTTTTTTGTTTTTGCTGTTGCGGCACGTTTGCTATGTATTTGAGCGTTCAAATCACGTGATAAACAATGTTTTGTATCGGTTTTCAACAAATTAAATGTGTCAAAGACAATGAGTAAGATCGATGGAAGTCGAAACTTGAATACACTAAGAAAGTGGGGAGGGAATGAATGCTAATTGATAAGTTAATTATAAAATGTTCTATAATTTAATTTAGAAAACTTTAATATATATACAAAGCAATTGCAGCAGCTATATAAAATGAAAAGCTAGTTTAACTGTAATTTAAAATTAAATTCTAAGCTCAAAGCAGTTTGTGTAATATAATAAGTAAAACTCGAGTTATTTAAGATTTGCTGATATAACAATCGTCTTATGTAACACTCCATGCAAATACAGTTGCATTGCATATAACAGAGCTCGATAAACAGTTACAATGCATTCTCTCTCTCTCTCTCTCTCTGCCTGCCTCATTTAATTTGTATCGTCTGGTTATTCAAGACTCTTTATAATATACGGCGCTAAAGCGCAAAAAAAAAATGCAACTAAACAACGTGCCAATTTCTGAATTCAGTTTGAAGTTTTTGCTATTTTGTCGAGTGCAATAAATGCAGCAATGGGCACATCAAATTACACGCCAATTGCAAGACAAATTAATCGAAACGTTTTCTCTGGCCCATTGCCAATTTGCCCAGTGTGACCAGATCTAACTAAATAGCTTAGCTGCTTTGGCTCCCTCTCGATTGCGTGTCGCTGCACTTTGGCATTTCATTTGTGGACTTTGCTATTTCAGGCGAAATTCCAATTAAAATATCAAAGATAAACAAATCACGTAGCTCTTTGCGATTTCACAATTTACCAAAATTCTTGCATCTATATATGCACATTTGGGCTGGTCAATCCGATTTGAATTTTCGGATTCTGTTTCCGATTTCATTTACAGCTTATGCTGCACTTTTTCATATATTTTTTTTTTTTTCTTGCTGACTTTGTATAAACAAAAACAATGAAAATCTTTTGTTGTTGAATAATTGAAGTGGCCTGAAGATTCTGCTGATGACAGCAAAAAAAAAGAAAGAGAAAAATCATATGCGAAGCTAAGCGTAAAGTTGTAAAGCAGAAAAAGGAAGGAATCGTCTACAACATAACTCAATTTGTAAATATATTTTTTTTAGTTTTATCAATTGAAAATGTTAGAAGGAAAGTAAATTTATTAAATATCCCAAACAAGAATTATTAAATTACAATTCACAGATATTTTTATAATTTTTTAGTTGAAAAATTCGTTCAGTTCATTCATTCAGTATTATATTTCAGCATTGTAAAATAGCTAAATTCTCTTTTATATAAAGTCATTTAATTTTTATATACGTATTCAAAATTTATTTATTAAATTTATTTATCACTGTTAAAAATTTTTAAAATTGATTTTTGAATTTAAATTATTATTTTCATTATTATTTCATTTTTTTTTTTTAATATTTTAAAAATAAGTTCAGTAATCAGAAATGAATACAAAGAAAAAATTGTATAGAAAAATGCTTATTCATCTGAATAGAGATTAAAAACACCTTTCGACTACACTACAAAGTAAAGGAGTCAAACATACATTATTACTTTTATAAATGTTTGCTTCTGTCTTGATCAAGTTTTGAGCATATTTCCCGCTTTGACAACTTCTATAGATCGCCATTTGGCTCAAGTGTTTATTTGCATTGGAGCGCCATCAGGCTATAAACATTATATATCTTCAATACATATACATATATATAGACGATTGATGACGATTGTTTCAGGAAGTGAACAAAATTGTCATAAAAACGTTTGTTTGTAGGGCGAAAAAAAACAGACACAAATATATGCAGAGAAGCAAACTGTTTATGAAAACCAGGAAGTCGTCAGAAGACTAAGTAGTGGAAAATAATAATAAAAAAAATAAACGTGCATCGCTTTCTGAATGAGTTTGTTGAGATGGCGGTGCTCTCTTTGAGTATGTAGTCGATAAGGAATATTTAAGTGGTTGGAAATTAAGAGCAAATTTACTAAGAAGTTATATAAGAATGATATTGAAACGTTTAGTTTAGGTATAGAAAAAGATTATTGAAAACAAGTTCAAGAAATATTTTTATTGAAATATTTCTTTCACCAAAAATATTTAAAAATTAAAAAAATAGATTTATATAAATGTAAAAAATATTTCGAAATATAAATCTATTTAAATATTTTTTTAATCATACACTAGTTTCAAAATTCTATATTTCATAATTTATTAAATGAATATGCTTTAAAATTTGTATCAGAAGACTTTTAAAAAATCTTTTAGAGGCTCATATCCAATCCACTTTGTATTTATTATCACTAAATCAAATCTGAATAATTGTCTGAGCATATAAAACCCGCATTACGTAAAAGGTTTTTTTCTTTTTAATAATTTAAATAGTTTTCTTATGTCTGAAGCTGAAGCAAAAGAAAAAAATAAAATTAAAAACAAAAGTCCACTCAGCTGATAAAAATGCGAATCTCGCACTTTGATTTAAGCGCCAAGAAAATATAAATAATTGAAAATAAAAATAAATCAAAAAACAAAACCAGAAAATGCCATAAAAATGGCATTTCATGCGCCTTGTCCCTGACCCAATTAAAAAGTCAATCATTTAACGATATAAAAAGACAAAAAAAAAAAAGAAAAAACGTAATAAACAGGCGAACAAAAAAAAAAAAATGATCACAAAAGGGCAACAGCAACAATAACAACAACAGCCACAAAATGCCAATTGTGTGGGCCCTGTGCAAAGAAACAAAAAAAAAACAGTTAAAAGCCACAACTAACCGGTTCGAGTGGCGCGGCGAGCGGGCCAAAAAGCTGCCAGATGTAGGCAAAAAGTTGTAGGAAGCCTTAAAGTGTCTGAAATGTCGCCAACTTGGCAGGCTTCGGCTTCAGCTGCAGCTACAACAACAGCAACAGCATCAGCGACAGCGTCAGCTTCAACTAGTCAACTACAACTTCAGTTGGCAACGCGTGGCAATTGGCAACTTGCAACATTGCAACTTTGCAACTCATCTCCTGCAACAAGTTGCTCAACTGGACTCGGTAACGGGCCCAAACGCAATGGGGTCAGACGTGAAACGAAAACAGAGAGCAAAACGATGCAACAACAGGTTGACGATGTTCAAATACCCTAACAGTAGGATATAGACAATGAGGTTATATTGATTCGTATTGTAAAAATATCAGAGTAAACAGAATTTCAATCAGAGCAAACAGAATTTCAATAATGCAAAAAAAAAAAAATTATATTTTTTGCTACAAATTGTTGCTATGGTAGTTATATGATATAGTATATAGTATATAGAGTACATTCATCTTGAAAAAAAAGATAAATATATACAAAATTATGTACAGATAACCTTATAGCAGACACAGTTCACGTAGCTAGCTAAACAAGTGGATAGACAAACAGTCTCTTGAAACAGATAAGAAAAGATTTAGATTTTTTTTAGACCTATTTATCATTTTTGTTTGCATATGAATAATTTTTTTGTTATACTGAATCATTCTGCTTTATCGAAACTCAAGTCTTTGATCTAACTAAGATTTCATAATCCAATTATTATATTAACAATCTCATAATATATTTCATATTATAGTAGCTCAATAATTCTCATCTTGACAATTTGTATACTATTACATATATATATATATATATACATATATATATATATATATATATATATATATTTAAATAGGCCACTAGTCTATATAACCGCTTATAAAACCAAATCTATATTTCATTCAACAAGTGCATAAAAATAGACAGAAAAAAAAAATAAAATTATTGATCAACTGCGAACTGATGCGTTTGGAGCTGATGTAATGCGGAACGGCGTGGTAGCATGACACAGGAAGCTATACGTGCATAACCTGTATCTACAAGTTACAAAGATACAATCACACAGTCAGACAGACAGTTGGACAGCTGGACAGAGTTATCTACAGCTACATAATGGCATATGACAGACAATTGCATTTTCAATTGACAAACGTTAATTTTTGGCGCCTGCTGCGCCAACTGGCATTACGATCTATATATACACATTGATATATATAGATATATACTTGTATATGTAACCAATAAATATTGATGGCTAATTTTAGCTATAAATTAGATGGTTTTGTCGCTAAAATTTAATTGTAAATTGAGTAAGCAATTGCGAAAAGGTGTTATAAATAGAACCAGTCAAATCAATAGCAACAGCTTCCACAGCACGCTAAAGTTGATTTGAAAAACTAATTAGCAGCAAGAGAGGCCAGTTATATATATATATATATATATATATATATATATATATATTAAGGTATATTTGGTAAATATTGGGTATACATACATATATAGAGAGTATACAATAGACTTGTGAGTTTATTGTGTGCACTGTCTGCAGTTGGCAACAAGATTTAAGGTAAGCAAAGCTAAAGCAGCTCATGAATAATATATTTACATATCGTATTTGTTATATTATCTGTTAAATATGTACGTATGTATATATAACACTAAGCTACGCTATAATAATAATTTCTAAGAATAGATCAACGCAGTGCATCCTCTACTTTCTTTCTTGTTAAGTGCTTGAGTCAATAAGGCCTAACTATAACTAACTAGACAAAAATGCAGCATTATAGTGAGTATTTTTAATAAGCTCTAAAAAAACCCCTATATTGACTATAAGTTGAATGTAACAGATAAGTTTCTATATAACTCTGACACGAGCTGAGCAAGATACACAAAACAGATAAACAACAACAGCAGACTTTTTTTTTTATATATGTACGATATATTATCAGTTAAAGCTATATTTAGTTTATCTCTACAGCCTTTAACAGTTTTTTTTTTTTTTTTTTTTCAATTATACGCTATTTAAATACTCACTCGGACTCTGGTAGAAAGTAATCAATGTATTTCATAACAACTTCCCTAACGGGATCCTGTTGTTTGCCCGAAATAGTTGGATACAAATCGAAATCCATTTTGATTGAACTATTATTATTATTGTTGTTGTTATTGTTATTGTTATTAATATTATTTGTGCCGGCTTCAGTTTTCATTATCGAATTGGGCTAATGCGGGTTAAACGTTACACACTGTGCACTGCTGTCTATCTTTCGCTTTGTAAGTACCGCAATGTTCTCTCAATCTAGGCGTATGATATGAACACATACAAATACAAGTATTATTTTATCTTTGCCCCTCGCTCTCTCTCACTCTTTCTCACACTCCCTCTTTCACTATACAGTGCTTCTGTCTTGCACACTGGGCGAATGCCTTTGCAATAATTGTTTTTGCCTTTGTGACCTTTGTTTCACACAAAATTCCCAACTATTTTGTTTTACTTGAATGCGTTCACTTTTGTGCTTTTATTTTGTTTTAATCTTTTTTCGAAGCACTTAGAGAGCTTTTATGTTTCTTTTCGCACTTCGTTTGACAACAGCAGTAACGCGTGAAGAGAGCAGCTCTATTATTTTTATGCTGGCTGAGCGGGACGCGTTCACTGTGACGCTCTCTCGGTAGCGCTATTCAGCAGAGCGACGCTTTGAATACAGTTAAATACGTATTCAGCAAGCAAGCGTATGTATTCTCACTCTCTGGCTTTAATGCTCTCAATTACTCTCTCGTTCTCTTCGCTTACTGAAAATGTAAGAAAAGGCGCGCGAATGATACTTTTTTTTTTGTTAAAAACTTTTAACTGCAGTTGCAGTTACAGCCGTGTGTGTGTGCGTGCGGGTGTACGTGTATGCGTATTAATTGTTGCTTAAAAATGATGATCATTTACTGTGCGCCACAGTAATTTAATTTTTTTCTCTCTCTTTCTCTCTTACACGCACAATTTAAACAATAGATATGTAAGCGGCGGCGGCGGCAACATAACACAATTATTTTTAGCTTCAACAAACATAAAATAATGGAACGAGAAAAAAAAAACAAACGCGACGCAACCAAAAACAATGCCAAGCAACACAACAAAAATATTTAATGTTTTTTTATCGTGTCTGTGATTTTTTTCGTGTTTGCTGTGCCAGAGCTCCTCAGCATAACTGAACGTTCGCTTTTGGTGGGTCGCGTTGCTGTTGCTGTTGTGTTCCGTGAGAGCGCTCGCTGCGCTGCGCTCACAAGCAGACAGACAACAACAGCAACAACAATGAAGGCATCCAGGTTACAGCAAAGAAGAATAATAACAACAACAACAACATCGACAGCAACAGCAGCAGCAGCAGCGACAGCGGCGGCAGCTTTTTGGTGGTTGCTTTTTGAAGTTGCGGCGAAGCTGAAAGTTTGCTGCTAGACGAAGCAAAAGGGCAACGCTGCAGAGACAGAAGCAGAGGCAGCGACAATGGCAGAGCAGCGGCTGCTTAAGCGAAGCTTGAAGTTGAGTTTACAGCTGCAGCATGAAACTGAACGAAAGCTATAGACTAACATACACACACACACATACCGAAGCATACATACACACATGTACAGGCCCACATGCATAGGGCCACGCCACATTTTTGGCTCGTGCTCAAAACAAACAAAACAAAAAAGAAGAACAAAAAGAAAAGAAGGCGCGTGTAAATAAACAAACAAGTCAACCGCAAACAACACCAAAAAAGTACCCAAAAATAAATCTCTTTTTTACTGTAAAACAATTTATGTTAATGCCTGAGCAGCGCTGCTCGCTCACTCACACACACATGTAAAGCACGAAAAGCAACATGGCTGCTTGAAAAGCTTTTGCAGCTGAATAATGCAAGTGACAAGAGCGTAAACAAAACTTTGTCAGCAGCAAGCAAGAGAGTCAGAGCGAGAGAGTGAGATAGAGAGAGAGTGAAAGACTGAGCGTCAATAGAGAGCGGCAACGGCGCACGCACATTTAACGGCAAAGAACTTTTTGAAATTCAGTGAAGCGTCGCAGCATCAACAATAGCAACTACAACAACAATAGCAACAACCACACGCGATGCCACTTCTGGCTGACAGGTTGCCACGTTGTTGAAATGCGAGGGAGGAAAATAAAAACTCAAACTAGACGTACGAGTAGCCACAAAGTTAATATAGAAAGAGCACAGAGGTACAGCGACAGAGGGCGGGCGCTGTCAGCTACTGGCTGCCTGTGCACATAGATCAGCTGATTTGCTTTATCTGGGACGCTTTGTTCGAGCGAATTGCGAAAGCTTGCACCGTGGTACAAGAGTACAAAAATTGGCCGACTTATTTATTTATTTATAATAAATCTATAAATATATATACATTTTTTTTTAATATTTCACATATTTACGTTTCCGTTGCTAGAGTCTCCCGAAACTTATTTAAAGCTTACCATACATTTTACATAAAAATGAGATTAACGTTCAATTTGTTAGCTCAAACTCACCTGCAAGTAGAAAAAAAAATGGAAAATTGCATTTAATAAGCGTATCTAATACAATTAATACAAATTTCAACAGACGTAAGCATAATTACAGATACCCACAAACACACAAATTCCCCATCTTGCGCTAAGCTCTCTTTAGGCCTAACAATTTATTTAATTTTTCAGTTTTGTTTTCTTTTCTTTTAGCTCTTTTTTTTTCGCAATTTTTGCTTTTTTACGAGTTTGGGGCAACGCCAACAACAATTTCGAAAGCCCATTAAATGTTGAAAATTGCTGCCGGACACGCAGGCAATAAAATGCTTAAGAGTGAAAATGTGCGTAACGCTTGCAATTCAGCTGGAAAACAAATATACATACATATGTATATACAATAAAATTTATATAGATATTTTTTTTTAGAGATCGAAAATGCTTGAATTGAGGGCGCTGCTTAAATGGGTTATATAAAAACGTAAAATTATTACCTTTATTATGTGAAAAAAGAAGAAGAAGAAACTATGGTAAGAAAGTTATTTTTAGTTAAGTCTAATGTATATATATTTTCCAATATAAAAATTTAATAATGAATAGAATATATTTTTTTTTAAATATCAATTAAATTTAAATATAAATTTAACAAATTTTGCATATGATTTATGGCATTTTTTTTTATTAAGTTTTTGACTTCTTGAATCCAATATATATATATTTTTTAATTTGAATTATTTTTTTTTATTTTTATTTTTATTTATTTTTTTTATATTGTTTTGTACATTTTTTTTTTTAATTTTAAATTTATTTCTTTTTTTTTTTTTTGAGTTGAATGGAACTGGGTCAGTGAGCCCATCCGACTATGTTAATTCTAAAAGCAAATAATGCAGGTGTTTATTTTAACATGCTCTGTGCAAGGATCTATAGTATATACAGTATATACATTGCTAATTCAGTTGTGCATTGTATATAAATGTATTAAAATGGAACAAATTTGATATATCATTTAATAATAATAATCATCAATGATTTCTTGGATTGGATCACAATTGTAAAATATTTAATGCGTCACAAAATAGAGAGATATGCAAAAAGGAATTGAATTATGAAAGAGTATATTTATAGGAATTCATTTACAAAAAAATAAATATGTTATATATTAGATATATATTATATTTTATAAAATATGAATAATTTCATTACATAAATTATGTTTATTTAAATTGATTTTATGCCTAGATTCAATTTATATTAAAAAATAACGCGTGTTCACTGTAGCCGTATACAATATCTTTTTTTTTTATATTATATTTTATAAAATATGAATAATTTCATTACATAAATTGTGTTTATTTAAATTGATTTTATGCCTAGATTCAATTTATATTAAAAAATAACGCGTGCTCACTGTAGCCGTATACAATATCTTTTTTTATTTATTTTTATTTTGTGATATTGTTGACAACGCGTGCGAATTTGTGTTGTAGTTGTGGTTGTGGGTAAGCCCAAGTTGTGGTTGTTTACTGCTAATGAGTGTTGTTTGCTGGTTGTTTGTTGCTGCCTTTTATTAGCCGTTAACAGCTGTTAAAAGCGTTGTTTATTGTCGATTGTTAAGGTTTATTTGCGTTTTTCTTATTGCGCGAAAAAAAAAAACAAACAATATATTTTTTTCTATTTGCTGGGCACGCCCAATTAGCGAACACCCACACACAAACACACTCACTATATACAGTTTTTTTTGATAAAGATATATATAGTTATATATCCAGATATAACTAACAAAATTCATTGGCAACAACTTTTCATTGTGCAACACGGCAGCAACAGCAGCAGCAGCAGCAGCAGCAGCAGCAGCAGCAGCAGCAGTTGCTGAAAAGTTGTTGCATGCTGCTGACAGCCATTTCCAGGCATTGTTTCGTTGTTGTTATGAAACATTAGCAACAACAACAGCAACGACAAACAGACATCAAACTAACCAACATCTCTTAAACGGCAAATTAATCGCTGCCCGCAGCTGCAACAACTGAAATCGTGAGGCACTTTTCTTCTTTTTACTTTCGTTTTTTTTTTTTTTGTTTGTCTTAGCTTCTATTAAATGCAACGTGCCACAACACCGAGTTGTATGCAATTTAATGCTGCCAACGGGAGGCGGTGCGGTTGTACAGGCAGGGGGCGTGCCTGACCTCTGGCATGATTCGAAAAGCGAAAGGCAAAGGCTTTTGCTGAGTGCTGTGCCTCAAGTTCACTACGAAGCGATGATTAAACATAATATGAAATATTAGAGGAAGAGGTGAGAGTGGAAAAAGGAGAGGAAGAGAGAGAGAGAGAGAGAGAGAGGGGGGAGGGTGAGAGCAGAGCTAAAGAGGAAATTTGCAGCGATATTGTTGTAGCTCTTCAAATTAAAGTTAATTTTTCAAAGATAATTACCTGAAATTTAACTCTAAATGAATACTACAATTTACTCTCTCTCTCTCTCTATCATATTTTTATGGAATTCCCTTTATAGTTTTTCCATAAATAACAAAAAAATCTAAAAAGCTATATGATATATTTTGCTCATAACTCAAGATCTTGAGGAGCTACAAGTCTGATCTATGTCATTCATTTTCTCTTTTCGCATAGAAAACTATAATCTTTAGAGGCATCATTCAAATCCCATACGTAATATTGTCTTTTAGGTTAACGTCATACTTCTTCTGATCTTCAAGATCTTCTTACCACATCCCCTCAAATAAATCTGCTCTCATCACATTTAATGACACCACAAAAGTAAAGAAAAAAAACACTGCTCTTTCATCTTTTTTAGCATCTACGCAATCAAATCTTTTAATAACTTGCAACACTGGCGTCATCTCGTCGGCACTTGGAAGTGGGAAAGATTTTACACAAATAAACCAAAAAAAAATATGAGAGTAAATATTATTATGTTTATGCTGATGCGTATGTGTTTGCTTTTAATTGAGTCATAAAGTGAACAAACGCACTGAACAGATAAAAGTAAAATATTTGCAGCGAAAAATCAACAAATATCAGGCGACATGACGTCACAGCAAGACAAAGAGCAGGAGAGAGAGAGAGAGAGAGAGAGAGAGAGAGAGAGAGAGAGAGAGAGAGATGGTATTACAATTACCATGAAACGAGCTCTAATGCCAATGGGGTTGACTCAATGCAAGCGTGTGACACCCACACACATCAATAACTAGGCCCCTCTTCTTATTCCTCCCTCATCCACACTTAAGCCTCTCTATGCTTCCTCTCGCGCGTTGAGCTATTAAATTGTTTGGAGGTTGAGTCAGTTTTCAGTCACATCAATTATAAATAATGCACCTATGCACCGTAACAAATAAAAGTTAGCTTTGGCTTAGTATAATTTGTGATTTATTTAAAGCATATGGGAGTTACGAAAATGAAAGAAAATATATGGAAAATTTAAATACTCTCAATCTCATTTGAAATTTGATTACAATTAGTCTCTTAAATATATGATATATTTTTTTTAAAAGAAACTAAAAATATAAAAATGCAATTTTTAAAATTATTATTTGATATGTAAATATATTTCAGTTTAACCACGCATTTAAATATATTAACTCAGTCTTTTTTTATATGAATAAAAATGTTTAATTTGCAATTCTGAAAAATGTTAAAGTAAACACTTTTAATAAATGTAAATTGCTATTTAAATTAAAAAAAAAAAAACTGTTTTATTATAAATACTAAAATTACTAAAATTAAATATATATTTTTGAAATTATTATATAAAAGCTTAAGGAAACGAAGAGAAATATTGGCATATTCAATTTATAAAATTTTGTTTAAAAAATTTGCTGTTTCAACACATTTATTTTATTATATTATTTGAATTTAAGAATTTAATAAATATATATGATATTAAATTATTTTATTCTCATTATTAATTTTAATTTATCTAGTTTATATTAAAATAATATTAAACAAAATTTTTACATTTTTTATTATATGAATTTTTAAATTTTTAAATATTCCCCCAAAATTATTTACTGTGCATCACAATCAGTTAAATGCTTAAGGCCATGGCGACGCGCCTTTGAATTGAGAGACTAACTGGCGGCTGTCTTCGGCCAATGAACAACAACAAATGTAGACATTTATCGTTATCAAACATCAATCGTTATCAGCGCTGCCCAGCTGTGTTGCAAAACGTTTTTGCAATATTAATGCGGGCAACAACAACAACAGCAGCAGCAGCAGAAGCAGCAGCAGCAGTTGTCATAGCAATTGCGTTTAGCCATTTGCGTCGTAAATAGAAATTCACAATTTGTGCTGCTAGGCACGTATTGACCCGCTACAGTCCAGGTACCCCCTCGTTTCCTACGTCTATGTCGTCACTCTTTAAGTATTATAGCCCCTCTCTACTTCTCCGCCTGTATTAACCTATTCGCTTGGCTGCTATCATTGGCATTTCACGTGCCGGCCGAGCCGGTCAAGCCGCCCCCTTTTGTGCAACTGCCACGCCTTATGCATATGCAGTCAAATCAATTAAAGCTAAGTGCGAATATTACAAATCAAGCTATACTATACTATATGTTTTCTATCTATATCTATATGGATATGGATATGATAGTTCAGCTGGGCCAAAGTGCGCTTAGCAATGGAAATTTAATGAGTATTGAATAGTCACCTGTTTGTCGTGAGCTAAGTAATTGAGTTTATTGTCAAGCATTTGATATATTCGCAATAACTGAAGAAACTCGGATTAGTATATGATACTTATAGACATCATATATATATATATATATATAAAGACTAACAGCATTACTTATATCTTGTTCTATAAGAGTTGTTACTTATATATGTATATAGTTATATTGTATATACATACTTGAACTGTTTGTATATATATAAATAATTTGAACAATCTTAACTCGATCTATAAACATCTATATGATGCTTGAGTTGGATACCAAATATTTGACAGCATCGTGCGATGATGTAATAGCATCCAAGGCTTTTTATGTTTTTTTTTAGACGATTCTACCAATCTGTTATCTGTTCAATCCTATATATCATATTCAACATCTGCTCCACTCTATGACCTCTGAAGCTCTTAAAAAAAAAACTTGACATATATGCAACTATTGTGGCTTTATTTTATTATTCATTTACAAATATAGAACTGATTCTTGTTCTAATCAACAGTTGTAAACAGAGGCTTAAATGCCTTTATATTAAATATTATATATTAATTTAATTTCAACATTTTTATATATATATTGATTTTTTATTAAGCTGATAAGGTCGTTTTCTTAAACAATCATCATGCTAATTTTATAGATGATTTAATTAGGCATTTATAATATTTTTGCACACATTGATTAATTCATTTTCTATATAAAAATCATTTTTCTTTATTATTATTATTTTTTTTTTTTTGCATTTTGTCAGCTGTTGTGTTTTAGATACCCTGTAGTTGGAGCGTATACGAAAGGAAGTATTGTGTATTAGTGTACAACAAAAGTAAGAAACGAGTCTAAAAGATGGCTCAAAGTAATATAACTATTTAAATTACTTAGATATTTGTATTTTTAAACAAATATTATGTATTTAATATATATTTTATTTTATAGAATTTTATACACTTAATTATTTGAAAGTTTTAAAAGCAATTTGTTATAAATTGATTTTTCATTTAAATTTATATGCTCACTCCATAAATTACAGGGTATTTTAAGCTGGCTTAACTTGAATTCTCACAGCTTCTCACTTGCTATTCCTCTGCTTTTGTAATCTTTAGAATGTCATGCATTTTTTTATTATTATTATTATTATTATTTTCTGTGTTAAAATTGTGAACAAAAGATTTCAATTATTGTTAAGATAATTTTGTTGCTGTTGCTTTCAACAACAAAAATAAAACAAAACTCAAATCTTTTGTTCACAAACACTTTTCGTCGCGGTGGGTGGCTACAACAACAACAACAACAATAATGGAAGCCAGCAACAACCTTAACCTTGACATTTGCTCAATGTCAAACTGTGATTAATTAAGCAACAAAGAAAAATGGTAAAATAATATATATTTGAAATTCTCTCTTCAATTTTTTTTTGTACTTTTTCTCTAAACAGAAATTCGTAATAAATTTTGTGCGCATCGAATTGAAGAAATCAATAAATTTACCTTTTGAATTGTAAATAAATTGTTTACCTTTTTCTTTACACTTTTTTTTATTTTTTTTGCACCAAATCAATAAACAAAAGCCAAATAAACAGAACCAAAAGCAGAACCAGATCGAGTACCAGAAGGTAGGCACGCGGCATATATCATAAATCGAGCACAATAACAATTTGCTGCTGGGGCATGGGAAATGTGGCGCCAGCTGTAATTGTTGAACGAACAAGAAGGGAAGGGGGAGGGGGGCGAGTTGGGGATATGGGAGCCATGTGGTCGATTAATGCGAGTAGTAGCACAACAGAAAAGCAACATATGTGAGTACATTAACAAGGTCAAAAAGGTGGAACGCATATATAAAGGTAGAGTTAATGA
This sequence comes from Drosophila stalkeri, assembly GCA_035047405.1. NCBI lineage: Eukaryota > Metazoa > Arthropoda > Insecta > Diptera > Drosophilidae > Drosophila > Drosophila stalkeri. Next base: position 4,383,831 of record JAWNPR010000039.1, on the reverse strand, counting down.
TATGATAAAGAAATACCCTGTGTAGAAAAGAAAAGTGAAAGATTAATAGAAATAGATAGAGAGAGCAGATAGAATGAGAGTGAGGGAGCAGAAAAGACAGGGACAGTGCGTGGAATATTAAATGATCCATTCACTCTCTGTTAAAATGTTTTCACAGATTCTATCAATCTATCTTCCCTTTGGTAACTTTCTTCAACTAAATTTTTATCTCGGAAAAAATTACAAAAAAATACATAGAATAATACCTATATATATATTTTTTTTTATATATCAAACAAACTTTTTGTTGTATTTCTTATGATTAATATATTTAATATTTCCCATATCCTATATCTATCTACCTCCCTCTCTATCGCTCTTCACTCTTTTCTCTCCCTAAACTCCCCACTCCTCTTAATTCCAAGAGGTATTTCAGTTGTATGCTATATAAAATTTCGACTTTGTTGAATGAAAATAACAAATTTCATCCGCTCGATCGCAATTAATTGCGAAAGCGTCTTTTAGTTGCTGCTGCTGCTGCTGCTGCTGCTGCTGTTGTGTTGCCTTTATGGTTAGAGTTAATTTCGACATAAATAAACAAATAATATTGTTAAATACTATTTCTTTTTCTTCTTCTTCTTCTTATTCTTCATCAACGTGTTTTCTTGCGCTTTAATTTGTTTACTGCTAAAATACAAAAGCAACAACAAAATTAACAAATAAAGCAAACATTTTGCAGGCCTATGGAAAACACAAACATCTGCTGGGCTCGTTATAGACAACAACTATATTTATATATTATATTCATATATATATATATATACATGCCAATCGAATTGACCATGAAAAGTGTTTTTGCCAGCTGTGTGTGTGTGCGTGTGTTATTTCTCAGGTGTGCTGCAATAAAAACAGCGCATTTTCGTTTTACATTTTCCGTCTAGACAGAAAATCATATAATTTCTTTGAATGGAACTAAATTGTAAATTCTTGCATTCTACAATTTTTTAAGTACTTTATTTGCCCCGTATTTCTCTGCTCTATTAATTTTAAGTGGTATACAAATCTTTATTGAATAATAATTTTGTTTTATTTTATGCAAGTGCAAGTGAAATGAGTCAGATCATATGCTATATATATATATCATCATCATTTATATCTAACTTAAATATTACAAATCCAAGATTTCCTTGCCGTGAATCCTCTCTAATTGATAAATTTCTACATACTGAAAGAATAAATATTTCAACTCAAAAACCATTTAAACATTTTCTCTCTAACCAACTGCATCAACTTAACACTACTTATTGACCATCTTTGATATCAGTTCGATTATAAATAAAATTAATCGATAACATATTTATAAGCCACAGCGTAGAAGCTTCCACCTGGAACATGTGTTTGCGTTTTCACGCTGCTTTTCCAACTGACTGCACACTAATCAAGCGAGTAAGCGAGTAGAGTAAGAGAAAGAAAGAGAGAGAGAGAGAGACAGACAGACTGAAAGAGAGTGGGAGAGAGAGACCAAGCAAGCTAAAAGCCTGCGGCACGAAAAGGTCAAAGGTCGCCAAAGGGGGCGGGCAAGCGCGTGCGTTTACCTTTTGGGCCGTTGACACAAAATGCACAAGAAATAAATTTGAAACAACAAAGAAACGCATATGAATACAAAAACAACAAACCCACTATGAACGCCCACTTTTGGTTGTTGGCTGGGCGTGGCTAGTGCTATTTCCTGTAGTCGAGTTCCACTTTAGATTGGCAACGGCAATCAGAGAATGAGAGAGAGAGAGAGAGAGAGAGAGCGTGTTTTGGACGCAGTTCAAGGCGGTTCACTGATAAATAAAAAACTCAAATAAAAAAAAAAATGAAACCATTCTGTAGACAAGTTGGCAACGCCTTGTGCGAAGTTTGTCTAATTAGTTCGCATTGTTGCGAGCCCAAAGGGGCGGGGCAGTAGCTCAGCTGTAATAAGTAGCTAAGTAGCTAAGACTCTCAAAGTATCTTTGTATCTCAGTATCTCTGTATCTTGTCAACTTAATGCAAATGCTAATAGCGTTGCCAGACTGCGTGAAATTGGGCAATCGCAAATGTTTGGCACGTGCGAGTCGAATCGCATAAGTATTACACGATTTAGATAAGAAGTGCGCTGTAAAATACAATAGCTACCCTCGCAGTGACTTTGGAATATATGTACATTAAGCTGATTGAATGGGTATGAATGACTAGAAAATACCCGGCTTAAAGAATGTTTGAAATTGATTTCAAATATAGCTAGAAATTTTTTTGTATAAAGAATAATTTGATCATTTCAATATAATTAATCGTCTTTGATAACTGTTCTCTCAGAGTTAAGCATTTTACTATAAAAGTAAATATATTAATATTTCCTATATACTTTCAACCTGATAAGGATTTTCCTACATTAAAAAAGATTGATCAGCTTATATGGCATATAAATGTATATATTTTTTTTAGACAATTTCCCTTTGCCGTTACGTACACCCTTTCATAGTCTTACTAACCAATAATAATCCTCAATTTGAAATGCGATTGCGGCAAAACATTCGCATATCGTTTATAGTATTCGACAGACTGAGCTATTCCAATGCGATAAGCAAGCGGCCCCAATGTAATCGCTAGACCAGCTAGAGAGGGGCTGGTCGAGTGCTCGTGGCTTCTAAACAAACACAAGCCACCCACAACACGAGCAGAGAGACAGAGAGGGGCAGAGAGTGGGAGAGGAAAGAGGAGGCAGCGCGTGTGGTCAGCTTGTTGCATTTTGCTATAAAGCCGCAAAAGCTATAATTTTAATTTCTTGAGTTTGTCGTATACCCTAGAATAAGTTGAGATTTGTAGAAAGGGTATGTTGGAAAAAAAGTTATAGATTTTAAATGCCTAAATAAGAAAAGAAATTTTAGATTTTTAACCATGAATTTCAAGTCAAAACTTTCCAGGGTATTGCCTAGTCATGCCTCGTACACATTCGCTGATAATTGATTTTTCAGCGAGTTTTCTTGTGCGCTCTTCGCTGTCAGAAAATTTGCATTTAATGCACATTTCGCAAGACGTTTTTATAATTTATTTAACTTTTATATATGTATATATATATATATATATATATATATATATATATATTTATTTATATATATTTTTTTGATGTATAATATTCGCATTAATTATGCAAAACGCTTGAAAAAATGATTTGTTAATCAAAAATATTATAAATAAACAGCGAGAATAATAAAAGAAAATATATATATATATATATATATATATATATATATATATATATATTTTGGGGTCAGTTTAGTTGGTTAATCGAATTGATAATCGATTATAAGAGAGTTGTCAAGCACTTGCCAACACTTGCCATAAATTACATGAGTTATTCAACACTGGAAAATCTAGCATATGCTAAAATAATTGCTTAGACATTGAATATTCACATAAACATATGAAAAGTAGCATTTGCATACAAGCATTAGTTATATTTCAAGGTACTACAAATAGAAATAAAAATAACTGCGAAACTAATTAGCCTAGCGACGGCGTTATGTAGGTGGAAATAATAGTGTGACTCGACACCCACAGCAGCGATAAGACATTGACGAATTTAGAATTAGAATAGTTTGATAATTTTTATAGAATTTTCTAGAACTTTAAAAACTTTGAAAGTTGCTTCAAATCTTTATTCTAATAATTGTAGCTGAATAATTCGTATAGACTTTAGAGTAAGTCTATAAGACACTGATTGAATATAGAAGAAATCTTTTTTGATTTGACTATACTTTTTATAGATTATCTATTGTGATATTGTTAAGCGCTTAACTGCCGTTGTTTATCTATTTTAATAGAGTTCGGGAAAGTTCCCTATGGAATATAATACTTCAATGGATTATATTCCATTCAAGTAGTCTCTCAAGATATGGGCACTTCGTAATATTGTTCAATATGGCAATAAAAATATTTCCAATATTTTACAGCTTTATTTTCGACAGTCTTGGACAACAAGAACTGGTTTTATTGGCTAATTCAACTAGTTTTTTTTTTTTTTAGTACAAGAATTAAGTACTTTAGCATTTAAAGGCCAAAGTTTAATAAGTTAAATACAACAAGTAGTAAGGCAAACAAGTTCTGGAGAGCTGGCAGAGATAAGTCATATCAATTGTCAAGATAAGTTGACGAAGAGATAATGATCAAGAGCACAAGGGAATCTGATACAATAGTTTTATGAATTCTTATTCATTTAGGCGAGAAACAAGAGTAAAATAATAGAATGGATTATCAATTAATTAATAAACCGAAAACTGTGAAAACAAGAAATTGATCAACGTTTTAGAGCACTGTTATTTATTTATTCATTGGCAATAAATCAACGCTTTAGAACAGTGTTTTCTATTAATTCTTTAATGATATGCATGAGCAACAAACAAGCTGAACAAATTATACCTATAGATTTAGTTCTATCAAATATCAGACTATCATCATTAGCTGCACTTAACGTTTTACAACACTGATCTGTACTCATTCTGCTCTACAAAAAACCCAATTCAAATAGAAAATACTAAATTAAATTAATAAAATAAATTAGTAAAAAGTAATCTAATATACTAATATAATAAAAATATTTGAAAATTCTTCTGGCAACGCTTTACAACACTGCCTCTCAACTTACTCTTCAGTGCTGAACATGCGCACCATATGCCGTTGCAAATATTGTGGCACACATTGAGGTGATGGCGGTGGGGTTTGATAGGGATTCATCAGCGTCTCATCGTCATCAAAGTAACCCGACGAGGTGGAGGAAGAGGTGCGCGGATATTTGAGCATAATAAAGAAACACGAAACAGGTGAACAATAGAGCAAATAACGAACAACAATTACACTTTATTTTATGGTTGATATTTGCTCGGCTCTAAGCTCTTCTGAGTCTATTTTTTGACAATTGACAATCAATTTGATTATTTCTCTTTATTAATATTTGATGTTTTTCTTCATATATTTTACTGTCTGGCTTTTTATTTGTTTATGTTTTCTTTTTCTTTTTTTTTCACTCTGGCACAAAAGTGTTGATTGTATTTTGGTTGGCCACGCCCTAATTTTTAACTATTATATAAAGAAATTGTGGTTTTAATTATTATTCAATCAGCACAAAGAGCGTGAAACAAAATCAAAACAACGCCGCGAATTGTATGCTAAAAAATGTTGTTGCTTTTGTTGTTGTTATTTATTTATTTTGTAGTTTTGCTGATCTGAAATATCTGCGAAAATGAACGAATCGACACGAAACGCGTTCAAGCAATTGCAACGTTTTTTTTTTTTTTTTTTCGTTTTCTTTATTAATTTAAATTCAATTTTGTTTATATTTATACATATTTATTGGCGCGCGCTTCACTGGAACTTGTTTAGCATCGTGCCAAATGGCAACAACTAATATTTTATAAAAATTTAGCATTATTTTTATAGCAAATATCCAACCGCGAGAGAATTGTCGCAATCTCGCTCTCTCCCTCTCTCTCTTTCTTCTCTTTGGTCAGCAATTTAGAATTAATCAAGCGCTAAAAAGCGTTGACTAAAAATAAATATTAACAAATTAATTAAAATTACCAAGAAACAAGATTCTAATTGCTAGCAACGTGCATTAAGTTATAGTATTTTAGGCTAGATATATATTTGAAGAGGATATATTCAATGAAAATATTGGCTTGCGATTGGCTTTTGACTGATACTCTGACTTTTCTATATAGGAATTTGTTTAATTTTAATTTTAAAATTTAGAAATAAATGTGGTTAATTCCTTATTCTAACGTTAACCAACACTATATTTTTGGCCAATTTGTCTATTATGAATTGTTTAAGATAAAATGAAATTAATATTACAAATCTCTTTTTAGAGCTATTGAAAACTCTTTAGAAGATCTACATACAACTATATACCATATTCACAATACTAATAGAAAATTTTTATCTTGCTTCGCTATATGTCGTATGGATCTCTCAAATAGTTTCTAGTATATTCGATATGCATATTTGATTTTTGTGCACAATTTTTTGTCTCACTTTCAAACAACACACAATTTTTTTGTCTACTATATATTTTTTTTTTTTCTATTTTCAACATTTCTCAACACTGTTTAACTATTATAAACAAAGAGCCGTTACTGCGCTGCCTACTTATTTGCGTGTCGAATGCAAAACAAATTGTGGAAGTACCACACCAGAGTAAAAAGGCAAAAATTAATAGACCCCAAAAGAGTCGAAGCAAACTTAAAAATTTATACCACAATTCGTTGCGTTTACGTTACGTTTTTTTATTTTTTTTTTTTTTTGGTTTTTCTCTTTCTATTTTTAGCCAATATTTAAATATGCGTAGACACAGATAGAAATGTTTTTTTTTTTCTGTATGTGTGTTTGCTATAGCGCAACGTGGCGACTGTCTGAAAGAAACTCAGCCTAAGCGCAAGTATCTCGCCGATACACAGATAAAGATACTCTCCGTGCATGTATGCGAGACGGCAGTAACAAGGTCAGGGCGTCGCAGCGCTGAGCAACAGCAACAGCAACAGCAACAGCAACAGTAACAGCAACAATATGAACAAGTCACAATTAACACACGTCATCGATCGTTTGGCTGCTGTGCGAGCTACTTCAGCTGTTAGCTTGTAGCTTGTAGCTGTATCTATATTAGCATTTGTATCTGTATCTGTATCTGTATATGTTTAGCTATTTGTAGCTGCTTCTGTTTGGCGCGTACGTTCAACTTGAATTATAGCAAATTGTTTAAACAAATACTCGAACAGCAGCAATAACAGCAGCAACAACAATTTTTTTTTTTCAACAATTTTTATTTCTGTACTTTTTTTTTTTTCTTTTTGATTCTCTTTGTCGTGTCTCGCGCCGGCGACAAGTTTTTGTTTACTGAATTCGAACCGAAAACTGATTTTTACAAAATGCGGCGCACAAAATCCAAAAACGGCTGCGGCGTCTACGCCGGCTACACACGCTCGCCGCGCAGCCAACGTCAGCAGCAGCAGCTGTGACGTTGCCGCCAATAAAAAAAAAAAAAAAAAAAAAAAAAAACAAAAAAATACATTTGTTTTTGAAAAATACACTAATTTTTTTACTCTCTCGTCTTTTTTCTGTTGGACTTTTCTGTTCAAGCTAAACCAAAACCATTTTTCTGGGCGCCAAATTTGACGATAAGAGCAGCGACTGCGACGCTGACTGAGATAGTGGCAGCGGCAGCGGCAGAGGCAGCAACTGCGACAGCGACGTCGTCGTACGATAACCACTAAGAGTACCTAACATCTATGATTAGCCAAAAACAAGCATGTAAATACCCTACAAAGAGAGTTTTGATATAAGACACTCTGTATAGAAAACCCTCTAAAAAAAAACAAATAGAATCAGGAAAATGGTTTTGATATACAAAAATTGAAAAAGTTTTATGCTTTACATATCAAATTTGATTTTTTTAACTCAATATACAATTCTTAAAATCGATTGTCATTTCAGGAAATTATATGAGATATGTATGTATGATATAGAAGAGAATATTATATGCGAATAAATCAATCAAGTTTCAAATCCAATAAAACACTTTATAAATCATATACTAAACAAGAGCTTTATTTCTTCTCTCTGTCACATACTCCATCACTCAAGCAATATACTCTCTCATTATACATTTCATATGCATAGTATCAAGAGCACATTCCTGTGGTATTGACTGAGGTAGAGTGTGGTCTAGCTGCTTGCTTGACAAAGACTCTTATCAAATCGCGATCTAATCACCGCGATATGATAATTAGCATTTATATGGATATTACTGTTACTGTACTCTGTGTGTGGGTGTGTTTTTGTGTGTAAGTGTATAACTGAGTCTAGCTCTAGCTCGTGTGGTTTCTGTGGTTTAGCCAGCCCACAAAATGTGCTACTGGCTGATTGAAATACAATCATCATCAATTATAAAGTGTTTAAATAAAGGAAATGGTAAAACTAAAACGAAGAATGCTATAAAGAATTCTATTTTATATAATATATCAATTAAGCAAAAACTAAATATATATATTTAAATAAAAATACTAAATCAGAGAGCAACCTGTTATGCATCAAAGTGTGCAATTAGTTAAGTATGATATATGATGTGATATATTTTATCATTAAATCGTTGACAATTGAGGTACAGGAATATAATGTGAAATATGGCTTAATGGGAATTTAAAATCAAAACAAATATATTTAAACCATAAATAAATGTTGTTTCACACAAGTATTTGTCTAAGCAAAAACAATTTTTTTTGTTGGCGTTGATATATGAACAAGTCAATAATAAGAATTATGGCCACAGTGGGTGCAAATAGTTGAACGAGTTCGAACGGGTTCAAATTTAAGGTATATAATAGAAAAATATATATAATTTATATATTTAGGTAGACAAGCACATAAATCTACTATTTGATATATTGGGGATTTTTTTCAAAGAAAACAAAAATCTCACTAAAATATAAACAATTTATATTGCGCTTCTTGGAAGAAGTCTAACCGAAACTGCTTTTAAAAATTATTTAGAATATTTTTTTAAGAGAATTAAATTTAAGAATTTATTATCATACATAATATATATGTATATATATTATATATGTATATATTATTTCATATTAAACTTTATTATTACCTTAAAAAATTGAGAATTATAAAATAAATATTTCAAATATTTATAAAAACTAACAAATATCCATCCTTTTAATGTATTTACTGGCAATGAAATTTAACGCAATTCCAACCCAATCCACTATATATACACCTTTGATATAAGCGCTATTATGTCAATCAATACATCACCTAGAACAGCTGAATAGCAGCATTTGATAAGCGTGTGCCTGATTACAAAGCACTTACAGCAATAAAAACAAAATAACAAAGAGAGAAAAAAAAAACAAACTAACAACAGACGTCATTTGCAAATAGTGGAAATCGAAACAAAAACGCATTATATATCCTCTATGCAGTGTAGCGTATTTGTATATATATATCGTAAATATATCGCATGAATGCAACGACTTACAGCTGCTGCGACGATGATTATCATTAATTTAACCTGTTGATGAAAACAGTTTTCCCGTTCAACAATGGTCGCACTCTATTCGTCGACATTTTATTATGTGCCAAAAAACCAACTAAATATTCACATGGTCTATAGCGAGAGGAGTACGAAAAAATATCAGCATTGAGAGAGGGGAGGGAGTGCGCGCTAATTGCGAACAGCGCCAAGTGTTGAGTTAGCGTGAAATTTATCGCTGTGAATACGTCGAAAACTTAACGAAAGCAAAGCGCAACAAATGAGATTGATATTAATTGACTATTGATTGACTACATAGATATCCTGGAAAATTAAAAGTTGAGTGGCATAACGATTCTATTCTTTATAGTTTTTGTATTACTAGAAAAGAAGACTATATATTTAGTGGACAGCATATTGAAGATCTACAGATATATTTTTAGAAAAATCTAGACTTGAATTTTAAATAGAATATTTATTATTTCCAAATATATATATAACTTGGTATTCATGGTAGATCTGGCATATTTTATGTATAAGTAAGAATCTATATATATTGAAAACTTAATTTCTGTATACATATTCCATCTTTCACATACATATGTTACATATATATTTCTAATATGTATTCTATCCCCATCGGGTTTCCATTTGCTTACAGGGTATATAATGAGAATGTGCAGCATGCATGCCATCATGCCATGCGCAGGCTCTCTGTGCCTCTGTGCCTTTTTGATTTAAGAAAATTGCTGCAGCGGGCCACCTGCGCGTATACGTAATCTAAATTTATTGGCTCATTAGAGAATTGTGTAAATTTCGCACGTAAGCAAAACAAAACCAAAAATTTGTATATATTGGCAACACTTTTTTCTTTCTAATTGGCATTTAATTGCGATATACGTATGCTAAAAATATATGCTCAAGTGAGCGAACAATTTTATCAGAAGAGACGCACGTCAACAAAACAAAAGAGTAGAAAGTTCCAAAAGAAATGCAAAAAAAAATGTGGACATGCTGTCTGAATCCATTATTCAACACTGTCATTGTCTCATCTACTTTCCCCCTCTCTCTCTCTCTCTCTCTCTCTCTCTCTCAGTGTGTATTCCTTCCATTTAGCCTTAGGCTTTTGTTTTTACAGCACTTACAGCAGCTGAAAGTCAACATTTGTGAGGCGCTTTTAATTGCGAGTCAATATATATGCGACGATATACATATGTATATATATTTGTGAATTTTGTAGAAAGTCTTACGGAACCATATCAGTTGGACAGTGTGTACACACTATTTTTCAGTTCGAAATACAAGAACAATCTCTTAACTTCACGCGAGTTAAGTGAACTCGAACTCGAAATGAAGTGTTTCGTTTGTGTATAGCTCTTTCCAGTGTATTTGCAATGGGGGCTTAGTGTTGGTAAACACATTCGATCGGACGACATAACGGTAAGTAAGTAAGTAAATATTATAAAAGCAAGTAAGCAAGAGTTGCTGAGATAACAACAGAGACGCACCAAAGCGCAAAATTTCCAAGAAAACAAATTTTCTGTGTGCAAAGTCTTTCCAAATAATATTGGGAAATAAATTAAGGGCAACTCTGCAAAAGTTGTGCAACACTTTTAAGTGGTTTATTGTGTACATAAGAAAAAATTAGAAGTGTCAAGAGAATAGTCTAGTTTTAAGCATAAAACACATATATCTTATTGCTTAGCTGATAGACTGAAAGTCATATCTGATATGATTTTCATATCGACCTTTCTTATCGACCATTTGTCATATGGCAAAGCCCATAAAATACCAAACAAGTTCATTATACTCACTGCTGAGACTGCACCCTAGGGGGTTTTTACTTAAAGTAGTCAAGCTATTTAATTGAATCTTATCGCTCACCTGCAAAGAAATACAAAAGTAAATAATAATTAATAAATGATATTTGAATTTGAATAAAAAGTTAGAGTGTGTTAGTAGGGAGTGAACGACTTAAGAATATCTTACACTAAATGTTTGTTGGATTTATATTTCAAGACATTTTCCCCATTAAGAATTGTCAATTTCATAATTTCCTTATAATATATTTCCATTCTATATCATATCATACACCCCATTTTCCATGATGGCAAACATTACAAACTCTTTAAAAATGTTGTCAAATTGCAATTTGAAGACGCAAAAACAGTGCAGCAACAAGAAGAATATATATTAGATGCCTTTAATTAATTGGCGTGTTTAGCGAGTGGCAACAGCGCAAACAGCCAATCGAAAATGTATAAAAATAAAACACAAAATCGCAAGACGTCAAGAGTCGAATCGAATGCATTTTTGGCCAACAGCCATGCCGGCCAAAATCTTGTCAATGAAATGTTAATGTAAATGCAAAATATATAAAAATAAATGCATAAAGAATCGGATATGGTTTTCGAGCCAAGTGCGAAGTCAGCTGTGAAATGAAAACGAAAATGAAATGAAACTTGCATCTAGTTGGGGCAGGTGTCGACTGGCTATTATATAAGTCCATATATAGAGATGCTTCTAGTGGGTTCTTCGCATTCATATTCACATTCGAAAGTCTAAAATATTTACAACAATTTTTTCTTTCATCAGTCAAGCGATGAGTTAGTCATGCCCTGTTCTTGTTTATAATTGAAAATTCCTTCTTCTACTCTTCACATTTGGCATTCGAAATGTCAAAAAGTGGGCGGACAGTTAATTGATGTCTAGAACATTTATTTATTTATTTTTTTTTTTTCTCACACAATTAGTGACCGTGGCCTTTGTGTAGCATGCTTTTAATTTTACATATTTTTTTTTTTTTTCAGATCTTTCGTGTAGGCAAAGTACAAGTACAAGGAATTTTCTTACAAAAGGTTTCAGATTACTTAAAAAGAAGACAAAAATTGGGTGAGAGGTTTTTACTGGAACTGGTCGCAAAGGTTTCAAGTTACTAAAAAAAAATAAAAAAAATATGATGAACTTTTGCTCTTAAATGTGTAAGTATATAATACAATAGATATACTAAGAGCTATCAAGAGAAGAAACACTTTGATAAAATACAGGTCATGCAGATCAAAGATTTTTTAAAACAATTCTACGATTGCCAGCATTTCATATACTATATACCCTTAGCTCTATTAAACCTCCTCGCTGTACAGCCCTTAGCAACACACAAGGAAAACACAACACAATTATATTGGAATATAGTAATATTTAACAAGTTTTTTCCGTAATGGCCGCGCTGAGTGGCGTCTCGGGTAAATCTGGTATCTTGGCCTCATCGGGTACATCTTTCATTTGAACTTTGCCCACTTGAACTTCAATTACTGAATTATCGGCATCATCATCTTCAAATGGTGACTCAATCACTTGCATATCCGAGCTATCGAGGAATGTAACATTATTGTCATTGTCATGCTCGTTACTATTATCCTGATCAATATTTTCAGTATGATTCAAATCCTGCATACGCTCTTCCATAATGCCAGAGTTAATCAACAAATTCTCTTGTATCTCCTCCTCATCGATCAGGGCCCCAACCATTGGATAGTTCTTAGCAAGCAGCGTATCCCAGCGACTTATATAATCGACAATTGTCTCACGTGGCTGCAAAGTACGCTCCAAATATTCAGAGAAATTCTTTCCAGCCATACAGCCCAATATGCCCTGAGAACTAAACTCTTCCAAGCCAGTTGAAACATCATAGATCTTGCCTTTGAATGCAATCAGAATCCGCCCATCACGGCGTGTGCCATCGTAGTCGCGCAACTGATTGGCCGTCATACGAGAAAACGGAAAAGGTGGCAACTCTGGCGGCGGTGATACCGGCTCTTGCTTGGGTTCCTTTGGCCTGTACACAGTTTGCTTCAACTTCTGATAGCAGTGACAAAATATATAGCCAACCAAAATGAGACCGAATATCAAGAATGCACCAAATATTCCACCTTCCTCAGCCATATTAGACAAATATCATTAATAAATTTACTTTTTGGAAAAGTAAAAAAAAAACTTATTTAGGAGAACTGATGTTGTTCAATATGTAATTGGTGTGTGACTGAATTTTCGAAATGCGACGGCACGACTTAAAGAATTGGAATATGTTTTCAAGGCCTATATGGAATTTGATTTTTATTAAATATTTATTTATATATATATATATTATACAAATTTATGTTATTATTAACAAATTTTAATGAATCCTAAAAAAAATCTTTTACTTTTTAAAGTAATAAATAAAAAATTATAATCATAAATCTTTGGTTCATAAAAAAATTCGGATTTATTTACATTTAAAAATAATATGCTCATTCAACTTAAAAAAAAAAAGAACATATGCTAATTGCTTATTATAAATTCTTAGCTTTTCTTTAATTCTTTATTCTTATTATTATTGTTTTTTTTTTTTTTTGCCTCCACAGTTGACAGCTGCGCAGTGCGTAGAGCAAACAAATATTTGCGTTGATAACAGCCAGCTAGTTGTCGTATCAAAATGATATCAGGCCAGACCAACTCGTAGCAGGTGATAATGGCAGCGGGAATAACAGGAGTTCAGAAATGCGAGCACCCAAACAGAACTGACTGACAATGTTTTTTAAAAAGAGAGTGAAAACGCGAGAGACGTTGATACAAAGTGTACATAAATATTTTTTATTATGCAGTTATCAGTTGATTAAATATGAATTACACATACAAATAAACAAACACACAAAGAGAACGACAGTGACAAAGAGAGAGAGAGAGAGAGAGAGAGAGCGAGAGAGAGAGAGAGAGAGAGAGAGATACATACAAACACAAGTGTCATATGATAAGCGCCAGCACATACAAAATACATATTTCATATACAGGGTGTTGCATTCCATTAGGACAAAACAAATGTTCGAGTTAAGGCCAGGCCAACACAATGTTAAAAAAAAAAAAAATAATAAACAAACAAATAAATAACCAAAAAAAGAGAATGAGCTTAGCAAAGGGCTTAAGCAAGAGTGTGCAACAGTAGCAGCTACTGTGTGTTTGTGGATAAGAATCTTTAGGTACTCCCTTAGAGTTCTATGAAGATGAAGATTAGTAAATATTATCTTATGTACGTTTTAAAATAGATTTATAAAATATTTATTATCTTGTTTTTGTTTATGTTGTCGATTTCTGTTGGATAATATTCATAATAATAATTTGGAACACTTTCTGTTTTTAAAAAGTTTCTATAAATATGTATGTCATTCATTGCTTTTCTAAAAAAATTCATCAAAATATTTATAAGGCATAAAAAGGGAATTCTTTGAACCCATTTCATTCCAAGCATACTGCTCATATTCTACTTCACTCTTCATAAACTTAAAATACTTTATTATTATTTTTTTTTTGATCTGCAACTATACAACAATGAGAGTGCTTTAATTAAGCATATGTATCCTGAAGAGCTGTTGTACATAAATCATTTCAAGTCTCAAATTTTTTTCACATAAAGAATAATATATGATAATATTTATGTGTGTCTGTCTTCTTATGCCATACCCTACATATTCGTAAAATAATGTGCATGATGAGTATAGATACATATTTATAGATATATATTTAAATTTCCTATAATCAGAAGTAGGTAAGTCTAAATATACGTTATACGATGCGATTTTCTTTTTTGGAATAATCGATTTTGGTTTCAATTAATCGCAATCGTGAATGATAGCAAAATAATCGATTATTGTGAATCAAATGATTAATCATGACATAACTAAGTATACCTCAATTCCTTGAAGCTAAAAGTTACAGTTATATTTTTATTTATTTTTTCGCAAATTTACACTCAATATATATTTAATGAAATATGAAATGAATTATTGCTTGTACAATTTTCTGTTGCCAATTTCTGTTTCCATGAACTTGCAGTTTGAACTCTATAGATACTACTTTATATATACACATGCCTATATATATATATATATAACATATTTTTATATTAACTATATTATTTATTCCGATTGTTAACTGTAGCTACACGTTGTTATGCATTTTACTTACCCAATGAAATCTTTGATAAAACAATAAACCTTAAATAAACCGCGATCATTATTCAGTAAATAGTCGTGCTGTATGACGGAAGTGGCCATAAGCCCAATATTTATTTGTTGTTGTTGTTGTTGCTGCTGTTGTTGTTGTTGTTGTTGCAGCATAATTGTTGCACTGCTGTTGCTGGCGCTGCTGCTACTGCTGCAACTGTTGCTGCTAGCCGCCATTTTGTTGGCTAACGACGCAGCCATTTTGTAAATTTAACATGCATGTTAGCAGTTGCTGTTATTTATTTATGTTGTTGTTTTAAGCTGTTCTTGTTGTTTATGGTTATTGTTGTACTTGTTTGTTCTTTTTTGTTTTCTTTTTTCTTTTTTTTGTTATTGTTGTTGTGTTAGCCGTGCACTTTGCATATTGCAACTGTTAACCGACAGGAAAAAAAATTGTTTACGTTTCAAATGACAACACAGAAAAAAAAAACAAAACCAAAAAAAAAAAACAGAAGCAAAAATTCAATTACAAAAGCAATTGCCAAACATGTTCAATCAATGGCAAATTGTATCAAAAAACTTTGCCAATTCTTATTTTGAGTAAGTGTGCGTATGTGTGTGGCTAGGTGTGTTCATGTGTGTGTGTGTGTGTGTGTGTGTGTGTGTGTGTGTGTGAGTGTTGATAGGCATTGCATGCTTCATAATCAGAGACATTTATTCATATGAGCCAAGCATTTAATTAACATTCCGTTTGCCTCGTTGCGAGGCAATCATAAATTACACAGTAAGAGAAAGAGAGAGAGCGAGAGAGAGAGAGAGATATGAGGAAAGAACGAGTGCAGGCACAGCCGATAGCATATAGCAGCATGTATACTCTATCTAAGACGCCACTGTAATACACTCGCATCCTTAACGATTGCATAAGCTTCAACTGTGCCTAGAATAGTCGCAGTCAAAGTGTTGTATTGAGCTTGAAAGCTTAAAATTTTATTGTATTAAGCTTTTTAAGCAAAAAGCTTACATATGCTAATGCACAAAATATTCTTCTAAATGACGATCAGAAAGGCGAGTGGAGTCAAATATATAAAGATTATAAAAAAATTATATTTTTATATTAAAATAAAAAATAAATCTAAAAATACGTAAAATGTTATAAAAAATTCTGGGTAATAAAGAAATATGAATAAAAATTATTTTAGTTCAAGTTAGACTGGCTTTAATGTATATTAATTTTTTTTTTTTTAATTTAATTTATAAATTTAAAAATGAACATTTCAATTAACTTTCAAAATAAGCTAATAGAGTAAGCTGCTAAACAGCGAATTGCAATTGTTGTAGTAAAAACGTGAATAGTTTCTCTTGAAGCACCCTACTAGACACACACTCTCCAACAGCCGGACAGACAGAAATATGTTGATTATTTTCGAAAAACTTGGTCGTTAGTCAGGCAGTCACTCAGTGTGGCAGTTGGCAACGAATGTCGCACACGTTGACAGTTTTGTTTTGGAATTATGACAGCTAGGCTGTCGACTGCCACGCCCACACACAACTGAGTGGTGTATGTGTGTGTGTGTGTGTGTGTGTGTGTGCAGTTGTGTCAACGTGCGACTTTTACAAGTGTAAAACACAGCAAGCAACAAGCACGAGCTAAATGAAAAAGATGTTGCCGCAATGATAAGGTGAGCGGCCAACACCAGAAATATGAAAACACAAAAAAAAAAAAAAAGCTAAAGAAAAACATTGAAAAAGAAAAATTGTGTTTACAACGAAATTAATTAACATATTTAATTAAGGCAGCAACAAGCTGAAGCACACGTGCTTTAGATGCAAAATTAAATCAACGAGAAAATGTGAAAAAAAAATAAATAAAAAAAAAAATATATATATATATATAACAAAAAAATATATAAACAAGCGCTAATATAACGTCGAAGTTTTGATACCCTTAGAAATATTGTGACTTGCAAGAGCAGATTTCGTATACTTATAGAAATTGTGACTTAGCAGAGATTCTACATAAAAACAATTAAAATCTTTCGAACAATATTTTTTATAAATTGTAGATATAGCTACAGCCAGGTTTTTTTTTATTTATTAAGATTTCCTGCTGAAGCTTTATGATATAGTAGCAAAAAGGCGATTAAGCTTTACTTATAAAAATAGGCTTTTTGGCTAAACTATTTAAACTACACTTAAACTACAAATCAGAGAAAATTAATAAAATTTAGTTCTGCTCAAAAATCTTAGCAATAAAATTAAAGTCTATTCATAAGAATTTTATAATTCCTGCTATTCCTATACCTTATATATGATTTATATTTATATTTAGCTGATTTTTAAAAGATTTTACCGACTTGCAAAATATATATGTAACCAAATTTAAACAGCAATTAAAATTTTATAGAATTTAAATTCATATTTTGTATTTTTATTTCATTTTACACAGTCTATAAGCTACAAGCCAATACGTTTAAAAAATGCAAATGCCCAAAAGGGTATTCAAAAAGAAAAACGTATATATATGCATAATATGTACATATATATTTTATTTTTATTACGAGGGAGTCTAGAACTGAAGGCAAGGCCAAAGTTGGCCCACTTGATGTTTGTTGTAGAGGAGAGAGGCGCAGGTGCTTGATGGTGGTGGACACTTATTATAAAACAGTCGAGATTTTCAAATTTTAGGGCCCTTTTTAATGAACGGTGAACGGGTTGAATGACGCCGACCCTGACTTTGACTTTGACTCTGACCAAAAACAAGTCACGTTCTGAGTGTGTGGGCACTTGACGTAGCATTTGATGACTCGACGAGTGTGTGTGTGTGTGTGTGCTAGGGTAGGGTTGCCAAGTGCATGACAAGTACCAGAGTTGTTAAGGCAAGAGACCTTGGACAACAACAGCACGCACACACACACACACACTTACAGCCTCACTCGGCACTCGGCACTCAATTGAAAATGAAAATGAGCTTTGGCGCCCAACGTGGGACGAAGATCCTGCCATGGAAATGTATTCATAGCCAGCAAATCTCTATTCAAATGGAATGCACAACACAAAACACAGCAAATGTATATATATATATATATATATATATGTACATATATAGATGTATGTGAAATGCTTGCCAAGCCAAGGCTGCACGCCCACACGTTGACAGGGCTTTTGGCCAAAGGCAGCTCAAATTAAGAATTTCATATATACTATATGTACATAAAAAGGAAATGTCAGTTTTGACAAGGATAACCGTACTTAGCGAAAGAGTCGTGGGTGATTATATATATATATATATATATATATATATATATATATATATATATATATATATATATATATATATATATATATATATATATATATATATATATATATATATATATATATATATATATATATATAATATATAAGATATACAGTAGCGAGCAAAAGTGAGTGAATGTTTGCAAATTTTGACTTTGACGATGTATAAAAAAAAAACTATACAAGCAAATCAAGAATTTTTTTTTATTTTTTATTTATTATACTATTCTTAACAAATAAAACAAAACTTCAAAGAAAAATGAGATCAATTCAAAGAGTTAGAAAGAAAAACCCAAAAAAACTCGCATAAACTCAATTTTGCACGTTTAAAAAATATTAATAAAATAACGAATTTTTAATATTTGGTCCATAGACACTTATTAGTAAAAACTTTTTTTATACGTTTTGGCATGCTCTCTACCAAATTTTGTATAATTTCCTTCGGAATTTGTCTCCACTCGGTTTCTATCCGTTCCCAGAGCATGGCCATGCTCGTTGGTGCTGCGTCGTACTGTCCTAGACGCCTTTTCACAATGGACCATAGATTTTCTATTGGATTAAGGTCGGGACTCTGTGCTGGCCATTCCATTAGCTTAAAATTTTGCTTTCCAATCCATTCCTTCACAATTTTCATGGAATGTTTTGGATCCCCATCTTGTTGAAAAACTATTTCTTTCTCGGGATACGCGCATATCTCAATAAAATTGGGAAGATGAGTTTGCAAAATACTTAGGTAATTCTCTTTGCGCATTATGCCCTCAATTAAATGCAGACGACCAACGTTCCATCAAGTAAAACATCCCCAAACCATAATGCTTCCGCCGCCATACTTGACAGTTTGCTTTAGATGATGGCTTTGAATTCGCTCCCCAGGTCTACGCCAGCAGTAAAGCTTTCCATCTGATTGATAACGATTAAATTTTGATTCATCCGAACAAATAACTCGTTTCCAATCGTTGGTCCAGCTTTTGAATTTTTTTTTGCAAATTTCAATCGAGTTTTTACATTTTTTTTTTCAGATAAAGCAGGTTTGTTTTTCATAACGGATGAGGCACATCCGATTTTTCAAAGGGCTCTTCTAGCAGTCCATTCGCTAACATTTTTTTCAATTGCTACAGAAGCCCCCTTTGGTGTTAGCAACTTATTTCTCCTCATTTCCAATATTATTAGTCGAGCATCTGAGTCCGTTAACAATTTTTTGCGACCTCTGACTTGATATTTGGGTGTCACATTTCGTCTTTTTTGAGCTGCGATCACTGCGGATTGACTGATACCAAGCTTTTCGACGTGAAGAAAAACCCTTCTCGGTCAGGCACACAACACTATTTTCAATTTCAGTTGAAATTTTTCTCATATTTAAACAATTTGTAACAATTAATATTTAATGTGCTACAAAAGGAAAAAGTGCGACTTTATTTGCAATAAACACGTGTCAAATTGCTTTATGAATAAGAAAATTAAAAGAACCAAGATAACGGTAAATCTTCATGCTCATTCTACGAATAAGAAAAATATGAAAATAATGAAAGTAACGGAAAATCTGAATGATTTCGTCTAAGGAAACAAGTAGAAGTGCGAAGATAGATGCAAATAATAAAACGTGCAAAATTGAGTTTATGCGAGTTTTTTTGGGTTTTTCTTTCTAACTCTTTGAATTGATCTCATTTTTCTTTGAAGTTTTGTTTTATTTGTTAAGAATAGTATAATAAATAAAAAATAAAAAAAAATTCTTGATTTGCTTGTATAGTTTTTTTTTTATACATCGTCAAAGTCAAAATTTGCAAACATTCACTCACTTTTGCTCGCCACTGTATATGAGCTGAACGAGCAGCACAACATTGAAAACTCAATGGAAACTCAACTTTGGGCTAACGCCATAAATAAGTATCACGGCGAAAAAAAAATAACTAAATACATATTCATTCATTGATACAAGATAAAAGCATTTAAATTGAATATATTTCAATTCAGTAAAGCTTTTTTGTTGATAACAAATTTTTAAACATTATTTATAAAGTTTTTCGATTCTCAATATTTAAGAAATTGTTGAGCAATTTATACAGCTTAAATAATATTTAATTTTCTTTTTTGTGATTTTTAGATTTCAAAATATATTTCTTGTTATATATATTAAAATATATTTTTAATAATTTTTTTTTATGTTTTTATGTTAAATTAACAAATATAAAAAAATATTTTTAAAAATTTTGATTTATTTTTATTTTGAAAAAAACATTTTTTTTTTAAATATTTTTTAATGTTTTTCTCCAGTTAATTATTAGTAAAGTTAATACTTTTTAAAGCATTACCTGCTTCAGCGAAATTAGTCAATTCCCAAGAACATTAGATTATTATTTATATACATTATTAATAATTTAATGTCCATCAAAAAATAATAAAAGACCAGATTTTTCTAGATATGAGCATAGCGAAAATTTATTCGATTGATTCTCACTTTTAATGAAATTTAATGCAATTCAATGCAATTTCAGCAGCCAGATGAAATACATATATTCCGTTTAAGGTATAAAATAGGTACAAAAAAGGATTGGAATAAGAGATTTGTGCAGAGTTTAGGGTATCTCCTAATCACGCACACCTGACTATATAACTATGTACTTTCTATCTAATTTATTTAATTTAAAATCATTTTCCTTTACAAATCAGAATCTATTTAAGTTTCTTTTCAGCAATCTGAAATCACTTCAAACCACATGAAAGCTTCTAATATGATTGCGACATTCAGAGCTCTCAATATTATAGTAGTCTCTTCACATTTAGCTTCCAATTGTTACCCCAGTAAAAGAAGCTCATGAAATATGTAAGCTATTTATGAAATTGAATAGCAAAAGTAGTTTTCGCCCAACCCTAAAAAGACATTATTGCTCAAGTTATATTTCTATTCACAAAGTTACGCATAATTTTCGCATAATAGACGAAAATAGCGAAAATTGTCAAAGGACGAGCCATATATAAAGTGTGTGTGTGTGTGTGTGTGTGTGTGTTTATGTGATGCATATGTATGTGTATGCGTATATACGAGTAATAAATGCATTGAAGCGTAAAATTTATGCACATCATAAAGGAGCCTGCGAGAGCAGGAGGCAAAAATCAAGGCGTTGAAAGCGCGCATTAAACGAGGAATAACAAAATTATGCAAACTACACGCAGCACCCGAGTATCTTAGTGAATCGCATCGTATGTGTTACGCGTCATTGCGCTGTGCCACAATAAAGCAGCAAGGACGCTGCCAAAGGATTCGTCAACGTTCTAAAAGCGCATTGCTGCAGCAACACAAAAGGGAGCAGAGAGAGAGAGAGAGAGAGAGAGAGAGAGAGAGAGAGAGAGAGAGAGAAAAAAAAAATACAAATAAAATAGATTCCAAGAAAATGCGAAAAAGAAAAAAATTTGCAGCAGCTAGTGCAACCTTGACCCAAATATGTTGCATGTGGCATGTGGCATGTAGCGAGTGGCATGTGGTGGCAAGTGGGCGGCAGCTGCAAGTTGGCTGCCACAAAGGAAATGTGAGACAACCAAAACGCCGCACATGTTGGCATTTGAGTTAAGTTCTTTGTTGCAACAAGAAGAGGCAGCAACAGACGCTGTGGCAGCTCCAAGCAAACACATCTCTCTCTCTCTCTCTCCCTCCCTCTCTCTCTCTCTCTCAATCTGCATTGTGGCATCGAGCAGAGCACGTACATTTCGTTTTTATGAAACATTATTAGAGTTTATTGCCACCGACAGCAGCAGCTGCTGCTGCTGCAATCCCTCATGGGGAGCAAGCTCTCTTATCAAATTTCACTTTTCAATGTGATATTCAACTGCTCAACTACTTCAACGAATTTCATTCATTTTATTTTATTTGTTTACATCTACGTGGCACATTGCGTATGAGCAATAAATAACTGTAGAGCACATACAACATTTTAATGTGACCCAAATAAATGGAGGTCAACTTGATACTGTTTTGAAGCCATATGCAGTGGCAAGATGCAAATGTTAATTTTGTCAAATGGGCTTGGAGATCCCAGGATATATAAATGCTATAAATTTTGGAATAACTTTAGAATGAGAGTAAGAGAAAATGGGTAGGCAACCATAACTTTTAGAGTTAGTTAAAAAATTGATTTGCGACTTGTTTAGCTCTTCCGAATATTAACTGAAGTTTTTATATTCTGAATACATTGAAAATGGGAAATCCGTTCATGTTTTTTTTTTTTTTTAGATGGTTGTCTTTAAATAAAAAAATGTAATTAATATAAGATATTGCATAAAGCTTATCTGATTATTATTTCTAATATTTAAAGCTGTAATTTTAAAGCTGTATCAATTCTAACTCTATGTGAACTCTATGTAAGAGCTGTTGATACTATGGAAAGACTTGTCCCAAGACTTTTGTAAAGACACATAACTTAAAGCTAAATTTATATGAAAGATTTCACATGAAACATAATTAAATTTAAATACCACAAAATCATAACTTAAAGCTTAACTGAATTGAAAGCTTGTGCATAAAGCTTAACTTAAGCCATATGCATTTAATTATAATTATTTTAAATTTTTTTTTAGTTGGATTAACCTGTTTTACTTTAGTAGTTGAACAACTATTTCGCTTACATAAGATAATTGTGTAATTTAACTAGAATTACACAAGTAAATTCCTTGATATGTGTCATTGTTTTTGGCATTTAATAGGTTTTTAATCGGTCTCACAATAATTATATTCTCTATATATGTTCTCTGCTCTCTATTTATAACAATAAGTTCTATCGAGCTGAAAAATATCTTATAATAACTCAATGACTTCAAATACAAACAAACAACATTAAAATTGAGAAACTTTAGTGAACTCTACAGCACAAACTCTGCAATTCTTCTAAGAAATCTTTATAGGCAGTCAATCGATATGATCTGCAAGTCAATAAATATCAATTGTTGCCTTTCTAGGCAATGTCTACTGCACCCCCACATAGCTAACTTTATCGCTTAATCCACTCAAAAGAAACCGATGCGAGTCGATTAATTCCATAAAGTTTCATACAGCTGACGCAAATACGAATATGAATATATACTCATACAACATGTATATGTATATATATATATATATATATATATATATATATATATATATATATATATATATATATGCATGCGAAAAGTCGTGTCTTCTTAATGGGCCGTTGGGCCATTAGTTAAATTAACGTGTGGGGCAATCTTATGGCAGATGTTGGAGATCTACCTCAAGGGAAGTGGCCGGCAAATGGCCTATCATCAAAGTGGGTAGCTCAATAGCAACAACAAATCGTATGAACAACAACAGCAACAATTGAAAAATGTCTATAAAAAATGCCGAAATTATCAGCATAGCAAAATCTCAAATTCATTTTCCAAAATGCCAAAACAGGCAAAAAGGCAACAATAAAATTGCATTCAAGCGAAAAGAAACGTCAAAGAAATATGTTAACAACTTTCAAATACCCTGTACAATTACATAAAGAGATGTTTGATAAAGGCACATTAGTGTATAACTAACAAATACCCTATACGAACATATAATTATTTAATATTAATTCTATATGGAATATAGGGAAAAATTTATTGATAATTCTTATGATATAGTACCTCGATTCGTTTGACTTGTGTTAAGGAAACTTATAATGCTGATGTTTATACTCAATAATATGTATATATATTTGAGTATTTTGCCAGGTAGCTTTAACTCTCTTTATAGTTCTGATTAGTTTTAATGAGCATATGCTTGGTTCTTATTATTGAAGTATCAGCTCTTACAGATCTTGCGATTTAGCTTTTATTGATAGTTTTGCTTAAATTCAATTTGAATTTGAATTTTCTAGAAAAACTTGGATAGCATATGCTTAAAAACAGTCTAATACTACATATGTAGCTGTAGCTCAATAAGGTTTTTAGTTCTTAAACTTTTAATAAAGAAAATAATATGATAAACTATAATATATATATTTATAAATTATCATTGAAAATATTTAGTTTAATAAGCAACATATAAATACTCAGTTACATAATTCTGGCATAAGTCTTGCTCAAGATTTTTTTTTTTTATAAAAGTAAAATTATTTTATTTACTTTTTTGCCTATATTTTCTATATTTCATTCTACACTCACTTCATCATAGCCTTTATTAATGACTTTCATTTCAGTTTACAGGGTATACAGAATTAGCAAAATTATTGCTTTTGGCTAAATCATCATAATGATCGTAATGATCATGAAAAGCTAATGTTTAAATTGACATTTGAGTTTGTCTCCATTGCTGTTGTATTATTCCAGCTGGCAATTTATTTTCCTTTCCTTTTTTTTATTTATTTATTTTTGGTGTGTAGGGGTGTGTTGACTTAGGTTGAGGTCACCCTGACTGAATGCCAGGAAATGTGGTCAGAGTTATAAAAATATTGCGTATACGCAGCGTCTAACAAAGGAAATCCAAAAAGGGGTTGTTCGCAAGTTGTTGTTGTCGTCGTCGATGTCGTTGTCGTTGTCGTTGTTGTTATTGTTGTTTTTGGCAACGAAAAATCCACAATGTGGAAATGAATGAAATCAACTTCAGCAATCAAGTGAGCATTGCGTAATCGAAAACGAAGCCATGAAAGATGACAATGGCGACGACGACGTCGACAACGTCTACGATGACTGTAAGACAATGTAGTTCAATATATATATATATTGTTGCTGTTAGAGAGGTGTATTATACTCAACATACCCTGTAATTGAAGCATATATAGATGTCATACGTCTATCAACAGTTGGTTGAATAATTGTAAGTATATATGTATACTTACATCTATCTATTCGGACAGAACAATCTCTAAGTTTAAAACAAATAGAGCTATATAATTTGGTATGCGTGCTAAATCAAATGTCACTATTATTAATTCTATATCTATTATATTCTAAACTAAAATATAATATTAATACATTTTCCAGGGTATTTTGTCGTCTAAAAGTGCCATTGCACATGTTTAACTTATGTAAAACAAAAATAGAATAAGAAAGCCAAGCTGAATGAATGAATACCAAGACAGACAACAGAGAGAGAGAAAGAGAGAGAAAGCGACAGGCAGAATCAATAGAATTGAACAAAATCAATGATCAACTCAGGTAAGAATTGTTGATTTAAATGCTGCCATCAGAGGCATGTTGCACAGTTCAATTGATGCAACGACCCTGATGTGTACCTGTATCGTACTCTATACTACACATAGTATATGTGGATATACATATGTATGTAAATCCCAACAAGTTCAAGCAAAATTATTGGAAAAGCAATTTGATGGGGCGACTCTGAGTGGGGTTTATCGCGAGCTATGCAAAAGGCCATTTGATTGACGAAGGCTATTTCGGACGCTAAGGACACCCACACACACACAGAGACAACATGGCATTGGACTATTGTTTCTCATTTTCGCTATTCAACTATCAACTTGTGCCTTTTGGCTTTATCTAGCAGGAAAACGTTGCCAAAGCATCGAATTTGGGCGCGTGATTATTGTGTATGTTAGAGATAAACATCGCATGCTCTACAAGAGTTTATATACCATGAATTAATTTCGAGGGTAGTTTGTTTGTGGAGGCGTGTTCATATGTTGATTTTTATGGGCTCTGCCAAACATGTTAATGATAGCACTTACAATTGGGGGAACTGAACTAGTTTGCCATTGAGCATAAGAAGGAATTGTAGGAAAAATAATCGATTTTTGGTTGAAGAAAAAAACGGATAAACGCTTGATGGTTTAAAAAACTGTTTTGGGAATTTGTTCAAAACGTACAAATGATTAAGTTCGTTAAGAAAAATTAACAGATAATTGTTTTGGGTTTGGAATTGTTTTATTTAGGGTAACGATTAGAATTTTGAAAATGTTTTACAACAAATAAATTAAATTAATTTTAATTTTTTTATTTTTATTACATAAAAAATGATTTTAGTATTAACTTTTCATTTTTGTTACAATTTATTATTATATTATTTTTTATTACTATTATTTTATAATGATTTTAAAATTTGTTTTTCAATTGTTATTCGTTCATTTTTTCATAAATTTTTTTTTAAATTATCATTTTAAATTTTTCTTTTGATTTCTAAGCATTTTGTAAAATACAAGAATATCAACAGCTATTTTATATATAGCTAGATATATTATAAGCTCGCATTCGAATATCAGTTAACAAGGCACTTAACATTTTTGTTCGAAGCCTTGAGTGAAGTCGAGGTCAATTGAAAGAATTCCAGAATAACTAGCTCGCAAATGAGCTGCGATTAAAATTCCTAGTTAGACCTTCAGCTAAATCACTTTCACTTTGACCTTACCAACCATTATGTAATATTACGAATTCTCTCTTAAAATAAAACTATTTGAAAAAGAGCGCATGCGTAGCCTTGAATGGACTTCTTATATACAATTTGCATATGAATGTAAAGAGATTTGGGATTAAAGATAGGAATGTTATGTCGAGGTCTCTCTGATATGTTGATATAAATATGTTTTAAAATTTCGTCAAACAATTAACTGAAAATCAAACGAAAAAACTTGAATTTCGAACAATAAAAATGAATTTTCGTTACCTTTTAATAAATATATTTCCGTTATTAAAGGCAATTTCTAGATTGTTTTTGTTTTCCATGAATGAAATTTTTGTTGCTGGCTCCACACGACGAACGGGAATAGAAACGAATAGGCGAAATAGGCGCGAAACAGTTAGAGAACTGCTAAAATAACTGTTATGTGGAGGGTTGGGGGCAACTGGCGAGTTGTATATATGTTGTTCGAGATAATATGGAGCAAGGGGGAAGCACCAGGGGCAGCTGCCTGTGCACGCACGTTTAATTACTGCAACACAGACACACACACACACACACACACGCAGACACACACACACTTACACGCACGAACACAGAGCACGAATGTGTGCGGAGGAGACCGTGAGCGTGAACGAGAGAGAGAGAGAGAGAGACAGAGGCCAAGATAGAGAGCGCGGAGAGCGAAACGCGTGAGAGTGGAACGGACGCCTGGTTGAGTTTTAGGGCTGAGACGTTTGCTAATAAATTTTGATTGCGATTCGTACGTTTTGTAATACTAACAAAAAAAATTGCACAGCTCTAATTAATTTTAATTTTATTTAATTTGATTTTTGTATTTTTTGTAATTTTATGTAACACAAATTACTTTGCACTCTGCTTTTTATTTGTATTTTTTTTTTTTATTTGATGTAAGCAACTGCGTTGCACACTTGCGAAGTCCGACGAAGACTGACGATGGCAGCGACGACAACTTCCGCATTTGCCACCAATACCAATGAAAAACTTGCACACACACACGCACACACACACTCAGAGGCGAGCTGCTACTACTGCTGCTGCTGCTGCCGCTGCTGCTGCTGCTGCTTGCTTGCTTGCTGCAGGGGCGCGAGATAAGACGCGGCAGCGTTAACTAGCGAATTTTGTTTTTTTTTTTCGCTATTTTCAATCAAATTATATATATATATATATATTTATTATCTATACTATATTTTTCACTTATTCACATAGTGTGCGCTAGTGTGTGTGTGTGTTTGTTTGTTGGTTAGAAAGAAACCAAAGTGTAGATTGACAGCCGCAACAGCACTTTGAGGGTAGCTTTTTTTGTGTTTTACCCGTTTGGTTGGCGCGTTCATCGCTCATGCAGATGAGCGCAAGCAGCAGAAGCAGCAGCAACACACACACACACACACACACAAACATACGCTTGCTCTCTCTCTCGCTCTCTTTATATTTCTCTCGCTGCAAGTTCATTTCTGCCACGTGAGAGCGTCAGAGTCAGCGCGCGCAAAAGTTTATGTTGGAATTGCCTTTGATTAGGCAAAAGCGCCCAGGCAATGTGCGTGCGTGTGAGTGTGTGTGTGTGGGTGTGTGGTTGCCCGTTTCTAAGCAGCGCTGCACATACAAACTAATTAGCCCATGCTACTGGGCAGCCGTTCTCTCGCGCGCGTATACACACACATAAATACAGAGAGCACATTAAACGATTTACAATACACAGCGACACACACACACACACATGCATGCGCTTCTGCTGCTGCAAAAGGCGCCTGCGCATATATTTAGCATAAATACAAATACAAACAAATGTGGCTGGGTCATCGCTGCTAAACAAGTGGTGAGCAATGGTGAGGTGAGGTGAAGTGTGTTGTATTTGTGGTGAACTCGTAGCAATCACAACAATAGACAGACAACTAGTGAACGAGACAGAGCATGAGAGAAGGTGTGCGTGTGTTTGTGTGTGTGTGTGTGTGCTGCTTTGCAGAAATGAACGCTGCACACGCTTGAGAGCGTGAGAGAGCAACGGATTATTACGCTCTCTCTCTCTCTCCCTCTCGGTTGCTGGCGCTCATTGTCCTAATTTTGATTGGGTCGTTGTCGATGGTTCGCTGACTGTCTAACTAATTACGCCAATTTATAAATAATCAACGAGGCGCACAATTTTAAGGTCCTTGTGTGTGGACCACAAACACACAAAAAGAAATGACAAAACAAATAATAAATGTAAATATTTAATCACAGTCACTGCTCTCGAGGCTATGTCTAATCAATGTCGTAAGCCACGACTGAAATTACTGTTGGGAAACAAAGGCACAGGCTAAGGACACTCGTCAACTTGTCTGCTTCTTCATCTTTTTTACTTGAGTGAACTATGTTAATTGCATGTGTTTCCTTGCATCTGCTGCTCTCCTTAACACACTCTCTGTACCTCCCTTCCTCTCTCTAACGCTCACTCTCTTTCATTCTGTCTCACTCTTTGTTGGCAGAACTGGCACATGACCTACATAGGTCGCAAAACATAAACAAAAGAAAGTGTACAGAATGTTCGGACAGTTGGACAATTGGTTGAGCACTTTAATCAGTTATAGTTGCATAAGTTAAGATATATGTATATATAGGAATTTATATATGATATATGTATATTTGCTTGTCTATAAATTGATAAAACAAAATTTACATCTAGTGCTCACTTCTGAAATTCTTATTGGAATTCTATTGTTAAACTGTTATATATGAGGACTATTTGAATTTAGCATGTAAATTAGTTTTTCGAACTCTTCTGAAATTTTGAAGTTCTGTTAAGAAAACAGCATTGTACCAAAAATTAATTAACGTGATCCATTTTAATATACATTTTATAGACAAATTTTTATATATTTTGTGAATACATATATTTTACATATATATATATATATATATATATATATATATATATATATATATTATATACATTTTCTATACATATGTACATTTCATTTTTCTATAAGTCTATAAGTTTTTAATATCTCCATATACGCATTTCCCCATATTCTTGTCTATAAAATTAAAGTTTCTACTTACACTTCTATATTTATTTATAAAACACATGAGTCACAAACATACCTGCAATGAAAAGAGAATAGAAATAGATTTAATAAGCACTCGAAAGTAAAAAGTTCTTTTAATTAAGCTGTTGTACAAACTGAAAATACCCTCAATATACCATCGATTTGATACGATCATATATTTAATATTTGTTTTATTATATTTATATTATGGGTCATACAATATTTTTAGCACAATTGTCAATTTCTGAAGTAGCTGCGGGCATATAACAAATTTTATATGGCTAAAGAGAGCTCTGATAAGATTAGGCATAGATCGTTTGTGCTTGAGGTCTTTGTTAATGGCAATACATATTGAAAACCTATGAACAAAGATAGAGACAGAGAGAGAGAGAGGGAGAGACAGAGAAAACAAACTCAATAACAGGTTGGCTGTAATTTTCCATATGGCCTTCATAGTGTATTACCATCGAACCAGTTGTATAAAAGGTCGAACAGATAACCGTTTTATCAATGGAAAACTTTCAATTAACTTTACAAAAATATATGAAATGAAGTGAGAGATTTACCTACCTACTTTAAGCTATATAAATTACTGACAAATACAACAAAATTCAGTTTTTTTTTTTTTTTGTAGAATCTCACATATATATATATATATATATATATATATATATATATATATATATATATATATATATATATATATATATATATATATATATATTTGGAAATATTGTTATTACAATTTTTATAAATTTTTACTTTTTGAACATCTTTCGGCGATTTACATATTCATCTTTTTCTATTACTCTACAAAATTTCATACTCTTTGACAAATCTGCCAAATGTATATGAAACTAATTCACATTAGTTCTAGTTCTATTTCTTTATTAACAGATTAGGAATTATATTATCCAAAGTTATTAGGTTTTAAAGCGCCTCTCTACGCGATTCGTTGCAAGCTTTTTCAATTGCATTAAAAAGATAAGTCAAAGCTCAGCTTCTTACTGAAAATAAATGCGCTCTTAAAGCTTCGATTAGTTCTGTTAGAATTGTGCTCATGCAACAAAGTACAAAAACAACATTTGCCCCGGGGTCAATGAAATAAAACGCAATTGCTTTACCCTCCTACCAGTACGCCAGCTCAAGTTGGAAAGGTAAGCGGAATTATAAGCGTTGCCGGCAGAGACAAAGAGACAGAGAGAGAGAGAGGGAGACTGAGAGAGCAGCAATAGCAGCGATCGGAGCGTAAAACGTAAAAAAGAGACACAACGGCGAGAGAGGCTGATTGACGCTTACCAACAAACGCGCTACGCTAGCACACACATACTGAACACACTCACACACATAAGAAGGCAAACAAACCGGCGAAGCGAAGCAAAGCAAAGTAAAGGCAGTGAAGGCAGCAGACACTCGAAGCGGTTAGCTGTTCAGTGTGACAGTGAACGTCGTACGGTCGTTGTGTTATGGCAGCAGACGCAACAGAAGCAAAAAGACAAAGCAGCAACAACAGCAACAACAATAACAACAACAACAGCAAGCAACCGTAATATTTGTGTTGAAAAAAAAAAAAAAAAAAAAAAGACAAGCAAATTGTGTGACAATAGCAGCAGCAGCTAGAACAACAGCAACTACCACTACAAGTACAACAAGCACAGCAACAAGTTGTCCACCACCTGAGATCTATATTCAACACATCTGAACGAAAGACTAAATAAGAAAAAAAAAAACAAAAACAAAAACAAAATAGAATAAAGAGCAAAGTGGAAGCAGCAACTACAGCGCAAATATGTTTGAGGTGGCCTGCCTAATGTTCATTTGCCCTTGGCTCATCATCGTGTTGCTCATGTTCATCGCCATGACCGTTCTGTAGAGCAACAACAAGAACTACAGCAATAGCTGTAGCAGCAGCAACAGCAGCATCGGCTGCCGCAGCTGAACAGAATGTGAGTGAATGAGCGCTTAGCGCGCTCAATAATAATTCAAGAAAAAATGAAAAAAAAAAAAAAAAATCAGGGCACACTTGCCAAAAACAGCAGCAACTGTTTCAACACTTTTGGCAGTGTGCCCGTTCGACCGTTGTTGCTTCATATTCGGTTCATTGATGCTTGATTCCTTCTATGCTCAGACAAAATGTGAAATGAAAAACATGAAAACATACAAAGAAAAGGAAAAAAAAATAAACAACCTATTTGATTTAGTCAAAAGAGGATTTATATTGTGATTTTAATTATAAACGTAATTGTAATTGGAACTAGATGTAAACAACATTTTTATCTACATTTATATAACACAGTTACATAATCGATATTTTATATTATGTATATCCTGAATAATTAAGCTATTTTTTACTGAAAATAAAGGTGTTGATCAAATATAAACCAAAAGAATTTGACAACTTAAAAGAAAATTATCTTATTTCTTTTTTATTATATTTTTAAAACAGCAGATGCAGCCGAAGTAAGTGTCGCAGCGAGAGTGTTGTAAAATACAGCAATAAGTGTTGCGTAGTGGTAAGCGAGGCAAAGAGAATCCAAATTATTCAAGTTAAGTAGCAAAACAATTGTATTTTGTTAACTTTTTCTTAAGGAAATAAAGTTATTTTTATTTTATTTTATTATTATTATTATTTAAATATTTTACTAAAAGGAATTTATTTACATTTTCATTTCTCAAACAATAATCAGAATATACAAATTATTTATAAATAAGTTTTACTTCATTCATTCTCTCTTTAGACTATATAAAACATGTTTTGCAACTTTACAAAATTTGCTTAATACTTTTCTTGTTTCAATCTTGTTTAAATTTATAATACAAACGGTAGGCCAAGCCTTAAAAACACAATAAATTATTGCGAATATATGAATATATAATAGAATCGAAACAATAATAATATAATACAGCATTCGCTTTCAAAAAAAAAAGCTCTATTATCAGATAAGAATATTTTCAGTTTACCAGGTAGACTGATGAATAAGTTTCCCTAGCGCAAAGTCCATACTTTGAGTTACATTTACCAATCTACAAAACAAAAAGTTCTTGAATAACGCAAATAGAGCGACAAGAGGTCTGCAGGCTTATCTCTAATTGCATTATCTATACATTTGATAAGCATAATTATCAATGGTAAATTTCGAAATTGGAGATAAAAGCTAAAGTAAAAGAAATTTTCATGGCTACCTTTAGGCAAGCTTCACTGTGTGACAATCATGTTGCAGGCGTTTGCTTTTTTAGTGAAACATTTTTAATTTCTCAGAAGTAAAAAAAAAAAAAAATAACAACAACAAAACATTTGCTGTGAAAAGAAACATCTTAAGTATAAATCCAAAGAACGCCCACGCTAATATTTATTTAGGATACTATATAAGGAAGAGGGAGGCACGGGAAGATTGTGTAGCGCTGAGTGTGTTGAGGCCTACGCAATTTCCAAAATATATAAATCATCTTTAAAGAACACAAAAATTGAAAAATTATTTCAGAGTATAACATATACTCAAATATATGTATATATATATATAGATATATAAATATATTTCTTTTATCTATAAAAAATAATGATATTTGTAAACGTAAAGACTAAATAATCTCAAAAAAGGTTTCAAATTTGTTGAATTGATTTTAAATATTTTTAATTTTTTGCTTATTTTTATAATCGAAAATATATTAAAATAATATTAATGATTAAAAAAAAAAAAAACGGTGATAGCTTCTCATAATCTGTATATCACCATTCAATTAATTTATATATCCATGTCTCCATATAAAATATTTATATTCATATATAATATATCCGTATTCCATATTCCATATTTCATATTCCATATATTTCTATACAGTATATTCATAGCACATTATATATGGTGAATTAGTTCAGTCATTTGAAAATTTGATTCACTGGTCCATTGAGTTCAACAGATCATGAACAATAAAATTTAGTGACATATGAATGAAAGCTGGGAATAGCTTGGTTAACGTTTTAAACTTTTCTATTACAAACTGAATAGATAGAATAGTAATATTTAGAACGAAACCATTTGCATTTTCTGCAATACAAGTTTTAATAGTTGATATCTGGGTTAATTGAATAATTGCATTGATATCATTAATCTTTCAATAACATAGCTCTAGCACACTTTATCTAAGGTAGTTTAAGCAGCATATTCAAGAGAATTTTTTGTTGAGAAATTCAATAAAGTTTTCGGGTTATGGTATATACATATATACACATACATACATACATAATAATAAACCCTAACCAAATAATATGATTTCTTTTTGGGCGTTGCCACCTGTTGACAATCACAATTGTCATTTGAGTGTGTCTCGCAGGCATTGTTAATCAACCTCAATCACAATTTTTGCAGCTTTGGCTTACGAAAGTGAAAGTTGAATATGATTACAGATATGCATATACACATACACACATCAATATATATAGAAACTGGGAATATTTTGCATGCAGCATGGTAATTTTTGTTTTTGATTTTATTTTATTTATTATTATCATTTTTTTTTTTTTTTGCCCCTGGGTCTGCGTTGCGACGTGTCAATGACAAAGTTAATCCAAATTGAAATTAATTATGTAAAACTACAAAAAAATAAAAGAAATAAAAACGTTAAAATCAACAGCAAAAAACGAGTTTTTTTTTAATGTATGTAAAGCGTTGCCAGACCATAAAAAACCAACTGATTAATTAAAGTCGTTAAAAAAAAAAAAGAAATAATGAAAATCAACATAAAGTTGACTGAGTTTTATTTTTGTTCGCGCTTTGTAAATCAAGAAATCAAGTTCATTTATCATTATTCAAAATAAACAAGTGAATATTAACTTTAATTCAGAGGCGTGGCAAGGGTTTTATTTTCATATATTGATTTTAACTTAATTTACTTTGTTTTGAGTCTGCTAATCATGCTAATTTGATAAGCGGCTCAGTGAAGGACAATTAAAAAAGTTACTAAAAATATAAATTTAAAATAAAAACTTGTTAACTGCATAACTCTCTTCGGTTGGTATTTAAAAAAAAATATTTGTGGTATTTAAACATAGAAAATTTATTTTAAGCCTTAGACAACGTTGGACGCAGCAATTATTATTTATTATTATTTGAAATTAATTATTATTAATTGAAATTAATTATTTTTTTTTTTTTTTACAATTTGAACTTTTTCAAAAAATGTCTATTATATTAATAAATTAAATGGGTTTTTTTTAATACAAAACAATTTTCATTGCAATTACAAAATTTGTTGGGAGATATTTTTTTAAAATTTTCTTAAATTAGAAAACTTTCAGTTACATTTCCTGTTCTCTTTTAAATAATGACCCATTAATTTCTAGCTATCTACAAGTTTTCAATATTTATTCAACAAATATTCTACATAGATTTTATTTTTATTTATTGAACATGCGTTGATTAAGTTAAGTAAACAAGAAATTTGTAATATTTATGTTTACATTTACAGCTTGCTATACTTTTCCTTCTTCTTCTTCTTCTTCTGTTGCAGTATTCCAGAACTGAATTCAATACAGTTCCACAACCAAATGCAGTTGTAAAACTTATACAAATTTGGATGCATTAAAAGGCAGGCAGAAAAGTCAGCGAGCAAAACTCTAAAATGCATTTTCATTAAAATTCAGTCACGCAACAACATCAACAAATAGATGCCTGTAAATGCATTCCGAGAAATTGTTGACCCCAAGGCGAGTCGCAAAATCGCGTGTCTCAACTATTTAGTGAAGTATTATACGAAAGGGGAGTTTCGACTGCACAGTAGACACACGGGGACTAGGCTCTGGCAGTGCAATCACCTTCTGGTATTTCACTAGGTTAGCAGGACCTTTTATTGTTGCTATTGTTGTTGTTGCTGCTATAAATTTGGAATGTTTACATTTTCCATGGGGTTTGTTCGCTTTGCTTTCGTTTCTTTTTTTTTTTTTTGCAATTGTCGTAATGGGCACTATGAACTTATAGTTCCGGTCGAATGCAAATGTACATTTGACTGCAAGATGCAAAGGGGTAAGGAGTGAGTGAGTGAGAGATAGACGTAGAGAATGAGAGAGTGAGAGAGAGGGAGACATTGAACGGAAGAGACCTACTAAGAGCAGTTCATTGCTCCAGTTGTACCGAAAGAAAAAAATAAACAAACTATGGCAATATTTTTAAATGAGCCGTCATAACAAAACCGAGCATGAAATATAAATACAGACTCAAATATATCCTAACTTGTGTGTATTTCAAGTGATGGTATATTAATAGACGTCAACTTTTTGGTTCTTCTAAAAAGTTATAAAAACAAAAGTAGAATTCATATATTGGGGAGTACATACAGTAGAATCCGGTTATAACGACTTCGCTTATAGTGTTCGTACGCTTATTGCGACTAAAATTCTGATCTACATACTAACCTATATATGTATATAATAACAAAATATATATTTTTATTTTTAGGGGCTCAAATATACCAAATATAATAGAAAGAATTATATAAATATAGACATTTCTAACATACTTATTATTTATATGGACCAGGGCATATAGCCTAAACTATAGTATAGTAAATTTGATGCTTAAATAAAATCTAAAAATTCTCACCAAAAAAATCTATAACTACATATTAATCATTTTAAATATTGTTATTTACCTTAGCCAATTTATATTTGGGGAATGTGCTCAAATATTGCCTAAATACTGGCACATAAAAGACTCTTTATCTATATACACATATGTATAGATAGATATAGATATAGAACATGAACTCAAATTTGTCGTACCCTAGCTTGCAGTTGGTTTCCAGATATAATTATCAATGTAGAGAACATTTCTAAGTATTTTTGCTTTTTTTATAAATTTCATATTAAGCTCTTTTTTCTATTAAAAACAACTGATATAGCATACCCTAATCTATTTTCGTATGAACATTTCTATATAGAATAAGCTCGAAGCTTTTCATTCTAAGTTCATGGCATACTTTAAGGCTGAATAATGCTAAAAATCATTCGCAATTCTGTAGCACATATCAAATATACATATATAATATATTTATAATCCACAAATATCTCTTTCGTAGACTTTCGTTAGCCTTTCTGCCACATGCCACATCAAGTTGCAGCCACTTTGTTTGCATTCAAGTTGCAAATCATTTCCATTGAGTTTGACTGCACTGAGAGCCGCAAGCAGGCTGGCTGGGCTACAGGCGACGCTGGCTACAGTGGCTGGCTGCCTGGCTGCCTGGCTGCCTCTGTTTGGCAATTCGCACATAATTAAATTCAAATATGCACAACGAGAAGAAGCAGTAGAAGAGACCGAGGCAAGACAATCATGAAATCAAATTGCAACTAATAAAGTTTTTGCTGTTGCGGCAATTGCCTTTGAAGTTAAGTTGCAAGTTGCATTTGCCTTTTGTGTTGCACAGTTGCACTTGCAGCGGAACTCAAGTCAAATACAACTTGGCTATGTAATTAGGCCAAAATGGGCGTTCCATGCTTTTACTCTTGCCAAAGGCAGCATATTTTTCAGGCTATATAGACTAACTAATCAAGGCAGTGAATGGAGAAGAAGTTTTAACTATTTGTGAATTTTAAATGAATTCATTTATAATTTTTTAAAATTTTAATTAATTTGTTTTGCTTGCATTTTACAACACTGAAAAAATTGTCAGTTATGATTTTTTAGTATATATTTTAAATATATATATATATATCTTAGCTATTCTTTCTCTATTTCTATTTCTTACAAAAGGAATTTCCTATGCATCTTTCTCAGTTAGTGCATTCAATATTCGACTTTCGTTATTCCATCATAATTGATATAAATTACGCTGAGTTTTGCATTATTATTTTTTTTTTCGCTTTACTTTTTCTGCTTGTTTTTTTTTTGCATTTGATTTCGCAAGCAGAAATTGCATGGCTCAAACTGCCCCGATCTGCGTCTGCGTTTGCGTTTCATAAGAATTATGCAAAAAGCCAAAGAAAATCGTAGAAATGTGTGCAAAATCGTTTCGATATCCTGTAAATAAGTGGCGTATAAGAGGGGTTTCGAGTCAACTTCAATTATATGGAAGATATATTTGTTATATAAATTGAAATATTTATAGTGGGGAAGCTATAGTAGAGAGATTTTGGTCTTAAAAACGGTTTACTCATATAGATTTTTTCTATAAAAAAAATACCAAAATCGATAAATTTCTCAAAGAGTTTCTTAACATATATCACAGGCTTAAAAATATTATTATTCATACACTATAGACTTTAGTATATTATGTGGATCAGATGTGCTTATGCACAAGAATACTTTGCTTATTATAACTGTAAACGATATATATCGAAATTACATCTTTGAGCATATTTTGCGAAATTTAATACTCCGCTTCTAATATTCAAAATATGGTTAAGATTTATTGAATTTTCTTTGTAATATAATTACAATTTATTTATCATATATATACCTTGATTATGATTTAAATAAGTGTAAAAGAGAACATTTCCATTACATTACAGGATATTCTCTAGTCAATCACTCTTAGCAAGACTCGTGTAATTTGTTTTCTTTTACATTTTTAGTGGCGTCGCCAAACTGTCTGCGCCTCCATTCGACATATTGGCCACGTCTGCAGCTATAGAGCTGAGCGACAACAGACTGAGTGGGGACCCTAGGGCAGCCCTAGAGGTATTTATGGGGTCTCTATACTCAGCAAGTTACGCTCAGGTCATAAGCGAACCACCTGAAATCCGATACCATAATGAACTTAAGCGCTCTGCAAATGTTTTCTGTTTTCTATATATCGTTTTTCATTTTATTTTTGGACTTTTTTGCTTGATTTTGGTTTTGTTTGTAGCGGCTAATGAAGCGCACGCCATGTGCTAAGAGCTTTGGTTTATTTTTACTACCCAGCCGACATAAAACAAACCAAACAGCCCCCATCCACTGCTGTTTTAGAGGGTGTCAAGAGAGAACCCGTAGTCATGGGGTCGTTTTCTGCTTTGGCCAGGCGGCTCATTAGCTTGCCCAAATAAACGTCCAAGCTGAATGTGCTGCAAATTGTTTTTGCACCTCATATATATAAACGCGTATATAGGTATATATATATATATATATATATATATATATATCTTTCTCTCTCTATATATATCTAGTTAGTTGACTGTATATAAACATTCGCCACGTGGCTAGGAAAACGTAATTAAATTTTGGGCTCCCTGCGAACAAAGGGTCAACAAAAGAGTTGGACTCCAGAACAAAAGCGTTCTGCCAGACTCGGTGACTCTTGACTTTGGGGTAAAAAGTTTAATTTAGCTGGAAGTTAAATTAGGTCTTGGCGCTTATATAGGATGTAAGTATAATTAGAAGTTTATATGAGAAATTGTTAGCTCTAACAGAGGGAAATTCAGTATTAACTGATATACTTTGTATGACAATAAAATAATTGTATCCATTTTTTTAATTGATTGGAAAATATATTATTCCAATGACTTAAAATACCTAATTAAAATAATTACATTTTAAAAGCAAAATTTTAATCTTAATGTATGAAATAAGACTAACTTTTTGTATACATTTATTGAAAAATTATATAATTTTATATTTTTTAATTAAAATATATAAATATATATTTGTTTTATTTAAAGTTTAAGTGTATTATTTTTTTATACATTTATTTATGTATACAATTTTATATATTTATTTGTATTAATTATTGTATTCTTGGTTAAAATATATATTTAAATATTTTTATTTTTAGATCATTATTATATTATTATTTTTTTAAATCAGTTTTTGTTTTTAATACCTATTTATTTTTATTATTTTTTAATTATTTCTAAAATATAAACGATATATTTCCTGTAGTTAAGCTATTTAAGCTTTAATCAAAATTCACTACAGAATACTTTACTGAAGCTATTAAAAAATAATTAATTAAACATTTTGCAACTATTAGCTAAACAATTAAATATGACCTTTAAGCGAATTGTATTTTTATATCTGACATTCAATAAGTTAACTCGCTTCAAGACTAGAGACAAAGTTCAGTTTCGATTAACAAAAGTTAATATAATTATATAAGTAATATAAGCAACAAAAAAAAAAGAAAATAAAGATTATGTCTCATATTTCTTTCAATATATAAATGATGTTATGTATAGAAATATGACTAATAGAAATTAAACCAATTAATGAAATTAATTGGTCTTAGAGCCTTAGCTTCGTTAAAATGCAAATTTACACGGAGGCTGCAATGGCGAGGAATGCTTGAACTATTGGGCTGAGTGAAAATCAAGGACAAAAATAAGTTACATATCATAGAAAAAGATATGCAAAATAGAATTCCTTTAACCAGAGAAGTAGAGAAGATTGTTAAGATCAGTTTATATTTATAAAAAATTTAATCAAATGCATCGAAACTTCAGACTCAACTATGCGAAACTGCCAGTAAAACCTTAATGAATGAAGAACACGAGAATATAAATATATTATATTATTCATATTATATTAATAATATAATAATAATATATGTTCAGTATACAGAAATCGTTATTTAAAAAGATTTACTTTCCGCGATATATTTTACAGTATATCAAAGTTATCCACAACTTTTCTAGCCACACTCGCAGTTGAATGCATTGTCGTTGCTCTACTGCTAAATAATGGAATTGCAATGCAATAATGATAATAAAATTGCTTTGCACCCGCACTGCTCTCGAAGCTGAAGCCGCACGTGTCGCTAGTTAGTGAAAACTCAGATGATGGAAATCGCCCTACGGGCTCTGCACTATATTCACTAAGTGGGCATCTAGTTGGGCGGGGGCAGGGTTTGCTGCATTTATTGGCAATTTAACTGGCAGCCATTTAAATGCAATTTACAACGCCAGCCAAGAGTTGTAAGTTGTATCTGTAGCTACAGCTGTGTATCTGTATCTGTAAGCGTGTATCTGTTCGCGCTGTGGAAATTAACAATCCCCTCTCTTTTTGCTGTCTTTCTGTCCTTTTTGTAAACAACGATTCGTGCCAGACAATGTGGCGTCGTAGTTGACTTTTATTTATTTTTTCTCTCGCTATATTATCGTCATTGTTGTACCCTGTAACTATTGAACATCGATCGAACATTAAGAGTATGTACTTGCTGTAGCATGTGGAAAACGTTCGCATTATTTGAAATATGTTTAAGACAGAATAGTTATAGGAATTTTTTAGAATAATCGATAATTATCGATATAATATATCTTTTTCTTAATGCCTTTGTATATATTGAAAATAATCTTCATTAATTCCTATTCCTTCTATTCCCTCTACTAATGCTAAATTTTTGGCGACAATCGATAAATATCGTTTTCATTTTTTTTTAATTAAATTATTTTATTTAATTTATTTTTTGCAAATTTTCATGACAGATTTTTCTTTGTAAATTTTGGTCGTTTATCAACTATTTGAGTTGAGTTTGATAGTTTTTATATTTATTCAAGATTGATATATATCGGTTAATATATTTTCGATCGTTTGTCGTACATTATGTTTATTGTTTTTCCTCTCTCATCTATTAATTCAGCCTGTCTCATTTTTAATATTCATTTTTTTTCTTTTATTTATCACATTGAATTGTATATTTACGTCTTGTCATTTCCTGATAGTACAGGATATCTATCAGTTACATTTATAGTCTTCAGCTTTCATCTCTCTCTCTCTTCCCCTCTTTCTGTTTGTCTTAATACCTAATGTAATCACATCGATTTGCTAGCTTCACATCTTGTTCTTTTGTCTTGGCTTCACCCATTTCCTGGTCGTGGTTCCTTGTTTATGCTATATTATAGTTCA
Organism: Drosophila stalkeri; assembly: GCA_035047405.1. NCBI lineage: Eukaryota > Metazoa > Arthropoda > Insecta > Diptera > Drosophilidae > Drosophila > Drosophila stalkeri. The sequence continues at coordinate 4,342,333 of JAWNPR010000039.1, read as the reverse complement.
TTAACTGTCTGACTATATGACAATTGCAAAAAAAAAAAAAGCATAAAATGTGGGTGTGTATTTAATGCTATGCAATGCAAGCGCAGAGGCTAGTCATCTAACACAGTCAACTCCTAATTATACAAATTACAGCGATTCGACATGTTTCACTTTGTTTATAAAAACTTGTTTTACAAGTTTCGTCATACGTTTGAGAAATTTGAGCTTTGTTGACTTTGATTGATACTCAAACGATTATAATTTTGATATATACTTTGATTACAATTATTATAGAGTTTGTGGAATTATGCTAAATCGGATTGCAAAAGTCGAATTTACAAATGATTTATGTCAAAAAAAAAAAAAAAAAAAATAAATAAATAAATAAATACAAAAAAATAAGTAAATAAATTTAAAATATTAAAAAAAAAATTCCAGTTTAGTAAGTTTTTGATCAAAAAATTCTAGAAAAAGCTGATTTATTTTTTGTGTATTTTTAATTGACAAAATTTACAAATATTTTTGGAAAAATTCATATTGGATCCTTTCAAATGCACAAATATTTTATATACATATTTATAAAAATTTCTTTTTGTAAAAAATTTTAAATAATGCCAAGAAACTTTCAAAAACGTTTAGAACGCAAAAGGCGTCAATTATTGGCATACAAATCAACTTTCTAGCAACTCAAATAGTTCCATTTATATAGTTAAACTTCACTTACCCACGACCAAGGCTTATCATAAATCAAATAAATTTAAAAACGTTCACATACCTGTAATGAAAGAAAATATTTATAAAAAAAATTACTAAAATATTTTTCAAGTGTGTCAGAAAGCTTTCAAAAATAGTGCAAAACCAATTCAAATAGCTCAATAGATAGTCGAGTATTATATATATGTATATGTATATGTATATATTTGTATGTATGTATTAATGTCTATTGCATGCAAAGTGCCTAAAGGTAAATGTTAGAACAATGACGAATATCGATAGGCAATAATTTGTCACGAATTCATGACAGCAGACGCCAACAAAATAAAAGCTGATGACTCGACTCCAAGCGAACTGGATAAAAGTGGTTCGCGGCGAGTGGGCGACAAATACAAAGAGATAGAGAGAGACAGAGAGAGAGAGAGACGTGGAGAACGACAGAGCAAAGGCACAAATGAAATAATAATAAAAAAAAAAAAAAACTTTAGCAAATTCTTCAAGCTGTTTTGGCGGCCTACAAGAGTCTCAGCCTCTTAGCCACTCAGCCTCTCAGCTGGCAAACAATGGGAAAGCGAGTCAAAAATAACCTCAAGATATGAAACGAGTGCAGAGCTCAGACCCCGATCACCGGTCTCAGGTCTCAGGTCTCCGGTCTCCGGTCTCCGGTCTCCGGTCGCTAGCTTGCTGAGACCGCAGACTCAGCCGCAGATAAATCGCTTGGCCAAGGTAAACAAATTCTTATGGTTTTTGTTGTTGTTGTTGTCTTCTGTTATTTTGTTTAATGTTTCAGGTATTTACCCTTGCAGTGGGCTTAAATGATTTGTTACAGCGTTTGCCAGTTGATTGCCAAATGACAAGTGGAGAGAGATTGATTCGCTTCGCAATTTAGTGGAATTCCAAAGAGAGGGTTAGATAGAGGGCGAGAGAGAGATAAAAGAAGAGAAACCCAAGCAGGAAAAAACATATAAAGAGCAGCAGAGACAGCTGAGGAAAGTAAGGGACAGATTATAAGTGAGTGAGAGAGAGACAGAGAGAGAGAGAGAGCGAGAAAGGGAGAGAGAGAGAGTGAGAGAGAGAGAGATAGAGAGAAAGAGATAGAGAGAGAGAGAGAGAGAGAGAGAGAGAGAGAGAGATCGAAAAAGGGAGAGAGAGAGAGATAGAGAGAAAGAGATAGAGAGAGAGAGAGAGAGAGAGAGAGAGAGAGATCGAGAAAGGGAGAGAGAGAGGTAGAGAGAGAGAGATAGAGAGAGAGAGAGACAGAGAGAGAGAGAGAGAGCGACAGAGAGACATAGAGAGCGAGCGCGCGATAGGAGAGACAGAACGATAGGAGAGGGAGCACGATAGGAGAGAGAGAACGATAGGAGAGACAGAGCGATATGATAGGAGAGAGAGAGCGCGATAGGAGACAGAGAGTGATGAGAAAAAAAGGAATAGAGTAGTAAAACGATTGTATGGGGGAGAGAAAGAGAGTAAAGAAAGTTGGAGTGGTATCCCACAATCGTTAGGGAGAGAGAGGATGGCTAGAGAGTCAAAGAGAGAGAGAGAGAGAGAGAGAGAGAGGAAGAGTGAAGAGCTGTTGAAAAAAGGGATCACAATATCACTATTTCTATTTCTCGGTGGCAAGAGAAAATGAAAAAGAGAGACATGAATTAATAAAGGCAAAGAAACAGAGCCAGATATTGAAAATGAGAACATACGACCGATAAACAAGGAAAGAGAGACGGACCTAAACAAATTGGGTTAGGGAACCGTCAGTATTACATTCATTCTGTTCTGTTCACAATATTGAAAATTATGAATTAATGTAAAAGTAAGAATTTTAAATGATTGAAAAAAATTATCTAAATTTTATCAATATTTTTATAAATCACATTGATGCCCTTTAAAGGTATATACTCTCAACGCAAAGATCAAGGATAGAGTAGAGCACATGCATATATATTGTTGTATATATGAATCAGATATCATAAGCTGAATATGTATAAAGCAGCAAATACTTGCGAGAAAAGTCAAGTTAAATATTTACATACGAATGTTAAGCAGAATTTTGATTGTAAATAAGTTTTCTTTTTATCATTTTCAAGTGAAGTTTTCACTTAGAGTATTGCTCACTTCGCCATATTAACAACTTTTATGCTTTGCTCTTGTTTTTGCTTGTCTTTCTTTTTTTTTTTTTTTAACCTTTTTTTTTTTTGGTAATCTTTGTCAGTGAAGAAGTTTACGATGTTTTGTTCGACAGTCAAACAAGTTCAAGAATTGTGGAGAGAGAGTAAGATGCAGAAAGAAAGAGCGAGGAAGCGGGAGAGTGAAGGTAGTGAGAGAGAGAGAGAGAGAGCGGGAGAGTATAGGTATTGAGAGAGGGAGCGCGAGAGGCGTCGCCCCTTACATTACGAGTAAACCAAGATGCTCGTAATTGTTATTTGTTATACTTGAGTCTGGATTTTTTTTTTTTTGTATTTTTTGTTTCGTGGTTTTCTTTTTTTTTGTTGCGTCGCTCTCATTGAATATTATTTTTGGCATGTTTTTAAGGCTTGTGGCTCTTATTTTTTTGTGCTGTGCTTTGGTGGGCTCCAAAAATAAACGCTGACATCATCGAAGCAGCCAAAACGTCGACAATGAAACGCAGCTCACTTATGGGCAGCCACTCGACTACCCCCCCGACCCGAGTCGAGCGGGCTGAGGCAGGGTAAGGCAGTGTGGCCAATAATGGAAAGGGGAGGGTGCCAGAGCCAGGCAGGCTACATGAAACAAACAAACATGTTTCGCCATTGTGTTTGCCCACACATTTACCTCGGCCCGCATGGCGCAACCTTTTCTCGCCCAAAGTTTCCCCCCATCAAAATTCCAGAATTCTCTCGGTTTTTTTTCATTTACCTCTTTTTTTTCCCCCAAAATGCAGTCGAAAATTTTGTTGCTGCTTTTTAACCTTGAACTTGGCCAGCGACTCGCAACTGCATTTGGCTGCTTGTTGCTGCTGCTGCAGCAGAGAGAATTTCCAGAAAAAAAAAACGCAACAAATTATATGCAGATACATTTTTTTGGGGGAACTTTAAAGTTACTTTATTTTTTATTTTTTTTTTTTTTTTGCATCATTCGCTGGCTGCATTTGCCTGAGCAGCAACAGAATTTATGTTTTGATGTTGTATAGGCAGACTGTACCTTGAATAAGGAATTTGCTTTCTGTTTTGAAAGAAGGGTAAAATTGCTGCAAAAATTAATTAATTAATAAAGAGCTTTTACAAGCGCTTCATTATAGAAAGGATTAAAGTTAAGTGTACTTTAGTCGAGCCATTGTGGGATTTAGGTACAAAGCTATGCTTCATTAATTATTTGTTTTACAACTAAAAGTGGATGTTAAGTGACTTTTATATAGAAGTGACTTTGTATATATATACTCTTCTATATTAGAATTTAAGAAGTTGACTTATTCACATTTCATTATCATTGTCTCATCATCTATTTTTTTTTAAATACATTTGTTTTTTTATATTCCTTTAACATCATATTCTATCAATTAATGAAGCGCTTTACCCATATATAGAGTTATATCTATATGAGACATGAATGATTTTTAAGAATTTATCCTAACTACGAAATTCCTTTTCTACACCTCTCTATTAAAGTATGTTACATATAATATCATATATCAATATCATATATCAATATCATATATCAAACATCTTATTAAGCTTGATTTACGGTGTTTACAATCAAATTAGAATCAAATTTCTATATATTCTTATTTGCCTTTCATTTTAGTTATATTCCATATATTCTTTTAGTCTCCATAAAACTTTGAAAATTTTCACTTGAATCATTTTTCAAGTTTTGCCAAATATTTTACCTTTACTCTACGTATACTCTATATTAAATCTCCTCCATTTCCAAATCTCTTTTAACCATTAAACACTGTATAAATCATTTACACCATTTGCACCGTTTCCAGCCACACAAATTTACTCACTTTTCCACAAGATAAAATTCGAATAGCATTTGCCAATTGCGACATATTTTTGTTTAATTTGTTGCGCATTCCAGAGCCGTAAAGAAATGCCTTCTCCGCCTACTCCTCCTCCTCCTGCAGCTAAACGAACCGAAACCAAATAGCTAATAAAAATTAGCACAAGACCGTGGAGCACTGTGAAGTGGGGGAAAGCTTTTGGAGGTCTCCCCATTCAGCTTATCAAGGGAAAACTGTTGTTCCTTCATTCAGATTGGGAATGTTGTCTTTAGGGAGGGGAAACATCGAGAGCCCTTGAATAGCGCCTGGGGGACTCATTTGCCCAACTAATGCGCAGTTCCATGGTCAAAAATGAAGGCAAGATAAAGAAAGAAAAAAAAAAAAAACTGCGTAATATTTATTATACCTACATGCAAGAGAGCATATACGTATATAAAAATTGCTTTTTTATTACGAATCATCATCAAATGCCATCATCAGCACCAAGGCGTTATACAATCCCACAGCTGAGCTTTTAGCTAACAGTGAACGACTAAGAGATACCCTATAGCATATTATAGTGCATGAAGGCAGTTAAAATCTCTAAATTCTCATTTAAGTTGCATTTAGTTAGAACTTACAAAATCGATAATTATCGACAATTGCGTTTATTGAAAGAAATTTCAAAAATTTCATTTTTTTTTGCATAGTTTTCTTATTGCAATTATATTTTTAAAGTACTTTAATTTTTAAGCTTCTGATAAAAATGGAGTACCCAGACTAAAGATCGATAATTATCGAAATTGAATGGAATTGGAAATTATAAAATTTTTATATACCTTAAGATACCTTAGTTAAATAATCTACATTTTACGTCTGTAGTTTACATCAGTCACATTAATTCAAAAGTAGAATATATCGATAAATTATCGATTAAGTTTTTCATGCTAATCAGTTTTGATATTTCTTTTGAATGTCACAAACCTTTGCATAATTGCAGCATTGCCATTATTGTATGTTAACCTTTGCAATGGGTATTAAGAGCAACCAAAAAGAAATGAGAAACGCAAAAATAAAACCCAGAGAAAAGTCCAAGTTTAGAAATGACATCATTCCTTGGCCAGCAGCAGCAGCAGGTCGTGGTGTTTAAACGCACCACACACACACACACACAAATACGCACTCGTAACTCTTTTAGCTGTTGCAAGACATTGAAAAGGCAGAACCCAAAAAGAACTCGCAGCTGAGGGCTCCACGTAGGTCCTAAGTTAAAATTTATAATGGACATGACATGAGTTTTAAATGCGCAAAGGTTGATTGAATAGAGTTTCGGGGCAAATATTGTTGAAAGCCAGTCAGTTTTGTAATTATAAAAAAAAAAAAGGAAAACGAAAATATAAAAGGGCTTCGTTTCGTGCAAATAAATTGCGTCTTGTGCCTGGACAAGAATTGCGAACTTGAATCATGACAAATGACGCATCATCTGTATATCATTTTTTTTCCGCTTAAGACCGGAAATGTGCAGCTAAGACAGAAGATAGCAAAAAAAAAGATGTAAGATAAATATAGTAAAATCCATTTCCTAAGGCCACAGATGAAAAAATGCAGTTGAAGCTGCGGAAGGAAACTGCAACTTTATTTGTAATGCTTGCAAGTGGACAAAATTATTGCAAGATATGACAAAGCATTTTAAATGCTTTAACAAAAATGGAATAATGATAAGTTATTAAATGCATTATATATATAGGAAATACATAAATTTAATGAAAAGTAAGTCTCTTTTTAATAAAAATTGGTTTTGTTATATCTGATATCGTATTTATCTCAAGAATCACATTTTTGTTAATATGAAACAATCTGAATAATTTTTTATTAAAATATTTTATATATGCTATATACAATTTATATTTGTTAATATAGAAGTAAAATCAAATATATATTTATATATAATTATAATAATTTATATATATATACATATATTAGGATTATAATGATTATGCATAAATTCTCAATAAGACTTACTCACTTCACTTTAAAGAGTATTTAATTGTGCAACTATTTGGTCTTAGTCAGTTCAGCTTTATTATAATCCCTAAACTCAAGCACTTTTCTGATCTTTCAATATTAATGATTGACTGAATCACACTCTTTAAATTATTCTGGAATTTTTTAAGATTCACTCTCATTACACTAACTCATGCTATTATCTAATTATAGATAGAATCAGATATTCTACATAAGCTGAAATTTTATACATTAACTCAGTTGTCCAAGACTATTATCTGTGTTCTAAACATTATAATTTATGATTTATAATGAAAATGAGTGTAGGAAAACGTATCGTATATCATGCCATATATCAAAGACAAACATATTTCAATTTATTACCATAATTTAAGCCAAAAAGATGAATATTTTATGAGATGTATATGAGATGTACATTTCTATAGATCATATATAAATGAATTCCAAGATATATATGAGAAAATATTTAGATAAGCTTTCAAGAAAATTGTAATTCAATATTTGTTGTCAAAAATTGATAGATAAATAATAAATTTAGTAGACAATTACAGAAGATATCAACAAACAGTTTCAAACCAGATGAGCTGAGTTGATGAGTTTCTTTTTGAGAATGCAACATGCAAGAGTCTATCGATATTCGATAACCATATACCTCTATGTAGATGAACAATATATTTACATGATATATATATATAAATATATTATATATATTTATATGTTGAATGCAATATTCTACACCTCATTAACAGATGACAATCGTGATGCTCATTTCAAATGCAGCGTGCAACACTTAAAGAACAATCGATAAACATTTAAAAAACAATTTGCAATGAAAATCAAATGTTGATAGCCATAATAAGACATTTTAACATTACATATAGCATCCACAACCCAAAATGAGATAAAGTTGGATCGATTAAAATGTACAAAATTCGTGAAATACGTTTCGTGCAACATCCAATCGATAATCGATAAATAGTTTAAATAGAACAAGATCCAGTAAATCACAAACATCGTGTGTTAGACTTTTTTTGTTTGTTTGTTTGTTAACCAACACCGACCTGTTGACAGCCATCACAGTGGCGCCATCCAGCGGCGAGCGGGGATGTCGCTGAGCCGAGTCTCTCGGCACCTGCAACCGATGAATGCCGGGCCCATAGGCTGGATCGTAGCCACCTAGTGTATCCGGCGAACTGCTATAGAGTGGCGAGTAGGCGTGGCCCGCACTAAAAGCCATATAGCCAACGGCAGCCGCAGCAGCAGCAGCAGCGGCCGCAGCAGCAACGGCTGGCGGAGCTGAACCGCTGCTGAGCGAACGCTGCGGCTGTGCTGCGGCATGTTGCAGCGTCTGGTGCAGCTGATGCGGATGCGAATGATGCAACGGATAATGTTGCAGCGGATAATGATGCTGTGGACTGTTGCCGGCGCTGCTGCTGGTGCTGGGTATGGGAATGGCTCGACTAATTGGCTGCGTAGCGGCTAGACGGCCGTAGAGCGTCGGAGAGAACTGATCGCTGGCCTCCTCGGGATCCTCGTCGGCGGCCGTCGTGTATAGATCGCTGTCGCTAGCAGCGCCCGCACTGCTGGGCCACAGGGATTCGTCCACGCAGAACGAACTGCGACCCGAATGCGATTGATTGTAGTAATAGAGATGCGGCTGCAGGCGACGGCCATCGGGGCCATTGAGCGGAACGAAGGGTATGTGCGGATTGCTAAAGGCCCGTTGCCGACTACCTGTTGTTGTGGGCGTGACAGCGGGTTGGTGGGCGTGGGCGTGCACAAAGCTGTATAAGCACACGCACATTCGCACAGTGTGTGACAGTTGCAGAAAACAGTGTTGGAAAGCGAGCACGCACGCACGCACGCACATACGATTTATGTTTGGAAATAAAATAAAAAAGAGAGAAAAAATAAAAAAGAAAAAAAGAGAAAGAGAGAGAGAGAGGGAGAGAGAGCAGTAGATACATGTAGAGATATTTCCATATCACGAATATCAAATTTGGAATTGGCCAATTCTAGGGAGCACGTGGAGTAGGGAAGAGCGGGATATACTATGATTGGTGGGCGTGGCGATTGATGAACTGAATAGTGTCAAGGCAGGCAAATGGAAAGTGTGTGTTTACGAGACGAATCTGAAAAATATCGTATCATCGATCTACAAATATCGATAAGGTATTGAACGATCGATCTGTCAAATACGTTAAAATCCATCAATTGATACATTGAATTATCGATACGCTACTGCATTCATAATATATTATTTTGTTAAGGTATCGATTGATATAATAATCGACTCGTCAGTATATCGATATACCAAACAAGATATGGTACATATCGAAGAATCGATCTTCAACTATCGACGAATCGATATCCAAATATCAATAAAATCGTTCTCCAAATAACGATTAACAACGATTAATCGATATATCAAATATTGATTTATTGCTAAATTCAACATTTAACATTTTATTAAATTATAGATTAATCAAGATCTTTAATTACAAATATAAAAATCGATCAATCAATATATCGATATATCTCGTAATCAACATATTGATCAAGACCTAGAGGTAAACAACGATAACAAATGGTATTTAAGTATATATGCCAATTTCTCAATTTGATAAAATATCGATTTATTGATTTATATTTCGATTTTTCATAATTTATCGATTTCTTTATATAGACATCGATTTTTATAATTTGAAATACAACTTGCAATTAAAATTTATATGACACCAACCATGCAAAGCAAATATAGTTAACAAATTGAACATACTATCGATCAGTCTAAAATCGATTTATCGATATTCTACTAGCAGGCTTAAGTTGTATATATATTTAAAGCAGAATATATAAAAAAGAGCAGATGAAAAAGAAAATTTAACTATTTTTTAACAAGGATCTATAAATCTATAAATGATTGATTTGCAATCGATGATATCGATGAGTCATAATTGATTTTTCTCTTTTCAGAAAGATCTATTAATAGTAAGAAGGAAGAAGTAGGAAATTTCGCTAGTGCGATTAATTTATCGATGGTTTCAATTAAATTTATCAGTGAGATATAGTATAACTTTGTCATATTAAAATTGATAGATATACATATATAAAATATATTATAACCATCGATTATTCTTTATAAATGGAATCATAATTTATATGAAGTTTATCCATATTGAATTTAAAATATAAGTTTTGATTGTTAATATCAAAAATATATTGAGTATCTGAAATTTATCTTTATCGATAGTTATTCACTGCTAGAACTATCGCTTGCTTTAATTTCTATTTATCATATTACTCATACGCCCCATAGTTAAATGAATCGCAAAAGCGGAAGCCGCAACGCGACATCTCAAAACTTATGCAACATTTGTGGCAACGTGTCGATGCGCTCCAATTCTCAAAACAAATGAGACAGAGAAAATGAGATGGCATAGAAAAAAAGAGAGAGAGAGAGAGTGTGTGAGTGAGAGAGTGGCAGATGAAGCTGATGATAGTTTGTGGCAAATGGGCAAACGTCAGCATGAAAATCCAATTTATGCGCAAATGAAACGAATTGAAAATATTGTCAAATTGCTTTGTTGCATGCAACACAAAGTGAAAGACGAACGAAATAAAAGAAAACAAAAAGTGCTGCCAATTAATTCTTTGCAACATTTCGCTTCCGCCACGCGCCTTTTGAAGTTGGCAAAAAGTGAAGACAAATTTCGAAAATACATATAGAAGAAAAGAGAAACATCTTCATTCACTCTCGTCCCCTCTCTCTCTCTCTCTCTCTCTGTTTCTCTCTAGTCTCCAGCAATAAATTAAATGGCTAAGCAGCCTCCATAGATTTTGTGACAGCAATAGCAACAACAACAACAACGACTTCAACTGCAACAAAGTCTCTGCCACAGCAACAACAAGCAACAAATTACGTTTTCCCCCATTTGCAGCTGGCTACAAAATGAACAGCAACAATAAATGTTGCATGTAGCATCCGGGATAAACATAGATAAATATATGTATATATATATATTTATATAGAGATATATTTTCTATATATTTATATAGAGATATATTCCAACAGCTTTTGCGTATTTAACTAAGCAATTCAAGTCCTCTGCAGAATTTAGCCAGGCTCTATGATATTTTAATATTTATAAATAAATACTAATAATATATTAATATCGATAAATATTTATATTATATTATATAAACATATTTATATCAAAAAATATTAATGCAATTTAATATTAAAAATTATTTGTGGTTTAATTTTAAACTAAATTTAATTTTTGTAAATTTTTTTTTTTAACAGATTTTTTTACGAACTTGACATTAATACTAATAATTTACAGTTCAGCCTATATTGAAAATATAAGTCTAGCGCAAAAAATTTACGCTCTATATATATTTCTTTTATTATTTTTATTTTAATTTTTATTATTATTTTTTTTTTAATTTTTATTGTATTTGTATTTATTTTTTATTTAATAGAAAGTAATTCAAAGTATTTTGTATCTTCTAGTTTTTTCTATTTATTCCATGTATTTACAAAGATTTTTTTTTTTTTTTTTTTTTTTTTTGTTACATAATCAGTAGCAAGAAAACAAAAATTTGTTTTAACAAGCACAACAACAATACAAATTTCCATTCAAATTATTGTTGTTGCATTGTTTGTGCAATTTGTTATTGTTGTTGTTGTTGCTGTTGTAAAATGCACGAATTACAATGCGAATTTAACATATTCATGCCCCTTGCAGCTGAATTATATGCGACGCTCTCTCCCTCTGTCACAGTACCTAGCCTATTGCCCTCTCTTTCTCTAACTATTTGGCCAAAACAATGCAAAAATTATGCAGCGCATTTTTGTTGTTGTTGTTGTTGTTTTTGTTGCTGCTGCTGCTGTTCAGTGTGTCGCAGAAAAACAAAAGAGAGAAAAAAGAAAATAAAACAAAACAAGGAAATAAAAGTTTTTCCCAAAACAAGAAAAAATAAAGAAAATTAGGTGAATGGAGCTGCTACTGCTACTGCTGCTATTGCTTTCCACATTTGTTGTTGTTCGAGGAAAAACGAGAAAAACGCTTTTGTGAAAAGTGAAAAAGAAAAAGAAGTGCACATGAAGCAGTCGCCTCTTAACTACAAATCAGAGATTAGCCAATGAAAATAAAAAAAAAAAAAAAAAAAAAATGGCAAATAGAAAAAAAAAAAAACTTTATAGCTCAAACAGAAACGAATAATAAATACACTAACCGAAACAGTGTGGAGTAAAGAGCAAATATACAAAATAAATTATGAAAATCTATTTTACTTGTGTTTTATAGACAATTAAGTAAGAATTAGTAAAAAATATTATTTTATGCTGTCAAAATATTTTCTATGAATTATTCTTCAATTTCAAAAATAGAAAATAGTTTCGTAAAATGTGAAAAAATTTGATAAATATTAATATTTTTAATTTCAAATTTTTGTTAAGAATTAATTTTTATAAATATTGTTTTTTATATATCAAATAAAATATATTTTATACATTTTATTTAGTATATAGTAAATAAAATCGATTCTATACATTTGAGTTAGTATATATTAAATAAAATATATTTTATAATTTTTTTTAACATATGTTGAATAAAATATATTTTATATATTTATTTGGTATATTTTATTGGTAAATTTATTTTCTTTTAAACTTGTTTATATGTAAATACAAATTTCAATATTATATAGTTATTTTTATTTTTATTTGGTATTTTTAACATTTCATTATTATTTACTTATTTTTTTTTTTTATTAATTTAATATTTTTTATATTAATATTTATACATATTTATATTTAATTGAATATATGCATTGTTTCTCATTTCATTTGCATTTTATTTATTATTATTATTATTTTTTTTAATATCTAATTATTTTTATTTTAATTTAATTTTTATATATATATTTTTTTTATTACATATTCACAATATTTGCAAATCTTTCTCAAATTTTTAATTCAACCTGAAATTGTCACATGATCAATGTAAGATTTGTTAGGGTATTAACAAAATACAAAATACTATTCGTTTTGTTATTGCATTTTATCTATTGAATTTCATCGCTGGCAAACTGCTTTTACCCAAAAACTTTTCCAATGTGAATTTTCATTCAATTTCATTCGACGAAGAATTTATATAAGATTTTCTTTTTTATTTTTTTCTTGATTTTTTTTTTATTGTCTGGTAGCCTTTTGTGTGTCATTTGTTTAAATTGACAGCACAATTAGCGAACCAGGACGCAGCTTAACAAGATACAGTAAAATAGAAAGAAACAGAGAGAGAGAGAGAGAGAGAGAGAGAGAGAGAGTGTGGTTGAGAGGGAGCGAACAAGTAATTACATAACAGAGATAGAAAGAAAAAAAACAACAACTAGACAAAAATTTAAACAAAATATGTCAACAAGTGTTAAATACCAATCAGATAAGTAGAATTTTTAATTTACAAAAAAGTTTTTTTTTGTGCGTGATTTTTTATTTTTGTTTGTCGAAATTGTGAAAATGTGAAAAAATGAAAATTTTGTTTTTGCATTTTTGTTGCAGGTGGGAAAAGAATTTTTATTGGGTGCTTTGCATACTTACGCAGAGAGTAAAATGGAATATAAAATGCGCTTACCTGCAATGAAAAGAGAATAAAAATTTTTATTAAATTGAAATTTATTAAAGTAAATTAATTTAAATGATAGAAATTTAAAAAATAAGGCGCGTAAACTGCTTGCGTGCTGGTTCTATATAATGTGTATTGTACTGCTTGCTACGGGGTGCATGTCCACGCTAAAAGACCCAAAGAATGCCAAGCAGTTCAGGGTAATTTAGCAAAGACGCGCGTCACATTGTAGCACTCACTATATGGGAAATTTAAGGTCAATGCTGACTTAGCATTTAGCTGTGGCCACACAACTGTAGATAGTTGAATGAGAAGAAACTGAACGAATTATGGCTGTCAAACTGTAGGCCTAATTTAGCCATGACATGAACCTGAATTGCAGTGTGGGAAATTTTGTGGACAAGAATATTTAAAAGTGAAATTAAATTGAAATATATAGAAATATTTAGAAATCAATTATTAAAAATTAAAAAAAAACAAGCAAAATTTAGAAAAAAAAAAACAAGTTTGCATATTAAAACTGAAATTTGGTTTGCTTATGAAATACACATTTAGAAATAATTAAACAATAATAAAAAACTAAATAAAACTATTAGAGATTCAAAGTATGTTATACCAAATACGAATTAATTATTTGTGCAGTTTGCTCAATTGAATTCGCTTTTTAAAAAATGATAAAAAAAAATTGTATTTAAATAATAAATCATATTAAAATTGAATAACATATTTCTACACTTGGCTCAACTGAATTCCCAATTCCCATTTGATTTAAGTTTTAAGCAAATATTTTCAATTTCATAAAAATTTTGTCATATACTAAAAATTTTTAGTAGAGCGACAAAAAAGTCCGCAACGCAATAAAAAATGTGTTTACAGATATTTTGTTGTCTCCCTCTCTCTCTCTCTCGCTCTCTCTTCTGTGTCTACTCTCAATATCGTTTTGCTGTTTGTTTTGTTTTCTTGATTTTTTTTCATTTTTCTTTTTAGCCTTTTAAGCGCAACGAAAAATGGCAACAAATACAAACATGGCGATAATGTGCAATGCGCGCAGTCGATCAATAAAAATAACAAAGCAGAGGGGGGAAGCTTGGCAGCGGCAGAGGCAGAGGCAGAACAAAAACAAAGCCAAATGCAATTAGCTTAAAGCGTGTGACAGAGAGAGGAAGAGGGAGAGTGAGAGGGAGAGCAAAAGTGAGAGCGAACGTACGATTCATTCACGTGTGTAAAAGCTTGTAAGCGCGCTGCTGATAACAAACAGAGCGGGAGAGCGAGAGAGAGAGAGAGCGATAATTCTAACTGTTGATCTGAGATACCAATGAGAGCGCACTCGCTTTGAGAGAGCCATCCGCGTCGAGAGAGTTATCAATATTGGCTTTTGTTATTGTTTTTTGTTGTTGTCTTCTATAACGTAAATATAGCAATTTGCGCACTATTTTTAAATGTTTTGAAAATTGTTTGATTTTTTTTGCTCTGTGTCGTCGTTCGCTTTGCTTTTCGTTTCATTTTTTTTTTTTGCAAATTTTTTGTCTCTGTTTTTACGTTTCGGGTTTTTTTTTTTGTTTTTGCTTCCTCTTGACCGTCGCCTTGTCTCAATTTGTTGTTATTATAGTTGTTGCTGTCAATCAATGAAATAAATTAACAAAACAACAAAACAGAAATAAAAACAAAATGTAAAAATGCAAAACAAAATGTCGCTAAAGCCATTCAGCACACTCATACAAAAGGTGCGACAGAGATGGAATGCACAGACAGTTTTTATAACAGCTGAATGTCTGTCTGTGTGTGTGTGTCTGTGTGTGTGTGGAATGTACCTAGGCATAGTAAGAGAATATTTCTGAGTGTGTGTGTGTGCACACCCACGCCCTGTGTTATCGTAACGGCAATTTAAGCGCCCTGGCGCCAACCGCTCAACTGACAACGACAAAGTTCTTCAATTTCTCAGTAAAAATATAAGGGAAATACCCTATTCAAAATGCTGAATGTCTTATGGGCTTAGGCTGCATATTGCAAGGAGCTGGAATAACAGTGAATCACTGTGAAATTATCATGTAGCAATGCATATCGATAAATCGATAAATAGCAGAATATTGATCTCGTGACAAATCTGAGTTATGCAGTATATGAATATATTTTATTGATATCTTGATTAATCTTAATATATGGGCATATAGACAGCTAATAATATATCCTTATACATATATATGTACAATATATATTAATCTCTTGATAAATCCTAATCTATGTATATAGCTAGCTATATAGCTTATATCGATTAAAGAACTTCTTAACTAAAGCTGAAACAACCAATATTGAAATGTTCAATATATTTTTACTATTCAATATACACATACATATTTGTACATATGTAAATTGAGGCAAAATTAGTAACGAAATTAACAAGATCAATGAAAATTTGAATGAATTTTCATATGTATATAGGTACTCCATATAAAGCTGAAGGACCTACCATAAATAAATAAATATTTATATTTAATAAATATTCTAAAAAAAAACTATATATTAAAAAAAAAATATGCTAAAAATAATTATATATACAATTATATATACATCGAGAACTCTCAATAAACGCATTTTTTTAAAATAAAAATTAACACTTTTATACATAGGTTAAATTATATTACGAATAAATAGGTACAGAGAAAACTATTTATTATTTATTTATATTTTTTATTATACTTAATATTTGTCCATAGTTTCCATCAGTTTACTACCATATTATAGGGTATTTCGCAAGTCTATCACATTTACTTTAAAATGCAGTTGACTTAGTTGTCTTATGTTATCATCAAGCGTGCATTGCAAAGGCCTTCAAGATTCAAGTACACTTGACAAAAAGCAGCTAGACTACGAATACACACATACACATACCTATGTATGTAGGGTATAATAGTTGGCTCTTTGAGTATGAGTTATATGTATATAAATAATGTATATTATAAGTGCTGGCACTTTTACACTGAGCATTCGAGTTAAGACACGACATAATCGATGGGCTTTGATAAGAGTCCAAATAGCCTGAAAGTCCAACAGTAGTGAAAGGTGCATATCAACTTAACCACAAAAAAATAATAATAATAATACTCAAATCGAAATTCCAGTAAAATTTGATAAATGCAAAAAAAAACAAAAAAACATATGACAAACGATTTGTTAGTCGCAACTCTTAGTTAATCATCTAAATTGTTAGCGGAACTACAATTATGGAATATGTGAAATGTAAAATGTTGTTTTTATGATCGTTCCAATTGGGTATCAACTGGCTGCTCTACGAAAAATTTGTATGGCTATAAAAATAAATCATTTGCAATAATTTTTGCAAATTTCATGTTTTCCCATAATATAAATTCTACAAAATTGTTTTACGATCGCACAGCATGAGAATCTCAGAATTTATGTAGTTTCTCTCGACTGTGCGCCATTCGAGAAAATTGCATTCGACAATTTGTATTTTTTTTTCTATTCCTCTTTTATATATATATTTTTTTTTTTTGCATGTGGTTACGCTTTTGATTTATTATAGTTTGCATTAGTTTAGTTTTCATTGGCTCACCCTGTGCGGAAGCCGCTGCAGCGCCCCCTGGCGTCGGCCACGAGCGACCAACAGCATTCGCGTTTTTGGCAATGAAAAACTCAAACAAAAACGATCAAAACAAAAATATGTTGGGAAGGCTATGAATAGAGCATAGCAATTAGCTAAGCGAGACTGTGGAATGCCTGCTCAAAAGCTTACGGGCAATATCGATAAATATTGATAGTAATTCAAATACTATAAATACGTTACATAAAAAGAGATTTAATGCTTCTTAGAACTCTTGCCAATCCTATTGCTCTGTGCAATATCTATATATCGACAATACAATATATCGATATCAATAAATATCGATAAAGTAGAATGATTACCATTTTTGTGATTGAAGTTGAAGCTAAATTAGTGCACAAATATAGATAACATTTTAGCACATTTTAATGCATCGTTGTAGAGCCTATCGATAGGTCGTTTTTATGTTCTATCGATAACA
The DNA here is from genome assembly GCA_035047405.1 of Drosophila stalkeri. Lineage (NCBI taxonomy): Eukaryota > Metazoa > Arthropoda > Insecta > Diptera > Drosophilidae > Drosophila > Drosophila stalkeri. Next base: position 4,325,006 of record JAWNPR010000039.1, on the reverse strand, counting down.
ATCTCAAGCAAGCCTTTACCATTGTTATTTTTAGCATTCAAACAAGTATCACAAATCGATATCCGTGGAATAATCAAGTTATCGATACACTTCCCTTTCGCATCTAAAAGCCTCTTCATATTCAATATACCTCGTCCCAGCATTTTTTAGGGTATATGCAAAAACAAATAAACCGAAGATCAGTGCATATACAAATTTTTGCTTAATTTACATTTTTTTTTTTTTAATTTTTATTTCCTTTTTTTAATGCTATTTGTTCGTCTGTTGCTTGCGTCTTTTTAATTTTCCGCGGCGCTTGACGTGCAACAAAATTTGTTTTTATTTTAATTTTCATATTTTGCAATGGTGTTTTTTTTTTTTCATTTTTCTAGTCTTCTTCTTTATCGGGTGATTGTGTGTGTGGGCGTGACAACAGCAAACGGCCAAATCATTAGGCAAAGTAAATAAAATTAATTGCAGATTTTGGCGCGTGAAGAAAATTAATGCGAAATTAATGGAGCGGCAAGGCGCCGTCGCCGTAGCCGTCGCATTTCAATTAGCAATTAATTAATTAGCTGCACTGAGTTGAGCATTAAAAAATAAAAAGCTCGAAAAAAAAAACTAATTCAATTACAACTTGCAAACTCAAGCGTCATACCCAAAAGCTGACTGCTATGTAACGCAACTTCAAATACATTTGCTGCAGTCCGCCCACAAATGTACCATTGCTCAGTTGAATATGTGTGCGTGTGTATGTGTATGTGTATGTGTGTGGATGCCATGTGGGCGTTGTCAGCCAGCGCCGGCAACAGCCAAAAACCCAACGGCAACAACAACAACAACAACAGCAAACAGCTGTTTGGCGCTTAGCTCGCTCAGCTACGCTCCGCTGCTGGCGTCAGCGTCAGCTGAGTCGTCACAATCCACACACATGTACACACACGCACACATACGCCATACGCAACTGCCAAACAAAGGGGTTTGAGCGAGAGGCACGATTTTCAGTTGGAGTTTTTTCTTGATTTCTTCTTTTTTTTTCTTTGCTGTATATATGACGGGTTTTTCGGGGATGGGGAAGGTGTTGGGTGAGGTTAGGTTCGCGACTCATGTGGATGACTAATAAAACGGCAACAAATACAAAAAAAAAAAAAAAAACGAGCCGAAACAAACAGAAATAACAACAAACAGCGAACCATAATAAAAACCGGCAAAATAGCTTCAAATGGCAGACAAAGGAAAAAACCGGCTTCAACTATATTTGTATTAAATACGTGTACATATATGTGTATATAAATGCATACATATTTAAATGCATGTGTGTGTGTGTGTATGTGTAGACAAAGGCAAGCAGTATAAAAGTTTTGAGTTGCAGAAGAAAAGAGAAGGACTGAGCAGAGGAGCAGAGAAAATAATGACTTCAGTCATATAAAACTCATTTTCTTTGAATATATAAAAATAATTTAATATTATTATCACTTAAAAAAAAAATAAGAATATTCTTTTATGGATATAATATTTCCTTGCAAAATCTTAAAACTCTATAAGACAAAATTTAAAATTCAACTTCTTCATATTCTATAGAGATCCAGACAGCGGAATGAACAATAAAACAAATATTATCATAAATTTAATAGTTAAAAATTTTAAGCTTACATCGGTGTAGATTTCATAGAAGAAAATAATTGTAGTCAATATAAAACCATATCTGCCTTTAAGCAATGAGAAACTCATAGAAAGGATAATTATTCGAGCTTATTTAGAAATTAGTCTGATCAATTGAAATTCCTCAGAATTAAAGTTAGTTAACTATTAGTTATTTATAATCTATTATTATTTTTACATAGATTTTTCTTGGTCATATAATCTATATTATTTTACTGATATCTTATTATCCGATATCTAGATATATAGTAAAATAGCTGACACAACATATTGTTATCACATATGATTACTGTTGAAACTTTTAAATACTCGTTGGAGTATCATCTACAATTCAAAGTTCCCATTCTTATGAATCATTCAAATCCAGTCAAATATCTAAATGTTCGCCCAACTTTCATTTAAGGCTTTCCATACGAAAACGAAACTCAATTATCATGTAAACAAGTTATTTCCATTTAGTCACACAGACTTTGAAAAACATTTCCGACAACGTTTCCGGAAGTATACGAAAAAAAAAAAGATGCTAAATTTCGCGAATGCCAAGTTGCTCCCCTTTGCTTCTGCCATCTCCTAATTTTCCACTCTCACTCGCATTGTCTCTCTCTCTCTCTCACTCTCTCTCTTTCCCCCTGTAAGAAATTTATAGATATTTGTAGTGGGCTGCCTGAACAGCAGCCAATAAACGCCTCCATAACAAAATTCCTAAATTTTATTATTTTTATTTTTTTGGCAGGCGAAAAATTATCTATTAATTATTTATGTCGAAAATTTATGACGTTGACTATCAACTTCTTCTTCTTTCTCTGCTTGCTTCTTCATTTAATTAACTCATGTTCTAAGTCTCATTCAGATATTATAATCTTGTCGAACTATTTGTTAATTGGACTGGATGGGAAGCATGTTAAAAACAAGAACCAGATTAAAATGTAAATTTCTTGATCTAAAATTAAGATTGAAGTAGAAATACTTGATAAATGCCCATGGAGACCTGAAGTCTAACAAACCATTCTCTCTATATATATCAATATGCATCATTCAAAAATAAACAATTTGGGTTTTTAATACTCTCTCTGCACGATTTATTCAGTGTCATAATACGCCCCATTCTGCTTTGGAACACTTTTACGTCCTTAAGTTGAACAGGTGGTGGTTATCTTAGGGGGAGTACAGGTTGTTGTTGTGCACGTGGTTGGTTTAGGTGTAGTGCAAGTGGTTGTCTTTGGTGTGGTTGTTGTTGTTGGTTTAGGTGTGGTTGTTGTTTTTGTTGTGGTTGTCTTAGTCGTGGTTGTTGTTGTTGGTGTGGTACAGGTGGTGGTTGTTGTTGTTGTCGTCTTTGTTGTTGTTGTGGTTGTTTTTGTTGTCGTTGTGGTTGTGGTTGTCTTTGTCGTAGTTGTTGTTGTTGGTGTGGTGCAGGTGGTGGTTGTTGTTGTTGTCGTCTTTGTTGTTGTTGTGGTTGTTTTTGTTGTCGTTGTGGTTGTGGTTGTCTTTGTCGTAGTTGTTGTTGTTGTTGTTGTCGTGGTTGTTGTTGTTGGTGTGGTACAGGTGGTGGTGGTTGTTGTTGTCGTCTTTGTTGTTGTTGTGGTTGTTTTTGTTGTCGTTGTGGTTGTGGTTGTCTTTGTCGTAGTTGTTGTTGTTGTTGGTGTGGTGCACGTGGTTGTTGTTGTTGTGGTTGTCTTTGTCGTGGTTGTTGTTGTTGGTGTGGTACAGGTGGTGGTTGTTGTTGTTGTCGTCTTTGTTGTTGTTGTGGTTGTTTTTGTTGTCGTTGTGGTTGTGGTTGTCTTTGTCGTAGTTGTTTTTGTTGTTGGTGTGGTGCACGTGGTTGTTGTTGTTGTGGTTGTCTTTGTCGTGGTTGTTGTTGTTGGTGTGGTGCAGGTGGTGGTTGTTGTTGTTGTCGTCTTTGTTGTTGTTGTGGTTGTTTTTGTTGTCGTTGTGGTTGTGGTTGTCTTTGTCGTAGTTGTGGTTGTTGTTGGTGTGGTACACGTAGTTGTTGTTGTTGTGGTTGTCTTTGTTGTTGTTGTGGTTGTTCTTGTTGTGGTTGTGGTTGTCTTTGTCGTGGTTGTCTTTGTCGTGGTTGTTGTTGTTGGTGTGGTGCAGGTAGTTGTTGTTGTTGTGGTTGATTTAGGTGTAGTTGGTATAGTTTCTTCACAAGGAGGTGTTGTAGTTTCTGCACAAGGAGGTGTTGTTGTTTCACATGGTTCCTCTGCTACCACATTGCCAGCAAAAGGTTTCGTATCAGTCAGTTGCTTCACCTCGATGCAGCCGGTGTTGTAGTTGACACAGCGCTGAACATTGGGATCAAAGAAACGAGCACAAGTTTTCTGCACAGCAACACCAGCCAAACACTCGAAGTACTGAGAGCAACTATTAGGTTGAAGAGTGCGGAAGCCATTCGGTTTATTCACACAGACAACGCGACGATAAAGATCGTTGTTGGCCGATGATTTAATGGTGGCTGCATCGATGACGACAGCCAGGAGGGCCAGGCAAGCCAAAAGGACTGCAAGAGTTTTAGAGATAACAATGAAGGACCTTATCCAAAATGATATGTCTCACTATAACTACCGTATTGTGTTCTCATCTTGAATGGTGCACAGACTAATGATGCCCGGTAACAGTGGCAAACGCCCTTTTATATAGTCGACTCTCAATCCTGTTTGGCCCTTATCAAAACTTATATTGATCAGATAGTGATTTTTTCATTGTCACTAAGAGAGATGCTGAGCGGTATTTTGCTTTGATCCTTTTGATGTCTATCATATCTTATCAAGAGACATTTTAAGTTTCCTCTCTTTCAGTTTATAAATAATTCAAATTAGTATAATTGCTTCATTACTTTCCATTGTGAAAGAGAACAACTTCATTGTAAAATACGCTTATCGAACATTTTGAATTAACCTGATAACTTATCGTGAATGAAGAGAAATTTTATATTTCTATATATTTCTTCTCTTACATTTTTATTCGATTGTAGTATGCAAATTCTTCATTTTTTTTTTTCTTTATAGAGCGTACATTGACCTCCGGAAATGCTCGCAAATCCAATAAGGCACAACCGAAATGTGCGTCAGTAAAAATAAAAGGAAATGTTCGAATTGATAATGGGTTTGAGGCAATCAATAGCTTGTTTAACTGCAACTCACACGAATGCCCACTTAAGTTCGCATAAAAGTCAAACATTCTCCACTGTGGGGCAAAATGGAAGAGAAAGATTCCTTTGCTTTTTCCACCAGCTTGGCAAATAGGCTTAATGAATTAACAAACAGTGGACGACGTGAGGGCGTAATTAGGTGCGAAAATACAATGCATTATATGGAAACCCATTTCCATTCATTTGCTCGCCTCTCTCTCTTCACAACATCGTCATCACCTCATCCACCAGCTCCAATTTAGGCTATGCAAAGCGAGGCGACGCGATAACCAGAGTGCATTTTGTCACGCACATTTTGCACCACCCGCTCGCATCGAATTTTGCGAACAGAAACTGATACTACATACATAGATATTCATATTTACGAGGGCAGGCTCAACAATGTTCTACTTAATGTATTACACAAGTAAATATGTATACATTTTTTAGACTACCCTCTTCTAATATATGTATAGGTACATTTAAATACATGTATTCCTCGACGTCACGAAACACTCACTGTTACGCTTATTAACTTTTTTTTTGTTTTTTTTTTTTTTGCACACTTGTGCATTTTTTTTTTTTTCGCCAACGCCCAGAAATGGACGCTAATGAGCGAAAAGATATCAGTTTTTAAAACTAAAGAAACTTTATTCCTTGAGTAGTTAAAAGTTTATAATGAACTAGTTCGAATTACTATTGCTACAACAACAAATAGTTCACCTAAAAATCACATATCATATATATATATATTTTTTTTATGTAGTTTCTAGCTAAGAAACTTAAATAAGCATCTGTTCAAAAGAACTCATTCAATTAGTTTTTTTATATCCTGAACGCATTGAAAATAGGAAATCAGGGTATAATTTTTTGTTTATTTATTTCTTTTTATTATTTATATTTTCGAGTTTGAAAGATTAAATGAAAATTCAAATATAATTAACTTTGCACATTCTTAGCTTTAACTGTAACTGAACTGAATCAGTTCGTTCAATTGAACTTATTGCCAACTCTAGCAGCAACTGCAGCAAATCGAACAAGATGCAAATTGTAGTTTGCTCAGCTTCAAGTTAAATCTGCGCTTAAATCTTCGTTTAAGCCTACGCGAAATTTTTATGGCAACGCGCAACATTTATGGCAGACAACGCCTCCGCAATCCAGACGCCCACACACACACACTATCACACGCCCACTCAGCCCCTTTGGCTGAGGCGCTAATGAAAGAAAGGCGTTACCCATGGCTCCTGCTTTCCACTTCTCCCGCACCTTCTCCCACTTTTCTCTTTGCAACTTTCACGTTCAATTGCCTTTTATTTATTTTTTTTTTTTTTGGTTTTCACTCAGTTTTTAGCGCTTGTAGCGCCATTTGACATTCTCCCATTTTTCCATTTTTTTTATTGATTTTCATTTCATTTTGTCGACAACGACTGCAAACTGCGTTTTCCAGCCCAAAATGCAAATCCATAATCATGTTTTGCCCCCTTCCCCTTGCCGTATTTAGCTGTGTGTTTGTTTTTCTTCTTTTTTTTTTTTTTTTTGTATTTTTCCATTTTCATTCAGATCCGATAATAAGTTTTTCGCTGTCAAGGTCGTTCGTTATGGCAGCGAACCCCATATCCGGGTAAACAGGGTAAACAACACGAGTCACAACTTCTCGGTTGCCCTTTAAACCCTTTCAGCTGCCACTCAGATATCTAAAGATAACTTGTTTCCTAGCTGACATTTCGCTTGAAATATTTATAGGTGGAAAAAAGTTCAGAAAATGTAGTTTTCTGTTTGAAAATAATACAAGTTTACATCGAAATTATATTGAAGCTAACTTTAATAAATAAACTAAGATTAAAAAATAAATATTTTATTCTCATTATTATTGATTTGGATTTATAATTCAATCGATATATATCGATATTATAATTTATTTCTTTTATTTACTACATCAATAGTCATAAATGATTTACTTTAAATTTAAAGAAAATTGAAACACGATAAAATTTACTTTTAAAACTTATTTCAGTTAACTCAATAAACAGTTAACGGCGTAGAGAATTTTGGTGGTAGCTAGTTCGTAGCATGCCACAAGTCGTTCCGTTTGTTGGTTCGATTTTTCTCGGCATTTGTTTACTGTCTATTTAAGTCCGGGGAGTTTTTTTTACCTTACCCAAAGAGTTGTCTTCTAAATAAATAACAAATTAAGTTTGACATGCATAAAGGAAAACTTTTTCCTTTGTGAAAAACGTGCCACATATATATACGTACATATGTTGATGTGTAAAATGAAATATAGTATTAAATATAATATATATTAATAATATTATTGAGTTTGTTTGACATGAGCTAAACTTACAACTACCTAATATGGTAGCATATGCCTTTTATGGAATTGAGTATACAGTAGCTTACCTCACGGGAGGTCGATTTGTTGCCGCATTCAATTTCCATAACAGCACACTCAAGGTTATGGTCAAGTGGAAAATTCAATCTAGCCAACTATAGTTCTTCCCTTTCCCATTTATTACTCTATAGCCTGTCCGCCGGAAATGACAAAAGCCCAAACGACTTGACGAAGGGAAATGCTGCTCAATGGCTGCCAAATTAGCATATCAAGTGGACAATATGAATATATTGGTAAAAAGGTGGAAAACAGAGAAAAAGGAAAGGTAACAAGATAAGGTAATGAAATACAATTTTAAGGGCAGAGAAAAAGTAAAGGAGTTTTATAGGAAAAAGAAGATATGAGAATATTATATATTATAAAATATTCCATATAAGCAAGATTATATATCAGCTACATTATCCAAGTAAAAAAATAAAATAAAATACAAAATTAAATAATATTAAAAATCTTTATCCAAAGGGAAATCTCAAACTTTAGCTATAATTTCATTGGTATATTATTGATAATTGACACACTGTGGCGATATTAGATACAATTGAAGAAGAATGTACGAGCGAGCGAGACAGGGATAGACTGTGGCAACTAGGGAGCAACCATTTTGGGTACATCTTATGCCGTCCGTCTGGCATTAAATTTATGAGCTAAAATAAATGAATACATATATATGCACGTATGTATTCCTTTTATTTTGTTTTGTTATTTGTTTTTGTTGTCTTTTCATTTTTGTTGTTGTTTTTTTTTTTGTAGCTTTCCTTTTTGTTGGGATTCTTTTGTGCTATACGTTTTATTTCAATCATGTGCTCGCTTCGGCCGTCCAACTGTCCTCGTCGCCAATCGCCCCATTCCTGCTCCCGCCGCCTCCTGCTTACCCACACTCAGTTTAGATCAGCAGCCAACTGACGTCTATCAATAATTTCCTTCTTTGCTTTTATTTAATTTCGCTCTCTCAATCTCTCTCCCTAGCTCTCTCACGGCGCTTTCTTTGCGTATGCCTGTGTGTGTGTGTGTGTGTGTGCGTGCTCTCTTTTTCTCTTTTGCTCTTTTTCTTGTATTTTGGTTGAATTTGAATTGCAAATATCACAATACAGCCGAAAGTCAAAGCCAATCATCAATCAATCATTCCACTCGCTCATAAATCAATAAAACGCCGTTTGGCGCCTGTCACAATTTTACAGCAACAACAACAACAGCATACATAGAGACGGTGTCAATTTGAAGGCAACAACTACAACAATAAGCGAAAGAAAAAAAAAAAAACTTTAGAAATAATTTCAAACGTAATCGGAGGTATTCCCTTTTTTTTCGCACTTGGAAACACCTGTTCAACAGTTTCTATTTTATATATTTGATTTTTCGTTCACTTCCAATCCCATTGAGCTTGTCAGACAGTGGGGCAGGTTGTGTGCAAATTGTGATTAGAGCCGACTGCTTAGCAACACAGAGCACAGAGAATGAATTCCTCCTCTCTTATGTGTATAGCATAGTAAACAAGATTGGGTGCAAAGGAAATTCCATTTCCATGTGGCAATTGAATCATTTTTAAAATATTTTATTAGATAGAAGATAATTTCAGATTACTTTGTTTACACAACAAAGTAACAACAAATGACATGATAAGTTGAGAAGTACAATTTTATTACAAGAAATGCAGAGATTTTATAAGTTATCATGCATGCATGCAGTTCCACTGTCTGGAGTACAAAGGGAAATTAAAATATCCCAATAATTACCCATGCAACTCTTTCGTCTATGTCTTCTTCTACTGCTTCCATTGAAAAGTGCAGTTAACATTTTTCAAGTAGGCGTCGACTGCGAAAAACTAACAGTGCAGACATGCAACGCCCCCCAATTCATAGAGCAGCGGCCCGTTAAATGCCAGCGCAAACAAAAAGCAACAATAACAACAACAACGACAAGAAAAAAATGCGCAAAGATGCTAAAAATGTGCGCGTGAGAAACTAAAACTAGAGAGAGAGAAAAAAAACACAGCAACAAAAAACATTAACTTTTTTTCGTAGTGAAATTCGCCAATTTTTTTTAAAAAGTTGCAAAATTGAAAAGTTAGCAGCACGAGCAAGTGCGAGCGAGAGCGACAGCATGAATAAACATTTTATCACATTCTTGTCTAAAGAGCGAGAGAGTGCGCTTACGCTCTCTCTCTCTCTCAGAGAGTGAGAGGCAAATATGTGAAGCTTCTAAAAAATAACAAAAAAAAATTTGCCACGCGCAGCAAAGTTTATTTTTAAGCAACAACAATAAGCATAACACTCTGCGCATTATAATAAAAGCAACAACAAACAGTCGCACATTGATAGGTGATGGTTGATAGCAACAGCAGCAGCAGCAGCAGCAGCGGCAACAACAACAACAACAACAACAAAAAACAACGTCGACGTCCGTATAAAAATCAACAGCAATATTTGTGGCTATTTTTAGACACACACAAAACGAACGCATGACTGCTTACTGCTTGCCTGTGTCTGTGCGTGTGCGTGTGCGTTCGCGTTTGCGTATGCGTATGCTTGTGTTTGTGTGTGAGAGTGGGAGAGCGCCGCCCAAGTGGGCACAATCGAGCTAGTGAGCGGCGAGCGAAAGGAGAGGGATGCAAGTAAACGTTGTAATGCGCCGGCTCAACGATCGTTGCAGCTACTAACACAACTGCAAAAGTCACTCTCGCACATTTCTATGTGTGCGTGCGTTTTTATAGGTGCTTGACGACGAGACGCCTCACAGACGACGCGACGTCAAAGGCGTGTGTTGTAATTATCATCGTCTTATGGGAGAGCCTTGTCGTTGTTTTTGTTGCAGCAGCTGCATTACAGGCTAGGCAGAAGAGCAGCTTGTGCATGGCTCATACAAAGAGAGAATTACCCAATGCTGAACTGTAAATACTCTATTCGTAAAGTATGATGCATATATGCATATTATTTATAAATTATTAAGTCATATGTAGCGTTTATTAAAAATTAATTAATACAAATTTTATTGTTACTAATTAAAGGCGTGTTTTTATTTGAAGTTTATTTTTAACTTTTGGGCTAAGTTAAAATTTCCCTTTGTTAGTGTAGTTAGAGTTCGTTAAAGACCCGTTCAATGTGATTTTCGCTATTTGTTTTTCTCTAATTACTTTTGGTGCCGTATTTCGTTCAGATCTTGTTATTGTAAAATATCGCATGCCCAGTGAATAGATGAATTAAATGTCTACGTCATCAATTAGAAAGTTGTTTCCATTTATTGAGTGGCGCCTAAGCTTAGCTTAGCTTAACTTTTACACACTCACACATATCTCTCCCCTTTGGTCAAGCAGCTCCGCCTTCTATTTAACCCCTTTGTAGGGAGTAATTTAAACCGCGTTTTGGTTTAGAGCCGCGCATCAAATTTCATTGAAGGTCAAACTGCGTTTTATTTTATTTTATTTTTTTTTTTTTTACATTTTGGTTTGCATACAAAAAAAAAAAAAATAAATAAAAACAGCAAACGACGTATTTCGCGTTGGGTTTCGGCGAGCTACATAGTACATAGAGTACATAGTATGCATATACTAGAATACTATAATAGGTATATATGCATATAGTATAGAGGCGTATGCAAGTGCGCATAAGACGCAATTCATTTCTTATACAACAATTTAAGTGCTTTAAGGGGAGCGTGAGAGGGGGAAGCTTAGCGACTCGCCGAGCTGTAAAAGCAAGCGAAAAAAAAAACAACTAGAAATATTACGTTTAAGGAAATAAATGTGAAAAGGTTTTATGTATATGGGCATTACAAGGGCTCAGCAGTACATGCTATGGAATGAGTAGACTAAAATATACATTCGTCTTATATAGAAAGTATACTTAATATTTCTAAATATATATTTTTATTGAGAATTAAAATAGTAATTTTCCCATATTTTTTATCAGCTCGCTTTGATAGTCATTAGCAGAATTTTGACGGGTGCTCAATCATTTTGAACTTCATTTTTTTTTTGCGCTGCATGCGTCCCACTGTGCAAACACACTTGCCACACGCATCATTTATTTTAACCAAAAAACTGCTGATGTAACTGTTCGTGACGTTTTTCAACTCTGGAAGGCAACAATTTAACTGTTGAAGGCGTTGATAACGTGATAATAGCAGCCCACATTATCAGATTAATTTTTTTTTTAAAGGCAAAAAATAAAGAATGAAAAATAAAAAGAATTAAAATTCTGCTGATTGCAGAACATTTTGAGCCAATAAATTTGCAAGTGAAAGTAAAAAATAAATATATATATATATATTTATATATACATTTATAAATTTATATATACACATGTATATATAATGAGTTTTGCTGCTTATCAAGCATCTGGCTCATCTATAAATTCATTTGTGAACGTGGCAAAGACACAAACATTTCAAAGAGCTGCGCTCAGTTTATGCAGCATTTGATATCGAGATAAGTTTTATTTCATTACAGATATTTTTTGTACAACTTTATATTCATAAATTGCAGATATGGCAAAAGTCATATGTAGATTAGAATTTATTTTGATGCTGTTATATTTAAAATGTTATTCATTCATAAAGAAAATGTATTTTTAGCATATATATTTCATTTATAAATTTGGCATCTAATTAATGCATAGATAATAATGTTTTTTCCTTTTTTTTTTGTAAAAAAAAAAAATACATTTATCTTGTTAGGCTTCTAAAATTGTTTTTGATTATTAAATTATTTCGCAACTAAATTTTTATAGATTATAAAATTCTCGAATTCTATATTTTTTCAAATGCTATCAAATGCTTATAAACTTTTTAAACAAATATTTTTGTTACTTATGTAAAACTCTTTTTATTAATATTCCTATTCCTATTATTCCTTTTACTCGTAACTACCGTTTTTAGCTGTATATCTATTACAAATTTCATAGAAACTGCACTGCATAAACCTTCATTAATATAAATATACGAAATTATACCATTCAACAGCAATTGACACATGTTTTGCCTTGACTTAGGTGACTTCTTCCAAATTATTCTCTGACGTTAATTTGCTCAGCAAACCCGTCTCTAAAACTGTTGCCTCTCCCTGCCTTCTGTCCAGCCACTCTATTGCCACAGCTGTTTTATATATATATATATATATATATATATATATATATATATATATATATATATATATATATATATATATATATATATATATATATATATATAAATTGCTTTCTGATTTCAATTTGTTTTCATTTTCAAGCATTTATTCACATTTTTTTCTTTCAAATATTCAATTTGGTTCAAGCAAATAGATATAGAGTATATGCCAGATAATTTAGATAAACAAGTAGTTCGTTCGGGAGCTCTCTGCACACGCCGCCTTCGATAAGAACTAAAAGCTCCAACGATAAAGTCACCATAAAAAAAAAAAACAAAAAAAAAAAAAACAAATGAAAGCGGAAGTGAACTCTTTTTCATATTTTTCTTTAAGCAATTCATTCTTGTTTTTTGTTTTTGTTTTTCCTCTCATAGAATTTTCGGGAGCAGTTTTTTTAGTAGGTCAAAACCGAAAACAGAATTCAAAATAAATGATTCGCCTGTTTGACAGCTCGTCCAAAAGAAGAAGGAAGTCAAGGCACAATTTTGGCAAATGAATTATTTACGACCTTGCGGAAGATAATACCAATGTATATATTATATATATTCATCATTTGTCTGCTGATGAGCTTCCAGAAAACAAAACATTAATCAGCATCTGTGTTTAAAAGCTAGATTCTAAGAAATTCTGATGCATAGAGTATTATGTCTATCAGGATTATTTTGTTTTGAATGAATTGCTATTTCTTTGAATATTTATATTTATTTTATATAGTTTTAAATTTATTTTTAATGCATAATTAGATTGAAGAGATATAAAAAAGGCAATAAAATTATGTCTTCTTGAAGATTTCTTATTTAATATTTAATAATATATTTAATAAATAATATTATAAAATAAAATAATAATAATAATTATTTTTTCAATTTAGTTTCTCAGTTGCAAACTTCGAGACTATAAACTATGTATATACATTCTCTGATTGAATACACAGATCTACAATAGTCCTTAATTGAATACACAGATCTACAATATTTTAACTTTTGGACATCTGATCAGAATTCATTAGCAACATTTTTAATTCTCTTTGTCTTTCTTATTTCCATAAAGCGCCAAAGTTCATTTTATTATTTTTTCCCATCTGCATTCGATCTTCCCCATTTGGATTTATCATTTCCAAAACATATCAACAAAATCTTCGTCAGCTGATGAGTATTTATTTATTATTAAATTGGAGCTGTTTGGCTGTTGACTGCTTCGATGCTCGTGCCATTGGTAATGCGAGCGTAACGGACAGGTGTCAAGAATTTCGTCGACTTGCTCCTACCTGTTCCACCTTGCCTCCTCTTCTTCCCACTGCCCGTTTACCGTTCTGGTTTCGCTGTTTAAGGCAAGGTAAAGTAACATCTGCTTGACAGCCATATGACTTTGACATAGATATATGTATATATACATACATTTATAATATATAGATAGATATATGTGCGAATTTCTTTCGCTTTAGATTTCATTTGATTTCAATAACGAATCTTTTTGTTTTGGCGCCTAAATTTGTGAGTAATAGAGCGCAGCCCCTATGCTATATCCGGAAGTATGAGCAGCTTTGCTTCTTCTTTCCCTTCTGTTCTTGTTCTTCAATTAATAAAGTCGGTCAATGTCACGCGCCTAACCTAACCCACACTTGACATATGAGAACATACCAGCATTTGTTTCATTATTATTATTATTTTTGTTTTCGGTTGCCTCGCCTTGAATATATATATATATATATATATATATATATATATATATATATATATATATATATATATATATATATATATATATATATATATATATATATATATATATATATATATATATATATATATATATATATATATATATATATATTATTCTCCTCTATATATATATATAAATATATTTCCCTGCCCTTCTCTCTAATGTTTTTCATTACGCTGAGGTAATCAATTTTCAGGCCCAGGGATTAGCAATCGCTGCCTTGCCTTATCACATGACGCAAGTGAAGTTCTGTCCTCTCTTACGCTGCCTCTCTCTTTCTCTCTCTCTCTCTCTCTCTCTCTCTCTCTCTATCACTCTCTTTTCAAGTTCTTTTCTCTCTGTTCGCTTGGTTTGGGTCGTTGACTTTGGGATCTGCTGTTCGGATCGCTGCGTTCCAATGCAGTAAATCTGTCGATAGTACCACAGATATATAATATATATATATTTTATATATATACCGTATATATGGGTGCGTATATCACTCATTGGAACGATCTCACAATATATTTATACATATATATAAATTACTAATGTGTGTATGAAATATGAAATGTGTGTTGGGCTTTACGTTTCATATTGCAAAATAAATTAAAAATGCGGAAAAGGTCGCAAAAAACTCTTATATGAAGCAGAGAAAGAAGAAAGCTAAAGACAGAGACAGACAAAGGGACAGTGAAAGAGCGAGGGAGAGAGAGAGAGAGAGAGAGAGTGAGCGAGCAAGAGCGCGCGAGTTGAGCTGTTTATTAAAGACGCGTGTTAGACATTCCAAAATGTTATTGCGTATACGCAGAGTCTGCGACAATTCCACAACTGTTTTTGCCATAAAAAAAAAAAAACGTTTGTCTGACTCAATACCCATGGTATATGTGTGAAAAACGGGTATACTGCTTGTGCTTAAATAGTATGTGAAAAGAATTGTATTCAAAATATAGATTACCTGGTCAGGTATTCAATTCCAGTTTGCTATTTATATTTTGATTACATATATTTAATTGAATTTCTTACTATCGATAAGAATACTAACCATATACATGGATAAGACTACTTGTTTGATCTATGTAGATTTTCATTTATAATGTTATGTACACTGGAAAGTAGATACATGTATAAAACATACTAAAGCTAAACATAGTTTTTCGATCAGATTAACACTCTGTTCCATGTTTTGATTACCAATAAAATAAAATTATTGAAATTTACAGATTTAACTCAGTCAATCTCTCTCATTTCTTCTCTCTCTCTCTCCATCACTTTTTATGACTTACAAAATAATTTTACGATAGTTTTAAACTTATTCCAACATATGCCAACAAGGAACTATTCAAACTATACATTCATTTGTTATTCCATATTTCTTAGAGGTTCCACGAACTAAAGAGACTTTAATTTACCTGTAGATATTTTCGTTCACATTTTGATACATAAGGTATCTTAAAAGCTGAGCCTTGTGCCAAACCTCTTCAGGTTTCGTCTCTGTCTGTTTTCTTCATATTAATCGTCGAATTATGTGTAGTTCTTTTATATATACACATACATACATATATATACACACATATATACTGTTGCTTTTATATTTGTTTCGCTATTCGCTAATTTAAATGACAGCTCAATGAGCTCAGCCACAAGGGCGATGACAACAGAGCCCAGTTGTTCGATGGTTGGATGACCATTGCCCACTGCATAATGATGATGATGGTGAGGTTGATGAGAATGAGGATGAGTATTACGATGAGGATGATGATAATGATGGATGATGATGAAATGTGCTTGCTCATACATATATATATATATATATATTTTTTTTTCGTAATTATTTAAAAAAGGGGGCACACAGCAAGGGATTGCAATTAATCCATGGATTTTCAAATTAACTTCAACTCTGGCAAATTAATCAACTCAACATTAATAAAGAGTCATTGTGGACTGGAGTAGACTAGTTCATATAGTGGTTCCATTTGTTATCTAAATTGTCTATATTATGTATATTATATACTCTCGGCAAATTTTGTAGTTTCTTTCCATTTTCTAGTATACGCATTCAAATTGAATTAAGTTTTCTTTTTTAACAATTTAATTTAATTTATTTTCACAATATTCATTCTATTCTATAGAGAACCAGTTCCAATTTCGTTAGCTTCGTAACTTTCCACTCGCATATTATAATACATGCAAATACCGCGACAATTAATTAAGTCGAATCAAGAAATCAGCGAGACATTTGCAATTGTAGTTCCGAATAAAAGACCTCTATTTCTCTCCCTCTTTTTATCCCTGCTTTGCCTTTCTTTCTTTCTCAATTTCTCTGTCTCACTCTTTGGCCTCCCACACGGCTATCAATTTACCCATTTTGTTATCCAATTGCTCGCTTGAATTATTCAACCAGCTTCAACTGAATCTGGCTAGTGGTTTAGCTATTATATAAGGAAAACAAAATGTAAAGAAAACAATATATAAATGTTTTTTTTTTTTTTTTCTCTCCTCTCTGTTCATATCTAACTATTGATATACTTTCATTTTCATTCGATTGAGTGGGGTTACGATTCAGTCTAAGATCTTAACCACATAAAAGCCGTCAATCAGTCAGCAGCGTCCACTTAATTTTTCGCCTCTACACTTGATACAACACACGATTTCCCTAGCTTCCATCGTTGCTCTGTCTCTCTCTCTCTTTCTCTTTCTTTCTTTCTCTGACACTCTTCCACACATACATGCCGCAAGTGCACTTGCAGCAACTTTTGCCCTTGCCACATTGCATCAATCAGAGTCGAGGCGGCACAGCACTTCAATAACTACCAACTGGACAACTTCTGGGCCAAAAGGAAAAGCAAGAAAATTTGTCTTATGTAAAATACATAACAGCCAAGCCAGCTGTCAAGTGCAGTCCATTTGTATACCTCTCGAATATGGACATATTTGAGTGGGGTATAACCGACTTGAGAGTGCGAATGCGTCAGAGAAGTGGATATAGTATAAGAAATGAGGACAATAATTTTACATTTATAGTACTAAGGATCTAAGGATCTATAATAATAATCAAATGAACATTAATAGCAAAATACTGCATAAGAAAGTTTCATAATAGAAACATCTCAAATATATCTATATTTCCATTTCATTCATTTTTTTTCGATTCACAGGATATCTAGCCAGTCGATCATCTGCAATATAATGTTCCCCACATATTTTGCCTCTGCTTGTTTCACAGGCATTACAAGGCAAAAGCTGTTGCTAAGCCGGCAAATTCGTACAGAGCAGATGAGACAGACAGACAAAGAGTGAGTGAGAGAGAGAAGGATATTCGCTGCATTACTCATACGACGTGTTGTCTGAAGTTGGGCGTCTGCCTGCTTCTCTCTGCCTCCGCCTCTGCCTCTGCCTCTGCCTCTGCCTCTGCCTCTGCTGTGTCTTTCTTTGCTGTGGTTATTTTTAATGCCAAGCCACATAATTCATTGTAATTTGCCAGCCGCTTTACATTTTCCAGTTGCAGTTGTTTTAATGCCAGCATATATATATATATATATATATATATATATATAGACATATTTACATACAGATATATATATATATATATGTATATAACATAAGTGACCATAATCTGTTGTTGTTGTTGTTGTTGTTGGGTTGTATATGTGTTTGGGCGGGGCCTTGACTTTGTCTTTGCCACTAAACTTGGCAACTGCTCTACCCCATTTGCAGTTGATCAATCAATTTATCAAACTAACACACACTAACTGTGACTCACATTCACTCATTCACTCACACACACACACCAACACACACACACACACAGTTTCATACCCACATACATAACAAATTAGTCATCACATAACTGTTTGACCAAGCGAGCCAAATGACACAACTGTCGCCAGCAACAGCAACAACAACAATAACAATCCTAATCCATAAACAGAATATTTAAAATGATATTGCCGACATTTAAGCACAGTAAATACCCTACGAAAAATGTAACACAATTTCATTGAGGTAAGAAAAATAATAAAAAAAAAAAAAATTTATATATTAATTAAACTCTTTTTGGAATCAAATATGTGAACATTTTTTTATGTGTCATGCATGAGAAAGGAGAAAGAGATAGTGAGAGAGAAACTCAATTTGACGAAAATCAATTATGAACTTTTACAGTGGTTCACCTTAATAATGAACTGGTTCATCACATTGAAAGTGAACTGGTTCGTTATACTGTTAATAAACTGGTTTCAATGAGGTAGAAGAACAAGCTCATATCACTGAAATCAGTTTTGAACTTATATAGTGATACAATTTAATGAACTGGTTCAACAGATTATTGATCTACTTGCATTAAGTTTCGTCAAACTGAGTTTTGAACCAGTTCAACAATTGTTGATCAAGAAATAAATATATATATTTAAAATATTATTTTACTTTCAGACTCTTAAAATTAGACATATAAACATAAACATAAACATTTTTAATAGTTGGGAAATTAATTGGATTTCATTTAATATATTTTTTATATAAAATTATTTTACTTGTCATGTTTTAAACCTAAAGTTAACTAATTGCTTTCTTTTTTTTTGTATATACTAGTAATTATTAGCTCTTTTAAGCCATTTCTTCTTGTTGATCATAAAAACATTTTTATTTTCAACTTGAACTAGTTCTCAGTTCACAGTGCACGCAAGTCGTGTACATGAGCAAAATTACTTTTGACTTTTCGGGCATTATACAGCTCTCTCTCTCTCTCCCTCTCTCTTTCTCCATCTCCCTCGCTCACTCTCACTTTACAATTGAGCGAAAATTTGTGCGCTTTAAAGTGCGCTTAATTGAAGCGACCTTTTGTGTCACGCCCCTGTTATTGTTGTTGATGGGCAACGTCCAGAGCCCCCTTCTGGCAGTCCACAATCCATAAGACCCCCCTCTCCACTTTACCTAGCTAGCTAGCTAGCTATTTTGCCTGCTATCTCGCCCACACACGAACATTTTCTCAGCTAATTTCATTGATGAATTTTTATTAAATAAATTATTATAATGAGGCAACCTCTGGAGGGCACCCTTTGGGGCATGTTGCAAGTCAACGAACGCGTCAATAAAAGATGGCAGAAATAAAAGCTGAAAACGAAGAGCGAGGAGAGGTAGAGCAGAAAAGTGGCACACAACAAAGCGCAGAAATTTTTGGCACAAATATGTGGCGCGTGTTCGCACTTTACCAGCAGACCCCAAAGACGGCCCCAACCTCTCCTCTCAGTGCCCGACCGAACCGCACCCGACAAAAAATTCCATAGAACTAAATCTGGATAGGAATGGGGTTCTATGATATCCATTCGAAACTTGTTCAAACAATTGCGTCTAAATTTAGTACACTGCATTAGAAATGTCCACAAATCGCAGCTCAGGGTCTCTTGGCTCTATAAATAGCTTGCGGCTAGCCTAATTGATTATAGAACAAAAACTTGGACAGTCGACGCAAATGTTTGGACAGCATAAATAGATGCCGATAAGGAAGAGCTATGATTCTAAACAAAGCTGAAACGAACGTTCGTTCGTTCGACTTGCCTGCAATGAATGAACGAGAATTTTTGTGAATGAACCAAAACTAAATGAATGACAGAGGTTGAACAGATGCTGAAGATCAACATCATAATCACAAACTATAAATGAACATGGAATGAGCATTTAAAAAAGAATTTATTGCCTATATATATATATATACACAATTTTATATATATATATGCTATAAAATTGATTGTATATGGGTGTACTAGTCGAGAAATTATAGTATAATTTGCAAGAAAAATAAATATACTAGAGATCCATTGAAGTAAGCTAACTGTGAATGTTCAAGATATATTTTTATAGCATTTCGATACTATAAACTGAAGGTTATTGAAATTCAATTGAAAACTATAATGTTCGTAATAAACTTCATAAGATATCGATCAATCAGAAGTTTGATCAACGATCGATTGAATCCGTCGATAGTTTATTTACTTTCAAAAATTATAATCGACAGTTGTTCATATTTTATCATAGATCTCATCTTATTGATTCATTCATTACTCGTAGTTATATTATATCGAAGTGAATTGAATGCTGTCTATATAATTATTATCATATTGTCATCGGGAGAGATCATGAGAATAACATCATTCTGGACATAGATCTTCTACATAATCTTATCTACATTTGTTCATTCGCATGCTATCTGCTCTGAGTTATCTTTTTGCATATTACGCATATCCATTGTTGAGTCATATACTCAATTTTCGGGCACATCTTCCGATCTATCATGCAGTTTATTTAAAGCACATGATTTCACATCTGTTCCGCAACAATTAGTGCATTTCTTTCGCTCGCGCTAACGACTGCGAATGATTTATGCTTAAAGTATGGAATTAAATTAAACTCAATTGAAAAGCTATATACTGCTTTCAGATGTTTCACAAAGAATTTTGATTTGACTATAGAGATTGTGAATATATTTGAAATGTGGGAATATTGCCAGAAATCTGATATACTTGCTGAATTTATATTGTTAATATGATTTTTCTATAGATCCATTTAATTTTTGTAAAATTTAAATTAATTAATTTTTATTTCCCAAGTCCTACAAATTTTAGAATTTTTCTTTCTGAAACCTAAGTTACTAATTGAGAAAATATATTTTAAAAAAATTAAATTTATCCAAATATTTATTTTAACTTAAATTTAAAAACAAATATTGACTGCAGTGGCACTATTATCTTCCTGAATACACCCGATATGATCTATATTTATTTATATTTTCTATAATTTTAATATTTTCTTATCTTGACTTACCTTTCAGTCTCCGATTCTGCATTTGGTTGCTGCTGTAGCTGTTGTATTTGTTGCTGTGTTGTTGATGATGATGTTGCAGCTACTGCTGCTGTTGTTGCTGCGGCTGGTACAGTAGTTGCTGATGTTGCTGTTGCCGCTGATGTCGATTGTTGTTGTTCGTCGCTCAATGCAAGCGATGTTGTCGTTGCTTCCGCTGCTGTTGCAGTTGCATTTGTTAAATTCACATTGCTGTTGGCACTGACACTCGCGATATTTGTTGGCGGTAATTGTGGTTGAGTTTGTGATGAGGCTGCTGCTGCGACGGCTGCTGCTGCTGCTGCTGCTTGTTGCTGCTGTTCGTCTAGCACCAATTGCTGCACATCGGCAATTGTTGCTGGCGCGCTTTGCAGCTGCATTGCAGGTATTGCTGCTGCTACGTTTGCTGCGGCTGTAACAGCTGTTGGCTCGTAGCTGTTCATATGCGACAGCAATGGCAACGTTTGGCCAGCAGCAACAGTTGCTGCTGCATTTACAACAGCGGCGGCTGCTACTGCTGCTGCTGTGCCGGCAACTGTTGCTGCTGTGCTAGTGGAAGTGTTTGAAGTCTGATTTGCTGCTACTGCTGCTGCAGCAGCTGCTGCTGTTGCAGCTGGGAATGCTGCAGTTGCCGGTGCAATGCCATCGATTTGCGATGTTGCCTGTGCCGGTTGCTGTTGCTGCGGCTCCAACTGGAAGTTCGGCGGTGGCTGTTGCTGCCCGGCAGCAACTGCTGCGAATGTGGGCGGCGGTGCCTGTGGCGTTTGCGTGGCCGGCGACAAAGGTTGCTGCTGTTGTTGCTCAACATAGCTGTTGCTCATGTTGCTCTCCCCGACAACAACTGTTGCTCCAGTGCCAGCAACATTTGTATTGTTATTGTTGTTGTTATTATTATTGCTGCTGCTGCCATTGCTGCTGCTCGTTGCCGGCAAATAGCCAGCATTCGTGCTGCCAGTCACATCCATTGTTGCCACAGCGGCCGCAGCTGCTGCTGCTGCCAACTCCTGTTGCTTCAGCTGCTGCAGCGACTGTTGCAGCTGCTGTGCCGCTGCTGTGGCATAGTCCATTGGCAACGTTTGCCCATGCTGCGAGCCACCCTCTGCATTGGCATTGGGCGTGCCCGCATTAGCATTGACGCTGTCATAGAGTTGCTGCTGCTGCTGCTGTTGTTGCTGCTGCTGCTGCTGTTGTTGTTGCTGCGTTTCACTATTGGCCGCATTTACGAACTGCTGCATGCCATGCACCACAGTGGCAGGGGCGGTCATTACACCGCTGGGCGTGGCCGTCAAATGTATGCCAGCCGCTGCAGCACCAATTGTTGCTGCTGCATTGCCAGCAGCCGCCTGCAATTGTTGCTGTTGCGTCTGCTGCTGTTGCTGCTGCTGATCGGCATAATTCCAATTGGCATCCGCCGAGGCCGCCTCCAAGTGATTCTCGTGCAACATACTCGGCGGCAAAATCATGCTCTGCGTTGTCTTTGGCAGATCGCTGCCACCCTCCAGCATATTGCTGCCGGGTCCGACGCCACCAACACCACCAACACTGGCAGCTGTGCCATCCGTGTTACCAGTCTTTTCATTATTATTGGCCGCACCCACACTCGAGTGATCCAGATAATCCATGCACATCCAGCGCCCACGCTTGAACGGCTCTGTCGACTCAATTTTGACAACCTTAAAGCGTTCGCTGCGATGTTGCGTCTCCTTCATGTCGTCCTTTTTCTTGGTGCCGCCAGGCGTCACCGCCGCGCTCACCACATTGATAATATTATCCGAGACATTCACCTGCACATTCTGTATGGTCTGGCCCAGTGATGGCCCAATTGGGTCCACCACAACGAGGCCATACTGTGAGCTGGTTGGTATCACCGGTGCCGTGGTGCTCAATGCATTATTGGCAAAGAAGACTTCCTCCTTGGAGAATGTGTCCTCCGACATGGATGGCGTTTCATTCTCTAAATCTGTTATCCGACTATTGTCATCCGTATGAGATTCATCTAAATCATCGGCCGACTCATCGCCTGTGTCGCCGGCAGCATTCAGCTTGGCATGACCCACGGTCACGGAGGTGATTTGAAATGAGGAAGTCGTCTTTGGTTTACGATTGTTGCCACCAACAGAAGCAGTTCCAGCTGCATTAGTTGCTGCTGCTGCTGCTGCTGCGGCTGCTGTTGTTGACTGATGTCCCTGACTGTGGCTGGTGTGATGCTGATGATGATGATGCTGGTGATGATGATGGTGCGCATGATGTGGCGGCTGCTGCTGCTGTTGTTGTTGCTGTTGCTGCTGTGGCAGTTGTGGCACGTGTGGCCATGGACCTGCTGTTGGCTGTATAATGTTACGCAGCGCACCGCCATTGTTGTTAGGGGAGCTCGGTTTGTTGTTGCCAGCAGTATTGCTGCTGATGTTGCTGCTGCTGCTGCTGCTGCTAGTTGCTGCTGTGGCCGTTGTCGCCGTCGAGTGATTGCTGCTGCTCGATTTGGGTGCCAGCGATAAGCTGCTGTTGCTGCTGGCACGCGATACACTCAGACTGCCATCAGCAACTGTTGCTGTTGCTGGTGTTGTTGTTGCTGCTGCCGCTGTTGTTGAATTGCCGCGACTTAGTGCATTCAAACGCAAACTTTCGCTGGTGGTGCGCTGAATGTTGTTGCTGTTGTTGGAGTTGTTGCTGTTGTTGCTGTTATTCTGATGCGCATGCGCCTGATGATGATGCAAATGCGAGACATGATGATGATGATGTTGCCCGCTGCCGCCCAACGAATTGACCTTGGTCAATGGCGGCTTCTTGATGCTGGTGGTGCTAACCACGCCCATAACGCCACGCCCTGGCGTCTGTATGGAATTGCGACGAGCGGGCGCATTGCCCGCACCAGCAGCTGCCCCACCTGTGGGCTTAAATTTCGCATTGAGATGGCGATCGAACATGTTGCTGCTGGCGCGTTGCTGTTGCTGCTGTTGCTGTGGTATATTGCTCGACTGTTGCCGGCGTATGCCAGCTACTGTTGCTGCTGTTGTTGCTGTTGTTGTTGTTGCTGCTGTTGCTGCTGTGTTGGCTACGATGCTGTGCGTCTCCTGTGAACTTTCGGGCGATGAAGCGGCCGAATTGCTGCCGCTGGCCTGACCGCTATTAGCAATTGTTGCTGATGTGCTGAGCTGTTGCTGTTGATGCTGCTGTTGTTGCTGCTGTTGCTGTTGTTGCTGACCGGAATCTTCGTTGGCAGCGCTTTGATTCTCGGCCATAATCGAATTGGATTTCAGCGTGCGCAAAGTTTTCAGCAAATAATCCAGTTTTGCTGACAATTACTCTTGGATTATTTGTGGACGAAGAAAATAATATATGTGCTAGTATTTAATATTTTTTTTTTTTTGGTATTTTAAAGTTTATATTGATTTTTATTTTCTAGTTAAAGTTGCTGCTGCTGCTTATTGACAATTGTTGCTGCGATTTGTCCACTTCGAAGATGAAACTAGCGGCTGGCAAGCGACGACGACGATACATAGCGAACCGTTGCGACCGTTACAGGTGCAACTCAAATGACGAACTGCGACGGTGACGGCGGCGACAACGACGACGACGACGACGACGACCGACAACCGACAAACCGTAAACCGAAAAGCGCGAAACAGTTGTAGCAATTGTTGCTGCTGCGATTGTTGTTGCTGTTGTTGTTGTTGATTTTGTTATGCTAAGTAATAAATTGAAATTTATTATTTGTTGTTGCTTAGCTATATAATTCGGCTTTGCGCGTTTTATTAGCAACAATCAGAGGAGCGCGGCGCGCAATAACTAAATAAGCCGCCAGCTCGCAGAGCAGCGCCATCTAGCGGGCACATACATAGGCACACACATACATCGGCACATATACAGGCACACACACACACACACACACACATACAGCACAGCTGTTGTAAATATTATTTACTTAATTGTAACACAAATATTTATTTTCGATTAATTTTCTTTTCTTTTCTTTTTTTATATATATATATTTTTTTTCTTCTTTTATTTAACTACTTTATTTTTTGTTTTAATATTTTTTATTTGTTTAACTAAGAATTTTAATTTAACTTTAGCATGAAATTAAAAACTTTCGTTATTGTTGCACTTTTCTAAAAACCAACAAAATCACACACAAAATGTTTTCTTGTTTTGCATTTGTTTGGTTTACATTTGTTTTGTTTTGCTTTTTATTATTATTTCAATTTCCCGGTGCCCCGTTTACTAGCAATGCAGTAAGCTGTAGAAATTTAATTCCTGCAAAGAGATGGGGAGAGAGAGGGATGAGAATGAAAATTCAAATAAATATAAATAATTGATTTAAGTAATTTTTGCTTATTAATGTTTAGCCAGAATCGAATCGAATATGTCATATGAGCTATTCGAGTAGTAGTTTATTTAATCAACAATTGCCAGGCACGCACACACACACACATGTCGCAAAGCATAATTAAAGTGAAATTCTCTGATGATTATTATACAATGGGAATATGATATGAGCTATGTATAAGTCTGCTGAAAACTATATGGGTAATATAGATAAGGTGAATAATCTTTTTTGAGCTATTGTTACATTAGATCCCATTGAATTTTTGGCAAATTCTTTGATGACTCTTGGCATAAGATCTAAAGCAATTTGAATTAAGATTGAAATTCCTATAACTATATATTATATAAAGTTAAATTCTCTGATATTTTAATGATCTGTTATATAAATATATATTTTTTTTATAATTATATATTTTTAAAAACTTTCACATGTATTTAAATACATATATATTTTCTCTGATGTTTTCCGCCTAAAGCACTATATGATATATGGATATCACAGAGTCATAGAAACACTTTAGTTTCTATAAATGATATCAATACTATTTGCATTTGAAATAGTCATTGGTAATCTGTATAATATATTTCTGATTAGAATATCTTTATCAAACTCTTATGGACGTTATATGATTAGCATTATCTATTAGCAAATGTTTTATTTTACCTAAAGATAATACTATCTGCTGGGGTAGCATACTTAAGCTGAGTGATAGAATTTCTGAGCATGAGAATCATGAGAATCCCAAGCGCAGCTAAAGAGAATAAGAGAATGTATGTAAAAATTAAATCAATGTGTAACACATTAAGAAATATAACTAGCATTATATATTAGACTTTAAAAAAGTAAATAAGTACGTCTACCTTTTAAAGAATTCTTAAATACAATCATAACTAAAAGTTATATTTCTTATCTCTATTTCCAACAGTTTGCTTCAAGAGGAATAGTTTAAATAGTTTATGACCTTAAGTCAGTTTTAACTACTTCAAAGTCTAGTTTAAAGCTGAAATTGAAGCTTGGCAAAGTGCTAAAAACTAAATATGACTGTAAATGCCAAAATTTCCATGTTCCCTGAAGATCAGTGAAAGAAGCTAAAGAGTAATAAAATGTTCTAATTGAAACGTAAGATAACAAATGCTTGTTTTATGGTTTATAGCAAATGGTTTAGTCTAATTTATGTTTTTAATATAAAATACGAAATTTAACGTCTAGGTTTATTTAATTCATTATTCAATTTGGGAATGGGAAGAGCTTATTGTCACGTCTGCAATGTTTTATTAGAAAAGTTTATATTTTTATGTTATTCAATAATTGTTTCAAAAGTAGTTGGAAAAATATATAAAATATTTATTTATGAATAAAATATAATATTTTATATTTTTCAATATACTGAGTCTTGATTATTATGAAAATTTGTTAGAAAATTATTTTGATTGCATTTAATGAAATTAAAAATTTTAATAATTTTCTGCTCGAACCTTTTTAAACGAATACATAGTCTAATAAGATAAAATTCCCCAAATTTAATTATATATATATATATATATTCAATTCTAAACATTTCAATCTAGTTTCAGCTTTTACTGCTAGTTATTTTGGAGTCAGAACACTTTCTTTCAAAGTTCTATATAAATCAGACACAATCTCTTAAACCTTCGCTATATCTATAGCACTAAGTTTTACTAGTTTTACTGCTATACGTAGTCGCTCACTGCAGTGTCATCTGTGAGCAGTTGATTTCATAACTGCGTAGTATTTCGTTTACGATTATGATATTCATTCCGCTGATGATCATCAAAATCATGATGATGAAGATGATTTTGAGTTTTTCTTTGCTCATGATTTTCTTTGTTGTTTTTATTTAAATTTTATTTTATTTTTTTTTTTTAAATTGTATATATATATTGATTTCATAATTTCCGTTTTACGGCGTAGTTTGTTGAATTAGTTAAGTGGCACACATTAGACGTGATTCCTTTGCCTTTCTTTCATTTATGCCAGAGTCTTAAATTATTTTTAAATATTTACTTTTTTCGGCAGTTTTATCTTCCATTCAGTTTTTCTTTTTTTTTTTGCTTTTGTTTTTTATTGTTTGTTGTTGTCATTATTTAATTGATCTCGTTTACGGAAATAAACGCGCAATTGACGTTGCCAAATTCAATAACAAAAGGCAGTCGAAAAAAAACATAAAATAAAATATGTAAAAGTTTAGAGCGTTGACACGTAAATTCCCTGACTAAAGTTAAATGAATTATTATAAATATTTGACTAATATTCTTTTTTTTTTTATAGATTTCGAGTTAGCAGAAATATTTATTTTTGTCTACTTTAGTGCACAAATAAATATGATTTTTTTTTCTATGCTTAAAGTATAAAAAGAATCCATTTAAGATCAGAATTTTGCCATAGAGAATTCTGTCTATAATAATGCAAAACAAAAAAATCTATATATCATTTATATTTTACTACAATTTTATATTGGAATAATATACAATATAAATAATATGTATTTATCTGTTGCAAACTTAATAACTAAGTCAATATGCCAACTACAAAAAAAGTTCATGAACACACGAAAAAAAAAAGTTTGCAAAAAATAAATGCGTAAATGAACGGATGTGAGTGTTTGTATTTGTTAATAGCCGTAAGCTTTGGCGATCATTCATAAATTTCGTGAACTGTTTAACTTTCATTTACATGTGTGTTTGTGTGTGTGTGTGTGTATGTGTGCGGGCGCGTGTATTTGACGTTTCGAACTTTTGCGTGTGCCCCCGGCCCGAAGGCAAAGTCAAGACCTTGAGACCAAGATTATTTGACATGAAAGAAACGCGACAAGCAACAACTATTTTGGCAAATGAGAAAATAATCAATTAGACAATGAAAAAAAAAAAAAAAAACTCTGATGAAATAGAAGTAGAAGAAGCAGAAAAAACAAAGAGCAGATCAGTTATAGGTCAACTCTGGTCAGGGTAGAACGAACAGCCAAACACAGAAAGGTGGAAGGTCCATTGGCCTTGTGCTGACTTAATTCGAAGGTTGAGATCAGAATTAATCGGCAATTAGTTTGCGAAACACGTTGAGCAAGGCATTAAACAAAAAATTTATCTGGAATGTCTAGAATTTATGTAGAGAGCTTAAGATTTTTTTAAACATTGTTTTTAATCTCTTGTTTTTAACAAACAAAGAATCTATTAAGATATTATGCTAAGGGTATTGTCTTAAACAGAGTCGGAAGCAAGTTAGAAGAAAACGAAATCGCTTTATATTGAGGTAAAACTATGTATTACTTAATTCCTATTCATATGATTCTATACAATTTAAAATATTTTATATCTAGATAATATATTTCTAAAAGAATTTTAGATACTGTTTTTAACAGACATCTATTAATAGATATTATGCTAAGGGTATTCTCTGAGGAAGAGTCGAAAGTAAGTGAGAAGAGAACGAATATTGTATCTAACTAAATATTAATATCTTTATGGAACCTTGTAAAGTCTTAATAAATTATTCTATATATAATACCATATTACATACTTCATGCATAAAATAATAATAAAATCTTCTATCTTTATAGTCTTGTAAATTCTAATTAGATTATAATTTATTGTATACTAGAACTAAAGGATTGCTCAAAGAATCACAAATCGAGCGAGTTTTATTGGATTCGCTCGCTGTGATTACCTTTGAGGCCCATTTGGAATTCTATTAGACATAGTTGGCTTAGATAACTGTTATTTATGCTTCTATGCCTGCCACAACACAATGGCAATCAAAGTATCCGATGGTTGAAGGTGCAAGAATTGCACTCGCTTCCAAGTGTATCCAACAGATACGATTTGCCTTAAAGGGGAGGGCGAATGGGAGGGAGGAGGCGCCGCTGCCTGCCTCAACAGAGGCGACAAACAATAAACGGAACAACAACAATAACAAGCGCAAAGCAAAGCGCACCAGAAGAACAAGATGAGAAGGAGAAATAGACAGAGAGAAAGAGTAGAGCGAAGAACTAATTGCAACGACAAAGTATAAAATCGATGAAGCAAAAAATATAATGAAGAACAACTACAACAGATAGCGCAGCGAAAAAAAAAAAGAAGACCGACAGCGAGCGGCCTGCAAGACGAAGGGAAGCAGAGTGTGATAGGGAAGCAAGTGGGAGATAGAGAGAGCAAGAGAGAGTGCACACACAGAGAGAGAGCAAATGCGCGTTAAACAAATTGCAACAATTTTGCCATGGAGCGAAATAGCGAGAGAGGGGCAGCCTGTTGGCCTCCTGCCTACACACATACACACACACACACAGAGAGAAGACTGGCAAACTTACACACGTACACACACACACACACACAAATAGAGGCAGACACGCGTAAGACGACGAGCAACGTGGGCGCCTACAAGTAAAGCGAAGGCGAGGGCTGCCGCAGGGAGCCAACATACCAAACAAACAGTGCAAATTGCCAAAGCGAGTGACAGGCAGAGAGAGAGAGAGAGAGAGAGACAGAGAATGAGAGCGATGTGCAGCAAGAGAGCAAAGCTGCTGCTGCTGCTGCTGCTGTTGCTGCTGAGAGTAAAGCCAGCGCATTGTCGGCGTGCGCTCTCACTATCTCTCACTCTCTCACTTAGTTAAGACAGCTGCCGGTAATCAATATTGATGATGATAGCAGAGACAGAGGCAGAGGCAGAGGCAGCGACTGCGACGACGGCGGCGACTGCGACAGCAGCCGCAACGAAGATAAAGACCAAAAGGGAAAAGGTCAAAGTGAAATGCAAAATCAAAGCGAAACAAAGCAAAATTAATTGCAATTTAATTAAACGAAATCAATGTGAATGAGAGTGCAATATAAAGAGAATTGCAAGAGAGACA
Source organism: Drosophila stalkeri (assembly GCA_035047405.1). Lineage (NCBI taxonomy): Eukaryota > Metazoa > Arthropoda > Insecta > Diptera > Drosophilidae > Drosophila > Drosophila stalkeri. The sequence continues at coordinate 4,295,004 of JAWNPR010000039.1, read as the reverse complement.
AAGAGAGAAAATGAGAGAGAGAGAGCGCAGAGCGAGTGGGTAAAGTGATGCAAAAAAAGGAAAAGAAGTTGAAGAGCCGCAAAAAAACGGATGAGCAGAAAAGATATTGCATATCCATGAGATACGCAAAAATATAAGAGTAGAATAAAAAATTCAATTATTAAAGCAAATCAAATCAGAATAAATAAATAACAAACAAATCGAAATCATATGCAATCCAAATAGTGATAGACAAGAATATACCCTTTAATAGAAAGTATATACTTTCACGATCTCATATATCATGATATAACATATAAAAAAATAATGATTTCTTTATAGACATTTAAACGATATCTACATATAGTATAATAAAAATCACGCTGAATCATTCATTATATATTATAATATAATTTGAAGTTTATTTCTACATTTATCATTATATTCGAAATGGGCTTTATATATGATCAATCATTAGATATGGACTCTACACCTTATGTACCCCTTCATCATCTTCATCATCCAGGGTATCCATATATTTTTTAGTCAACAATAAAAAATAAACTTTTTGAACAGCTCCATCACACAGACGTGACTCGACGCACAGTTCCAGTTCACAGTTCCCCCCCAAAACTCAACTCTCCTCATTCCATTTTCTGCTCTTATAAGAATCAGAGGGATATTCCATAGTTTTTTTTTTCATCGTCTTTTGTTGCAATCGCTTGCAAAATAAAACAAATTATTCAAACAGTTCATCCATAGATCCATATATATATATGGATCGTATTTCTAAACAAAAATCAAACTTGAGACAAATTATAAAATACAAAAAGAAAAAATAACAAAAATCGCTTGATGTTAGCTGATGACACAGCACAAGTCGGGAAGAAGAAGAAGTAGAAGAAACAGCATAAAGGACTGAAATATGAGACTATATTGAGAGGAAATCAAGACGAGCTTGCAACTGTGCCTCATGTGGCAAGTACAACGATAAAAAAAAATTGCTCTGTTGCCTGCATGTTTCAAGGTTAATCGAAATGAAATCCAACTTATTTTTCTAGAAGAAAATACCAAAGACTTTGAATAATCCAATCGGCTATCTAATTGGAAATTCAGAGAGCTTGCGTTGAAGTTGTATCTTAACGAAATATTGATCATATATATTTATATGGTCATATATAGAAAATTCTGATATATGTATATATTAATAAATTAATACAGCTTAAGTGAAATTCATTGATTTAGCAATTTTTTGAGCTTAAAATCAAATAGAAATTCCAGAGAAAATAAAATATTAATAAGAGAGTAGATGTATTAAAGAAAATTTTAGCTGATTTAATAATATTTTATATCTAAAGAGCATTTTTGTTTAACTTCGCTTACTGTAAATTAAATTTCTTATTGGAATATTTTATTTAATAATTTTTTTCTTCACTTTAAAATAAATAATAAAAATGTACTAAAAAAACTAAATCAATATCTATAAGGAACATTTATTTATGTTTCAAGATTTTAACGTATATAAAATAAGATCAATAATCATATTAAATTATTCCGAATTTCCGCTTCGTAACCCTATATAGTTTACATGTATTTTTACATTTATATACATATATGTTAAAATATAATATATAGTATTGTGTTTGCACTCACACAGTACCCGATGATAGGGGTAGGGTATGGGGGAGTTAATATTCCGTAATAGGCTTATCCAACTGGACATTTAGTCATCATCAACATCTCGTATTACCTTAATTGGAATTAGACTCACTAAAGGGAAGGGTAGTAGTAGTGAGGGGAATTTTTTTTGTTGTACATTGGAATTCTTTACTCGCACTAATTTCCTTATATTTTATTTATTGAAAATGAAGTTGAGTTGATCGAGTGTAAACAAAGTGCAAACAGCTGATTTATTTATAAACAAAATGACTAAATTGCTTTGCCAGCTGTTTTCCAATAAGACCAATCAGAAAAATCTATACGCATGTGTGTGTGTGTGTGAGTGTTGCGTATGTTGAACAAAGATAGCAACAATAATGCGAAAAGGTACAAAGTGCAAAATGCTGCCAGCAACAACAACAAACGTAGCGAAAGTGAACGAAAACTACAATAACAACGCATTTTATTCTCAGCAACAAACACAACAACAACAACAACAACAACGACAACAACAGCTGCAAGGATGGGCGGACATAGGCTGCGACGTCAACGTTGACTTCCAAACGGCGTAGCGACTTACGCACAATCTTGCACACACACACACATACACAGGGACACACACAATAAATCACTGGAATTTTATGATTTATTCTCAATTATTTACAACTTCACATTGTTTTTGTTTATTGCTTTTATTAAATACACTGTTCTTTATTTGTTTTTGTTTTAGTTGCTTTTCTTGACATTTTTTTTTTTTTGTGTCTTTTCACATCGATTTGTTGCACTGTGCAGCTGGTGACTGCGCCGCAGCGTCGCTGTTTGCGACGGATTTTGCAAATCAAAATTTACTTACAAAATTCACATTTAGTTTAATTAATGCCCGTGTTTTTTTTTTCATTTATTTTATATGCATTTCAATTCAACGAAATTATAACGTAAACTGAACGCGACAAAAAGAAATATGTTGAATTTTCTAAACTAAAATAAAAAGCAAATCGGACAAAAGGAACAATTTTTGACGCGAGCGAGACTACGAGAGCGAGCGCTGAGAGAGCGCCACACACAGCAGCAGCAGCAGTAGTGCGTGTAAGAGAGGTGCAGAAAGAGACAGATAGACAGAGAGAGAGAAAGAGAGAGCATTAAGTAAACGAAGCTCGTGCATGGCAGATTTGCAAAAAAATTATTTCTTTTTTTTTGCAAAAAAGAAGAGTAGAAAAGGCCAAGCCACTTTAAACGGCAACAACAACAATCAGGGGTATTAAACGTCGGTCGCTACCAATAAAAAAATCTTTGGTTTTTTCTCTCTACTACACACACACACACATACGCTCACATGGATGTGCATGTATGTACATGCACACACATTCGTCGGCGTCCACACATACGCATATATATAGATTTATATATTTGTTAACTGCTTAGCACTTGTATTTGTTGTTGTTTCTTTCCTCTTTTTTTGCGTAAATTATTCACATTTTCAGCGCAAATGTTGCATTGCTGACTATTTGTGCCCGTTTCTTATTCAATTTGCACGCACACACACACATACGTACACACAGACACGAAATGTAGAGAGACACGCACACACACTCATGCACTCACTTTACACATTTTTTTTTTGGTTTACGTTTCGGCGCTGCGTTGTTTTGTGTGCGAATTGATTTTGCATTTTGCGCTTAGCTTTTGGCTTGACATTTACTTATTTATGCTTGCGCTTGCGGTATTTGTTGCTATTTTCAATTACAAACTTTTCACCTTGAAATTTTTACGGCAGGCTCTGAACGGTCGACAGATTGTGGCGGTCGGGCGATAGGCGGTCGGTACGTTGCAACACTGACTCATGCAGTGTGACCTGCAAGACGATACTAACAAATTGCCGAGCAATAAGCAAAATCAAATGGCCAAAAATACCGCATCCGAATGTATTTTACCAGTTTCGCAACACTACTATTTGGTATAAATTTAATATTGCTATTGATTTATTTATTGAAATTTATATAAATATTTAATTACTTCATAAACTTTTGTAGGCACTTTTTATTGCAAAATATTTTATAGTTACTAATATATATATAGTTTTACTTTAATAATTATAATATGTATAATCATCATAAACTAATTCCAAATATGTTTGCGTTCTGAATAGGTAAGCAAATTTTATCCAATTGAATTATTGCTTTGCTATCATTAAAACCGAGTTAAACTTATTATTATATTAATCATAATTATTTCAGTTTTTATTAGACTAAAATTTTAAATGGACAATAGTTGTGCGGCCTATCGATATATGTTATACATGGAACTATCGTTAACAATCATCATTAGCGTTCGCTTTGCACAACTGTTCTCCAGCTGTTCCGGAGCGTTCATGAAACTCAACAGTTGTGCATGTGCAGGCGCTTGAAAGCGGTTACAATTTAAATTTTGGTTATGTTCAAACTTGAAATATGTTATAAATTCTGTATTTTTATTTTGTTGGTAAATAATAAATTAACTTATTTACATATGTATTTTTGCCAATCAAATTGAATTATCTATAGCAAATAAATCACGCTAATGATCAACAATCTTCAACCCCACTCGAGTGTCTCTGTGGAAACGTGTTTTGGATTAGAATTAAGCCCATATAATAACAATTCCTTTGAACTATTGCAGCAGTCGCTGCCACTGCTCCCCCTCACCCATCACACGCATCACAATTGCAACGCAAAAAGCTGACCAAAAACCTGCCTCAGGGTCGCGAGGCTCGTGCCGGACATGTTTTTCTGCGTAATTAGTGCTGCACCCTGCCCCCTCGCATTCAGCTGCTCATGTTCCGAATTCCTATTCCTTCTCCCTCTCCCTCAACCACTTCCTATTTTCATTCCCTTCTCACTAACGTAATTCGCATCCCTGCTTGAACGCAGCGAAGCGTTTGCTTTGGCGATTCCCGTTATTCGTTTCTTGCTTCGCATTTTTGCTTTCTTTAACAATTTCCATTTGATTGCATTTCGACGCCGGTACGCACACAAACACATGCACACGCACACGCACACGCACACGCTCATACACAGCATTCATTAGGGTGACCAACGTCCAGTTTGTGCCTGAGCTTAACTGTCATTTCCATAAAATCCTACTGCCAGGCAAGCAAATATATATACACACACACACACACACAAGCACTTCCAATCCCACTCTCTTGCATACACACAAACTCACACTCCACTCTCCCACTCCTACTCTTCGAGCGACGTATGCAAAACTTTCTCTTTGCATTTGAATTCCTCCACTTTTTTTTTGCCTTGTTCCATCTCCCTCTCTCTCTCTCTTGCTTGCGGCTTCTCTGCTTGCCCATAATTATGAAGATGAATGTTCTTATTGCTTTTATATCCCTAGTATGCGTGTATGTGTGTTTGGTGAGCCTCTGTTTGTGTGTGTGTCGCTGACCACATTCTCTATTAATAATGCTTTCGGTCACACTCTGCATACATGCGCTGAAATTTGTTGCCCTTTCCTCTCAGTTTGGAGCACTAAAACTTTGCTGATTCACAGTGGGTCGAATGGAAGGGTAATTAGTTGAAATGAAAATAATTTTAATAGAAATAATAATAATAAAATAGTACGATAATTATTTCTATATATTTTTAAAAAATATTTTTTGTTTTGTTTTAAGAAATATGTATATTTCTATTTCTATTTATATATTTATTATTTATATTCAATAGAAAATATATTTTGATATTTAAATAATGAGAAGTAAAGCAACAAAAAGTGCTTTACAAATTTTGGGAATGTAATTATTTATACTAATAATATCGACTAAGTATCAATTCTTAATCTTAATGAGATATGGAAAACATAAGATAATAATCAAAAGCAGTATTTATTTTAGTATATTGATTTATTTATTATTAAACTGTATTTTTCTTATTTTGACTGACTTTTTGATAGTAAAACATTTTCATCACTCTAGTCCCACAGTGCAATGGTTTAGTTCTTGCCTTGCCCGACGAAGCGCGTGCAACTAGCGCGTTCTACTACTACTTCTACTGCTTCTTCTTCTTCTTAGCACGCGTCGTTGAGCCGTCGCCGCAGCAGCAGCAATAATAAAGGAAAATCCGACAGGATGCTAATGCGTATTTAGTTATTTAGTTTATGTGTGTATGTGTGACTGTGTGTGTGTGTGTGTGACTGTGTGTGTGTGTGTGTGTGCGTATGAGTGAGTGGGAGTGTGACCGTGTGTGTGTGTGTGTAAGGGATGTAGTGAGGACTCGAAGCGTTTCTTTGTTTTATGCGCCGCTTCAGATACAAATCATGTGTGTGTGTGTGCGTCTGTGTGTGTGTGTGAGAGTGAGGTATTAACCTCTCCCTTCGCATATTTGCATATTATCGATTTTTGTTTGGAAAAGTCATTAAATTTGCACAAATGTTAGTTCGAGTTCTTTCCAATAAGATAAAGTATAAATTATAATATGAATAGTCTGACTAATTCATAGTCTAGTAAAGTATGCCTAAAGCAGTCTCTCGCTTGTGTCGAAATTTTATGGGAATATGTTCACTTGATAGGGAAATTCCTACGTATGGAAATTATTTTTTTAAAGAAAGATTTGATTTTGTCATATTTATAGATTGGGAAAGTCGGGATGTATAATTTGAAATCTTATTAGAATAAATTCATAAATTGGTAAACATACGAAAATAGAGCTAATAAATCAATGTATTAAATTCTAAAGTCCTGAAATATTAACAAAAGATTTATGTAAGATATGTAAGCTATAACTACTCTGCAAAGTAAAATATTTAAACGTCTAAAAGTTCGATATTCGATAAAATAAGTTCAGTAAAAGAGAATTTGTCAGATATATATACGCAATCTTAACTTTATATTCTTAACTATAATATAAATAAATAAATATAATACATATTAAACTAAAAAAATATATAAAATTTATAAAAGTGAATTTATTTATATTTTTATAAATATATTACTTTATTTATATATTTTTTATTTATTTATTTTTTATATATATATTGCATTATTTATATATTTTAAAAATAATATTATTGTTTTATATTTTGTGTAACTTATTCGAATTTTCATCTCAACATATCTCTAGTAACTATTATAGAGCATATTTTCGCTTAAGTTCAACTCTCTAGCGACCTTTCAAGTTTTCCATACAATAAATACTTCTTAGTACAAACGATTTAAGTAGCTTTTAAGCTTAACAAGCGAATGAAATGAAAAACTGAACTGAACAATTCGATTTGCGAGCTGTTCGAAATTCGACACGAAACGTGGCCAAAAGCGCCCGAGAGCCAAATTGAGTTCGAGCATGAAAAAAAAAAAAAAATGGCCGAGAGGACCTAAGCGGATTTCAACAATTTTAAATAGAATTTTGTATTTTCAGTTTTTTTTTTGTTTTGTTAGTGGGCAAAATGTCAAAGATGAAACGACACGGGTCCAATTAGATTTGGCCAGGCACGCGAACCACCCGAAAGAAAAACAGAAAATTCTATGAGGTAAAACCTACAACCACCGCCCGCCCATCTACGTCTTTCTCAACCTCACCCTCCCAATCTCCGCTTCTAACATTTCCCTTCAGAAAGTGCGTGGGATTTTTGAACAGTTGGCAAAAGCGAAAACATGCTCAAAGAATGGGCCACAGGAATTATGAAACATAATGAACTGAAAATCGAATTGGAATCGAAGTTGGCCTCAACTGCGCCTGGGGGAACAATTACGCTGGAGCAAGAGGTCGCTGAAGAAATACATTCTAAATGGTAAATATGTGAGCACAATTTCGACAATTAGTAAACGTTTCGTAGAATTTATAATGTTAACTACAAGTAGTTATGATTGGACTTTTTACTTATATGAACTTGATTTTGATAAAATGTTCCTATAATATACCATAACACATATAGAATGTTCTTATACTAAGATATGCCACATATTTTAGTAAGAGTATTTAATAGTAATATTTACTATAAATTCAGATATAAAATCCACTTCTTAGTCATACTAAAAGACTACAATAAGAGAGCTTACTATAAGAGATTGCTATAAAAGACTGCGATCAGAGAGCCCACTATAAGAGAGTCTGCTATAAAAGACTACGATAAGAGATCCTAGAATAAAAAGAAACTGCTATAAAAGACTACGATAAGAGAGTCTGTTATAAAAGAATCTGCTATAAAAGACTACGATAAGAGAGCTCACAATAAAAGAATCTGCTATAAAAGACTACGATAAGAGAGCTCACAATAAAAGAATCTGCTATAAAAGACTACGATAAGAGAGCCTACTATTAGAGAGTCTGCTATAAAAGACGATAAGAAAGCTTCCTATAAAAACTCTGGTATAAATGACGATAAGAGAGCCTACTATAAAAATGTGCTATAAAAGACTACTATAAACGAATCTGTCTTAACAGACTTTAACATAATACACTCTACTTATATATATATATATATATATATATATATATATATATATATATATATATATATATATATATATATATATAAATTTTTTTGCATTTTAAAGTTGCCTCGCTAGGAATATTATATCATACAGTTTTATAGGAAAAATATTTGCAGGTCTATATAAGAAATATAATAATAATAATATAATATAATATTTAAATGTTAACAAAGGAATCTTTTATTAAAAATTCTTGTAAATTAAAATTGTTTTTTTTTCTCAATAAATTTACGTCTTAGAAAAGCAAGAGAAAATTTAAACAAAATTAACTTAAATAGATAGTTATAGATATATATATATATTTATAGTTATATAGAATGCATCGCTGGTTCTTTGCCAATGAACGAGAGGAGTGCCAGGTGAATGACGAGGCCAAGGATGAAGAGGATTTGGATAAGAATACCGAGGATGCCGCTGAAGAACTTCGTAAAATCGTCTATACGGACTGGCCATTCTGTGTGAGGATCGATACACCGCTGCAGGGCAATGAATATTTGGCGATAACGGGAAATTGTGATTCGTTGGGCAATTGGGATCCCAAGGTGGTCTATCTAATGGAAGCGGTGGACTGCAACTGCCACTGCAATTGTAAATGTATCAAGTTCGAGGTAACGGTGCGAATTCCACGAAATAAAGATATCGAATATCGATATTGCATCGTTGGCTACGATCCGTTGATGGACGATGTGATCATACGTTTCTGGGAGATAATGCCAACGCCACGCATCATTCGCACATGCCACAATATGCTGAAGAAATGCGATATATTTGGCATGATCGATAGGGATGCCCTAGAACCGTCTGTGGATCGTGGCTGGGCCACAACAGAGACTTATGTTCAGTTCAAGATCTTCAATGCGCCATTTTATTGGATGAAGCAAGCACCGCGATTGCTCTATATCTATATACAGCCGATGTTTGAGACAACGCCGGAGCATTGTATAAATCAAAAATCAGAATTGTTGCGAATAACCCTCCCGACCCAAAACCGTCGTTCCACGATGCCGACCCAACAGAATCAGCGAATTGCCTTCACCGAGGTGGCAAATCTCAATTTCACCGAAAAGTTGAAATTTCAGCCGAAGAAAGGAGTTCGTTGCGGACCGCATGATTTGCAGCTATATCATTTCTCTTTGTCCCATCCACTAGAGACGCTCTACCGCATCGATCTCTACACGTTCGCCTATAAAGCCGCCGCCGATGAGCCGTCCTATCACTATGGCTATGGTTTCATACAGCCCGAGGAGCTGCACGACTCAGAGGGTGAACTACGCATCAAAATCAATTGCGCATCCACGCATCGGCCACTGATCGAGATGAGTTTACAGTATCTGGTCATCAAGCCGACGGAGAATATCAAGTGCAATTTGAAACTGACCTACGAACGCTATTGGCGTGAGAAACACATGCCCATGGATATTGGACATCGTGGCACCGGCTGCACCTATCGCTTGGGTGACGATGTTTATCGCGAGAATACATTGTATGCCTTCAAGCGTGCCGCGGCCAGTGATGCTGACATGATCGAGCTGGATGTGATGCTGACAAAGGATGCTCAGGTTGTGATCTATCATGATTACTCACTGACCTTTGCTCTCTGCTCGGCGTGGTGTGTGGATAAGCTGTTGGATGATTACGATGTGATGGTGTTGCCGCATGAACACTTCAATCGCAGTCGCCTAATGGCCATGGGCGGCCGGAAACGTGGCGAGACAATTGTAGTGCCCTTCGAATCCTTTTACTATGATGAATTGCGACTCGTTCAGCCTTTGCGTTACGTCTCCTCGGCCAGCGGCTGTTCGGCTAATTGTGAGAAACATTTGCTAGATCAGATGCCATTTCCGTTGCTCAGCGATATCTTCAACGATGATCTACTATCGCTGCCACCCAATGTGGGCATCAATATTGAGCTGAAGTGGCCGCAAATGGATACCAAAGGACGCTGGCAGAACTTCAGCTCGAAGCCGACATTTGATCGTAACTACTATGTGGATACGGTAATCGAGGTGGTCTTTCGCTGTGCGGGCAAGCGTCGGATTTTCTTTTCCAGCTTCGATGCGGACATTTGTATTATGTTACGCTTCAAGCAGAACTATTATCCGGTCTTGTTGCTGCTGCAGAGCCCGGATCGGCCGGATCAGTTTAGCGATCAGCGTGTAAATAATTTAGAGAACGCTGCGTATTTAGCCAACATCATGGAGTTCTTTGGCTTGAACTTTCATACGACCAGCTTGTTCAAGCAGCCTCGCATTTTGGGCCACATCAGGGACTTGCATATGCAGAGCATTGCCTGGGGCAATGAGACGATCGATGTCGATGTCAGAGATAGATTAAAGCGATATGGTGTTATTGGTGTCACCTTCGATCGCATCGATCAGACCAATCAAATTGGCGATGAACTGCAAGGCTATATATTTTGCATTGATTCGCTAGCGACGCGAAATCATGTCAAGAATCTGATCGAAGCCGAGAAGTTAATCAAGTGTGCTAGGTAGAGCTGCGACATCAACAGAGTGTGGCAAAGAGAGATAGAAATAGATTCTGTTTTATCCATAGAGAATTTTTTAATAATGGCATTGGAGCAGACAGCATTAATAAATTTATTTTATAAATGTAAAATTGTTTTAAGTAAAATATAAATATTCTATTTCTAGGAAAAATTTGTTTTTTTTTTAAGGGAATGCAATATTTAGATTTCTATTGAGGATTAAAACTTTGTATTTGAGGAACTCTATCAATTTTATGCATATAAAAACAAAAATCTAGTTACTAAAGCCAGACCAAACAAGAGTGAAAGCATTTTCGATAACCACATTTTACTAGCTGTTTAAACTATCGATAATATTTTGTTGTGTAAGCAATCGATAAGTTTTGGCATTTAACATGCAATTTTTGCATAAAAATATTTTAAAAATTTTATTGAATTTCTGATGAAATTTTGTATGTGAACTTTATTAATCGAGTTTTATTTCTAGAAGTTGAATCAATTTTGTTATGAATAGATTTTCTTCTTCTTCTTTCTTTTATTTCAGCACAGTATAACGGCATGCAGACGTGTTTAATTGAAATGCATTTTAGTTTTTTTTTTACGAATTTGAGGATCAAAATTTAAAATATATATATATTAAAATATATATATGAAAATATATATATGAATCTATGAATTCTAATTTTCATATGAGTTTCGTGTATAACTATGAAAAACTTGATGCACGCAATTTATTATATTTTACAAAAAAATTTGCTGTACCTATTGCTCTCTTTTGGTCAATCACATGTCTAACTTAGATAATCTGGATTTTGATGTTTGCATGCAAAATTTTAATTAAGCTTTATTATTATATTCATTGAAAATTTATATTTTTTTTTTTTAACCTAAGATTTTTTACTCTATCTGAAAAGTTTTATAAATTTCTTTCTACTAAATATTCGATGTAAAAATTTCTTATGAATTCCCTTTCGCTCCTTCCCAATTAATTACAATTAAGTACTTCAACTCCAGCCACGCCCCTTGCATTTAACGGTATATCAATGCAGAGGTTTTTCACGTAACCACCCCGTTTGATATCATAAGTGTCATCTCCACACACTCACACACACACACACACATACATACGCACAGTGGAACGTGTTAAAGTCATAAAACACATTAAATCCAATCGAATAATCGAAATGTCACATTAGTTTCTAAAATATGGCCGTACAGCACGTAAGAAAGTATTTCTCAGTCCCATCTACCTAAGCGCCCTCCCAATACCTACGCCCCTCTGCCTTTCCTCCCCATCCCCCTTTTATCGAGCACACAAATGTGCCCAAAAAACAAGCCAAAAAACATCGAAAAAAAAACTCTTTGGTAACGGCTTTTGGCCTGCGATTTGTTTTTTTTTTTTGCCATTTCTTTCTTTCATTCGATTGGCTTGCATTTTCCATTCCGTTTTCCATCTCTCGAGCAACAGTCTTTCCCTCTACCACATTTCCTTTTGGGGTCCTGTGGGTATAATTTTAATGGTCAAATCGCTTTTGGGGATTTGCTGCGATGTTTTTTTGTCTGTCTTTTCGTTTTTTTCTTTTTTTTCGTTTTCGAAATGGAAATTGCTGTGCCATAGAAATTGGCATTGAAAACGCATAAAAATAAACATTTCTCCATTTCTCCATTTGGCATTTCGCATTTACAAATTCCGATTTTCGTCTTTGAGCGTTAAGATTTATGCTGAGCTCTGTGCTCTAGCTTGAGGGCTAAGATCTCATTTTTTGGTAACATTTTTCTATAGTCAGAGTGCAAGACAATTGCCAACTTGGGAATTTTGTTTTCTTGATATTTTGTTGTATTTGGATTAAGCTCATAAATCTGGCATAATTTTAATGTTAACGTTTGGTAGAGGATTTAATTTTTTTAGTTGATAAAAATTAAAAAAAAAATTCTTTACGATAACAATTTTATATTCACAACTTAAGCTGAAGAGGATACAAGTTGATTTGTTTGAAAAGAAACTATTTGAAATTCATTTTTTTTACTATTTTTTATTTTTTGTATAATTTTTGGTTGAGTTGGATGAGATATATATAATATTCATTATTTTACTATACACACAGTAAATATTAATTTATTAAATTAATTTTTTTTTTTTTTTTTTTTTTTTTTTTTTTTTTAAATTTACCAGTTGAATTCGGACGAGTTATGTGAAATATTCATTATTTATGTATTTATTGCAGACACAATAAATATTAATATTAATTTTTCTACTTTTACACTCGTCTTTTCTTTAACTAATTTTCCAGGAAAATATGTGAAAATATTTTAAAGTCTGTATGGACTAATAAATTCAATTGATTTATATTTAAGTATTTTATTTTTTATCTCTAATAAATTTAATTGATATATTTTTAAGCAATTTAAATGTCTATATTTGGTAGACACATCTATAAAAATTTGCCTAAAGCTTCTCAAAATCGCATGCCTTTAACATGGAACAGCTTCCATAGCTTTTACATGCCCCGTCCATAAGCATTCATTTTCACTTCACTTATAGTTGGCAACTCTGGCAGGAGGAGTGAGCGGGGAGGAGGATTCGCTACACTGTAACTGTAACTGTAACTTTAACTCATTTGTATGCCAAACAGCAACAGAACTAAAAGTTCCTTTTTTTTCCCTTGGATTTGCTCTTGCACTTATTACTTATTACTGGACACACACGCAGAGCAGGAGGCGGAGGAGGCGGAGGAGAAGGATGAGGCGAGAAGAAAAACCCTAGACATGTGAGACATGGAAATTCATCATCAAAAATGAATAATGTCTACACTTAATGCGACTATAGCCGAGCCACCCTCAAAAAGATTGGACTCTGAATACTCTGGACATTCGGGATAAGCAACAACAGCATCGCACCCCGAACCCAATTTGCACCCCATCAAAAAGGCGGGCGTGAAGCCAAGTGGAAGGAGGGGATGGATGCCTGAAAGACAGCTGAGTTTGGAAGGGGCTTTGGCATCTACTTTCGACACTGCGCAGAAAGGTTGCTTGAATATTAATTGTAAATATCTAGACGCCATCGAGTGTGTGTGTGTGTGTGAAGCGAAGGACGAAACAAATGTGCAAACTTAGAAATGCAGGCGACGTGCAAGGACATGTTCACAAGCCCAGTCCAGCCCAGCCAAAAAAAAAAAAGGACATGCAGTGTGAGCTGGGGCTACTTGTCGGCGTCTAATAGATTTTTCTACTAGCTGAAGATAAAAACGATGATGCACAGACAGTAAAGGAAGCTGTCAAAAAAAAACCAAGATGAAATGTAATGTAGAGGTAAAGAGATTATCGAGTGCGCTACTCGAGGGCTATCAAAGAAATTGATTGACATATCTTATGATAGAGTGAACTGGTTTTTGAAAGATATTTGCTGCTAATTTATTTGGGAAATTAACAATTCAGATAAATTAAGTTCGGCTTGTAAAGGAAGCTTCAAAATTGTCTTTAGAAATTCTCTTAAATATTGTAGAAAAGGTTTTTTTACAATATTTGGTTGGTCAGATTTCATATGTTAAAAAACAAAATTCTGAGATTTATTTTTTTTTATAAAAAAAAAAAACATTAGCGAAATAGATATTGTTTTTCGAGAAAATGTTTTGTGTATAATTCAATAAATAATTGGAATATAAAAAGTATTTGTTTCATATTAATAAAATATTTGATTGACAAGGAAGGAGTGTGTCACACAGTTAAATTATAAATATTTGTAATCCTCTGTCGATCTGTATATGAAACTGTCTGTCCGTTCGAACGTCCGTACGTATGTCTCGCATTAATTAGGGCCTTCAATTATAAATAATTAATCGATTATTATCTTCCTTATCGATAACACTCAATAATTTGATTTTATTATTTTAAATATACAATAACTAAACCTTCCAAAATTCTATATATTGATTGATATATAGTTCAGGATATAATCTAGTTGAGTATTCTCGTATTGAGTAGTTTTACTTGTTTTACTTTTTGTCTATATAAAATTTGATTATTATCTTTATACGTCTATATCATTCATTCAGCATCAAATCTGATCAAATTTATCTTAGTCATCATCTATACCATAATTGTTTTCTAGCTAAACTATATTTCTCAATTATTATTCATCATCATTCTACTTTATCAAAAATCGCATATGCTCAACGTTATTTTTGGTAGCGCATCTTCTGTCTGGAAACCAGCCTAAAAGGCGGCAACAGATTTTGTTCGCTTATTATTATTGCCACGACCTTAACCCTCACATACACATACATATATATATATATATAATGTATGAACTGGGTTCATCAATTGAAGCCCCGGTAAAAAACATGTCTCTTGCTGGATTTAAGAGTTATCTATTTACTAAATAGTTGTCCCGTTTTTTCTTTTTTTGCCAATCACAAATTTAATGAGCTTTGAAATTGTTTTTTGTGGCTAATTTAGTTTGAAATCGTAAAATGAAATCGACATCAATATCCAATAGCAGCACCAATTGTGCTGTTCTTCTTCTTCTTCTCTCGTAATGCTTACGATAAATAATGTGCAATTAATATGTAACACGTTAGTCGGTTCAACTCTAGTTAATGGCCTCCGCTGGTTGGGGGGGCTACGGCCATTTGTCAATTTTGATGGGCGTGTGAATGCCATAAAAAAGCGCCTTGTCTAACAACAAAAAATAGGCAGAATTAGAGAGGTTCAACAGCACAGAGAGTTACCCTGTAATTGGAGGTGGATTGCAGAAATATTGAAAAAAAAAAATGATAGAGTTTGCATGCCTCGAAAATTTAAATAATATTCACATATATGTATGTATGTATATAAAAATGTTTGATGAAAATGGAATTTGTTATGATTAAAGTATCTATATAAAGAATATGCATCTAAAGTTTAGTCAAAAACTTCTATTGGTTAATTAGTTATAGTTAGAAGAAGGTGTTTTTTTTTATTAATTCAATTTAATAATTTTTAAATTAATTTAATTAATTAAATTTAATTTATTTGTTTTATTTTGTTTGTTAATTTTATTAATATAATGAGCTGAAAAATTTATTATAAATTTTCTGTATATTAAGATTCTCTTGAGATATAAAAAGGGAAATACTTAAATAACAAATTCCACGAAAATAAAATTTTTCTCAACAATTTTTTTGAGATATAAAAGGTGAAAAACTTAGATTACAAATTTCACGAAAATCAAATTTCTGTGAATTTTGTTACATTCATATTCAGAATTCAAAATTTAAAAATTCTTAATTAACTTCAAAAAAGCTCTATTACAATTTTTTAAAAAGTCTATTTAGAATTTCTTAACATTAATCTCAATCTCAATAACTTTTACAATTACAGGGTATCCAAACAAAATAAAGAGCTTAGGTCGAAAAAAAAACAACACAAACTCCTGTATAAATCACCATTAAAAAAACGAAACGCGTTTTCGGGCCAATTCCATTCCATTCCATTCCATTCCACTCGTCCGACTTAGGCTCAAGTCACATAAAATAAAATTAACTTAAAAAGCAAATTCACGAGAGATATTTTATGTGTCCGTTCTGCAGCTCATAATTCAGGGCGTTAATCCTTTAAATAGGACATTCATGTTATCCCCGTCGCAATGCTGACCATTAAAATAAAATTTATATCAATAAAATTTAATGCCAACAACAACAGCGAACAAAAAAAATACCAAAACTGCCTCGAATTGTCCTTCATATTGATATTTATGATATTTGCAAGGCATTATAACTCTTATTGGATTTATAGACGATGCTGAAATGTCACTACAGCTGCTGCTGTTGCTGCTGCTTCCTCTTCTGCAGCATTCACTTGTTATTATTGTAATCTATGTGGGTTGCCGAATGAATGAATGAGTGTCTCTGTGTGGGATGAGTGGGGATGGGTTGGTGTGGAGTGTAGGGGTTGTATGGATGGATGCTTATAGGGGGGCAGCTATCAATAGGCCTTTAGAAGTTATTCTAGCAAGGTTCTTCTGCTGTTCAATAATTGAGCCATTAAGAAACCAAAGGATCTTCTTCTATTTCGATATATTTAGGGAAGCTAGAGATATAGGGTATTGATAGAGTCAACAAGCTTAGACAAAACTATATAAAAAAGCTAGCTTTTATAGTTTAGTTTAGAACTAAAATGGAATTGAAATGTAAGGATCTTATATAAATATATTTTAAAAATATGCTTATTTATATAATTTACTTATTTATTCTACACAACTTTTCTGTAGCAAACTTCTTGTCTAATCTATTTTAAGGCCTTCTCGCCAACGCATCTCATCTCATATATCTATCTCTCTATTTTTATCTACATTCGCACCCCCTTTAACCCCTTTGGCTAACGCCATTTCAGCTGGCAGGCAATATATCATATTTTGTGCTAACCGCACATTTAACGACTGCCGCGACGGCGTTGTCGGTGACTGAAACATTCATAATTTCATAGAAATTAATATGAAATCAATCAAGTATTATTCGCATTTACCACTATGCTGAATCATTTGTGTGCGTTTGGTTGGGGGTTTAATGAAAAAGTTGAAAAAGTTGAAAGAGTTGAGAGAGAGAGAGAGAGAGAGAGAGAGAGACTGCATGAATTTTTGTCATGCTCATCGCTGAATTATTTCTGAAAGAAAGTTTCTTGGTAATTTGAGCTCACACAATGGCAGCACACATTAACCCCTTATCGCCAATATTGCAGCCCCATCGATCCACCCACTTAGACTCAGACTTGGACTCAGGACATTCGTCCTGTTCCGCATTCATTAACTGCGCAGCTCGTAATTAATCCTTGGCAGGCGTCGCCTTACGTGCCAAAAACCAACCCCCAAAACACAATTGCATGTTGTAAATTAGATTTTCGTTTGTCATGACAACCCTTAGCCCTTACTCAGCTGCGGCGGCAGGGTTGCACTATGCCAGCCTCGTTTGAATGCAAAACTGTTTTTGGTCATTAACCTGTCTGAAGCACTTTGCAAAACTTCGATTTTCTCGTTTGCCTGCGCTACATCAAAATGCTTTCAGCCCAGCACAGACCAGTCCAGCCCAGCAACCCCCACACAGTTTCCACAGTTTCCTCGCGCTCAGTTTCCATCACACTTTCCACCATGTCATCGACGCCATCTTTATGGCTTAGCGAAAAACTTCTTAATGAACTTTAAGCATGAGCATGTTGTGAAGGGGTAAATGGCTAAATGAGAGTTCTGCCAGCCCTTGCACAAAGGGTTTAAGCAAGTGTTAAGCAATGCCGCATCGAAAATGACTTCATCAATCATATTTGCAGCCGAAGTCAATATTGTTGTTGGGAGCGCGAAGCACAAAATTGGATCTACATAGTTTTTGGCTAATGTGGCACCAAGAAGGGAGTGGGAAGTGAGCGGGTTAATGAGTTGAAAGGAAATGTTAAACAAGATAAAATATTGATAATATCTGTGGTAGACTTCAAATACATTTCTTGCCTTGCCTTTGTCTCTAACAATATTAAAACATTTTCAAATTTATTGCAAGCACAAAACTTGATTATTTAAAATAATAATAATAATAATAATGATAATGCTTATTCTAATTGAAAGTGAACTATTTTATTCATTCATTAAAAATGCACCAAATAACATATACAAATTTTAAATAATAATAATAATAATAATAATAATAATAATAATAATAATAATAATAATAATAATAATAATAATAATAATAATAATGCTCAAGCTTATGAAAAGTGAAATTTTTTATTCTTTATATGAAATTCAAGAATTAATTTTAATTAATTTATTATACTCTGATTTTTTACATTATGTATTTTGTCTTAAAAAAAATTGTAATAAATATTTATATAATATAAAAAAAATAATAATTATAATTAACTGTTAAATCAAATGAATAATATATTAATTATAATTAATATTACTTTAGTTGCTAAATAATTTTATTTATATAATAATAAATAAAAAAAAAACTATTAAATGATGATGAATAATATATGAATTAGAATTAATATTATTTTATTTATGTATCAATATAAGCTATACTTTCAAAATAATTTCCAATATTTCTCTCTAATTTCTTCCACATTTGCGTGTGTATCTCGACCTCTCCCTCTTCCACTCAGTCTCAACCATGCATGTTTTGTAGCAACTGTACATTTTTTTATTTTGTTTAGCTGACCAGCCTTTTTCGAGCTGAGTTTACACACCTTTTTCGTTGGTATTCGTCATGGACATTCTACAAATATTTATCTAGCCCATTTGGAATTGTATAAATTTTGAACGCTAGATAAACATGAAAAAGAAATATACGAACTTTTGCAACAGTGCGACCAAAAATACAAAAAAAAAAGAGCAGGAGAAGTCGCAAAAATCTTCATCAGCATTGAAATTGAACTTTTGTGAGTTGATTTGTTGTTGTTGTTGTTGCTGCTTCTTTATATGCAGGGGGCATATTGACAGAGGACAAATAAGAGCATGGCCCTGATACAGACACACTCCAACTAGTTCTCCAGCTTTTATTCTTGTGTCCCTCTAGTGTAAATAAAATGTTACAAATTTTGCAAAAATCAACTGGGGCAGGAGGAGCAACAGGAGCAGGAGCAGGAGGAGGAGGAGAAGGATTTTGGTGTCTTGGTTCACTGCACGTTTCCCACTGATTGGACACATGTCGGCTGTGAAAAATCTGGCAAAAAACAGGTACACGAAATGGACAGCTGGCTAACAAAAAAAAAAAAAAAAAATAAATAAATAAAATAAAATAAAATAGAGAAGCGGCAGTCAGTCAGCCACGTGTGTGTCTCTGGCAGTGTGGGAGAATGGGCGTGGCAGTTACATTTTGCGCTAATAATGAGACGTTTATTTAAAGAAATTTGAAGGGCATTGTCTCGAAGCGAAGGGAGAGCGAGCATTGGGCCAACGACAGCAAAGAGAACAACGTGTTGTGCTTGATTGAGTTAAGCCGGGTTTGCAATGGAGTGGACGGGAGGCCTCAATTAGGGTTTTAGTTGGAAAAAAAAAGTTTAGGTTGATGTGCCACTAATCTAGTATGAAAATTGTTCATTAGACACTTTTTATAAATGCTCAAATTTGAGAAAATTATATGACTATACAAAATTTAAAATAGAAATACTTATGAGTATAAGTAGAAATTAAAAAAAAAAAGATAATGAATGATAATAAATTGCATAGAAAAGTTAAGAGAAATTTAAATTCCATATTTCATCATCATTATAATACTATATATTATATATATGCACATTTCAGCATTTCATAATCATTTAGCTTGTATAATAGTTAAATAATTCCTAAAATATATATATTAAAAAAATATTAATAATATTAAAAATATATATACATCAATTCAATCAATTATTATATTATTATATATATTAGTATATATTACAACAATTATAAATATCATATTATATTAGCTACCAATCTAGTTGTAATAATGGTTTAATAGCTTTGGCAAAGTATATGTAATAGACTGAAGTAGAACTATATGAAGCACATATATACATACAGTAGCGAGCAAAAGTGAGTGAATGTTTGCAAACTTTGAATTTGACGACGTACAAAAAAAAAAATCAAGAAATCTTTTTAATTTTTTTTTTAAATTATTATATTATTCTTAATTAATAAGAAGAAAAAATCCAAAAAATCCACATTCACACACTTTTGTTCGCTGCTGTATATGCATTATGTATGCTTTATATACATATGCATATAATTGGAATGATTGGTGGATAAGGGTTTAGGTCTTCTCCAAGTCTGGAATCCTCGATTTGGGCTTTCTTTCTAATTTATTCTGCATTTTTTTACATCGACTTGCATAAGAGAGTTTTTGAACATTTGACATATTAATTATTTCATTTAGTCAAAGTTTCTAAATACCTGAAACATCTGTTGAAGCGTTCAAAGAACTCTCAAAAAATTCCTCATCTTCTTAAGTTCTCAACTGTAATGATTCTCTAAAAAAAAAAAGAAAGAAATAAATAAATAAATAATAATAATAAATAAATAAAAACTCTTTTTCAGTTTAATTCTGTATCTAAGTATGATTTAATTTACAAAATTAATGTTTTTTTTTTTCAATTTTAACTATATTTAATACTATAAATTGTTCATTTCAGTTATATTAAATTTAAAAAAAGAAATAAATAAATTCCCAATCAGCTTTCGTTGCTTCTATATAGCTATATATCAAGCTCATTTAAGCCAAACCTTCAATGAACTATAAAACTTTGCTCTAAGTAGCTTAATCAAAAGTTCCAAAAAAGGCCAAGGCGAAGACGAAGAAGTGAAAGCAATCGAAAATGGCTGCCACATGCCACGCGCCACTTTGCGACTAATCAAAATGCCTTTTTAAATGCACAAGAAATCAACTTGGATTTCATTTGTGCCACACGATGCCGCACATCCACACACACTCACGCTCTCAGCCCTGTCACTAGAGTTACAAATATGCCTTCTGGATAGAAAATTTATTTTTCTGTAGAAATGTAAAAGGAAAATGCGTAGAAATTAGCACAGAGATGAATACACACACGAGTGACTTGGACATGTGTGTGCGTGTGTGTGTGTGTGAGCATGTGTGTGGCTTTGCAGATAAGACAGCACACACACACACACACATGCACACAAGTCAATTTCATTACATTGTTGCAGGCAGCTCCTCAATTTGGACGCTCTGAAATATTTTCTTTTCCTTTGCTTTTCCTTTTCTTTATTTTTTTTTTTCTTTTCTGAAAAGTTCAAAATGAAATGCGCCAACATCAAATATTTGACTTTGTTGTGCGTGTGTGTGTGTATATGCCATGTGCGTGCCAATCAGGCGTGTGTCCTGCTCTTTGGCTGCTCCTTTTGGATTTACGAGCTTCGCATTTTTTTGTTCCTTACACCAAAAAAAAAAGAAAGAAACATTTTAAATTACGTTTCGTTTTATTTCTGATTTTCTTTTCTATTGACTTTCGTCTCTATGTGGGTTGTATGTTGGGTTTAGTAGCTGTTTTTCCTAATTTGACCTCCACTCTGCCCCGGACTTGCCCCCGCTCAACAACTTTCATTTTCAGCATTTGAACATTCCTTTTGATTTCCATTGATGCGACACTTGACGTTATTTTATTTGAGTTTCTTGTATTTATTTCAAGAGTTCATATGACTTGAGGATCCTATATAAATGGAAAAGTTAAGCTAAGAATTTTTTAAAATATATTTTTCCTATTTCTTGCAAAGGTTTATATGAAAATTAAGTTAATTATTTTTTAAAAATATATTTTTCGTATATATTGCAAAGGTTTATGTAAAAATTAAGTTAGTTATTTTTTTTAAAATTTCAATATTTTTCGTACATATTGCTGGCGTTTATATGAGTAGACTTTTATATAAAAAAAATATCTTATAGTTTAGGCAAAGATATAAAAGAGGAATCATTGTATATTTTAAGCTTTTGAATCTATTAATTACTGCAGTTTTATTTGTATTTAATAATACAGTAGACCCTCGGTTAATCCCTTATTTTGTTGTTTAAGATAGACTGAAATGTTGAATATAATAAATGTTTCAAAATTTAATTTCGTAATGTGAAAGATTGTTCGTTAAGCGAAACTTATTTACCCAATTAAAATGTGTTCGTTATGCGAAATGTTCGTTATTCGAGGTGTTCGTTAACCGATGCTCCTTTGTATATTTTATGCTTCAAGACTAGTTTCTTGTATAAGTTCTAGTTTCAGTATAACATAAAAAATTGAAATTATTCTAGGTATAATCATCACGTGAATATATTTTTGTATATATGCAAAAATATTCGGTTTATTTATATCTATATTTAAATATTTATTTATTTAAGTAATCGCATAAAAGTCAAGATCAAATAAGATACAAATAAAGAAAAGTAAAAATCAAGCTTAGAAATAGAGAAGAGTCAAGATCAAGATTTTCTTCAATTCACTTTTCATTCTAGCTCATTTATGCTTAATTTAAGACAAAACTTACGGAATCTAAGCTAGTTATATAGCTGTCATTATTGTCGTTGATGGCTTGATTTTACTTATTTTTTCTCTTTAAATCAAATATGACACAAATAAATATACATATAATATATAACTTTTGGAAGCTATGTATCAATTGCTTTTGCTATTGTTAAAGCGTTTTCAAACTAGCTTTGTTTCGACATCACATTTAGGCGCTGTTGGCACTTGAGCCTGTGACTCATCAATCAACATCAAGCTGGAATATGAATATGACATTTTTACGCAAATTACACGCCCCGCGACAATTGGCCACGAGCCCAGAGCCGAGAGCCCAGAGCATGTAATCAAGTGAGTAAATCAAATTTGAACAGTTTTGCAGAGGCGTACGTTCAGGGGGGAGGGCACTGAGGTAGTAAACACTTGACCAGCGGCTACTTTTTAAACACATGAAAAATGATGGCAATGCTTGTACTCTACCATTTTTTGTTGCCATGCTATTGTTGCCAGCGAAGGGTGTCTCAGTCAGCGCGCATCATTCATCATGACACCCTTCGAGTCCTGGACGATGACTCGTTTATTATGCAAGCTCATGTGCAGAACGAAGTCCGCAATCAGAGCTCAGCAAGAGACGGGGCGTATGAGCGACGAAATGCTAATCTGCCAGAGAGAATGAGCTAAAGAGAGAGAGAGAGAGAGAGGGAGAGTGGGAGAGAGAGAGAGCGCTACTGGGAGCGAGGTTTATTAATGAAATCTCACAAGTGGGATGCAAAATGGCGTTGGCTATGGCATGTGGCAAATGCCAATGATTGATTGACTTTATGTAAATTCCTGTGGCAGCCACTTAAGCTCGTCAGGCAACGTCTATTGCCCCGCACCCGCAACAAACAATCAAAGTAGTAGTTGAATTTTTCTATTTATTTTGCTCTTGGGCACAATCCAGTCAAACTTTTTCCCTACATAAACGCAATCATTTTATGGAGGCTTATAGCAAGCAACGAAAAAAAAAAAAAAAAAAATTGTAAAATCTAATTTGCTGAAATGTTCGCATTTTCCATGAAAATCAATTGAAAACGAAAATAAAAATACAATTCGATTTTCAATTGCGTAATGTGGCGTATAAATTGTTGTTCAGCTTGATTTCGATGCCGAACCGTCCGTAATTCGATTTGAAAAGTTATGCCTCCTCTCTAACTATGCCGCATTGAAAATTATATTTATATTTTATTTTATTTTATTTGTTATATGAGAGGGTCAGGCTCCCTTCTTACACACAGGTCAATTTGTACGCAGATGTTATGGCTTTCTGTTATCCTTTCGGTAATTTCTTGTGAAAACATAATAAAATGTGAAATTGAAATGGGGGCCCAAAAAATGTTTGTATAGCCAATGTTTTTATTAAGAATATTTTATAATTTAATTCACTCAGAATATTTTTGTAATCAGAATTTTGAGACAAACATATTTATTTTCAAGGAAATATTATATGTCAGCAAAATATATTCATGTAATTTCTTTTTCATTTAAAAAAGTTGTAAATTAAATTACAAAAAAAATTCTAGCAAAAATTAAATATATATTTCATCTGAAAAAAAAAATATATATACATATAATATGAATAATTTCTGTAGATATTGACGTCGTGAAGTAAATTGTGAACAGTTCCAAAAAAGACAGTAAAATAAATAAAACACATGAATATAGCTTGCCTTTTTGAATAATATTATAATATTTTTAATATATTATTTTTTTTTTTGTAATATCTATAATTTTTTTTTTGGTTTTTATTTTTTTTGTTAAATTATTTTTAATTATTCCTCTTTTTTTATATGTATATATATATATATATATATATATATATATATTATATATATAATTTTTGTCATAAATTGCGTCGCCATTTACTCATTCATTTATACTCAGCCACAGCAATAACAATAACAACAACAGGAAATACCAAATGTCAGTTGTCAGGAAATGCGAATTCTAAAAAGGGCTGGACTCAAGTCCAATTTCTATTTGCCTCTAATGGAGACACAAATATAATATTTGAGGTCGGCATCGTCATCATATCATAGCAGACCTAACACTCACACCAGCCTGTCCAGTCTGTCTCCATTTTGTCCGTAACGAATACGTCCTAGTCCATGGAGCATGGAAAAATAAATAAATTATAAAATTATTTCAGCATAATAACATGTCAAAATTCCGGGCACAGGGTCGAGAGGCGAGCCAAAGCGAGTCGAGCAGTTGCCATTCATATTTGAAGGCGGAAAAAACAACAGTGTTAACAATTCGCCTGTGGCCCAGGCATAAAAAATTATACATTATGCTTTTTTTTCTCCAGTAATACTCGCTTAGGATATGAGAGAGAGCATATTGGGTTAGAGTGGAATGTGGAACTAGCTGTAGAGCTGTCGATCAGTCGCTCTGTCTTAAGGCTGAACAGTTGAGAATTGTGAATATTGCATTATTATGATTATTATAATGAACGTGTATCAGACAGTCTGTCATACCCGAAATAATATTTTTATTTGCATCATCAAGCTCTACTTCTGTAGATCAAAGCTGACTAGCCTTTGCAATTATAATTCTCAATAAATTCATTTTTTTTTTATAATGAACGTGTATCACACAGTCTATCATACCCGACTGCAACATGTTTACTTGTGTTTTTTGGTTTATTTTTTAGATTTTATTCAGTTTTCTTGTCTTGCACTGTGTCCCCTGTGCTTGGGTGGGTTTTTCCTTTCTCTGTTCGGGTGGTTCGGGCTCAGTTGCTGTCTCCAGTAATCTTTCATGCAGGATTTGCAGCCAAGACACCCTCCTAACATATGATGGACATTTTTTTTTTTTTTTGCCAAGTCTTACGTCCGCCCGTGTGGAATTTTATTTGTAAATTTATTTTCTTTGTGCGGTTTTTTCCTTTTTTTGTAGAGAAAATAAAGTTTTTGTGGCTTATTTTTGTTTCTTTTTTTTTTTACATTTTTTTTTTGCAAACCCTTCGCAACCCTGCGGTGGTTGTCAAGTATTTTAAACATGTGCGTGGGGTCACACACGCACACACATGCACACACACGCACACAATCTAGTCGCTTGTAATTTCCATGCATTTATTATGGAAACACTTTAAAAGTAAATTTCTCAACGCCCTTGTACGATTTTTCCATCTTCTTTTTTTCATGTTTTTGCTTTCTTTTTGCTTTTTTAAGGCTAGCGGCATTCCCTCTCTCTTGGGGATTGTCAAGCTGTCCTGTAACTGCTTGTGACCTGAGTGCTAATGCCCAGCAAATGGAATTTAAATCTATTTTGTATTTGTTACGTACGACTAAGCATATGTGCGTGAGAGTGTGAGTCAGTGTGCGTGTGAATGGGATTAAGGAATGCCTGGAATGTGAAACATTAAGTTTCGTATTTGATAGAATGCACAAACATGGGTGCAAAGCTTGAAAGAAAACTGTAAGAGCTAAGTGAAAAGAATGTTATTGAGTACTTACATACATACGTATTATTAGTATATATAGAGATTTTTTATGATACTCTATATATATATTTTAGATTTACTTAATGATGTACATAATAATAATAAATAGCCAGCGCAGGGTTCTGTGTATCTCCTAGTCGAGCTTTATAGACATATTCATATATAGTTAAAATATCTCATTTATTGCTCAAATTTATAAAATTTTCGTTCACAGATGAATTTTAAAATGTAGCAAATAATTTTTGTTTTCTCTGCCTTTTTCAGCTCTAATGAATACAAACTTTATACTAAACAGTGATCAAGTTCTTTTCTCTTCTATTTATTTGTAATGATAGAGTCTGGGTTTTGAAGAGCCAATTAAAAAAGTTGTATTCCAATATAATATGTATTTATTAAATTGTCTTGAATTGCAATATTGGAAATCTAAAAGTCGGCAGTGTCAGCTCTGTAATTGAGTTATCAAATAGAAATATAAATATCTAAGAATCTTATACATTGAACTCTGTCGTTGAGGCTCAAACTTACAAAAAAATTTACGTTAATTGTATAATTAATTACAATTCATAAATTATTTATTTAATATTTATAAATACTTTGGTCATAAGAACTGTCTGGATATTAATAAACATTTTTGTCAACTAAAATTGAAAAAAAAAAAAATACAAAAATGTTTTGCTCTAGTTAGATATTCTTACTAGACAACAATAAAGTCTCTCTCTTTCTCCTATAAGTTTATTCTATTTTTCAAATTTGATTTCTTCACTCTAAACAAAGGACAATCATAAAGTCAATTTAGTGTGCTGCATGACGCATCATTCAAGTTTCTTTGTGCGATTTGCTGGCATCTAAGCTTCTTCTCTTCAGTGGCCATAAATTATTCAAAGCAGCGCATTTCCATGCGCTCTTCATTTGCTGCTGTTACTTGTTCGTTTACTTCTTTTTCTTCAGCTCTCTCTCTCTCTCTCTCTTGTATCTGCCTCACTTTGCAACTATTGATGGGCATCACTTATTTATGAGCATAAAAATTATTGCAGCTAACAAAATTGAAGAGCAAAGCAAAAAATCAACATAAGTAATCATCGATGCAATTTCATTGAGCTCAATTCAAAAACATTGCCCTGGACAACAGCGAGCATAACACAACGAGGGGACTTCGAACTAGTACTCTACAAAGGGATAGTACAGTGGGGTGAATGTAGTTAATCTTATAAGTAAATAAAGCATGCATTTCTTTATTAATTATAAACTCAACTAATATCTATAGAATTCATCAAAGAATAATTTGAAATAGTAATCTTGGCAAAAAAATATTCTTTAAAAAATGTATAATTTTGAGGTCTTTTATAAAAATTTAATTGCTCATAACTAATATTATAAGATTAAAATAATTGGTATTGGAATTAATATTAAATAGTAATAATAAAGCTTAAAATCATTGGAATTAATATATATTTTTGAATTTTTAATTTAATTTTATTTTATTTTGTATAAATTAATATAAGAAATATATTTTGCAGAATAATAATTGCTATAATATAAGTAAATTATTTTAATTATGATTTACATTAAATATATATCATTTTTTAAATAACAAATATTTTTTTTCCAATATAAAATAATATTAAATATCCAATTATTATAAAAATAATTGATTTATATTAAATATAATATATATTTTTTAATAAATAAAAAATAATTAGTTCCAATATTAAATAATATTAAATATCAAATATTATTATTTAAATAATTTTTGTTGGCTAAAATAGAATTTTTTGAAAATAAATATGCCGCCGATATATATATATATAGAACAAAACATATTTTTAAATAATAGTTTATTTATTATTATTTGTATATATACTATATACATTTATAAATATATTAAACATGATTATATTTTTTACTGCACTTTCTGTTTGCCCTTGCCCCACGGTGCGGTAAACAAATTGCGTTTTGTTGTTGATGCTGCTGCTGCTGCTGCTGCTGCTTTTCACATTTGGCATTTTTATTGATATGCATACAAACAAACTCTCAATGCACACATACATACACACACACAGAGTCAGGCACACATTCGCATTTTATTACACTCGACAGCTATTTTCAATATATTACACAAAAAGCATAAAAGGCAAACGCGTTTCGCCTGGACTTTGCTTTTTACATACGTCCGCTCAATGGATGTACGAGGTCCCGCTGAAAGGATATTCTCTCTATCTGTATATGTGTGTGTGTGTGTGTGTGCTTTCCATACTAAAAAACGCATAAATAAGGGCCAGTCGCAGCGAGAAAAATAACGGTTATGGCTATATATATATATATATGTGTATGTATGTGTGTGTGTGTGAGATGGCGCATCTTTTGCTTGGTGGTTGCCCAGCCTCTCAGCCTCTCAGCCTCATCCACCCAATCATCCAAACACTTGCACGCTGCTCTCCCGCTTTTTGGTGGTTGCTCGTTCTTTTTCGTTGATTCCCTCGCGTTGGCGTTTCGTTTTTTTTTTTTTTTATGCATAAAA
Source organism: Drosophila stalkeri (assembly GCA_035047405.1). Classification (NCBI taxonomy): domain Eukaryota; kingdom Metazoa; phylum Arthropoda; class Insecta; order Diptera; family Drosophilidae; genus Drosophila; species Drosophila stalkeri. The sequence goes on along the minus strand of JAWNPR010000039.1, from coordinate 4,266,437 downwards.
AGTGCTTAGCATAAAGTCGTAAAAAACGTATTTGCCGCCACACACACACATGGAGACTCATCCAATACCAGCACAGAGTGATGTTGTTGTTGGCGGCGACTGTTGCTGGTTGCTGGTTGTCGGTTGCGGGTTTCCCATTGCGCTGCTGCTCTCCGTCGATTTAGATGCGTTGCCAGCGATAAGATTTATCCCCCCTACCCCACTACCGCCCCATCTCTTCCTACTAGTTGTTGCTGTTGCCGGTGCTTATTTGCGTTATTATGAATTTATGACACTTGGCCGGGATGTATGTGTGTGTGACTGTGAGTGTGAGTGTGAGTGGGTGGATGGATGGGTGGATGGTTTGAATAGTGGTTAGTTGTTGCCTGCCTTGAGCTAAGGAATTGCTGTCTGCGCCCGGAAGTTACGCTGACTGGAAATACACTCGAAAAAGCATCATTGTGAATGCTCATTTACGTGAATTAAAGAGTTTTTTCAATATCATTTTTTAAATATTTATTTATTTAAATACTTATAAAGATGTTGAGAATAGATGAAGGTTTTTTATACTTTAACAATATTAAACTATGGCAAGAGTTTAAATGCTTTAACTCTTATATCTATGATTATTATAAAAAGTTAAAAGATGATATTATATCTTTTATTTTTGACTGCTTCATATCATAGCTCGCAAGTAACTGTTAACCGTTCGAACCCGCACGCTCGGTTCACTAGATCAAGAGAAAATAAGTCTTACTTACTCGCATTCGCTCTGAGCAATAATCTTCGGTTCTTTTCGTGTTCGAACTTGTTTCGAACATCGCTTAGAGAGCGATACGGTTGACATTCGCGCAGTGAGGTTCAGATAACTCAAAGAGTCTATGCAAAGCGATCTTCACAGTTACATACGTACTCACTACATTCACACCGATGCAATCGGTTGCTCTCTGAGTATTTTTTCTCAAAGAGTGAGTGAAACTTAGTTGCAGTCATTGACAAACGCTCAATAGATATGTGCAAGCTCTACTTATAAAATAAAAATGTCTTTTATATTCCAAAAATAAAGCAATTCTTCTTTCTATATTTATTAATTTATTTATTTTTTATCTCTTTTTACTATTTATTAAGTCATAAGGGGACCTCAATTAACCCCTTTGTGAAATTAGTCTCAATTATGATTAGAATTTCATAAAATCTAATCTAAATAATCTTTTATATATTCATCAGTTCAAAATTGTCTCTAATGAGACTTAAGGTAAAAGCCTATAATTTCAGCTCAACATCCTTTAGAATAATCAATTCCACAAACATCTTTGGCTTAAATAAAGTAAAATAAAAATAAAATAAAATAAAATAAAATATCTTTTTAATATTATTCCTCACTCACACTCATACTACACACAAAGTCTATTTCGCTCAGTGTACATTCAATGCTGGAGCACAATTGCCGTGTTGAATAATCGCTGCAGCATGAAAAATTCGCTGATTCGCAAGAAAACTCCAAGCAGATCCTTTTCTTTGGCGCTTTATTTCTGTTTGTTTGTCTCTAGTTTGCTTGCTGGCATTTCTTTATTTTTTTTTTGTATTTTTTGCTCATCCATTTTTTACGCAAATCGTCAGCGAACCTATGGAGCTGTAGCCAATAAGCAGCTACGGATGCAAGGGGGGCAGACGTAGAGATGATGGGAGGGTCTGAGTGCGAGGACTTGAATCAGCTTTATTGCGGGCATCATTATTTTTATTATTATGGCCACTTACATTGGCCAGCACCCACGCACACACAAATATATATATATATAAATATATGTATATATAGAACACATACATGAATATCTGCCTGCCTCGCTTCAGCTTCAACTTTTAGCTTGTTTTTTAGCTGGCACAAATGTAAATGTTGTTAGTCTGTTTGCTTGCTTCTCTGTATTTGTATGTGTGTGTGTGTGTGTGTGTGTGTGTGTGTGTTTCCACGTAAATAACTTCAACCCATTTGTACAATGCCCCCAAACACCAACCTCACTTCCCTTGGCTATATATAAAAATAAATTGAATTGAAATGCTAATTTTATGTTAATTGAAAGAGGTTTTTATGCATTTCTAGATTTTTATGGCCTGTTTTTTTTTTGGCATTGGCTCTCAGTTTCTCTCACTTCGACTTCTTCACTTTATTTTTGTTAGCAGTCAGCAGAATTTACCGTTACATTAGCACTAAAAGCATGTCATCAGTGCGCCATTTTTTTTTCGGTCTAATATTTGTGTAATTTTTATGTTCGAATCGAGGCATAAAATTCAATTGGTCCGCAACTTTTCGTTTTGCCTAAAAGCATGCAACATAAATTATTTTTATGCCTGATTTTTTTTTTCTATTGCAAACCTAATGTTTTTGTTTACAATATCAAGAGATTGCCAATTGGTGACTATAAATGATTGTACTAACGGTAACTGCTTGATTGGCTTGGATGATAACTGATGTAAGGCAAAAGTAGATAGAAACTTTTAACAGAATCATAATAATAAATAATAATAATTATACTTATACTTATACTTATACTTATACTTATACTTATACTTATACTTATAGTCGACTCTGTATAAGATAATTAAAGTCAAACTCTAATAGAATCGGATAGAATCCTATAAATCTCATTACTTCTGTTTTCGACATTCTCGCAACTTTTTAACCCACTTTATAGCCAAAGCGCATAAAAATAGAAAGAAATTTATCTGGAATTAAGATTAATGCAAATAGCTCCACCAAGTGTCCGTTTGACTTGGCCCGTAAGCAAAATAACCTTTTATTTAAATAGCAAAGAGAGGGCGAGAGAGAAGGCGAAAAAAGTTTTCCGCATACTCTTTTTCCTTAAGGCTAGCTGCTCAGTTGTTATTGCTGCTGTGATGTGCTGTGCTTTTTTTCTGTTTTGTTTTTTCCCCTTCTTGTCAAAGTCTGTCTACATTAGAAATCGGATATCCTGCTGCAGCAGAGCAGACAAGCCAGACAGCTAACACACACACACACACACACAATGGCACATACAAATACACATACAATTGCAACTATAGCTCAACTGAAGCCCAGTGAGTTCTTCTACCCGATTTTCCCAACTGCCATTTTCTTTTGCGATTTTCTGTGGCTCTGCCTTTCGCTTTAGTCCTTATCGTTCACGCACAGAGTCTGCTGCTGTCGCTGGCAGGACAACATCTACTACAAAAGGACCCCACATGCAAAGTTTTCAACACACACACAGATACACCCACACACCCACACACCACGAGTGAGATGAGCGACCAGCAGCAAGCAACACTTTTCGTTTTTCTTCCTGCTAAACTTTTACCTCTGAGGCAAGTCGAGTTGAGGCTGCCTGCATGTGTGGGTGTGTAAGTGCGCTGCTTGTCTGTGTATTTGTCTCTGTCTGTGTGGTGCTTTGTACTTATTGCATACACATAAAACGGGCTGCTGTGGCAGTGACACAAAATCGATTTTATTTGCCTCTGCTCCTGCTGCTGCTGCTGCCTGAAGACCTGGCTCTCCTGTTTCGCTCCTGTATTCCTGTTCGTCCTGCATAGGCCATCACAATTATGAGCCAGCACAAACACACACATTGGCAGACGAGCCTGCTAAACACGCCTACATTTTAAAGCCAACGACCAATAAAAAATAAAAAAGCATTTTTAGCCAGCAGCCTGTGCGTGTGACAGAGATAGCATAATGTTTAGATTTTTCTGTATATTTTCAGTTTGCGTTCTCCATTTCCCATTTGATATATATATTTTTTTACTCAGCAAGCAGCCATTTGAGCAAAGTTTGTCGTTTTTTATTGGGCTTTGAAATGAATTTTGAAAAAACAAAAAAATCACTCAACCCTCTGCCTGCCTTAACCCTAACCCCTACACTAACTCATTTGCATTTAAATTAAGGGTAGCTGCACATTTACATAAGGGTGGCGCTATCACTTACTCTCCCGTTGCCTTTCTTCCTTTCTCTATGCTACCGAAATCAGCGCACATAAATCTTGGCTAGTAAAAATTACATTTGATTTGGCCATAAAGCAAACTTTTCGCCAGCTCTCAAAAATTCGTCTTCGTATGCATAATTTAGGAGCTGCGGCACGATTTGGTATGGGTTGTGCTTGATTACCCATCTTTATGATTATTATTATGCATGCAGAAGAGCAGCACGATGTTTGTGCCAAGTTGGCAGTTATAATGCCAACTACAGCAGGTTGAGCCCAGCGGGCGGGCTAGTGGCTCATCGTATTTATGATTCATTGTTGCGAAACTTTCGCCTAGGTAAAAGCCAAATAGGAAAACTGCCACCCACACGCCCACACTCAACGCATGCCGAGCTCTTGGCTCATTAGCATGAAAGAACCCTTAGTCTTTGCTTTCAGCATCGAATTGGCTGGGATTAACGTTCATTGCTAGATTTATGTGTTGCCTGTGTTGTCGTAAAACCACAAATATTCAACGATTTGCATAAGTTGTGTGTGTGAGGTTGGATTTCCTTCCAAATCAAGCAAATCATATTCAAGCAGCTCCATATAATTAAGAATGAGCTACATAAGTGCTATGCTATCCCTATACTCTTTTTTTTTTTTTTTTGTCGAACTAAGCTAGAATTTATAGAGTGAAATTTGAAATATGAGGTGTAACATATTAATTTGTTCTTAAATTTTATAAGAATATATGTATAAAATACTATGAAATTTTGTTTATTGTTAAATTAATATGAAAACGAGATGTATTATCGAAGAAAAGTTACAAACTCATATTGCGTATGGGAAAATTCATATATATTACCATTTTCAATATTCAAACAGGCCTATCCATGGTTTATATAAATTTATATTAAACCTAGATGCTTTGTAGAATAAGACATAATTGATTCGAAAAAACTGCAAGTTATAAAGATTTTTTTTGTCAATTTAAGCATTCCATAAAGTTTTTATTTTAGTAATCAGCAGTTTTTTTTTTATGATATCAAATGACATATTTCTTTGAGAGTAAAAATTAAATAAAAATTGTTGCAAAAATTTTATAAAATTATTAAATACTAAAAAAATACAAAAAATATATATTATATTAAATGAGTGTGTATTACGAGCCAAAAATTGTATTTTTATTATTATTATTTATTTAACAATTATTTTTTATAATTCTTCATTTAATTTATAATAATAGCGAGAATCGAAGTAGAGAATTATCTGAAAGATATAAGCAAAACAAAGTTTGATTCGAGCTCGTCACTTTACTGTGATTTTAATCATTATTTAATGTATTAGCTTTTCAGATAATCTCTGTGATGAAAGTAGAAGAAAACGATAGCTTTCAATTAATTTGTTCAGATCAAAACTCAAATTGAGTTTAATCTTGATTTTGAAATGCTTTCACACGAAAAACGAAAAAAAGTAATTTAGTAAGTGAAGTGCCGCAAAGTATGCAACAAATTACAAAGATCTGATTCGCACGGGAGTGCGAAAAACTTCAAAAAGCCACAAATAAAAGAAGAGTGGCGAGCATTTGGCAGTGGGTGTGTGGCAGAGCAGGAGTAGTTGAAAGAATTCTGCGGCCTCTTCATTCGGCTGTCAGTCAGTCAGGCGCAAAAGGCATTAAGAAGCATTTTTTGTGGCTAAGGAATTTTCACTTTAGAATTTCGAAGCAGGAAAAGAGGAAGAGGGAAAGAGATAGGCAGGCAGCTTAACAGAAGAAGAGAGAGAGAGTGAGAGAGAGAGTGAGAGAGGGAGGGATGCGGGGCACTGGACTTTGATTATAATTCCAACACCTACAAAAAAAAAAAAAAAGAAGAGGAAAAGTAGAAAAGAAAACGGGCTAAAAGGCAGTTTGAGCAGGAGAAAATGGCGAAGACGATTGACAGTTGAAAATATAAAAGCGGATTTGTGTCTGTTCTTATATATGTGCGCGTGTACGTGTGTGAGGGTGTGTGTGTGTGTGTGTGTGTGTGTGTGTGTGTGTCTGTGTGTGTGTGTCGGTGTGCGTGTGTGAGGGTGTTTATGTCAATCCAAGCGTAAGCAAGAACAGCAGCATCTCTCTGTGTGAAGTGTGAACGAATGTTTTGCTGCAGATAAGCAAAATAACTGTAATAAGAAATTCTTTTTTATTTGCTCTCTTATATGTGCCTGCCTCTCCACCGTCCCCTCTCTCTGACTCCTAGAGTGTTTTTTATGCCACACGTCCATTGATGTTGTGCGTGCGTGTGTGTGTGTGTGTGTGTGTGTGTGTGTGTGTGAATGTGTGTGTTTTATTCGCTTGCTTTATATTCAAAGTGATGTCCTGTTGTGTCCTTCGTCCATCAGGCCATGCTGAAATGCGTGCCTAAGACGATTTCTTTTATTATTTACGGTACTCCATGCCGGGGGATTGTAATAGAAATCGTCCAAACTGACTGACAGACAAACGGACAGAAAGACTGAGACACAGAGAAGAGAGCCGTACAAACAGTTGGACATATGTCTAATGCTAATGCGTATTGTCTGTCTCGTAGCCTTTGTCAACGGGCGAGCAAATCGAATAAGCTCAAAACGAAGAGTTGCGGAAGCTTCACTCAATCTGTCGATTATGTCGATGTGACTCCCTCCCTACATTTCTTTTCATTCATGTGTGGTACAGAGAGTGATGGAGAGGGAGAGGGAGAGGGAGAGCGAGTAAATTCTGCCAGCTGGACAATGCAACAATGATGGAAGAGTGGAAAAAACATTGTAAAAGCTTTTTTTATACAACATTAAAAGAGTAGGAGGGTCAAGATTAATTAATAAATAGTTTTTTATTGTACAATTTTTCTTTCATATTTTTCTTTTATTTTTTATTTTTGTTTTAAATATCTAAGTTTGTATATTTTATATTGTAAAATTACAAATTACAAATCATCCTTTCGATTTGAATACTTAAGTAAAAAATGAAAATAATAAAATTTTAATTTTTTAATTTTTTTTATTTTATTTTTATAGCAATAATTTATTTTATTATTATATGTGAATACTTCATTAATAATTTTTTTTATTTTGATATGTATATTTATGCTATCTTAAAAAAAACATATATAAATATTTATTTTACCGAAGCATAAATATTATTTTAACAAATAAATAATTTTTGTACATTAAAAAAAATACCTAATAAAATGGTACAACTTAACTCTACTTAATAATTGATTTACATTTCTTGTTCAGCTTTGTAGTTAATATATATATATATATATTTTTTATTTTTTTATAAATACTTAGCCAAATCAACTTCATGGCGTGCTTCATGCAAAACTTGAGTATTTCGAAACTTGCAACAAAAATGAAATATATTTATGCATAGCTAATTGTCTCAGAAGGTGGAAATTCATGTGGAAATCGTGGCGAGCCTTTGCATGTGAGCCAAGTTTTTTCTGCAGAAAAATGGAGTGTTAATTTATTGGTCTGCATAGACCGGGTGCCACATCGGTGGTGGGCTACTGCACCACTGTTACCAGCAAACCTGGCCAACTAACTATCCAGGTCTGCATTAACTGCAACAGCACCAAGCACCTGCTGCCACTGTCTGCATGCATTTGCAATATTTCACACTTTAATAAATTTGCATGACCAGCGCCACACGAAGCTAGAGCTCGAGTCTGCCCCTCTTCATACAGGATCTGAGTTATCTTTTAATTGCATTTGAGTGCGATACGAATATATATGCATATACATATGCATATCTATCTATAGTACATCGAATGGGCAGCACTAATTTATGCACTGAACGCATGTTAATGGCATCTACTCAGACGAGGAAATTAGATTTACGAATGGTATAGTGGAATATCTTTCGAGCTATGTTCATGCAGATCCAAGAATATATGATGGTTCTTGAGTCTATATACTATAAAGTGCGGATGCATCATGTGTGGCATACATAAAGTTAATGAAAACTGAGTCTGTGTGCGTGTGTGTGTGTGTTTGAAGTGTTTATTATGAAAAAGAGTTAAGTGAGATATGGGGCATACGTGGTAAATGTGGTAAATATATTGTAATAATATATTTGAATATTTAATATTATATAATATTTTTGAATATTTTATTTATAATATATTTGAATATTTTAAGTTAAAAGAAGAAGAAAAATAGGGAAATATATTTTTTATTTTAATAAAATTATTTTAATTTATGCACTATAATAAGAAACAAAAATATTGTATTTATTAAAAATAATCCAGCAAATATGAAAAATTATAATTCAGTAAATTTTTTTATTACTTTTAAAATAAAATAAATTAATTGAAGTTTAGCTCTAAAAAATTAAATTATATTTTAATAAATTAAATATATTTTTTAATATAAAAAAAAATTTGTTCTGTTCATATCTGTAATAAATCGAATAACTGCTTATTTCCATGAATTAAATATATTTTTTATTTCAATCAAAAAAATACATTATTTATAAATAAATTTGTTTGAACAGCACAGCAATAATAAATTATATCTAATAATATTATATCTAAAATGCATTAAAGAGAAATTTCTTATCACATAATTATTATTTTATATTCTTATAAACGTCATATATATTATATATATATATATATGTATATATATATATATATATATATATATATATTGTAAATATTTATTTATTTATACTTTACTATATTTTTTTATATAATTATTATATGGGTTAAGTTCTCTTAATTCCAATTTCATTCTTTTCATTAATTTCATAATTATGTTTTAATTCAAGCTGTTTACTACTACTCAGAGCCGCTAATCCACTTTTAGTTACTCGCATTGCAATAAGTTCCAGCACTATGCAAAATATTGATATAACTCTCTCCACATGTATATATATCTTTATATATCTTTATTGTACTATATCATTAATGGGGGCCCCAACGTCCCGAGCCTCAACGAAAATCTGAGAAAATTATAATCCAGCTTTGGCAAAAAACAAAAAAAAAAAAACTTTTGCCAGGCGAAGCGCGGAATCAATGGAGGAGGGCTATGCCGGGGCACTTTAGAGGGGAAGAACTGTTAGACTATGAAGTGAACTATTCTTAACTAGAAATTTATTAAATTATGCCGCTGGCCTATTATTATGCGAGTTAATCATATGTTCGCTGCAGTTTAATAGCAAAAATAGCAAATTGCAAAAGCTCGTGTGCTACTGCTTCCTCTGCTGTTCGTTACACCTTTCCTGCTACTTCTTGCTATTCTTGTTGTTTTATTTTTATTTTTAATGAATTTTATTAAAAACAAATTGAGTTTTAATGTGTTTATTAGATAAAACATTTTGTGCAGCAGGCAAAAGTCTTTGGATTAGCAGCCTTTATGTGAGATTAACATGATTCGCATTCATGTTAAGGCAACATAATATTCAAAATAGCTTTGCATGGGCGTGGTCTAGCCTCTGAAGTGTAAACTTGAAACATGTTGCAGCTTTAGCATAGTTTTTTTTTCTTTTTTTTCTTTTTTTAATACAAGTTCCGTTCGAGTCGCGTGCATCGAGGAAATTTGCATGGGGTTCTTATAGACAGGGTCATATCACATCTGCTTGAACTTCAATTGCTGTCAATTTATTTTTTCGCATAATTTTTGATGTCTTATTCCATCTTTTCTTACAAGATACGTATCTTGGGCGGTCTAATGGCATGTTGCATGCCCCGTTTTCCCCATTGTTCGTCAACAGTGTGAGCACACTGTAGCAGCAGCAGCAGCAGCCCGTTGCCACAATTTAACTATGCATTGAAATTGGCAACGAGCACTATTCATTATTCATAGCACTTTTTTTACTTTTTTTTCTTTTTTTTGTGGCATTGAGAGATGCAAGTCTAAGCCGCATGTTCTACACTCATTTACGTGACCTGCAATTTGCTAGGGCTGGCCTGTGGGCGTGGCATTTGCTTGAACCTTAATCAGGCGCTGAGCATTTGGCAGTGAACTCTTTTGCATGTTAAATTAAAAAAAGTACAGGTTAGCCCTTAAGGAGGAGTGTTTAAATGTATAATTTGTAGGCCTTCCATAATTTCAATATTATATTGAAATGAAAAGCATATATTTGATTATTTTTGTTTTACTATAAATTTAACTAATAATTTAAAAATATATTAAAGAAATGGCTATATTTGTACATCAATTTTAAATCTATAAAATCAAATCTAATTTATTTCTATTTCAAGTTTATTGTTCTTCATGCTTTTCCCAAAACAAATTTTATTTATATTGTTTCTTCTGATTTTTAATAATTTTATATTTTATCAATTATATAGAAAATATATTGCCGCTCACAAAATCCACTAAAATATCTTTAAACTATGTAAATTAACTTTAATTATTTGCTAATTCCAACTTTTTCTTTTAAGCATAGACCATATCTTTAAACTCCATACATACATATACATATATGTATAAATCACGATTATATTCAGCATTTACAGATTTAAGCTGTTTCTTTATCTACAAATTTCCTATCATAATTGCAGATTTTTTCTTTGAATATAATTTTTGTAGCTGCTGCATTTGGAAGCCAGTTGCCAACGGATTATGAATGGCCAAATTATGTGATTGCCGCAAATAAATCAACAGAAATAGTTGTTGTTTTAGTTTTAGTGTCTGCTGCAAGTGGCACAACAAAAGACTTAAGAAACGAACGCGAAATAAATAATCAAAACACACATAAACAACACATGAGACTCCAAAATTAGCTTGGTTAGTGTAAATATGCTGTATACCCTGTAAGCAGTGTTAGAGAAGGGTAGCATACCATGTAAAAGAAAATAAGATATAATTTTTTAGACTTTCATATATCAATGTTACTAATTTTTCCAGATTTCTGCACTTATATTTGAATAAAAAAATATACTTTAAAAATTTATTTTAAATAATTTAACCAAAATAAATAATATTGGAAATTATCTAAGAATATTTATTTATATATAGGGTAACTCGTAGTCATATAAAAATACATGAAAATATATAAATTATATAAATAAACTCATTTTCCAGACTTCATAAATTAATTAACTCTTAAAGCAATAAAGTAGTATAGTTTTTGTAAATTATTTTTTAATAATAAACCATTTTTTTTACTGAAAATATGGTATCTTGCGGCATTTATGACTTGTATTCAATTATTATCTTTTTTTTTTTTTTTAATTATGACTTGTGTTGCAAAGCAACAAAAAGTACAAAAAAAAAAGAAAAGAAAAATATAGAAAATAATTTAAAGAAAAGTCGAAAGGTAATCATAGATGAAAATCTAAATTAAAAACAAAATAAAAATTGCAGCAGCTCAAGTTTTGCATTGCTTTTTTTCAATTCATTTTTCTTTACTTATTTTTATTTATTTTTTTTTATTATTATTATTTTTATGGCTATTATGCTGCTGGCTGTTAACGACTTTATTTCCCTGTTGCTTAAAAGAACGCGCTGCCAAATGAGCTTAATTAGCAACACGCTATATACATAGACATTTATATTTATATACATACATATATACATATATTTATATCATATAGGAGATATCATTGCTCGGCTGAATTTTCGGTGCTATGCTTGTGTTTTTTATTGCCACTTAGATGCATTTTTTTTTTAGTTTTAGTTTTAGTTTTTACTGCCAATGCATGTCGGATTTGCAGGCAGCTATCACTACAATTAAATTTGTTGCACTCGCCTGCACAAAATGCATAAACAGTTGCACTTCGCAGTTGCAGTTGCAGTTGCAGTTGCATTTCGCTTTTGTGATTTGACACGCAAATCGTAGATGAGAAATTTCTGCATTACCCATGTCTTTCCACTACTATTTGCTTAGGCCCGCCAACGAGCCACAACCGCAGCAGCAGCAGCACCTTTTGCATTTTACGAGTTTCTGCTGCTGCCCCTCCGTCTTTGGGCTTTGCTGCTGCTGCGGGCTATTAAATTTTGCTGCTGCACCAATTACCACTAATAAGTGCAGATAAATATCAACAGAAAGGAGAACATTGGCATTAGAAGCCTTTAAATTATATGTATGCTTAAAGCTCGCTGTCTCTTTGCCAACTCTCAACAGCTTTTTTTACATTTAATTTATAGTTCTAACTTTAGAGAGAGAGAGAGAGAGAGAGAGAGAGAGAGAGAGAGAGAGAGAGTTAAGACTCTGCTCAAGCTTTAATGTTCTGTAATATTTAATAATATTGTATTTTGATGTTCCTATATAATATTATGAATAACCAAATATATATATTCTCATTTAAATATTTGACCAATTGACGTTGATTTAAGAGATTGCAACCAAATTTTATAATGAAATGTTAGTTATTGAAAAATTTTCAATCTGTACATAAAAAACATTGTAGTTTATAAAATTTGATAAAAAATGTGGATTTTAAATAGAGAAAGGTTTATTAAATGTAATATAGATATATTCACATTTGTAGGAATTTTCTTTTTTTTTTTTTCATAGAAGAAAAAGTTTTTGAAATTTTAAAATCAAATCTGTAATCTCTTTTAGTTTTTACTGCCCATGCATGTCGGATTTGCTGGCAGCTATCACTAAAATTAATATAAATATATTCGCTCACAAACTGCTTGTAATAATTCAAAAATTTCATTCGCTCTTCCGTCTAAATGCAATAACTGCAATTGGTAGCAGAGACAATTATTATATATCTCAAAATACCAAAAATAAATAATTAAAAGAACCAAACTCTGATTAAAAAGTTACATTTACCACTTCCACATTCTGATTATCTTTCTACATACATATTAATAATTGCATGTGTGAAAAGAAATTATATATATATTTTTTTTAAATACTGATGTAAATACTACCCAAGCTAACATTTCGTTCAGTTGTATTTGATATAAAATCATTAATATTTCATCTATCTATTCGCTAACAAATAATTCAACTTCTCAAATTTTTTGTTATAAATAATATCCAATAATTGTTGTATGTTATCCAATTTCAGCGTAATCCATAATAATTTCTTGGTGTATGCAAATAATTTTCCTTCGAGCGAGAACCGAGTCAGAACACAGTCGAAAACCGTTTGAGGCATTCACCACAGACATCGTTCGCTTTTATAGAGCTGGCAGCGCATTGGAATTGTTTCCAATTTAAAACCAAATTTGAATATGCGCACAAAATGTGCTCGAGCTGATAGACTGGAAGGTAAAAAGCCGTTTTTTAGGGATGTTAGAATGACAGTTCCCAAAGAACAACCCTTTGAAAAAAAAACACAGCAAAATTGATGTAAATGCTAAAAAGAGTTGATGCTTAGGGGGCAACCCTGTTAACCCAGCCATAGCACTAAGATATGTTGTTACCCCTTTCATAGCTGTTTTTTTTTTAGAGCATTTGCAGCTGTGTACATTTTTAGTACATAGCGTTGCCACCTATCACACAGCTGCTCAAGCGTTGCCACATGATATTTGTTAAAATAAAAAATGCACTTGCTTAAATAAGTTTGCTGCAATTTCTCAGTTTTGCTTTATAAAACTAATTTTATGCTTAAATTGATTTATTTACATTTTTAAAAAAATATACTTTATTATATATTTTTTTTTAATTCATCTGATTTATTTTTTATTTATGTATTTTTATATCTATTATTTACTTCTTTTATATATATATATTTTTTTTGTTTTATATATTTTTAAAATGTTTTCACTCATATGATTTATTTTTTTATTTATATATTGTTTATCTATATAACTTTTATTTATATATTTTATATAAATTTTCGTTTATTTTATTTTCCACACGCTCATTAACGCGTTTGCCAAATATACATGCTGCTTGTTCGATTGCAACCAACAATCTCCAGTGCTGTCAATCAAAATGCAAAATACAATTTAGCGATTGCCTCATTAAAAGCAACAGCTACAACAACAACGAACTTTATTTATATAAATATATATGTACTGCATATACATATGTATATATGTTTGTATAATTTTACATTTTCCACTTTGGGGAGGGAAACAAATCAACTGACGTTCAGGTGAGGCAGTTGACATCAAGAAATCTGCCTTCAGATTGTGTCACAAAAAGCGTAAACGATTGACTGAACGATTGGTTGAGGGAGGGTGGAGGATTGACAAAGGAGTAGAGGGGTGAACTGGGGGCCATTGAGTGGTATCTCTGCTTACTTGCATCTGTGCAACTGGCATGTGGCATCAGCTGCGGCAAGTTTTTGGCGGCGCATTTTGCGGTTTTTACACGATTTGGTCAATAGCATCAAGCATGACTGACTGACTGACTGACTGACAGAGTGACAGAGTGACAGAGTGACTAAATGACTGACAGCTGCCTGCATCGAGGCTGCAATAACAACGACAACAATCGTGTTATTGTCGCCTTGTCGCCAGCTTCTGTGTGTCATTTCGAGTGCAGCTGTAACTTGAGTTAAAACAATTTTTTGTATTTTGCTTTTGAATAATTTGCCAAGTTTTCTGTGGCTTATTAACTTAACAATAATTGCCATTCGAAAATCTGCATAATTATATAGAAATCACGAGGTTAGTTACTCAGATTTGCTGTCGCTTTAATTATGCCATTCTCAATTTACAATTGAGAATTCTCGTGAAAAACCTTTCAAAGTTCTCCTTTTGGAGGTGTCATAAATACTTAACAAATAATATAAGCTATTTGGCTTGTTTGCTTAAATTGTACAAATATTTGGGTTAGCTGCAAAAGTTTTGGGATTTTTTTTCCAAAAAATTTTTTTCCAAGAACAAAATTTTGGAAAAAAAAATAATTAAATATATATTCACAATATATATTTATTTATTTTGCTATGACCAAGTAAATAGATACGAAAACTTCATACATATATTATATATATAATTCATTATTGAATTAAAAAATAAATGTTTTTAATAGATATATATATTAAAAAAAAAAAAAAAAGTAAAATATGAATTTAGTCTAGCAATTTGACTTAAATTCTTAATTTTTTTTTTTTTAAATCATATATAATATTAACAAAAATATGAATTCATTCAAAAAATTATATTTAATGTCATGATTTAAAGAATAATGTGAAGATTTCTCTTTTTTCGAATATTTTAAAAAATAAAAAGTTTCATAGCATTTGTAGCTTTTGAATATATATTTCGAATATTTTTTCTATTTATTTATAAGAATAAGCAAGATATCATTATGAATGAGTGCTAAGGTTAAAATTCTAGTTTTAAGTTTTTACTAGAATAGAAAATTTTGATAATTAAAGAAATCAATTACTTTCCGTTGTGCTAGTATATATCTATTTATTTATTTAAATATCTATCAATCTTTTTCATGCTCTAGCTGTTTACCACTTAAAAGTGAATGTTCAACAATTTATCTGAAAATTTTCCCTAGCAATTTAACATAAAATCTATAAAGCATCTATCTAGCATTTAGCATACTTTAAGATAACTTTGCTGTGTCAGCTTCATTTCCAGTCACAATGAATCATTCAATATGAAAATGCAAACAAAATGCGAAATTAATGTGATGTAAATGCGAATGCCAATGTGAATGAACCGAAAGTTGGGATGAGTCGCGACTCGATCATCATTTAAATATGCGGCAGTAGCTACTGTAAAAGAGGAAGTGTGCTTCAGGGACAGACATCATCAGATACTAGATAGACAGGCTGAGCTGTGGCTGATGGGTTGCTGATGGCGGCGCTTTTAAAGATTGCCCAGACACGCCCCCTGCTGCCGGACGGCAAGTGCATATTCGTCAAAGTGGATCGCGCGAGTGCTGTATGCCATATTTTGCGCTTATTAAAGATTTTTAAATACAGTAATTTCTGAGAGGCCGTCGATCGTGAAAGACTGCTAATTTATCGATGGATTCGTCAAGGCTAATTTCTGTGTAGAATTATGAAAAATCATGCAACTAATTGTCCTTGGCTTGTCTTCGACAGAAATCCTTTTAAGCCAGCCATCTAGAGGCAGTGCCAAGCATCTCAAGGCTCTCGCATTGGCAATTATAATTATAATTAGCCTCTTGCCTCGCCGCTCTCCTTAATAACAATTCTGTCTTAATTGTTTATGCACATTTATGGCTGCCAGCTTAAAATTTATGCAAACAATTTCCATTCTCGACTCAAATACAACAAAAATAAAAAAAAATAAAAATAGCAAAAAACACTAAAAAAAAAAATTAAAATTAAACCGACATATTTGCTCGGCTTTGTCATTGAACTGATTGTTGAGGATTGTTATGCATTATACAAACGCTTGTTAAATAAATGTGAATGTGAATGTGAATCAGATTTGCCATTGCTTTTGTTCTGGGGTATAATGACTAAGCTATTTAGTTCGATCCAATTGCGATTTTATATAGATATTGTAATATATGCCTAGAAATATTTAATGGGAAATTTTTAAAATAAAATATAAATAAGAAATATATGATAAGATCTTATAGACTAAAAATATGTTTAGTAGATTTACAAAAAAAAAAAAACAGCAAATAAATAAAAAATAAATAAAAATAAATAAATACAAAACTAAAAAAATGAAATAAAATAAACTAAATAAATAAAAAATAAAATAATATTAAAATAATTAAATAAAAAATAAATAATATAATATATATAAATAAATCAATAAAATAATATAAAAATAAATAAAATAAAATAAAATAAAATAAATAAACGATTTTGGATTTTAGATAACGAGAAAGATATGAACTTGCAGCGGGAAAATCAACTTAGAAAATTGATTTCTTAAAGATATTAACGTATTAAAGATCAATAAAATTAAAAAGAAAAAAATACATAAATAAAATATTAAATAAATAAAAATAATAAAAATTAAATACTATGATAAATAAAAACTGATAGAATATGTTTATATTAAGAAAAAAATAACATTGATAAGTTAGGTTTTTTTACGCGAAGAGACATACTAAATATTTAAGTTAATGCTTAGAAAGTTATTGATAATTTATATAAGATCCTATCTCATTTATGCAGAAAATAAATCTCTGATGTTGGTGTTGATGGTGATCATATATGCATAGCCGTTATAAGCCTGTGGAACTCTTGATTCATCTGAAAATATGTTCAATATGATATTTCAAATATTTTTACATTATATGTTTTCCTTACCCATTGAAATAGTGCATTCAAGCGTCTTCTATATATGAGAATACCTTGCCATCTTTGCCTTTTGTATTGAATTATAGTCAAATGCACTTGAGAATTAACATTTGGAATGCGTTAACAACTCGGCTGGGTTGGCATTTAATTGAAACTTGGCGAACATACTTATGCAAATTCCCCCAGGCGAACGGGCCAACCAAATGTGGCACTTGCGACTTGCAACTTGCCTCAACGATTTGCATAGAATGAAGGCTGCGATTTGCATGTGAATTGTATCTGATGGATGCGCCTTGCGAGTGGTAGATACATTTTGTTGCATTTAAGAGGCCATCAATTATGATGAGCATTTCAAATAAAATGTACAAATTAAAAGAGCAGAAATTACATGAAAATTCGAGTTGGAATTTTGTTTGAAAAAAAAAAAAAAACTGAATAAATGAAAAAAAAAAAGCAAGCAAAGCAAAAAGCGGAGATGCATCCGCAAAGCCTTTCCAAGAAAGCCAAGTTGAATGCTGCCCCTGATGCCTGATGCCTGATGTTAATAAGGCGTCTCATAAATTATCATCAGGCGGCATGGGGTAAGGGGCTAAGAGGGGTTACAGTTGGAGTTGGAGTTGGAGATTCTACCAATGCCAATGACGAGCTGCAACTCTTCGTCTGCTGCTGCTGCTGCTGCTGCTGCTTGTCTTGACATATGCAATGGCGCGCACAAAAAAATTTACATTGCATTTATACGGATGCGACCACATCTGTTAATGATCATCATCAGCATCATAATGATGAGCAACTATTAACGTGACAATTTGTGATTTGTGCCGACCAGGCTCACCATTGCCATTGCCAACTCGTATGCTGGCCAGCTCTTTGGTATTTAGAATTTCTTTCAACTCGCATCCTGTTCGTCACAGCGGAGTTGATGCATGTTGCTGCTGCTGTTGCTGACGATGACTGCATTTAGATTACAGAATTATTTAAAATATTTTATTAAACGCAGCAGCCAGCTGTGTCTGCTGTGCCTAGCGGGGTATTAATTATATAAATTATTCAAGCTTAATGAATCTACACAAAATCTTAGTAATGCGCACGACTATTTCTCTACACACTAAAGCGCCATCTGGCGTTTGGTATAGTCAACCTTTATGTAGTTGTAGGGGTTGGAAATGTTCTAAATAAAAAACAGCTATACTCCATTCCATTTATGCAAAGTTCTTTCCAGTTGTTAAAGGGTTGCAATACGGCTCTTTTTATTTTTTGGAAGGGTTGAAGGGGTAATATGTTTTTTAAGGGCACAATTCAGTATGATATTGAGACTTGAAGTGAACAGTTCTGCGAGGCAGAGAAATTAAATGGAAAATTTTATTGAGAAATATTTAAAAAGACAAAGCAGAGAAGACAAAGATTCTAGCATATGGCAATGCTATCTAATAAAAGATCGTGAGAGTATGCTTATTGGAAAATGAAGAAGAACAAAAATTGCATCGAAATATTATTTTGAAATTAATATTTTTTGGAACTGAAAAAAAAAAAAATTGGAATATTTTATCAAAATTTTATTGGCATATATTTAAAAATATTTATGGATTCGGTTACTTTATATCATAAACAGTATGTTCAATAAATTTATATAATGTATATTAATTTTTTTCAATTGTTATAGAGAAACGAACTGCGATGAGAGCAGAAAAGACGGAATAAAGCTTTGGAGATCATTCTATATAGGACTGGATCGTTGAGAGTATATTAAATATATTTATAAAACTTTACTGAAACTATATCTTAATTTTTTGCAGATAAAGATTGATGACAAAAATCGGAATGTTAAGCTAGAAAGGAAGCTTTTCTGACGGCTTAATCATAGACTAATTATTTATTATTGAATATTGAAATGGTAATCCATAATTAATCGATTTTTCATATTTTTAATTAAATGCTTTTTTTTACATAACATTTTTGTTCAATATGTCATCAATATTTCCCTAATTTTATTTTAGAGTAATTTATTAAAAGTAATATATTTAATATATAAAATTAAATATATATTTCATATTTTACATTTTCAATATTCAACCTATATTATTAATTAAAATTTCCTTAACTTATGCGCAGCCATGAAAAAATCAAAGCAATATCCCACACTTAATCTCTGCCCAATTCCAATTCAAAATGCTAATCAGATTTCCAATTGGAGTTAATAAGCTCCCTTTGTTTGAACACGCGCTCAAGTGAACTATTCAAATATTATGTTAACGACTTCGGCCAGTCGAAAAAAAAAACAAACTTTGGCCACGCTTCGCTCTGAAAAAGAGTTCAGCTGATTTGAAAGCTTTAGCTGATGCCTATATAGAAATCTGATTTTTTTTTTTGGCATATCATTTCCGTTCGTCCAAAGTCGAAGTCGACCAACAACTGAAGGCAAACTGACAAATTAGACAAATAGAAAACATGTCAAAGAACTGAGCTGCATGCTCAATTAAGCCGCTTGACAGCCACACAACAACAGCAGCAGCAGCCACAGCAGCCACAGCAGCCGCAACAGCCACAGCAGCCGACAACAGCAAAGATCAGTTGTAAGACTGAGCAATGTAATGAATGATGTACTAAGAAATACCCTGTTTTGATATCAAAGTAAATTGTGTATAAATGCTGACTAATTATAAAAAGAGCCACGATTTGTGGGCAATTGCTATAGTTGTAAAATTGATGAACTACAACATACCCTATATAAATATATAATACGTAGACTTAACTATGTATAGGCTTTATGTATGATTAAGGAATTTCAATTAGAGAAAAATTATTTTGGAAAGTTTGAAAAGGGTAGATAGACTATGAAATACTCTGTATAAATATAAAGCAGAGATATTGCTTGAAATGTGTGGCATTTAGAATAGAAAAGACAATATGAATTAGAATAGAAAAGACAATCTACAACAAGTGATCAACTATGTAATACCCTGCATTTTATTTTCATTGCTTAATAGGTATTTCTATAAAAATTTCTGTTTTAGATGCATTTCTTAGAAATCATAATTTTTTTTATATATATTCCTTAAATACCCTGTACACTATACTGTATAGTATACACATTCAAAACAATTACTTTAAAAACAATTTTTACATTTATAACATTTTTAGAAATATGTTTCCAGCAAACATTTTTCCATTAATATGATAGCCAATACAACCCTTAACAGAACCATGTAATTTACGTGGTATATTTTATAGCTTAGCCACAAGACACAAAATCACAACAATGCCGCGTCATGTTTTTCGACTGCGTAAGACCAGAGGTTCGTGCCCCAAGCACGACGCTAATTAGAATAAAGCCGACGCGTTGTAGTACACTATAGTAGTTGGGTTGGCCAGTTACGAAAACTGTTTGCTCATGGCTTAAACGCAATTAACAATTAACAGCCGACGGGCCTCGCGACGGTCAAACAGTAGCTACACAAAAAAAAAAAAAAAAAAAAAACATTTAAATACGTTTAATTTCACAGCTCGCGCGATATTGATCGGTCGACACAATGGAAATGGTCGAGTCATGGGATCGATCGAGCCATCCATCGGTCGATCGTTTCAACGTTCATATATTGTGAAAGGTGCGTTACAGTTGGCCCCAATAGAATTCAAACACTGCAGACAGTTGTCTGCCTATCTTCCAGTCTCCCTGTCTCCCTCTCTGTCTGTCTGCCTGCCTCACTGTCCCGGTAATCAAAATCCTTTTATAGCATTTACATAGCAGCACATACAAACTAAGCAATGCCTCTGCCCATTGGTCAGCTAGCTGCTAGCACTTTTTTTCTCTCTAGTTGCTGGCAGTGCGTGTGTGTGTGTGTGTGTGTGTGTGCGAGTGTGTTTAGTCATTGAGACTAGCCCGGGTCCAGTTGACAGCCAACAAACACTGATCGTGGGAAAATGATCGATTTCATTGCTCTGCGATTTGGGAGCATTGAAGAGTTGCAGGTTGTGCCGTTGGCTGCGGCTGCAGTTGGGATCTGATTGGAACGGTTCGTCTCGTATTGGATCGTATCGTAGCGGCTCTACATGACATCGAACAAGCCAACGAACAGCAGCAATAGACTAAAACGTGTTCATAAAGCAATTTTCGAACCCCCCCCCCCCCCCCATCTGTTGCGTTTTATAACATAAATTGTCTCTAGTATTTATTTTTTTTTTTTTTTAATTTTTTTTTTTCACAATTTAGTTTTCAGGTTTTTTTTTGCACGTCGCCTCTGACAGATTGTTCGCAATTTGCGGCCATTTTTGAATATTGATGCGTTTAGAGGTGTTTTATTGACCATGAATGCATAATGGATCGAATATTGAGATTTGTTGGGGATATTAGCATTAAGAGATTGGAATGATATAGAGTAAGCCCATTACAAATATAAAATGAATTAAAATTGATTGTTTTTTTGTTTTTTAAATTTATTTAAATAAATATTTAGCACTTACCTTATATTAGATATCGCTGATATTTTCTACTCATTTTTGTCATAAATCTGAAAACCAAAAGAGAAAAATATCATATATTGTAATCACAATTTGCTTTTATTAGAACATTCTAAACTCGGAAGACTCTCGCTTTTCAAATTATGACTAAATATACACATAGAAGACATCGCTATAGATAAAAAAAATTATGACCATATTGTATAACTTAAAAATAGATGGATAGATAGATAGATATCTTGACATAGAATAAAATATAATAATTTTAATATTAATTTATTATACTTTACTATATTTTTACGTTCATATTTACGAACAGACGGGCATAGGCATAGATCGATTCAACTCGTGGAGCAAATAAGACATGCTCTAAGTTCACTATGAAAATACAAATAATGTTTTTAAGCAATATTTTATTTATAGAAAATTTTTACTTTATTACTTTATTTAAATCTAAATTCAATAAATAATTGAAAGCTTCTCCTAATATTTATTTTATTAAAAATAAAATTTTCTTTTTTATTTTTAAAATTGCTCTAAATTTAACATAATATTTTTTAACACTCAACAAAACACAGTTTCGTGGCACCACGCCTTATAAAGCCTATTAGACTTTGCCTTGATATGGAATTTTTTTCAATATTGATAAATTGTTAATTGTCTGCGTTTTGTTTACATTTTGCAAACTGTGTTAATTTATTGCTTATTGTTTTAATTAAGTTTTTTATTCAGTTTTATTTGAAGCTGCAATCAACTCACTGTAATTCACACACTCTGCACTTTTGGTTAGAGCAATCAATTATGATATTCAATTTCTGTTTTCGATTTTTTGCAGTCATCTAACTAATGCCAAAAACGGATTAAATGGATTAACGTGCGACGCCTTGCAGGAGCAGAAAGAGATAGAGCGAGAAGAGCGAAGAACTCGCAAAAACGAAAGACTCTGGCAAAAAACTTGAATTGACGTAGCGAGCAGTGTTGTCGCCTTGTGTGCGGAAAAATTATTATGCAGCTGCAATTACTCGCCAATTGAAGGGGGAATAAAAAAAAAAAAAAGTTGAGAACAAAAACTTGCCGCCCGGCCAGCATCCAAAAGGCGATAATCCAACAATCCGATCTTTCCATCCCACTACCTCTCACACTCTCTGCCTCTGCCTCAGAGCATCGGCCTCTGCCTTCTGTCTCTCGCATGGATCAACGGTTCTCTTTGACTCAATGTGGCTATGACCATATGCAGCTGCCAACTAGCTGATTATTTTTATTATAATTGTGAGCGAATGCTGTTTCCCTATTCCTGTCTAAAGACCATATTCTTTGCCATTTTTTATGATTTTTTTCTTTTTAATTTTTGTTAAAGCTTTCTTTTTAATCTTTATTACAAATTTTTTTTTTATCTTATTTTATTGTATTTATTTATCATTATTTTTATTTTTTAGTTTTTTCTTGTTTACCATAAATATTTCTTCATTATTTATTTTATTCGTCAATCATAATCAATTCTCAATTATGCATAACTTTTTAATACTATTGTGCATTTTCATGGAAAATATATTTCATATCCATATTGAAAGCAAATTAAAATTGAATTTTAAAAATATATATAAATATATATATATATTTACAAATAAAAAAACATTGTTTACCTTTTAATATTATTTTTCCATATTTTTATTTTCCCATTTATTTTATTACCTGCTCAAATATTAAATAATATTTTGTTGAAATCTTTTATTTTTTCTTTATTAATATGATTATTTTATTTTATTTATTATTATTTATTTTTATTTACTATTATTTTTTTTATTATTTATATTTATAATATTCAGCATATCTTTATTTATTTTATTTTTTACACACATTATGCATTTTTATTTATTTTTATAATATTCCGTATATATCTTCATCGTTTTTTAGCACTCTATTGACCACATTTAGATTTCATTTTCGCATTGCAATCGAATTTTTTCCATACATCTTAGTTAATCAATATTTAGTATTATTTTACTGCATCCAATAGCATATAATTTTATTGCATATTTTGCTGTTTTGCAGAAGGAAAATCGTTTGCCACTTAATTGTCAGCTGAACCGAAAGCATAGTGCTAATGACGACGACACCTTCAACATGGCAACAGCTTCAGTCTCTCTCCCTACCTCTCCCTCTCTCTACCTCTTTCTCTTCTCCCAACAGTCTCCACTCCTCACTCTTCTCTCTCAGATTGCACTCCCTCTTTAACGTAACTCAAGCATCCCACTAATGTTGCCTTATATGTGCAAGTGGTGCGACAGCCGCAGCAACCACCACAGCGAACCGCCTTTGATTTGTCGCAAACTTGGCGCTTGTTGTACAACATTTTTGCTGGCCGGGCAATGCCGTGGAATTAGCGTTGTTTTGTTTTTTTCTTCTTTCTTATTTTTTTCAACAAATTTGTTTTTGGCCATTTCTAATCTCATTTGGCATTCAAAGACTTTGTGCCGACAAAATGCATACATTTTAATTCTATTTGAGAGTCAATTGAGGAATTTTCTGAGCGGCTTATACAAAATACAAAGATGCTTAAAGTTTATTAACAAGCTATATACATGAAGATAATATTTATTAATAAATTAAATTTATATATGAATATCATATTTACTAATGATATTAAATAGTTTAGAAACTAATATTATTAGAGATCATATATTGTATTTTATTAGTTGATGTTTAGTTTTTAAATTAAAAACAAAATATTTGTTATTTGAGAATAAAGAATCAGGATTGAAAAATGTTTATTTAATTCAATTTGATTTTATTTCATATTTGGGATAATAATTATAATTTTAATAAATAATAATTATAATTTTATTAAATTGTAATTATTTTATTGAAATTATAATTTTAAAAAAAATATTGAAAATAACATTATAATTTTAATAAATAATTCACAACTTTTTTTAAAAATTATAATTGGTACGCCAAATATAAAAGAAAATCAAATAATTTACAATTTATTAAAAATATAATTTTTCTTTTATTTTTATTTGGCATAAAATATATAATTTAAGAAAATTTTAAATCAAAATTATGTATTAAAATTATTATTTTATAAATTTTATCACATATTTAAATAAGCATGAGCATTACAATACATATTTTTATATACAATTATTAGTATTCACATTGTATATATTCATACAATCTATTAATTCAATAATATATTCATTATTTGTATGACGAAGCTGCTCTATTAACAAAGAGCAAACTCTTTATACAAATTGAAGCTCAAGCATCAGTTCCTTTGTCTTAAGCTTAGTTTATTTTTACTTAATAATTAACTAAAATAACTTCCCTTAAATTTACAGATTTATTATATATACTAAACTTATTTAATCACTCTAATTGTACGAAAATTTGTATAACTAATTTTCCAACTTTCTCTAAACTACTCAAAATGAATCAATTCAATTTGTATTTCCTAATTTCAGTTGATTTTCCTTGCCCTTCCAATAGTTGTTAGATAAGATTTGACATAATTGTTAAGCCATTTACAGTTCATTAAGTTAAATCATCACCTTGGTAGAGTAATTACAAACTCTCAGATTTATAATTCACTTCATCGGCAATTGACTTAGTTGCGACTGCTTGAAATACTTGAGCAATTAAATTCATCAAGTGCACCACAATTACAATTACTGATAGCGAGTGCATCTATAATTTTCTCAGTTTCATCTGATATGACAAAAAGCCGCTGGCGCCAGGCAGCCAAAAAAAAAAAAAATATATAAAAATACTTCTGAAAATAATTAGTTATTTTGAGATGGATACGTGGATAAGGCACATGGAAGCTGTTTAAATACTCGCAGATCGTTTAAGTAATTTGGTACGTTGGGAAATTCAAAAGATATCTCAGTAATACAATCCATAAGTTTTCTTTTTTTTCTCTCTCTCTCTCTCTCTCACTCTCTCTCGTTTCATTTCTTTTTCTTCAGCCAGTTGGGCAACATTTGAAATGCAATTGGAAAAACTTTGGATCGTTCGAATCGTTCGGATTGTTGGGGCGGAGTTATGTTAATCAAGTCGAGTGTTTTGCTTTTCTTTTTTTTTTTTGTTTTTTTGTTTTTGGCATGCTTAACGCGTATTCGCTGGTTTACACGACAAATCAAA
Source organism: Drosophila stalkeri (assembly GCA_035047405.1). NCBI lineage: Eukaryota > Metazoa > Arthropoda > Insecta > Diptera > Drosophilidae > Drosophila > Drosophila stalkeri. The sequence continues at coordinate 4,240,810 of JAWNPR010000039.1, read as the reverse complement.
TAGCTGCAACAAGTTTTTATATACAATTTCTTCGAATTGTTTTTCAGCTGGGGTGGGGAGTGGAGGTTGCTTGATTAACGACTACACGACTGTAAATGTTTGCTTAAAAAACAATTAAACTGGAGAATGCAGCGTTGCAAAATTAAATTGAAATACTCATAATAATCATAATGCATAAACATAATCGTAATAATCAAGTCTAGAGTTTTGCCAAGGCGCACGCCAACGCCTCATTTGTAATGCTCCACCAACAGCAGCAGCAACTACTTAGCTCTCTCTCTCACTCTTCCTGTGTTTTTCTGCCTCTCTCACTCTTTCTGTTTACAGGTAGCTCGATAAGTGCCGAGACAAAGGCTAATTACATGGCCTCGGTTTTGTTTTCTTTTTGTTTATTTGATACCCTTTGCTGCAGGTTAGTCGATAGCCATGTCACGACATAGCCTAAGGAGTCACAAATTGAGATGACTTTCAGTCAAGTTGACAAATATTTTTATATAAATATATTTATGCCTATAGCTATAACTGGGTAAAACCTTGTATATTAGGTTGCTCTTAAATTAAACAGCTTTATCAATATGCGCATGCATCTCAAATGAATGCTAGTTTGGCTTTTGAACAACGAAATCAATGTATATTATAAAATATAAATATGCAACTATTATATAGTGACTATATCTCGAAAAAGACTAATAATATAAGATATTTGTATAGATATTTTCTATGCTACTTAATGTAGAAAACTCATCAGTCAATCAAATAACTTAATATTTTATTGATATTTGATTTTATTTTATTTTAACATTATTTTTATTTTATTTTTATTAATTTTATTTTTATTTTATTTTTTTATTATTCTTGTTTTATTTTTATTTTATTTTCATCTTATTTTTATTTTATTTTAATTTAATTTAATTTTATTTTTATTTAGTTTTATTTATTTTTATTTTGTTTATATTTTATCTTATTTTCATATTATTTTTATTTAATTTAATTATTTTTCTTTAATTTAATTTTAATTTTTGTTTTACTATATTTTTTATATTTTATTTTATTTTTATTTCATTTTACTTTATATTTATATTTTATTTTTATTTTTATTCCATTTATATTTTATATTATTTTTATCGATTAATTCAGTTTAATATTTCTAGCCTTTTTTTAGTCTATTTTCTTTATTTCTTTCATTTTTCTTTTCTTTTCACAACTGCATAGGGTATTTAAATTTCATCATTCACTTTCCAGACTAACGTTTTGGTGCGACTTGCATTGCGACAATTAAAATTATTTAACTCAGTTTTCAGCCGTATGTCTGGGCTTTTGCATAATCGCGCAATTTGACAAGCGTCGCCTTCGGGCCGTTCGCTCATTAAATGTGGCAGGTAATTGGTAACAGGTAACAGGTAACTAACTAACAACAGGTAACAGGTAACAGGTAACTAGAAGCTTGCCCCTTTCATATAGCTTTTAATATGCGTTCATTTGAATTTCAATTCGAATTCAATTAAAATGCAAAATTCAGTCGGGTTTAGGCGCAACTCTTAACATGGCTTAGCCGGATGGCCTAAAGTGCGTACAAGATTAATGCAACTTGGCAACACTGGCACAAATGGCACTCCCTTATTGCGTGTGGCAAGTGTGAAAAGTGCAAAATTTGTTATCGCAGCGCAAAAGCAATGGGAATGTGGCTGATATGAATAATCAGGTGTTTAAAGGAGTTATATATTATATCATGAGAGTTGTTGAGGGAGACGTGCATAAGTCTGATTGTTCTGTATCTGTAGATATGTGGAAAGATTAATTGTTGTATATTGAGATAGGTTAACAGGTGGATGGATAAATATATATAATTATGATTATGATATGGATTAAAAGATTGATTGATTTATTAAATATTTTAAAAAGACAATGATAGATGAGAAAGGTGCTAAATAGATATAATCATATTTTATTTATAATCATGGAACTTTAATAATTGAATATAGAATATAGATTTAAAGTTTAAAGAATTCATATATTTTATAGAAATATTGTTTATGCTGTATGTCTATATATCAATTGACGTATTGATTGATTGAAATATTAGGAATGACATATATACAGTTGCATATATTTATGTATATTGATGGGTGGTAGGATTGATGTTAAGAGGGATAATGATATTAATTGATAATAATTTATTAATACATTATATAACAGAATAGATAATAATTTAATAATTTATTAAAACATATAAAAGGATAAATTAATCTAATTCCTATTCCAATATTGATTAATAGATAAAAATATAGATTTATAATGATAATGATATAATGATATACATATTAAATCATTGATATAATGAAGTACTGAAATTTTCAGTACAGTACAGTGATACATTTATTATACGTATATATGTATATACTTTATAAATTATATATATTCTACATATTTATTGATATATTGGCCTTTATAAATATTGATTAAGAAATTGATCGATTTAGTATATAAAATGTAAAATTTATATAATAATGATAAGCTTGATAAATAGAAATATGTTTTAGTTTATGGATGAATATTGATGAAAATAATTGTAAAGCTAATTAAAACGTTACTTTCGAAAGTCTCTGAAAAATGTAACTACAAATATAGAGCTTTGTATAGATTAGCTGATTACTTTTATGCTTGGCTACACTCGCTTCTCTCTCTCTCTCTCTCTCTCTCTCTCTCTCTCCCGGATAAGTAAGCATTATCAATGCAGATAAAATCTTTCAAAATAATCTTAATTTAAGCATCTTCTAATGCCTGGTTTGTTCACACATCAGCTACTAGTTGGCTAACCATTAAAGTCGAGAGCTTTTCTCTCTTATTTTCTCTAATGGCTTTTGAATGTAAGTTTCCATTTGTGTTTTGCAAGCAATAACATTGCAATGCGTATTGCTAATTAATAAACATGAATGAAAAGCTGAAAAGTTGAAATGCGAAAGGAAATTCTTGGGTATGAGCCGTGGCATGTAAATGGCCATCAACAAATCAGGCAGTTTATGTTAAACAAATCTTAGCTGCGCTATTAGCCATAAAGTAAATTTCTATATCTGTATCTGTATTTGTGCGAGTGCATATGTATCTGTATCTGTAGCTGAAATGTATCATTTTAGTGTGATGTGCGTGTCTTTGTCTGTGTCTTGTTTGCTTGCTACTCTTTCTCTCTCTCTCTCTCTCTCACTCGTTCTGTCTCTTTGTAGCTTCTCTCTGCTGCCACGTTTCATGCTGCACTGGGCCTTGGCCAACCAGAACGGCCGCCTATGAAGAATTCTGCCATAAATCATGGCCATAAACCAAGAGCTAAGCCCACGACAACCTAGCGGTACTCGATTCGCGTCTCGTCGACTCTTGTCTCGCGTCTCTCTCCACTTGCGGAAGCACTTTTTTCCCCCCAAAGCCCACAGCTCACACACAGAGAACTTTTGATTGATAATGATGTGTCAATAATGTGTTTGCAATTTTATGCTAGACGAGCGCCAACGAGTGTTGAAATGAAATGCTGAAAGGCCAAAGCTACTGAAAACATTAGGCAGAGCATCACAGCAATGCAACCAAATGAAAAATGATCTCAGTCTTTGCTATGACGTGGGATTCCTACGATTTTTAACTTCTGTAATGGGTTAGAGTATATATATATAAAAGAAATATACCAAGAGAAGTTAAAAAATCAGATTCATATATACTAAATATATATAGTAAAATAAGTAGTTCACTGTTCAAAGTTTAAGCATTATGAATAAGAACTCGAATGATAAGAGCTTTATAAAGATAAAATTTGCTATACCTTGATAAACACACCAATCAAAGAAAGATGTTTGCCCGTAAAATTATATGATCTTCATTTATCATGCTCTCTGTCTCTCCCCTCTCTCTTTAACTCTTTAACTCACTGTCTCTCTCTCTCTCTTTTAACTTTTTAACTGTCTATTACCTTTCCTTCTTTCATTATCTCTCTCGCTCCACCTCTATCTTTACCTTTCTTTCTTTCACAGTCTCTCTAGCTCTCTCTCGCACTCTCCCTCACTCACTCCCTTTCTCTCTCTCCCTGTCTCTCTCCCTCGCTCTCTCTTTTAACCTATCTCTCTCTATCTCTCTCTCTCTCTCTTTCTCTCTCTCTCTCTATTTCCCTCTTTAATGTCTGTTAGTTTTCATTCTCCCTCTCTCTCTCTCTCTCTCTCTCTTCCTCTCTCTTAGCCTCACTCACTCTCTCTCCTTTCCACTCCTTTCCTCTTTCTCCCTCTCTTTCTCTCTCTCTCTCACTTTCTCAATCTCAACTGTCTGTTCAGATATTTATTTACATTCTCTTGCAGCTATGCAAAATTATTGGCATATAAAAATATTTAAAAACAAATCGAAACGAAATAATTGAAATTTAACTTAATTATTTAAGAATACCCAGCTGATCGCTGCGAGCTTAGCAAAGCGGAATGCGCAAATGCAGAGGACAGCAGACAAATGGAGAAAAAAAAATATGCTGACAACGAAGTCGGCAGCATTTGAATGGCCAAGTTTAAAATGTCTGGAATTTATTTGTAGTTTTCTTTTATTTTTTTTTTTTCGGTAGCCGCATTCAAATTGAATTGGCGAACGTTGCGTCGTCGTCGGTGGCACAAAGCTAAGGAGTAAAAAAATATAAGAAAAATACCGCAAAATGCAAACGACAGGCTAATAAGACCAATTGGACAGCTCGGTATGCAGTCGATCGCTGCATATGGTAAACAATTGTTGGCCACATTATTATTATGCATGCTGTGCGCTTAGCTGCTGCTGCGGCTGCAGGTTGACAGCTTCCTTAAGCTTTCCACGCAGCAGAGTCAAAAGTTGAATCATTCAGTTTATTGAGTTTATTTAATTGCTGGTGGAATTGTGTCAGCGGATAAAATCAAAGCGCCAAATCCAACAGCAGATCGTGCGTACAGATACAGATACACAGATACACAGGCAGCCCAGGCTGGCAGCCAAGCAGCCAAGCAGGCAGCAGTCACAAGATACAAAAGATACAAAGGCATTGTTTTTATGTGTGCCAAAACAGAATCGATTGCTGCTGATGTGGACAGCTATGCGAAGCTGAATTATTTGCTTGATTAATTGTTGATTAATTTGTGTGCAGCTGAAAGATACAAGATACAAGTGGATCAACAGCTTAAGAATGGCATTTGGCCAGCAGTTGTTGAGCTTTAGATCAAGGTAGAAACTGAGCAGCGGCATTAGTCAGCTGACACGACTATAAAAGCTGAAGGGTGAGTGCTTAACAATTTATCTATATGATTAATAATAGAGTTTGTAGATATTGTGAATAATATATACTATATATATAAATAAGCAGAGAAGGTTAAGCTTATAAAATGTTGGTCAAAAATCAAAATTAAATTATATAATTATTCTTAGCATATTGATAAAATAATAATGGAAAATAAGATTTCTTCTGATTCATTGTTATTTTTAAGCAAATTTAAAATTTTTAAATAAGTATGAAAAACAAAATTACCAAATATATATAAATAATAATTAAAAAAATAAAATAAAATAAATAAATTAAAAAAAAAAAATTTCTCAGGCAAATACATATGCAAATATTTGTATAATATATTGTATTACGATTACTTTATCTTTTTAATTTTTTTTTTTATAAATTCATTATTTTAAAATTAAACTATTTTAATAATAAATTTAAATAATTATTTTTTTAATTTTTGTAATTTTTTGAAGAAAGTTTATGCAGAAAAAAGTCTAATTCGTGTTTCTTACCAAAATGGTAATTTTTAGTTGTAAAATATTTATAGTTTTTATGCGATACTTAAATAAAATAATTGAAAAACTGGAAAACCCATCAGAATATTTTCCAATTCACTTTGAATTGTATTTTCATTTTCATTAACATGCCATATTAATCTACTGTAAAGCATCTTAAAAATGTATTTTCGTATTAGAATTAAATTGGAAACATATTAGTAGTTAAACTGTGCCAATGGCAGCCCCTTTGGTAAAACAAGTTTACAGTTAACACAAATCCAATTGGATAACACGTCCAAAATAATCATATGCTGTGACAGTTAACGTTTCTTTTCGAATCTATCTACAAGTAGCAGCACGTACATACGTAGAGGCCACCACAGTAGACAATAAGCCTACGTGGGCTAGAAGAGTGCCGCAGCATGCTAAGCTGCTGCTCCACCTCCAATTGGATTAAAGCAAACACATACACACACACGCACACAACTCACACACACACGCACACATGCGCAAGCAAACAGCGCTAATCAGAAATTTAAATAAAACGAAACAGAAGCTGTGCGAGAGCATTAGAGCAAGCGAGACATGCCTATAGCTCATTTGAATAATACGCTAGTGTGTGTGTGTGTGTGTGTGTGTGTGAGAGAAGCTCGTGAAGTTGAAGAGCGCGGGCGGCGGTTAGCTGCCATCTCGCTCACACGCGAATGAGCAACGCACACTAGTGCAGCTTTTGTGGAACCTAAGAGAGCACGCTCGATCGTGTATGCTTTGCGTTAGTGTGTGTGAGTGTGGATTTTGGCGAAAAGAGCACAAATGTTTGCTTCGTTCGTCGTTCTCTCTTGCTGCTGAACAGGTTGCAATTGCTCGCGTGTTGCATGCTTCAGCGACTGGCCAAGTGTGTGTGTGTGTGTGTGTGTGTGTGCAGATACAGATGCAGATACATATACAGATACATATTCGCATTGCTGTTGCTATTGTTGTTGTTGTTGCTGTTGTTGTTGCTGTGTCGCCCGCTGCATTTGCCGCCGTTTGTTTATTTGCTTTTGTATCGCGAAACTTGTTGCCGCACTTCGCCTCGCCTTCTGGCCCACACATACGCAATCGAGCTGCGCTTTTTGATCTGCGCATCTTTAAGATACATTTTCGTTTCAGTTGGCTTTTCAGTGTTTGCAACTCAAGTGCGCGCGCGCGTTACGTTACGTTGTATTTTTGTTTTAGCAACTTGACTCGCCAGCCCCGCCCCTCGCACCGCCCGGCCTGGCCCGGCCCGACCGACCGCCCGCCTACCAGCCCCTCTACACTTAAAACTCGCGTGTTTTTTTGTGTACTGTGTGCGTTGAGGTAGCTTCAGCTTCGCCTTATTTCAGTTTCAATTTCAGTTTCAGTTTTGCGCTGCGCTGTGTTTGGCTCTGCACTTTTTGCCCAACAGCGACGGCTTTTGCGCGCCTGCGGTAACGCGTTTCAATATCGTTTCGATATACATATTTCGTTTCTATATATACAAATGTATAGATTTATATATATTATATGCATGAATGTATTTTAACTGTTTATGTGCTCAATGTTTTAAGTACTTAAATCATATTGAAATTATACTAAAGTGAAAATCTGTTCTGTGCGTTTGATTGTGAATTTGAAAATGAAAAATTTTATATAATGCGCAGGATTTGAGAGCTTGAGGTAATTTTATAATAACTGATCTGTTTGTTAATATGATAAAAGTATAATAATATTAATCATTTTAAAAATCAAAAGCTTTTGGTTTGCAAATTCTCAATAGTAATTGAAGACGTAAAGCTCTTAAGCTAGTCTTGATAATTATTCAGGTCAGATAATATGAATCAAATAATAAGGAATATATTTTCTACAAATCAAATATATAGTTTAACTGCAAAGATCAGATCTGAATGATTAAAATAATCTTATAAAATATAATACCAGTATAAAGCATAAAAAAATTTAAAAAAAATTAGAAAACAAAATTAAAAGCATAAAAATAGAAATTTTGTTGATAAAAAATAAAAATAATTATAAATAATATATAAATTTGACCAAAAATAAAATAATAATTATTTAAAAAAATACATTGAAATAAGAAGATAATAAAAATAATATAACTGGTATTTATATATTTATGAGTTACTTATAAATTATAAATTATTTATATACTCAAATAAAAAGTGTTAAGAGTATATAGGATTTGTGCAATATCTGTTTTGTTGTCTGACAGTCAATCTCTAGGAAGATCACTCCATCGGCTTTGAAGCAATTTCATATTCTGGAATATATGCCTTAACGTTTTTTAATCAGTAAAAAAAAAATGATTAATCTGCTTCATAATTTTTTTTTTTATCTATAAATATAGAAAATAAAACATATTTTTAATTTATTTTTTACCTTTATATATGGAACATAAAATATGCCTTTGTGCTTATGATATGAGATTTATTTTATTTATATATATTTGAACTACATGTTAATTGTTTGTATTTGCATTTCAAAAATATAAATGCTGTCCTCAAAAACAATCAATATAAATTTAAAGAATTATCCAAATGTTGTATTAAATATAATTGATAATTGACTTAATCATTGATATTTGAATCTAATTTAACTATATGTAGTTCGCCCCGATAGTCAAATGTTTATGGCATACAACGGCAGCATAAACAAATCTTGAATGTAATTTATCATGAAATTCCCAATTGGTATTTATTACAGGGTATATATTACATTAGTGAAGCATTAAAATAACCATATGCCAAGTGCCAGCAAGTGGCAAATTGTTTATCAAGCCAATCTTGAACATAACTATCGAATTTGTTTCAGATGCCAAACACTTGTCATTGTGGTCGACAGGGAGGGGGGGTTGAGCGAACAGAAAGAAGGGCATGCAATAAGTCTTGTGTAAACAGGCAAAGTTTACACTAGTCGAGGCAAATGTTGAAGTGGCTTTCGCAATGTGGCACCAATAAGCAAGCACCACAGTGCACCACTGATAAATAATATTGAAATTGAAATAAATACAATAAACAAAACTCACTCACTCAAAAAAAAAAAAAAAAAGAAGAAAAAAGAGTAAAAAAGCAGCAAAGAAAGAAGGAAAAAAATCGATCGATTTACACTTTAAATATTGTCGCCTGTAAATGTAAATATGGCATAAATATCTATATCTATATATATATATGTACATCGATATATATTTACTGATAAGGCTGCTTCGATTTGTTTTTATTAGCATAACACTTGTGCGGCTCGGCACGTAAGATACAGATACGTTGAATGAGTGCACAAGACACAAGTATCTGTAGCTGTATCTATAGATTGTTGTAGCTGTATCTATGGCCAGTTGTAGCCAGTTTTGCGGCTACATTTCCTTACCTTATTCAAATGCCGTTAACCGCATTGCATATATAGATACATATATACATACATATGTATGTACATTTGCTAGCTGCACAAAGATATTGAGTTGCAGATACCACGTCCATTTGCTGTAACGATCGAGTGATTGATTATTTTACTGCGTTCGCTGTTTGTTTGCACAATAATAAATATTTGTCGCACTCGCAACGCTTCTTTTTCTTTGCCTGCTGCTTAGCCTAATTAGATAAAAATGGTACCGCGCTTTATATGTATGCCACACGTTGCACGCACCTCTCTCCTTCTCTCTCTCTTTCTCTCACCATCTGTGTGTCTCTCCATTCTCTGTGTATCTTTATCTTTGCTTGCTTTCTTTCTTTCCTGCCCATTTACCATATTCGACATGAACTGATTAGCAACTGGCGACAAGAGCCAAACACAGCGACAAGTTGAGACTTATTGGAATATTTATGTATCTGTATCTACAGCTAGAGCTGTAGCTGTAGCTGTAGCTGTAGCTGTATCTATAGCTAGCTGCTGACAATTGCGTCGAAGCTGTTTAAAGAAAATGAGTTCAATTTGTTTGCCACGAGCTGATAAGAACAACATCGAGCTGTAGGTGTACCAGATAATACCTTACCTTACCTACATATAAAAAGAAAAAACCCAATCGAGTTAACACAAACACTTTGCATATCATTGCTGACGTTAAAAAAAAAAAAAAACCCCAAAGAAACAACAAAAGAAAACCCAATTGACACTTCAAAAACAAAATAATCAATTGAAAGGCGATCCGCAGCAATCAAATTGAGATAGGCCAAGACGACTTTCCAATGTACTGTAAATACTCATATTATTTGTTATTAAACAATTCTAATTAATTTTCTTATTATCATATAAATGTGATAAAAATTTATAATTAAAAAAAAAAAACTTAAAAAAAAAATTAAATTATAAATAATAAAAAAAAAATATTTAAATTTCAGTTAGACTAGTTATCATTATACTAAGAAAACATACAAAGTAATTACAAGAAATTGGTTAGATAGTAAAAGAATAAACACAAAAATAATAAATAAATACGTCTAATAAAACAATTTTTTTTCAATTAGTTATAAATTTTTATTTAAATTTATTAGTATAAAAAATAATTAAAAATTTTAAATTAATTATTAATTTTTATTTTAAAATATTTTTATAAAATATTTTTATATTAACTTCCTTTAATCAGAGCATATACTTTATATACATATGTATTAAATATAAAATTATTTTTCTTTATATAAATTTTATTGATCTTAAGATTTTCAATCAAACTTTAAAGATTTTTTAGAGCTTCAGATTTTTAATGAAATTTTAAAAAATCTTTAGTTTTTTTAAACTAAAAATTGTACCGTAAATATATTTAATTTAATATATTTTTGATTTTTTTATATTGTGCATTATGATATTATGTTTTTGTTGTATGCCTAAAACATTCCTTTAATTATATACCTTTCATTTGTATTTGATTTTAAATGACTGCAAAAAAAAATTATATAATTATTAATATAATTATTATTATTATATTTCCTGCATTAGTTTCTACTAAATTAAACGTGCACTTTTACTATATAGATAAAGTTAAATTCTTGTCTGCATTTAGATACCACGATAATTTTAGAAATATTTCGTTTAGATATATTTTAGTTGATTTGTCAACTGTTAACAGGCATTGATATCGAGTCGTCGCGACGTTGGCTGCACAATCTTATCGCTCAGTGCACAACATTCAAAGTGTATCTATTCCTCGTAATTTGAATATGATTCAAATATATATATTTTTATACAAATAGTTGATTTGTCAGCAAACAATTCCGTCATCCATATTTATATGTACATAATGACAAATGCAAGCACATAAATCGACTTCTAGCTGAAGATAAAGCATAGTTTAAATGCTCGTGTTGGTAATATACACACGTCTAATCAATTTGAATTTCATTCGCACAATCGGAAGCAATAAAACCTCTTTCTTTTTTCTGTTCTAACTCACGTCTCGCTCTCACTCACTGATTAGAATTTATTAAATTCACCTGATTTCATGTTGTGCACTTCATAAAAATCGATTTCTTGGAATTCTGCTATACAAATATAAACAACACATGAGGTGATGCTGATATTGGCCTGATCAAAGTGCACATTTTGTTGAAATCCCACTGATTATTGCGAGCTGGGAACTTGTTGAATTTCATATTTGTCGGTTTTTTATTATTATTATTATTATTATTTATTTTTTTTTGGGCAAGGTTAGGATCATGAAAAACATTTACTGAAAATAATAAAAAATAAAATATGAAAATAATAAGAATATGAACTATATATAAAATAGAGTTTACTAAAAGCAAATCTTTCAGCTCTCTTATGAAATCAACGTAAAAAAACAGTTCAGATTTGGCTTCACTTAATTCTTGAAATGATTTTAAATATAATGTTTTGTGAATGATTAAAATATACAATCATAATAATTAGAGTTTCTATACTATTTCACCACTGTCAAACCATTCTCAGATCGCTACAAAATAATTTTAAAAATTATATTTTGTTTAGTAAAATATATATATTTTTTTAATATTTAACATTTTTGAAACTAATTTCAAACTTAAACATTTTTTTTTACTTGAAATGCAGCTTTAAGTTTTATTTTAGTTAATGCAACAAATTATATATATGTAAATAATTATATTAAAATATCATATATAATAGTTTAATAATATTTAAAAAATATATATATATATATAATAGTTTAATAATGCTTTTTGGTTGTCTTGTCAAAATTGTTGTCATTTCACTAATATTTTAAAACTCAAATTAAAATTTAAAAAAGATAAAAATAAATATATTTAGATTGTTTATTTAAAAGTATGATCTCATATATAATGAATGCTTTAAAGCAATTCATATTATGTTATCTGTAAAACCTAAAAAAAATTCTTTGTTTGAATTTCGATTATATAAATTATATTTAAAAATTCTTTAGATCGTCTACAATATGATATATTATCAGATTTCAATTGAAGTTCAGTTATTCGTTTTAATTATTGGCCCTTAAGCAAAGTAAAGCAAAATGTAATTTCCCATAAGAATTTCATAAGCAATTTGAACTTTGCACCACTTATTTTCTATTTCGTGTGCTTTCCCCACTTAGTGGCCATTCATGAGTTTGGTTTGGTATATATGTATATATATATATATATATATATAGTACTATACATATGATTATATGATAAGTGGCTGTGTGTACCACGTGATTATCATTTATTGCTTAAGGTGTTTTCTAAGAACATCAAGCACCATACATTTTTTTTTTTTTTAGTTATAACAATTAGAAAACTGTCATAATTTGCCATTGGGCGAAAGCAAGAAAGAAAATAAACACACAATGAGTGCCATTCATTAGTCAATTAGCTGTACAGTCAAATCTGAACAGACGTATGCGACCGTTTGAGTGGGTCTGTGTTATCATGAGACCGGGGCGCGATATCGCATGGAAATGAGTCAATCAATAATTATTATTGTGATGATGATGTCGATGTTGATGATAAAGATTATGATTATAGAACGAATGCAGGTGTTAACAGCAATGAATGGCAAGTTAAGGCAACGATCACAACAAATTATATAAATCAATGAAAAACAACTTCAAGAAGGAGAAAGAGAATGGGAATGAGAGAGAGAGAGAGAGAGAGAGAGAGAGAGAGAGAGAGAAAAGAGAAAGAGCTATTTCTACAAAGCTGAATGAAAAAATATAATAAAGAAGAGAAGTATAAAGATTAAAAAAAAAAACGCACAATCTTGTTTGCTTTTTATTGTTTCCTTTGCGTGAACTAAAAAAATGAAATCAGACTGTTGCGAAGATGAAATATCTTTAATTTAGAAATTCAGATATTAATATTTGCTAAACATTTTTTTATATTTTTTGTTTTTGATTTATATATTGAAATTCTTGTAATATTAATATTTGCTTAACTTTTTTTTTAATTTTATTTATTTTTTTTTTTTTGCTGATTAAAGAGTCTTTCAGAAAAATTAGCAAAATATTAAGAAACGAAATGTGTTCTAAAAAATATTTTAAATATTTTACTTATAATGATATAATTTAATTTAAACAAAATAATTTAATAATCAAATAGTTGATACGATTTTTTAAGCATTGTATTCCTTTTGCCAAATAATTAAAAATTTCAAAGCTTTTCTGGAATTAATTTGAATAATGATTTATGCATATCGAAAAATTGTTAATGAGCCAATTTTGTTGCTCTTTTTGTTTTTGTTCAGGCAATCGTGAATTTGTTTATTAAATAGCTCTTAAGCTGTGCACACTGCAAATGGGTTAATTTGTCTTAGTGCATAAGTCACAATTGCTTCATACCTCATTGTGTAGATGTTAAGTCGCCTTAAGCCAGCAAACTTAACGAATGAGGCGCCCAAAAATTTTAGGGGGCGCTGTCCCATTATTCATAGCTCGAATTGAGATTTTCGTTTGTGTGACATAAATCGATTGGGCGCTAGAGGCTAGAGCTGCCAATGTCGCGAAATTTTCTTGTTTGACTATGCATTAAAAATAATTAATATTGAATATATGTGGAATTTTAAGCTAAAATTCAATTAGCATTTTAAGTCGCAATGCTAAAAATATAGAAATATCGAAAGGTTTATTAGCCACGCACGTATTTCTATTTATTGTCAATGGCGATAAAGTCTAGCAACTAAATAGATTACCCTGACCAAAAATAACAAGTCAAATAATATGAATATGTCGCTATTTATATAAATGTATATACATATATATATATATATATATATATGTATATATATGTATATGTACATATATCATATATATTTACTTGCCCTGAACTCTTTAAGACCCTCTCGATATTTGTTGAAGGCTGTCGTCATGCTGCTCAGTCGCACTCAATCGTTCCATTGCTCTTTACACTTTACCATTTGTATACCTGTCCATGCATCTTATCAATATTTACATACAACTATGGGCACACGTGTTTGTACCTCTGTATCTGTGTGCCATACAATTTACGCTATAAATTTATGGTAAACTCTCAAGGCAAATGCAAGTCATAGATACAGTAGCCAACAGCTAAGGTGAGCCAATTATCATTAGTAATTGGTAATTGGCTTGACTTCGTTTTAAAGACCATATTATACCAATAATCAAAATGGGTTCAATTCCTAAATTATTATAGCTTTCAAATATTTCAAATATCTATTATAGCTATATAGCAATTTAAAACGATGCAGCTGTACATATGTGCATAGCATTGCTTAGATTATTGTCACTTAATGCAGTTGCTTTGCTAAGTTATTGCAAACTCTGTTAAGTAAATATTTGTATGTGCACTACAATATTATTATATATAATATATTTTTGCCTATAGTTATATAACAACATATCATGATTTTTTATAATTACTCATTAGTCAATACTCGTTTATTACTTATGAATGGATAGTCATTACTCATTATTCATAACTCAATGTTCAATACTCATTGCTCACTATTCCTCACTCATTGTAGATTACTCATTACTAATCATTACTCATTGTGCATTGCTCATTATTCATTACTCACTGTGCATCACTCATTGTGTATTGCTCATTGCTCATTGCTTTACTATTACTCCTTATTCTTCACTGATTTATTATTCAATACTTATTGGTCTATACTCATTCATTACTTTTAATTAATTAGTCATTATCATTACTCATTGCGCATTAGTCATTTATTTCTTAATGTTGCTTATTACTTATATAATTCTTTGCTCATTATACAATATTTATTGTCAAAATTATAATTCGTCATTAATTATTCATTATTCATTATTCACTCGAATGATTTTTATGATGCTTTTCTTGCGAATTCTGTGAAAAATCAAATCGGAAATACTTGAGCTTACCCTAGGGCAGGTGCTCATATTTAAAGAAGTCTGCCTGATAACGCTTATATGATTTTTCGTATGGAATTGCTATTAACACCTTATCTCCTTTATTAAACCGCTTTTTTCTGGGTGAGTTTTAAATTATCACAGGCTTTCAAAAAAAAAAAAAAAAAAAAAACGCTGGCAACCTTTCCTAATCGGCTCAATAAACTTTTCAATAACATTTCTCAGTTAATTAAAAGTACATTAAGTTCTACTCAATAAAGAAAGAAACTCAACTTCATAATATGTGAATATTATAGATATATGTATATTGAAAGATTTGTATAGATGTTAATTTATTTTCTGTTAATTTATTTTTGTTGACAATTAAAGTTCCATCTGGCATTTCGATGTGAATATAGATCATTAAAATATTGTTTATAAGATTGTATACTTTATAAGAACTCTAAAATATATGATGTTAATATTAACTTGAGAAACTATGGCGAATGCTTTCAATCATAATGATATTAACATACTGTTAAGTTTGTTGACTTTCAAACCTTCCATCAATTGTGTTTATAGAACGTCCCCTAACTTTTTTCATATATAAAACGCTTTCATTCATAAGCAGAATTCTATTGCAAGAGCTGAATCATGGTTCGTAAAAGTACGACTACATTTTGTTAGCTTAACTTCATTAATATAATTTCTTTAAATATTTCCACTGATTAAACTGTAAACTCTATCAACAGTTCGTTCCCATTTTGCTTGGCCCGAAAAAAAAAATACATATATATAATAATAATACTCTTACAGTTGGAGTTAAACTAGTTAAATCGAGAAAGAGAATCTAAAATAGAAATGGGCCAAGTCACGTTCAACATAAGGTAAAAAAAGAGGGCTACCTATAGAGCTGGCTCTTCCTTCCTGCTAAAGTGTTGCTCGCTTGCTCATGGAACATGACTTGGGGGCAGAGAGTTTTACGCTTATTTAAATGGTATTAACAATTATGCGCGTTAATGTCGATACAAGAATGGAAATTTGTTGCTATCTAGCTGGGGCGAGGTGTATTTATTGTGTGATTATTATTTATTTTTATATGATTACACTCTCCACCCCACACTGCCTCGCACACTGCTTATGCTGTCTCTCTCTCTCTCTCTCTCTCTCTCTCTTTCTTTCGGCTACTGTTTGACGGGTTTTTTGTTCGTGTTTTGTAGCTTAAATGGTCAAAAACATCAGGTAGATGACTTGTAATTATAATGCCGGTCGCTCTATGTGCCGTCTCGGCGTCGAGTCGAGGCATTTAATGCCACAACCATTGTACGTAGTTGCCATATCAATTGAGACACTGCAAGAAATTTATGAGCTGCTTTCTATATATTTTAGATAGAAACTGAATATTTAGTTGGGCTAAGGCTAAACACTCATATTTCAGTCAAGCTTAAGCATTGCTGGGCATAATATTGACATATCATTCAATGTATATTTTTTCAAGGTTGCCATATCGGTAGAATGGAGAGAGAGAGGACATTTGGAATTTTTTAAAATGTATTCATTTATATTTATAATTTAATTTATATATATATAATATAAAAACTTAATTATTTTTTGTGTTTTCGTTTCTCTTCACTATTTCTCTCAGTGTATTTTCTCTTCAATTCTTTGCTTGCTATTGTTATTGCTCAGTGCTTGATGCTTTTTTGACTCTTCTAGCGATTATGTATATTCAGTTCAATTGCCTTGCTTCACGTCTACCTTCAAATCACGCTGTCGACAGCCTCAGCCCATAGACCAACCCCCTTCTCATGCTTTCTCTTCCTTCCTCAACACAAAACTCTTTCGATAAGCTAAACAGTAAGAGAAAGAGAGAGGTAAGATGTGATGATTGCGCATTTTCTGATTATAATTTGGCGCAAAGTCATCTAGTTCTGCTTCTGCTGCTTCCATTTCATCTTTTTCATCTGGTGAAAATATGAAATGAGTCGCGAGCTGCGACTGCTTAGGCTTAGGCACACCGAAATTGAACTAATTAAAATGACAAAAACTTAGCCAAGATGATTAACTTGACCAAATTTTTGCGGCCGGTTCACATGTCCATCAAAACTTTGAATCCCTACAATGAGTTTGCATGAAATTTTGATTTACTATTTTACACTATGATTATTTGTGATTTAGTTTTGAATACCTTATAGTTTTTTGAGGGGTATAATGTCAAGAATTGGTGTGCTTGAATTTGTTCTTTTTAACGTA
Source organism: Drosophila stalkeri (assembly GCA_035047405.1). Taxonomy (NCBI): domain Eukaryota; kingdom Metazoa; phylum Arthropoda; class Insecta; order Diptera; family Drosophilidae; genus Drosophila; species Drosophila stalkeri. The sequence continues at coordinate 4,223,520 of JAWNPR010000039.1, read as the reverse complement.
TGTCTAATTAGCAGCCAGAGTATATTCAAGTCGATCATTCCTTACCCTCAATCAGTTTATATTTACTTTTAGGTTTACTACACAAAAATTCATTTAAGCTGCAAATATGCTTATGAAAACTTGAAAGTATTTGAGTTTTTGTAATTAAATAGCTTAGCTCCATAGAGTAGCACAGAGAATCTGTAAACTATGACAATAAACAGAAAACTAATTAAATTTTGAAATTTCTTAAACTAATTGCAGACATCGAAGAACTTCTAAAATTTATAAAATTTATAAAATTTATTAAGGCCAAGTGAAACGTGTTGATATCTATGTATATGTTGTTCATGCTGCTGCTGTCACAGTTAGCTGTAAACATTGATTATGCCATTGTTGTTAGCAAACTACTATCAACAGCAGCAACTTCGTCAGCAACAGCAACATCGGTTAGAGACAGTTGCTAGGGCTGCCAGCATTAACGGCATGTTACTAGAATACAAAAACGCTTGCAACACAAATCAAAGCAGCAGCAGCAGCAGCAGCAGCAGCGATCACAATAGCAGCGGCAGCAGCAGCAGCAGCATTCGACAGCTGGCCAAAGCGGAAGCACTAACAATGTCAACGCCAACAACAACAACCAAATACAAATTGAACAGCGATGCCAGCGATAGCGCTGCAGCAGCCACACTGCTCTACCATCATCATCATCATCATCATCATCATCAGCAGCAGCATCAGCAGCAACAGCAGCATCAGCATCATCAGCAATTGCTGCTGCAACAACAGCTGTTGCAGCAACATGTTGCCAACAGCACACCGCTGCAACATCTGAGCAATTTATTTGGCCAGCATTTGCCTACGCATAGTCTGCAGCATTTGCTAACCGCTGAATATTGGCAGCAGCGTTGCCCCACTGCAACCACCACAACGACAGCAATTAAAAGCGAGCCAACAACTCAATCGCCAACGCCAACACCAACAACAGCAACAGCAACAGCAACTGCATCGGTGTTCGACTTCACGCGGCAGCAACACGTCAATTTTGCCGCCTCATTAGTCGCATTACAACAAAATGATGCTGCGCCCGAGGCGACAGCAGCAGCAACAGCAACACACACAACGACAACAGCCGCAGCAGCAGCAGCATCAGCAACATCGCTGCCTGCATCATCAACAACATCGCCGGCGCCAGCAATAAGCGAAGCAAATGACGATGATGTCGACGACGACAACAACATGCAAAATGCAGGCGGTAAGTTTTGAAGTTGATTTTCAACATGCATATGAATATATATATATGCATATAGATACATTTATATATATATATCTGCATAACTACGTAAACATTTATTTAATGATATCTACATGCCATCAGAGCTGATTTGATATGCTTGCAAGAATCGGAACAAAAATATATATATAAGGATTTTCTTTTAACATATATAAAATGAAGAAAAGGAGATATTTTTTTAAATATTTATAAATATAAATTCATATGCATAAATATAATTTAAAGACTTTATTAAAATTAATTATAAATTAAAAAGTCATAAAATACAAAAATATAACTTAAAGACTTCAGAATTATATTTAAAATTATTTATTAATTATTTTAATTGAAACTACAGATAAAAGCTGGGGCTTAAATATTAAGCAGCAAATGAAATATATAAATGAATACAAATTAAATTGATTGACAACTGACTAAACTTAAGAATTTCATGCCAACATTTTTACTTAATTATTTTTTGAAAAATATTAATATATATTTTCTTATACAAATTCACTTATTGACTGAAAATTGATAATTGAGCTTCAAAATTTCATGCCAAAATTATTATATTTATTTATATCTACATTTTTTTTATTTGAATGTATATTTTCTTATACACATTCATGTGGTTCAGCTTAAAATTTTAAATATTAATTTGCAAGCAAAAAGTCAATCAAATTGGTTCAGTTATTAAGTACATTTAAGAAATTTTCATTTATTTATTTATATTATATATATATATATATATATATATATATATATATATATATATATATATATATATATATATTTTTTTTTTTTTTATACACATTTATTTGGTTTAGCTTGTTTCAGTCATTAGCTGAAAATTTATTAAACTTAAGAATTTCGTGCTAAAATATTTATATATTTCTTTAATTTTAATTTTTTAATTTTAATACATTTCTTTTTATTCACATTCATGTGGCTTAACTTAAAATGTCATGGAAATTCATTGAGTTTTAGCAAAGCTATGATGAAAAGCATTTGAAATATGCAATTTGTGGATATATATTTATATAAATTCTTCCAGTATATATACTATATACATATAAGTTAGTCTCATATAATAGTCTTTCAGTCAAGCGCTGCCCTTACTTATATCTCTACTCTTTTTTTTTTGAGGCTTATTGTGCGCTCATTTCCATTTCCTGTCTGGTCACGCTCCTGTTTCAAGCGAGCAGCGAACAGCGAACCAGACAACGTGTGTGTCTTTTGATTTATAATGTGGCCTTTAAAGGTTCATTCATAAATAAAACTCAGAGAAAGAGAGTGAGAGAGAGAGGGAGTGAGGCATATTCCTCTCTCGTCTTAACTGTGTCGTGTCATCTGCGTTTCAAACTCATTTTCATACTTATCATTAGGTTCATCAGCAAGCAGGTTAATACTACTACTGCTGCTGCTGCTTCTGCTGCTCCTGTTGTTGTTGCCATTGCATTTCCGTCTACTCCTCCTCCACCCATCAACGATTTGAAACATCATTATTATCATTTCATGATTTAAGTGTTGGTCGCCAACGCTTCCATTGCCATCAGCCAATCGTCTGCTCGACTTCTGTTTCCTCATCTTCCATTCAGTCACTCACACTCGCGTTTGCCCCTGAATTTCATCATGGAAAAAATTATTAGCCGATGTCTGCACGCAATATTTTTTCTTTATTTCTATATTTTTGTTGGTTTAGGCCAATCTCACAAAACCAAAGAGAGCAGCTCCATGCTGACATGGCATGGCATGGCATGCATAATGCCCATGTTTTGAATATTTGGCTCTGCCTTTGATAAATGACTTGATTGTTGACGGACAATACACACACACATGCACACACACATACACACACATGCACACACACACACACACCGACACACACCTAAATTTACATAGCAAAACATGCCGCGAGGTGTTTCGGAAACGAGCTCAGGAAATGATATCATTTAAATAAATATCGCATGTATAACGATATATATATATATATATATATATAGATTCACATATATTTAGATATAGAGCGATAAAATTCGTAGCGTTATGTAAATTTAATTATTGCTTAAAGGCTAAAAACTATTCGCAATGCCCGCTGACTGTTATGAGCATCAATTAAAACGTATTTAGTAATTCAGCTAGTTGGCCCAATATCCAAGGAAGATTTCTTATTTAATAATAATAATTAGATTCCGTTTTTTTTTTTATCATTGGCATTGACTTAAATCCATTTATTTTATGAATTTTTATATATGTATATATCCAATATATATTTCCAAGTTTCTTAACTTTGTTTTGAATACAAATCGTTAACCTTTTTGCATACCTTTTGCATCTCTCTCTCCTTCTTTTTCAATCTTCATTTATTTATTTTATTACTCTTATACTCCTAAATAAATTTTGATTTCTTCTTGTCTCTCATTCGACTATTTTGACTCTGTTTTCACTCTGTCTCTCTCTCTTTCATTTCACTCTTATTCATAATTTTTCTCTCATCTGTCTTTCCTTCTATAATTTCTTCACTTTCTGTACTTTTCTCTCTTTCTGTACTTTCCTGTCTTTCTGTACTTTCCTGTCTTTTTGTACTTTCTTCTCTTTCTGTACTTTCCTCACTTTCTGTACTTTCCTCTCTTTTTGTACTTTTCTCTCTTTCTGTACTTCTCTATTTTTCGAACTTTTTCTTTCCTTTTTTTCCTTATCCTTTTCTTTCTAACTCCTTTCTCTTTCTCTCTCTATTTCCTCTACAGATTTCTCTCTGTCTTATTTATTATTTGTTCAATTTCAAGATTTAATTTTTTTTCCGTCTTTTATCTATCTCATCGTCAATCTCTGTAATTATCATAGACTCAATAAACTTGACAAAGAAGATCCACATTAATTTCTTGAATTATTCTGTTTCAACAATTAATTGAAGCTTTTGCACTTTCTCTATAAAGAATTCGAGATAATTGAGTTGAAATTTTCTCATGTAATCCTTTCAGTTGAGCTGAGCTGAAAATAGCAATTGTGAGGCGCATGCTAATTATCATGTTTGCCGCAGAGTCAAAGAGGGAAAGGGAATTACTTCATTGTATCTATTGAATAGCGAATCATTAATAACTAACCGTAAAACTGTTATAATCACGTCAAGAGGTGTTCGCTATGGCCCAGCCTCTCTGTAAAGCCACTGTGACTGTGCCATGCAAAAGGTGTCAAAAGTGCGCACCTCCTCGCTCTCTCTCTCTCTCTCCCTCTCCCTCTCTCTCAAAAGCCAAAACCATAGACAACATCTAACAAATTGCTAGAGCTGTAAGCACGTGGATAATTGATGAGCGCCGCTCTGGCAGCCACTGCACCCAGCATCAAAAGACGAAGCTGAGACCACAGTCTCAAAGCCTCCTCTTCGTCTACATTTGTGGCTGTAGCTGGCACACACCTCATCCATTTGGCATTTAGCATAATCTCGAGTGTGCTTTGTGTTTGTCATAATTATGGCATTTGTATGGGACGGCAAAACTTCAAACTAATTTGAATATAATTTCATAGGAACTCACTACACGCTACACTCAGCTGCCCGTTCAGTTATTTATGGCTTAATCCTTGTGGTTTTCTCAAAAGACCAAGAAAAGAAAATGAGAGCTCGTGCCTTTTATGCAAATTCTTTTTTAATAACCCAACCCAAAGGGTTTGAATTCATTCAGCCACTGATTGCACTCCGCTCGCACGAAACTTCTTTCAACTCTGATTGCCCCCGCCGTCTCTCTCCCATCTATTGTTTGATTGTCTGTTCGCCTGACAGCCTGAACGACTGCAGCTGACGCCTTTACCTTCGCCTTCGCCTTCGCCTTCGTCTTCACCGTTGCCATTGCCTTTGACGCGTTGCCTCATTCGTCGCTTTTATGATTTGATTATTATTCAAAATGATAAATGAAGATGAGTTTCACGGCATTTCTACGTAGTAGCTGCAGCAGTAGCAATTTGAGCGGTTCGACTGATACGCATAATGCTACCTGAAATCCATTGTGAATCGTTCCAATGAACGTAACGGATATTACAGTCAAGGTAAACAGCTACACATAGTTCAATTGTTGAATCAAAATCTATTATTTTGTTTCGGTAGAAATGCAGCATGAATATGGAGTAATTTTAAAGAAATTCATTAAAAAGAATTATTGCATGCTTACATATATTAAAAAAAAAGTATATTATAAATATAATAATAATAATATATACTACATATAACTAAAAATAATTTCAATTAAAAAATACAATTTTTTAATTAAATTAAATGATAAAATGTTATATCAATTAAATAATAAAAATTAAAAAATAAACGATAAAAAATTGTACTCAAGAATATAAATTTGTGGAAAATAAAAATATATATTATATTACCAACTATTAAAAATTTAGATTAAAAAAATCATATCAACATTAAATATATAAAAAATAAAAATCAATTAAATAAATAAAAAATAAGCAACAAACAAAATTTCTATTTAAAGTTGAAATTAATTTTAAACTAAAAAAACTTTTTTAATGTCACATTAAATATAAGAGAATAATAAATATCAATCAAAATTAAATTCTAAAATCTAATTTAAGTTAAAATTAAATACAATTTACTCTTAAACTTTGAATTTCATATTGTTAATGTAAAAAAATATTTGTATAAATTTATATAATTTTATAATTAATTATGTCTATTAATATTTAGTAACTAACGTTTTCAAAAAATTATTTTATATATCTATTAAATTTAAATAAAAACTTTTTTACTTCTCTTTAAGATATTTGAAGATCTGTGAACCAAAATTAGCCTTAACTAAATTTTCATTATGCTTGCAGCTCTTATGCAATGCTTACTCTATATACTACATATTAACAGCTGCTTATTATTGAAGTTAACTAAAGTAAAGTACTTAATTTTACAGCCTGTTTAACTGTAACACCCACACATAACAATAAAAGCCGAACTTAAATTTATTTATTTGAAGGCGACTTTCCCATGAGACCAAAACAAAAAGCAAAAAGAAAAAAAGAAAAAAAAACAACCGTTCCCATGCCTAAGCATGCATAATTTTAATTTATTTGTAGCAACAGCAACAACAACGACAACAACAACGACAACAACAACAAGCAAATGGCTAATAAAAGTAAAAAGCTAAAGCCAAAAACAAAAAACGTTGGCCAAGAATATTTATGGAAAATACCTTCGGGGCGGAGCTCCCGAATTGCGAAAACGTTGATCAAATTTTGTGAGATAAGACGAGAGGACGAGAGCTGCAGAAAAAAAAAAATGATGGAGCCAAGAGCTGAGAGTCTGACATGCATATGAGCTAAAGTTGGAGTTTGGAGGCTGTGGCATCATCAGCAACTGCTGCTACGACTTCGACTCTTACAACGTCATCAGCTTTTGAAGGCGTTGCCAAAGAGCAACCGCAGCAGCAGCAGCAGCAGCAGCAGCGAAACTGTGGGAACTCTTGTTGCATGCTGCACACAGACAAACAGTTTGCTCTCCCTTCTCCTCCTACCTCCGACCCTTCCCTCCCATCGTCATATCGTGCCTTTCAAATCTGCATTTTGACCAGCATTTTGCGACTCGTTTGCATTTTTAAGTCTTGCCCAAGAGAGAGATTGGCTACACATAATCTCTTTGCCTCAAACTTGAACTTGACTCTGATGAATGCCTGTTCGCTGCCTCTGCTGCTGCCTCTGCTGCTGCTGTTACAAGTTGCTGTTGACGGTAGTCGTGCTTTGGTTATAAAAATTGAAGCCGCCATTAAATTCTGACAGTTGTCAGCCTTGCGCTCTGCTGTGTGCACCAGACCCACTCCTGACCTCTCTCCCTCAATCCCTCTCTCTCTCTCTCTCTCTCTCTCCACACTCTCATCTGCTCATCTGCTGCTTAATGGCTGCTGTTGCTTGGATTTGTGCATTGAACTCACCCCCGTCGCCTGGCAATTTGCAACTTTGGCAAATGCTCTTCAACTGCGCCATTTAGCTGGGTAATAGCTCAACTTAATGACAGCCAGACTCTAACTAGTTAGAACATAGTTTGCAGCTACAAACTGGCTTGTGATTTACGCAGAGTTTAAAACGCGTTGGGGCTTAGACTTATAATGGATCTTTGAAGAAATAATGTTGGGTTTGGTAATTGAAAATTTTACTGAAATACTATATATAATATACTGATTTTACTTATTTCTAAGTATGAATATTATTAGAAAATTTGGGTGATGTTTGTTAAAATTTTTCGCTCTTCAAAAGAGAGCTAAAATTCTGAAAGAAATTGTAATTAAATTCAGTCTTACAAGTTTCATATTAAATTCAGCTTAAATAATTTCGATATTATGTCAAATATTTCTATATATATTTTGAATAATAAATTTAACAATTGAGCTTGTATTTCCAATATCTCTCCGTTAAAACAATTAACTTGTAAAACACATCCATATATACATACATTAGATTCTTCAAATTTAGGTATAAAGGAGTAAATTATTATTATTATATTATATAATACCATATATAATTATTTAAATATTTTAGAGAATAGCAAAAATATATGAGATCTCACGAAAGAAATTTCTATATTCGATGGTGTGTATAAATTAAAAAAATAGATTCTATCAATCTCATCAATCTAAGATTGATGATAGAAAATGCCTCTGAGAAACACAAAAACTATGCCACAAAAATGTTTCTTAGAGACATCGATATCGATAATTATCGAAAAACAACGATTAGACAATTAATCCATAAACAATTATAGCAATTTATTTTTCAAGCAAAACTGTAGAATGGAATCGAATTGTTCTATATTCTATATTGGGCAAATAAATATATATATCTATATTATCATATAGAATATGATAAGTCTTGCCATAGTAGATTAAAAATGAATAAAAAAATTATGCTGATGAATATCAGAAGACGTATATGTATATATATATTTCATATTTTTATATAACTATATAGATTGATGATATAAATATTTTTATATAATTTATATATTATATACTTACAACATTCTCTTATCACATTTTTTGCAAAGGAAATCAAGAGAGTCAGTTAACACCGACTTCGTAGTTCAACATAAAACTTATCACCTGTTTTATATGCCAACAAAAACTGAATGATCAATCATATATATATATGTATATATTTTTTTTTTGTGCCTTGCTGTTCAAAATTAGCCACGCAGCAGGCAATAAACTTCATAAACTGGCGCCCAACAACAACAACAACAACAACAGCAGCAGCAACAATCTAGATGCGAAGAAGAAGCAGCAGCAGCAGCAGCAGGAGAAGAGAACAAGTGCTTGAGCCAAAAGTGTTGAAAAGTCATAAAAATGTTTGCACAATTTTTATAGCCGCAAAAGCATTGAGGGAGGAAGTCAACCAAAAAACGAACAGAGTTTTTGGCTTAAGGGTGAGGATAAGGGTTTACAGACAGACTTGCATTGTTGTTGTTGTAGCTGGTCATAAATGTCGAAAGACGGCGTCATGTGGCTCACAAGCTGCGAGCAGTTAGCAAGTTCCTTCAAAGGGTTTCACTTCTTTTCTTTTCTTTTTTTTTTTTATTTCAAGCGAGGCGCCTTTTAAACTTCAGCCGAAGGTCAATGGGGCGCAACTAAATGCTCAAGTATCATATTCAAAAAGAAGTGAAAATAAAGAGAAATAAACGTTAAGAACTGTTGTTGCCGCCAGCGTGGATAGCTCTGGCGGCTCCCGAAATGAAATTCGTCTTATGAATTTGAAATTAATACCAGGAACTGTCCAAGCAATCGCCACTGAATTTAGACTCCAAAGCAGAGTATGCGAGTGTATGTGTGTGTGTATGTGTGAGGTAACTAAAAAAAAAAAAGATAAAGGACTGCCGCTGAATCCAGAATCCATTAATCTTTGTAGTCCAGATTCAGGCAAATTGTTTTTGTTATGACTGCAAGCTACTACACTGAGCGAAAAGGTTTAGAATACTTAAATTTTGTATAACATAGAATTAATGGAGCATAGGGTAGATCAAAAGAATATATTTCTACTTCGCTTTTCGGCAAGTGCAGACAAAAGACTTAGGAACCAAACTCAATTTGTGAGCTAACTGTAAAAGCGAAACAGCCGTACCGCACCTAACGCCTCGCTGTGAGCTGAAATGTTTTTGCTCTGCTTGTTCCTTTGGTCTCTCTCTCACTCTAATTGTATTCCCAGGAAACTGAATGGGAATAGTGACTGGTCAAGCTAATTTGCCTACGCGCCAACCTTTTGGGCCAAAAGTCAATTAATTTCTGGGTTATTCGCTGATAATTTTCAGCCAACAATTTTCAGACAACATATCCGTTCGGCAAAGAACAAGAAGTAGAAGAAGATGATGAAGAAGAAGAAGCAGCAGAAGCAGCAGTGAGTTGCCGAACGTTCAGCATAGCAGAGAACTTGAACTTGGATTTTAATGGCGCTGCAATTTTCATATGACAAGCAACAACAACAACAACAACAGCAATTTGACTCGAGCGCAGCTTAAATTATGATTAAGTATGATCATCTGGCACTCGTATCATCTTATAGGTCATATATATATACACACACACACACACAGGCATAATAATAATAAAAAGCGGAAATGCTAATGATAGGGTATGCAACGGGCGTTTTTTGGGGGAGCTGTGAAACCCAAAAAGCAACTTCAAACTCAAATACAAAGCAAAAGGATATATCTGGATATATGTATATATATATATATATATATATATATATATATGTATGTATGCATGTGCAAGGATGTGCGTCACGTTCCTTGCCACAAATTTATAGTTCGTATTTCCTTTCATCTGTTTCTGTATTTCGTTGTTTCTGCTTCAAATTATTATTTATGCATATAATTTGACCAACAGCTGCCTTTCTGTGGAAAGAGCGCGCTACGTTTTGTATTTTGTTTTATGGGACGTAGGCAAATTTTCGCCAAATGAAATATCACGTCTCAACTTTATTATTGCTAATTGGATGCTCGCACTCTTTGTCCTCTCTCTCTCTCTCTCTCTCTCTCTCTCTCTCACACACTCTCTTCTCCTGCACCCCCGGCGTATGAGTTATGTTTGGCAGTTAACTGGAAATACGCGCCGCAACTGTTCGACTGTTCTTAAGCGCCACGAACTGCCAGCAACGTAGCACAGATTTGCCATTTTTTATGGTAAACATTGAAGAACTGGCCCATGACCAATCTGGCCATCTCCAATGGCCACAAATTTAACTGCCCAAACGTGACGATGCGCCGCAGCCAATGGCCAAATGGCCAAATCCAAATGCAATGCATCGGCTGCATCATTTCTTTATTTTATTTTTTTATTTCTTTAATTTCATTAGCTCAACTCTGGGCGGCTTTCATGGCCCTAGCCAGCTGCAGCTAATGGGCCTAAATGCCATGCCGAATGCTTAAATAACAGTAGCCCGATTGCCATTGTCAAGAGTTCAACTCGACAAATATATCATAAAATCTAAATACTATCATTTTTCTATTAAACATAGGGTATATCGAGACCCTTAAGTTTTTGATTGTCCAAATGTTGACATCAAAATAAAATTTTTTTTGAGTTATCATTTATTTAATAGCTGAAATGATTAAGAGCACAATTCTTACGTAAGGTAATATAAAATTAAAATTTATTTAATATTTGTTAAACTCTGAGCTAGAAAGAAAACAATCTATACAATCATAAAAAATAAAAATAATGAAACAAAAAATTAATTTTGTGCATATTTTTATATAATATATCATACAAATAATGTTTTAAAATAGCTGAATAAAATAAAAATGAAACTTGTTTATCACTTGGACTGTATACAAAAGGTTTAAAGCTTTACGTGAGAAAAATGAGTTTTAAAACAATTAGGAAAACATGTTTAAAAAAAATATATTGCCTAAAATAAAAATACAGATTCTCATAAATTGAGTAGAAATAAATTCAATAAAATTATAAATTTTTAAATAACATGTAAAATAAAATAAAAAAAAAAAGTTTAAAAAAATATTATTAAAATTTCTAAAGTACACTTTATATAGTTGATAGAAATCTTTATTGAACCATACAAAAAAAATAAAATAATAATAATAATAATAATAATAATAATAATAATAATAATAATAATATTAAAAATAAAAATTTAAATTAAAAAAAATTAATATATAAATTATTTTAAATAATTTATATATTATCACAGTTTTTTTAATAAGTATATTTTTCAAAAAAATATTGGAAAAATTGAATTAATTTATCATGCGAGTGAGAAAGAAAGAAAGAAATAGAGAGAGAGAGAGAATCAATCAAAATCAATTGCAATAAATTATTACTGTTCGACAACTATTTTTGAAAATATTATATAAAAATTTAAATTACATATTTAAAAAAGGTTAATTTTAAATAGAAAATTTAGCATAAATACTTTAAAAAAAAAAACAACATTTTATCTTGAATATAATCTTAAATATAAAAAAAAAAATACATAAAATATTCCATTAAAGTTTGATCAATTTATTACCCCATACGCCACATTTTTGGCTTAAAAGCTGAAAACCAATCTATAAATACGATTTTTTTTTAAGCCACAATTGCAACGCATTAAAATCAACAGCGATGGCCACAATTGCAGCGAACAAACATAATTGAGGTTCACATCTGGAAGCAGGCGAAAAAAAAAACTCTTCAAGTTCCGAGTTCGAAGTTGTAGCTGAAGCTGGCAGGCCCAGGCAGCAAGGTGCATATTATTAAGCCAAAGGATTTATGACACTTGGACGCGGGCAGCAACAAAAACAACAACAGCAACAACAGCTGAACAAAAATTGAATGCATGAATGGGAAAATGAGGCGCAGCTAAAAGCAAGCAACATACACAAAAGAGACTCGACCGCACGTTGGACCTGTGCCACACCCCCTCGCAACAGACGCAGTGCCCCCCTCGCTGCACGATCGCTTCAATCCTCTTGCTGCTGCTGATGTTGCTGTTGCTGTTGCTGCTGTTGCTGTTGCTGTTGCTGCTGTTGCCTTGCTGCAACTCTTAAGTCATGGGAACTTTTTTTGCGCATCGTACGTTTCATTTAATTTGCATGGATCGTGCGGACGACGACGACGACGACGACGACGACTTTGCTTGAATTGCTTGTAGAAAATCCCCTCGCAGCCCCTCTGTTCCCTCTACGCCACAGCTGTAGCTGTTGCTGTTGCTGTTGTGTGCGGCTACTTTGTGAGGCAACAGCGAGGACTCGAGTCATCATCATAATCAACTGGCATGGCGGCTGCTGTTGCTGTTGCTGCTGTTGTTGCTTTTGTTACTGTTGTTGCTGTTGCTGCTGTTGTTGTTGTTGTTGCCATTGCTTTACGCTTTGAAAGCCTATCATTATGATTATGACGAATATTACTTTTGTATATAACTTTTACGCTGCCAAAGAAAAATCGGTGTAGCACCAAGCAGCAGCAGCAGCAGCAGCAGCATCAGCACAACAGCAACATGTTGCCGTTGCCGTTGCCGTTGCTGCTGCTGCTGCTGCTGCTGCTGCAGATTCTTTTGCATGTTGCTGTGATTGGTTTTGAGTTGTAGTCGATCTACCTAACAGAAGCCTGGACCGCATTACTCGACCTCTTGGCCACAATGGAGGGCGTGCTGCTGCTGCAACAGCAACAGCAACAACAACAATAGCAACAACAACAGCAGCAGCAGCAACAGATGCATATCTGAAATTAGTTTTGGAAACCCTTTTCTGAGCTCTTCTGCTTGCACTAATTAGCCAAAAGACTTCACTCTCTCTCCCTCTCTCTGTCTATCTCTATCTGTTGTATTGCCCTCTCCTTCACTCCCTTATTTGCTCTGTTTTGTAGTTGATGTTAAGCGTTTTTATGCAATGCAATAAACTTAACAACAACAACAACGATAACAACAACACAAATAACTTCATAAAGTTGTAATTGTTATTTAACACTCCATTTGCCGCCGCTAGATGTCGCTGCTGTGCTTGCTGTTTCTGTTGCCGCCAATTGCTGCAATTTCTGTCACGAGATCTCTCGGCACTTTTGTTGTTGTTGTTGCTGCTGCCGCTGTCTGCGTGATGAATCATGTTGCTGCTGCTGCTGCTGCTGCTGCCGCTGCGACCAGTTGCCAGTTCCCAGTTTGCCGGCATTATTGGCTGGTGTTATAAAGAGTTATTAACTGATTTTTGCACCTGAATGGCAATTGCAGACAACTGCCAGACAATCTACCATTGCTGACGACGATTGTTGCTGCCGTTTGCCGTCTGCCGTCTGACGACCGCCGACTGTTGCTGCTGTAGCTACTTTTTTTTTGTTGAGTTTTGTCTTAAATGGTCAGATGCTAATAACAATTTGAAGATAGTTTAAAAAGATTTCTATATAATAGCTGAGCATTTAGACATAATTGGGAAAGACATGGGACTTTTTATGTGAATAACAAAATATTAAATAATTTAATGAGTTCAAATTGCAAAAATATATTGTATAATATATGTATATATATAATATATTTTATATATTTTTTTAATTTAATTAAATTGGAAAATTAAAATTAATAAATAAATTTAATTTAATTTCATTTCATTTAATGAGTCCAAAAAAATATGAAATGAAAAATATGTGGCTTAATATATATTGTATATATTTATACACATATATAAGAAAAATGTAAAATATATAAATAAATTTAAATCTATGATGAATAAAATATTAATGAATTTAAACATTATATAACAAAATTTGTATTTAGGTAAACTATAAAAAATAATTACATAAATAGCAGAAAGCTGTTTATTAATCCGTATACGTCGAAATGAAGAAAAAATTGATATATATATATATATATATATATATATATATATATATATATATATATATATATATATATATATATATATGTATTTCATACGATTTCCTTAGAATCTCCCTTTTATTGAATAATAATAAATAATATTTATTATTTGTCAATATTTATACAAATATACAAAATATAATATAAAGTGTAGCTTGGGATATATAAAATATATTGAAGTGAATATTAATATATATAATAAATCATTTTGTATTCATCATTCTATTTGTCATTCATTCCTATATTGGATGAGCTATTGTCTCATTAGAATTAGACTTATCTGATTCAAATTCTAGGGGATGAACAAAATCCTTGAAAATATCTAATAAGCATATAAATCTGTATATTTTCTTATAAGACAACTAACGCTATCTACCTCTAACTTTTGCCTATAGATGGCGTGATAACTGTCTCTAGTGATGCATACTTAAATCAAATCTATTAGATAATATAAAAAAAACTATAAATCATATATTTATATATATAAAAAATATATGCCAAAACCATAATAAATAAAAAAAAAAAAAAATAATTAAATATTTTGACATTCTTAGTTTCAAATTCAAATACCTATTGGACATTAAAATCAATTTCTTTTCAAATACTAATAGTTTACTCTTCTGCAGATCTTCTACATTCTCTTCCAACAATACAAATTTCATTTAATAAACTATCGAACTAATTGACAACTGATGCACTTGCAAGAAAGAGAGAGAGAGAGAGAGTTAACTATAGTACTCAACAGTTTTATTACGACCCTTTTGAATAACTGCACTTTAGTAGACGCCTTCTACCGTTCCCGCTACAATGTTAAAAAAGCACAACTAATTACAATTGACAGGCAATTGTGTCAGCCAACAACAACAACAGCAACAACACTCATTCATAGATACTCGCTGAAGTCTTGGCACAGTCCATGGCTCAATTAGTTAAGCCAAACGGGGCAAAGAACCCAAAAAGAGGGCGGCATAAAGTAGGCTGGCTAGCATAGAAGGCGAACTGTTGCACTATAATTAAACAATTGCTAATTACTTGCATAAGCTGCTGCTGTTACGACTACTGCTGATGCTGCTGCTGCTGTTGCAACTGCCACATAAATTGCCACCTCCAACTGCGTTCGCCTTGGCAATGACAACAACAATAAAATAACAACGTTGCACGAACGTTGAGAACTTCATTTCGATAGCACAGCGGGATAGTTTCTGGTGCGATTTAGTTCGATTTAGCTGATTTATGGCTAGATTTGCATATGCAAGTAAAACGAACTTCGATTGCCGCACCTCGATTTGCTTGAATATCGATTACAGCTCATGCCATAGTTGTTGCAGTTGTTACTTTTGCAGTTGCAGTTGCAATTGCAGTTGCAGTCGCAGCAATTGGCAGCAAGTTCGTTGCCTCAGTCTTTCGTTTTGCAGACGTTCTGGCCTGTTTGAGCGCTTAAGTGGCTTTAGAGGCAAAACGCCGACAGCGCAGCTAGCAAAATGCGTTAATTGAACTTTCGAGACAAACTGCAAATGCTGCGTGCCAGACAGACAGACAGACAGACAGACAGACAGACGGACGGACAGCTAGATGGTGCAGTTGCAGTTGGCGTCGCTGCGCTGCTAGGCATCGCCGTCAGCATTGACGAAGCGTCGCTGCTCGTTCGCAATTGCTGTTATGAAAGCAGCGAGTGCGGCGCAAAATATTTGCGTATCTTTTGTTGTTTTTTCGGTCTGTTGTGCAACTAATTAGTGCACACGGCTCTGTGCACCTGTTTCTTTTATGCCAATACACTAACCAATGAGAGGTATTAAGAAAATGAGAGATTAGTTGACAAAATTTAATTTTTAGGCATTATAAAAAATATTTTTAAATAATATAAAAATTAACCAATAACAAAAATAATGTTAAGCTAATGTTGGGTAAAAATAACAATATGAAAAACTATATATTTTTTAGTTTATTTTTTTTAATTTCAAATTATTTCAATGTTTGTGTTGTATTTTTTTAGTTTATATATTTTTATCTACTAAATAAAATGAAATATAATTTTTTAATATATATTAAAATTTTAATAATATTTTTAATACATCAGTTATCGGATATAGTTAATTTTCATTAAGTTTTTATCAACATTATAATTTTTTTATTTTGATTTTTCTAGTCATTTTTCAAGCGTTTTACAATTTTATTTTATTTTATTTTTTTTTTGTGTTTTATTATTTTCTTAATTTCATCAGATATTATATTTATTTTTATTTTTATTTATTATTAATTATTATTTTTTATTTATTTATATTTATATATAATATATAACATTCCCTTAACTTAAGTAAAACTTGCTTTATAGAGCATTCACAATTCGAATTTCACTTACTTCGCTCATGATTTGAGCTGTTGCGTTATTTTTGCCGGGGAATGTATTTTGCATGCGATGCCGATGCCAAATGCTGATAAATTTTTTTATATACAATTTTTTCTAGCAAATTTTTTTTGTAACCTTTTTTTTTTTGTAGCAATTTTCATTTTTTTGCATTTTGCTGGAATTTTTTTTATTATTTCAACAATTAATTATATGTTAATCGCAGTGCATGCTAATTACCCCCGTCGCCCTGTTGCTACTGTTGTTGTTGTTGATGTTGTTGTTGTAGTTTCTTTAACCCTGACTGCGAATATGCGTGCAACAGCAGCAGCAGCAACAACAGCAGCAGCAGCGCCAACAGTTGCTACTGCAACGGCAACAGTTGCTGTGTGCATTCAATTGAAAAATTACAACGTTTGCTATGCCTTTGGCTGATTTGCGTACATTTCGTGTTTGATTGTTGTTGTTGTTGTTGTTATTATTGCTCCTTGTTTCTATTTAAACATCAGCTAAGAGCGCTCAGCTTACTGTAATTGTAATGCGTTTAATTACTAAGATCAGCTCGTTTATTATTGACTGAATATGTATTTATACAAATCCATCAAATAAAATCAATTGCAAAAAAAAAAAAAAAATCAATAAAAAAAAATATATATATATATATATATATATATATATATATATATTAAATATATATATATATTAAAACAATACTGGCATGCAACTATTATTAGCTATTGATTAATTAAAAGTTCAAAATTAAGATATAGATACATAAATACATGTATATTCATATAAAAATATATATTTCATTATATTAATATGTTATTTTAAAAATTTATTAACCTGATTTTTAATAAAACAATTTTTTGAATATTTTTATTCAAGTTAAAAAATAATATTTTATATGTTTCATTTTTTATGTTAAAATATTTATATATAAAATAAATAATATATTATTACTGTTATTTATTTTATTAATTTTATTTTATTTATTATTTTTTTTTTATCAGTTGACTTATTAACAAATAATTACAAATAATTTTTTTTAGTGCTTCTGCACTTATCGAAAACCAGTTTCTAGTCTTTCACTCTATTTTTTTTAGGTTAAAGTTAGAGAGCTAATTAAGCGCTTCCTTTCTAGTTTTGATTTAAGCTTTGTTTAAGGATTCTCTTTATTTATTAAAACTCGCAGCTAGTCAGATTTTATATATTTACTGCTAATATATTTTATAAAAATATATCATTCGATATTTTCAATGAATAACTTGTATTTTACGCTTAATCTTTACTACAACATACTAAATTTATAATCTTGAAAATGTTTAAAATAAAACTTCCAATAGCTGTTGTCTGTTTACAAATGAAGACATTTCCATAACAGTTGCAAATGCCTCAAGGTTTTTGTGCAGCTATAAAAAGCCTGCACAATGTCAGCTGCAAAAGGTAAATAAAAAAAGTATAAAAATGAAACGTACAAAAAAAATTCATTGAAAAAATGAAACTGCTTTGAATAAAACTGCAATTTGCATGTGGCTCCTGCTGCTGTTGCCGCTGCTGCTGCTGCTGGCAGTAGCGTGACGATAACGATGACGATTACGATAACGATAACAATTGAGTGCGCTTGACATTTCTATTTCAATGCAAGGCAAAAAAACAAAGGTAACAAACTGAAGTGGGAAATAAAAGCGCACCCAAACAATGAGTTGACACTGAAAGCCAGAAAGTCAGTGCTTATAGAGAGCACCACTACCCACTGCTGGGCTTCCCTCTCTCTCTCCACTTCTCTCCCCCCCTGTCCCCCTTCTGTGTTCCTTTACATGTTGGCTTTGCTTTGGCAGTTAAAGTTGTTGAGCGGCTTTTTGGTCTTTTGGGCTTTTGCGTTTTGACATTTTGTGTCTTGTTTGCCGCATTGATTTCTGCCACATTTTCTGGCTGATTGAAAGACAGAGCAGCAAAGAGAGCAAGGAAGGGAGTGGGATAGAGAGAGAGAGAAGGAGACAGTTTATCATAACAAGCTTCGGACAATGGTTGTGACGGCTATGCGTATTGTTTTGATCCTTGACTTTGATCTTTAGCTGCCACACGATGCGGCAAAGTTAAAAGCATTGTTCAGCAGCAGCAGCAGCAGCAGCAGCAGCAGCAGCAGCAGCAGCAGCAGCAGCAGCAGCAGCAGCAGCAGCAACAGCAGCAGCTGCAGCACGCAGCAAACAGTAAAAAGCTAATTAGAGCTGCGTCTGCAAAGACTGCTCCAATTGGAATCCAGTCGGCATCCACTCTACACTCTACACACTACACACTTCATCTCTCCACTCTCCGCAAAGTCTAGTAAAAATTTATGAAGTGCAACGAATTTGCGCGCGCGCTTTGCATTTGTAAATATGCAAAAAGTCAGCGGGTGGGCGGCACCGAGGGGGAGTGCACGGCCAGCGGGAGGCGGAGCGGGGTGTGGCAAGCAATAAATTTATAAGCTGTGCTTGGCAAAAGTTGCGTGTTGCCACAGCAGAGTGCGAAAAATGCAGCCAGTTTACAAGAAAAATTGTAAGAGAGAGAGAGAGAGAAAGGGAGAGTAAGAAAAGGGGAGCGATGGAGAGCGTAGGGGAATGAGAAGCGATGAGAGTGAGGGAAGAGGGTATGAAATTTGTACAGCAAGACTATAGATAGAGTATTTAAGGAGTATAGAGATATTTAAGAGAGAAGCTATTTCTAGATGGCATTGAGAGAGAATATTAAAAGTGTCTGTAGAGAGGAATTATAAAAAATTTAAGATATATAGAAGCCGTATATATAGCAGATATAGAGAATAGGTATAGGTAGCCTACAGAGAGAAATAATAGATAGAATATATAGAATGAATTTATATGAAGTGTATAGAAAGAGAGCAACGAAAGGATATACTGGGGCTATAGATCAGGTATAGATAGGGAATATAAGCGGTATAGCTATAGTTAAGATAATACTATATACAAAGAAGATACAGAGCAGATAAACTGTCTCATAGATTGGGTATATACAAAATATATAAATTAAACATAAATAAAAAAAAAAAATAAAAATAAAAACTAAAACATATTTCATATGCATTATTCCATAGCTTTACTTCATTTTCTTGTCTTTTTTGCCAACCGAATGCAAAATGTAAAACGAAAACAGAAAACAGAAAACACAGCAGAGAAAAAATACAAATAATGAGCAATGCATTTGCAAATTGAAATTAGAAACAAACGTAAATTGCAATAATTGTGCTAATTGTTATTGCAATTATATTGTGGATAATTACCATGACTAACGCCAAAAGGGGGGCGCCGATTGAACAATGTTATGAATAATATGAAAACAAAGCAGCAGCAAAACGAAGCAGAAGAAGAAGAACAAGCAGACAACTATGTTAATTCAGTGAAAGATTTATGTGAACACAAGAAGCAAAACTTTGTAGGGCCTAAAAGGTAAGATTGTGATTATTATGGATGGGAAGGTGAGCAGATTAAATGAAATATTACTTTTATACTTTTATAGTGGGGTAATGCAAATTGACTTTGTGAGAAAAGCATGCAGAACAGTTATGGCTGAAGAGAGAGTTGATAGATTATTTGGATATTTTAGAGATATTGCTACGACTCCGATTGAGATGTTAGAGATGGCATCAAAAGAGAAGTTAATAAAATAATCGATAATTTGAAGAGATTCTTCCACAAGTGATTAATATATTTTTGGACTTACTCTGATAAACTAAAAAAATATATATATTCATAAATACATCAAATGAATTTTGATACTTTTCAATATATCAAAATCTAAAAAAAAAAAAAAAATTGTAATTATTTTTTTTATTTAATATTTAATTATTGAAATTTTTGTTTTATTTACATAATATTATTTTGGAATATAAAATAATAATTGAACTAGACATATTATTTAAAAATTTAGCATTGCTTATTATCAAGATTATTTATCTAATTATTCATTTTTTAAAATTTAGTTTTTTTTTTTTGCATAATATTATTTTGGAATATAAATAATAATTAAACTAGAAACTTTATTTATAGATTTATTATTATATAAATTTACTTCTATTTTTGCATTAAATATATATTTTCTAATTATTATTATTCTATCAAAATTACTTTAATAGTGATTCAATTTAAATTAATTTTACGCCTTTTTGCATAATATTTATTTTTTAACAATTTATAAAATATATAATATTCTAGAATATTCAATGACAATTTCTAGTTCAGTCTCATGTTTATTTATTTATATAAAACTGAACTTGAATAAAATGAATATTTTTGAATTATATATTCTAATTGGTTTACTATCACATATCCGACTTTTCTTTTTCCAATTTATAATATTTTGCAAACAATTAATCTTCAATGCTTCAATATTTCTTAAGGAAACATTTCGGCAACCTGTCAGCATGAAAATGCATTTTCCTTTTTGATAATGCACTTTCCTTTTCAGCTATTTAGTCTACCTGTTCAGCCTCTAGATTTCCCTTCCACTTCAATGCATTTCCAAACACTTTCCCATGCAAATTATTCAAGGATTTTGCATAAGATTGCCCTAAAGACGGTTAAGAAGTATGGGAATGTCGAGGAGAACTAGGGTCTACAAGATGAACAAAGCATCACCTGCCAGGCAGAGACAAAGAGAGAGGGAGGGAGAGATATAGATGGATAGCATCGAGAGAATGAGAAAAAGAGAGAGAGAGAGAGAGCGAGCATAGGCAGGTAGTTTTTGGGCCTACTCGAACGACTTTTACTGTCGCCTGACATTAGTTGCACTCGACTGCGGCCCAACAGAATCTTCGAACTCATTTCGCATTTTGCTATTGAGAAACGCTCATTATTATATATTATTATTATTATCATTATATGCAGCAAGGTGCTGGTTGCATGCAGGGATGTCGTGGGAATGTAAACAGCTCAGCAGCAAACTGTTCCAATTCTGCTTCATTTTATTTTTGGCAAATAGATGTGGCCTCCTCCTACAACTCAGGCAGGCCAAGTGTATATGTATTTAAACGAAATTTAATTGTATTTTGGCCAAAGGCAAGCAGCAAAGACGACGCAGGAAGCTACCCTTCCCACAGACCCAACAAAACAACATAAAAACTGCGTGGGTCCATTTCTTGTCTCCAGCAAGCGAGCGGATATTGAGCCAATAATTTGATTGTCTGTGCCGAGTTGT
This sequence comes from Drosophila stalkeri, assembly GCA_035047405.1. Classification (NCBI taxonomy): domain Eukaryota; kingdom Metazoa; phylum Arthropoda; class Insecta; order Diptera; family Drosophilidae; genus Drosophila; species Drosophila stalkeri. The sequence continues at coordinate 4,201,885 of JAWNPR010000039.1, read as the reverse complement.
CTACAGTTTTGTAATTGAAAAAAAAAAAAAATTCATATAAGAAAATAGAAATAGCAATAGAAATAGAAACTGAAAGGAAAGTAGAAGGAAGTGCATGGCATAAATCGACTTTTGTTTCCATTTATATAAAGGCAATTGCTAGAGCAGCAGCAGCAGCAGCCGACAGAGTTGCCTTTTAGAAGATTCAAACATTAATTAATAGGATTTGATTGTGCATATGGAAGAAGTACATATAAAACAATCCAGAGAAGTGTAAGGGAGCATGCCCAACTGAGAGATACATGGAACTCTAAGTTAGAGATGTTGTTGAATGACTTTCAGATTTCATTTTTATGCATATACCAGAGATGTAAACATATATAAAATTCACTCGAGACCTGTATTAAAGGAAATTAGTACTTGAATAACTTTAGGTATATTGTCTTAAAATATTTCCGAATGTACACAAAAAATGAAAATTTATGAAAATAAAAATAAAATAAAAATTTATTAAAATAAAATAAAACAGATCTCTTTGATTTGAAATTGGTTTTTCTAATTTTGAATCTGAATTGACTATTGAGCAGAGGATAATGCTGTTCTGCCTGTATAACAAAGGAATGCCAAGAAAAACATTATACACATTCTATGGGGTTTTCCAATGGATATAGGGTATGATAAAAAATCTGTATTCAGCAAAATATCAAATATTGGGATAATCCAAAAAAAGCAAAATCCAATAAAATTTATTAAAATTATTTTTATTATTATATTATTATTATTGTATTACATACATATATTATATTATATACATTATTATATTCTATATTATGTTATTATATTATATGCAACAATTTATACAATTTTATAGACAATTTCCTTAAATGTTCCCAACAATTATTTCTTATTGTAAGCTCACTCTTTCAAATTTCCACACCAGCCAAAACGACCCTAAAAGCCAAGCAACATATAATTATGCACTTAGCACATATCTCAGCTAAGCATATAAATTAAATTTATGTAGCTAGCAAAAGTAACTACAACAACAACAACAACATCGACTAGAAACAACAATAACGTAAACTAATTTAATTAATAACTTTCATGTTTTAAGCCTCATTAATTTTGCTTGTTAACATTTTTAGTTAACAAATTTTTAAGTTTTCTTGCTGCCATAGATTTTTCACAATTGCCAGACAGGAAAAATACGAAAAACGAAAGAAGCAGCAAAAAATAAATAAATAATAATAATAATAGTGAAATAAATGTATATCAAAGCAGCTGAAAAACATTTGCATGGCTTTCACTTTTGGCGAAATGGAAATGTGGAAATGTCGAAATGGGGGAAAAGTGTTTTTCGGAAAATGAAAAATTTGTCACAAATTACTTTCACTCGACTCGAATTACGAAGGAAACAAAAGCGGATGTCCGTTGCATGTTGACAGAATCCTTTCACTGACTTGCCCCTCATCTACATCTCCGGCTCTCTGCTCCTCCTGCCTCTCCTCCTCCACTCGGCTCACTTTTCCCCTTTACATCCATGTTTGCATGTCAAATTAAATTTCTATACAAATAGAAATAGGCGAAAGGCAGCTGCTGATACCCGCAGCCACAAGCCTTTACAGCGGCCGAAAAAGTGAAAGGATGCACAGGACATAAGAGAAGAAGTGAGTGTATCAGAGAGACAGAGAGAGGGAGCGCGGCAGCGCTGGTGAGGTAGCGGGCGTAGTAGATGAAAAATCCAGTGACTGTGTAACGCCTTTAATGATGATAAATGCGCAGACAAAGTTCCGCCACATTTAGCGACAAAAATCACTCTAAAATCAGAGAGGGAAAGCATGAAAGTATAAAAAGGGAGAGCGCGAGAGCGAGATAGGTGTAGGGTAACCCTAACACGCGTATTGGGTTACACAACAAACAAAAATTTAGGGCGCATGCGTCGCACGCTCTCAAAAATTCGACTGCCAGAACTCCGGGAACTCTTTGAAACATATGTCAAAAGGTGCGCTGAGCACGCGCTAAATTCCTCTTTCGTATTTCGTATTTCGATTTTTTTTTTCAATTTTCCAAAATGTATTTTTTTTTTATCGCCTGCATATGCCAACGCTGCGTGATGCGCACAATGCTATCTCTGCCCATACGATGTATTATATACGTTCTAACTATTTCGATTTCAATTCCCTAACGTTAACCGCACCCCTTTTTCACCTTGCCATGCTGCCATTTTTTACGATCCTTTGATTGGGACTCTGATTCGGAATTTTTTTGCTTATCATTTTTAAAGCGTAAATGCAAAACAGGGTTGAAAACAATTTTTTTAGAGGCTCTCATTTTATAACATCCTCCACTTCCACCCCTTTTGCTACCCTACAAAAATGACAGCTGCAAACGGAAAATTTTATGAGATTTCGAAAATTTTCCATTTTTGCGCACAATTTTTGCTTAAAAAATGTGTAAAAAGCGGGTAAAAACTAATTGGTTGAAAAAAATGTAAGGAAAATTAGGCAAAAAAAAAAAAAAACCTATGAAATCCGCTTAAGTGACATTTTAACCTCTTGCCGAAATTTTCTCTGTCATCAAAAAAAAAAAAAGGAAAAGTAAATTGTAACGTATATTTTTTTGAAAATGCTATAAATTATTGATGCCTGCATGAAAACGACCAAGTTCTTGGGAAAAAATCTGTTTGAAAATATTGGAAAATTGCAAAAAAAATAATGGCTATTAAAAAACTTGCGGGTTGTAGAAATTACAACATGGGTAATATGCGCTTTGTTTATATAAAAGTCAATAAAAATCAAATTTATTTGAGTTAGAGCATGTATTTAGAAAATTGGGTTATTCTGGTTTTTATAGTTTCTGAGTTCTATAAGGTATATCTTTCATCATAGCGGATTTTTTTATAAATTATAATACGAGTGTTTATTATATGAATATTAAATGTTATATACAAAATTTGATTGGTCTAATCTCTGTAGTTTCTGAGTTCAATGAGGTAATTTTTTCAATGTATACAATTTCCCAAAATTTTCAATAAAAATGTTTTTAAAAAAATAGTTGAAAAACGTACATACCCATTTTGGTTAAAACATATTCAGTAACTCCTGAGTTCCAAGAGGTATACAGCATACATATCGAATTTGATGGTAAATAACCTGCAAGCAATTTTAATTCAATCGTTAATTATATTATATAAATGCGTTTAAAATGCAATCAAGATAATGATACACCATCTAAATTCAATTTATTCGCATTTTTCTCTTAAAACAAATAAACTCTGTAGTCAGGGTTAACGCCTTCTTATTTAGCTTAGATAGCAAAGTAGCCCAATGTGCCACGCCTTGCGCCGCGTCGCTCTGCACGCAGCAGTCCATAATTATCGCACATTTTGCACTCAATTGCCAGTCTTTCGTATTTAAATATAAATACAAAAAATAAAAAAAAAAAAAATTAAAACTTAAATATATGTATTTAATAAAAATTTACGCAATTCTCTTTTTGCTGTTGTTTTTCAATTGCTTTTTGCTTGGGCTAAATAACTGCAATTACAAAACGCACGAAGCGCGCACAAAGCAAATGCGCAGAATATAATACAACAACAACAAAAAACAACGGCAAACGTCACGAGCCGCTGCACCTGCGCATGCAAAACGTGTGAGCAGCAAGTGTGTGAGAGAGAGAGAGAGAGAAGTGCCTGGCACGAAATTTATGCAAACGAGCAGCGAAGTGTAGAAAGGCGTGTAATGCGCGCGAGCTGAAAAGAGCAAAGGAGCAGAACACTTAGTAGAGTCGATGCCGACGTCGATGCTGACGCCAACGCCAACGGCAACGCCAACGCAAGTTAAAAGTGCTAATTGCGTAGCAAGAGCAAGGGGGATAGCCTTATTGCGTGTGCTTAGCGCATTAAACAGAGCACGAGAGCGACTGCCGCTATTTAAATGAGCAAAGCTCTTGGAGCTTTTTACATTTCTACATAAATATGTCTCTGTATGTGTGTGTGTGTGCGTTTATATGTTATGCTTGGCCTGACGATTGGGACATGCATTGGGCGGGCATTTGAATAGTTGTATGTGTGTGTGAATGTGTGAGTGTGTGTGTTTGCTGAGCCAAGTTAATCTATGTGAGTGCAATAAATTGCGCTCATTGCACAAAAGAGACAAGTGTCAATGGAGCAAACAAATCACCGAATCACAATGCCAAACGATCATCATTTTTGATGCAATGCAATGCAACTGTTACAGTTACTTGATTTCTACTTTTTGTGTGTGTGTGTGTGTGTGTGACCGTTACGCAGCGGGCAGTAAATAACAATGGCGCAACGGCACTTAGTGTTTGCTTCTTGCCAGTTTTTGCATTGTCCTTGCACAAGCTGCGCTTCCCACGCTGCAGCTACTGCAATTGCAGTGCGTGTGTGTGTGTGTGTGCACCTTTACACCTGGCCAAAGGACATAGATTTCTGTTTCTTTTTGATGCTGCAGGTTGGCCTTTTGATGTGCGTTGAGCTCTTTTGATACTTAATTAAAACCCAAAACTGACATCAGATTTATGACTATTTCTCTCTCGCTCTCTCACTCTCTTTGACTGTTTACCTTTTTTGGGTGGCACTTCCTCGTAATTCTTCAGATATTCCCCCAGTTTGTTGTCAAACGGTAAAAAATCAAATAATTCCATTGCTTTTGTACCTTTCACTCACTTGGTATATTTTTATCTCTGCTTCGGTTTTACGGCAATTCGTTTGCAGTTTTTTTTTTCTTTCTTTTTTTCTGCTTTTTTCTTTTTTGTCTTGCAGCCTGTTGCATTATCCTTGGCGGCGCATCCTTTAGAAGCACTCGTTGTTCGAATTGCGCAACAGGCTCGAAAAGAGATTGTTTTTTGTTCAGCGAAGTAAAAAAATTGGTCAGAGATTTTGCGACTATAAAAAAGCAAAACAAAACGAAGAGGAAAAAAATGTATGGATTTTGAATTTTCAGTAAGGTAGAAATAAGAGAGTAGATTATAGATACTTTCTATCTAAAAGTTTGGTAAAAAAAAACGTACATGATTTGGGTTATGTGTAAATTGTAGCATTTGCTTTTGATAAACATTAAAAATTAGTAAACGAATTTTATTTAAATTATTTGAAATTACTTAATTAATTAAAATTACTAAAGAAATGTCGAAACAAAGCTTTAAAATTCAAATAAAAAAGCACTAAAAATATCTTTGGCTTATGTTCAATTATAATATGTTTTTTCATAAGCATGAACATTTTTTAGAATTAAGTAGAACTTTTTTAGAATTTAAAAAAAAATTTCTGGATTTTTTTTTAGAATTATTAAAAATTGTTTAGAATTTTTTAGAGTACATTATCATGATATATTCCAAGTATATCAAAAATATATCTATCCAATATATCAAAAATATTTTCTAGACATTTCTTTTACTTTTGATATATTTATATTTATTAAAAAATTCTGTTTTGTAAGTTCTTTATTCCATTATATATATTCTTCCTGTATACTTCTATTTACAATTAGCTCATCATAATCCCTCCATTCAATGTTTATAAGAAATATCCTACTAAGAAAACCCTCTCAAGATTCATTCATGCCCTAATATCAAGCTGTCAGCTTTCGCACTTCACGAAATCGAAAATTATTTCCATATGAGCTGCTGCTGAAGGACACTTGGAAAGGGCCAGCAGAATGTCCTGCCGGCAGCTCAGACACTTTCGGGCCCTAAAAATCATTTTCACACTTTCACATGCACAGCAATTTCATTTTTTTTTTTAGCTTCACTCAGCTTTAGTCCTTGCGTCCAGGAGTTTGCGCATTTCCATTTCTCTCGAGGCAAATATTAAAATGAAATCCACAGCTCGCTTCGTTTCAATATATATGTATATATATATATATATATATTTTTTTTTTATTATGTAAATCAACCCCCTTTTTTTATGGGCGGACGTTTTTTTATGAGCGAGTGGCTTATTCAAATGTCGTAAAAAAAGGGTTGCTGAGATTTTTGTAGAGAGATTTCGTTGGCAGCAGACTTGATGAGGGGGTTTATTCATAATGTTGGCTTATGTAAATGCCAACCCTTTCGCTGCTGATAAGCAATGCGTTTTGATTGGCTCTTATGTAAGCCATGCAAATCACTATAAAGCAAAAAACAACTAAGCTAACAAAATGGTTTCCATCTGTCTCCCTCTGTCTTTCAGTGTGCTTTAAATTTGAGAAGGATGAAACGTTTGTGGACACAATTATGCGCGATGTTAGCAGGACAATGGAACTGAACGAAACGAACAATGGCCAGGATAATGGTCAACTAAAGCTGCATACCAGCGACGAAGTAGAAGAAGCAGACGAAGATGAGGAGCAGCAACAGCAGCAAGCAACAACACTTGACAACAATTGCGACACTTTGTTGTCTTCCTTTCGGTTAAAAAGCGAAGCTCAAGACGAAGAGCAAAGCTCAAAGGATGCTCAGCAGCTGGAGCAATGCGTCAAGCTGGACCAACAAAATGGTGAGTGCATGAAGAAAGTTAAAGATTAAAGTTGAAATGAGAAGTGAAGAAACTAAGAGATATAAGTAAATGTGGCTTATATAATAAGAATATGCATATTCTCCATATAAATTATTTATCCTAAGTAATATTGTATTAAAGTAGTGAGAATATAGTAGAGTAGAGTAGAGCACAGCTGAAATTATATATACATATATATATATATATATATTTTTTTATAGCACACTCTTTAAGCCTCTCTCAACCCCCTCGCGAAAAACTCGTAAATGCTGTCAAAAATAATTTTCGCGATAAAAATCACATTTTTGTCAGCATTTGGCAAATATTTTCGATTGGGGTGAGAAATAAGCCACCCTTATATACATATATATATATATATGTACATATATATGTGAGCTATATATTTGGTGCCTTCACTAATCAGCTTTAAAGCATCTTAAATGTTATCGAAAGATTTATAACGAATCCAACTAAAATTTCAATTAGTAAATATGTCATTTCTCTCGTATAGCTATGCCTCTGCCTCCTCATATATCCTCGCTTTTTTTTTGGCGCGAGTCCTGGCAACAATTTTGCATGCATCTTGGCTTACACTTTTTACATACTTCATCTATAGCTCGAATAACAGCGCATTTTGATTCATGCTTTGTCTGTGTAACATGATGATGCATCGAGCACGATGACATACAAGGACCAACGTCTAGCATTTTATTGATGTCCTTACAAATACCAAAAGAAATGGAAAAAACTGCCTCTATTCTATATCATTTTTTTTTTTACCGCCTTATTTTGGGTCGAAAAAAAAGCGAACGTCGCAAATCAATTGCGTTGTCTGCGCGATAAGGAAATATCCTTAAAAAATCGAGAAAAAAAAACAAAGAATGCAGCTCGTTACGGTAGTTGACGTGCATTTGACACCCCTCGAGCAGGGGACACTTCGAAGGCCAGGACCCACTCAGGTAGTGCCTTAATGCATATGCATATAATTTTGCTGCGGTGCCAACTTTTCCGCTTTTCCCTATCAACCCCCAATTGCTGTTTGTTTTTTAATGCAATTTTTAGCATGAAAATTTGTATTTTTCTCTTTCTTTCTTTCTATTTTTTTGTGGACTGAGGGTTGATTTTTCTTTTCTTTTTTTTTTTTTTTTTTTTTGGAAAGTTTTTACAGCAAATTTTTTTGTTTAATTGCAAAAGGTTTTTTTGATTTATTTTCGTTGATCTTGAGAGTTGCTTTTAAAATTTTTCTTTCCTATTTTTTGGGTGAATTTTCCCACGAGTTTTAGGCCTAAGTAAATCTTGTCTGTGGGCTAGCTAATGAAGGCTCTATAATTAATGTGAAACATTTGATTCGACTGCATTGCAATTTTTAGAAGAATTTTATAGTTTTTTTTTTTAAGTAAAATTGTATTTTTCGTTTTTATATTTGATATTTAAAAATATATATAAAATTTGTAAAAAAGGTTTACTTTTCTTTAAATTTGTGCGTTTTTTATAGTAAATTTATCGCTTACTGCTTCTGTTGAAAACTTTCATTCATTACTTTTGATTTTTATCAGAATCAGTTTTCTTTTCACCGATAAGAAATCGCTTTACGGTTTCCCTTCTGCCACATTTATGGGGCACTAAAACAGAAAACAGAAAATCAAAAGCCACAAGAACAAGCCCACCAGATAGGCTCTGTAGAAAATAGGGAATAAGGTGAGAGGAGGCGGAGAAAAAAGGAAAAAGGAAATACCTGCATGTACACAGAGCCAACTACCTTTATGACTTCATTAGACAATTCACTTTTTTTCACTTTTTTTTTACCAACAAGAAAAAATTCTCAACTACACTAATTTCCCTTTTCTTGACCTTTTCATTTTATATATGTTTTAGTATTTTAAAAAATATATATTTTTCGGTTGCCTCCAATAAAAGACAAGTAGAAGTGCTCTAATGGAGAGTGCTTGACTAGAAGATACCTTGACTATTATTTTATTTGAAAAAATATCTAAACTCGGTATAACTCATATATAGAGCAAAGGCTATAACTCATTAAACTTAATATATATAACCAATCAAAGCTAGATATGAATTGAGTAAAGATCGAGAAGAAACTAATATCAAGTCTCATTCAACTATTCGATTTTAGATCACCGATCCAAAGAGATCTTCAGATAGATAACCAGATGTATAGACAGGACTATAACATAATATATTACCTTATAGAGTCGGCTACTTTCCCTACCTCCTGTTACATACTCTCTCACCCAATCAACATACCCCGTTTAATCAATTTCACTGGGTTCAGGCTATAAAAAACGCTTCAACTTTTATGATCTTTGCCTTTTGCATTGACTTAACTAATTCTCAGCAATGAGCGAGGTTTACTTTAGCTAAATAGTTAGCATATTTTTTTTTTCGATTTATATGCGCGGTACACTTGGAACAGTAAAAACAGTCAAAAGTCAAAGGTACGAAAGCCGTTTACCTATTTAACGTGTCCTTGCGAACGTGAGAGCGGCCAAGAGAGGTTCAGAACCAGTAGCCCAATGCTCAAATAGTCAAGTCCGTCAAACGGTTAAGGTTCGAGTCTAATTAACATGTAACAGCGTCCTGTGCGCAGCATCCTTTGTACAGGGTATCGTGGTATAAGAGATGTATCTAGTTTTAGTTTTTTTTTATGATTTACGTGGAAATCGCCGCAATTTACAACGCATCGTAAAAAACGCAAGCAGCGCAAAAAATACACGTGGAAAAAATGAAATGAACCAACTAGTTAAGGTTTACAGATACCCTGTAAATGTTGAAAAATAAAATATAAAAAATAACTTAAATTATTATAAAAATAATGATATAAATTTTTATTATATTATAGTCAAAGCTAAGACTACATATTAAATAAAAAGGGGAATTATTTTATCATTTATATTTATAATAAAATATAATTTAATATATTTAGTTTAAATTATATCATACCCACTTTTACAAAACATGCAATTACAGGGTATCTATACAGTTGAAGTATCCAAAGCCTACTTGAGCTCTCTTTAGGTGGTTATCAGAGTGTCGGAAGCGTTGCGCATTTCGGGCGTTAAATGCTTCTCGGCAGGACAAATGAATTTCGTACGATTTTCATTTACCTGACTTCTGACTTTTTATGACTTTGTAACAATTTTTTATGATATCTTTTTTTTTCGTTTTGGCCATAAAAAATTGTGCATCTTTTACCTGCTGCAAGTAGTTTTTTATATACATACATATGTAGTACATGTATCTCACAGATATTTTTCACCTTGAAATTTGACTTTTCGTTATAATTTGTTTGTGTGTCTCTATTATTTTTCCTTGCGGAAGTTTCCCGGAAAATCGTATGATAAATAAAATTGTGCGTTTTCACAGGGAAACCTGACTTTAAAAATATATTGCTGAAGAGTAAAAAAACAATAATAAATATACAATAAAAATAATATAATATAATATAATAAATAATAATGGCTAATTTAATATATAATATTCACCTACTACAAATTTTTTTTAGATAAATATAAAGTCAAATAAAAAAGTCGTAAAGAATAATAATAAAGAACTCTTAACTAAATATTCAAGCAATTATAAAAAAATCAATTTCAACATCTACGTCAATGAAACTCACATGAATATAATAATAAATAAGAAATAAAATAAATATAAATTGAATAAAATCTAAAAGAGAAAAGAAGTACGAAAGAAGGGAGAAAAAAGTGCTGGCAAAGTGGGTGGCAGAGTCGGGGGAAATAACTAGGAGCTGGCTGAAAGGGAGGCAGGACGATGTCTGCATTGCGAGCATGTGTGCATAAATGAATGGCAAATAAATGCGAGAGCAGGAAGAACAAAGAGCCAAAAGCAGACGACAATGGGCGCTACGCGCAGCTGCAGTCGACGTCGACGTAGCGACGCAGCTTTAAAATATTTTTACATAGCACACATACACGCTCATACACTCACACACACTCACACAGATTTTGAGGCGTGTGCGCCAATCATAAAATAATATGCATACACACACACACACGCATACACACACGCATGCATACGCACACACCGTCGCAGTCGACGCCAACGCCATTTGAAAGCTAAATTTAAATTTTAAGCCACACCCCAAACAAGCGCACGCATACTGCACACTAACACACACACATACACACAGACAATGGAGCCCAACGAACGGCAGCCGAGCCGAACAAAACGAACGCCGCCCGCCACCCGACAGCCCACACTCACACTCACACACACGCACACGAGACATTGTAGTAAAATTTTAAAACGTATAAAATGTTGGAGCAGTCAAACACACACACACACTCATATACGCTCACACTCAGTCACACTCGCTCTCTCATCTACGCTCAAATGCAAACACAGTCTCACTCACTCACCGACCAATACACTCAAGCGCGCGAGCGCACGCTCATTTCTCCAAGCAGCGAATGGGATTCTATGTGGAACGCGTTTCTAACAGGCATTCAAACCTAGAACGGTAAATAATGAGTGAGCAAAGGCAAATGCTCTCTATGTAAGCAGCCAAACAGGCGAACGAGCGAGAGAGAGAGCGCGCGCTTTTCGTTCGTTAAGCTCACACTCACACATACACACACACGCACGCTCGTTGGCGGCCTTTTTTTTTGCTGTGGAGCCAAATGCAGTTGGCGCGCCGACGTGAAAACCAGTTAAGCGCGTTGACTCCGCTAAAGCACATCGTGCAGCTCGTCGTTCGTGTGTATTTTTTAACATAGCAAAAAAAAAAGACAAGTAGTCAAGGGAGCTGTTTTTTAAGTAACGGCAAAAACCACCCCTAACTTAAACAGATTTTTATTTGGGCGCAAAAACACAAATTTTTAACTCAAATCTTGCACTCAAACAAAGTCAATGCCGGCTGTGGAAGGCATTCAGACAGACAGAGTAAAAAGGAGAGAGACACACACACATACACAAAGAGAGCAAGAGAAAGAGAGAAAGAAAGATAGACAGCAGCAGTTATACCGGCTAGCTAACACTATCAACAGCAGCAGCAACAAAATCATCGTCATCATCAACATCATTAGCTCAATCATCATCATCATCATCATCGCCATCGTCGTCTTCGTCGTCGTCGTCGTCGTCGTCGTCGTCGTCTACAGGCCTAGCTAGATTATCCATCAGATACAAACGTGGAGAGTCGTCCTTTTGCATCGCAACGGTTGCTCGACTGTCAGTTTCAAGCGAAACACGAACGCGTTTGCACGCAGGCCGGCGCAACACACCGAGCCAGTTCACACACAGCATAATAATAAGAGAAAAAGCGAAAATAAATATAATACAATCAAAAGGAAAATAAACAATTATAATAATAATAGTAAACAAATTTTGAAGGCAGTGTTATGCAGTGTCGTCAGTGTTGCAAAACAAGAAAAAACAATTCAGTGACAAATTAGTTGCGAAAACTTTGACATATCGTAAAAATACAAGAAGGAAAAATAAGATTATTCTTATTATTATTTATATAAAAAACATTGATATATACCATAAACCCATATAACGCTCCATTGATATTTGAAAATGGTTATGTCGGAGCTACATTGGCGCACAGCTAGTCCCGAGGATAATAACAATTCCTTGAAGCATGATCTATTAAAGGCGAATAACAATAGCGCCCGAGACGCTGCTGCCGTTCATATGATGCAAAATCGATGTAAGTTGATGATTAGCTAATTATATGCCTCGAGATATATATATATTTATATATGTATATCTAACATACATAAAGACATAGCTGCATTGAATCTAGAGATTTACTTTTAGATTTCATTTTAGAAATTTTTATATATTTAAGTTATATAAATTAGTCTAAAGGACGTAAATTTGTTGTTATTAACAAAGAAAAATAAAAAAAAAAATATATATATATATATATTAAATATTAGAATGGATTATACTAAAAAAAATTAAAAAATATATAAATAGATGATATAAAAGATAGCAAATTTTAATATATAAAATATTAGGATAAAATTTCATTCGAAGCAAATCAAAAAATAATCAAATCTGTTATAAATATATTTTTTTTTAATAATTAATTTATATACATGATTTATCTATGATTAACACTTGATTTCCATAGATGATGTTATCTAAATTCTATAATATTTTTATTACAATTCAAAGAAACCATTTTAAGCATTATAGTTAGAGTGACTAAAAGTCTTAAATGCGTAGCTTACGCACTTATTTATATAATTTATTTTCGCTCTATTTTTTTATCTGCATTTCTTTCTATGTTAAATTACTAATCACTCAATTATATTTGTGAGTAATTTGCTTCCGCTGCAAGTGGTCAAAAGCAGAACTTCCCATTTTGCTCGAAGTCGAAGTGTACGTTAGCAATTGCTTTGAGTACAGCTGTATCTGTCATAAATATTATATTCCCACCAACACCTGTCAGCACCCTCCTCCCTCTACTTAGCTCTGTCAGCGCCTCTGTTTCGACCCACTTTGTGGAGCACTTGTTGTCGTACCTAGCACTGTGCTACTTAACTAAAGCTAACTCTACTAACTGCAAGGCAATACAAATGCTAGCAATAAAACAACAACAACAACAAAATATTTTTTAAAGACGCATTTCTTACACAATTCGATTCTATCAGAAATAAGAACAACAACAATAACTAAAAAAAAAAAAATGACCATGTAAAAATTGAAACCTCTTATAAACAAAATGATTTTCATATTGCTTATCGCAAAATTGATTAAGTATAGAACGTAAATACGTTGTAAAATCGTAGACTGAAATAATTTTGTAGTTCTCTGATTTCTGATCTAATTTCTATACTTAACAAGAATTTATTTACTTTATAATATTTTTCAAATATTTATCTATTAAATTATAAAATAATTGAGAACAATCACAAAAATAAGGTGAAAAATAATCATAAAGCATTAAAATAGTAGTATAGAAAATAAATCTAAAAAATACAAAATAATTTCTTTTTTTTTTTTTAATCTAAAAAACTTTAAAATTAAAAAAAAAAAAAAAAACAGATCATTTTATATGTAAAATAGACCTTTAAATTATTATAATTCGCTTACACAAAGCTACAAAGAAGATATGATTTTCCTTTAAGATCTTAGACAGACTAATCTAATAGTAAATTGAAGAACATAAAAATAGATTCAACAATCAAGTATTTTTTAAGCTAATAAATAATATAGAAAAAATGACAGATAATCAATATAAAAGTTAAATGAGTCATAGTCAAAGAAAATATTTTAAAAAATCACACTGAAACTATATATTTTTAATAATTAAAACTCTCAAAAAAACCATATATATGTATATAAATTATTAATATATATACACATGCACATATATATATATATATATATATATTTCAACACGTGTTTCTAACCAAAAGCCATAACCTATTCTTAGCACAGAGTTCGTCTTATCTGGTGAACCGATTAAATATGTCCAAGTCCCATGATTTCCATATAGTTAGTGCACAATTTGTTTATCTCGCTTTCAAGCGCTTATCTCTTGGCACACCTGCACTGAAAAACTACACGTAATGCTCTGCTAACCAAAAAAAAAAAAAAAAAACAACAGTCAAGAGTTCTTGGTAAACAAATTTCGTCATAGGCAAACCACTTACAATAAATTAATCGATTCGACAATAAGTTTTAAATTAATATGCTACGATTTATTTCGTTCGATTGACGACAATGTGCACGATTTTCTCCCTTCCCTTCCGTTCTATCTGCGACTCTCTTTGCCACCGCTTGATGTTAGGGATTATTTTTAGTCATGGTCGGTATATGAGCTCATAACCCACGATAAGAGCACGATGAAGAGGAAGAATTAGTACAAGGCTAACATTTCTTATCAGCGCACAGAGAAGTGAACTGGTCAAGAAAGAGGGCGTGTATTAGCTAGCCACTTTTGGCCAGTTCCCAGAACAAAATGGCCATAAATTAAAAATATAACAAAATAACACTCATATATGCATACAGAAATATTGATAAAGCTGATTATGTAGATGGTAAAAAATTTGTATAAAATTACCAAATAAAATGAAGAGTCAAAATTACGGGAATTCGTTTTTGAGAAGAAAAAATAGTGCAGAACAATATTTAGAATATGTAAAAACCTTAAGTAAACCATCTATATTGCATTAAATATTGATGATATACTTATATTAAAAGAATAATATTCTCCATAAATGATTATTATTATTAAAAATAAATATAATAAATATGTTTCAGAGATAGTAAAGGTTGTTTTTGAAACAAAAATAAAATATAAATTAAAAAATAAAAATATAATAAATCATAAATAAGAAATAAATTTACTGAATTAATCATATACAAAACTGCTATATTTTTATATAGTATACTTATATAGAAAATTGTAGATTCAGTTAAATTTAGCAAATATTTTGCTCTATACCAATACAAAGTAATGTCTCGTATATCTTGTATAGTTTACTATATTCTATATGCCATTCTCGCTAACTCTAATGGGTAAACAATAAAATGAAATCAAACAGAACTTTACAAACTGCACTATCGATTAATTTGTTTATCGTTGCGGAAATCGACTTCCGTTGCAGTTAACTTTAGCTCCGTTTACCTCACACTCCATCTACCTCTCTCGCACACTTCTTGTTGCTTTGTTTACACACACACACACACACACACACACACACACACACACAAAAGCAAAAGGCACAACAAACCGTTTTTGCCACACACATACATAAAACACGCACAGCTTCAGCGGGGTCAAGAGTTCAAGACACGCAGCTTCCGACGACGGCGGCGACGATGTCGACAACTCAATCGATAGTCAGTCTGCGCACGTGATGTGTGTGCCGCACACAATTATATATATAAATATATATATATAGGTATAAATATATATATATATATATATATATATATATATATATACATTTATATATTTATATGTATATATATATATATATATATTTACTCACACACACCCACAGTCTCTCTCACAGCTGTCGAGGTCATTGACTAATTGTGCAAAAGTATCTCCTTCGGCGACTCGCCAGGCTCGCCAGCTTCTCAACTCCCATTACACCCGCTCACGCTCTCGTTCTCTCTCTCTCACTCTCTTTCTCCTTGTTTCGCCCACTCTTCGCTCACCCGCTGTGTGCGTCTGCGGTTTTTGCATTTGTTTCGAATTTTTGGCCTCGAAATTTTTCATTTTATTGTTGCGCTTTTGCAATTTGACCCGCTGCATGGCATGCGCTCTCCATCTTCTTCCAAACACCCCATTTGACAGCGGGGGTGGCTTTTCAAATAGGTTGCATAATTTATTGTGGCACTTTTAACGCGCAGTTTTTGAAAATTAGTTTTGGCTCGCAAACGTTTTAAGTGCCCGGCGCCTTGATTGGGTTAGTCCGGGCAGTGAGAGCGTACATATATATAGGAAAAGGGGAACGAGGAACGTAAAACGATGAACGAAGGCAATGGGCAACGGGGTAGGGGTAGGTTCACGTTTTCACGGCCCATATGCCACATACATAACACATATCGGCACAGATCACAGATCTTGCCTTCTTTCACTTTATTCTCGAGTGGACGAGTTCTTGAATTGCTGCTGAAGTGTGGCATAAACAGCAGCAAGAACAACAACAGTTGTCGCTTAATTACCTAACGAAAAGGCGAGAGAAACGTGTGCCAGAAGTGCGAGTGTGCGTGTGTGTGTGACAACAGTTGGACAGCAGACGAATTTCAGATTAGGATTTGGGCAATTGAATTTATTTAGTCTTGGACAACAGAAGTTCAAACGAATGAATGAATGAATGAAAGGGAATCTGAATTTGAGTTGAATATATTAAGAGTATATTCTAAACATTATTCTATATAGAGATAAAGCCAAAAGTTAAGTTAAGAGCAGCTCAAAAATATTTTTAAAAAAAATATTTTATATTAATATATTGAATTAAGATTTCTGATGAAAATTCTAAAGATTCCTTGGTCTTTTCCTTAATATAAGATTCTTGTCAGCTCAGATCATATATGGCATCTAGTTCATAGTGAATCTAGTTCTGCTCAGTTTCAAAATAAATTCTTCATAATAATTCATAATTATATATCTCTGCTTATTCAATCTTATAAGAACTATCTCGTGTTCATCTCATTCACAGTTTAGTTGATTACGTAACTCTTCCCATGTACATATTATAATGATGATGATATAATAGTAGTGTAAACAGCTAGTTCTTAATCTTTATGGATTGACTGAACACGCTATATATGGGTATTCCCTCGCCCATTCAAAAACTAAATTTATGGTCGCACTTGTTTAGTGAGGATTAAAGGCACTTATTTTATGATCAATTGATAAGCAAACTTTTCGAAATGAAAAAATCAACTTAACTTAATTTATATTTGCACAAAGCATTAAAACAAATTAATATTATAATTATCAATATGCGTGTTTAATAATATATTATAATAATATTATTTTTTGCTTTATATTATTTTAAAATTATAATTGAGTATTATTTTATAAATTATAATTATAATTATAATTTATTTTTGTCAATTAGAAATTATTATATAATAATGAAAAATTAAATTAAAATATTTGCAATTATTATTAACTGAATAATATTAGAGATGTGTATTTAACGATAAAAAAAAAATGATTTTGAGATTTATATAAATTATCAGATATATAAAATAATTTGGGATTAAACTTCTTTGGAGATGCGTATTTAACGATAAAAAATGATTTTGAGTTTTTCCAACAATTTATCTACATATTTTAATATTTAATTTCTAAGATTAATTTGACAAATTTCATAATTATATATCATAATTACTATATAAATGGGAAATTAAAAGAAAATCTTTATATATTTTTTTGATATATATATCTTATGTTGCTCCATGATCTCAAATGTTGATTATCAAGCCTTAAAATATTCCTAAAATATATCCCGTGCTTAAAAATATTTCTCAAATACATCCGAAAACATATACCAAACATTTGCTCATATCTAAAACTTCTGCTCCCAAAACTTGCCTCCTGAGCAATCTATTGATTAGTCATTCGCTTAATCTGCAAATTGCATACTAAAAATGTGGCTAAATGTAGCCAACGAATTGCACTTTGAGCTCTGCATGCAATACAGCGAAACGGCAAAATGTTGCTTAGCCAACTAACAACAACAGCCAGCACAAGACTCATAAATTAGCCCACAGAGACGCGCCCCAAAATTCGTTTCGATATGTGGCCATAAAATGCAGTTGAACTCACAAAAAAAAAAATTTCAAATTCAAATTGAGTGGAGCGGAGAGCAGAGGGAGTTGGAGAGACTTGACCCGAACGGAGCTGAGCTCTCTACACCAGGTGTGCCATAAAAATATCCTTTTATGCAAGCAGCGTGTCCTGTCTGCAGCCATTTGGTCAGTTAGCTAAAATGTATCGAATATCGATTTGTGGCACGAAAACGAAACGAACTTAAATGTTAAATTTAGCTGTACTAAGAAAAGAAAGAAAAACTCTACTTATGTTTATGCCTGGAACGTGTTGTCGCCTGTTTAATAAGTTATTTACTCGAGACTAACTTTTTTCTCTTTCTCACTCTCTCTCTCACTCTCTCTCTCTCTCTCTTTGTTCTTCTCTCTTTGCAGACATCAGCCGACTGTCGCGCTCGCCATCGCCGCTGCAATCGAACGGTAAGTGCTGCCACTTTAAATGCAACTCTTTAAAATTGGAAAACCAAGCATCCATTAGAGAAAGAGCCTCAGCTGTTGTCCGAGTATTTACGATTTGTCCACTTGGATATATATATATATATATACATATACATATATGTATATATATTTTTGGAATGGAAAAACATCTGCCAGTGCCTTAGCAGCAGCTCAACTGGCATCAGTTACAATAGACAGACAATAAATAGATGACGGGTAGTTCGAACAACCCTTGCAATCAAAAACACAAAAATACAACAAAAACTTCACATTCGTTGTTGGCCACGCGCTGTGCCTAGGGTTTCTTCGGATTTTTGGGTTTTCACAATTGAAGTGGAGCGTTAGGGTTAGGAGGGTATAGGTAGGGCGAAACAATCTCCAAAACAATGGCTGTCAAAACTTTTCGTATCTCTGATTTAGCTAGGGTGACAGCATTAAGAAACGAGGCGTTTCTTCGAGTCGATATTTAATGTCTTATTAACAACTTCTTAAGTAGCGCATTAGCTGAAGAATTGTGGCTAGGATAGGATTGTCAGCTGATAAGAAATAAATGTTGATATTTACTGTTGATATGACTTTATACTATATATTTATTATCATCTAATATTTCTTTTAAATCATATTCATCTTGCACTCATTATTATTCATAACTCGTTGATTTTGTGTCTGAACTGCGTAAAATTTGCAATTCACACTTTACAAATTTCATGGCAACAACAGCATCCCCATGATTATCAGCATCATTCTTATCATCAGCCTCATCATCATCATCATCATCATCATCAAATATTACCCTATACATATGTATATTTGGCACGCCCACGTTTCGAACTTCGTTAGTCACGGCTTGGTCCAGGGTCCAAGCAAACTGAACCTTTTTTTTTCTTCTTTTTTCGGACTCCCTTTTATATTATTGACAGCATTTCGCTTGATTTGAATTTTCATGTGTGTTTGCGTGTGTGTGAGAGCATGGGACCCAGTTGCTGCTGAGATTTCTTTTGCTCCCTGCTTTTGGCTACCGAATGAACACATATTTACATATATTTTATGCAAAAATTATGCCGTTATGCACGAGTGTGGGAGAGCTGTTGGCCCTCTGTGTGTGCAAGTCAAACTGACCATTTGGCTTTTTTTATTGGTTGGCTAAAAGCACAGGGTCGTCATTTAGAGGGGGGTTTTTAACCATATAACTAACTCCAGTAACTCAGTTGTTGAAATTGCAATGTGATTCCTATTGATATAGAGTGGAATCTTATGCATTTTGATTGAAGAATAGATAAGTTTCTATTATTATTATGTCCATCAATATCAAAACCAACTAATGAAGCTCGAGTGAGCTTCAAACATTTGCGATATTCACTAATAAGTTGAAAATAGTTTATTATTGACTAATTTATAGTAATTAACTATCCCTACTTATAACAACCTATTGTAACTCGATTGCTACTTGGGTTAGGCTGCTGAGATTTATTCAGCATTTGTCTGGAATGAATTTAATCAAATTTGATTTAAATTTTCTATAAATATCATTCCCAAATATAAAAACTATCTATTGTAACTCGACTACTACCAAACTCTGCTACATACAATTTTAATTATTTGAAAAGCAAATCAAAAAAAATTAGTTTTCCATAGTAAAGTACAATCCCTACTTCCATCCAACTCATTGTAACTCAGCTGTTAGTTGACCTAACTAGCTCTACTTTTCACCACACAGTTTTGCTTCTATTAACATCGAAAATCCCCTTGAGTTGCTTTGCCTACGCCACTGGGCATACTTCCTCACACAACACATACAAATCGAATTTGCACATCATCTGAATACCAAATGGCCGCACGTAGTCGCAGCATACATATATGTCGAAGAAGAAGCAGATGATGAAAAAAATTTACTTTCTGCCTGCTTGTGGTGCACCCACTCGTCCGAATAAGTCATCAAATTCACGTAGCATCCACCACCATCCGGAGCCACAAGTCATAAAGTAGCCTCAATGGTCCACTAAAACATATGCAAAAATTTCTGGACCCAGCTGGCTGGCTGACCAGTTGAAACTGCAAAAAAAAGGGGGAAAATTTCGGGAAATGGAAATGCCACAATTGAGATTTTAACAGGGAAACGTGTGCGTGTGTGTGTGTGTGTGTGTGTGTGTGTGTGGGTTCTACTTCAAAGAAGCTGCTGCCATTGAAAAAGGGTTTCAATTTTTGATTGCTAGTCGAGGGCTAAAAGTTTCGTTGACTTAAAATGAACTGACGCATATTTAAATATTATTGCAAATCAATTGGGTGGCCTACTCCGACCACCAGCAGCTCGGCCACAGCCTTTGTGCAAATAAAAATGCATAGAAATAGCAAATTTATACAAATCGTTTGTCCGCAGCATTTGAAATGCTAAAATGGCACTTAAAAGCAGCCAAAATGAAAAGAAAACACGAAAATTCCATTTGATGTACGCAAAGGTAAACTAGCTATGTAAACTATATACATACATAGCAGGGAGAGTCTCAGGCGAGTGGCTTTCCTTTGGGTGGGCTTTCTTTTGGCCAAATAAAAGCTTTTCACCCACACGAACTCAACGGACTATGAAATTGTATCGAAAATTATGCAAACACATTCAAGTTATGCAAAGGACAAAACTCAGCTGAGAATGGGGTGCATGAGATGCTTAATTTAGTCCGATACTTCAGTTAGTTTTGCTGTCTATAATCGATTCTTAAATAGCGTTGGAATTTTGGGGTGAAGAAAATGATATTTTAATGGATTCTTCAAGTTTGAATAGATTGAATATCTAAAAGAATTAAGCTTTTGTTAGGAATGAAAAGTTTTTTTTTTAATGGTTCCATACTTAGTTGGGAACAATTTCTTTAGAGTTCTTTCTAAAGGAGAGTAAGAGTACAACTAAAAGCACTTTTAATTAAATTTACGCCTAGTTCTAAAAAAATATCTTGAATCAGTTTTAACAAATTGAGAATCTAGATGCTTTAAGTTTGAATCCTCTATGGATTCTTCACATTTAAATTACATTATCTCTCTCTCACTCTACCCCTATTTATCCCTCTCTCTCTCTCTCACTCTAATTTAAATATTTACTTCAACATTTTCTCTCTCTTTCTCTCTTTGTCTCCGTAGCTTCTGATTGTGATGACAACAACTCGAGTGTGGGCACCTCCAGCGATCGCTGTCGCTCACCGCTGAGTCCGACGCTGTTGCTCACCCAGCAGCAGGCGAAACGTCAGTTGCTCTCAATGCAACCGCATCCGGCGCATCACCACAATCACAATCACAATCACAATCACAATCACAACCGCAATCACAATCACAATCATCTGCAGCAGACGTACAAGCAGGAGCAACAGGATGAGGACTACGATGATGCCAATGGCGGAGCTCTCAATTTAACTAGCGACAATTCACGGCACAGCACTCAGAGTCCGGCCAATTCGGTCAAATCGACAGCGACTACGCCGCCGACTCAATTAGCTGCACCGCTCGTCTCACCTGTGCTGCCGCCCACTGTTGCCACGCCAACATCGATGGCAGCGGCCGCCGCGGCTGCTGCTGCTGCTGTAGCCAATAGCATGCAACCGGGTCTCGGTTTGGCATTACCTGGCCTTTCCTCCCCACAACTGGCAGCAGCCGGCTTGGCTCTGAATAATCCTTTGCTTGCCGGTTCCATTTCGCAACAGGATTTCGCACAGTTCCATCAGGTGCTGCAGCAGCGACAGGTTGCATTGCAACAGCAATTCAATAGCTATATGGAATTGTTGCGTAGCGGATCGCTGGGCCTATCCCAGGACGATCCAGCACTGGCTGGCCAGGTGGCTACCGCTCAGTTCCTGATGCAGAGCCAGCTGCAGGCATTGGGTCAGGCCACACAGCAGCTGCTGGCACTGCAGAAACAACAGGAAACATTGAGTTTATGCAAATCGCCATTGCAGCAGCCGCGCAGCTCAACGCCGCATTCACGTAGTCCAGCTGCTGTGCGTAGTCCGGCTAGTTCGCCGCATCAGCCACTACAGATAACGCCGCCCAATTCGGCGGCCAGTTTGAAGCTCAGCGGCATGCTAACGCCCAGCACGCCCACCAGCCACTCGCACAGCCATGGCCATGGTCATGGCCATGGCCAGACGCACAGTCAGGTAACGCCACAGCCGAAAACTGTGGCCAGTGCGGCAGCGGCACGTGCAGCCGGTGAACCATCGCCCGAAGAGACAACAGATCTGGAGGAATTGGAACAGTTTGCCAAGACCTTCAAGCAGCGTCGCATCAAACTGGGCTTCACCCAGGGCGATGTGGGTCTGGCCATGGGCAAACTCTATGGCAACGATTTTTCTCAGACCACCATCTCGCGCTTCGAGGCGCTCAATTTGAGTTTCAAGAACATGTGCAAACTGAAGCCCCTGCTCCAAAAGTGGCTCGATGATGCGGATCGCACTATTCAGGCCACCGGCGGCGTTTTTGATCCGGCTGCCTTGCAGGCCACCGTTAGCACGCCGGAAATCATTGGACGTAGACGCAAGAAGCGTACGTCAATCGAGACAACGATTCGTGGTGCTTTGGAGAAAGCCTTCATGGCCAATCAGAAGCCCACCTCAGAGGAGATCAGTCAGCTGGCCGATCGTCTGGGCATGGAGAAGGAAGTGGTGCGTGTCTGGTTCTGTAATCGCAGGCAAAAAGAGAAACGCATCAATCCCTCTCTGGATAGTCCAACGGGCGCAGATGATGATGAGTCGTCCTACATGCTCCATTAGAGTGACTCTAAGATTGGGACACAAATACAGTGCAATGTGCGCAGATCATAGAGAACAACAGCATAAAGCTTAACTAATTTAAAGCAGGTGTGTATTACATTTTATTACGGTTCAATGTCATTTAATTCATTTAAATTTAATATATATTAAATATTTTTTTTTTAATTTATATTTCAAACATTTTTTTTAGCTTTAAGATAATATCTATTTTTTTTTAATTTTTAAAATTTTACCTTTATTTTTAAGTTTAACAAATTTTTTCTTTGTATTTGATTTCATTTATTTCTTTTTGATATTTAATTTTTAAGTTATATTACTAAATCGATTTATTTTTAATTTTTAAATTGTTATTTTTATTTTTTAATTTTACAAATTTCCTTTTAATTTAATATAATTTTTAATTGTATTATTTATTTTTTATATTTGATTTACTTTTTACTTTTTATATTTAATATTTTTTTAATATTTTACAAATTTATTTTTATTTAATTATATGTAATTCTTATCTGCATTTTTTTATTTTTATATTTGAATATGCATTGCATAAAAAATGTTTGTTTTTTTTTTATAATTTTTTAAAAACATTTTTATTTATTATATATATTTTTACCACTTTTACAAACTTTCTTAAAAAATGTTTTACTTAATATTTTCTTCAATTTCTGCTCTTCTTTGCAGGTTCAAAGTCGCAAAACACATCAAATATTAGTATAATTATTCAATTTGATTCGGTTTCAAGTACCAATCGCATACACACATACATACACACCCAATCACACACACACACACACACACACACACGTATGTATGTGTGCGTGGTTTGTTTTATGTTAACTATTATTGGTATTTATTGTAACAAATTAAATATAACAAATATATAATTAAAATGGAGAAAATTAGCAGCAAAATGAGGCTGAACAAATGAACCAGTATAAACCACTACTGGTTCATTTGAACACCCACATTTACGAATAAAACTTTAATGCAATTGACAGTTGTGACCAACAGGAAACTGCATTGAATTTTTTATTGAAACTATTCTACATGTCGTATGATTAATATTTAAGTAATGTTTAGCCTAAGACTTTTCTTGCAGTGTATGTAACATTTTCCAGTCAGCATAAAAAAACAACAAAAATACAGTTTCTAGGAAATAATTTCACTAACAAAATTTTTTTAACAAAATACTTCAAATTTCTTATAACACATTTCTAAGCATATTTATTTTTTCGTGAATACTGTGATAATCAATTGAATGATTTTTAATTTTAATTAAAAATAAAATGAATTAAAAAAAATACATAAAAAACAATAATAATTATTTATAAACTTAGCGATAATTTGTAGTAATGGGCAAATAAAACTAACAATTTAAAATTATATAAAAACATTTGTAATTTAAATTTAAAAAAAAAATTAAATATTTGTAACAGCAAACCAATTGAATTTATCAGCAACACACAAAAATTTGTAATTGTAAAATATATAAAAAAAAAAATAAATAAATAAAAAATAAAAACATATGTATTAATAGAATTTTAAAATGTATAAAAAAAAAAACAAAACAAATATATTTAAAAATTAATTAATAAAAAATAAAAATAATTATCAAAGAAACTTTTGAAAAGCTTTTTTATTGGGAAAAAGGGAACATGGGAAGATAAAAAAAATTTTTTTTCAAATATATTTTTAGAATTTTATTTTATTTTATTTTATTTTTATTTTTATTTTTTTTTCAATTTTTGTACTGAAAACCCAGCTAAGTTTAAAAAGAATTTATTGGTAAAAATTCCCTTTATTTAAATTTTCTATGAATATCATTTTTTTTATGGAGAAAAGAAGTTAAGTCAAACATTACAAGAACAAACAAGAGTAAAACATTATTTTATAAAATATTTAAAAATATATATATTGAATTATATAATATACTTTTTTATACTTATGGAAATATTTATCACAAATTTACTAAGGCTAAGTTGACAAAAAACTTAAAAATAAACTTTGTATTAATATTATTTTATATATTTAGTTTTACAGTGATTTATTTATTTCACATACATTGCTTTATTGTATAATATTATTATTATTATTTATTATTTATTATAAAAGTAAACCAAAGTATGGCATTAATATATGAAGCAAAATTAATTCTTTTTTTTTTTTGTTACATTAAGTTTTCTTTTTCTTTAAGTCTGCTAAGCTATTCATTCAGAAGCAACCCACAGCTCACACTGACAGCGCGCAATGATAAGAATCACAAAAAAAATTATGGAAAATAACTAGCTCACACACACACACACACACTCACACGAAGGCACACATGCACATAGTGTAGGGCATGAAAAGCGGCAGCTATAAAAGAGAATCGCGCGCGGCTTTGAGTAAAACGCAAAATAAAATTTTAATAAATAACAACATGCAAAACTGAAATTAATTCATGGAATTTTTGCCTACTGATGATTGCCCAGTGCTCGTACCCCAACTCTTATCCCCCCATATTAGTCGAGAGAGATAGAGAGACCCTCGCTCTTACAGCTAATAAGAAACAGACACCCGGCTGTAGGGGACACAATTGAAGCAACTGAGCCCGAGAAGATGACGAAGATATGAGCATGCAGATGAGCTGCGCGCATGACATGCACAGAGGCGTAGTTAGAAGAAGGGGGACGTACTGAAGGCGGAGGTAGAGCGAGGTAGTGGACAGCTTAGGGAGGGGTGATGACCCACACACACACACACACACACACACCAAGCTATCAATGAAAAGTCGAGCAATGTCTTTGTCTCACTTGGCAAATGAAAGCGCTGCGATTTGGACTCTCGACAGCGTCACAGCTGAGAATGCCACTGAAAATGTAACTGACTTTGGAACCATATAGGGGCGCAGTAAGAGAGAAAGGGGGGGAACTTTGTCGCTTGTGCTTTGAGCAATTAAGAGTTGCCAGCTTGTACGCAAATGATGTTTCAGATGCAGACACTTGACTGAACTTGCTTGAAAAGCGCATTATCATCGCGTGTCATGTGGAAATTTATACTATTTATGGTCTGTTTGTTTAAAGGGAACAGTTGGAGGGACAAAGAGAAGATATATGTACATATATGTTGGAGCTGTAGGTAGGGTAGGGGCATCATCAGCTGTTTGCCAGAGGCTTCGAGTGCATTTTGGCTGCTGTTAATAAATTCATGGAAAATTGCTCATAATTACGACAACGACGACGATTTCACATGAATTTTGTTGTTTATTTTATTTTTGTTGTTTCTTCTGCATTTTTTTTTTTTTAATGTTCGCGAATTTGCATTTGAGAATTCGTTCCATGGATTCTAAGACCCTTGGCAATTACTTTGTAGTATAGTATGGCATAAATCTGTTTGCTGCTTTCACATGACGACCCCCAATGGTCCATTCCCAAGAGTGTTAACTTTCTAGAACTGTGAATATTCATTGAGTTATCAAATAGGCGCATCTAATTATTTCCACGACGCGAGAATTATAGCTTTCAGTTGACGGATCGTGGGCCAACTGCATACATGATAATATGCCCTCACCTAAAGCAGAGTATACGAAATTGTATAGAAAGTGTGCATCATATTGAGAGAGATGTTTTGGAAAAGTTTATTGATAGCTAAGATTGTTCTAGGCTTTAAAATAAGTATCGATATATTTAACTGTCTATGTGAATTTTGTTAAATTTTTAGAGAGAGAGAGAGAGAGAGAGAGAGAGAGAGAGAGAGAGAGAGAGGTTTTAAAAACTTAGCCATAAGCTAAGATTTTTCCAGGCTTCAATATATTTGTCCATCTATCTGATGATCTCTGTGAACTCTGTTAGTTTTTCAAGTAGCATTATAAAATTTATCATCTTGTTGTTTCTGCTAATATATATTTCTGTAATCGACTTAAACGGTAGAAAAATTTAATGTAGATTGCAAAAAAAATAATCAATTAAATTTCGAAAAAAGTTAGAAATTATATCAGAAATTATGTAAACTGAGTACACTTCCATAAAAATTTGTAATGCTGTGATAAACAATTATTATGTATTTCAAAAATTTTCTTCATCACTAAAATTCCAAAATATCTTTGCAACAATTGAAATATCGTAGTAAACTTGACTTGTTTTGCTGTTAAATTCTTGAAACCTTCATCTTTCTACAGCTTCTTCGTATACTTGGAATTATCAGATCAAATCCTTGTAAAATATTGTTAAAATGTATTAATTTATGTGATGAAATTATAGTCTAGTCTCTCATTATATATGATATAAATCATAGCTGAAATAAATTTCTATAAAATGTATAATAAAACATGTTCTTCTACAATAATATACTCATATGTATAATAATTATTTAAAATTTCTAATTTATATAAATTCCTTACAAGCTATTAAGGGTATTAAGTCATGCAGCGCGTGCAGCTTGAAATATTTTCTTAGCTGTCACATTTAAATCTGAACTGAACAAGTGCTTAATCTCCAGCCCATTTTCACAGTCCGCTCTTACGCTTTGGCCTCTCGTCGGCCTGTCGTCTGTCAGGTGGCATCAAAGACATCAAAACTAACGAGTACAGCGCATAAATTTTATTTCCATTGCCAATTTTCCATTTCCACATTGCTCATTTCGCCATTTCGCATTGCGCATTTGCGACTTTCTAGTCGCGTTTTTTCTTCTTCTTCTTCTTCTGCTTCTTCTGCAACAAAATTTGCAATGCAATTGCATTTAAAGTTAGGATTGTTTAATTTATCAGTTCAGCACACAGTTGGCATCTCAACTGTGGACATGAATATGCAACATGCATTTACTTGCATATTTATTTCATTTCATGAATTGCATTTCTACACTAAATCTGAATGGACCCCAAACTGGTTTACGCTCTGCAAAGAGATCAAGCGAGAGAGTGATGAAGAGAGGGAGGGAGAGAGGGAGGTAGTCAGAGAGAGAGAGAGAGAGAGAGAGTGAGGGGAGTCTATGCTATTCATACATAAATTGCATTATCGAAACGAGCTACATACTTGGCGCAAAATATTTATTTCTACAAGCTACTGTTTTAATTTATGTTGCACTTGCCTTAAACTAAGTATGTGAAATAGCTTATCAAACCTGTTGTATAATTAAAATACACTCTTATCGTATCTATAGTAATTGCTGTAAATGCTTTTAAAAGTCTCATTATAAGTGATATAGTATATATGATAAATAAATATTATTGTTATATCTATAAAAATTATTTTAAATTAAAAATCTATCAAATATTTAAGTTTAATTTGAAGGTAATGAAAAAAATGGTACTAGGCAAGGAATTTTTTTAAATATAAAAAATTAAATTTTAATATAAAAAATATATAAAAAATATTTAAGTAAAAAATATTTATTAATTTTATTGTTTAAATATATATTTTTATGTATTTTAAAGATATTACTTTGCCATTTTTTTTACTGTATTAAAAGCTCTTTAAAAATTATAAAATTATATTTTATTTATTCTACAATATTTAGATATTATATATATTTAAATATCGTATATTATTTGCAAAAATATAAATATATTTTCTTCTTGTTCTTTTTTTTTTTTATAAATATATCAATCAATAATTAGTCAATATGTAATAACAATCGTTTAAATATTTTAAAAAAAAATCCTTATATTATTATTATTTTCTTTTTTTTTCCAATAAATAACTTACATTTAATTTGAAGACAACCCATGATTCATTAGCAGCAACCCCCAATTCGTAACAAATATCAATATTTACCATATACATATATAATTGCCCAATGCTCTGCATGACCAATAGACATATTGACCTTGTGAACAATATGAATTGCTCGTTCGATTCGTAATGCATTTGCGTGCGCCTAATGAATGCAACTGCATATAAAATACAAAAAAAAAAAGAAATAAATTTAATGAGATATTCGACCAAAAGTCAATAGCTGCAGGTGTTTCTGCATTTTTTTTTTTTAATATATATTTTTTAGAAGGTTCTCTTCGACTCAATATATTATGCAATTGTAAAATACCCTGAAAATAATAAAACAGGCAAATGCAATTAGCATGCATTGCATTGCATTCAGGGTAAGCGGTTAGGGTTCTCTGGATGTGGTTGTTGTTCGCCTAGAGCCAATTTGTAAATTATACCAGAAAAGGTCGCGCATGCAAACCCACCAACAATTTCCACTTCCCACTTCCTGTGCCGGGTGGGCGGCGCAGGGGGAGTGGCAGAGCTAGTTTGCCTCAGCCGTCCACTAATTATAAATTTGTTTTGTAAATATTTTGCTCGCCTCTTTGCATTGTGCAGCGTATTTTGTAATTGTCTGGTCTTAGTTCTTTTTAGCTTTTTTTGTTGGCAATTTTTTGTTTTTTGTTTTTTTTTTGTTTGCTTTGTGTTCTTTTGCAGTTAAAAAAAAATTTAATTGTTTTATAACGAAGTGTCTGTGACTGGCGAAGCGCAAAAGTGGCGCCCAGTCAGTCACTTTGCATGTGCCACACTCGAAAGGCAGTCGCTGCAACGTGCAACGTGCAACGTGCAACATGCAATCTATGTAGTTGGGGTGGGGTGTGGGCATCGGTTTGGGCCGCCTCTTGATGCATATTATTTGTGCATTTAATTTACGACCAGGTTCTGGCCCCTCTCATTATGCCATGCACCAATGTCTCTGACGCTCGGACCATGTGATTGCGAGCTCGCACTCGCTCTTGATGGCAATGCTGATGTTAATGCTGAGGCAGCCAAAAGCAACACCTACTTCATTACGACTACACTAAGGCTAATGCCACAGAATAAGCCATGCCTCTGTATTTTTTCATATTTCGTCATATGCACAGTGGAACCAAGTTATAGATAATATGAGTAATAAAAGATCTATCTTGAAGATATTTATTCAAAATATTCACAATTCATAATTGTATATCAATATTATTATATTATAATTATATTAGCATTGTCATTGTTCATATTATTATATTTATTGTCCCCATCATTGTCATTTATTATCATCGTTATTATATTTTCTTTAATTTTGACATCATTAAGCATTATCATTATCATTACAATTGCCTATTTTATTGTCCGTGTCATCAGAATTTATCTTTTCATTATTATTACTAATGTATTTAGTTCAATTTTTTATATCTTAATTCTCATTCCAATTCTCAATTTCATTCTTATCAGCATTATTATTATCTTAACGCACTATTTCTTAATTATCGTTACTATATTTCTGTTCATTAGCATTTTCATTATCATCATTATCATTATTATAAGCATTTTGCCATCTCTTTATCATATTTCTTAATTAATTTTAATTATCATCTCTTCGACACCTTTCTAATGATATTATCATTATAATGATCATTAGTGAATTTATTAGAATTAGCATTAGCACTTTCATTAGCATATTCATTATAATCGAGGATATCATCATCACATTATCATTCTAATGACCATAATTACAGCTATCATTAGCATTTTCATTATGATTTTCACTCAGCTTCGACCCACTGTGCCGCTCAACTCAACTTTTAAACTGACAGTAAAATTCTATACGAAGACGGGGCGTAATGCATTATGCCAGAAACGATCAGGTCTTGTTAAAAACATTGTTGAAGCCAAGATAAAAAAAAAAAAATAAAAATTTGCAGAAAGAAATAAAATAATGTTAGCTCCTGCATATCTATGGAGATCTTCAGGCAGCCAAATCGTGTTAATAGAAAACTTCATCAAAGCGAACAAATATACATTTTATGATTGCAATAATCAAGAAAGACACCAACACAGAAACGGAGAAGAACCTGGTGCGAAATGGGCGTAGTTACGATTATTGTTTTGGCTAAGGTCCATGGTTATGGTTAGTGGAGACTACGATTTAGCACATTGAGAAGCGGGTAGAAGGGCCCAATTCCCCTTGCATTATAAAAAACATATATCTCGAGCATATTGTGCTAATTAGTGAATAACATTTTGGATTAGAAACGAACGCGAAGAGAACAAAATGGGGGTTAAATTTAGTTTGGGATGAGTGTGCCTGACGAAAGAAGTGGAACTAGTAGCCAAAAAGCATGCAAGCCATAAAGCATGATTGCATAAAATATAATAATAATGTTAGAATATTCAATATCTTTTTTTTTTTTTTACAGTACACTTTGTCAAAATCTCTGAATTATGAATTATACGTAATGGCACTTGAGTAAATGCTTCCCACACTTGAGAATCGAGCATCGAGAACTGAGAGAATTTTGCTGGCGGTGCACATGAAGCCAATTAAAGGCTTAAGAGCCAGCACATCGAACTGCAACTGCAGCAAAGTGTCATAAAATTTAATTTATTTAAATTAAGACAATGGCAAAATTTGCGTTTTTAATTGCCAAGTGGCGTCGTGTAGTTAAGCTGCGAATGTCAGTCTGATTGTGAATTGTGTATTTAGTATTCACAATTGTAGCACTGAAGTTGAACTATAATATAAAGAACTGCTTGATAAAATGTTATTAAGCTGATACTTAAACTGATTTCGGAAGTATTAAGCAGTGAAAGTTATTATAAAGTGTAGGAATGTAGTTACAGAATGTTTTGGATATTCCGAATTGAAGTTTTTACGCCATGTAGAACTGAATCATATATCTAAATCAGATCAAAAAATATTTACAATTTTTAGTAATACAACATTAAAAAAAAAAAAAAAAAGGTTCTTGAGTGCGATAAAATATATATTGAAAGATATAAATATATTTTGAAAGCTAAAATAAAATACTGAAGATTTATGTATTTTTTTTTTTACAAATGTTTTCTTAGTTACAAGAACGAAGGATAGAAAACGTGGAAAACTAGATTAAGAAACAAAAATATTTAAGTTAAATATAATTGAGATATGTATATAAAATTTTTATTTATTTTTGTTATATAAATTTACTTTTATATAAAATTTACAAATTTGAATTTGCATAAAAATATATTTTTTTAATTTTTATTTTTTTATTTTATTTTATTTAAAATATAAATAAAATTCATTAACAGAAATCTAAAGCAATTTTGCAATATAAATAACTTTTTTTTATATAAATATATTTTTCAATAAATTATACAAATTTTCATTTACAAAAAAAAAAAAATATTTTGTGAAAAATAAAATCTTATGACAAATAAAAGTTAAAGCAACTTGGCCCTTTATAAATGAATTAATTGAATGTGCTCAATGCCTAGTAAATAAAATTTCATTGTTATGAAATTGATCGGCATTCGATGTGAACTAGAATTTTCCTGTTGTTGCGTCCCTGCCTGCAGAGCAGTCACCATCAATCGACCTACAGTGGACAAACGAAATGTGCTCTTCCGGCAGCAATTGCAGGCGTTGCATTCAATTTTTGGCAAACACTTTTTGAGCAATGGCCAATGGCGGAGCCGTGCGGACAAAACTGTGTTTAACTATATTCGGGTTGCCGGACAATGGCAAAGAAAATTGCATGGAGTGTGCCAAATGGTGAACAATGAAGAGGAAAACGCAGCGCTTTGCCGCCTTTTGTTGAGTGCTATAAAAATTAAATAAAGTCATCAAATTGTCTATTTTCAAAATTTTCTCGAGTTTTTGCTTTTGTCAAATGGAGCGTGCAGACAACAAAAATGCGGCAGCAACTGTTGAGTAATTTTTGTTAGCCATACGAGTGCGACGAACCCATTGAATTGCGCTTCAGCGCCCACAAGCGTTCCAGGTGCAAAAATTTCAGATCTCAGTCGATAGCTCTCTCTCTCTCTCTCTCTCTGTGTTTCGTGATTTATGATGTTGGTCCTTTTCATGAGAAATATGCCATGACAACTGCATTCAATAGGCAGCAGTTGGTTTTTGCTATAGACAATTATATGTGTGTAGGCGTCAATGCACTTGGACTAAATGCCAATCGAGGTCAGCCCACACCTTTCCAAGTATTCCGAACAGCAGCATCATCATCATCATCATCATCATGATCATCATGATCATGATCATCAGAATGACCACAAGCATTCTCATAATCAACAACCCTCATACGTACGTGTCTGGCACGCTTACTGCCCCTATCTGTCTATATGTATATATATGTATATATATTATAGACCCTATCGATAGCCATAACCATAACCCTACCCACTCAATTGTCCTTTTGTTCTACGAGCCTCTAAAAACTCCACTCTCTACTCTACTTTCCAACCCCGCTAAACGCTGCGTTTAAGGCGTCTCTTCTTAATTTCTTCCGTGGCGTGTCCTTTTGTATTCCTATGCCGATCCTTATCGCGATCGCCTTTATTGCCCTCGTGTATGTTATATCATATCAAAAGTGCTTTGTCATTCGCCCAATGCTAAAGAAAAACGTAACACTTAAACACACACACACACACACACACTCAATGCGAGGGTGTTCGTATAATTCTCTCTTCCCCTTTTGATTTTCTTCTTGTTAAATTTATTATGACATTTGGCGCGTGTTGAAAGGTTTTAATAAGCGGCTCTCTCTCTCTCCCTCTCCCTCTCGCTCTCTCTCTCTGTGTGTGGAGTGGAGCACAGTTGTGGCATAACATGTGGTGAAAGAGGATTGTGCCAGCTACTGAATGTTTGAACAAATCCGAAACCATAAAGGATTGTCTCTGGGGCATATTTAAAAGACGTTTCAGCTGATATTTATGATTGGCTAAGTAAGTAGCTTAAGTAGAAAGTATTCGAATAGAAAGCAACTCAAATTAAGTAAAATTAATGGAATTTAAAACGTTTCACTCTTAGATCTTAAATTGTCATCTGTTTGTGGATTTCATGTGCTTCATATGTATATCATTTTAAATGGAAACTCGAAAGGAATTTTTATTTTTATTTATGTAAAATACTTGGCAATAATATAGACTGATCTTTTGTACATGTATAAGTTAAGAGAGTTTTATACAAAATTTTTCTTCGGTTTATGGTTTGTTTTTAATATATTTATATAATATATATGTAATTTATTTACTTTTATATAATATATTTACTTAGAACATCTTGCAATTGCAATTGTGACACCTATTTGCCCTATTTTTTTTGTTTACAATTTAATTATAAAACATTTTCCAGGTTTCTTAATATCTAAAATACTGTAAGTATATCTCTTTTCCTTTAGTTCACCATTTCCATTCTCTCTCTGCCCTTCTCTCTCTATGTCTGCGTAACTATCCCTTTTGCTCCTCTCTGTGTCTTCAATCTTTTGTCTCTCTCTCTCTTCAATCTTTCTCCCATTCTCTCTCGCTCTCTCTCACTCTCTCTTTCTCTGCCTCACTATCGCTCTAAATATCTTTCCCTATCAATATCTCAGTCGCTCGCAATCTTTCTCTCTCTTTCTCTCTCTCTCTCTCTCTCTCTCTCTCTCTCTCTCTCTCTTTTCTAACTTCATTCTTTCCCTCTTCCTCTCTCTCTCTCTCTCATACTAGCTTTAGTTTCTTCATAATTTCCATATTGAATGACAACGACAAACGCCATAAAAATTCCAAAAACACACAAAGCAAAACATTTAAATTTGTTGTAATAAATTGCGACAACAGCAACGAAAAAGGAGAGAACAAAGCGTAACGACAATTGGCAAAAGGCTAACAAAACAAAAAAAAAAAATCAAGAAAAATCAGACGATGTTGGTCAACAAAAATGATTGCAGTTCATAAGCGCAAGGCGAATCCAAAACCGAATGCGAATCCGAATTCGAATGTGAAATGTTGTTGTTATTGTTGTAGTTGTTGTTGTTGTTGTTATATATGCGTGTAATGGCTTCCTTAAAGCCAGCCGACAACAACCAGTCAAGAGCAGAAAATGAAGCTGAAGCTAAAGCTGAAACTGAAACTGAAGGGAATAACTTGCTGCATGATCAAAATCTTTCAGCCGACAATCGTCAAGAAGGTACTCAATATAAGAAGGCAAAAGTCCGGCTAGGCGCACCTTTTGATGAGACCATAGTCAACTCGTCGTCAGCACATCAGTTCGTACGGCAGGCAGTCTGTCAGTCAGTCAAACAGTAAACCAGTCAACCAGTCAGTCAGTCAATCTTACAGTCAGCCATCATGATGAGGTTGTCAACACTGAAGCCAGGCCAACTGGCCAACTGGCTAACGGTGCAAACTAAGCAGCCAATCTGGCAGGCAGTGTCAAAGATGGGCGAATGGGGCGAGAAAACCATATTAATTATGACTCTTTCAGCATGCTCTAACTAATGGAGAGGTTGTTCGACTATGTTAAGCAGCAGTTTACTTATATATATATATATATATATCTGTAAATACTTCAATAAGATAGAGCTTAAAGCTTTAAAGTTGTAAAAATTTAAAAAGATCCAAAAACATTTTTAAATATTGTCATTTTTTTATTAAAGAGAAATTTTAATAAAAATAATTTGAACTATGTGTGTATGGTTAAAAAAGTATGCTTATATATGATTCTTTTTCTTTTAAAGTTTAGCTAAAGTACATAGAATCGTAACATTTAAAAATGACTTTTTTAACAAAACTTTTTAATATTATATAATAATATAATATATGTATCAAAGGCTTTAGAAGCTCTTAGATGGGCTGTAAGCTTATGTATAGGATTGTATAGGACTATATGTTATCTTAAAAATTTAATATAATCGAAATATCTGTGTATGTCTAATGCATTAAATATTTATAAGCCTATTCAAAAGCTAGATTAATGTTCATAAAATTTAATTCACATCAAATAAATATAAATTAGATAAAAAAAATCTTACTCATTCTAAGTTCAATGAAACAGACAACATTTAAAAATATTTCTTATACAAATCTCATGATTATGCATTATCCATCACATATATAGCTAGGGTATTCGTAATTCTCTCCAATATCAAGAGAAAACTTTTGTTTTTATTTTCTTAGAGCAAAAGTTTTATTTTCAATTATTTTGCAGCTCGTGGAAAAGTGAAAAAGTGCGACATGAGCTGCCTGACAATTGTCCCCAAGAATGGGGGCGGGACAATTGGGGCCTTCGTTACTAGTGAAGAGCAGTGCAAAGTTTCGTTTGTCATTAAAATGATTAAATGCTTTGGCTTATGCTTAGGCATAACTAAAATAGGAACTGATTGAACGAGAGCAGCAAAGGAGAGAGAGAGAGAGAGAGGTGGAGCAGAGTCAGCTCTCTCTCTCTCTCTCTCACACACTTGCCCAATGGCAATGCGTGACAATTCGCTGGCAAACGTAATCCAATAATTTTTAATTAAAACTCAACACTCGAGGCAAACAATTTTTTCCAGATAAACTGTCATTATGAGCCGTCAATTAATTTAGACGATGCGGCTGCTGTTCCTCCCATCCCCATCCACTTGTTATTATTGTTGTTGTTTTAGTTTCAGCTTTAATGATCAACAACAGCAGCAGCAACAACGACAACAACAACAACAACAACAGCAACAACAACTGATACAACGACGACGACACTAAATGAATATTGATAAATGGGGCGTTCCATGTGGGCGTGGCCGCTCTGACTCTGTCAGCTCTCAGTACTTGGCTATACGACAACTTCACTAGCTGCACACGCAAGTTGATGTTCTTTTTTTTTTGTTCTTGTCTGATACCCTGTTGAATCAAGTTGGGAAGAAAATGGATAAGATACTATTAAGATACTATGGCATCTATATATATAGTCTACACTCTACACTCTATACTCTACACTCTACACTCTACACTCTACACTCTACACTCTACACTCTACACTCTACACTCTACACTCTACACTCTACACTCTACACTCTACACTCTACACTCTACACTCTACACTCTACACTCTACACTCTACACTCTATACTCTACACTCTACACTCTACACTCTACACTCTACACTCTACACTCTACACTCTACACTCTACACTCTACACTCTACACTCTACACTCTACACTCTACACTCTACACTCTACACTCTACACTCTACACTCTACACTCTACACTCTACACTCTACACTCTACACTCTACACTCTACACTCTACACTCTACACTCTACACTCTACACTCTACACTCTACACTCTACACTCTACACTCTACACTCTACACTCTACACTCTACACTCTATACTCTACACTCTACACTCTACACTCTACACTCTACACTCTACACTCTACACTCTACACTTCACACTTCACACTCTACACTCTACACTCTACACTCTACACTCTACACTCTACACTCTACACTCTACACTCTACACTCTACACTCTACACTCTACACTCTATACTCTACACTCTACGCTCTACACTCTACACTCTACACTCTACACTCTACACTCTACACTCTACACTCTACACTCTACACTCTACACTCTACACTCTATACTCTACACTCTATATAGTATCTGCTAGTCGTCAATTCTCTTTGACAAA
The DNA here is from genome assembly GCA_035047405.1 of Drosophila stalkeri. Taxonomy (NCBI): domain Eukaryota; kingdom Metazoa; phylum Arthropoda; class Insecta; order Diptera; family Drosophilidae; genus Drosophila; species Drosophila stalkeri. Next base: position 4,164,569 of record JAWNPR010000039.1, on the reverse strand, counting down.
GTTTCTAATATCTAGCTCTCTATGTTGGCTTAAACGCTTTGAGCACTGACAATACTAATAACTGATATGAAAATAATAGTAATCAATGTGGTTGACTGCAGACTTCAATTGGCAACTGTGTGAAAAACTTAAGGTGCATAGAAAGAGAGAAAGAGCAGAAGACAGAGATAGAGCCAAAGAGTAATGCTTACTAACAACAATGGAGCTGCAAGTTGTGCATAGTTTTTAAACTCAAATTAAAGCACAAATTGCTACCGCAATCACATCAAAGGGCCAAGAACCGACGCGTCGGTCAACTTCATTCCGGTAGCCAAAAGATTTGCGTTGCGGCACAAAGGAGCAACACACACACACACACACAGACACATCTATACGCCCATCTACTTGGCCAGCATACACACATCCATCAATTTCTGACGCTTTCATCAAGCGGCTGCCTTCTTGACGACATTTGCCACAATGGCAAAAGTTGAAGATTGAAGCTGCATGCTGTATGTAGCTGGGGCCATGTTCTGATTATTGTTTGCCACTCGAGAGATGCGGCTGGGGCTTTGCGCATTTAAATTGTCGGCAGGATCCAAGCGTTTTGCGCTAATATCCAACCAAAAAGTCTCTCGCTGTTCGTCCCCAATGCATTCCATCAGCTTCTTTCATCTTTCTCTCTCTCTCTTCATCTGCTTACTTCTTAGCTTTTGCAATGACATCTTTTCATCAATCGTCAATCGTCAAAGTCAAATCATTCATTTTGCCGCATCACAAATGCATAAATATTTGAGTCGACTTTTGGTTCGCGGTTCACGGTTCGAGATTCGAATTGCTCGCTGATTGTTGTTGCGATTGTTTTTGGGAGCTACTTTCTTCTGTAGTCTTTGGCTTTTGTATTGTGCTACACGAGGCATGAAGGCAAAATTTAAATCGCTAACATTTGCCGTTTTAGACAGAGGCGCAAATGCTTCTGCAGGGTTGTCGTGCTATTGAAATATTTGGAAAAAAAAACAAGTTTCAAAAATAAATGAAATAAATATTGTTTTCTAGCAACTTAAAAATAAAACAAGGAAAAAGGCTCTAGTCGGGACTGCTCGACTACGAGATACCCTGTACACTTTTCTGAAAATTGCAGAATCTTCGTATCCATAATATCTATCCAAATATACAAATTTGAAGTTCAAACGGTCTAAAAGTTACGCTCAAAAACGTTACAAAAAATAAGCGAATATCGAAAAAACAAATACATCCATCCATAAAACAAATACATTAAATATCTGTATATATGCATTCCACATATAGTTAAAAAAATAAATAAATAAAAAACTAAACTAAACTGTTAACAGTTAAAAAAAAAAAACTTTAACACATTTTCGCCGCCTCGACAACCCTACCACACTTCACTACATTGATGAAATGCCAAATCCGCATCTCATCAAATGGATTGATGCTAATCCAAAGCCCAAAAAGCCCAAATGCCGCTACAAACGGCTACCGTATTCCCCCGGCCAGAGTTGCCACACCAGCTAGCGGCAACACTTTGATGTTCTGACCAAACAGCCGGCGATTGAGCCGGCAATGTGTGCACAATGCCATCAAAATTTAAATAGCAAAAGGCTACGAAAAAAAAAAGAAGAAGCAGAAAAGACAAAAAGATGAGAAGCGCGTAGAAGGCAGGAGGCGAAGAGAGACGACGACGTACAACAGGCGCTGCATTCCCCAATGTCTGCGACATTTTTTGCTCGTCTTCGGCTTTGGAATTTGCGGTTCGCATATGGCAATTAGGTATCGATGCCAAAGTTATGCGCGGTTTAACGGTAAAGCTAAAGGTAAATCAGAGACGACCAAGTGAATGTCAAGGTCAACAACTGAATGCAGACGGCAAAAAAATAAAAAAAAAAAGCCCATCGACAAAGCTAAAGGCTAAATACGACTGCACGTACTTGGACAGCAAATTTATTTATTGATTTATTGCTGCTGCTGCTGCTGCTGCTGCTGCTGCTGCTGCTGCAATGGAATAACCAACAATTAAATCGAAAGTCCACACAAAACCGAATGACAAAGATGAAAAACGAGCTCGATGCCCGGGCTATGGAAATGTGATAAGCTATAATTAGGCGGGGCCAAAAGAAAAAAAAAAAAAAAAAAGAAAAAGAAGCCAAGAAAAAAAAAGAAGGAAAAACAGCAAAGGCCAAAAGGATGCGAGCAACTGGTTTTCGTAGCTCCAATGGGGCGTTTATATGCTAAACAACATGCAAGGGGCGTGGCGCTGTAAACAAATTTAATTTATACAATATGCAAAGAATTAATTTCAAATCCAACTCGGCTCCAAGCTTCTTGTTGCTGTGGGCGTGTCGGCGCATTGGCATTTCAATTGGCGTAGCTGGCGCCCCGAACTGGTTATCGAATTTCAATTGAACAGCGCAGATATATATATATATATATATATATATGTTTATAAATGTACAAGTAAATATATAAATATATGTATGCGCCTGTGATCCTTTTTACCAACGGAAATATTAATAACAATTTTCATGTCTGCGCTTGGGCGCTGACCGCAAAATTATGTACAAACATGCAATATGTCATAGCAGAGTGAAAAAAAGGAGAGAAATATATATATATACACATCACACATGTGTATATAGCTAATCGATCAGGTGTGTCTAACAGCAATTGTGTAATAATTCATAAACATATTTCAACTCGCAGCAAAATTAATTTGCTTGACCAACGGCAAACAATCAACTCTATCTATCGCCCCTCGTTTACCTGTGCTGTTCATTTATATGACGTGTTGACATTCGGAATGACAACAACAACAAAAATAGTAACAACAACAACAACAACAAACAATTGTTGTTGTTCGCCTGTCAATCATTTTTGGGTGTTTAGTAACAACTTTTATTGGTTATGCCAATTATTCATAGTGTTCCAATGAAACGCAATCGAATGACAGCTGTGCGCCTTTTAAATGGGGTATATTAGTTATCAATGTTGTTGTTGTTGTTGTTGTTGTTGTCGTTGTTGCAATTGTTGTTGTGTCTACTACAAGTACTCCTGCACGTAGCACGTATAGAGAGTCACGCAAACCAAGTTGGAATTATTAACAATGAATTGTTAAGCAGTCGATTTACTTAGAATTCGTGGCGGATTAAAAGGAATATGTCTGAATATAAATATATTGTATATAACATATACTATGTATATATATATGAAATAGTATATATTATACCGTCTATATCGTTTGGTATATATAGTGAAATCCTTTAGTTTTTGGTAGCTTGAGCTATACAAATCATCCAATCATTTAGGCAAGTGCAGCAGAGAGGATTTCAGTTTAAATATGTGGTTTATTATTATTAAAAATAATGTTTAAATAATATAATATAATAATAATAATAATATTTATAGTAAACAAAAAATTAGTGATAAAACAGTATTAATAAAAGATGCATATAAGATAATAATAATATTTATATAAACAAAAAAATTAATAATCAAAAAAATATTAATGATAGAAATAATTTAGTCCTCAGGAGCTCATGAATAGGTTCTATTGAGCTGTCGATCATAGTCAGAGTTATATGAACTTAACCTAATATAACAAATTAATGGTTAGTGTTAATATAGTATGGGATGATGAACTGGCCGAGTTTCTTATTTAAATTATCACTATTATTCGTGACTTGTATATGAAATCTATTCAGCAAAACGAACTTGATATATACAACTTTTTTTTATAAATAAATAAAACTGAATTTGTGGTTCTTCAGTTAGGAACAAAATACCAAATTTATATAATTATAATATAATTAATATCTAATAAACTAGAGCCTTAGAGAATTCAATCAAAAATTGATTGATTGCTGACTGATTTGACAATGAACCTGCTGTCCTAGCAATAAGAGCTATAAATCAAAATTTATCTATAGTTGAATTTAGGCATTCATAGCTGCTTTTCTGGAAACAAAATATGAAATTTATGTTTAAAACGTTTGATAGGAAGTATCACCAAAATATTATTTTCTATTATATTCATACGTTTTTAAAGTAAAATTAAAATAATAATATAAAAAAATAAATAAAAAAAAATAAATTAAAGTAAATAAATAACGGAAAATGTTTTAAAAAACATATTTTGATAAAAGATTATATTTTGAGATATATGCACACATCTTAAAAAATTTTATACTATATTATTTATTTGTAGTCAGCATAGATTACATTGATTCTAGCATGTATATTTTTGATTTAATCCTAATATATTTTATATTTAATCCTAAAGTAAAATACGAAAATTTATTTTTTACTTACCAAATTTAGTTCTCTTTGCTCTGTTTGTTTTTTTTTTTTTTTTAATTCTGAAAACAGATAAAATGATATTAAAATTAGTCATTTTTTTATATTTCAAATAATTAAAAATAATAATTATATAGTAATAATAATATAATATAGTAATAAATATAACTAGTATTAAAAATATACTTTCTTAAGTGCTTCAACTCATACCAATAGCCGTCGGCACTTGAATGAAATAGTACAACGACAACTTCATGGTTCTTGACTTTTTACGACTTCTCACATAGTTAACTCTAATGAGAGTCATATTCAAATTAGGTTAGGTGTAGAAACCGTTAATTTAATTAAGCAAATTTTGTTTGCCGAGTATTCAAATTAGATGAATCAACGTGAGTAGTGATCGAAGCAAGACGTGTGTAATTCGTGTCTACTTCGTTACAGTTGGCTAAGCATGCCATGGCATAAGGTCTGTCATAATATACGTTACATATGGACCCCTATCATAGCCAGCTGATGACTGAGCAGGAATTGCTGCTGTTGCTACTGCTGCAGCTGCAATTAATCAAAATTTACATGGCATTCGAAATGCAATTGACCATTAAATCGAACTGTGACAGGCCATAAATCCAAATCACATGATTTGCATTTCTGTTGCAGGAAATGCGAGACGAAACGAATAACCCCAAAGGAATTGACTTTTGTAATTGGAGAAAAAACGAAAGAAATGAAAACGCATAGAAATAGTACAATATTTGCTTGCAAAATTCTCTTAGAGAGGATTACAATTTCTTAGAAGGAGCTATTTTTGAGCATATAAACTATGTACATAAGGTGAGGAAGTAGGTGTAGCAAAACCAATAAAGTATCTATTTGTTGTATATATATAGATATGGTCTATGACAAAGTTGACATCATCATCAATGCTCCACAATTAAATTCTTTTATACAAAATGTATTTATATTTGCTAAAGATATTAAAATATATATATATATGTATATTAAATATGTGTATGAAGATATGAATATTGATCATGAATGGGTTAAAAATTCATTCCAAAAATAAATATTTATTATTTATTTATAATATTTATTATTTACAAAAACTATCTATGGGAGATAACTTTTAAAAAGCATACTGAGAGCAAATCAAAACTTTGAAATAAAAAATATTTGAACCTAGAATATTTCAAATATATATGTGCAAATTATTCTTGTCATTTCTCTATATAAACAAACTGTATTATAAAGAAGATAAACAAATTAATCTTAATAGACAGCCAAAAATTCATATTTTATATATATTATAATTACTTATATTATTATTATTTAAAAATATTTTTATTTCTTATTTATCATATATATTTCATTTTAACATATTTTGTACATCATATAATTAATATAATATATAATATATGAAAATAAATTTTGTTCTTTGGTCTATTGTCGAGCTTCAATCATAAGGTACGTATACATTTTGAGGAATTTCACGTAAAGGTTAAAATCTTTTGTACAAATATATTTTTACACAACCTAATTTATATATTATTACATTAAAAAATTTAAAAAAAAAATATAATTTCACTTATTATTGAGTATTAGTTAAATTAAAAATATTTATAAATAAAAAAATATTTTTTAAAATTTATTTATTTATTTATTTCATTTATTATTGAGTATTAATTAAATTAAGAATATTTATAATTACAAATAAATGTTTATAGATTTATTGGCTCTATTTTCTTGAAAGAAAATTCTAAAACTCCCATAAGAATACCTTCTTATCAATGTCATATATACCCAAATTTCTCACATCATTAATCATAGATGTTTCCCCACCCCATTTTCCAACAACGATTGCAATTGACCATTAAATGACGCATAATGCAAGCAATGAGAAATCACATGATTTGCATTTTTACTATATAGTTAGTTATAGTTATTGCTATGGATTCCCAGGGCGAGACAAATTGCGAGGAAGAGGGAATATGAATTGGAAAAAAACTGGAAATGGCAAATCAAATGGAAAATGAGATGGAAAATCATTGCCAACCGAGAGCTGTGCATGCAAAGCGTGCATAAAGAAATATAGCAAAATGATAAAAAAAAAAAAATAAACCAGAAATGATGAGAGGCAGCCGCACGCTGTCCAATGATGTGGCCAGGACGCACGCACCAGGACACACGGCTAACGAGCTGAGCCACCCTCGCGTTGCTTTGTAGCTAGTAGATCAGCGCGGACGCCCTATCAAAACGTGATGGCATTAGAAAGGGGTGGTCTATCTACAAGGCAAAGGCAATGGCAGTGGCAAAGGCATTTGCCAGCCAGGACAATCATTGAATCCTTATTACTGTCATTATCAAAGGGGCTGGCCACGCGGGTTTCGTGGTTACATTAAGTTTTTTATCTTTTTAGCAGCAGCAGCAGTAGCAGCGGGATCAGGAGCAGTGGCAGTGGTTGCGCGCCTCGAACTGCTGTAATTTCCAACTAATTTCAGTTTTAGCGACGCGTGTCCTGCGGCAATTTTTTTTTTTTATCCTGCGGTTGCCGCTTGCCGTGAGAATTTCTATTGTGCTTTCAACGTTTAGCGTATTAATTGTCACATATAGACAGAGTGAGAGGGAGAGCAAGAGAGAGGAACAGAGAGGGAGCAACAACATAGCGTGTCCTGCTCACACTCGCATCCTTTTTGATTGCCGCATTTATCGCTTTCAATTTATTTGTATTCCAATCGTTGTCTACGCCCACATCTCTGTCTTTTGCTCCTTTTTTTCTTTTTTTTTATTTGCTCGCGCATTGAATTTCAATTTCAAATTGCTTCAACTCCACCTCAAGCTCTTCATTTGGCTTAATGCCTGCCCAGTTCCATTTGCTTTTTAGTTAATTTGCTAAGTAAATAGGACACACTGGCGTTTCATAGTTTGGACTTCGTCATATCAGAACTAGGTGTGTTCTCCATTTCTCCAATTGATACACACTGTCCACTGACCCACTAAACGTTTCATTTATTTTTTTTTTTTTTTTTTTTAGGGTGGGCCCTATTTGATAGGAGGCGAGCATTTAGCAACTGTCAATGTCTGCTCAAATACAATGTGAAGTGGCTAATGGGATAGTAGGTTATATACGCTTTAGATTTTTATACTCTATATCAAATGCCCTATGGCCAATGAACACGCTGTTTACTATTGTTGTTTATAGTTGAACCTAACAGAAATTGGAGCTCTACATTTTATTTTCTTAAATTAAAATGTATTCAAGCCTATCCTCCTTTCATGTTTAAATCTATAATATATTTTCATATTATTTTTATAGAAATTTTAAATTAATTTACACTAACTTCTTATAATTAATAAACAATTTAAATGGTAAATTATTATATTAAGGAATTTTTTGAAAAAAAAAAAATCAAATAAAATAAAATAAAAATAAATATTTCTTTGCTATTTAAGAAAAATTTAAGAAATTTTTTTTAATGTATTCAAAAGTCAAAGTAATATTTGTATAGACATTTAAATTGTATTTTATATTTAAATAATTATTGATGTTGATAAAAATTTTGAAATTTTAAAATAAATAAATCTGTGCTATTTAAAAAAAAAATTTAAGAACATTTTTTTAATGTATTCAAAAGTCAAACAAATATTTTTTTAGACATTTAAATTGTATTATATAATAATTATATAAATTATATTACATATTTAAATAATTATTTATGTTGATAAAAATTTTAAAATCGAAATAAATCAGGAAAACACTGAAAATAATTTTTGAAGGTTTGAAATATATTTTGATATATATTTGTAATTATTTTTTTAATGATTAATTTTCATTTTTTTAAATGTACTGATTATATTTTTATTGGCAATTCTTTTATGTTTTGCAGAATCTCGTGTAAGCTACGAAGAAAAAATCGTATTTTCCACATATAATTCAAAATTTTATTGTGAGAGCTTTTATTCAAGATTATCTTTTAGATACTTCGAAACATGTTGGCCAAATCTCTTTTGTTAGCTTCCTTTAACTTCTTTATTAAATTACATATTTACTTCATATGCTAAGCATCTTATTCATCTATGACAATCTCTGCATAAATGTATTTGGTTCTGTCTGAGTTAGCAAGCGTATAATTCTAGAGGCTTAAGCCTCTACAATTTATATAGAACACTTAGCTAAAATATAAATTCAATTTACATTAAAAACATCTCATTCATAATAGAACTCGAAATCGAATTCCAAAGAAATTAATACACAAATTAGCAATCAAGACTCAATGAGTTGCACCTTATCAACGATATAAATTGCAGAAATAACAAATTCGATAACAAGTGCTTGAATCGATAACAAAAAAACAGAAAAAGAACATCAAAAGAAGTAAGGCAAAACTCTATTTTGGGGCACATCATCATTCAAAGTCTATTTCGGTGCTTATCTAAACAAATTTAACATAATTTATAACCAAAGTCTGATGATATACGAGCTACGAAAAGTGACCGATTGTATATATAAATGGTAAGAAATATCATCAAATGTCTGAGAAACTACATGAGTTCATTAAAGGTAAATGATGAGGAAGAAGAAGATATTGCCCTAAATAAATACAAGAAAAGTGTTTTGACTGATAATAGAAATGAGGAGAAAATTTTATATTAATAATCGAGAACGTAATTCAATTCAAATGTCTTTTCAAGCAACAAGCAATTAGAAAGAAATATTCTAAAGAGAGAAAGGAAGAGAAAGAGAAATGAAGAGAGAGAGAGAGTAAAAGAGAGACAGCATTAGATAAGAGCCAGCTAGCATGCCTTGTAAATATTATCAACGATCGTACGCAGGCATAAACAAATTTTTATTTCATTTGCCGTTTATTTATTTTACGATATATACAGGTGACGCGGTGCTGCCACCTGCGCTTATCTACCATTAGCAAATATTGAAATTCTCGGAAATGCAACCAATAGCTCAAAAAAAAAAGTTATAAAGTGCACTTGAACAGCGGATGTGCCACTCGAAGCAGTTCAAAGTTTTTTTTTTTTTTTGTATTTTTCTCTTCAATTTTTCTTTCTTAAATTCTGTTCACTATAAAATAACTTTTCGTCCATTTTGTTTTTGAGTTTGAGATTTTTGCATTCAGCAGATCTTTTTTTCTCATTTTGTGACTGGCTTTTTGTGCCTCTTCTTTTCTGCCGTTGTCATCCACATGGGGACCTTGGCTCTTTGGCAGGCCAATCAATCAAGTTGCTTCGTTTTTGTTTTTTTGTTTTTCATTTGCCAGCTTCGGCTTTTGCATGCGCCGACAAGATGGAGGCATCCACATCGAGACATAAATATGCAAGGGCCCCAAGCATCAGCAAAAAACTAAGGAACTGAACAACCAATACACAAACAAACACAAACACACACACACACACACACATACAAATGCACAAATTTACATTGCAAGGTGCAAAAGGCGTAGGGCAGAGGTAGCTAAAAAACGAGCCGAAGCACAAATGCACTTTTCCTTAGGATAATTAATAAGACATATATTGTTTATAATATATGAGAAATTTGCATATTTATTATATCAAATTCTATACTTCACTTCAATTAATTAATGTATTAGCTAAATATTTATAAAGAAATTCCTACCAGCTACTCTCGACTTAATAATATTGAATATTTAAGAACTTTACTTCAGATTATTATTAAACTGTATATTTCATAAGCAATAATTTTAATTTTAGCAAATTTGCTTTTAAAAAATTATAAAATATTTAATTTCAAAATATTTAAAAAAAAAAAGGGTTGAAAGCTACAAAAAGTTGACATTTCCATATAATAAATATCTTTAAAAGATTTTACAAGCTACATTTAAATTTCCCCAAAAAATAAAATAAAATTTTCCATACAGTATTGAAAGATTTTCAGCTTATAAATTGTATAAATAATAATTGTAATTATAATAATAAACTAAAATTTATATTTATGTTGTTGACAAAAAAAAAATTGTATAATAATACAATACAATATAAAACATTTTTCTGCAAAACAAGCCAATAATCAAGAAGAGGAAGAATTAAGCAAATGTTATCAACTGGCAGATAATTGTAGAGGGATCTAAAAGCTTGATATGGAAATCTTTCCATCAAATATAAATATGTATATTCCATGAATGTCGTTATTTCTTTCATATTTTTATAGAAAATAATATTATTAAGAAATAATAAAAATACAACTGATGACATTTATTATCTATATCTATTTGCCAACTGTATAAATATTAGAAATTCTTTTAATAACTACAACTAATTTATCTTATGGGAATCACAATGAAGTTCAGGCTTGTCATAAGCGCAAACTTCATGTTCAAGTTATGAGACTCTTGGCAGCTGTAAAAAAAAAAAAAAAAAAATAAAAGAGCAGAAAAACGAAAGCCAAACGTGGCATGCAACGCAGCATTGACAAACTGCCAACAAGCGAGCGAGCTCAGCGTCCATTGGACAGCGACTGGATACGTTGCCAGCAGCAGCTCTTAGCTCCCAGCTCACAGCTCCCAGCTCCCTCCCTCTCTTTATGCATCCCTCTTCCCATCTAGCTGCATTCAGTGGCTTTTTTTCCAACTACTTCATCCCAGTCTCTTGAAGTCTTGAAGTTTTTCTTAATTTATGCGTTTAACGCGCTCGATATGCAATTTTGTTGTTGTTCTAATGACAGACGCTGGTCCCCATGTTCGATACATCTTCGATTCTTCGATTCCCCCATGGAAGGTTGGGTCTTATCTCTATGTAGCAACGTATGCTGCTTTTATCTTGTAATATTTATAATGTTTTAATGTTGAGCAAACATAATTACACAAATGTCACTTGAAAATGCAAAATTATGCCCGGAGATAAGAGTTGCGATCAGCAGCTGCCTGACAAGTGGGAGACATAAATTAATGTTGCTTTAACTACTCTTAGCAGCTCCTTCATTTCCAGCTAGTTAAAAGGAACTCTGTTCATACATCAATTATTTATATGCAGGTTGTTCATAGATATAGAAAATACGATTGATGTGTGTTGAGTGAGAAAAAAGTAAGTGAAGCCTGACTACAGTTCTTATTAAGAATATTTAGTCTTTAGATTCTAGTTAGAATGACAGGAATGTATTTATTAAATATATTTTCATAAACTTATATTGGTAAATTTTTGTATTTATTTTTTTAAATATAGTTTATTTGTTGTTGATTATTTATGTTTTTAAAAAGAATTAAAGAATAAAAAAATTAGTATTTTTTTGTTTTAGGTTATGATTTTGTATATGAAGTTTATTTATCTATTTATTTTTTATATTTAATTTATTCGTTTTTAATTTTTATAATTTGTTTTATAATACAACAAATAAACAATTTAAAAATAATAAAAGCAAACTTTCAAATTACAAGTTAAATTTATATTCTATTTATATATTATTCTAAAAATATTTTTATTCTTCATAATTTTATATTTATATTCTTTCTCATATGTATATAGAATTTGTATTAAATAAGAAATGAATCATATTAAAAATAATAGGAAATAAAAAATAATTTTAAAAAATTCTACTACTAAAGTTAGTTAAAAGCTTATTAATACAAAAAAAATACAAATTAAATAAACAAAATTTTTTAATTATATTTATATTTAATGTTCTTTTATTGTGTATTTATTTATTATATTATATTATTTAATTTATTTATAATGTATTTATTTATTATATAATATTCTTTAATTAATTTTCAATCAATCACATTTAACGAATTAAGATATTTATAAAATTCTTTTGTAGTAGCTTTTGGCATACAGTAAAGAAACTAAGATCGATACCACATGTTGCTCGTTAAAAGGAGACTATACTATCTCTTCCTTTCCTTTTTGTAGTACTATCATTCCATTTATTTCCGCTTTTTGTCTCCCTTCAGTCAATTATTTAAATGACCCTCATAACAATTATGCGCTCAATTGATGGCCAATGCAGGAGGAGATTGTGAGCAGCCGCTGATCTGAATTTTCGTAGACAATTAATTAATTAAACACAGGCAAACACCCACACATCACATACACTCTCGCACACTCTGCTACAAATTTAAGTCGGCTTGTGTCTGTTTTTTTTTTTTTTTTTACATAAACGAAATGCAATGAGAATTTATGACCAGCCGCCAGGCAAGTCAACAAATTTGTCAAAGCAAATCAATAGGCGGTCAACCATGAGGCGGGGTCGGGGACTGGGTCAAGGGGCAGGCTGCTAACCCCCTCTCGAATAGTTCTCACAGTCTCATCTTTCTTTCTTATTTTTTTTTTATGCAATCGAAGCTCTTAATTGTAACTGACGCCCAGATGTGCGCAAAAGGTTCGACGACAAACGGCGACAAACGGGCGACACTTGGCTCTAAGGCAGGGGCAGGGGCAGGGGCAGGAACGGGAACGGTGCAGGGGGGCGGTGTGGCGCATTGTGGTGACAGCTTATGCGTAGCTCACTCGAAATCGATATGGCTGACAGAGCTGTGGCTATAGGTTATACTCTTTTGCTAATTATTCAATTGAAGAACGTTTAATTTATTTCAATATAATCGAATTGAAAGATCGGAGGAGCTGCAACAACAACAGCTATAGTAGTAACTGGCAAAGGGGCAACAGGGCTGGCGCTCCCACGAAACTCAAACAAATTCATTTAATGTTTAATTGTTGTATGTGAAGGGGAAGAGATGTTACAGCGGCGTAGGAGGGGGGTACAGCAAAGTGAAATATAAATATAAATAAAATATATATATTTAAATATTTATAATAACTGTTTTCATGAATAATAGCCTTTTGATATTATTATTTATTTATTTTTTTATTTTATTATTGAGTTACCCTTCTTTCACTACGCCCCTGCTTGGCGCCCATGCAGCAAATGTTTAGTGCCGCCTACTTGAAAGGCTGCAAATTTAAATTTGATTAACGTAAACAACGGAAATTCAATTGCAAAAGCAAATGAAAAGTCAGTTTCAACTTTAATTCGTTTAAATAGTCGAAGATGGGGAAAAAAAAAAAATATTTATTGAGTTATTGCGTTCAACAGATACCAGGCAATGGGCAGCTGTTCTTGAAGCTAACGAATTTATTTCGTATTGAATGAGTTCTACTTGGAGAGAGTTCTCAACAAAATGAATGAGTAGACCTAACAAATCTAGTTGATATTTGAGAGAATACTAGTTATAAAATTTACATAAAATATTCTACTTTAATATACTATTTCAAAAAAAGTCTGTCATACTCTATTTGACAACATTTTAATAATATTTCCCTTTCGATTAGTTAGCATACAATTTGAGCACAAATCCTTCTTCAACTCGCAGCCAAGAACCCAAAATCTAACTTTATTGACTAGCCAAAGTTTAAAGACTTTTACTTCATATTGTCAGCCATGATGTCGCCAATGTGATTATTGTTGCTTAATGATATGATAAACAATTGATAGACATTATTTTAATGCGAAAACAAAACGCATAAATTAATTAAGAGTGCGAAACAGGCTGAGGGTAAAAATGGCACTCGTAATCGTAAATGTTTATTAATTTTTATGTTTTTTTTTCCGTTTGCGCAATTAAATATGTATAACGCGTGTGCTGTATGTGCTGTATTTATATGTATAAAGATCTTGCAAGTTATACTAATGTATTTACGATCAAGACAAATGTGTGAGCTATGAAAAACAACAACAACAACAACAACAATAAGCGAACACGTCTATAAGTGGCAATGAGACAAAAACCGTAACACGGCCACACAACATGACAACAAAAATTAATAACTCACAACGACTTTTTCTATCTATATCTAAGGAACACACACACACACACACACACACACACACACATAGGTATCTGTATCTATATGCGTGTGTGAGGTAAACTCATTAAATTTATAATAATGCGTAACAATAACTAAACGCGTATTAATAAGCCCGCAGCCAGTGAGAACTTTGGACTTGTAGATACGCTGTAGAAAATGATATAAAATACCCCATTGCATGCAGGATGCAGAACGAATAAGATAATGTAAGATCTATGTAGTTTAAATATTCAGGGATTGTATTATGCAATAGAATATTATTAGCTCAGTTTAAATGAAACGAGCAACAGTCATATTAAAAACATCATAGTATTTAAAAAACTTTTTATTTCTAAAAAAAAGAATTACTTTGATAAATTTGGAATTTAAATTCTGATTTTAACAAATTTATATTAATATATTTTTAAAGCTTTTTAATATATTGTTAAAAACAAATATTGTTTAAAAATCTTAATACTTCCAAAAAATAGATATATATTTTTTAATTTTGCAATTAAAATTTTGATTTTTAAAAATATTTTTCTATATATTTTCAAGATTTTAAATAGATAGTTAAAAAATATTGTTAAAATAAACTTTTTATTTACAAAAAATAATTTTAAAAAATTTGCATTTAATATTTTAATTTTAACAAATATACAGGTCTACATTTTTAAGCTTACAAATATTTAAAATATCTAACCAGTATATGTGCATATTATAGTGTAAGCCATCTAGATAAAATAGAGATGTTTCAGAAGTTTGTACATAATTTGACTTGAAATATTTTGCTTCTCAAATTTGTAAATTGTGTGTGTTATATACATATTTCTATATTTGTTGATATTTCTATATATTTCTATCTGAATAAAATATACACAAATCAATTCCAAACTTAGCTTAAAGAAATAAATAATAAATAAATAAAAATATAAAAAAATAAAAATTTTATTAGAATATTATTCATTTGGATAGGTGATAAAGTGAAGATTAACAATTTCTTATTGTAAATAAATTATTAAATTTTAAATTTAATTTTTTAAAACATTTTTCCTTCCAATAATTCTGTAGTAATAATTTATAGTATTTATACACCTACAACATTCCATTCTATATGTAGCTTCAATTTTTCCCAATTTCCATATATTCCATTTTCAGCTATTTCTACAGGGTATAAAAATCCAAGCTGCTTGGTTATTGTCGTGCAAATGAAAAAGATGTCACCTTATGGATAGATAAACAGAAATTGTTTTTTTTTTTTTTTTGGTTTGTTTTTCCATTATTCCCTTTACTTTTTTTTGGGATGAAGAATCGTTTCATTGATGGCTGATAAAAGCGAGCAGTACATATAATTATTTGCTTTTAATTAAATTACGTTGAACATCTTTGGATTTATGTGGAAATTAGAATTGTTAAAATGTGTCCAACAGATTGCAAGAAAATAAACAAGCCCCAACTCTCGCTCCCTCTCTCTCTCCCTCTCTCTCTCTCTCTCTCTTCCCGCAATAACAAGTGGAACATAAATTCATTAATGCTTATTGTTTTTCCCTCGACTTTTGTTTTTGGGGGGTGGGTGGGTAAAAACAAAGCTTATCAGAATTTAAAAATTTGTTGTTTTTAGAGCGGATGATAAACGTCGATGGAATGTGCCATGAATCAGTTTAGCCATAATTGAAGTAGCAAAGCAACAGGAGTTGGGTGAGAGGGAGGGCACAGTCATACGCATGTTAAAAAGCTTTAGCCACTGGCAAAAGTAAAAGGGCAGCCCAAAGAGTAACAAAAACAAAAACTTGACTACCGATACGTGATCAGCGCATATTTATCGCGACATCTGCACAGTGTTTGCTTTGCCCATTAACAGGCTGAAGTAGTGGAAGCCAGGGCTGGCTGGCTGGTAATGAGGCCACAGATGGCTGAGATAGAGGATAGAGCATCTGCCTGCCTTCCTTCCTTCTTGGCTGGCTGACTTGCTGACTGGTTGACTATCTGGCTGCCTGGCCAACTATCTCGAGTCTGCTCTAGCTATAGCTGTTTGCAGATTGTCAGCCTCGATATGGTAAGCACTCAAAACTGAAGCTCAAGTCTGAAGCTAACTGCGCCTGTCTATGCAGAGCAGCCCAACTTCGACTCCTACAACTGACACTGCCTCTACCACTGCCACTGCCACTGCCCTCTCACCACTTCATTGAAGATCACAATCTTTGTTCAAGCTTCAGCATCTGCAGGAGTACGCGAAACGCGTGCACGACCTGTCAAATTCTACTTTGGCGCTTTTTTCTCTCGTGCACTCATTATGATTATGACTCCAGCTTGAGCATCAGCTAGACTCTGCTTCTCTATATCGGCAGGCAATGTGTCTGGGTGTAAAAACTGGTGCATGGCATGCAGCTTAGCTAGGCAAAGTGTGTGAAGCAGCTAAAGCTATAGCTATAAAAATTGTTTTTATATTTATGTAAAACAAAGTTGAAAGCAAAAGCTGAAAAGGCGATGCTTCTCTGATTCGAAGTTCGAATAAGTAAACTAAACTTCAGAATTGCCATTAAAATATTGTCTGATTCGATATATGAAGTGTCTCATTTATATTATTGCAAACAAAAATTTCCTACTAATTTCTAAACATTTATTTTTTGCACAATTTTAACTGTATATTCAATATAAATAGAAATTATTCGGAAAAGCAAAAAAAAAAAATTTTTTTGCGAAAAAAAAGTTTTTAATAGTTTGAAAAATAAATAAGTAAAATAAAAAATAATTTAAAATAAAATAAAAATATAAATATAAATATAAATATAAATATAAATATAAATATAAATATAAATATAAATATAAATATAAATATAAATATAAATATAAATATAAATATAAATATAAATATAAATATAAATATAAATATAAATATAAATAATATATAAATTAATTATAAATGAATATTATCATTGGTACATGTGTATAAATAAATAAAAAATAAATTAAATTAATAAAAAATTAAATAAAAATTAAACGTAAAAAATTCTCTCAGAGCGAATATCCTCATTTTGATCTTGTATAATAAAAAAAAATAAAATTTATAGCAGCAACTACAAGTTTTGGTTCACCTAGAGAGCTAACTTATAGCAGTTATATTTGCTCTCATCTTCTCCATTTTGAAACACTCTCAAGTCTACGCCAGCCGAGAGCAAGTCAATACCTTAACTAAACATTTCCCACATATTCATATAATTTTCATAAATTCTAGAACAGAATTTAAACCAATCAAGCCAAAGCCAAGCCAAGCCATTTAAACCAAATGGACGTCTAATTGGCGTCGACAACTTGTGACTCGAACTCGACTCGACTCGACTCGATTTTACGCGCCAATTAATGCAAGACAAACAATTCGGATTTTTCTTAAGCAAACAGTGGCGGCGTGGCATAGCATGGCGCAAGGGCATAAAGGGGCGCAACATGAGCAGGGGTATAAAAATGCTTTACAAGTACACAAAAGTGTCATTCCATCACTCACTTAAAGTATTCATCCATTAATTGCCCGAAAGCCATTGCAGAACGTACCAAAGGACAGAGACAGACAGAGACAGCGTGCTGAGGAGCAGGAGCAGATAGACGGTACAGGTCGCAACAACTGACGCCAGCAACAACAACAACAACAACAACAACAAGAACAACAACAACGATGACAGCAAAGTCTTCAGCGGCAAAGTGACTTTCAAGTTGAGGCGGCAGCCATAATGCAAAGAGCTCCATTTCCAGCTTCAACTTCAACTCCAACTGCGTTGCCGTGCTCCTTGCTGCCGGGCAATTACCATGAGTCGCAGTTAGCAGTTACGAACCTGAGGTGCAGGGGGGGGGGGGGCCTCACAGTACCGCAGATTTAAATCAGCAAAAGAAGATTGGCCGCTGCTGCTGCTGCTGCTGCCTTGACAGACAGGCGCACGTTGACAGTGCGTTTGACAGCAGACAAACAGACCATAAAGACGGACGTGGTCTCTTTCTAGCTGTCTCTCTCTCTCTCACTCACACACACACAATCTCTCACTCTTTCTGTCTGCCTCTCTCTCTCTCTTTCTGAACAGCGCTTGTCCTTTGCCAACTGCTGCTGCTGCTGGTGATATTCAAAGTAATTGCTTGAAAAATGCAATAAAAATGTACAAGCAAAAAATAGCAGCTTGATTGAAGCGAGCATGCGCGACTGACGCATGCCCTGTGAATAATACTAAATTATTATTGAAAAGAATTATATATTTATGTATATATTTATGTATATATATATATACATATTTATTTATTGATTATTTGATTTATTTATTTATTGATTTAAATATTCATTTCTTTATTAATTTTTTTACTTATTGATTCATAAATTTTTTATTTTTTGATTGCTTATTTATTAATATTTTAATAGTTTACAAATTGTTGATTTTTTTACAGTTTTCTATGAGTAGATTTATTTATTGGGTGATTGATTAATTCATTGAATTATTCTAAATATTTCAGTATATTAGAGAATGAAAGTGTATGAAGGATAATAAAAAGAAAATAATAATAAAAAATTACCTATTAAATATTATTTATTAATATCTACTAAAGCTTAGAGCTTTTCTGTGTTCAATTGATTGCTTGACTGACAAAAAAAAACAGGTAAATATCAAATACTCTACTTTTATTACATTATTTATTAAGTATAGCAAAACTTTATTAATTAACTAAATGATTACTTAAGTGCATAACAAAAATTATGTATCTTTGCATATATTTGTTTGTTTTCATACAAAAAAATACTAGAAATTTAATTACATAGGCTTGCAAAATTTTAATTATATATAAATTGAATATATTTCATAAAATCCTCTGTTAAACATTCCACCCTAGCACGCACATTTTTAAGCTACAGGGCATCAGAGAGTTAAAAATGAAAAAAAAAAATAAAATAAAAAATAAATAAACAAGCTGACAACTGATGGAAAAAATGGTGGAATCTGGTCGAAGGAACGCCTGAGTATGTGAAAAAGTACAATTGTTATGGTGGCATAAACTATACTCGTAAGTGGACACTGGACGATCTTTGAAGCCTGAAGCAGAGATTCGCTGCCTGTGACTGCCTGCAACTGACAACAGCAAATGGGACGCAGTGATTGGATGCATATCAAAGTAGACAGCGGAAACAATGAAAGGCCAACAGCGATGGCAGGACAACGAGTAGAGTCACATATATATATAGACTTATATATATTTATATATAGAGGTATATATCGGCGTACAACTGCAAACACATTGTCTGGTCTGGCATTTTGGTAACGCCTTTGGGGCCATACGCAAAAGCCCTTTGGCCTACCGTGTCATCTCTCACCAATCGGCATTCAGCAAAGACAAAAGAATAGCCGCTAAGAATGCGAAAGATCTGTCAGTTGTAGAGCAAGAAAAATACCTTCAAGTAGAGAAAAAAAATGAAAGAAAAAAAAAAAACTCTTCTTTTAGTGGATTGCAAAAACCATTTATCTTATAAAATAAAAGATGATCAAATTATATCATAATAATAATTCATCAATGATATATAAAAATATATTATAGTTCGAGTTATGCTCTAGTTAGCAATGATATAATATTATTATCCTTACATTCCCAAATCCCATATTATAAAATTCGAACAGTATTCCCTCAGATCTATTAGAGTTATAAAAAAAAACAATACTGTGCTAATTATAATAGCTTGAACGTCGCAGCAAATTCGATTGGCATCAATTACATAGAGCAATAAGCGATTACGTCAAGCATCAAGCGTTTAGCAGCCCCAGATGGCAAAAAAAAAGGGTCAAGGACTTGTTGGGGGTAGGACATTGAGTCTTGACCCAAGCAGCAGCAGCAGCAGCAGCACCATAAGCGACGTTTAACTGTAACTCAAAACCGTTGGAGCAAAGCGTCAAATGAAGGCAGACGGTTTACATAAGAGTTGGGCCAAATCGAGCAATGAACAGCCAATGAACTTATAGCTACAGCTACATTTACAGATACAGATACAAAATATAGCCACAGATACAGCTACAAAATGATGCGAAGATACGCAATGGCCAGGCGCCTGGTTAAATGCTTGCAATTTTATGAGAGTGAAAACTGCGAGTGCGAATGCGAGTAGGAAACACGATACAATGGCCAACAGTCAAGGACATGCCGCAAATCCTGCAATGCAACACACACATACATAGAGAAAGAGTGTGTGTGTGTGTGTGTGTGTGAGAGAGAGAGAGAGAGAGATAGATAGATAGATAGTGTGTGTGTGCTGCAGACGTTTAGCTAGACAGCTGGACGCGCTGGCTGGTTGAATCACATGGCTGGTTCATGTTGAGGTCATTGCTGCCAAAAAGTTCAAGCGCACATTTCGCGAATTCGCGCGAAAATATAATCAACTTTCGAGTGAAAGTGAAACAATCAAATGCGTGGGTGGCCATTGCCATTGCCATTGCCATTGCCATTGCACATTGCCATTGCCATTGCACATTGCACATTGTACATTGTACTCTGCTGCACCGCAAAAGTTCTTTCAGACAAGATCCTACCAACGTTGACCTTAAACACTTGCCGACGGTAAAGCAAATGAAATTTTGAATGACTTTGGTTGAGGTAAATGGAGTTGAAGAGCGAATTTTAGGACTCTAACCACATGTGAGATGTTAAAATTGATGGGCAAACTAGAGCTAATGTAGCATAATTTTTAATTAATAAATTGTTTTTTTTTTTTAATTATATTTATTTATTGCTATGACAGTTGATAAAGAGATTTCTCATTGAAAACTCATTAAAATTAAATTGACTCTTACTCCACTTAGAAATAATCGAAAGCAATAAATAAAAACAATTTTGGACACACATAATAAAAATTTAATTTTAAATTTTTTTAAAAGCAATTTAATCATTTAATTTATCTTGTATATAAAATATTATACTATACTGTACTCGACAGTGTATTTAAATATTTTATTTTTATTTTTTTAATTTGTATTTATTTATGTTTTTTATTTTATTTATTTATTTATTTATTTTTTGTTAGCAGTTTAATAATTTAATTTATATTTTATTTATATTGCACTATATATTATGTAACATGTTAAACTATTATACATGAAGTTGATTTGGATTTAATCAGCTCAACTGAATGTAGATGAATGTAGATTCTTTTAGTAATAAAAAAAAAATAATAGCAATTTTTTTTGCGCTAAACTTAGTTTTATTCTTGACTAAAAAAATTCCATTAATCGAAGAACTTTTTAAGAAAAGTTTATATAAGTTATGTATAGCATGTGCTTACTAATCCTCTCACTCATTTCATTTTCTTCTTCTTTACACTATCTATGGATACACTTATATCTTTCAAAATGAATCTCAAATAAAAAGTTAAACCAATTAATCTCCTTTTAATAAATACTCCCTCCACGATACTCAATTTTTTCAACTCTCTAAAATCTAGCTGAATATTCGCTTAGATCTTTACTGTTAATTCTCCGCACATTACTTATTGGCCACTTTTTTTTTTTTTTAATTAACTCACCCGCTACACAGAAGGTAAGCGCATCTCTAATCAAAACTTATTAGGTGCGTGTCCAGCGGGGTCGCCAAAGCAGCCAAGGTAGCCAAAGCAGCCATGAATGAAATGTGGATGAATAAAAAGACGACGACGACGCACACACGCGAATGAATGCCAATGGAAGGCCTAGCCAACGATTGGGGCGGGCGGCACTGTAAGGGAGGGGCAGCGTCTTCAAGGCGACGGTCGCGCGCATGACTCGTAAATAAAATTGTTGCCACAAGCAAGTAAGCCAGCCAGCAAGAGCTTGCAACAATTGGAGGCAAGCGGAAGCTGCGACCAGTTAAGCCAAGCCAAGCCAAGCGAAGCCAAGCCTCGACTCTTGGACCGCACAGCACTTTTTTGTTGCTTGCGGAAGGTTAGGAACGAGGATCCAGCTAGCCAGAGCTGGCTGCCTCGGTTGCTTATCAGTGCTGCCAGATCGCAATAAGCGAGCAAGGCTGGCTAAGCTGGCAATGCTGGCAAGTGCTCTTGCTCCACTTTATGGTCAAGCGGGGGTGTAGCTGCGTGTATGTATGTGTGAGTGCATTTGCACGTGTGCATCTGTTGTGCGTGTTCCATAATATTTAAAAATCGCGAAAAATTGCCCAAGTTAATTGCAAAAAAATTTTTGTTTTTGTTTTGGATTTTTTTTGGTCTTTTGTTGTTGCTGCTACTTTTTTCGCATTGCGTGCTGGATGAGCAAACAAATAAGAGAGAGAGAAGATCAGTCTACGGGGTGATCAAAGCAGCGGGGAAAGAACTTGGAATAGGGTACATATAAGAAATTAAAATTTATAAAATAATAATATAGATTAAGGTTTGTTACTTTTTATTATTTGTTATTTTTTTTGTTTAAATTTATTTAATTAATGTATTTTAAAAGAGTTAGATATTTTGTTTTAGATAATTATTATATTATTAATAAAAATTTAAAAATAATATATATTTTTTGTATAAATTCTATCATATTATAAAATTATTTATTATTTTATAACTATTTATTACAATTTTATATTTTTTAAAATACATTTTTTTAAACAGATATTTATTATTATTGTTAATATATTTAAAAATAATAATATTTTTTTTAGATTTTTGTTTGTATTATTAAATTATTTTTTATTTTATAAATAAGTATTTAATAATTGTATTTTTAAAAATAATATTTATTTAAGCTTGTTGCCCCTCTTCGATTCGAAAGTTCATCTCATTAAGCATTAATCAGATATGGATTGTTAAATTAAAAACTTACCATGTTCCTAGTAAATTAAAAGTTAAATCAAAGTATAGGAGAAGCATTCCTAAACGTAATTATTCAAAATACCGTTCTTTGAGAAGTTACATATGTAGATAAAAAATTTGGCTTTCCAGATAAAATAATAAGAACTGAAAAACGCTTTTGAATTTGTTGCAGTTGAGCCGAGAGTAGAGTAAACTAAATCAGAGTAGACTATAGGATATATATATATATATATATATATATATATATATATATATATATATATATATATATATATATATATATATATATATATATATATATATATATATATATATATATATATATATATATATATATATATATATATATATATATATATATATATATATATATATATATATATAGAGCAGACTCGACTAAAGTTGAGTCAACTAGAGTTCATTAGAGCAAAGTACTTTAGAGTAAGTGCAGAGTAGATTGGAGTAGATTAGATTAAATTAGAGAAGAGTAGATGAGAGAGGAGTAGAATAGACTAGATATATAGAATAGAAAAATAATGAGAAGAGTTAAGTAACTCAAAGTATAGCCATCAGTCTTTTATATACATATCTTATATAGTTCTTTCTCTTTTCTAGTCTATGCATTATATAACATAAATGTCATCTCTATTCTCATTTTCGTCTATCTTCTTTTATTTTCACAAGGAAATACTTTAAACTACCCTCGCACATATATAAATCAACTCTAAGCTAATTTTCATCTTTACTAGAAAAGAATTTCTGTAGAGCCAATGAAAATCAAATGATATCGCAATATAGATAATGCACAGCTACCGATCATCGTCATGGGCCAAGTTAATGTTTATTATGAAAGTCTGGCTATGTAACCACCGCGCAGCAGCAACCACATTGGCAACCACTGTGGGCATACTGTGACAAGCAACACCACTTCCTGCACCAGACGCCCACACAAAGCAGCAGCAACAACAAAACACAATTTCTGGCCACGTTTCGGGGGCTAATAGACATTTTGCCTATTTTAATAAGTGGCTAAAGGCGTGAAATACTTGCAGCTCGAGTCTCGCGACTGGAGGCTAAAACTGTGGCCGGAGCCCCCAACTATCGCTGTGGCAACTATCAATGGCATGGCCAACAAGGCACTTTGCCACACGTTGCAAGCAGCGCTCAGCTGCTGTTGCTGTTGCTGTTGTTGTTTGCCTGTAAATATGATTTTTGCAGTTTGTTTGTTGTCTTTCCCTTTGTGGCCTCCCTTCCCTACCTGCCCTACCACTCCTCCGCCCGCACCACACTCTTCTCTCTCCCGCTTTGCCAATTTGAGCTGCAGCCACAAGGTGAGAAATGAGATTTTAATCGGACGTGTCTGATTTCAAATGAGCTTTAATGGGGAACCCATTTAGCAGCATTTACCCACAGACTCCCAGTCTGGTCTGGCCTGCTCTGTGCTCTCTACTCTTTTTACTTTATTTATATTTATTTTATTTTTATTTATTTTTATTATATTTTTCCTTTTTTTTTTTTTACCTGCTTTTTTCTCGCCTTTAGCTTTGGGGCAGTTGGCTGGTGCTGCTGTTGCTGCAGTCCCCAGCTACTGCTGCCTGCAACGTTTTTATTACATTGTTGTGCCACAGAAACTATTTCTAGTATGGCAACTCAAGCTATGCTATAAAATCAAACTATTGTTAATAGTAAATTCTAAAAAAAAAAGTAAATTTTATTCATTTATAAGATTTTTTATTGTATTTTTAAAAACTATTTTCATGTGAAAAAAATTACAAAAATTTGTTTTATATATATATATTTTCTTTTAATCATTTTTTTTTTTTACCATTCACTTATTTATTTTTTGCATTTATATTTGAGCGCCAGTATATTACTTACATAAGCCAATTTTTTGTTTTTTATTTTTTTTTTTTTAAGCAACATTATAAAAGATTATTTTATTGAATTTTTAGAGAATAGAAATTATAAGCATATTGAAAAACCATATTGTATATTATTTGTAATTATTTCTTTAGTATTTTTCAATAATTTTATATTTATTTAAACGAAAAAAAAGTATACTATTTATACATGTCATATATTATTTTTCTACCCGGAAAACATTGACAATGGGAACTTAAGATATTTAATTATTTCTATATTGATTTTTAAAATTTCAATTATAATTTTATTTATATTCAAATTTCTTAATTTTAAATTTTAATTTATATTACTTTAAATTTTTTGAATATTCTAGCGAAAACAAATATTTATATATTTAAAAATATATATATATTTTTTATTTTTGTGGTCTCAAAAATCATATTGCTCAAAATCTTAAAAAAAAAGTATCTATGCCTCCTGATAATATTACGAAAAGCACTGTCAGTGTCCTGCTTAGTGAACAGGTTGAACAACTTCAGAAGTTTTTTTACCCAACACTACGAATTATTTCCAATTATGTCTAGTCTATAAGTCTTTTCTGTATTTATAAAAATCACAAAGATTGCAATATTGCAAGTTACACATCATTTATGAATTAAAGTCATTTGTTTGCTTTATATAACCAAATGTCATCTCTTGTAAATTATCTCGTTTCTCATCATTTACATAGCAGTCGGTTTGTCTGGACAATTTTTCAGTTCTTACCTTGCTCTGCTTACCGGAACAGAGACTGCGACTGCGACTGCGACTGCGACTGCGATTGTGACTGCTGTGCCATTAAGGACCTAATAATTTTGCGACCTGTGTGCATCGCGATAAACACGCAAAAGTCGACACCTTTTTTTTTTTTTGTATTCCAACTGCTGCTACCGAGTCGAGATTTGCTAAGCCACCCATATGCTCCAGCTTCAGCTGGACCCCCAAAGCACACACACACTCACACACTGAGTGCTCCTTTGCCCAGTTACTTGGTCCCCTTTGGGCTATTTAAGCAAATGATCCGCCAAACACGCAACGAGCTGGCCCTTCCTTCCTCTCATGCTTCTTCCCCTGCTGCTACCTATTCGACTCCCTCTCCAGATGCCATCTCCTGCTCCCTATTCTACTTGCTCTCTGACTCCCTCGCTCTCGTTCCTGCTTCACTGTTTAACCTGGCTTGAAAGTGTGAATTGTTTTGTGCCCGAAGCAAAAACTTGGTCAAGAGATAAGTGAGGGCCAGCCAGTTGCAGGTAGCCAACTTTCAAGCCAGCTGCAAGGCCAGTTTTTGCATATGAAGTGCAGGATCAGGAGCATAGTACGGCTGGGGGGAATAGAGGCTCAACATGGGGGCATGTGGCTAACTGCAGCTGCAATTTTCAACGCGCATTCTTGACGTTTTTTCCCACATTAGCTGCATTGTTTCTGCCAGCAGCAACAGTAGCCACAGCAGCTACCGGTCTTTTGGCCAACTCCAAAATGCTCTCCATGCAAAACAGCTTGTTAAGCAGCAGCAACAACAACAACAACAACAACAACAACATTAATGTGGCACATTGTCTGCTCGACTTTCGACTCAAGCGTTTTTTTGTTTTTATTTTTTTTTTCTTTGCTCATTTCTTGTCTTCGCTTATTAGGCAAATAAAGCCACGCATTATTATCATAATCAGTGAGCTGTGAGCAGCCGATCTTTAAGTGTAGGCAGCATATCATTATCAATTATCAAAGCTCTTATCAACACGTGTGTGAGCGACATGCAACCGGACCTCAGGAGATGAGACCATAGATTATGCAAAAGCAAAAGTTAAGATGAGAGCAGGTGGAAGTTTATGGAAGATGAATTAATAAACAGTATTTAAAATGGAATGAGCTTATAAATATTTTCTATAATTATATGCATGTGGGAGAGTAGTTAAGCAAAAAAAAGAAAGGAATTATCATGTATACGAGGTGAAAAAACAAACTCGAATTTCAGTTTTCAATTTTCAATTTTGTTTTGCGGCACATTGTTAATATTGATCTAAAATGAATAATGGCACAAATAATGTTTATCATATTGTTAGGCAAAACCAACCGAGTAAAACTTTCTCTTCTTCCCGAAATTGAAAAGAAATATGAAAGGACAACGCTGAGCCATGATTGAGGAAATCAAGATCAAGATCACAAAATATGATTTAAAAATAAATAAATAAATAATATTTTAAGATATATTTCTAATTAAATATCAAATCATTTAAAAAAAGGAACGTTGGAACACATGTCAAATGCCTTTCATTTATTTCTTTTTCTTTTACCTTTAGACTTTCCAAATAAAATTTGACTTTCATATTGATGATTATTGTTAAAATGAAAATAAATAGTCTTGGAAAAAATACAAAAACTGTTTCTAGTTTATTTAAAAATACATAAAATCTCTTGTAATCTCGTGTTACATTACATTTAATTATCAAATCAATAAAAATAAATAAACAAGATCGAAAAAAAATTGATAAATGCCAATTTTGAATTTCAATTCCAAAAATCGTAAAAATATATTTAGAGTTCTCAACTAAATTACTTTCAGAGCTCCTACATTTAATACTCAATCGCACTACTATTTACTATACATATACATTATAAACTATATAAATATACTGTACTTTGTTGTGCTTATGCAGGTCTATGTATATGTATATAGTAGTCAATATTTTGCTTCTGTGTAGGTGCTCACATACAAATCGAATTTATTTCAGCAACACACAAAAAGCACATTACTCATACGTTCCGTGTGCCGAGCACTAAAATGCTCATATTTCATGTAAAAAAAAAAACTAAGAAGAAAATAAAAGAAGAAGAAAACTAACACAAATACAGCAAAATTCAGCGCTGTAGCTGAAAATTCAATAAAAATTGGGCAAATTGAAAATCATTCCATTCGCCTCGCCAAACTGCCTTGAACAGTCGCTCATAAATATTTAAAAATTAATTTCACAATATGCCGTTGCAACCATTTTCTTTTCCCTACTTCTCTACATTTCCTTTTGCTCTCTTTCTTATTTTGGGAGCTCGCCTTTTGACCCGCGAGTCATTTTTCAATTTCATACTTAATTTTATGGCATAAATGCCAAAAGTTTTATATACCAAGAGAGAGAAGGCGAGAGCGGAAGATAGGTAGTAAGAGCAAGATAGACAGAGAGAGAGAGAGAGCCATAGCTTATATAAGATGCCATCATATTTTATGTGTGTATGTGTATGCATGTGGAAGGTTCTGTGAAGGTGCTGTAATTACATACCCTATGTATGTATGTATATATAAATTTTTATACATAAAAGTCTATATATATATATATATATGTTTATGTATATGGGCAAATGGGTGCATATGTATATGTTTTGGCTGGTTGGGGGTACAGTGTTCACTCGGTTGGCAGACAAGCTAGAAAGCACCTTTCATATGTAACACTCGAGCTGCACAGTTATCGTATTTTATGTGCTCGTCCGGATGTCCTGGGCCCTGTCCTTGTCCTGCACACATATACACTAACACACACACACAAAGAGAACACACTCACTCTCTCTCCACACACACACACACACACACACACACATACACATGCTGTGCAACATTTTCTGCCATTTGTGCAGTTTTTCATGTTCTCATGTGCAGGATATGAAAATTTTCCAAAGCGCATTTCGCTCGGCATCTTTGTATACACACACATGAGAAACTATGTGTGTGTGTGTGTGTGTGTTTGTGTGTGAAGCACATTCAAGTTGGAAAATTGTGCACTTACATTATCATAATGGAAATGGTTTTGACTTGAGTGCCAGGGTTGCCGCATAACAATATAAGCAGAAATAGAAAACTATTTATACAATAAATATATACAAATATTTATATAAATAAATATATTTGTACAATAATAAAAACATATAAATATTTGCTAATATTTTTATAAGCTAAATTGAAAATGATCGTGTCATTCAAATGAATTCCCTTAGTCAATAAAGAATTTATTATTTTTTTCTTAATCTACAATTTTATATTCATTAAACCAAGTTTTTTTATTCGTTCAAGAACTACTAATTGCATTAAACTATTTAGCTATTAGTAAATCTCATAGTGAAGTACCTAATAGAAAAAGTGAATAGAATGACTAATTCTTACATTACAATATATCATATCAGGTTCTATTCTTAACTAAACTAAAGAACTAAAGAAACTCAGAAAATAATTTTGTGGAAATACCAAGAAAGAATGAAAAACTGAATTGAACTTTTAGTTTTAATTATGATGTATTTTTTTTTTTAATTTATCAATTATTGATATGGGTATGGTTTTTTTTAGAATACTCAAAAATTGTTGAATTATTATTTATTTTTAGCCTATGAATAAATTAAAAAATTTTTGTTTACATTTTTCTTAGCTTAGCTTATTTTCACATTTTTAATGTTATTTGTATTTTATTTATTTGTTAATTTAAAATGAAAAAAATAAATTAATTATTGCATGACTTTATTTTTAGTTTTTTAAATTTAATATTTATTTATGTAATATTTCTAATTTTAAATTTTTGCCTATTAATATTTAAAAAATATATATATTTAAAAATTTTTTAAATTTAAATTTTTAAATTTTATTTTTTTTACTTTTACCTATAAATCGTAAGCAATCATATCCGCTTTTATCTTCCTTTCTCTCTACTCTCTCAACTATATTGTCTAACTCGACAACCCTGGCTCGAGCAGCATCAGCTCCGACTTGCATTGCTCCATTTTGTGTGTAGGTAAATGCGCGTTAAGCCAAGTCAATGTGTATGCAGCACCCCCAATACAACCACGCAGCCACCCACTAAAAGTCTCCAATGCCCACATTGCTGTCTCAACTCTGCTCCTTTTCTTTAGTCCTCGGCATCCATTGTATTCTGATTGTGCGCCTTACGGGCCACACTGCTATATATATATATATATACATATAAGTGTAAGTGTATGTGTGTGCATGTGTATGTGTAGATGGAAAATATTATTTTTCATAAATTTTAAAATATACCATGCGAGGGACCAGGCTAGCCCCCAAAGGCCAAGCGAGAGTCCCTTTGACTGGGCCAAGCTTCGCTGCTAGCTACGTCTCACTCGCACTCACTTATATATGTACATGTATGTGTGTGTATATAAACTGAAGCATACAGATTTGGGAAGCATATATATAAACACACTCACACACACATACACACGGGAGCAGGCAAAATAGAGGAAAATGTATGCAACATTTTACAATGCAAAAGCCATTTACTTTGGCCGAAGGAAATGGAAAAACCAGAGCGAGCGAAAGCATATGAAAAACTTGTGTAAAGGAAAATGCCAGCAGCAGTCATATATGTATATGTATATATATACATACGTGTATTTGTGTGAGGCAGTCAACATATGAAAAATGAAAAGTCACAAACGGAACACAACAACAAGAAAAAAAGTAAAAAAAGTAAAGTAAAGTAAAGAAGTGGGCGAATGCTAAGAAAAGTTGGGTACTGCCCCGCCCAGTCACCCACAGAGCCTTTATATATACATACATATGTACATATACATATATGACATCTTGCTCCATTGTATTCGCACACACACACACAGCTGCGACTTTTTATGCCAATGTAAATAAAAAGAGACAGCAAATGAAATATGTAGACACAAAAAATGTATAAAAATAAAAAATAAAAAAAAAAAGTTGCAAAAAAATTCTAAAAGTTATAACAGCTTAGCTGCAGACTCTGCCCCAACCATTCACCCACACAGTCATCAAAATAACGTGAGAGAAAAATAAATAGGAAGGAAGATAGAGAGAGCGAGAAAGAGAGAGAGTGGGAGAGAGTTAGAAGGATGGCGCTCTGCATATAGTCAAATGTTGAGCGGCATTTTTTCTTATTTTCCTTTCACAGAAAGTTTTCAGTAATATTGCCGTCTCATTCTTGGCCATTTCCTCTTTTTATATGTGCATAAAATTCTATGTGCTTAAAATATTTTTAGGGGGCGTTATTCTAAGATTTTCGTTATAAAATGGGTGTGGCGTAAAACATTTTTTTTTTTTTTTTCAAAGAGCGGAGGCTCGGAAAATGAGGCAATAATGATTGGAAATTTTGCTGAAATTTAATTACAATCTAAATAATAATAATCTAAGAAATGTGCTTCAAGAAAAACTATTTTTTTTAAGTTGTATTAATTTTAAGCAAATTATGCTTAAAGAATATGTTGATAAAAATTGTTATATACGAATGATTGTATTGATATTAGAGTTAAGCTTCTAAAAAATATATTATATAAAAAAATAAAAAATAAATTTATATATTAAGAAGAAATTCAGATTTATAGAAATGGATAGAAAAAATCGTAAAATCTTAAAAAAAGTTTATTCATTCAATCTAATAATAGAATTTATAAATATAAAACATGTTAGGAAACATATTCTTTAAATCTAATAAAGACATTAGGTCTTGAAATGTATGCATAATAAAAATGTTATTTATTAATTTAATTTAATTCAGTTTACTATATAAGAATTTTGATAAAATATTAATGTTTTAAAAATAAACTATAAATTATTCTGCTATATAACAGATTGATATCTGTATAACATATTCTTTATATATTGAAACAAGTCGATATTAAAGCTAAAAAGCTTAGTGATTACTTAGAATATATTCAAATGCATACGTGTATATACATGTATATTAATTATAAGCATTTTAAGAACTTTGAAGCAGCAAACGATAGTTTTAGCAAGTTTCTTTTAAAGATAAAAAACTTTGCTGCTCTTAATGCTTCCCACATTAACTAAAACTTAATCTGACCCAAAACTAAGTTTAACCCACAAGTTGTGCAAACTATTTTGTCTGCTTAAATATCGGATAGAAAAACAAACTAAAATCCCAATCGATTAGTTAATTTAAGAGAGAAAGAGATAGTGGAAGAAAGAGAATGATATAGAGGGGGTGGAGGGAGAAATAGAGGAGGCACAAGTGAGAAAAGATTTAAATGCTCAAATGCTTAATGCAAAGCGAAAGCCAAAAGCAAAACAGTTACACAAAACCGTTACAATTTTGGTAGCGAAACTAAAAATAAACACAAGTA
This sequence comes from Drosophila stalkeri, assembly GCA_035047405.1. Lineage (NCBI taxonomy): Eukaryota > Metazoa > Arthropoda > Insecta > Diptera > Drosophilidae > Drosophila > Drosophila stalkeri. Next base: position 4,132,675 of record JAWNPR010000039.1, on the reverse strand, counting down.
CACACACACGCACACACACACAGAGCGAAGCAGACAGACAGACAGAGCGAAAGATATATAGATGAAGGCAGGACAATGACAAGCCAAAAACAAAAACAAAATAAAGCAACAAGAACAAGAAGCAGCACTAGCAGCAGCAGCAGCAAATGATTTTTGCTAATCAATGAAATTAAAGCCCAAGATGAAATTACAGCAAAAATAATATGAAAGCAAAGCGAAGAGCTTTAACGGGGGTTAACGGCGAAGAGCGACAATGTTAAATGGTTAAAATAGTTGCACGAGACGTCGCCGCCGTCGCTGTCGTCGCTGCCGTTGCCGTTGCCGTTGCCGCTGCCAGGGCAACTTTAATGAACGGAAATTAGCAAAGCAAAGCAAAAAGGTAAAGCCAAAAAAAAAAAAAAGAATTGTCGAAGATGCTGCGCGATGGCGCGGCGAATTGGCAGCTTGAAGCTGCCTGCTGCCTGCTGCTGCTGACGGCGAAGAGCGACGAGCGAGTGACAGAGAGAGAGAGAGAGAGCGTGTTAAGCACATGCGCGCTTTGAGCGACAAGCGCCAATGCTATTGGCTGTCACACAGCTCTGTCTTGGTGTGTGTGTGCGTGCGTGCATGTGTGTGTATGAGAGAGCCAACATTTCCCCAGTTACTGTTGATGCTGCTGCTGTTCAAGCATAAACAAACCATTTTGAATAAAATCAGCAGCTTTGTTGCAGTCAACTCAATGTATGTGTCTGTGTGTGTGTGTGTGAGTGTGGAACGCAAGTGCAGCGCAGGCATAAGTTGACTGCTTTGGGGCTGCCTTTGGCTGCATTTCTCAGTTGCAACGCAGCAATACGCAAAGTCGCCGCGACGCGCGCTTTTTGTTACTCGTTGTGCGTATGTCTGTATATGTGTGTGACAACAGCAGCAACAACAACCAACCATTGAAATCTGCTGCTGCTGCGTCGTCGTCGTCCTCTGCGCTGTAATTATTTTAATTTATGCGTTTTGTCGCTTTTTACGCTCAGCCGCTGCGGTTGCCATTGGCTTCTGCTGTCACTACGGCTACTGCAACTGCTTCATCTTTTTTTTTTGTTTGTTCTTCTTTGATTTGACATTCACATTTTGACAGGCAGCGAATAATTCGCGGTTCTGCATCGCCAATTCGCCTTGTCAATTCTTTCTTGGCTTTTGTCTTTGACTTCAGTTGAAGTTCGAACATTTTTTTGCGGCTTTTGATTTCGCATTGCCAAGTGACAATTTTTTGTACATGTATGCATGAATAGACTTTATTACATGTAAACTGGGGCGTATACGTAATATTTGTAAAATGCATTCATGCCGTCGGCAAAAAGGTGTAACAATTGTTTAAAATATGCAGTTGAATAAAACTCGATGATTTGTTTATAAAGCAAAAATTTTACTACGTATAATTGGACCCAATAGCGAAATATTTCGAAAATTAAAAAATTATAATCAATTCTGTCGTATATTTAAAAACTGACTTAAGATTCGAAATTTAATAATATATTACAATGAAATGTATGTATTTATTTATTTATTTTTAAATTAATAAATTAATATGATTAAATTTTACATTTAATACTCACAAAAATATATAAACTATTAATTTCAAACATACATCAAATGTAAGACTTAAAATTCGAAAAATCATTTAACTTTTTTTTTTTAATAAATTGACCAAAATTATTTATATAAGAAAAATATGTAGCTTAGCATTGTTAAACCATTTTCCTCTTAAAATTTTTATTTTATTAAAATTAAAGTGACTAAAATTTAATATGTATTACTACACAATTTATTATAGACGAGTCTACTATTCTATATTGTAATATTCTATATTGAATTATTTTAAAGTGCTTAAAATAAAACCAAAAAAGTATTAGAACATTCCATATAACACATATTTATATTTCATATCTACATTTACAAACTTATTATTTTAAAGTCGACTTTTTAGTGAACTGAATTTCTGGTTCCCAATATGAAAATATGTCTTTTATATTATGGCCCATAGAAAACTAAAAATGAACTTAGCTCCCCAGTGTCCCTTTTTATTTGCCTCATCTTACACCCAACCAAAAGCGCTCAATACACACTCACACACATACATACAAATCTGATAAGAGCCACCCGCCCACACACTCACACATACACATACAGAGTGAGGCCACCCACACAATACACGCTTTTGATTTTAAAACCTCGTGCGCGAAGAAACGTGCAGAAAAAATAAACGAAGCGCCCAACTCCCTGAACACCAACGAATCTCCAAGTCCAAGTCCAAGTCGGCGACGCCGACGCCACAGTCTCTGTCGCAGTCAGCGTCAGCGTCAACGTTGCGCCCTCCCCACAGAGCCACCTGCTGGCAATACAATACACTCATACACACAAACTCACATGCACATGGTTAGCCGAAAGCTCTCACACTCACACACATGCGTGCAGCTGCTGCGCTGCCCCCAACATCTTCCACTCTCCTTATGTGTGTGTGTGCGCGCGGTTATTTTTTTTTTTTTTTTGCGCGCGCTTGACAATTCGACGTCGACGATGTTGTTCCTTCGTTGGTTTTTTTTTCTAACTGTTTTTTTTTTTTTCTTTTTTTGCTCATATCTTGTGGCGTTTTTTTAAGTCAGTCGTTTGTCGGAAGTCAATCAAAAAGCGTGTCTCGCTCACACAAGCTCCACACACAGGGCGTGAAAAGCAGCAGCATCAACGGCAACAACGACAACAACAACAATAACAACTGCAGCAGCAGTAGCAGCAGTTGACGCTGCGACGTCGTCGCCATTGCAATTAAATTTAACCCGAAAAAAAAAACAAGCAACAAACAATTAAATTAAATATCGAATTCGAATTCGAAAGGTGCGGCTAAAAGCGATCTGTCAGCGAGTGTAAGTGAATTCTACTATATATATACATATATATATGTGTGTATGTGTGAGTGTGAGTGTGTGTGAGTGCCTCTGTACATGTGTGCGTGCGTGTGTGTGTGTGTGTGTGTATTACGCCTTCGCCTTCTTTTGCTGATCTTTTAATAGATCTTTCCTTCGATTTGGGCTCTTGTTGACATTTTCTCAGCTTGTCTCACTCACTTATTACCGTTAATGAGCCTTGGCTGTGTGTGTGGGTGTGTGTAAAAGCTGCTTGAGTGACAACAAGTGCTTCAAAGTATCCTTATCTAAATCCTTAATCAAATAGACATTGAAAAAATGCTAAGAACCCTTAAAAATAGGTTTAAACTGTATATTTCGTTAAAATTTTATTTGGATTATTTTGTTTTTAACAAAAACTAAGTATTCAGGTAAAATTAAAATAGTATGTTGTTGTTTTTTTTTTTTTAAATTGTTTATGATTTTGTTCAAAATTATTTATTATTCATTCATATTTTTTATTATTATTCACTTTTTTATTTGTTTATATATTTATTAATTATTATTTAATTAATAAATTTATTAATTTAATATTATTTTTTAGTCAATTTCTCAAAATATATTCGAAGTAGAAATAAAAATTATTTTGTTTATTAAATCAAGTAAAAAGTTCAATATTCAATATTCACTTTAATTCAATGTTTATGTTATATTCGTAACTATTTTTAAACCCCAATAAAAAGTGCAAAAATTTATTTTTTATTTTGTATAACATTTATTATTATCATTTATTAAATTATTTATTTATTTTTTTTTTCTTTTAACTTCTTTGTCAGATATAATACGTTAAATATTTGTGCTTTCAACTATTCAGAATAATATTTTCTTCATAAGAATAAAGAAAAAATAAGCACTCTTCAAAATTTTAAGTTTTAACTACAGCAAGTTTTACAATATTTTATAAAAAGTGCAACCAAAAGCTCTTAAAGTATATTTATTTTTTAAATTGGTATATTACTAATATTTTAGTTAAGATACTCTTCAACTATTATCCACAGTAAAACGAGTTTATACTAAAATTTCTAGCTTAATGCAGAAAAAAAAAAAAACTATAAACATCTCGATAATACGCATTCAATTTCAGTATCAATATCATAATCAATAAATGAATTACAATATCTAGTTAGTCTATACGTCAGAGATATCTTTCAAAAATGCGTCAATCTCAGTTATAAAATTTTAAATACTTCAATATCTTTACAATGCGCTGAAATAAAATTATGAGAACAGTGCTTGCAAATTAAACAGTTAAAGAGTTCAACAAATCGGCAAAAACAACGCCAACACATGTGTTTAATTTTAAAACACGATAAACTACAGCAGAAATATCGAACAACGAACAAGGAAACTAAAAATAAACGCAACTTATCTAAACTGAGCTAAAAAATCAGGTGAATGAGGCAGAAACATGAAACAAATGCCACAATTGAAAAACTTAAATAAAGAAATAAAACAACAAAGCAATGCGAAATAATTTTTATTAACAATTAGTAGTAAGAAAAAGGATAGTAGAAGAGAGAATGCGAGAGAGGGAGATAGAGAGAGTGCAACAAGTCGGTGGCCTTTGAAGTGCAGCGGCGGCTTCTTTAACATCGAATGCGAGAATCTTTAACAATTGCTTGCTGACATGCAAAGTACATAATGTTATAGAAGAACCGACCAGAGGGTGCCCCCCTCCCCGTTTTATTACCTGCTCCCCCCTCCTCCTCATCAACCTACTTTGATTGATAACAATCAAAAGATATAAGTTATGGGTCCATTCGTGCGGGCACTTTGCCAAAGAGTGCAATTTGCGCTGTCGATTGATTTGTTAACAAGTGCCATTAATGTTACCGTTACCTCCGCCTAACACCTGCCCGACCCATACCAGCAACAGGTGTATGTAAATGCTTCCCTTTGCGCCGTTGCCGAACAGCATTTCCATAGACAGTTCGATCGAAACGCATTGCACTCTAGACCTTATCTAATCAGAGCAATTGTGTTTGAATACACTGAAAGAAAACGACCGGGCTTAGCAAACTAATTCAGTTTTTATTTAAAATTTCATAAATATTTATGAAATGAAAAAAATTATATTTGTTGTATACCAAATAATTTTTTGCTAACATATTTTTTTTTATAAACTTTTTTTGTTCTAAAAGTTTAATTATTGAATTGATTTATATATTTAATAATTTAATTTTAATATTTTAATATATGAAAGAAACGACTTTTTTTTAAATTTATTATTTTTCAAATGTAGATTTGTTTAATATCGTCATATAAATATTTCTATAATTTATTATAATTATATACATATAAATTTATATATTTGTAGCATTTTTTATAATTATTTGCATACTTAAATTTATTCATATACTACAATTTAATTATCATTTAAGTTAACATTTCAGTTTCAATGAATATTTTCAATGCATTTCTGACCCACATATTTTTTTCTTAAGTGCACAATGTTTTCTTAGCTTTCGGTCTCTGCGTTTTGATCGTCGCAACGTCCAATAGTGAAACATCAATTGTTGCTGTAGTTTAATTTTCCCATTCCTTTGATTTCAACGCCAGACTAAAGATAGATAGAGAGAGAGAGAGAGAGAGAGAACTCTATTCATATATCTCCCTGTACCTTTCCCCCCTCTGTCTATCTTTTTCCTGCTCTGTTCTCTTATCGTTGCGACTTCAATTTGTTTTCAATTTACAACAATTTGGTTTTTAAGTATTTGTAAATATGATTTGTCACTTGGCATTGTTTGCATAATATATAATGTCATAGTACTATTTCTGTGTTCCGTATTTTTTTTTTCTTTGCGTATAAATTTTATTCAGCTGTCATATTTGCTTTTATTTATGTATGATTTGCGGCGCACTTGTTGAATTTATTGAACTGTTAAGCCATTGATTGTTGAGAGGGGGTTCAACTTTTCTAGGAATTTGATGGGGAAATACTTTTCAAATATAAATATTAGATAGGGTAAAATTATTGAAATATAAATAGGTTATTATTGTTCGCAAAAGAATTTGTTGACATTTGTATAAACTTTAATTTAAGAGAATAAAACAATAAAAACAACTTCAAATTTTTACAATTAATTTCCTTTGCCTTCTGAATGTGATCCAACATTCCGTATATAAATATATATACATATACATATACATATATGTATATTGAACAGCCACTTGCTGATAATATTTATGATATTATTGAAGCTCATTTTCTGTCGGCCAGCTCTATGCAAACTTCCGGTCAACAATTTCTTAGTAAAAGGCAATAATGAACACCATTTATAAGTGCGATTGCAATGTAAGTTACTCATTTGTTATTCACATTCACATTCACATTCACATTCACATTCACATTCACATTCATATGATGGGTCACGTACAATACAACGAGTGCTTAAAGATTGCTCGATCGAGACGATTTTGGCTGGTCAGTTACACGAGAATTCGCATTTTAGGGGCGACAACGCAAGTGTTTCGACAGCAAATCAATTACTTTTCTTATCGTGACACCAAAATCGCCAGAACACAAATGATAGAGTAGAGCACCGCAAATGCACATAGCAATAGAGAAAGAGAATGAGTAAATGAATGAAAGAGGCAGAGAGAAAGGGAGACGAAGAAGGCACCTGCACTTCAAGAAAAACTTCTAGATGTGGTAATTAATTATATAACAAATAAAAGCTTTACTTATATTAAGCGAAAAAATATGTAAATATAGAGAGAGATAGAGAAAGAGAGAGAGAGAGAGAGAGAGAGGGAGAGAGAGAGAGAGAAAGAGAGACAGATAGAAAAATATAGAATTTAAGATAGAGACAGACGAAGATATACAGAGAGAATGGGACAGAGAAAGTGATTGAAAATATGTGAGTGAGAGAGTGAGAGAATCGGGGAGAGAGAGCAGAAGAAAGAGAGAGAGAGAGAGAGAGAGAGAGGAAAGATATTCAACTTCACAAAGAATAAGGAAAAGGAATGAGAGAGAGAAAGAGAGAGAGAGAGAGAGAGAGAGAGAGAGAAAGAGAGAGAGAAAGAAAGAGAGAGAGAGAAATAGAGAAGGAGAGAATTACGCATATATATAGCGATATAGAGGATGAGAATTTTGTTTATATCGACATAGACATAGAAAGAAAGTCAGCGTGAAATCAAAATCTACATACTCGTAGAGCTACCATTATCTGCGTAGATATATATTCTATAACCTTAAAGTTGAAACATATTTTAAGTTATATGCAAATCATTTTAATTTTCATTTTAATTGTCAAATAACTTTAATTTCCATTTCATTCAATCCATTCAGAGCAACTCAAAACATTTCAAATATTTATAAATGAAAACTTGTTTTTTTTTTTGTATCTACATAAGTTTTCGCTGAGTGTAGTTGTTAACAGGAGGGTTGCAACTGTTTTTAATAACAACATTTTAAAAAGCACTTAACAGCAAATTAAGCTTTCAGCAAGCAACTGACAATGCCAGCAGCAGCAGCAGCAGCAGCAGCAGAAGCAGCAAAAAGAAGACATTTTTAATTATCAACCATTTACAGGCAACGGCAGCAGAAGCAACAACAACAACAACAATAACAGCAACAAAAAAATTGCCATGGAAAAAATTGCTGCTGGTGCATGGGTCAATATCATAATCTGAGGCAGCAACAAGTTGTGGCAGACGGCGTGGTAAGGCAAGGCAAGGCAAAGGGGCAAGCAACGGGCGTCATAAATCAAAGCGACGCAATTTGCTGCCTGACGAACTGCAACAGCAACGGCAGCAAAGGCAACAACTATGCCATTATTGCTGGCAACACTTGGTCAGCAACAGCTGCAGGCACAACAGCAGCAACAATCACAACAGCAGCACCAACAGCATCAGCATCAACATCAGCAGCAACAACAGCATCAGCTAAATAATTCCCATCGTCCAACGGCAGCAGCGGCAGCGGCAGCAATGTTGTTGCTGGAGACAGCAACAGCAGCAGCAAAGACAACGTCAGCAGTAACTGCAACAGCAACGGCAACGGCAACACACACGCCAATCATTGCTGCACTTGCAACAACTCCATTGCCAACAGCAACAACAACAGGTGTTAATGTTCAAATTACTGCCAAAGGCGTTGCTCGCTACGAGTCCTCAGTCAATGATCAACTGCCAGCAGCCGCAAATGTGGCCGCATCTGTTAATTATGCCGCTTACGTAGCCCATTTGAATGGCCTAAAACACAACAACAACAACAACAACAACAACAACATCAGCCAAAGTCCACCTCCTTATGAGAGCAGCCTGCTCCCACGCCAGCCACACATTCAAGTCAAGCAGGAGTTCATGGAACCAGCGGAGCACATGGAGCATCCCACCGGAATGAATCACATAAATGGAAACCATTCCAACAGTAACAATAACAACAATAATAATAACAACAACAGTAACGGAAACAATAAGCAAACAGGTGAGTAACTTTCATAATATTATAACACTTTCATAGCTATAACTGGGCGGGAATCATAAGCTTAAATTCATTAAAATATATTTATTGACATAAAGTGAGTCAACTATAATTTAACAGCCTACAACAAATGAATAATATTATAAATAATTTAATTGAATACTATTCAATAAATTATAAAATATTAATTTGAAAATTTTCAGATTAGTCACAAATATTAAAAAAATAAAAAATATCACATTACAAAAAATCACATTTTTTTTACCAATTTTATGATTTATCTTCAACAAAGAGCATTTATTATTTATAATTAAGAGAAAATATTTACATACGCCAAAAATAGGAAAACAGCTGTTATACAGGCAAATAAATAAATTTATTACAGATTTGATCTAATAAAATACATAATTTAACTAGAATCATTTAAAAAAAATAATTTTCCCAATTACATATGTATCTAGATCAAATAAATTAATTTTTTACAGATAGTAAACAAATACATGTCATCTAATAAAATAAATAAATATAATAATAAATTTGGAATAATTATTTTTTTTTTTTAACAATTTTCCTAATTATACATTTATATCAATTATAATTATGTGTATTATCAATTATTTTTTAAATATTGCTTTTAAATTTTGATTAAATTATTGCAATAAAAAACTTATAACAAATTTTAAAAAAATTTTATTACAATCGATTTAAAAATATTCTAAAGTATGAATAATAATTGTTTTTTAGGTAAACATATTTTTTTAAGATTACTTAAACAATTTCAAATTTTGAAAAAAAAAATAATAATATTTTAATAATCAAATATGTACTGATTTGTTTTTTTATTTTTATTATTAGCTATGAATTATTTTCTTTCTTTATTTTCATTAATATATTCAGGAAATATTTTGAAAATATTTACTAAATATTTGATTTACTCAACAATTAATTAAACTTTACCATTTATTGAAAATCAATATTTTACATCTATTGATTTCTGACAAATAAAAATGTTTGTGCTCTGCTAGTAGTTAACTAGTTATGCTCTCGCCCCTCCTTTTATTTGCCATGGCGGACACAATCAAATAACATACATATGTAGTTAAAAAGCCGTTAAGTGAAAAACGAGGTATTTACAATGTGCTAACAACAACAGTTTGCCATTTTTCATGGCCCTAAACCCTTTTCGAATCGTGAGTGGCCCGCGCGCCTTATGCCTCGTGCCAAAAACGCATGCTTATGAGATTTCTCAATTTTTTATGCGTTTAAACAGATTTCATTTTTTTTTTTTTTATTGGGCCTTTACCCTTAAGGAACACAAATATATATAAAGGCAAAAGGTCGTCGTCGTCATCATCATCTTGATAGAGCCAAAAAGATGTGACACAAGGGACACCAAGACCAAGAAGCTGGCTAATATTGCGAAAAAGGACTGGCAAGGACTCGCCGCCAGACAGACACGAGTGCCAAACATTTATGAAGATTGAAAGGGTTGTCAAACACTTCATCCATCTTAACCGCGACCCAAGACATAAAAAAAAGGGGCTGCATAGAAAGCAAAAAAAATATATATAGCGAAAAGGGTGCAATGAATTGTCCTGTTGCTTGAAGGGGGGAAAAACATCTTGTTTTCTTTCGATTATTGAAATTGTCGGCAATGCCCTTTAGATGAGCTAGCTAGCTCTTTCTCTTTCTCATTCACTCTCTCGACTTTGAAGCGCTCTAAATTGTTTTGCACGCACACGTGACCTCAATTGTATTTAAAACTCAATTTGCTCCCTCTCGCTCTCCCTCTATCTCCATCGCTTCTACTATTTAAATAAGCTTCATTAGCTTAAACTCTTGAACCACATTCATCTTCATATTCAAATCCATTTCCTCTACAATTCGAGTAGGAAATGTGTTCCTAACATGCAAAACCTACAAACGTCTTAAAGTGAACCAATTATATGGAAAAAAAAAATAAATATATTTAATGTAAAACAATGTTGTAAAATACCCAAAAAAAAAAAACGTAAAGATTGGAAGCAGCAGACAAAGTGAAGAGTTAGAGCCAACACGCGACCGGAAATTGCGAGCAATTTAACCAAATAAAACTTGACCGATACATTTTTACCCATTATATAAGAAAGGGGTTTGGGAATAAGGTATAACACACAATGTGAGCATGTATGTAACAGGTGAATCGATGAGTAGGATAGAAGGAACAACAACAACAAAAATAGATGATGGAATAAATAGATAGAAGTAATATATAACTATTGGAATAGATTAGAATAGTAATCACTTAAAACTAAAGCCATAAAATTTTAATATATATATATATATATATATATATATATATATATATATATATATATATATATATATATATATATATATATATATATATATATATATATATATATATATATATATATATATATATATATATATATATATATATATATATATATATATATATATATATATATATATCTATATATCTATATATATATATATATATATATATATATATATATATATATATATATATATATATATATATATATATATTCCTTAAAAAAAAAGAAAATGCAATCTATAATAAATGAAAAAATAATAAAAAATAAATAAATATAATATAAAAAAAAGGAGATATATATATATATAGAATTGTTAGAATGTATTATTATTTATTTTTATTATTTTTTCATTTATTATACATTGCATTTTATTTGTTATTTTTTTTTTTTTTTTTAGGAATCTATTTTAAGCTAAGAGGTATCTGCTAGTTAGTCAGCTTCTTCTTCTTCCTCTTATACTTGTCTATTGTTATATACTCTTTTTTTTGTGAATTTCATTTGTCTCAATGGCGCATTATGAACAGCTACTAACTTGGCCATTACGTATGTAGCTGCCTCAACTCTCCACCTGCTGCTAACTCTATAATAATTTACCTTAAATGTGCAGCTAGTTGCATGTACAAATGGCTCTATATGACGTCCTGCTGCAGTACCCAAACTTGGTGCTTTCAGCTCTTGGCTCTCAGCCCCAAGTTTTCTCAGTTGGTCAAATGAAATGTTTTTCGGTCCGCTTAGCCATGGGAACCAACAATGAGGAATGATGGCGCCTAGTTTCTATGTGATTTTCAAGAAATGCAACAACAAAGATACAACAATTGAGAGAGCATCGAAAGACATAGATACACTATTACTTATAGTAAAAGTTATGAACGCAGATGAAGCGTACATTGACACATTTATAGATAGAAACAAGAATTAAGGATTTAAATATTAATAAATATACAATAAAGATGTCAGGTGCATGATATAAATATAGTTAGATGCATATAGATTGACATATACACAAATATTATATAGCATAGATACAAATAAAGATGCAGATATGAAATTGAAAAACTGATTCAAATATAGATAAAAACATGAACATAGATAATACAAAAATAGATAGTTAAGACAACTATAGATAAAAGTATAGATACAACTAAAGATTCAAATGTCGAGATATTTGATATATATTTATAGATACAGATACTGGTGCAGATACACCGACAGTTACAGCTAGAGGCATCAAGATAGATGGCTAACAAAGATACAGATACAAATAAATACAGATATATTTACATAGACAAGCATAGATGCAATTAAAAATACGGAAACATATTCATGTCTAAATCCAGTTACTGATGTACATAGAGATACAGATACAAATATATTTAAAGATATAAATTTATACATACATCTCATATCACAGATAAAAATTCAGATACAAATATATATTTATTTTTTTTTAGAGCTTTTAGTTTTAATTCCCTCAAATTACTAATATAAAAAAATCATTATCCATTATCCCAGCCTAAGTATATTAATTATTCAAGGCTTAATATAAAAATCAACTAAGTACTTACTAAAGCAATTAGAAGACCCTTTTTACAATTATATATAAAAACAAGTGCTCTAAAACCGGAAACTCCAAAGCAAAATTTGAATGCACTTCCTAAGGGAAAACAGTAAATAGTAAATGGTAAATGGTAAATGGTAAATGGAAAATGGAAAATGCGGAACCACAAAAGGAAACGGCGTCAAACTCAACGAAAACGTCAGAAAAACCAACAACATTTCATTTAAAAGATCTACGAAACCACAAAAAAAAAAAGATCAAGGCAGCTGCCAGCAGAAAAAAAAGAAGAAGAATCAGAAAAGATGCTCGCGATCGCCGCTTGAATGAAAATAATTATGATAATTGCAACCGCTGCTGCCTCTGTTGCTGCCGCTGCTGCTGCTGCTGCTGCCGCTGCTGTGTAGTGGGCAAACTAATTGTAGGCTCGGCTACGAACCGCAGATCGAGTCGACAAGAGGAACTGAAGAAGTTTCGTTTGATGGATAGAAATCGTGTAGGGAAAAACTCAATAAATCCATTGTTGCGCTTAATTATTGTCGAAATTCAAATCGAGTTACCTGTACAGGTAACCTGTAACCCCCTTCACACAACATGTTTGTCTCTACTACCTGTTTTTTTTTTTTTTTTTTACTCCTCTTCTAAAAGATCATTTATCTTCGTGCGATGCGCAAAATTTGAATGCATCCGTCAGATACAATTGGAACTGAAGAACTGGCGGCTGGAGGCTGCAGTCTGCGTTGGAGATGCTTCTCCCTGATCTCTCTATAAATGCATTTCGTATCTGCATTTTATTTTGTTTTCTTATTTATTTCTCTACTGAATGCAACGCATATAAAAAATGAGTTTGAGCGTGTGGAAATTAGATCCTATTTGGCGCAGCGTGTGATTAGCAGCGAGTTCCTTTGATCAACCGATAGGCTACCATTATTATTACTAGTTGTTGTTGTTCTTCTTGTTCTTGTTGTTGTTGCTGCTGATGATGTGTAGAGGCTGAATTTGATTTATATATTCAATCATCTGACTGCCGCTCGTTCTGCTCGCAATTAAATTCAAATCAAACATTTATTTAAATTTTATGCATCGGTTGGTGGTTGATTGCCAGGCATTTCAATTACGTGCCCCAAAGTGAACAGTGAGCAGAGGAAACTGGATGAGAGAGATAGATCAAAAATGATGATAGCTGAAACTAAAAGTACAGAAGGTTGATACGAAATATTGAGCATTGAAGGGCGAACGACTGCTTTTAGTTAGTTCAACTGGTCAAAGGCATACAATTAAAACTAGAAATATAAATTGTAAATCAAATATGAATATATAGGCATTATTATTAACATTAACATTATTAAATGAACGCTTAAAGACAAGCTAAACTCTATTAGAAAAGACAACATTGTCAAGCCATTGCTGCGAGAATTATGAAAATTAGACTGTATTTCTGTAAAACTTCAAAAATTTTAAAAACTCTATATAGAGTTTAGTTGTATGATGTAACAGAAAAATATTTATTTATTTTTTTTTATAGTATTAAACTATTTTTTTTAACTTACTTTTAAAATATAGAAATAATTTCAATGAATTTGAAAATATATATATATACTAATTTTTTCTAATATTATATTAAGTATTATGTATCAGAAAAATATTTACATATTTTGTTATATTATTAAAATAAGTTTTAAAAATTTATTATTAAACTAATTTAAATTAATTTCAAAAAAATATATATTAATTTTTTTTTTAATAACATATTATGTATTATATAATAGAAAAACATTTATTTATATTTTTTTTATTTATATAATTAAACTAATTTAAAAAAAAAATATATATATATAAATAATTTCAATTAATTTGAAAAAATATTTTTTTTTCTAATATTATATGGAATCTTAAATTGCATATCATTTTCAATTTCATGTCTCTAACACTTCAAGTCTTCAAGTTTTCAATGCTCATTTGGTTTGGTTACACTTGACTGAACCAATAGATCAATAGATTATTTACAATACACCACAAAGAAAAGCATATTATTATAAGACATTACAATTAGAAGTTGATCAAGTGAACATACTCAAAGCAACTCAGCAACTAAATTGAAACTCAAAAAATTCCCAATAATTAAAATGGAATATGAAATTTTTCAACATATACAAATTGTCGTCTAGACAAGATAAACCGGAAAGGCGTTAATTATTACCCTTTACATATACATATACATATATGACCAACTACACTTCCAAACTAATGCATCATTAATCAATAAATGGCGTAGAAATGGTCACGTACATAGGTATATATCCATAGAGAGTAACAGCAACAGCTGACGCTCAAGTTCATCTTCACACCTCGCCGCCAAGGAAAAACCTTTGCAACATCTGGGGCATATCCATGTAAAAGACCAAGCTAATATCATTTTAATCGCGTCAAATTAAGGGTTCAATGCACAAAGGCAAAGGTAAAGGCAAAAGGCATCTATCGTCAAAATTCCCATGGTCAATATGTTAAACAAGTTCTGTACGACGAGAGGGCGGACCACAGAGCCGCAGCCGTAACTCCAACTCCAAACGAAAATTAGATTTTTAATTAAAATAATTTCGTATGCAATTTAGATAATCGTTTGCAAAATAATAACAACAACAGCAACAACAAAAGCCAAGTAAGCTAAAAGAAAAGAGAAAATATATCTAAAACGAAGAAGTTCACTTTGCCAGCAAGCAACAGCAGCCAAAGATTGCTGCAGAATGCAAGAGGCAGAAGCTGCAGCTCGATCGATTCATATGCGATTTGCTTGCCGCTTTTTCGGCAAGCATTACGTTTCCCAATACCCTGTATTTGTTGATGGAAAGTGGGGTATATTCATTTGACAGTGTAGAGCAGAAATACAAAATGAAATAAAGTTATGAAAAGAAAAACTAAAAACCTAAAACAGTTTTCGGTAATTCGAGGCGAAATTTGCGGCACCCTAGAATAATTATTTAATATCCCTAAAATCAGAGCATCTGGAAGTGCTGTATAAGAGTTTCAGGCTTTCATAGCAATAAACTTAATTATATTTAAATAAATTGCATCTTTAATTTAAGTTTGTAAAATCTTGCTTTGAGCTCAGAACTCTATGCTGCAAATAGAGTATCTCATAGTCGTGCATACTTTATGCATATAACTTAAGCCATAATATTTTATAAAACTCAATTTCTACCAAATTCCGTCATTTAAGCTTTTTGCTTCTCCTACAATTCCAGAGTATCTCATAGTCATTTCCCCTTTCCTACTACATTTTTCACGTGTTTCATTTTTTTTTTTCGTTGGGGCGTTTACCTGAACGAAGGCGGACATCGGTGCAACCAAATAAAATGAAGCACATTTTTTATACAAATCGGAGTAGGAGGTGGCAGAGGTAAAGGCAGTGGCAGTGGCAAGAGGGAAACAGTGTAGCCAAAGCAAAAGAGTAGCAAGAGTAGCAGCAACTGAACTGCATCAAGATGCGAATTGCAGTCGCTGACTCAAAACCCAATCTCCAACCCAGGGTCAGGCGCACACGCACAACCACAACAACAAGAAGAACAACAACAACAACAAACAACAAAATATTTAAATTGATCATCTCCATTTAATAAAGGCAGCTCAACTCAACTCAACTCAGCTCAGCTCCTTTGCAGTTGGTCGTGGCTGCTGCTGCTGCTGCTGCTCGAGCTAAAAGTTCTTAACTTAATTTCGCAAACGATTTTCATAATTCACCATGAAGAGCAATGCCGCGCGTGTTGCTCCTCGGTTGGTTCTTTGCAACTGTTTTGGTAGTTCAAATCCCCTTTCAGCCCCACCCAGTCCCTGCTGCAACGCCCCTTTTGATGAGCCACTGCAAGTGTGTTTGTGTGTGTGTCTGTGTGTGGGGGTGTCTGGGAGGCGCTTTGCTTTGCTTTGCCTTGACTTGGCAAAGAAGACTTTCTGCATGTAATTATGGTAACATGCTTTTGGCAACTGCTTTTTATAAAAGTCAGCTGAAGCAGAGTTGCCAGGCTTGTCCATTTAAATATGTTATATAAATATATATACCATATTTTTTAATGATTGTGGCCATTCTCTTCTCTAAAAAAAAATGGCAAAGTTGAAACAACTTTAATATTTTTTTATTATTTTTTTTTAACGTATCTTTGGCGTGAGTCTTAGATATACCTACATCTAGTATTTAGGTTAACCATGAACACCGGTTTTCAGCCCTTGGGAGGACGAATATTTTAAAGAACATAAATTTGAAAATTAGGTATTTTATTTTTATTTTTATTTTATTTTTATTTTTTTTTTTTATGTATATATATATATTTTTTTTTTATTTTGATCTTTATATTTATTTATTTATTTTTTAAATATAAAAAGAAATGTTTATAAATTTTTTTATTATTTATATTTAATTTATTTATTTATTTTTATTTTATTTATTTTATTTTATTTAAGTATTTTAAAAATTCTTTTGCCCATCTATACTCTATAAAATCTGCTAAAATTTAATTCAATTAACATCTACAGCATTCTCATATTTTATTTAAATTTTATATTGTTATTAAAATTATAATACATTTACGACGGCCTGACAACTCTATTTTGCACCGACTGCAAATGTTTTGCTCGCGAGCAGCTCCCACTCAGAGGCCGTCTACAAGTTGATTTTTTATTACGCGGTCTACGCCTTTCATATTAAAAGACAAGCCCTGTGCTTCACAATGGTTTACATAAATGAAATTAATGCAGCCAAAGCTATAGCCGATGGATGGAGACTGACTCTGAGACTGAAGGCAAAGTCGAAAGTCTCCGACTAGAAGATTACAAATGGTTGCTCGCATCTTTGGCTAATTTGACTGTCCATTGTGGCTGCAATTTGTGTGCGGCAAATGCAATTATGAGATAAAAGTGGGAAAAGTGCGCTACAATTTCGACCTTATAGTATATATAATTGAAGATTTGCAAGAGAGCAACTGAGAGCGGAGTGTAGGGGTGGGGAAGACGAGTGAAAGACCACCTGCAAGCATGCAGTCAGGCACTGCTGTAGGTAACAACAAAAATAAAAATGAAGTCTAGTATAATAACGTGACAGTATGGCGCAACTGACTGTTCAATACTCGTTCACTGTTAAACACGAGAAATATTTAATTTTTCAAGCTAATTCTAAGTGTAACGTAAAGAATGTTTACTTAAATTTTAATTATTTATTTATTTATTTATTTTTATTTATTTATTTATTTATTTATTTATTTATTTACAAAATATATTTACATTAGCCTTCAAAATTGTAGAAAATGTGATATTGATTTTTTAAAGATAGGGGAAAAAAATAAAATAAAAAGAACAAAGATGATATACAATTAAATTAATCAATAATACAATTAAATTAATAATAATAATTAAAAATTTAGATTACTATTTTTAATTATATTAATATATAAAAAAAACTTTTGAAATTAAACCAATTGTCTATTAATTTTATTATATTTATTTTTTGTATCTCCAAATGTATCCAAGTCAAATTAGTCACAGCTTAATTTGTGGAAAATATCAGATATTTGAGTGATAACAAAAATAAATATATAAATAAAAAAAAAATTAGTACATTACAAAATAAGATAAAAACAATTGAAGTAAACTAATATACTCTCCTTGCACTACACGAACCAGTATAATTAACTACATTTAAGTAACATTTCATGTGCTGCAAAAACACTTTGCATTCGTAAAAGTCAAGATAGGAAGCTAAAAGAAAGGAAACACAGCAGAAAACTGTAAAAATTAATGATCGCTGATTTTATGACCTGCACAGATTATGGCCAGCACCGTCAGAGGAAAAGTCAGTGAAAAAGTCAGACAAGTCACGCAGCACAGCAACTGCAATGATCCTGCTGAGTCCTGTGGCATAGAACGTTTTTACCTGTTCATAGCTGGCGCCGCAAATCCATAACAAAATGCATGAAAATCCGTTAGACAGACGGCTAAGATAGTAGTAGGCCGAGCAGCAAGCGATCCTTAAACAAATAACATATAGGATGAGGCTTCATTTGGTATGCACAAGGCAGAGCCTACGGCTGCTGCTGACTTTTAGCTATTCTTCGTATGATCTGCATCTGAGCACGACTAATGATAAAGTAAAACTGTTTTTCCTCGTCTTTATCTACATTTTACAGTTGTTTCAGTGCCCAATTCTTTGAAGTGAATCTCACCTGAACGACTCTCTCGACTACACACCTTATTCTACTTCATCTGCTTTCGGTAGTTTTTGCCTTTTGTGCACCTTTTGTCATCATTTCTTTTCATTTTGTTGTTCAAATGCCATTAATTCGTAATGAGAAAGGTGTCACCCAGTCTAAAGTCAAAAGACAAATATTAACAGACCCGCCTACCCAAGTATTTAGTCTCTCTCTCTATATATATATAGAGAGAAAGATAGTGTTCAGACCTCTGCAGGTTCTGCTTAAAATCAATTAGTTCGCATTCAATTTCAACTATCA
This sequence comes from Drosophila stalkeri, assembly GCA_035047405.1. Classification (NCBI taxonomy): domain Eukaryota; kingdom Metazoa; phylum Arthropoda; class Insecta; order Diptera; family Drosophilidae; genus Drosophila; species Drosophila stalkeri. The sequence continues at coordinate 4,113,926 of JAWNPR010000039.1, read as the reverse complement.
TCAGCTGTACTAAAGGTGAAACAAATAAATGATACAATTCGTCTTTGTTTGCAATTCCATTGTTTTTAGAAACATCTTGAGAAATGTAGATAAAAGAAATCCAGCAAACAATTTAATGGCTCTATAAGGCCTGCTTCGTTTGTCTGTTAGTATACCTGTTAACGAAAGTTATATATCGAGTTTATTATACTTATTTTTATATATTGCCTATATTCATTATTTAATTAGGAATTGGGAAATTTGTTTATCTTTTGTTAATCTGGTCTAAGCAAAAATTTCTATTCATTTGTTAGCACATGCAAAAAATGTCTTCAAATTTTAATTTATGCTCGAACAAAATTCGACAGATCTCAAAGAATAAAATAAAGTAATAAATTCAATCTTTGACTTATATCTTTTTTCCTATATAACACCTTTACTAGATTAATTGATTAGCTTAAAGCGAGAATACTTAACAAATCAATTTATTAACTGAGATCTAAGAGATCTTAAAGAATCTAGTTTTATAATAATTTTTTATTATTTCTCTAGCCATGAAGGGTCTTTAAAATGATTTTATCATTCGAATGCTGCATTCATTCATTCATTCTATTCATTTTATTGAGGATTTTGAAAACATCTTAATAATCAAAATCCCGAAATCAGTTAAGATCACATTGAAGTCAAATAGACGACTTCTATATCTAGTTAATTTACTCTCTTGATAACACCTCCAACCAACCAAATCCATCCCACCTCTTAGCAATGTCAAACTAGAAAATCAAAATACAACTCCTTAGCCTCTACCAATGATATTTATTTACCAAACGACACATTTCTTGAGGGGATTCATATCGGTGCCCAGTTTACAATTGAAAGCTTCGCTAAACTCTGGCATATTGCTCAAGGTGCCCACAACACGGAACTCCTCACTGGCATGGACATCCGATTTGAGTTTGCTCAACTTGTAGGCATTGTCGCTGCCTGTGCACCAGGTTTGAGCAAACTTCAAGAAGAAGAGCTGCTTATTATTGTACTCTAGGCCACGCAACGGTTTCTCTAGCCACGCCTTATTTTGAGTATGTCTCTTATAGGCATAATAGGCCATGCGTGCGCCCACATTATCAGCGATATTATCACCTGAGGTCAAAGTCCCATTGGTCGCCATGCCGAGTAGCAAATATTTATTATACTGTGATTCCAGGCAGCGATACCGCTCCTTGAAGTTACGCAACGATCCCGCCGACCACCAATTGATCTTCTTCCCATCATAGTTGAACTGATAGCAATACGAATCGAAGCCATGCGCCATCTCATGACCCACTATATTCCCGATGCCACCAAACTTAAGTACATCCGGCAATTGCATGTGATACAGCGGCCACTGGGACATGCCGATCGTAATGAACGCCTGATTGAGAAAGTCCGCATAGTAGGCGTTCACTGTACGCGTGGGCATCAATTGCGGTATTAGCGCCTTGTCCACCGAACGTAATCGCACTCTGGCTCTATTCTTCTCAAGTATCGCAACATTTTCAAAGAAATCCTGTGTCATATTCACCTCCTTATAGGCCTCATCGATGAGCTCACGATGCTGCAGATCATCGCTGTAGCCAACGAAAACATCCATCGAGGATAGTTTGGTTTTCGCCTGCGAGCGTGTTTCCTCATCCAGCCATGTGTATTGCTCCAGCAGCTCATAGAAGGTATCACGTATATGTCGAGCTATCTGCAGGACATCTGCACGCCGATCCTTATCGAAGACACGCTCAATAAACCAAGGCAAGAGCGCATAATTGTAATACGATTCGGTGATCATACGACAGGAATACGCTATGCTAGAATTTCTTGAGCTCTGCGTTTTCCACACATCGTAGAATTTCAGCAGAACACGTTGCTTTACATACGAGCGCAGCAACGAAACATTTTGTTGTTCCAGAAAATGTACTAAATCTCCAACAGATTCCAATTGATTTTGCACCACCCAAAAAGGTTGCTGAGTCCCATTGAAAGCCACCTCAAAGTATCGCGTCCAATTCAAACGGTCCTCCTTATGCTTCTGCAGAAATTCACCCAATGTCAACTTTTCCGTTTCATTACGAGTTTTCACCAATTGCGTTAGATTTTTTTCGAATTGTGTTAAATTTGCAAAATTATCGAGAAACTCACGACGTTTCACTTCGTCCTCAATATGAAAATCCTTTGTCATATTCTGCAATTGATCCTGCGTGTATTTCGAAAGCAATTTTGTTGGCGCCTGCAGCAAGATGGTGAATTTCCTCAACGCCGTATTGTAATTGACTTTCAGTGGCAACAACGGAAATATCTCATAGATTGACATGAAATTAACATAAATCCAATCTTGAGTAAAGTTTGATTTTTGATAACGATCTTCCAGTTCCATAAATTTTTTATAGCCCGGCGAGAGATCAGCTTTCATTTGCACACAGCTAGCGTAAAATTCTTTAGCTTTCCATTCCGAACTTGTTGTTTGATTTCGTGGCAGCTCTGTGGCATTCTGTAGAAATTGCAACACCTGTTCATCGATCACCTTTTGTATGGCCTGCAAGAGGCTGGTGTTGCGTTGCTCTGGTCGCAGTAGCGGCGATTTCTTCCAATTGCCACACGCATATTCATAGAAATTCTCACAAGGATCGACGCTGCGATTCATGGTGGACAACATAAATTTGCCATATTCCTCTAGCAGATCCTCGCGATGCGACCAATGGGATTTGGCAAACAGATCCGTATTATTTGTAGCTGATACAACAACAACAACGACGGCAGCAACTGCATGGATTATAAACGTGACCAGCAGCGTATTCACCATTATTTAAATCCAGCAACAGAAAAGGGCCAAACGCGCTCGCCAAGTATCGCAAATGTTCTAAACTTTGGGAGCAGCTCGCTGTGGCAATTTATACACCACGTGCAACAGGTTGAGCATAGCTAAATAACGAATTTGGGTAGTTTGCGATACCCTATAACGGCTATAAGGGGGGTCGTGCACAAATTATGTAAAAGTTTTATTAGAGATCTGAGTTTTTTTTTTTTCAATAAAATTATAAATATTTTAAAACGAATGTTTAAAATTATTTAATGAATAGTTCAAATTTTTAATTTGAGTTTTTTCCAATAAAATATTTATAAATATTTTAAAACAAAATTTTTTAAAATTATTTAATGAAGAATAGTTCAAATTTAAATTTGCGTGTTTTCAATCAAATATTTATAAATATTTTAAAACGATTTTTTTAAAATTATTTAATGAAGAGTAGTTAATTTTAAAATTTTTTTTTAATAAATAATTAAATTTTAAAATTCAAAATAAATGAAAAAAAGAAGAGTATATTCACTTAACGAAAAGATCTGTTAAAATTCTAATTTAATTTTATTAATTTAACAATTAAATAAAATTAAATATAAAAAAAAATAAAAATTAAATTGTATTAAAATTGTAAACTATATTCTTTAAATTCAATTAATGAGATAAGCTCACAATTCTCTAAAGAATATATTTTAGACATAGAGAGTATCTATTAGTCTATCAGTCAGGCTGTCAACATTAACTGTTCCACGCTTAGTTTGGCACAGGTGACGCATTGATTTTATTGTTGTTGGTGTTATTGTTGTTGTTTTTTGGTATTTTACAAACTGAAGCTCATTCTTCAAACTCACCACAGAAACCACAATTAGGCTGCTGAAAAAAATTTATTGTTGTTCTAAATCAGATTTAAGCGAATATCTTAACCAAAATCTGCGCTCTCTTCGACTCTCAACACATTCTCCAATTAATTTATATATTTAGTCTTTATTTTAAACACTTTACCTCGTTCTCTTATCACGTTTGGCATATCGGTCTGCTCTTGATTTCTGTTTGTTTGTTTTGTTTAGTTTTTGTTTTGTTCTGCTTTTTTTTTTTTTATTTTTGTGGAGAAGTTTTTAACCTATTTTATCTTTAATTATAGATCAAAGTTTTGCTCTGTTCGTATTTATTTTGTATTTTTGGCCGAATGTCACATGTTAATGACCCCATTCTAAATAATAGCCGTAATTATAATGCAAAACATTTCGAAATAAATTTTTGTTTTGGTTTTTGGTCTTTGATAGCAAATATTGTGCTCTCATTTGTTCACCTCAAACAAAAAAAAATTCTAATTGTAATTGATACATTAAGAGCATTTAGTTGAAGTACCTAAATTGAAATTATAAACATTTTGGATCATTATGTAATTTATTTCGTAAATGTTTTCTTTTTTCTTTCAAAATGTTATATAAATCCTATAAATTATTATCTATGTTGTTTACAATATTTTGTATTTTGTCCCACATCACGCTTATCAAATATTATATTATAAATTTATAATATGAAAAATTAAATTATTTAAATTGATATATTAAAATAATAAATATTCTCTAAATTTCTCTTATAATTAATTAAATTCATTCTCTTTTTCTATGCAACATTTTTAGCTCCTCTCTTGGCGCTTCTCAAACATACAACATGCCTTTCTGTCTCTTATTTCTTCATTGTTTCCGTTAATTTATTTCATTTCTTTCGTCTCTGCCTGTGCATCTCATACACATTAAATTCCATGGTCAAATCATCATCAGCTACTGTTTGGCTCTGATCTCATTTGATTTGTGTTAAGCTCACATGCAGTTAAAACTCTAATCTCACAACTCTAATCGTCATTTCATGAATGAAAAACTTGGAATTTAAAGTCCAGTGGCTAATGATGCATGGAAAATACCGAAATACCGAATATCAAAGACCAAAAATCGAGTTGCGCTAACCGCAAAATGTTCATTAGACCAAAATAATGATTATTGTAGAAAAGTTTGAATAATGAGAGTAGATATACAAAATCCACATATCTCTACATACATACATATGTATGTGGTCTATATATAGCTCTAATAGAGTTGTATTATGGTATGTTTCGTTTGATTTATGATCAGCTAGAACAAAGCTGAATTTGCTTGAGCCAGTTAAATCGCATATTGAAACAGGAAGTCGAGACGACAAACGGCGACACGCGACAAGAACAAATTTTTTTTTCGCTCTAGCATAATAAAGAGCATATTAGTTAACATTTAACCCTAAAGGAGGGCGTGTCGTGTGCCCGACACGCGCTTCTTAAAGATGCAAAAAAAAAAAATATACAAACATAAACAGCGAAAGGGTTGCGAGGGTTGACAGGAAATTTAGCGAGGCTGACACAGCTGCTAGAGAAAAGTGTGCCACGGCTTATGAAATGGAAATTGCAACCAGGCAGCGAAAGGGGTGGGGAAAGTGATTTTCGTTTTCTCTCTCTCAGAAAAAAAAAAAAAAAAAACGAAAACTAGGGCGTGGCTGAACTGACTTTTAATTATGCCATGTACCCCGGCTGTCATCGGAGCTCAATGCTGGTGCCAGTCAAGATTCCAAGTCCTGTCGGACCATAAGGCTCACAAAAGAAAAAAAATTCAGAAAAGAAAAGCAAATTCAACATTTCAATTGATGAAGAAATATGAATCAAAAGGTGAAAGTTGCGCATTGTGCCAAAAATCTATTTAATGTGTTCTACACGCAAAAAAATTAATTAGGAACTTGTTGAGAAATTTGTATAATTTAATATTGTGAGCAAATCATGGAAACGAAATAAATATTTGAAATTAAACACTATTGATCTCAGCAGAATTAAAATTTGCATAATGAATATACATTATATTTAAAATTTTTAAAATACATTAATATTTTTTTATAAATAAATTTGAATCTTATTACAAATATGCAAATTTTTATCAATAATATTATTCAATAAATTTAAATTATTCAAAAGTTTATATAAAAATTATTATTTTTTTTTTTTTAATTTTATTTATATATTCTCTCGATTTATAAATTCTCTAATATATTTATATATCATAGATAATTTGATATATATTCCACATTTAACTTAAATTCGTATTAAATTAAGTGGTTTTAAGTCTCTATTACATTGCTTTAGTTATATTCTTTCGCTCAGTGTAGCTTTAACAAACAATTGCCAACAGTTGCAATTGCAATTGCAGCACATCCTGCATGGCAGCTGTCTCCATCAAGCCAGCAGCCACAGTGCGGCCACAGTTAAAAAACTGAAAATTAAATCCTTTTTTCAGGCTCAATTTGTTGCAGCTCCTGCTACTCCTGCTGCAGCATGTCCTGGCTTAAGGCAAGCTGCGCCAACTAAATCGAGCGCGTCAACAAAAGGACAAAAGACGATCCCCGCCTGGTTTTTTTTTTTTTTTGGCGGTTTATATCCTTTGGTTCTATCTCTCTCTCTCACTCTCCATCTATCTGCCTCTCTCCACATATATATATATTTTTTGGCATTGTTACATTGCGATTACTTTACCTGCAACACGGCGATTAACACGCATCCTTTTTTTTTTTTGGGCAACCTTAGCCAACCCTCTTCCTCATCTTGGTCTTCTTCGTCTTCTTTTGGCTGACTGCCTTTATTGCTTTCTTATATGCGCTTTGATTTCTATTTGCGGCAATATCCTTTATCCATTGTGCCTTTTGTTGCATGCACCGGCTGGCAAACACATTAGAAGTTGCAATCGAACGATTTGCGGGGGAGACGAAGGGGAAAGAATGCAATGCAGCAGCAGCAGCAGCAGCAGCTAAAAGTGACAGCATTGCCGCATCTACAAAGATCCTTCAACATTTTTCAATTATACTACGATATTTAATCTACTTTTTTTTAGAGCACAAATATCTCTCTTTCACGTTCGTTTTTCTCTAAATAACTCTATTATACTATTGCAACGGCATTTTCTCAATTTCCATTTCTATAGAAAATATTTTAATTAAAAATTTTAAGGGACCACACATTGATATATCTATTGAAATTGGAAATTAATTTTAGCCAAGTGATATATTATATAAATTTTAATAAATTTAAAAATATATTAAATAGAATCTATAATAAATACGAAATAATAAAATGAATACTAATAAAGAAAGAAAAATAATCTTGAGTCTATAATATTTATATTGATTTATTATAATAGTTCTTTACCTATTAAATTGTTGTATAATATACTATTATTTATCTGTATATATTATATTATATTAAATACTATATATGTATTTATATTCTATATCTTCAACTTTTCCTTCAAATACAACATATGATATGCCTGATTATAAATAAAAATCGTGCCGCCCCACCATCATCTAGGACATTTAAACTGCCTTAATAGAGTTGCAAGCCAGCAAAAAAAAAAAAGGGGCTGCTGCTTTCACAATGGGCGTGATCAACCACGCTTATCGCCATGTAACGCCCACGCAAATGTTCAAATTTTTCATCATTTTAGTTTTTAGTTTTTGATTTGTCAAAAATTGATAATCAATCAAAGTCATAAACGAATCGAATGACGTTCAAAACTGATTATGAATTAAGCATGCTTTTTTCACTCTGCTTTTTAAAATGGCGTTCAACCCCTCCTGAAATACGCACCGCATTAGGCAGTGGATTTCACTACACTGGTTTTTTTTTTTTTTATGTTGATGCCTAAAAGGCGTAGCTCACAATAATGATGAGTAATTGATAGTGACACAGAGGCAACTAGCCGAGCAATATGGCAGCTGGTTTAGCTAAGTGACACGTAGGGTGGGTTGGGTAGGCTTTCTTTTTGGACTAGCTAAAATAGGGGTAGTTGCTGCGGCGCCAAGTGCTCTTAATGATGATGTTCAACCCTTTTTTATGCCTAGTTTGTGCCTAGATTATGCCTTGATTTTGCTTCGCATTTCATTTTGGGTTAAAAAATAACAAATTCTCACTTCATTTTCGTGTCAATAAAAATGCAATCAATGCATTTAGATGTTTGAAAAAAAAGGGGTATAGTTGACTAAAATGAGATATAGGAGCATTCATGTTTGTTGCCTGAGCCTAGGTTCTATTTAATGTATTTATAACAGAGTATTCATCTAGTCGCATTAAACAAATTTTCCTTGATATTCCTTTTACCCCCTTTTATCTCACAATTCACACAATAAATTTCTAGCTATTCTTAGCTATATTTATTACAGGATATTTATCTAGTCGTTCACTAGACACATTAAGCATATTTTTCCTGATATTTCTAGGCTTTTATTAATTCTATTTTTGTTACAGGGTATTTGTCTAGTTGTTCATTATTTCATTAGACATATTTATTACCCCTTGATATCGCTTTTAATACCCCTTCTCTTTTGATTTATAGCCATGGCAAGCTGTCGCACGAAAACAATACCAAGTCCCTGGTATATGCGGCCCATTGGATATCATAATTATGACAACAGCAACAACAATAAGGATGCTGAATTGTTGAACTATGTGGCAGCTAGCAGCCAGACGGCATTGCCACCCTTTGGCGTGGGGCTCGGACTGGGCGTGGGTCTTGAGCCGCAGACATGTCTGCCATATTTTGGCTATGAAACAACAGCAGCCGTCACGGCAAAGGCGCACAAATTGCTGCCAGAGTTTTTGATACCACTGCATGAAATTATGTTTCAACATCATTATCTACAACAACAACAGCAGCAGCAGCAACAGCAACGTCAGCCACTGGCAACAACAGCAACAGGAAGCACAATTAATAGTCTGCCTGGACTAACGTATGCTAAGACAGAGACATTAGCCAGCGCTAGTTGCTATGCAACAAAGTCATTAACCCCACAGCAACAGCAACAGCAACAGCAGCAGCAGCAGCAACGTCCGCGACACAATGGCGAACAGCAATTCGTGCGGCATTTTCACGAACGGGATCGACTCATACGCGAGCATCAACTGCAACGACTGAGAGATGTTGCCGAACCAAGCAATAAGGACGAACAACAGGAGCAGGAGCAGGAGCAGGAGAAGCAGCAGCACCAACAGCAGCAGCAGCAGGAGCAGCAGCAGCAGGTGGAGTCGCATAGCCATAACAATCATTGGCATGGTGTCGTCTATGATGGCAATGGCAATGCCATGGCAGCAACTCCCAAGCACAACAACAGCAACAACAACGCCAACCCACCAACAACCTTCGCCTTGACTGCTGCTGCTGCTGCTGCTGCTACTCCGAACAAGGAGTCGCACATTTACGAGCAGCCGAATGGTCAACTTTGTTGTGCTGGAAACCCTAACAGCCCCACAATCATACCAGTCGCAGCCGCACCTCCATCAACAACAATAGCAATAACAGCAACAACAGCAACAACAGCAACAGCAGCAACAGCAGCTACGAACAAAGGTAAGTTTATGGCTTTTGCTTGCTAATTGATGTTGTCTAGGAATTCGGTTTTAGCTGGCAAATATGTTTTAATTGATAATAATAATATTACCATTATATGTAAGAATTAATTAATAATAAGAACTATTTAGTCCTCACATTTCACTATTTCCTTATAAATATATTAAGTAATATAATTGCTTACTATTATTATAATTTTTATTTTTTTTTTCATCATAATAATCCTTAATGGTATCATAATTTGTATTAAAAGTATCATAAATGCTGTTTTTAGTAAGAACATACTTTAAAAAAAAATTAAATTTGGTGAACAAAATCAGTCAAAAAAGCTGAAATTTTCGCCTTATTTTAAGGTTTTATTTTTACGAATAGTTCAATGTTTAGTCCAATTCGTGCCATATATTATCTTTATTGCTAAAAATATTTCAAGCACAAATTAGTTATGTGGTAAACTGCATTTACAATAACTGCAATATATCTATTATTGTCTTATAATTTAAATCTTTTCGGAGCTAGTATTTGTATTCTTAGTCACACATCCCTGCATTTTGGTTTATACTACTACTATTCGCTTTTAATTCAACTACAATGAACAACACTTCATTACACAACATTCACTAAAAAATAAAAAAAAAATCATATTTAAAAGAAAAAAAGTCAGAGTTTTCGCGGTTTTCGAATTTTTCCCACAATTTGATTATCAAAAAAAGCTAGATTTGACGGGGAAAACGCTAATTTGGCAACATTGCTTCTACATAGCCACGAGCAAAAAAAATCATTGTCATTATTATTATCATGAGTATTAGGCTTATCACTAAATTACGCAGTGAAAAAAATCATTTATTGATTTCTTTAAATAGTACCAACAAGGGGTAAGCTAATTGATTACTAAATTTACAGTTATACCAATCATACATGAGCTAGCCATAACATATCTAACAAATAGCTTCAAGTTTTCACATTTATAGAAAAAAAGTAGCAAAGCCCCATCCAAGCCCTTTACATAGAAACTTTCAACTCAATTACGAGCGATTCGCTTAATAGAAACCATGTCAAGGCATGTTCACCTAACCCCAATGCGAAATACCTTTCCAGCAATTCGCACCACATCAACACACACACACCCATACACACACACACACTTTGTAACCCCAAGCAACACACGAAATCCATTTAAAATCACTAAAATATTAATAAATTTTACAAAAGTGCGCAACAAAATATGCGTGAAAATTCTCAAGTGCGAGCAACTAAACCTTGAACAACTTTATTTAATGGAATTTAAAACCACTTTTCATTGGGTGGTTGGCTGGTGGCATGGTTGGCTTGGGCAGCGGGTGGCTTGTGGGTACGTTTGCCTGGGGCGGCAAGCGGGTAACAAATACACTGAAATCGAACCACAATTGCATGAGCTAACCTTTGACATGCTACGCACCCTAAAAAAAAATAAAATTGAAAATAAAAAAAAGAAAAGCTCACTCTGGTGTCAATGCCAACTGTGCCGCGTGCAGGTCCTGAGCAGCTTATGGCCAATTGAACGCACCCACCCCGCCAAGACAACAGTCACAGCGGGTGGTGCGGCCAAATCCAATAAAACCGCTTTACAAGCTGTATAGCAAAGATCATGAATCCCATTTGGTTTAGCAGCTCAAGAGATTTTATGCGCAATTTTTAAACATATATAAATATATTTTTTTTTATATTTCAAACTATATGTATATGAATTTATGTATTTATTTATATTTATTATTGTAAAATAAATACTGAATTTAAAAATATTTTTTAGAAAATAATTTTTAATTTGTTAATAACTTAAAAAAATTGTTTTTTTTTTTTTATTAAAAAATTTTAAAAGTTCTCTTTATGTATATACAAATCTGCCGCAGTTTTTTAATATTTAAAAAATAATGGCTGACATAATGGCTACGCTTCTCTAAGGGTGAAATTTGCATAAAGGGTTGCTTAAACAAAATGTCAGCTTAAAAACCAATTTATTTATATATAGACACACACTCATACATATAATATATATAATATATCAAATATAATATAAATCGTATTTTCACTTATATTTCATCACATATATATATACATTATATTATATACATTTTTGAAGATCTCCAAAGGGTTCTTTTCTATATTATATAAAGCTTTAAAATCTTTTCGAGATGGTGAGAAAATTTCTCAAAAATTCCGTTAGATGTTCAATAGACAGAAACTGTAGTTAATCAAATATACCTTTCTTACCCTCGCACCCTACTATCAAACCTATAGCACAAAAAAAGACCCAAAAAAATCACCCATAACAAGTAAAAATTGCATTGTTCTGACCCAAGAAAATTTCAATTTTTGCCTATTTTTAAATTTCACATTTTTTTACATTAAAAAATTGCGCATTATTGAGGCACATTATTGAACTAGCATAGGGGTTGTTAGGGGCTGCTGCGCCATAGAGCAACAAAGTGAGGAAGAGAGTGAGACAGAAAGAATATGTGTGTGTACAAGTGCGTTTGCTCTGCAGCTAAGCTGTGCAAGATCTTTGGTAATCCTTGACAATGATCCTCAATTTTTACCCTTGAGTTTCTTTTCACAATTTTTTTTTTTTTACCTATTTTCTTGCCCAAAAAAAGGAAAAGAAAAAAATTTCCGCTACGCATTTTTCAATAAAAATCAAGCAAAATGCAACGGATTTCTTTTTACTTGTCCGAAGGGTTGCATTTGACAGCAATTTTGCTGTTTTTTTTTTTTTTTGTGGCTGCATCGAATTCAATAAACGTTAATAAATATCACAGCAAAGAATGGAACAGTATTGAGGCATGAAGAAGAAGACGAAGACTAAAGACGGCGCTTAAAATGCGGAAGTAAAGGGACAATTTTTTGTCTTTCTTTCTTTGCTTTTTTGCTTTATTTTAAAGGCTGTTTTCTCTTGTGCTCGCGGCATTTCCGTTAAAAATTGATTTGGGGTTTGCCTTTGATTTGCTATCGAGAGGGCATTTTGGCGCGCATTTATCAGCAGTTGGGCAAATGTTGAGCGGGTTAGGGCCATTCACTAGGGTTCATTGTTAAGAAAGTAAAGATGAAACTTAAGTCTCAAAGGTGTGTGAAATAGAATGTTCTAAAAGTCTTGAGAAACTTGTATAGAACTTAAGTAAAATAATCATTTAATAATAATTGTTTTCAAAATGGAAATAGTTATATAAATATTTAAAATAACATAAAAAAAAATAATTAAATAAAAATTATTCTCTAAATTGCATATATTTTTTAAATATTAAAAAATATATATACATATATATACATTACAAAGCTTTAAACATTTTTTTATAATAAATACATTTTTTTATAATAAATACATTTTTTTTAATAATATATTTTATATAAAACATATATTTTCTAAAATATTTTTTTCAAATATTTTTTTTTTATGAACATTTTCTATTTAAATTTTTATTTTTATTATTTTTTCCTAATATTCTTTCAAAACTTCTCATGGCTCTTTAAGCAAATTACACAAAATAGAATCACAAATTAAAGCAAACTTTAGACACAGCTACAACCCTCCATTAAGAGAAATAGTCGAAGCGGAAGAAGAAGAAGAATACGAACTAGCCTTAGCTAGAGTCCCATTTTATTTGCTTAACGCAAATTGGGATGTCATTTTAATGCAACACCAACAACAACAACAACAGCAACAACGACAACAAGGACTCAAGCTGAAGCCAACCACTGAATTTTCTGCTGCCAGGGGCTGTACGTTTTTCATGCAAAGTGCGTCGTCCCCTTTTGTGGTTCGATGCTGCCAAGCGTTTATTTTCTTGATTAATTTCAATGTTCAAGCAAAAACTTTGTTGCTGCCCCCTTTTTGTATGGCATATTTACATGTGTCTGTCTCTCTCAGCTCTCAGCTCTCAGCTCTCGTCTCTTGCCTGTCTCTCCTCCCCCTCTCTATCTTTCCAGCTGTCTCTTCTCTGTCTGTTTTTGGCAAATAATCAAATTGGACTTCGCAAGCGACTGCAGATTGTTTATCTTTTGTTTCATTCCGTGACAAGTTTAATCAGACTACGTGGAGCAGGACATAGACGCAGGACACACTGCAGAACTTGTGCAGGACAGCAGTCAAAAGGATAAACTATTGAAATTAGTTGGCAAGCCATTCAGATTTTCCCTTAAGCACACGAAAAAGGGACGCAGATTTTTCTATTGATTTTCCCGAAACGCATTTTTATATACTTTCCCACTTAAATCATTTTGGCACTTTAATGAGAAAGAACGAGAAATAGAGAAATATAAAGAGAGAGAGAGAGAGAGAGAGAGAGAGAGCGAGAGAGAGAGAGAGAGTGCAAAAGGAGGCTGCTTGCCCTGCGGTCTTTCATATCCTGCTTGAACATTAATTTTGCAGTTTTAATTAAAACATTTTGCGCCACACAAACAAGAAGCGGGACGCACATGCTTTTCTCTGAAATATACCCTGTACAATTTTTATTATGGGCATAGAAACAAGAAGGGAACTTGGCATGCATATTTTATATATATTGATGCAAGCTTTTACGAGGCGGGGTATTCTAAATAATTATAGGATATCTTCATGTAGAATATATTGAGCAATTAATATATAGAAATGTATTTAAGTTTACTAAAGCCCCTAGAAAAGCTAAGTAGAAGCAACAACAAATTACTTATAAATAAATAATTACTAATAAGAAGATACAAAGGACATTGTTTAAACCGAATTCATTGTAGTGAATCTTCTAGTTGAATAGTATTATTTGTAGAGTATTTTATAGTTGTGCTTCATTCTGTGTTTATTTAAACAAAAACCACAGTCTTTGCTGCCCACTCATAATCATAAAATGTATTCGCTGTCAACGAAACACCATCCACCCACCTCCGTTCTATAGAAGACTTAGTCTTCATCCCAAACGTTCACATCCTCAAGGACCCTACATACCGCACTTTCCTTCTCGACATATATGGTGTTGCCTCCTTGTGCACACATCGCACGTCGCTTGCAAGTGGCAAATGCTTTCGGGCTGCTGCTTTTTCTGCAGTGATGCAAAAAGTTTGCACATCACCCCCACTCCACTACCACTCCGAACCCTATAATAACTTTCATATATAGAAAAGCAGAAGTAGAAAAGCAACAACAATGTGCGCCATACTTGTTGTAATTATTCCCTAAACTCCAAACTCTGAATGGGCTTTAGTGTTTATATAATAAAAACTTACGAAGCACACAGATATGTATATTTATATATTTACATGCATCTGCATTTTGCCCATTTTCCAGCATTTATGTACCACACACATATAAAAGCATACTCTCCATGTAAAGTCATCCAATAAGCTCAAACACCTTTATGTGCGCTCTCTCACACACACACATCCTAATTATGATTCATGTACTTGAGTGCAAACGAAATATGCAAAAAGAAATATTTAGCGGCAACTGCGCAGCGACGCAGCGAGCTACTCAAATTGCACATGCATATGTATATGTATATGTATATGTATATGTATTTGTGTATGCATATATAGCGAGCGCATTGGCCACACCCATTTCACTCAAACTCTATGCTAATGCATACCAAGTGCTGCGCAGGGGTAGGTATGCAACGGGACAATGACAACACAAAAGTCTAATCAGAATGCAGGCAGCCACAGCTGAATACGTTCCACAGAGGCACACTCACTCACTTACTCACTCACTCACTCACTCTCACTCGTGCTCATTTCTTTACGTAACTCAACTCAACTCTAACGGTGCAGGGTTGATAACTGCTTGAGCACAAGTGATTTGAGCACAATGCTGTAAGCAAATGTGTGCCAGAGAGTGAGTGTGAGTGGGCAAGGGCAACAAAGAAAACTAGGCAAAAGGAGAAAAAAACAACAACTACAGCGACTGCCGCTGCAAATCATAAAGCATGCACTCAGACACACACACACACACACACACGCACACATAGCCAAAGGCAGGCAACTGCAGCGACAGCGGCAGCACTTTGTACCGTTTGACGCTGGCTTCGTCGTTTCAGTTGCATTCGGCAGGCGAACGAAGTCGGTTCGGCATATCTCTTACTCGCAGTCGCAGTCGCCAACGCAGTTGCAGTCGCAGTCGCAGTCGCAGCGCAAATGCCGCAATTATTTTTGCTTTTTATACGATTTACATTCAAACTTTTTACAAAACAAGCTGGCAACTCTGTACGCGCGCTCGCTGTGACTTGCAACAAAAAAAAAAACTTTTGACAGAACAATCACATTTACATATATGAACGAAAGCCAGTGAAAAGTGAATTCAAATTTTCTAACATTTTGTGAATGCATAAAAAACTTAATAAATAATAAAAAGAAGTGTAAAAAAAGAAACCTAAGATGATGTTGCTACAGCAGCAGCAACAGCGCCGTCTGTGGGATACCACCAAAGCAACAACAACAAAAGCAACTACAGGATCCTCAGCTACATCAACAACAACAACAACAATGTCGGCCGAGGCCACAGCTGAAGTTGGCAACAAATTGGATTTGAATTTAGATGTTACAACTGCGAAACGCCAAGACGCTTGTCTAATGCAACGCAAGGATCACGAAGAGACAAGACATGCATGTAGGAGACAATATTCCATATTTTATCTTTATTAACATACATATATATATAATGGCAGAGTTGCCATTTATACGAAACAAGCAAAGCTTATCGAAAAGCTTCTTTGCTAGCTTCTGCTGTAAAGCTTAGCTTGGCTCATTCCTTAGCTTGATTTGCAGTTAAATTTTGTGCTTTTGCAAAAAAAACTGCTTTTAGTTCAATCAAAATTTGAAATTCAATTTTAAAATATAGAAAAATATTTTAAACGGGTAAATGAATTTAAAAATAAATAAATACAAATAATAAATAATAAATAATTAATAATTTAAATATTTAAATGAAGAAAAAATAGGAGAAAAATATAATATGAAAAAATAAAAAAATAAAAATTAATAAATAAAAAGTAAAATAATAAAAAATTATAATATACAATATTTTTTATTACAAAAAAAAATTTAATATTAATTTAATTTAATTTTTAATATATGCACAAATTTATGATAATGAAATTTTTATGCAATTAAAATTTTTAAGTGAAAAAGCATAGGTATAAACTATATAGATATTTGAAGCTTTATTATACATACATATATAAAGTATATAATTTTGAAATTAATTTTAAAATGTTCTGAAAATTTCATTTCTAGTCTAAGTAAACCCTCTAACGTTCTTCTTCTTGCCATCGCTTCACCTGCGACTTTCACTTTTCATTGCAAAAACCAATTTTTCTTTTAATACTTGCAACTCTTATGCCGCATGATCTGATTGTAAGCGACGCACGCCCACACAATAGGAAACGGCATAGAATTTCGATTTCCATATCAGGATCTACAATTTCATGGCATTTTGCTATAGTTTTAGTTTTGATTTGGCATCATGAGATGTCCTGCCGAGGCATCTCCTGCTGCTGCAGATGCCGCTCCTTTGAGCCTCCCCACAGTGCGTGTGATCATTTTTTTGTTTCTTTAGATTTGCATCCTGGACAGTCAGTCCTGCACTCTATGCGTGTGTGTATGTGACCGTTGTCCTTTTTACCTGTTTAAACAAACGTTGTCTCAGGTATTTTGCATGCACACAAGAAAAACGAAAAAACGTCAGGCATATGTCCTTAAAAAAAGAGGGAAGCGTAAAGAAAAAAAAATAAAAAATAGGAAAGGAAAAGATGCAGCGCCTTTTTAGCCTAGCTCTTAAGACTGAGGCGTGCAATTTCTCAAATTTTCCCTTAATTTTCCTAGTCATAAAAAAAATACAACACAGCGCTAGCCACAAAAGCCAAATTTTGTGTAATTACATTTAAGCCGTGGCAAGGATAATGCGTCTTTCCTTTTTGCCTTTTTAATTGCATGAAAAAAGGAAGAAAAAAAAAAAAAAACAGAAAAAAAAACAAGTAAGAGTAGTGTAATAGGGAATGCTCAACTTGAAAATACTTGTACTTCGTATCGGGATATTGTTCCAAGCATATAGAGATAGATATGAATAGATAGAGCATTACATTCTATTTATATACCAAATCGAGCTACTTCTACTATATACATTTTAATATAAATAATCTACTCCGTTCTAACCAACTTTCAATATGGTTAGACTTTAGTAACATTTTGTTTGTTACATGCAGATCAGCGTAAGCAAAGTCAATGACAAAATGTACTAACCAGAATCCATTACGTGAATGTCCTTTGAGGTAATCTGTATATTTATAATGTCAAGCTGAAGCATTATGCACAAGGATTCCAAAGCATTTCATCTGCCATATATTGTCGTAAAAATATGTCGCCTTTTCTTGCTTTCTATTCCCTTCTCTCTTCCTCTCGTTCTCTAACTCTGTGTGTGTTTTCTGGCAGCCACACTTTGTTTACGCCCCGGGGGAGCTATAAATATCATATCTACTTTGCAACACAAAAAACTCGACCACTGACTGGACTCTGGACATCGTTGTAGGATAACGCCTTTGGCACATATGCGTGTATTTAAAGTATTCTCTGCTTGAGTATGCTTATGTATGTGACCAAATATGTGTTTGTGTATGTGTGTGTGGATGTATGATGGTGTGTCTGTTTGTTGGACTTTGCATAGACAGTAGCAAAGCCGTTTATGTTAGGGTTTAATATGATAATGCGCTCATAAGCTATTCGACATTGAAGATAAAAAAAAGACAAATAATACAGGTACAGATACAGTAGTCATTCGCTATGTAAACAAAATTTTTTCTATAAATATATAAATATATTTTTTATACAATTTCAATCAAATTTTCTTCATATATCGCGTCAGGCTTTAAGAACTAAATATTTTCTAGTATTTCAAGTTGAATTGAGCTTCATGCTGATTTTATCGCTCAGCTGTCGCAAGTCATTTGGTGCTCGCGAAGCTCTTAAAAAGTTTACAACACCAACCACCCAACCGCTGACAGAACACCACTCAAAGGACATCAACGGACAGTAGAAATTTTTGCATGTTACGCTACAACGAAGCACCGTAAATACTAATGGACATTTTACGAGCCAAGTGGCCCAAAAGCACACCAAATGGACAAACGATGACCAGCTCAATGGGTGTGCGTCTGAGTGTGTGTGTGTGCGTCTGAGTGTGTGTGTGTGTGTGTCTGAGACACTCGCCAAAAACAGACAACGAGCAGACAAAAACAGCAAACGCAACCCCCAAAAAGCAAATTGAAATATGTACTGCAAACGAAACTGCACAGACGTGACATTTGCATTTGACAGAAGGCTAAATAATCGATAAGAAAAGGTCAATTATCGATGTCAATTGATAGGCAGATACCATGTGCAAGGACAATTATATGTGAATAATGCGCAAAGTGAAGTTACTTTAGACATAATAATATTGTATATTATATAATATTGTATATTTCAATAGTTATCGCTACAAATTAAAGCCATTATCGATAAGTATTGACCATTCAAATATTGATATAAAAAGCCTCTCCATATATCACATTATAATAATAAACTATACTGATGGACGAGGAAATATTGTTATCGATAACATTAGCATAATTAACGATAATTATCACCGTTTGTTATCGATAACCAACATTTAATTTCTATAGATAAACAACACAAATTCTTATCAATAGATAAACTTTTGACTTTTGTTATTTCCGTATAGACTTTCCACGCTTCTCAAACTCAGAAATACTGTTATCGATTAAGTAATCTTAACTATCGATAGTCCTTATAATTTATACAAAATATTTTGTTTATTGATAGACAATGCTCATGAGCATTGATTTTTCTATATAGACCTTTCTCTATTCCATTTCATTCACTCAATTGTTTACTCTTAAATATACCAGAAATTAGTTATAATTCCCTTTTAAATTCTCCGCTCTTTCAAGAAATTCCCTTCTTTGCCAAACCTAACCACAAGAATTGTAAATTAAATATTGTTTTTTTTTTCTCTCCATTTCATTTCTTTGCAGTTATGCGACACATGTCAAACTCGCCGACACCGCCATCTCCCCTGCGATCTCTATCAGGTATGCGCCTAATCCTTTGCTAACATACATCAAACATGCACCAAAAAAATAAAAATGTATAGAAAGGTCTCCTATCTCTGGTTAGGGTGTAGGGATATTCGGGTTTGCGAACGTGAAACATGGAACGTGGCTACTTTGTGGCCAAATTGATTACTCACACGAGCTACGTAGCGAATTTATTGATGTCTCTTTGGTGATAGAGAGAGAGGGAGGGAGGAAGAGAGGGTAGGGCAGCAATTTTATAGTTTTTGCCAAAAGGATATGCAATAGCAACAGCAATGGCAACAATGGCAACCCCAAAGCAAATGTTTGAGGATGCGCCTGAGGTTCAGCTCGAGTTCTGAGCGTGGCTCGTTGGCTCGAGGCTTGCGTCTTAGGTAGAGCCACGCACGTGACTAAAGTGTGGCTTGCAAAACTATTTAAAGATATATATTTATGGATCAACTGGCATTGGAGTGTAGTAAAATGTTGGGGAAATATATGACAGCAACTAAGTAACAAAATGAAATAGAAACATAAATATGTATTTATATAAATATAAATTTCAAGAGATTTTTATATACATATATAAAAGAAGTGCTAACGATAAGCATATCTGATATCTTATGCAATAAATAAAATTTCTTTTCATATTTGAATTATATTTGACAGCAAATAAATGATTTTCCAGCTGTATTTTATTATATATTTTGAATATTCGAAGAATCAAATATTTTCAGTTTTCAAAACGAAACCCCTGATCATTCCCAATGCATATATATTTTGTATATATTGTCCTTCCCACCCACAACTGGGAAACAACCCTGTCAAATTTGCAAATGTTCAATAGTTTTGAAAACACAACAACCCTCACGACATATGCAAGAGGTTATTTATACACTTACACACATGCATCAAGACACTTTTGACCCCATTGTACACACGCCTGACCCTCACTCACTCCATCTGGCTGTCTCTCTCTCTCTCTCTCTCTCCCTCCCTCTTCTTTTGTCTCTTCCTTTTGCTCGCCCTTTTAGCAAACACAAAATAAAAATAACAATTTGTCAGAATGTAAATTTCACAACTGCGCATTTGAATTTTATTGTTGCGAGCAATTATGTCAGAGAGAGAGAGAGATTCGATCCTAACTGCTGACCTTTAGCCCCTACCCTCTACCCTCTCTCGCTCTACCCATTCTCCCTGCCTTCCTCCCCTACCTCCCTCCCTCTCATCGACTCCTTAACAAAGCATAGCTAATCTATGCAAAAACATGCATCAATCCACCCCAAGCCACTCATGCAAACATTGCGACAACCCTCATTTAAATAGTTGCAACAGGGTTGCCATATCATCAACTGACAATTAATTTTGCATTTTTATTGGTTTACACAAATTAACGCGACGCGCTTTATTCAAATATGTCACAACAACAGCCACAAAGAACCCTTAATAAAAAAAGGGTTGTGGCATAATTTAAATAAAAAAGGGAGTTTGGGGTTGGCTCAAGTGTGAGGTTAGGGTTAAGCCAATCAACTGTTGCGCATCTTCCTTCGTACCTTCAAATTTGAATAGCAAATGAGGTGTCAAACGCGTGGCAAATTGTTTGAGTTTTTTGTGTGGAAGGGTTTTTTTTTTTTGTTCAACCCTAACACTCGAAATTGAAAGCGGGGTTACGCGACTTTTTAAGTGCTACTTGTTGACTGTTATTCAAATTGTGCAACGCCTTTTCCTTTCTCACTTCCACGCACCCAAAGGATTTGTTTGCGTGTTGCTAATTGTTTGGGTATCCTATTTTTTTGATAGGGTAATTTGTGATTCTCTTTATAATATTTTAATCAGCGGTTCCGTTTTTTTGCCTCTCGTTGATTGAGTGAGTTTCTTTTGATTGGCTTTGAGGCGTTACGAGGGCGTTTCGCTTTGGCTTATTTGTGGTTTTATGGTACTTTAAAATTTTGAAAAGTGTTGAAGTCAAGACAGGGTTAAAGGGTTTATTTAGTTACGTAGGGGATTGGGTTAAAAAGCAAAAAGCAAAAAAAAAAAAAAAAAAAAATAAATAAATAAATAAAACAATGGGTTCAGGGTATAATTAAATAAAATAAATATAAATAAAAAATAAATAGTTTACAAAAATATAACCTACAAAAAGTCAAAGATAATATGTGTGAATTATTAAAACATCCTTTTGCTATTAAGAAAAAACTTCAGATACAAAATATAATAATTATATAAATACATACATATCCTTAATTTTATCGTTATAGAAATAAATTATTTATTTCAACAATATTATATTCCTTTTTTTACAATATTTAAATTCGTATTGCATTTCATTATTTATGAAATGCACAATATTCTTTTTTCAACTTTTCAATCACCATTCGATTTAAATATTTGATAAAAATGAGAGAAAATTCTTTGCATATTCAGAGATATTCAAGCGTTATCTTTAACTAGATATCCTGCATAATTGGATAGTTTTGCGAATATTTATTTATATGTCGAACTGTTATATCTTTCCCGTAAATCGCAACACGCACACTTTGCCCAGTCGCCCCATGCGACGAGCAACCCCTAAAGAGAGAAAGACAAGAGCATACGAGATAGAGCGAGGGGCAACACTTCATTTGTCAGTGCGTGCAATGCAGAGAGTCACACTCGCACTCATACACACATTCACACTCACACTGGCACACACATTCACACATTTCTACATTGTTGCAACAATACACATCTGCTGAACAGCACCTGGCATCAGGTTCTGCATTCGTTTTTCCCGATTTCCATTTTTGAGTTTTTCGCTGCTGGATCTCTGGCAGCAGTCACAATAGTTTTTTTTTATGCCTGCAGCTTCTTGACTTGCCACATGCAACACAATGCAACGCAGCAGCCTCTTTTTTTTTTTTTTTTTTTTGTTTTATTGTAGCTTCAAACCCTTTTTGCCAATCAGAAGTTGCATTTCAACTCCACCCCGAATCCGAAAAACGAAAAATCAAAAATGGAAATCCTTTGCCTTTCCAAATTGTAACAAACGAAAGCGAAAAAAAAAGAAGAAAATTCCAGCCAGGGGGTTGGCAAATTTTACAATCAGCGGGTGGGTTGGAGTTTGTAACCCTTATCTAACTATGTGACTTTTTTTTTTTTAGAGTTGACTGCATTTGTGCTAATTATATTAACCGAAACATAAGTCATAAAAACAGCTGCCCACATATCAAAAGTTTTCCCTTCTTTCTAATGCCGCCCGCATTTAAAATCAAAGTTTTTTAATCCTGTTAACAGAACTGAACAAATCTGCAAAGCTACTTAGCAAATCAACAAAAACTGAAAAAAGTAAAAAATAAATAAAAATAAACGATATGTGAAATCGTTTTAAAGAGTTTAAAGCTAATCTGAGAAGTATGCTAACAAAAATGATTAAAATGTTACTAAATCAGGTTCCATTAAAACATAATTTTAATAATGAAAAAAATATTTCAGTATAAAATACTTTTTATTTTGCAATATTTAATCTCGTACAAAAAAAAAAAACTCTTTCAATATTTTTTTTATGATCTTCATATCAAATAATAAATATTACATCTATATAAAATTTTTCCACTTCTTATTTCAATCATTCTAAACACAATGGAACATTTATTTACTCCAAAGACAATTCACTTCCCCTAGACTGATCTACGCTTGAAGTTTTTGGTCTTTTCAATGGATTATCTTACAAGAACTTCCTGGGCATTATTTAATTTCAACAAAAATTCAATAGATTATAAATCAATAAATATGCTCATGACACATTATGAAATTTGAGATCGCTAGGAATAAAAAAAGAAGATGGAAAATTTCGAGATGAAAACAAAGGAAAAACCAAAAGTTGTGTAAAGCTTCCGGCCTGCAGTGCTGGCGATTTTTCAATTATTATGCATGATTGAATTTAAAGCTAGTTGAGAGATGTAAACTGGGTGGAGGTCAGTGAAGTAGGCGTGGCACAAAGCAAAACCCTTCCGCTTGAGTGTCTATCGTCTAACGGCAGCTAACCGCAGGACAACAACAGGACAACAGGGCAAAGGACTTAGCCGAGAGCCCATTCAATTGGAAGATTGAATAAAATTTGCCTTAAAATAGCAAAAATATTGAAAACTTTTATAGACGAGCATAGGGTGTGGCAGGAGGTTAAGTTGAGTTGGGCAATTGAATTATGCGTCCCATGTGTGTGTGTTTGTGTGTGTGTCTGCGTGTGTGTCTGCGTGTGTGTGTGTGTGTATGCTGTATCTGCTGTGGCTACTTGCAAACTTCATTGAGTTGGAAAATTGAAAAAAAATATATATAAATATATATTTAGTTAGAGAATATACATAAAATGTTTGGCATAAAATGTTATGCGACCAATATGATTGGCTTTAAAATATTTTAGTTAGACAATTCCAGAAATCTAGCAAGCAATATTATATAGAAAGATCAAAGCTCTAGTTCCCTTTTGAATGCAACAATTTATACCAAGTTTATTGCAAAACTACTATAATTTTGTTAATTTCAATGTTTTTCTTCCATTTACAGACTGTGGCAAAAGCTACGAAGAGGAGGAGGAGGAAGACGATGATGATCTGGACGAGGATGTGGCTCAAAATTTGAGCAGCAAACGTCGCGCCTCTCGTCAACTGGATGTCGCAATGGAGAATGAGGTGCTAAATTTGGCCTCACCAGCGCCCAAGCGTTTGGCACTTGAGCCACAAACACCTGAGCCGCAGCCGACAGCAGCAGCAGCAGCAACAACTGCCACGCCCCCAATGGGCTTGCCAGCATCTTTGGGCTTTGGGCCGGAGGATATGCAACAGGCACTGCAACTTCAGTTGCATAGCTATATTGAAATGGTTCGTCAACTGGCGCCCGATGCATTTCCCAATCCCAATTTGGCAACGCAATTTCTGCTACAGAATTCGCTGCAAGCCTTGGCCCAATTCCAGGCGTTGCAGCAGCTTAAAATGGAAAGGGAAAGGGAGCAAGTGCAGCAGGTGCAGCCAATGCCAAGTGAAATTATGCCCACCCGACACTATTCCACGCCCTTGAGCAAAAGTCCGCTGCGCAGTCCGTCGCTCAGTCCAGTCGGTCGCCAAATGGAGCCGCAGCAACGCACGCCGCCCAATTCCATGGCCGGCTTGGGCTTGAGCAGTGCAGTGCTAACACCAAATACGCCCAGCATGCAACAGCAGCAGCAGCAGCAATCGACGGCGGGTGCATCCAATTCGACGCCAAAACCCTTGAGCAGTGGCGCCACCGTTGCAGCTGTCATGGCCACCAAACTGGAGCAGTCTCCGGAGGAGACTACAGATCTAGAGGAGCTGGAACAGTTTGCCAAGACCTTCAAACAACGACGCATCAAACTGGGCTTCACCCAGGGCGATGTTGGTCTGGCCATGGGCAAGCTTTATGGCAATGATTTCTCCCAGACCACCATCTCGCGCTTCGAGGCGCTCAATTTGAGCTTCAAGAACATGTGCAAACTGAAGCCTCTGCTCCAGAAATGGCTCGAAGATGCCGATTCGAGTGTGGCCAAGTCAGCCGGTGGCGTCTTCAATATCAACACTATGACCACCAATTTATCCACGACACCGGAGAGCATATTGGGCAGACGACGCAAGAAGCGCACCTCAATAGAGACCACAATAAGGGGAGCATTGGAGCAGGCATTTATGCATAATTGTAAACCCACCTCGGAAGAGATTAATCAACTATCGGAGCGTCTGCATATGGATAAAGAAGTCGTGCGCGTCTGGTTCTGCAATCGTCGGCAGAAAGAGAAACGCATTAATCCCTCTCTCGATCTGGATAGTCCAACGGGCACGCCGCTGAGCAGCCATGCCTTTGGTTATCCCCCTCAAGTGCTCAATATGTCCAATGGACATATGCTGTTAGAAGCTGGCGGCGGTGGATCTCACTGTGGCAGCTCCATTAGCTCTGGGGATTGAGAGGTCGATCGTTGATTCTTATCCTAATTCAGCTTGTATATAAAGAGAGTGAAGTTCTCCAAATCTTCCACAAACATTCCAAAAATTAAAAAAAAAAAAAAAAAACAATTAAATTAAAAACAACAACAAAAACTGCATATCGTATTATCCCTGTATCCAAAACTCCTCCCTGATAGATGTTCGTATCAGCATTCCAAAACGAATTTACAAGTACATATAAATATATATACAGCCCCTATATATAGACATTATTATATTGGATCTATGTAGAGTGCCCCATAACCGTTGTTGTCTCCGTATTTGTATGTACGTACGTGTCCAGCATGCCAATTTATCAACTATTTATAGAATATATACATACTATATATAAATAATATTAAATCTAGACACCTATGTAACATACTATATAAATTATAAATTGATATTGTTGTACAATGTCCAATTGTAAATTGATCTTAAAACTTAGATCTAACACAAAACAAAAAATTTCAATAAAAATTATTTAAAAACTTAATTGAAGAACGAAATTTATTTTTACCTACACTCTTATCAAGACTTTTGTTTACAGATTGGATATATATTAATGCCTATATAATTTAAAGGCCAAACAAAATCAGCAAGCTATACCTTTTTGCTATCATTCGTAATCGCTTCGTCTTGGATTTGATTTATAATTCAATTAGGTGCCATTTCTCAGTGCAAAAGCTCTCGATCCTAAGTACACTTGAATCTCATTAGAAGCTCCCTAAATAAATATTTAACAACATATTTAGTTAACTGATTTCTTGGTCCAAGCGAAAACAGAGAGCGAGAGAGAGAGAGAGAGCGAAGCAAAAAATTGGAATCACATCCGCCAGGACACGCGCCAAACGCAAACACACCATTTTTTAATAAACTTCCTTTGAGCAGGAGAAAGACCCTTACCAACCCCTTTTCCTTTTTTTTTTTTTCTTTGGGTACTCGGGAGTGGATTTTGTTGGATAAGAAATCACTTCATCTTTCTCAATATGGAAGCAAGCTGCAAACCCTTATTTGTATATCGAAAGCAAGCGTGTAAATCCCATTGACCATACAAAAAAAAAAAAAAAATACCCCAACCCCAGATGAAGAAAAAGTTTTTAGAGGGTTGAGTTAAGCGACCTGGTTGGTGCCAGTCGCTGATTCGTTTAGGGCTGAACGAACAAAAAAAAAAGGGTTTATGCCATAAATTCACACATAGTTATGTCATATGGTCTACTAAAGGGCAACGATTGTTGTCCTTGTTGTCCCTGTTGTCCTTTTTTCTATTGACAGTGAAAACATTTAGAACTGTGTGCCAGTTGTTTATTATCTGAGCTCATTCTTAAATTGTTTTACATCGCCATAAAACATGAATTTAGTCCCAAGTAGGAATTTAACTAAGGAATAAACATATCTCATTTAAACTAAATAAAAAAACTTTACGAATTATATCGAATTAAATTGAATCTGAATTAAAATTATGTTATTCAAATATAAATTAAAGAAATTTTCTATGTACATATACCTTTATTTTTGTATACCGATCATTATAGTAAATAGTTTTTGATTATGTGATTAAAAGAAGAACACTTACTTGATTCTAGAAAGCGCTCTCGCTCTCTCCCGCGTTCTCAATTCGGCTTGCCACTCACTTTTATAAACATTTCATAAAAAAAATATAACACACATAACTTATTTATTAATACGCATATTTTAGCATAAACTCTTTTTAAGCACTTAAAAAAAAAATTTCACATTCACCATCCGAATGATACACACGAACAAACAAATACCCGCAACCAATAAGACCGATTAACTTTATTGCAGCGCACAAACAAAATTTGCATATGAAAAGCATACACTTACACAAACACACTCATACGCATTCACTTACACGAGTGCAAGCGCAAAAGGAAGCTCTCCAAACTAATATAAATACCGCACTCATAACATCCACTCTGCTCACTCCTTTACAGCATATAGCCGAAGTAACGGAATCAAACGCGAATTGAAATACACGCACGCAATACCTGCTAGCTAACTCGCTCACTCTGTGGCTGCATCTTTTAAAAAAGATTACGATTCCTCTCTCATTTTCGCTTTGACGGTGAAAAAATAACTGCATGGAAAAATTTGAATATATTTTACAGATTTTAATACCAAACAAATGCTGCTGAATCGCTTAGATAGAACACTTAGAGTAAAAACACATAGACGAACACGCGGAACATTGTAAGCACTCTTAAAACTCGATAATTATTTAAAACAATAATTAGCCATACACCAGCTGCAAATTCGAACGATCAGCAAGGTTTCGCTACAAACACTAAATTTGCATACATACATATGTATGCATGTGTGTACAGCCATTTGCTCTTCTACAAACGCAAATAAGAGCACGCAACTAAATCAAATGCGCAATTCTTTGTACACACAAGCACACAAATAACGGGATCAAAAGCAAATCTCTCGCTCTCATTGATCCTTTGCTCATAATTGTTGTATGTATGTGAGAAAAAGTGTATTAAGAACGAATGCTTGAATGATATGACATATTCCTCGTAAGTGAATTATTTCCCTCTCATTCTAGACTACTCTTACTCCAATAGGATGATAAGTACATTTTCACAAATGTATGTAAATATGTATCCATGTATGTATTGAATCAGAAAAAATGTTAAAACTCGTGTGTAGATCTTAATAAGAAAGAAGGAGACAGGAGGAGGAATCCGATCGGTTTTAGCATATTTGTACATACAGTGGCTCCAACGCCAAATGGGACAAGGGTTTTCATTTATTATTTATTATTACATACATACATATGTATGCAAAAAACGTATAACTTATAAACTTTTAAATGTATAATAAAAATAAATAAATAAAAATGAATTTTAAAATTATTACATTAAATATCAATTTAAATAGAAATGCAATTAAATTTCGTTAAAAGTACATCAAAAGAGCTTCGAAGGCACCTCGCAGCACAGACCAACTGCCAAGTGCTGAAACCGCCCTCGGGCGCATGTCGTACAGCAGGTCCTTGGGTAAGTCCTCTATCTGTAGCACTCACACATAATTGGTACACTTCAGAGCTTCGCTCTTTGAATCGTTATCAGTCCGTTGCAGACGCTCGTTCAAAGGTTCACAAATCGCTTTCAATTTTCAGCCCACATATTCAAAATGCCACGCCCCCCACTCTAGCGACCCTGCTCGCCGCATTCGCCGCCCTCTGGTCATTTAACTGGTCAAATAGAAAAGCGGGTCGATTGGAAGTTGGGATTAGGCTTCAGCCTTCAGCTGGGGGCTATTATTTCTCTCTCTGTATGTATGAGTGTGTGAGTGTATGTGTGTGTGTGTGTGTGGCATGTGGCATGTGGCATGAATCCCCCATTCCATTCTGGCTCCTGCCCTTTTGCCTTTGCCTTGCCTTTGCCTTGCTTAGATCGGCTGCTAAAGATTTGCTATTTGCGAGTCCTTTGATAGATTTCGTTCACTGCATTTGCAAATTGAATTCCCATTTTGTGAAATGTTCTCTCCATTCGGCTTCATTTATAACAATTTAATGAAATTTTCGAATGCGTTTTCATAACGGTTCTTTAGTCATACGGCACACCAAACGGTTTCGTACTGCGTGAAGAAAACAAAAATCATTAATCAAATGGAAAAGCTGCCAGGACTAACGAAAATTAAGTTTTTCTGCTACAATTTTTATTGCTACTTTTTCACGGCTTTAACTTGATTTCAATTGGAGTGAACGCTTGCTTGTCACGCCCACTTCAAGAGGCGTGTGGCATGGAAGTGTTAATGTGTGAAGTTTAGATAAAGTGGGCTTCAAATTAATGGAATATATATGTATATGCGAATCAGGTGATGTAAGCAAAACTTAATCCTAATGTTTAAACCATTCTCAAGAAGGTATATATATATATTTATTTTTTCATTTTATGGCAACAAAATTCCAATTCATACCCAAAAACTAAATTTTAGCTTAAAGCTAACAAATTGATTGCATTATTTTACAATTGGTTTAGCGTTAAATATATTCGCTCTAATACAAGATGTCTCAAACAAATAGAAATCGTGCCCGCAAATTATATATAGATGACATATGTTCAGTTTCTGAATGAATGCACGCTGCGGTCTTTGCTGCTTTGAATTTCAATTGTGTCTATGTGGGCGTAAAAGGGGCGTGACCGTGTACATACCACCCCTTTTTAGCAGACAATCTAACGCAAAAGTTGCCGTTGTTCTCAAGCAAATACAAACAAGAAAATAAAAGACGAAGACGAAGAAGAAGCAGCGAAAAATTACTGCGAACACAATTGAATTACAATGAAAATATGAAATGAGCGACAAAAAGGAACAAATTTTATTTTATTTTTGATTCTTTTTCATTAAGCAAACAAATGGGACAAAGAAACAAAGCGAAAATCAAACTGTAAAGTGTGAGCATAACGAGGAGCCCCAAAAAGAAAGAAAAAAAAAATACCTCTTCATAAAAAATCGCAGATTCAATATTTGCGCATACAAACAAATGCGAATCCCTAGACATGGGACGAGAAGAACGAAGCATTTGCTCCACATCCCCCTTGGATTCCCCTTCTAACTGCGCCTCTGATGAAGTCAAAGCAAACAGACCAACGAAATTGTGGCAAAGTGCTCAACGCTCTAGGCTATACGAAAAAAAAAAAAAACTCAAGACTTGGGTGGCTGGGCAGGGATAGCTAACAAATACCCTCTAAAAAACAGGTTTGCTTCTTAATTTTAGTTTGTTGAACAACTCCATTTATCTGATTCTTTTGATTGAACTAATTAATACAAAACATTTATTTGATTAAACTAGTTTATCCAAATGATTCATTGGATTAAACTAGTTCATTCAAATGATTCATTTGATTAAAAACATCTAATTAAATTATGAATTCTTTGAATTGAAGTTCATAAGTTAAAGTGAATTTCTTTTTGCATTTCACACACTTTTTACTATGAATCAGAATACCCCTTTATCAGTTTCAATGGGTATCAAAAGGAAATTTGAGTACCTCATATTAAATTCAGAAAATGTTACTAATATATATTATTTTTATACACACATTTAAATTAAATTTCCTTCGTTTGTCTTTTACTTACAGCCTTAATAACACACCCCATTTCACTTAAATTTATTGAGTATAAAATTCAAAACCAAAGTTAAATTACAGCAGCAACCCTGCCCAAAAGTATGCCGCAAAATCTGAAAATCTCATTTAAAATGGTTGGATTTTAAAAACATGACAGACCAAACAAAATTTGCATGCCACACCCTTAAAAAAAAAGCCGTTAAGCAACCCTCGCCGAAGGTCAAAAACTTTTGTGCTTAAAAATCAAAGCAACAGGAAACAAAACAAGAACAAGAAGAAAATCCCAGCCCACCCCAAGAAAATAAATGTTTGAAATCGAAACCATTTTGTAGTCGAGCCTTTTCGCTTTGACATGTTTACACATTTAATTAACTAACACGCGCTCCAAAAACTTCCGATGCGGGGTGTGCCCCGCCCGCCCTCTGACCATAAGCGAAGCAGCCAAAGAAAAAAGGAGAAAAATAGTAGGAAAAACCTTTGGAATTTTCCCTTATTTTTCTCGCCTTTTTTTTGTTTGACAATTTGAAACCATTTCAAGTGGTTTAATCATTTAACGCACATCATAAAAATCACATCGAGTGATTTTTATTTACTCACACAACAATAGGAATGTCTAGAATAAAACGGGAGCAAATCCTTTGAAATTTTAGCACTATCAAATAATAAGGCGTGAAGGAATCTCTCACTCTTAAAAATGCATCAAAGCGGATATAAATAGCCAGAAACTTACGACTCGCAGATCTAATGACAACAATCATTTGTTGTTGTTGTTCTTCACAAATTAGACGCAAGTGTTAAGCGGCGTTGCACGGTTCTAATGTTAAAATGAGTTTTATTTATTCTTATTCTTCCTAATATTTCAGCTCATTTATTTATTTTTAGATCATTAATATATATATTTTCGTGAATACTTTATTATATTATTTTTTAGTTTCTCTCGAACTGTATTTTTATTATGTTTTTTATTTGTAATATTTATTTATATATTATTATAATATATATTTTTTTCTAATTTATAGTTTGACTTTTTTTTTAATTTTTTGTGTGATTTTAATTGTTTTATAATTTTTTTTTTTTGTATTTTGTATTATTTTATTTGTTTTTCGTATTACTTTAGCTTGCTTGCTTATTTTTCTTTACGCAACTTATATTTGAATTTGGCGCCAAATTAAAAGTCTGCTTCACTTTCTACAGATATGGCAACTCTACACCCTTAACGCATGCTTGCGAATGGCTATCGCGAATTTTATTTTTAATGCTTTATATTTAAAATCGTCGAATTACAAAAATAATAACTCTCAGTTCGTTGTTAATACATAGCGAAATACATCGTTTTTTGTTTATTTAAACGTTAAATACATATTAACTTGTAGTGTATATTATGTGAATTTTATTCAATTAAAGGCGAACCATATGTCGCAAAAATGGAAACGTTATGGATGTTGTGTGTGTTTCTTTACCATATACGTGTGTGTGTGCATAGGTATATGAGAGCGTGATTGTGTGTGTTAAATGAAAATGTAAATAAGTAGTTTTTTTCAGCCAGGATGAGAGTGCTCAAGTGTTGCAGGCGAAGGCAAAGCCATACTTTTTAGCTCAGGGTGTTGATCTGCAAAGAGAAACATAATTGAGTTATAGAGCAAAGCATATAATCAAGAGCTACTCACAATATCATCAATCTTCAGAATGGAGCGTATGGTCTCGGTGGCCAGTGTAATTGCTGAGATGCTCACCAGCAGCGGCTGGACTACATTCTCTGCCAAAATATCGGTAATGGCGCCCTTGCGCACATTAATACCGGCTGTCTTCTCGCCCTGGGCATGACGATTGCGCAGCTCCGTCACAGTGGCAATTGGATTTAAGCCCGCATTCTCGGCCAAAGTTGAAGGAATTACCTCTAGGGCATCGGCAAAGGCACGATAGCAATATGCATCGACTCCTTCGACGGTTTGAGCCAGTGCAGCCAGCTGCAATGCCATCTCAATCTCTGGTGCACCGCCGCCAACAATTTGGGCACGCTTCTTGACTAAGCAACGCACCACACACAGAGCATCATGCAGCGAGCGTGCAGCCTCCTCCAGTACTAGCTTATTGGAACCACGACAGATGATGGAAACGGTGCGTCCTTGATTTTGAATGCCCGTGATCTTGACAAACTTATTGGTGCCACTGGACACCTCTTCGACGAGATCTGCACTGGACAAATTCTCAGCAGTAAAATGATCCAGCGATGCAATTGGACGACAATGCAATGATTTGCACACAAACTCAATATCTTCGCGCTCCACATCCTTCACAACCAGGCACTTGATCTTGTCAAGGAAATGTTGAGCAAGATCTGAGACGGCATCGCTAAAGATAAAATTTAATTTTATATTCCATAATTAAAGCAAATTCAACAAACCTACCGCAATATGGATTTCTGTACGAGGAGCACATTGCAGCCCGCCTTCTTGATCTGCTTCACAATATTCAAAATATAGGAGCGCTCCTCCTTGAGTACACGATCCATGGCTGCATAATCGCTAACAATCACATTGTGATCCATGTCGGTTTTTGGTGCCGAAATACAGAATTGAATGAGACCAATCTTTGCCTTCTCAATACGTTTGGGTGCATTGGTGCCGGCCGAGCGGCTGGTGAACACCAAACCGTTAACCAATTCCGTATCCTCAACGGTGCCGCCCAAGCTCTGAATAACCTTAATGTTCTTCAGATCTACCGAAGCCTCTTTGCCTGGTTCGGTGACCTTTAGCACGGCGTCCACAGCAATAGGAGCGAGCAAGCTGCTCTGCTGAGAGACAACTTTGGAGTTGAGCGATGTGGAAGCACTCTTGATTAATGTATCGCGATCCTTGAGTTCAATAGGCGTCGACATTTGAGTGAGAATTTCCACAGCTTTGTTCGAGCAGCGTTGGAACGAATCCGAAATGGCAGTGGGATGCAATCCCTTCTGTAGCAACTTCTCGCATGCCTCCAACAAGGCACCGGCAATAACCACAACGGAGGTGGTGCCATCGCCAGCCTCCACATCCTGCGCACGGGACAGCTCAACCAACATTTTGGCAGCAGGATGCAGAACATTCATCTGCTTCAAAATGGTGGCGCCATCATTAGTAATGGATACTTCGCCATTACCAGCCTGGATCATTTTGTCCATACCGCGAGGACCCAAACTGGTGCGAATAGCATCGGAAACAGCTGCAAAAAGAATCGATTAGTAAGAATTCCATACCTAAACACATGACTCATTTATTGTCATCACTAAGAAGCTTCCAGACGGCAGCCGGCAACTGCTTTTCTTTTATGCATTTTAATACAAAAATTCATTGTACCAACAACAAATATGCAACTTAATCGCCAATAAATAACATAAATAGCCTTTCTATACATATTTTATGTTATTAATCGACATATTTTTACAATAACTACATTAGTATCTTACCCTTTGCCGCCTGTATATTGGACAGCCGCACATCGGTTGGTTTTGACTTGTCTTTAAAGGTCTGTGCTTTCGGCTTAACACCAACTGTTCTCGATTTCGGAGCCATTGTTCAATGAATTATTTAATTATAAGCAATTTATAATTTTTTAACACAATTTTCTACGCGATTAACACAGATTAAAAAATGACCACAACTATGTTTTCTCGCTGCCCCGTGACAGATAGCGACGAAAGAAATTTGGGTATTGCTATCGATATTTTTCTCAAAACTCAAAAGATGTTTTGGTATTATTTAGTACATTTTGCATGCGTTCCTTATTGAATGGCAATTTGAATTTTACTTCGAAGCGCAGTAAATTTAAATATTGCATTTATTCAAATTATATATAATATAAAATTAATTATATTTAGCCGTTGGCGGCACTTCATCAGGTCCAATTTCTGTCTTTTCCGGCATACCAACATTCAATGTTTTATCCGAATTTATTTGCGCAGTTATTTCTGTAAAAAGTTTATCCCATTCCCATATTTCGTCCGGTTCATCCAAACTTTCCTGAACCTGTAAACAACGTGTCAATATGGTCAGATCGACATCTTCTATGGCTGAAAAGGCATTTTGTGAGAGCAGATCGGAGCTTAACTCTTTAAATGTGACATCTCGGCTAAAAGCGACGCTTCTGTAAATATTATAAATTAATTAACATAGTCTGCTGTTTAAATAAAAAATTCTCTTACGATGGTGGCTCAACGATTTCATTTAGCAATATTTCATCTCTGACATCATCTAAATCCGGTATAATGGGTATATCATCCGTTGGTATAGAACTTGTCGCTGATTTGATCACTTGAAAGCGTTCGCTATAAATTTAATATTAATTATATAGGCGAATATAATAGCTGCAGTTGCTTACTCATCAAATGAATTTTTCTTTGATCTGTAAAAAAATAAAATTATATTAGTTAAAAATTGATTTGAAAAACTTATACTTACTTAAGTCCCTTTAAACCAGAATCTGCCCAGCCACCAGAGACGCGCCTTATGGGCGGGCGACTTGAATCAAAGTCATTATTATATGTTGTCGGCGTTGTAGACGTGGGACTACTACTATCATTTTGTATATCCAAGGTAATATCTATGGATATATCTTTATTCAACTTGTGTGTCGACGCGGCACTGGAGGAGGATCCAGCTTGATTTTCGTCTTTCAACACATCTCGACTCTTTGAGCGACGACCCTTGCGTGCTGTGGTCTATAAATATTCATAAATATATATTATGTTATTTTATTTAATTCAATTTAACCTTTCTTATTGTCATTTTCAGCTCTTCAGCCCAATCCATTGCACAAATTATTTATTGTTTATATTTTTTCGCGTTGCCTAGGCAACAAGTTGTATTCGTAGTGCTGTAAAATGCCCAATAGATAGTATCGCCAACTATCGATATTCTCGATAGTAAATTGTTTTGGTTTTTCTTAAGCAGCCAAGTTCACGTCAGAAGTGTAAGGGGAGGCTCTAAAGCCTGTTTTGTTCAAAATAATAAATAAATAAGTAAGCTGCCAAAATGCTAACAGACGACGATGATTTCTTCTACGAGGATAAAATGTAAGTATCGGATTGCATGTCTATACGCTTGCATATGTAAATAAATTTCGTGGGCTAAACATGAAAACTGAAAAGCTTTACCAACTTTGGAGAAAAAAATCAATAATTGGGTCAACATATTGTTTATGATAATTCAAATATAAATATAAATAATGTCATACAAAATTTAATTAGAAAGCAAACAAGCGACTCTACGCCAGTGTTAATACAATTAAATGAGGATTTCATGGCCGACTTTGAGGCGTAAGTATCGGGTGGATTAGGAAGTACTAGCTCTGCCTCTATTTCTCTCTATATGTGTAAAAACATATATATGACATAAATATATCTGATTCCTATAAGTTCGAAACCAAAATCGGAGGATTCGAAAGTCTCGCTGGCCACCGATACAGAAACTGCGGTGCTTTGCACTGGCCTTGAGCTAACACCAGATCGATATGGACACTTTAGTAAACAAAAATATGAGCTAGATCGCTTGTAAGTCAAAATTTCTTGACTCAGTAAACCGTTAGAAACGTTATGAATCGTTATGTGAACCTTTATATAAACCATATACTTCATGTAGTGTCTCAAAAGCTAACCCAAACATAGACGGAGACAAGCAGTATTTATTGTATGCCTCGTTCTTTATTTTATGGGCTCCTTAAGGCTAAACTTTAAATTTATTTATTTTTTAGAGTAAAGTATAAGATGACATGTCTGTAGTTAATTTTACCATTATTATGTTTTACTTGGAACAAAAATATTTTACTGATAGAAAGTCCTGTATTAGAGATATATTCTAATATATACATATATATTCCTATTCTCTATATTAGATATTATTAGCATAAGCAATTAAATGAAATTACAAAAATACTGTAATATAATAGAAGATTTAGAGAACATAATAGATTATGTATTCAAAAATAAATATTTTTATATATTTTAGATTTACTTCGACTCAAAAGAGCTTCTAAAAGCAGACATATATACTATTATCAAATATTTTACAGATAATATATATGTAGATAGTACGAAGCTATAAAAGACTATATAAACACTGTTAAAAGAAATTTTAAAAAAAATGTATAAATTATAGATATAGCATAAATATAAAATATAAATATAGTTGAAGATCCACAACAGAATATTCCATTTAAAGAAATTTGTATTTATAAAAATTTTTTAAATGCTAAAGCTATTATTGAAAACATTTTTAGTTTAACAATTCAAATTTGAAAACATTTTTCTTTAAAAATTTTAATTGCAAAAAACGTTTTTTTTTTTTTTAATTTAACTCTTATGGCTAATTAGAAAACTGCACAAATCGATGTGAGTATGGCACGCTTATTGCTCTAACAAAAAGCTTTAACTTAGGTCTAGACTTTATACATATAATAGTCACATTAATAACTTCAATTGAATCCAACTTCAATTCAAACATTTGCAGGGGCATGACCGTGAGCACGAATGCCGTTGTGATTACCAAGGATCAGAGTAATCTAATTGGCATTAGCATTGGAGGTGGTGCGCCGATGTGTCCATGTCTCTATATCGTGCAAGTAAGTGGAACTTTGTGAACTAATTACAGTTCTCTTTCTTATGAAATATTTTACAATAATTATGTAAAGAAACTAAAAATTTTATTCGGGGAGATTTCATAAATGAAACGTTAGCTAAACAAAATGTTTACAAAATATTCTAAATAATCTTATATTGCTTCTTAATAATAACCCTTATAATATAAAATTTTCTATATTCTTCTTTAAAATGACTGAGTTTTACTCAAAATATAAGCTTTCTTTTTATTATTATTTATTATATTTATTATATTTGATAAAACAGTTCACATTATTGTTAAAATCGGAAAAGAATCAAAACTTAAAAAATTTGTTTAATTTTAAATGCTCATGCTCAATAAAAAAAAATAAAAAAATTAATTATAAAAAAAATTTACGAAAAGATTAGAGCAGAGATTAATTTGCACAAAAAAATTAGAGACCTGATTTTGATTTGACTCTTGATTAATTGAAAATGAAATTTAAAATAATTATTTGTCTAAAGTTATATAAAAAATGAATTTATTTTTCACAAAAATGTAATGTAAATGCAAAAATTGGAATTTCTTTTAGATCCTCGCTTTAGTTCGCTTCCAGGGATTTGGTGTAGCCTTGAAATTAGTCAATTTGCGCGCCTGGACATATTCGTCGTAGCACCGCTGCGCCCACTCGATCGCCTTACGTTGCCAGCGCATCTCCTGTTCACGCATATTCCACAAATCGAACTGTTTGCGCAGCTTGCCCCGTTCCACGGACTTCAGTTGGAACGGTGCAGTCTTCACAATGCTCGATAAGATGCGCGGAACGAATGGAGGCTGACGCCATTTGGCAGAGTCTTGACTAAGCTGCGGCCGCAGCGTCACATCTTTCATGATCTGACGTTCCAGATTCGCTCGTTCGGTTTGCCAACGTTTGGCCGATTCCACAGATTTCTTTAGAGTGTGTGGCGTTTGGGGTTTGGTCAAGTTATATAAGGAGTTTAACTGACGTGATCGGTTTCGTATTTCCCAGCGTTTGTGCATTACCTTAAAATTGGGCACTGGATGGCTATGGAACTGGCATTGCCGGCTCCTCACCTCTTGTATATGACGCAACTCCTGCTGGCGATTGCGATCGTATACATGCTGTATGTGACACACCTTTGGTAATCCATACAGCTTATTTTTCTTCTTCCCTTTAAGTCTAGCTAACTTGACCTTATCCAATCCCGCCTGCTGACGCAACAACTTGTTCGAATTATTCTCCAATACTATGGATTGTAAACGCTGGTCCAACTGTTGCACATGGGTAACCAGTTTTGAATTCGGCTTCTCCTGCCTCGAGTCATTTTCCCGGTCTCTATACCAATGGGAAAACGTCATGGCTAATGTGTATCGCTTCGACAGGTTTTTGTCTCAAACAAATTTAAAAAAAAAAAAACGCGAACCACTCTTATCTTATTTTAGACTAAACACCTTTACATTACATTTTAATTTTATTCTCACAATGACAACTTTATTATTTTTGACCGATTTGCTTCGAAAATGGAAAATCGAGACAAATTCCAAATCAAAACAAATCTGTCAAAAATCTCTTATAGACTAGAGTTTCTATGTGTTTATATGTTATATTATTATTTCAAGGTTTGAGGTTCTAATTTTTATACGTATATAAAAATGTACTCTTTAGTCTTTAGCAATTTATATCGATTCTTTTTCTATTTTTCCATTAGTTAATCCTCAACAGTGAGTTAATATCTCATTAATTAATTTCCAGATATATTTTTCTGAACATTTTGGGTTAGACATTTATTATTTATTTATTTATTATTTGTTTTCTTTTTTTTTTTTAATTTTAATTTACGAAAATAATTATTTAAGTATTAAATTTTTAATAAATAAGAAAATCTTTGTTTTTTTTTTTAACTTTTTGCTTTAAATATTCGTAAATGATTTTACTTTATAAATATATTCTCAAGATATGTTATTGTTTGATTTCAATTAAATATTTGAAATTATATTTAATCTATGGATTAATAAACATAATTTTGCCGATGAAATATGCTTACTAAAGTCTTTCTCTCTTCTTTGCAGGTCTTCGACGGCACTCCCGCGGCCCGTGAGGGCTCCCTGCAATCGGGTGATGAGCTGCTCGCCGTCAACTCGGTGAGTGTTAAGGGCAAAACCAAAGTGGAGGTGGCAAAGATGATTCAAACGGCTACGGATGAGGTGACCGTGCACTATAACAAACTGCACGCAGATCCCGAGCAGGGAAAAACGCTGGACATAATCCTTAAGAAACTGAAGCATCGTATTGTGGACAATTTGTCGAGTAATACGGCCGATACGTTGGGTCTATCGAGGGCTATACTTTGCAACGATTCGCTGGTCAAGCGGCTGGAGGAGCTGGAGGGCACAGAGCTAATGTACAAAGGGCTGGTGGAGCATGCGCGTCGCATGCTGAAGGCCTACTACGATCTCTTGCAAACTT
Source organism: Drosophila stalkeri (assembly GCA_035047405.1). Lineage (NCBI taxonomy): Eukaryota > Metazoa > Arthropoda > Insecta > Diptera > Drosophilidae > Drosophila > Drosophila stalkeri. Next base: position 4,074,509 of record JAWNPR010000039.1, on the reverse strand, counting down.
ACAAAAGCTTCGGTGATTGTTTCACCCAAATCTCGGCGCATGAGCCGCAGCAACGGGCCAGCGAAGCATTTCGTACTTTTGGCGAGTTTCATCGTTCGCTGGAAAAGGATGGATTGGCTATTATAAAGCAAATTAAACCTGTGCTCGCAGATCTGGGCACGTATCTAAATAAGGCCATACCCGACACAAAGCTAACCGTGCGACGATATGCGGATGCGAAGTTCACCTATCTCTCCTATTGCCTAAAGGTCAAGGAGATGGATGATGAGGAGCATGGCTTTGCGGCGTTGCAGGAGCCGCTCTATCGCGTCGAGACAGGCAACTATGAGTATCGTTTGATTCTGCGTTGTCGCCAAGATGCACGCAGCAAGTTTGCCAAGCTGCGCACGGACGTCCTCGAAAAGATGGAGCTACTGGAGTGCAAGCATGCTATGGATTTGAATAAACAGCTGCGCAGCTTGCTCGAAAGTTTGGCGGAATTGCACAAAAGCCTGGTGGAACGTCTGGACTCTCTGCCTCCTCTGTTCCCCATTGAAGTGGACTTCAAGGAAACCGATTTTCAATATAAATCAAGCACGCTCAAACCCCAGGAGCTGGATGATGATGAAATAGAAGCGAATGCAACAACACGTTCCAATAAAGTGACGTACGGTCGGGAGGCAGTCGAGCAACCGGCGCCCATTATCAATGTGGAGGTAAAGGAATCCTCAATTGAGTCCAATGCCAATGAGAATGAAACCCTGCTCAAGGAGCTCGGCTTGCACGATGTGGATTTGCTTTCTAATCCGCAAACAATAAGCAATCAAAAGGATTCCATTTCGGCGCAAAATGATGGCTACGATTTTGATTTGTTTTTGAATCAGGCAAATGTTACGACCAGCCTCGAACGGGACTTGATGTCGGCCAATGCCAGCGAAACTGATTTGTTGCTACAATAATGTTTTTTTTATGTATAAAAATCATGTCTATCATAAGAATCGAGCTCATTGTCTAGCTGTTCGTTTTGCTATTTACGTGTATATATGTTTATCTGTATGTGAAATTAGATTTATTAAACATCAAACGAATAATAAAACGAGAAAATAGTACAAAATTGTCTTTAAGTATCGATACCTTAATTCAAAAGCTTCACATACGTTGGGATTAACAGTGCATATTAATACAGCGACAAATTTATGTGCAACTAGCACATCCCGTTCAATTTATGTCCTTGTACCGTTTTTGCCATTCCGAGCGCACGAGGACAGCGACCGCAAAATTAAAACTAAATATTCCGACATGATGTGCACATTTTACTTAAACCAAATACCTTGCATCATATTTAAGAATTATTAATCTTCACAATTTAAATTCATGTTTGAATTCACACGCTGCGCACTCTGCTTAAATTTGCAGTCATTCACATTTAATTGCCATTCACTGCGCATGCAGACACCATCAGCTGTTTGGCAAAAGGTAAACCAAACGTGCTCCGTTTGCCGACATGCCGCCAAAGTCGAGTAATAAAAAGAACCAAGCTACTTGGTTTCACTGTGAGAAATGTGATGTGCACATAACAAGCAAATCTCGAGACACGCACGAGCGAGTGTGTCCACTAGCTGAAGACGGAAGCGGTGCAGCTGTGGAGACAGAATTCGTGCGCAATGGAACACTTTATACAAGCAGTGTGCAGCAGAAAAATTTCGAGGTGGACTCTTTGAAAGATCTACCTGCCAAATACGCCAATACGCTTTTATTTATGTCTGAAGGTGCCATAAAGCTCGCTCAGTTGCATATAGGGCAACAGGTTGTTATAGAACCAGCATCGGAAGAGACAAAAAATCTAGCGCTGGTTCGCATTCTTTGGCCCATTTCGGAGCAGTTTCTAACGACTATCTTCGCCACAGCGGAAGGTAGCGTAGAGATATCTAATTAGATAAATTTAATAATAAATCTTCTTCCACTACAGATTATAGACAAAATTGGTCTGCATTCCAAGGAAAATTGCTGCGCATTTCAGCTCTGAATCACAGTCAACTTTTTGCCGCTGCCAGCGTCTCTCTAAGGCATTTGAACTCCAACGAATCCGAGCTGGAGCCAATGCATTTGCCCGATGTGGCAGCGGTACTAAAGCGCAATATTGTAAATCAAATTTACAAGAATGACAGTGAACTGCATTTGAATTTCTTTAATAAGCCCTTGACTTTTCGCTTGGAAAGCTGGCAAGGAGTGGAGGACGATGCTCTAGAGGATGCGCTGGCAAATCTAAGCCTGGCCAATACCCAACAATTTGTGCAAATAACAAATGCAACACGGCTGGAGATTTTACTTAATGAGCAGCAAGTCAAGCATCAGCAGCCAGAACAGGAAGAAGATTTAACTAAAGCAAAGATTGGCGGACTGGATAAGCAAATCCAATTGGTGGAAGAAAGCATGAACTATGCGCTAGGCTACAAGCCAATGCCAAAGGGTAAGGATATATATATTCAACTATATCTTAATAAAGAGTCTACTTTGCAGGCATTAAGATATCCCGTGGCTTGCTGCTCTATGGCGCCAGCGGCTGTGGCAAATCCTTGATCTGCGAAGCCATGTGTTCCTCGGCCCGAAGAAGCAACAAAAATGTGCAAATAATTAATATTAGCAGCGGCGAGGTGTTCAGCAAATTTCTGGGCGAAACGGAACAAAAGCTGGCGGCATATTTTGAGCGCGCCTACTCGCATTATCCACATCCCTCGTTGATTATCTTGGAAGATATTCACACACTCTGTCCTAAACAGGATTCAAATGATTTGGTCAAGCGTGCTTCGCTGGCATTACTCTCCCAACTCGATCAGCTTAGCAATGGCTGTCGAGTGGAGACGAGTCGCACATTCTTGCTGGCCACGAGCTCACAAATTGATGCACTGCATCCGAGCATTAGGCGTGCGGGTCGTTTGGATTGTGAATTGGAATTGGGTCCGCCTAGCCCAGCAGCTCGTAAGGAGATTCTGCAGTGTCAGCTGCAACAATTGGAGCATAATATAAAGGACTCTGATTTGGAGCACATTGCGAGCATAACACATGGCTATGTGGGCGCCGATTTAGTTAATCTCGTTTATACAGCCACGCTAACTACATTGAAGGAGGAGCCTCGTCCTCTAGAGCTGCGGGATTTGCAAGCAGCGCTTACACAAGTCAAACCCTCCGCTATGCGCGAGGTGCTCATTGAGAATCCAAATGTGCTTTGGTCGGACATCGGTGGACAAGATGCACTACGTCTGACACTTCAACAAGCCATCGAATGGCCGCTGCTGCATGCTGATAAATTCCAGCGCTTGGGCATAAAGCCACCGCGTGGCGTTCTTATGTTTGGCCCGCCTGGCTGCTCGAAGACAATGATAGCTAAGGCGTTGGCCACGGAAAGTAAACTTAATTTCCTATCCATTAAAGGCCCGGAACTGTTCTCCATGTGGGTGGGCGAATCGGAGCGTGCGGTGCGCGAAGTCTTTCGCAAAGCTCGCCAAGTGGCGCCGGCGATTGTTTTCTTCGATGAAATCGATGCGATTGGCGGAGAGCGTTCCGAGGGCTCCGCTGGAGGCTCGTCTGTCAAGGAGCGTGTGCTCACCCAGCTTCTAACTGAACTGGATGGCGTGGACGCTTTGCATAATGTCACCATTGTAGCGGCTACCAATCGTCCAGATATGATAGATAAGGCATTACTTCGGCCCGGTCGCATAGATCGTGTCTGCTACGTCGGTTTGCCAGAGGCGGCGGCACGTCGTGAAATTCTGCTCATCAAGCTGCGTGCAATGCCATTGGCTGACGATGTCATCATCGATCAGCTGGTCACATTAACCGAAGGCTATTCGGGCGCAGAGATTCAAGCTGTTTGCCATGAGGCAGCGCTCAGCGCTCTGGAGCAAAGCTTCGAGGCAGAACTCGTGCATTGGCGGCATTTTGAATCGGCGCTGGCAACAGTGAAGCCCCGTACGAGCCCCGAACTATTACGTCTCTATCAGGAATACATTAAAAAGTAGATAATAAAGCTCTCTTTTAAATGTTCTCACAAGCTAGTTCTGCTCAATTTCGATCTTATTGGCTGAGGGAATGCTAGACAACAATTAAAATTAATTGAGAATTGATTTGTGAAGTATTTGATCTATTTACGGCACTTCTATAAATCTATATGTATATATACATCTCGTATACCTCTTTAGAGTACCCTTCTATATACCAAATATAAATTTTTAATTTAATTAAATTTCTTTATATTCCAAATAATTTAATTTATTTTTTAATGTTTATCATTATTTTTATTTTGATTGTTTTTCTTTGCTTAAAACTCACATCTACTTATTTTATTTTTATAATTATTAATATATATTATATATTTTAATATATTTACATATATATATTCTAAATGACAATTTCATTTTTTTTTTTTTTTCATATACAAAATCTTTTTAATTGACATTTTAAATTATTTTAGAGTTCTTCATATTTGGAATCACTTTATTAGAAACCCCTAATCATAAGCTCGTAAAAACCTAAACGAAATAGATTAATCAAATCGCGAGGCAAACAACTTTATAGAGTTATATATGAATGAATATTAACTTTCTGTGATAAGATTTAGCTATATCAGTCTGTCAAATCAAATATCACACATCGACAAAAAAAAGAGAGAAAAATGTTGGCAAACAGCATCAGCGACTGTGCGCTACTCTCTAAAAAAATTTAGGAGTAGAGCAGTGTAAATGCCATCAAGCCAAAAATAATTCAGATTTTTAATTTACTTTTAAACATGTTAAATTTATTTTAAAACTTACAAATTCAATTACTGTTATTTATGTAGTTGGAAAATATAATATATTCATATATGATATATTAGCTAATATACTCTTCAGTTAATATGATTTGCAGTGTGTTTGCACATTACAAGCTCAATGACAAGCTAGTTATACCCCTAAAAAGAATTTAATCCAATTGATTGCCCAATTGAAAAAGCTCAACAATGCTAATAAGAAATTGAACATATGCTGCATATAGACTAGAAAATATCCTGTAAAGTGTGTACGTACAATGCTGATGACCTGCCAAATTTCAATATAGTAAGAGAGAAAATAAGAATTAATTACAATATTTCATTTTTTAAGTACAATCAATAAAAATATTTGCTTTTTTATTTACTCCAAAATATTTGAAACTAACAAGTACATATATATTTTTGAATATTAAAAAATCTAGTTCTAGTTATTTAAAATTCGATTTTTCTTATACATATTCTTTTTAAATATTACAATATACATTAAAAAAATAAATTTTTAATATTTAAAATTAGATTTTAAAAAATCATTTTTTAACACTTAAAATTAAATTTTTTAAATTAATTTTTTGATATTTAAGTCAGTTTTTTATAAATACTTAAAAGTATATTTTGTATATATTTTTTGTAACATTTAAAACTAATGTATAAAAACTCTATTTATAATTATTTAAAAATAGATTTCGTTTTAAATATTTTTATAAATAGTCAAAAAAAAAAAAAAAAAAAAACAAATATGCCTTCGAGCTAAATTGAATCAGATCAGTTGTTGGCATAAATACATATGTTTTTTCTACCTTTTTTGTGAAGTGGTTTCAAGTGCAGGGTATTGCGAGCTATTAAATACATACATACATATATATCTATATATATATATATATAGTAAATAGTATTTATATATATATATAGTTATATAGCTTGTTTTAAATGGTGTTGTATTTATGCTTCGACTCGCAATTTGCGCTATTTTTTTTTAAGAAGAAAGCTACAGGTTACTTTTGCTTTCAGCTGACTTTCGGTGAACCGTCGTGACTCGTCGCTGATCGGATAGGAACAGTTGTTGTCGAGCAGTCGGCGCGGTTACGACACTGAAACAATAAGCCGCAACAAATTTGCATTAAGGGTTGAGTGAGAGAGAGAGAGAGAGAAAACGTTTTGGTCGCTTCTCCAGCAAAGATGCAGAGCTGGTTGAAGATTTCTCTGCTTCTCTGTCTGTTCGGTTTCTTTCGCGAGCTAAGACCGTCGGAGCCCTATGTCACCGAGTATTTAGCTGGCGATTGGGGCAACGTGACAACAGAGCAAATCTATCAAGATGTTTATCCCTTTGGCACCTATGCAATGCTCGCCCAATTGGTGATTGTATTCCTCATCACGGATCTGTTGCGCTACAAGCCGATCATCGTGCTCTCCTCCATAGCGGGCATTATTTTGTTCTCATTTATGCTATGGACGGACACCATCTTTGAGCTGCAGTTGGCGCAGCTATTCTTTGGTTTCTTCAGTGCTGCCGAAGTGGCCTACTATACATATATGTATGCGAAAGTGGATCGCGAACGTTATCAAGTGGTCACTGGGCATACGCGAGCCGCAATTTTGGCTGGTAAATTTCTGGGTGGCGTGATTGCCCAATTGCTCGTCTCTACGGAGAGTTTGAGTTTTCGTGGGCTGCACTTTATATCGCTGAGCACGCAGGTGATATCATTACCCATCTCGCTGCTGCTGCCAAGTGTGCCACGTAGTCTCTACTTCTATTCCACTAAAACGCATCAACAAGAGACGAAGGCTATTGAGGTAGTTACTACGGACGAAGTGGTTCCTAAGTTCTCGTTGAACAATGCTGGTCGCTTGCTTTGGTATCATCTCGTCTCCTCGTATACGAATCCTGTGGTGCTCCTGTGGAGCATCTGGTGGGCTTTGGCCACATGTGGACAAATACAGGTCATTTCGTATATACAATTTATATGGAAGGAACTCGCGCCAGATAAGCACAGTAATTATAATGGCGGAGTCGAAGCTGTAGCCACCTTGCTAGGCGCAATTGGAGCCATTCTTGCCGGCATGCTGAACAGCAATAGTAAACGCGGTTTCTACATGCTGATCAATTCCATTTGTGTGGTGGTTTTGGGAGGACTTTTATTGCTAGCGGCCTGTGGCAATAGCGTCTGGCTGGCCTACGTTGGCTATGTGATCTTCTGTGCCGTCTTCTTTTTCATTATCACCGTGGCCGCTGCCATTGTGGCCGAGAATCTGGTTGACGATAGTTTCGGTCTGATCTTTGGCATCAATATGCTGGTCGCGCTGGTGCTGCAAACCATTTTAACCATTGTGGTTGTAACGGGTAAGATTAAAATGTAAAGTATATCCTATATAAGAAACTAATACTTTTCATAATTTCTTTTCCAGATTCAGGCTTTGGTCTGCCTCCAAAAACTCAATATATTGTGTACGGCGGCTATTTCATTGTATTGGGTGCAGTTTATTTGCTGCTGCACCTGCTGTTTAAAATGTGTTCAAAAAAATCTCCAGCAATAAATGCATCTTGAATATCCATAATAGTATATTTTTAATTTGTTTACTTGTATTAACAGAACATATGTTTTAAGCAGGGGAAACTTGAACATGTCTCTGTTGTACTGCTGTAACTAACAGCAATAAATTATTTCATTAAAATATGTATTAAGGTATCATTCACTGCAATACTTGCTTAGTAACATAAAAAAAAAAATTATTTTACATAATTAGCTACAAATCCGACGAATTTTATAAAATGTGCCGAATTTAATGACAAACTTTCAATTAAAGCCTAACAGCGCTTAGCTGTTTTTTAACATATATAATCTATTGCTGTTATAAAACAGAAGAGCCGATATGCTACTGCAGCCCTGGTAAAAACGCAATCGATGTTGTAATCGTATAAACCAAAACAAAGTTGAACGCCTTTCAGTCTATGCACTTTTGTTACATTGTTACATTTGCATGGCAGCTAAGAACACAAGTACGTTTGCTTAAGTGGGAGAAGAATTAAGAGAATTGTTTATGTTTAAGTAGCACAGATACGCATATGTGTGTATGCGTATGCGTATATAGTGCAGGTCGCGAGGGCGAATGTGACTCACTGAAAAACAACTTGCAGCTGATTACGGTTGAATATCGTGTGTTTATCTATTCGGTTGTGTGTGAGTGTGTGCTTGAACTTAAGTATTTATTTGTGCTCTTTCTTCATTTTGCAGAGTTGCGGTTAACGACATACATACATATAGCTGACAAATGAATAGTGAAGCCTCATTACTGCCGCCTGCATTGGCCACCTCCCCCATTAGTGCTGCATCTGCCTCCAACTCCCTAACTGAGTCCATCTCAAATACAGATTTTTACATTGGCGTCGGTTTAGCAATTTCATCATGTTTCTTCATTGGCTCTAGTTTTATAATCAAAAAGAAGGCTCTCTTAAGACTTAGCAGACATGGGGAAGTACGCGCTGCTGCTGGAGGATTTGGCTATCTGCGTGAATGGATTTGGTGGGCGGGGCTGCTGACAAGTGAGTCATAATCGGAAAATTATTATAACATTAGAATCATATACAATATGTTTTCAGTGGGTCTTGGGGAAGCGGCCAATTTTGCTGCTTATGCCTTTGCGCCCGCGTCACTAGTCACGCCACTGGGAGCGCTCAGTGTCATTATTTCTGCGGTTATGGCATCGCGTTTCCTTAATGAGAAGCTCAACCTGTTGGGCAAACTTGGTTGCTTCTTGTGTATATTGGGCTCTACGATTGTGGTCATCCACTCACCGAAGGAAAAGGAAATCGAGGACTTACAATCTCTATTCGATATGCTACAGGATCCAGTTTTTATACTCTACATAATTTGTATATTTGGCTCATGTGCATTTATTGCCTGTTTTGTGGCTCCTCAGTATGGACATACAAATGTTTGTGTCTATCTGTTCGTCTGCTCTGGCATTGGTTCCCTGACTGTGATGTCATGCAAAGCTTTGGGCTTGGCCATCAGGAGTACGATCGCCAATGGGTCGAATGTGTTCACCACTTGGATGCCATGGTTCCTGATTGTCGTCACCGTGACCTTTATAGCCATCCAGATGAACTATTTGAACAAGGCGCTCGATATATTCAATACGAGCATTGTGACTCCCGTTTACTATGTGATGTTCACCACCCTGGTGATTACGGCATCTGCTATACTATTCAAGGAGTTCAGTAAGATGCGATTCGAGAATATCCTCGGCGATGTTTGTGGCTTCTTGGTGGTCATCATCGCTGTATTTATGCTAAATGCGTTTAAGGATGTTGATATTACTTTGACTGATGTACGTGGCCTGATGCGTCCGAAGATGCAGCGCCTCACGCAATATGACGAGGAGCTCCTTGTGAGCACTAATTTAAAGGAGCGTCGCTATTCATACGGCTCCAGCGATGTCTTTCGCAAAGCCTGACATAAGCAGCGCTATCAAGTTTAGTTATTCCCCATAGCAAAAGCTTGAACAAATATTGAAATTACAATCCAAAAAAAAAAAAAAACACGAACACCTATATCATTCACATTTATCATTGATTGTTCCTTCACTCACATCTCTATAAGTCTTAGATTTATAAGCATATTGTTTAAAAGTTGAAAAGTTCGACCAGTTATTATTTCTTTTTAGGCATATTTAAAAACAAATTGTATATAATATGAAAATAAACCCTTGCCAATTTATATATTTGCTTTAATATATCTTTGTGTTTTTAATAATATTTTCTTTTGACAACGGATACTGTATACTAATATATTTTTATACCTTTTAGATAAATCTTATATATTTCACAAATGAGAAGTGGAAATTGAATTGAAACTAATTTTTTGCCGGGCTTAAAATTTTGGAGAGATCATTGATAACAACAATAATCGAATGCGTTTCTATGTGAATGGCAGAGCTGCCAGATTTACAATTTGAAAGTGTCTACTACAAATTTATTATGATATAATAGGATGGCCAATTATATTCAATGTATAATATTTTACCCAAATTGAAATAGTTTTTATATAATTTAGTCAATTTTAGATACACCCATCTACTATAGTTAGATATTGTATACATTCCTACATACCGAAAACAAAAACTTTTGTAGCTTTTTAAGTCTATAAAGCGTGCAACCAAATCATAAAATGTAAATAAAATTTTTTGTTAATCCGATTTGAAAATCCGGCAATCGTCGGCAGCGATAACAAACTGCCGCGGTTATCTGTGAATGGCAGGGCTGTCAATTAAACAATATTATTTTCACTACTACTATAATTGTGGAAATTATTTAAACTGAGCAATAACTTCGGTCAGGCCGAAAAATGAGTGCCTCACGTTTTGGATTTGCGCGCCACGTGATCAAATCTCCATTCGGCTATCAATGGAATAATGCCTTTAGGGCTGCAACATTGGCAGCTGTCAATGGGAATGCCATTAGAAGTGCCGCAACTAAAGCAACTTGCAAAACCTTCGCCATTTTGCAACGAGCTTCGCCCGTGCTCATATCGCTTCGCAGCTTTTCATTTAAATCAGTAAACGGCCTAATGGAGGAGAATTGTATTGTGCCCGATGTCATTTGCAAGGCACCCAAGAGCGTTGCTACTGTAGAGTACTCTAGCGGCATTTGCTTGCAGCCCGGCATGGTGTTGACCCCCACTCAAGTGAAGGATGAGCCCTGTGTGAAATGGGAAGCCGACCCCTCGAAGTTGTACACCCTTTGTATGACCGATCCGGATGCACCGAGTCGCAAGGAACCGAAATTCCGCGAATGGCATCACTGGCTCGTTGGCAATATTCCTGGAAACGATGTGTCCAAGGGTCAGGTGCTCTCGGCCTATATTGGCTCCGGCCCTCCGCCAGACACCGGATTGCATCGATATGTATTTTTAATCTACGAGCAACAGTGCGAGCTGGACTTCGATGAGAAGCCGTTGCCGAACAACAGCGGCGATGGACGTGGAGGCTTCAAAATTGCCAAGTTTGCTGAAAAATACAATTTGGGTGATCCCGTTGCCGGAAATTTCTATCAGGCAGAGTATGATGACTATGTCCCCATCCTTTACAAGCAATTGGGTGCTTAGAGGCATATGTACCCGAAGCATTTGTATGGATTACATAATGTGGGAAGGGAGTTTTTTATAAATTGTTTATCAGAATCTGATATTGTAATTAAATATTGGCAATAAAAATGCATTTTGCATAAGACTTGTTTTTCAATTTTACACAGGTTGCAAGTGCACATAAATGCACCGTTAATAGCGATCGTAAAATAGATATGATATCGATATTTCGTGTAGAATTGAAAACATTTATACTGCGATACTTGCAAATATCGGCTAATCACAATTTGTATGATCTGATCTATTTCGCAATTTTTTTTGAAACGGACTTTATAATTTATTGGATCTAGTATAATCTATTGGCTAGTAATTCCTCTGACGTGTACTTTGATGGATATGGGTTTATGCAAACACCTGCATCTATTTAACTATTTATGTAGCAGATAAACCACAAAGAAATTTCACCTGTATATATTACATACGGCGGAGGAAATTATAAGGTATTAATTTTTGAACGGAAATTGATTGTGTAATTGAATATAATATATATGTATATACTATTATGACCTCTGCATTTTGAATGAGTTGCGATTTCACAATCATTCGGTGGAAAATTACTTAAGTGTTTTTGTGATTAGAGATGCAAAATTTAAATACGATATTCGCAGTACAGGAATTTGGCAACCTATCGCTAATATTTAATAGCCGATGCTCTTATTCGCTCTATTTGCTAACGATACTATGAACGAAACAGCATCATCAATCGTTTAAATTGAATATTCTCGATGCTCGACTATATTTAATTTAATACTGATTATCGATACTTCTATTGCGATCTGTTTTTGTTGATTTCATCACAGGAATTTAAACATTTGGTTTTCTCTAGAATTCACATATAAAAATGAAGTGCTTCAGCAAAATCTATATTATGTATGCATTTATTTATTTTTCTCAATCTACTATTCTTTGCTTATGGGTGGACACATAAAAATTATTTATATTTAATCAAATTTATATTAACTTGGGTCTCTCAAAATGCATACAGAGCTGTAGAATTTGCTTTAAGATGTTGGTGCAGTGGACTCCAAAGTTGGGTACAGCTGCTTGTGTTCCGGCCACTCCACCTCGCTGATGGCCTGGCAAAAGACAAATGATAATGTTTAAGAAATATAATAATGTATATAAGTACATACCTTCAACTCGTCAAATGCCTGCTTGGCTACCCAATGGAATAAAGGATGCTTAAAATCGCGCCCTATGGCCTGCAGCTCTTTGACTCCAGTTTCCGTGTCTGGCGACGACGTTTTTGAGATATTTTTATACTTAGCCCACAAATAGATCATGCTGCGCATTTTATAAGTCCAAAAATCATTTGGAACATTTCGAATAATATTCTGAACCTTCTCGGTATTGGGCATCTTAAGGTTTTCCAAAAATGTGACGTTCATCAGTGTGAATATGGATTTCATATTATTGAAATAATTGTCCGAATTCTTCTGCAATGCAAATTGAGCTTGGTTAACGATAACATCGACCACCTGTTCGGTGGTCAGACGCGGCAAATCAGGTATAAAGCAATTGCGCAAATTGATGCTGCCAAAGGTGGCCAACTCCTCTTTGATCGCCTCTTCGCACCACTTGTAGTCCGCCCACCAGCTCGGCCACGATGTATATTTTTTTGCCTCCTCCCGTATGGCCCATTCGTAGTGCAAACGTTTGCGAATACGTTTCACCAAGGTGCGTCCAACATTTTTGCCATCTTGTTCGTAATCCTGATTCTCAGCCATTGCCTCATCGTCTAGCTCCTCGCCGCTTGTACTATAATTGGGCGACTGTTCGAAGAACATAATCGCATACGATTTATCCTCTGGCTGAGGCAATGGACCTTTTTGATTGTTGATATAGGGCAGCTTGAAGCCGCCAAGCAAAAAGCCACGCTTTATTGCAAGCTTGCGACGCTTGATATCCGCCTTGGTCAAGGGCCCCGGAGCTGGTTCAGCGACACGTTTCTGACCGGCAGCAACTACAGAGAGATATATTAGTCGAATATATGTATATCGTATAATATTAATTTTTGCATACCTTTCACATTAGTTTTTTCTGCTGGTTTTTGAGTTTCAATCTCTTTTTTGATGATGTTGCTGCTTTTCGCTTGAGTATTTGGGTCTGCATTGGGTGCATTTGCTTTGGGCGTCACATTAACGGGTTTCGGCTTGCCGCCATTGACATTCGCATTCTTAACGGCTGATACATTTTTAACAACTTGCTTTTGTGACGGTTGCTGCGGCTGTGGCTGCTGTTTCGGTTGTTGTTGTTGTTGTTGTTGATGCAGTTGCTGCTGTTTCGGTTGTTGTGGCTGCTGCTGCTGTCTCGGTTGTTGCGGCTGCTGCTGCGGTTGCTGTTGTTGCTTTCTCGGTTGCTGCGGCTGCTGTTGCATGGGCTGCTTGTTGCGTGCTGCATTGGGAAACTGTGGCTTGTTATTAAAACTATTGTTATTGCTGTTCATTTGTCTGGGAGCACGTCCTTGTCCTTGTCCTTGTCCTTGGCCTTGGGGTTGATTGGGAAACGGTGGCCTATTACCAACTGCAGCATGATTTGACTTGGGGCCCGGTCCACCAAGATTTGGGGCAATCCATTTGTTACGATTGATTCCGACACCGCTGCCGCTGCCACTGCCACTGCCACTGCCACCGCCGCCACCGCCACCGCCACCGCCTCCGCCAATCGGTTTTCCTGGTCCAAAGCCATAATTGTTGTTGCCCACTTGCCAGTTGGATTGGTTCTTAATCAAAGCATTGACCGTTTCCAACATTGACAAAGCACTGCTTCCGGAACCAGAATTGTTCGGACCACGATAGTTTCCCTGCCCATTGGACTGGCTGTTGTTGTGATTACTGTAAAATGATTGGTTGCTGCTGTTGTTGCTATTACTGCTGTTATTCTTGTTGTTGTCAAAGCTTAAGCCATAATCATTGTTGGTCTGTGGCCCACGAAAGTCGTTATTAAAATTGCGTTCATTGAAATTGTCAAAGTTTCCAATACTATTATTATTATTATTGGGGCGCACAAACGGAGGTGCTGGGCGATCATTATTGAACTTGTAATTGGAGCCAGCGCGGTTCATATGATTCGGTTCTGGGCCGGCGCCACTAAAGTTATCGGAACGTCTAAATGTGTCCATGTTCCGATCATTATTGTAAAAGCGTTGTTGATTGTTATCCAAGTTGTTGTTGTTGTTATTGTGAATGTTGCTGTAATTAAGATCGCTAATGGAACGAGTTAGGCCCGAATTACTTGGCAACTGTTGTTGTTGTGGATGCTGAGGCCTACGATAATTATCAGAGCCAGCCATAGAAACAGAGTTTGATCTTGGTTCAAACGAGCGGCCAAGGAAATTTGAATGCGGCGATGATTTCTGCGGCAGCTGCAGCTGCAGCTGTGGTTGTTGTTGTTGTCGAAAATTTTCGTTAAAGTTGCTTTTGATTGGTGCACCACTGCCATGTTTATTGTTATTGTTGCTGTTATTAAAACGTTGATTGCTATTAGAATAATTTGTATAGCCGCCGCTGTTACCGCTATCGTTAGAACGTCCAAAATTGTTTGATTGCATATTGCCAAATTTGTTGTTATCGATATCGGAATAGCGTTGATTGTTTCCAAATTTGTTATTATCAATTTCAGAAAATCTTTGATTGTTGAAACCAGTCCCATTCCCGTTGTTGCCATTGTTAAAACCATCCGGGCGACCATAGTTCATTGGCCGACGAAAATTGTCGTCGACTGAACTGCCACCACCAATACCGCCGATGTTACCGCTGCCACCGCCACCGGCACCGATGCCGCTGCCAATGCCACTGCCGCCGCCGCCACCACCACCGCCGCGAATTGGCGCAAAAGACGATGCATCACTGGGCTGTCGACGCTGACCAATGCCGTAGGCGCTGAATCTATAATCCATTCTTATAATCGTTCACTAATTCGTTAATATTTAACAATTGCGCGGCGAAGACGTATAAAATAAACGGCAAATATTTTTTCTGAATTTTTTAACTAGATGCTATTTGGTTGATGCCGTTCGAAGTTGTAATATTTTCACATTTGACAGACACGCACACTCACAAGCACACACATCTACAAACGGACAAGCACACATATAAAAGATAGTGTTGAGAATCGTCGGAATACGCAATATTGAACATGAACTAATTCAAATAGTACTCGTGACCGTTCATACTTCTGATTCATTAAGATCGTCGATGTAACTCGTCAATATTTTATTATTATAAATCTTTCAATTAATTAATTAATTTATTCAATATTTTACATTTTCGTATGCATGTATGTATATATGCTAAATTGTAAAATATTTATGATAAATTTTAATTTTATATAATTTATTGTTAGTTTAGAACTGGTTTGGAGTTACTGTTTCATATCAGTTCGACTTGGAACTAAAACCATGTATGTAACTGACATAACTAGGGCTGCAAAATTGCCACTTGCAGGTAAAATATACCGAAACATACGCCAGGTAAAATGCGTCCTACCATTACATTCACATTTTGACCTTTTAATATACGCTTTGAATGGTATACTTTATTGGAGAAAAATACGTATCCATGAAATACCAAGAAAAAGAGTAATTAAAAAATGATTTTTTACATGTATTTTTATTACATATTTATGAAACATATTCTGCAGCTACATTTCATTTGCATTAATCTATATTTATTATATTCATTTTATATTTAAGTAGTTGTATTACAGCTAAGTGCATTTAATGCTATTTTCTGACACAATCGGAATACGAATTTGCAGCATCTGTAAAATAAAAAAAAAAATAATATTAATTTCTTAGTATTTTATTTGAATAAAAAATTTTGATATACCTTGCTCGTTTTATCGAATAGCGCCTGTGCACGCTCCTGATTAAGGCGATATTTGACGAATGTATCAAATATATATCCATGTTTCAAGGACTCGACCAAAATTCGATCCTCGCCTACGTCCAGGCTGAACTCTTGCGATGAAACCTGATTAAAGATAGATTAAATGAGACAACCCATATTATTAGACATTATTTCTTAAAAATATTAAATGTATGTATGTCTCTATGTATGTATGTATGAAATGTATGTCTCTACACTTACACAATTGGGTAAATAAAGTTCAGCATGAATTTCATCAACTTTCTCATCGCGGATTCGGGCACGTAACGTGTATTGCGGCTGGTGATTTTTTGTCCAATTGCTGCGAATAGTTGCAGCATGCTGCTCATCAATTTCCTGCACTAATTTCGAAGATTTTGTGGATTTGGATGAGGATGGCTCCGCCGGACTAACGGGAGGTTGCTTCCCCAGGAGTTCCTTACCAACTGCACCAGCTGTACCGCCTGCCTTTTGCACATCCTCGTTTCTCACACGATGCGCCACCAATGTGCCGATAAATTTGCGATTACTCAATATAATGGTCTTATCCATCATTATTTGTATATTGTATTTTTCGCTGAGTGCTTCGGCCACGATTTGCAAAAAGAAATTGTTGAAGAGCTGTGATTTTTTTATTTTCGCCAAGAACTTTGGATTTATTGCTATGTCGCACACTTCTACGGAGTTATTGGAGCGATCTTTGGTATTACGTATTTCTGAAATGCTCATAGGCACACGAAATGAACCGGGCGTAGTTGATTCCAATATACTTATTAGCTCGCCATCGGATATATCTTTGGGTCCAGGCACTTCTGGTGCTTGGCAAACGTTTATGAAGAACTTCTCATTGCTATTGACCTTAAAGCTCTTCACACAAAAACCTGATCATAGATTGAAAAAATTAGAAAACTTTAATTAAATAATTATCTTGATTTAAAATTTGTTGTCGGCAGAACTATAAGCTATTTCGTATAAGCTAGTTGTATTTATATAAAAAGAGTAAATCATAAGTAAATCAAATAAACTGAAAATGCTCTTCTGATTTAGTTCAGTTCATTGCAATTATCAGATTGCTCACGAAAATACACATATGGTTCACAATAGTCATAATTTCACCTACGATTAGTATTTTGTTAATTCGTTCATTGAATTCGAATTCATTGGGCTGCAAGCGCTCAGACGGTATGGTCATATTTCCATTATTTGATTATTTTTTCATTACTCTCCGTCTCTCTCACTACACATAATTAATTCGTCGTATCATATTTTGACTGCCCGAGCCAGTAGAGCCAAAGCCGAACAAATACGAAGTTGACTGGTACCTATGCTCATATTGTGGTGCGGTAAAAAAAAAGTTTGTTTCTAGTTGCCTAGTCTACGTGTTGTTGTATGGTTAGTGGTCACTGTCAATGAATTTAGATTATCAACTCAACCTAACGCTCGTTGTCATCATGAGTGAGTGAGGCACGAAAGAGACGTAAGAGAATTTGAAACACAGAGTATCGTCTCTTTGTAATGAGAGCATTTAGAAGTACGTACATGCGTGTGTTTGATTTGTTTCTTTTTTTTTGTCGCCCATTTATTTTTGTTTAAAGTTAAGCACATGTTTATACGAGGTGTTATGTCTCTGTAAACAATTGTCACCATATCGCTGCCACATCAAATAATATTTTTTTTTATCTTTTTAGATATGATTCAAACGACATTGTTATTTCCCGTAACTATTAACATTTTTGCCTTTTTTCATACTCTATTATGGTACGTACATATGTATGTATGTAACCAATAAAACGTTTGTTCGTTTATTTCATCACTAACTCTTTTTATCTCTCGTGCTCTTATCAACTCTCTTGGAGGCCTTCACACTATCTTTTGGCGCGCGCGGTTTTTTGCGAATGGACAATGACTTGCCAATTAAGGAATTTGTTATACACACACATACATCTTTGTGTGTAAGGCTGTGTGGGTCTGCGCTCTTCATTTAAATTTGCCAAAGGCTCAGTTAATTGGGCTTAAGCCAGTATAGTTGCAGTAACTGATCAAACAAAAGAGCACAGCCAGCGTGAGGCAAAAATTACAAGAGAGAGAGAGAGAGAGAGAGAGAGAGAGAGAGAGAGAGAGAGAGAGAGAGAGAGAGAGGGGAGCGCGAGCGCGAGCGCGAGTGTGAGCTTGCAAATTTCGTTTTCTATTAAGTTTGCATTGGTATTGGTCAAAGAGCAAACGCTCCCGCTATCGCATCAAATAGAAATGAATAAGATACACTGGTTTGTGCGTCAGCCACTCAGTTGTTTCTGTTCGCTCGACACAAGCCGGTCGAAAGGAACATCCGGAAAATAGAATAGAATAAAAGAGTTATCAAGCAGTATTTACGTCCGAATAGTTTCGCCGAGGTAATTATAACTGGCTTTTAATTGTGGTGCTCTGTGTTTGTTGTGATTGTTGCTATTGTAGTAGTTATTGTAATTCGGTTGGCTGCAAGCAAGCGTAACAAGTGCGACGAAAAGTTATTTGACACACATTGTGAAATGCTCTCCACGGATATTCTAGAAGGGCTTTCCAACCGTTGTAAATAAAAAAAAAGTCTGTTAACGATTTAGAATGAATCATTTTAAAAATTAGATTTGATAATAAATAAATTGTTTTTGTTCGGTCATGCTCAATGCCGATTTATAATTGATAAATTTGAAGAAAAAAAAAAAAAAAACAGAAACAATTACATTATATGCATAAAATGTGTATGTGTGTGTTTGTGCCTGTGTACACTAACTTGTGATCAGCTAAAATAGTTAGCATAGTTTTTAGGCAAGACTTAAGCTGATGACGTCAGTGAAGCTTAGCAGAAGTCCAACTTCGCTGCCGAAAAAAGGGCACTCAGCAGAAAACGAGGAAGAGAAAGAGAGCGTGTGTGATAGATATACACGCACACACATACACACAAAAACACATTCAAGCTGTTATAAACAAGCGCGATAAGCAATTAGGACAATAAACTTATAAAGTGCAACAGTAAATAGAAATAGAATACACGCCAACATATATGTTTGTATGTATATAACAGTAGTTATATTGTTGCACACACACACACATATGTATACACACACATCTATGATAATTATATTTGTCTTAAGTGAGTACGAATACTTGGATTTGAGTTTGATAACAACGCGTTGCCGCTCACGTTTCATAACTTTACCACTTGAAATATAATGAGATAACTGAAGTATGCGCAATCCTGTTAAAGGACAACATGAACGAAAATAAAACAAAATTTAAGTCTAGATAATGATGGACAAGTGCTCCGATAACGTTCAAAAGACAATTATAAACATTGAAGCGAAAAACCATGCAAACTGTAAAATACTCTGTTTAAGCTGCGTCAAGTGTTTTCATATGATATCCATATAACTGTTTAACAAGAGTTGTAGACAGTGATTGTCAAACTGCCAACAGCATAGGAGATTCAAAGCTGAGAGCAATTGCTGTCAAACTGAAGATCATATCATAATTAATTGAAAGCTGAATTTTCGCTATATTTATTAATATGTACAATATATTATTACAAACAATCAAAACCAATATACTCTGTCTCTCGCATTTTGTCAACAGGGCACAGACGATATACATATAATATATCATATGTCTCTTCATCATAATCATATGTATATAAAGAAAACATATTTAAATTGGGTCCCATTTATTATATGTATATACAAAGTCTACTGAACTCTTCTTTTTCTTGTACTTCATTTTTATCACATTTTTTGCAGCTTGCCCTTTTCAGTAGAAATTTACAGCATCATAATGAGTCAACAAATTTTTGCTTTCATATTGTATATTAATTGAAAATTTGTGTATAGAAATATTTCTGCATTTGTTCTAAGCGCATTTTTTCTATTATAAATAAATATTTCTTTATGAGATATTTGATTATATTACATAACATTGAATGATCGCCGGAACAGGTTTGCCATTAATTACAGAAGAGAAAAAAATACCCGTTTTTTTCTCTTTGAATATTTACTTTAACCTTGGTTAGAGTATCATTAATTTAGTCAGTCGGATTGCAACGAAGATTATACTCAATTCACAATGAATGCAATGCATTCACATTTGTTTGCTTATATGCTACATGTTTGTTTGATTTATCTGCAAATTGGTATACGATTATAACAATCAGGTAGACTGATTTGTTTTAATTTGTATTTGTTTTCATGAAAAGTTTGTGAACAAAACTAAAAAATTCAAATATTTAATAATTAAATGAATAACTTGTAAAATGTTGAAGTACTTTTCGTAAAATGCAAGAGCTGTTAAAGCTGTTATATATGCAATAACATGTAAATTTCCCCATGAATCTAACAGATTAATTCAGAACTTTTTCAGTTAGAGTATTTCAGCTGCGTTGCTTCGCAACTATCTAAAATGTAGTTTCGTGTTTTAAGAAAAGTATTATATTAAAAAACACAAACAAACTCGTTTCTGGCCTCAAGCATGGATCAATAAAATGAAATATATACATGAGGACACATATAGTGGCATTGGCAAAGATCAAGAGTAGGGAGACGGCAAACTGGTTTTACAAATGTGCTAGAAATATTTTGTACATATAAACATACACACACATATAGCAGCTAAAGTATTAAAGAAATAATATGTACTTTTGAATTCGTAATGACAAGACGGTCAAGCCTAATAAAGATAAAGGGGCAATATATGTGTCAACGAATTGACTGAATTGCTTGGGAAGCCCGAGGCACTTACAGATAAGTAGCTGATTTAATTGTTAGAAACAAGTAAAGATTGCATTTCATTTCAATTGTCATGCACGTGGGACAACAAATATATATAAATAATATATTTTTAGAGAAAATAAAAACACATAACTTACCGGGCGTAGGTTGTACGATAATTGAGTCGCGTGGCGGCGCTGCACTGCCGGCTTGATCTGTATCAGTAGCCGCGCCACTAAAGAATTGATTTATATTTTCTTCAAACTCATTCTACAAGAAAGTAATTGTAATCATTAACAATCATATTTTTATTTTTATATTATTTGTGCATTATTTATTTTAGTTTACCTTGACAAAGCGCAAATTTTGCTCGCGAAAACTGTCGTTGCCATCTATGAAGTTGTTAAGGCTCGACATGATAATGCCTTTGATTCATATAAGAATTTTATTATATTTAATACTATTTGAATGTTATTTGCGACTATTTTTGTGTTGTGACAGACAGTTTTTAGTTTTGTTTTTTATTTTTGCAAGTTACTGTCAGGTTGCTAAGCGATAGGTCCGATAACAAAATTAGTGCTGAGAAGTGCTGTCAGACTATCTATCGATAAAAGAGTTGTGTTGCGTATATAAATCAAAACAGCTAAAAAAAATGCTGACACGAAAATACTTGCTGTTGCTTTGGTATAAATTGTTTATGTTGCTGGACTGAAATATAACAATGACTGAACCCAAAAGTAGATATGACAAATGACGATTGACAAATATATAAAAAATATGCTTTTATTATCAAAATTAAATTTAATGTGCAATTGGAAGCTATCTAATAAGCTTTAATTTAATATAAGTTTCTTAACTTGATTTTAATATAATAATCATTAAAATTCTTTGGCATAATTAACATAATAATAAAAAATAAACATATCTTATGCAATTTTAAAATTTCGAAAATGCTAGTTTTAACGTATAAATAGATAAACCGGCAACATTAAGTGTTGCGGCTTCTACTAAATTAATCGTTATCGTTTTTTGTGTTGTTTTTGTTGTTGTTGTTTTTATTGTTTTTGTCTTGTGAAATAGACCAGCTGTTTTTACAGTAGTACAATCTCTTTTATCCCTTCATCTTTCATGTTTTACAGTTGCGATAAGCTGAAAGATTCGCACGTGGAGGAGTGCCTAGAGAAAAAGTTAAAAGCCAAAACGCGACCATGGGAGATAATACGCCCATGGACGAGTTTTGCGGCTCCACATTCTGGGTGAGTGCCAGCTAAATATATATATTTTAAATACATTTGTTGTATAATTTTGAATTTTCCAACAGGATGCCAATGCGACATGGTGGACAACAGATCCCGATTTTACGATTTGCTTCGAACAAACTGTCTTAGTATGGACACCCTGTGCATTTTTCTGGGCATTTGTTCTCATTGATTTTTGGTACTTGAAAGCAAGTTTGGATAGGAATATACCCTGGAATAAATTGAACATAAGCAAAGTGTTGTTGACTGTGGGCCTAATTGTGATCACCGTTTTGGATTTGATTATGGCATTCGTCAAGAAGGGCGACGCGGATATACCGATTTATGCTGTTGATATATGGACTCCTGTCATTAAATTGGCAACCTTTGTAAGAAATTTGAATATCTTAGCTTCATTTCAGTGTTGATTGATGTTTGTTTGTTGCTTGCAGGCGATGCTATTGATTTTTATACCCCTCAATCGCAAATACGGCGTACAAACATCCGGCTGTCAATTCCTTTTCTGGCTTTTCCTTGTGATATTCTCCATACCGCGCTGTCGCACCGAGGCGCG
This sequence comes from Drosophila stalkeri, assembly GCA_035047405.1. Taxonomy (NCBI): domain Eukaryota; kingdom Metazoa; phylum Arthropoda; class Insecta; order Diptera; family Drosophilidae; genus Drosophila; species Drosophila stalkeri. Next base: position 4,052,173 of record JAWNPR010000039.1, on the reverse strand, counting down.
AATGCATCAGGAACGGAAGGAAATAATCAGTACACAGGAAGCGACGCCGCATGATTTCTCCTGGGAAACCTATCAATTTTTCAGCTTCTTCATCTTCTTTACGTTCTCCGCTTTGATGCTGATACTCAATTGCTTTGCCGATCGATTGCCCAGGCAAACAAAATACAAGCGCGGACCTAAAGAGATTCCCGAACTGTCGGCCAGTTTCCTTTCGCGCATCACATACAGCTGGTTCGATAGGATGGCTTTGAAGGGCTATCGCAATCCTTTGGAGGAGAAGGATTTGTGGGATTTACGGCCACAGGATAGCTGTAAGGAAGTGATGCCCACCTTTGCCTATTACTGGAATAAGAATGTACGTAAGAATTATCGTCGCATGGCTAACGCCCAGGAGACGAAGGCACAATTCAGCAATGGAAAAGTCTCCTTTGAGAATCCACAGAAGAATGGCAAAAAGAAGGGCATGGCCAGCATTATGCCGCCCATATACAAATCCTTTGGCGGCATTTTTCTCTTCGGTTCCTTCTTCAAACTGATCACCGATATTTTGACCTTTGCTCAGCCTCAGGTGCTGAGCTTGATCATTGGCTATGTGGAGGACTATCAGACGAACCCACAACCAGAATGGAAGGGCATTATGTATTCGATTCTACTATTTGTGCTAGCCAGTGCACAGACTTTTATTCTCGCTCAATATTTCCATCGCATGTTTATTGTGGGTCTGCGTATTCGCACTGCCCTTATAAATTGCATTTACCGCAAAGCTTTGCGTATTTCGAATGCGGCACGTAAATCGTCGACAGTGGGAGAAATTGTGAATCTAATGGCTGTGGATGCGCAACGTTTCATGGATTTGACAACGTATTTGAATATGTTGTGGTCGGCTCCATTGCAAATTGCTTTAGCTCTGTATTTCCTGTGGCAGCAGTTGGGTCCATCTGTGCTAGCGGGTCTCGCTGTGATGATCATTATGATACCTCTGAATGGATTTATTGCCAGTCGCATTAAGACCTATCAAATAAGACAAATGAAGTATAAGGATGAGCGTGTCAAACTGATGAATGAAGTCTTGAGTGGCATAAAGGTGAGTGGAGTATAGCTAAAGAATCTTTATGAAATCTAATACTTTCTATTCTTATAGGTGCTCAAGCTGTACGCCTGGGAGCCAAGCTTTGAGAAGCAGGTATTGGACATACGTGATAAGGAAATAGCTACACTACGCGCAACGGCTTATCTGAATGCCAGCACATCCTTCCTTTGGTCCTGTGCTCCCTTCTTGGTAAGCTATGGCTAAACGATTGGCCAAACTTTGAATTCTCTTTGCAGCACTTGTGACTTGATGGAGTTTAACCGAGGCATCTATATATATCTATCATTTAAAATGTTTGAAAAAAAAAAAAAAAAAAAAACAAACAAACACAATAAGGTATCCTTGGTGACATTCGCCACTTACGTGTTGTCCGACGAGGCGAATCAGCTGAGCGTCTCTAAAGTCTTTGTCAGCCTTTCACTGTTCGACATCATGAAGCTGCCTTTGACCGTAATGCCCATGCTGATGGTAGACATAGCCGAGGTAAAGTCCAAGGAGCAACTGGAAATTGGAAATCTAATATCAATCATAATAATATAAATCTAATTCAAAAACCATTTACTTCGGCTATGGGCATCTATCAGCAGCACCGCAAGACTTGGGTTTACAAAAGAAAAACAAAAATTTATAATCCAATATCGTATTACTATATAATTACTGTGTATTCTAGGTATCATTAGTCACATTTGCCACATACGTTCTAATCGATGAGAATAATGTGCTCGATGCAAAAAAAACCTTTGTCTCATTATCATTATTCAACATCCTTCGTTTTCCGCTAACCATGTTGCCCATGCTGATCACCAACTTGGTGCAAGTAAGTTAACCTTATTGCAAATCGAATATTTTTTCCAATTTACATCTAGATATAGCTATGTTATTTGACTGATATATATATAGCAATACGATGGTTGTATGAATAGTTTGAAAATAATATAAAATTTCCAATTTATTATATTTTTAAAATCAAAAATTGTTCAGTACATTATCGCATTGATGTATATGTTTCAATTGCATATATATATCTAGATGTAATTGGGAAAATATATTGGTACAATTGATATATTGTATATAAATTGTACTTTTGTGCCGTATTGTGATCTTCGTTAAATTATATTTATTTTATAATTATTATTTTTTATTTAGCAGCAACAAACAATGACAACTATATAATCCTAACAAAGCCTTACCTCTCTCTCTCTCTAAAACTAACCTTAAAAACTAATTCATTTCACTTTGGTTCGATCGAATGAACTACTGATTAAATTTCGTTCAACTCTTCTCTCTGATTAGTTGTTCGCTCTTTTATAAAAGATTCACTTGGTTCAATGATCATTGAGGTATTGAGTTATAAATAGAAATCAAATCAATAGATTTTATTCTTGAATTATTTCATTTTATCAAAATCTGAAAATCGATCTAAAATTCATTAAAAATATTTTGAAGGTGTCCTTAATGGATTTGCATTATTTGTATATATTATTGATGGTTTTTTAAGGGATAGATCATTCAAATGTCCTTTGCTATGAAAGAATTATTGACATTTTTAGTGGGGCAATTCATATGGTATTCTATTCTATTCTTATTTCTACAGCACTTACAATTAGTTTAAAATTCAATATATCCTTGCAGAGGGTATTTTTTGAGAAAGAACTTGAAAAAATTGTTGCAAATCTAAATTTAATTTTCTTGAAAAATATTTTTATTTTGTGTCCGATCCTTACCATATATGATAGAGTTTCTCGTCTTTATAAATAAATGTATTTAAGGGTTAGGAATTCTGTTTTAATAACAATTCCTTTCATAAAATACCCCTAGCTCTGCAAGGGTACCAAAATTCTGGCAACCCGAGTTTAGATTATTACTTTCGTAGTCCAGAGCTTCTCCCAAAAACCTTTCCGTACACCCCATCCACGAATTTACTACTAACTATACCTGTGTGTTGACTAGTGTTGTATAAGGATAAAAAAAATATCTAACCGATTTCCTCTTTGCTTAGACGCAAGTTTCTGTGAAACGCATAAACAAATTCCTGAACAGTGAAGAGCTGGACCCAGACAATGTGCAACACGATTCCTCAAAGCGTAAGTTAATCTCTCTATATATAGCTACTATATGCGTGGGTAGTCAGAGAAATTTGTAATTTAAATGAAAAAGATTATAAATTCTTAGACTACCTCTCAGATACCTTAATTATATATAGCTATTATAATATTTGATTTCTTTTCTAGCCCATCCCATGAGCATTGAGAATGGCCACTTCTCGTGGGGCGACGAGGATGAGCTGACGCTCAAGAATATCAATATGGAGGTGCGTAAAAATAATCTGGTCGCCATTGTGGGCACTGTTGGTTCCGGTAAGTCCTCGGTCATCCAAGCATTCCTTGGCGAAATGGAAAAGATCTCGGGCACGGTCAACACGGTGGGCAAAATGGCCTATGTGCCACAGCAGGCATGGATCCAGAATGCAACTGTACGTGATAATATATTGTTTGGCAAGTCGTACGATCGCAAGCGGTACAATCAAGTCATCGACGCTTGTGCTCTACGTACTGATATTGAGATCCTCTCTGCTGGCGATCACACCGAGATCGGTGAGAAGGGCATCAATCTGTCCGGTGGCCAGAAGCAACGCATCTCCTTGGCACGCGCTGTATATAGTAATGCGGATCTATATCTATTGGATGATCCGCTAAGCGCTGTGGACGCACATGTAGGCAAACACATCTTTGAAGAGGTGCTCGGACCGAAGGGCTTGTTGGCAAAAAAGACACGCGTCCTTGTCACCCATGGTATTACGTTCCTGCCGCAGGCCGACAATATCTATGTGATGAAGATGGGCGAGATTAGTGAGAGTGGCACATATGCTGAATTGCTAAGGAATCGGGGCGCCTTTGCTGACTTCCTAATGCAGCATCTGCAAGAGGGTGAGGCGGAGGAAGAGGAAATTAATCAAATTAAGCGACAGCTATCACAAACTGATCCCGCTTTGATTGCCCCATTCGAAAAGGCTATACTGCTCGCTCGCACCGAAAGTCTCTCAGACTCCATGTAAGTTCGATACATTTATAAATAGATCTTCAATTGGTATAAAAACTATAATTCTTATCTTTTAGCTCTGTCACCTCTGCCGACAGTTTGATGGGCGGCAGTTTGCGTCGTCGTAAGAAGCGTCAAGATTCCTATGACTCTGCTGCCTCCGCTGCCTCGTTGAAAAAGAAAGAAGAACTCGAAGGCAAACTGATTGAGACGGAGAAATCGCAAACCGGTGGCGTTGATTTCAGTGTCTATAAGCATTATATCAAGAGTGTTGGCATCTTTCTGTCGGTCGCCACTTTGGTGCTCAATTTTGTCTTCCAAGCATTCCAAATCGGTTCGAATCTGTGGCTCACCCAATGGTCCAACGATAAAGAAGTGGAAAATAATACGGACAAAAGGAATATGTATTTGGGTGTCTATGGTGCCTTCGGTTTCGGTCAAGGTGAGTTCACTGTGATTCACTTTTCCATATATGTTTTTTTTTTCTATATGTTGGTACTTATGTTATGCTATCGTTATCGTCTCATTTCCGCTATATATGTTATATATATTATATATATGTTTATTATATGTTAAATATTATTATGGATTTTTAATTTTAAGTTTAAAATGGTAATAGAAAAGCAGATCATATTTGTTGTGAATTTCATGTAAGACGAATGGAATGAAACATGTATAGTTTATTGTTTGAACTTTAATTGAAGCGATTGAGAATGGAACAAATGATTTTTTGTTTAAAATTTATTTTAAAATATCATGTAAAAGAAAATGCTCTCTTTCCGAACCCATAAATTTCGATAGATACAAATGGAATGGAACTTGAAAGTAATTAAATATTTCATGAATATGAATAAAATATTTTAGCTCTAGCCAACGATATTATCTGCTCTTTTGTCGCCATTTCTTATTTCCATTATGGTGTTTGGTGGTTATATACGTTTTTTGTTATTTTGTTTATTTTGTTTGTTTTGCTTTTTATGTTTGCCTGCTAATTCATGCATCAAAAGCTCGCTGATAATACAAAAATTGCGACTGTGTGCCAAGTGCAAACAGCTTACAATCTCTTAACGCTGACTCGACTATGTAACGAACAAGCTATAAATCATTTTTACAAACACACACGAACTATATGTATATACAATCTAATATTTATATATTATAACAATTGATAACACCTATTAATTTGCACACATTTGCTAAATTCACACGCTTTAGGACTTTACAGTTGGCACAGCACTTGAAAGCTTGCTTAATTAGGCATGAAATGAATGGGAATAACGGTTCAGTCAGTTATCGATAACTAGTTATATATGTACAGTTTTTGTGCGATAGTTTCTCAGCAGTTTGATAGGGCAAAATACCTTGAAGACGCTTTGTAGACATTTAACGACTTTTGTGATATTTTTGTAAATACAAAAATCAAAATTACAATCACATTGAAAATTAGAAAATAATTTTTGAGAAAAGTTGTATATACTTTTATTATGCTTCAAATATATTCAGAGCCAATTCTAAATCCCAAAATTCAATTCAGAGCATGCCTAATCTTAGTATGTAATTAAAAATAAATGTCTTAAACTGTTCCTTGTAGGGAATGTCTGTGTGCATATTAATTTCTATGTTTTTCCTTTTTCTAATTTTCCTTTATAAAATACAAACGACCTATTGACCTTACATACAAAATTTGTAGTTGGATTGACATATTTCGCATCGCTCGCTGTATCATTAGCCGGTCTTCAGTGTTCGCGCGTTATGCACAACGTTCTGCTGCATGCAAATTTTCGCTGGCCGATGGAGATGTTCGATACGACACCACTGGGACGCATTGTAAACCGATTCTCAAAAGATATCGATACCATCGATAATGTATTGCCATTTAATTTACGACACGCTATGTCACAAGGTTACATGGTAAACAATATTAGCTAGACTGACATACGATTCTACTCATAACTAACCAACGTACTCAACTGTACTCTATCTATTGATCTATCAATATTGAATCTAACTTTGTCTCGTTACATCACATTCATTCATACACATTTTCCGTTGCCTCTGCCTCTGCCTTTGCCATTGCCATTGCCATTGTTTCTTTTTTGTTGTCGGTGTAGTTGTATATTGATCTTTCTGATCTTTTAACCCAAATGCAGTTTTGAGCAGTTTCCTTTCTACCCTCGCCCTGTCGCTGGGCTGCATTTATAGTGCCGAATATTTGCATAATACGCTCGTACGATTCGTTATGCGTTGGCCCATGGAATTGTTTGATATAACACCCATTGGTCGTGTTGTTAACCGATTTTCCAAGGATGTCGATACATGTGATACGACTTTACCTCTCAATCTGCGCGTCGCGATTTCCCAACTCTTTGCGGTAATTTCCCATTTTGAAAACCTAAATCTCTCACAACTCGTTAGGCATATTATATTTATATAGTTTATAAGCTACTCCATTCATATTTCATTAGAAACCTATAGCACATCTTTGAGAATTCTCATAATTATTTTTTTTATAGATTTAGTCATCCCTGGAAACCCTTAGGTCAAGTTTTATTATAGTTAGGATTAAAATGGATTTCGAAACTCTTTTCCATAGCTTTTAGGCAGGGATCAGAATAACGCTTATCTATTTTATATCTGCTTATAGTGCTTATATACACTCACGCTTTTTGCACAGCGCTTTGCTCAGCTGATAATACTTCTTTTTTAATATAATTTTCTTCCTGACCTTCATTACCTTAGTTCTTGCATTTTGTGGAGCCTGCATTATATTGGCAATTGGATGTATGCGAGCTGCATCAGTATTGCATTCAATACTCCTTTACAGTGTTATGCGTTGGCCCATGTACAGATTTGAAACGACGCCCCAAGGCAGAATATTGAATCGTTTCTCGAAAGATATTCATGTTGTTGATACCACAATGCCACTGCTCTGGCGAATTGTTCTATTTTCTTCAAGTTCGGTAAATGTTCTAGGCCCTACGTTATTCCAACACAAAACTCTATTAAACACAACTGTACTTTTTAAAAATTTATTCAGATTTTATCAGATAAATAGTAGATCTTCTATCTATTTCCGGTATCAAATAAAGTTAATCAGTTATCAGGTCACACAGATTGTAGATTGCCTAGATCATGTTACACATAATATTTTTCTTAGAAGAATTCTATCAATATATAATTTAATATAATAATAAGTATATCAAGGATTTTAGCTGGATTATTTCATACTCTTCATTACAAATTGGAAGTAAATTTATTGGAATTAAAAATCCCCAATCTAAATTCGAAATCCATGCCTATGTCCAGTGCAACTAATACTGCGCTACGTAAAGCGAAACTTGTGTATCTCTAACTAAACTAACTAACGGGCACTGTGATTTGTGTATATATAGTTATAGATATTCTAATTTAGCTTAGATATTGCTCGCATGCACAGCATGGGTGCCTACTTTTTGTTATATATAAATATATATATATAAATTAATGTGTATATTTATGTGTTATCGATTTAAAGAGCTAGTCTAATCGATTAACTTAAAAACGTTCGATATGCAGTTTTGTCGCGATATTTGTCTGGTCTCGCACTGGCTCTGGGTGGCCTGCACTGTTCCCTGGTAGTGTTTAATCAACTGTTAAACGTAGTGCTCAAATGGCCAATGGAACTATTTGATACGACACCATTAGGTCGTATACTAAGTCGCTTATCGAAGGACATTGATTCTGTGGACAATGTGCTGCCACATATAATATCACAATTGATATCCACCTGCTATTCGGTAAACACGTACTTTAAGATTAAACCAAACCCAAACCTATCATGACTTCTTTCCTTTCCCACCTTCTGCTGCACGATTTCTAAGCTCTATACTAATAATATCCATACATATTCATTGCATTCATTGGAATCGAAAATCTGTATTTACTTGATTTGAGTTGAGTTCGCGCTTCAGCTTTTTTTTTTTAATTATTTATTTTAGTTAAGAGACTCATCAAATAACAATAACAACCACAATGTACTCTGAAACTCGCTTGTTTCAGAGCTCCAACGATTACAAACCCGATTAATATAGATAATATTATTTGGGCGGTTCTACTTTATATATTTTGCTTATTTAGAAGCTACTTTAGAGACTCATCCAATAACAAATAACTCACTTTGAAATGCACCTGTTTCAGAGCAAACAACAATGACGATTGTCAGCGCCGATTAATATCGATAATAGAGTTTTGGATGGGGGAGACTCTGGTTTGAGTGTGGTTTCATGGAATATATATATATATATATATTTTTTAGTGATAAACGCGCCCATTTCGATTTGCATTACATTCACCAACTGTTAATGCCCATTAATATTTATCGATAAATTTTACGCATCTCTGCGTTCCATTCCATGCCGTTCCCTAGGTGTGTTTGCCTACTTTGCGGTCGTGATTGTCTACTGCGGCGGTCTGCGAGCTGCCAAACTATTGCACAATCAATTGCTCTATCAGGTGATTCGCGGCTCGGTTTGTCGCTTTTTCGATGTAACGCCCCTGGGGCGCATCTTAAACAATTTCAGCGCCGATATGGATGTTATCGACGAAGAGTTGCCCGGCACCATGGACAATTGCATGGGCTATATATTTATGGTATTTTTATTAATTCTTTTTTTTATTTTCTCAATTTTCCTGTTTTTCGCGTGAGTTTTCGTTGAATTCTTTTTTTTTCTGTAGCCAACATTTGTGTTACGGTTTGTACTTACGAACTACATGTGGTTTTTATAGAACTTAAGTCTCTTACACCAAAAATTCTCTATAAACTCTGATTCTCTATAAACTCTATCCATCATATTCATATATATCTACGTAGGTCTTTGCAATTACGGCGCCGCCATCACACTTTTCACATCCACTCTAAACGCCTCATTTAAGATATTTCGCCAACTCTTTAATAACATCATGCATTGCCCATCAGCGTTTTTCGATACGACACCCAAGGGGCGTATTTTGGATCGCTGTTCGAACGATATCAACTGCCTGGATCTGGTCATGCCCCTAAATATACGCATGTGCCTGAACACAGCGTTTCAGGTAAACCCTTCAATTCACTCTTCAAGCAAAAAGCCGAATTCATTTTTCACTTACTTTTCAGTAAGTTTTGTATTCTTTCTTTCTTGTTATTTTACTTTTTTTTTTTTTTTAAGCTGTTATATTTTTGGTTGAGTGCACAAAAAAGCAAATGAACTAAATACATATTGAACATTGTAAAGCAGAGCTGGGCATGTTAGCTCTTTACTTGAAATATTAATTGATATTGAATATATCTTAAGCAAACTTTTGATAGGTAGAGTTAGCTAGAGTTTCGTTTCGGGAAATACCCTCTCTTCTATAACCACATCTCTAACCCATACTACGTACTGTCCAACACACACTATATCTATATAAAATCTTTTATCTAAACTAATCATAAAGGAAAGTTACTTTGTATTTAATCTCAAATGTGTTACCGTCCCCTGTGCTACTTCTAACCTTTTCCTCCACCAAATTGCAGTGATTAGCTATATAGCCAGCGTACTGATCGTCTATATTGGCGGTCTGCATGGCGCACAGAAACTGTTTTGCCAATTGTTTAGTCGCATTCTGGGCGCCCCACAATCTTTTTTTGATAGACAACCGAGGGGTCGGATACTCGATCGATTGTCCAATGATGTTTACAAATTGGATATGGTATTGCCTGAAATATTTCGTGTATTTAACTCGCAAGCGTTTCGGGTATGTCGTCCCACTAATTAATTGTGCTCGTAACTAACATCTAAAAGAAAAATTAGTTAAAACTAACATCACTTTTCCTGAACTAATCTCTTAGCAAATTGTAAGATCGTTCAACAAATAATCTACACAATTTGTAGACGCTGTACATACAAGAAACCCCATATACCACCATATATCATATATATCTACTGTACATAGTGTTACGAGGGGGCATGCTTTGTTGTTTTCTTTCTTATTAGTCTCTATGCTGTCTACAATTTTAAATACTGTTTCGATACTTGATGTACTGATTCCCATATCTCAGGTATTGCCTCGTTCCTCGCGGATTTGGGCATTCAGTTGGGCTGCCTGCATGCCGCTCAGGTGCTACACGCGCTCATGCTGCACCGTATGCTGCGCGTACCTATGTGGTTCAACGATACCACGCCAGTGGGTCGCATTATGTCTCGTTTCTCGAAAGACATTGAAACGGTCGATCAGAAAATTGTGGAGGTCTTGACCGATTGTATTTGGTGTGCATTTGAGGTAATTTTCAATTAGAGCATTTCCCAATACTAGCTGGGCTACATTTTGATTCAAATAAAATATTAGTAGCTCATATATTCGTAGAACAAAAGTACAGTACAGCCTCCCTATCAATATTCGGTTCACAAAAACAGACAACATTGTTGAGGGTTTTATGTTATAGATTTTTTGATTAAATTTAAAAGTGAATACAAATAATTAGATGTTAAAAATATATATTTTCTAAAATTTAAATCTGTTTACGCAAGAAAATTTAAAATTTGTTATTCAATAACAGCTTCAGAGATACATATATATCAAATGCCCAGTTTAGGGAGACTATACTGCTTTTGTGCTTAGTCAAAAGAAAATAATTCCTTTTTAATACCCCTTATATAATTATAAAAATCCTATCCTTCTACAACTAATCTATATGATTAACCTTATCAAAACTTTATTGTCGCTTTGGTTTGAGATTCTAATCACCGACTGATCGCAAAAGCATGAAATACAAATTAACTGCTGTTGTAATCGCACTTAGATCTAGAAAATATATTTAAAGAAGAGCTTGCAAAAACTATATCTTCAATCTTCAGGTTTTTTGTCCGTCGTAAGGATTGTAGTGCCCGCAATTGGTGCCTTGCGTGCTGCTAAATTGCTCCACGCTTTTCTTTTGCATCATGTGGTTGCTGCACCGCTGAAATACTTCGATACCACGCCGGTGGGTCGCATTATGTCCAGATTCTCCAAAGATATTGATATGCTCGATCAGATGTTGCCACATCTAATTATCAATTTTGTGTGGCTGTTCTTTGAGGTAACCGAAACAAGAAAAAGAAGAAATATATATATTCCTAAAATAACGAAGCTCTTTTAATCATATCTAAAAGAAACTAAGAGAAACTTAAAGATAAACGCAGAAATATTTAATATAGAATTATATATTAAATAAATAATCTTTTAAATAGTTCTACGTATGCTCCATTATTCAGATAAATGTCTATACACCTAACAGAGGTTCAGGGAAAGATATAGATCTAAATCTACTTCTCGATCTTTTACTCTTATAAATATCATAGTTCATAGTTCTATCTTTCCAAAGCACAATCAAATTGCAAAATCAACTGTGAATTAGTCCACATATCACATTGACACAAAACTTTTGTATTTTGTGGAGCACTGTACAAACCTTTCTTTCATCATTTTACAACACTGATATCTCTTGACAATTTGAATTGAATTTAATTCTTATCAGGTATCTTTTCGTCAATTACATCATTGTTTCCGGTGCTCGGAGGGATTCGTGCTGCGCAGCTATTGCATGAACATGTCCTGCGACATGTACTTAGCGCTCCTTTACATTTCTTTGATACGACACCGGTGGGTCGTATTTTATCTAGATTCTCGAAAGATCTACAAGTAGTTGAGTTCATGCTGCCGCTCTTTATAAACAATTCTATTTGGCTATCATTTGAGGTAAAAGCCAACAATTATTAACAGCACACATTAACTAATTGAGAGCTCATGTGACACATCTGATTAAAGTAAAAAATAAGAATTTCTAATCTGAAACTTAAAATATTTTTGATATATTAAAAATAAAAACACAGATATGTTTACTTTCCCTATAAATTCTCACATTCCCCATCTCGATTTTAAGATTATTGGCTTTATTGCATACGTGTTTCGTTGTTCCACATGTTCCCAACTTTGTGGAAGCATAATGTTAACGTTAACAGCACTGTTAAAATTTTTGAAAAAATGCAAAATGTTGAGTGTCGAAACAGTTGGCGCGTATATGAATAATTGTTAGAATGAGACTCAAATCAAGTAAAAAGCGTTTGGGGCATTCCAGCATGCAATTGGATCGTATCGAATTCGAATTGAACATTAATTTAATAACATTATTTCAGTTTCCTATCATTTATATTTTATAACTAACACCAACTGCACCCCTGTAGACCTCTATATTAGAAAGTTCTCTTTAATAATCGTTTGCTATATTTGGCTTAGGTTTTGGCCACAATTGTGGTTATTAGCATATCGACGCCGATATTCTTGGCTGTCATTGTGCCCATTGCGTTTGTCTACTATTTCGCGCAACGCTTCTATGTGGCCACATCGCGTCAACTGATGCGGTTGGAATCCGTTTCCCGTTCGCCGATCTATTCGCACTTTGGCGAAACTGTTACTGGAGTTTCGACGATACGCGCCTACACGGTCGAGGATCGGTAAAATAAAAAAAAAAAAAAAAATATATATATATATATATATATATATATATATTAATAATTATCTCATTAACAGCTTCATTGAGGAATCGGACAATAAGGTGGACAAGAATCAAGTGTGCAAATATCCATCGTTGATTGCCAATCGCTGGCTTGCCGTTCGCCTGGAAATGGTTGGAAATCTGATTATTCTGTTCGCCTCGCTGTTTGCCGTGCTGGGTGGTCAAACGAATCCCGGCCTGGTTGGTCTATCAGTCAGCTATGCGCTGCAGGTGACGCAAACACTCAACTGGCTGGTTCGCATGTCCTCGGACATTGAGACGAACATCGTGTCCGTGGAGCGTATCAAGGAGTATGGCGAGACGAAGCAGGAAGCAGCCTGGGAGCTGGAATCGGACAAACAGCATCCCAAGAACTGGCCAGAGGGCGGACGTGTCGAATTCAAAGATTTTCAGGTGCGCTATCGCGAAGGACTGGATCTGGTGTTACGTGGTGTTACCTTCAACATCTCTGGCGGCGAGAAGGTGGGAATTGTGGGCCGTACGGGCGCTGGTAAATCCAGTTTGACGCTGGCTTTGTTCAGGTAAGACATTTTTTTTTGTAATCTAAAAGGAGAGTATTATACATAAAATTTTGTAATTTACAGAATTATCGAAGCAGCTGGCGGCAAAATCATGATCGATGGCATTGACATTTCCACGATGGGTCTACATATGCTACGATCTCGTCTAACAATTATACCGCAAGATCCAGTTCTCTTCTCTGGATCGCTGCGTTCGAATCTCGATCCGTTTGAGATCAAAACCGATGATGAGATATGGAAGGCATTGGAGTTGTCGCATTTGAAGACCTTTGCCAAGAGTCTGACAGCCGGCCTCAATCACGAAATTAGCGAAGGTGGCGAAAATTTGTCAGTGGGTCAACGTCAATTGGTGTGTTTAGCGCGTGCGTTGCTGCGTAAGACGAAGGTGCTCGTTTTGGATGAGGCAACAGCTGCTGTGGATCTGGAAACGGATGATCTTATTCAGGTATGTTCGACAAGGCACTGTAAATTAACATGGCAAACATTTTTCGAGCGTTTATGCTGTTAACATATATTGAGAACTGTTAACTAACATAGCTAAAATAAGCTTAACTCTGGTAACTTACATAGAAAGCTGTAACTTAACATTTGATATGTCTGTTAACAGTTGTCTATGTTAACTTACATTTTTAACTGTTACTTAGGATTTTCGGCACATCTCACATTTTATGTTTCTCTATATTTTACAGAAAACCATTCGCAGCGAGTTCAAGGAATGCACCGTGCTAACCATTGCCCATCGCTTGAATACGATTATGGACTCGGATAAGGTGATTGTGCTCGATAAGGGACAAATAACAGAATTTGCTTCACCCAGCGAATTGTTGAGCAATCCACAGTCGGCTTTCTACAGCATGGCCAAGGATGCAAATCTTGTTTAGTTTTTGTAACGATAAAAAAAAATCCGACCGAAACTCATATAAAAAAATCTGCCCAAAAAACTAAATATTTAAAACAGACAAAAGAGGAAATAACGAAGCGAAATAGAACTAGTTAGGCACCAATTTAACTATAGCTTTTAACAAATATGGAACTACACTGGTAACTAGCTACTTAAACCGTTAAAGGTGTTCTACCTCAATAATCACAACAGTAACAACTATAGCAAAAACAACAATAACAAATGTAATGCGCGAGTGCCTGCAATTTAGTAAATACCATGAAAATGTTCATTAGCTTAAGCGGAAAAGTTGACAGGATTTCCTTTTTTGTGGTACATTTCGTTTAAAATGTACCTTTATATGTTTATATACATATACATACTTATATGTATATATATATGTACGTCTTTGTATGGTACTTACCTAGGTTCGTTTTATGTGTGTGTATATATGTAATTGCCCAACTATCTCTCTGGATTTATTTTTCTATGCCAATTTACATGTCACTTAATGAAATAAAACAACTGTCCATTTGGAAATTGAATAACGTACTTAAAATATATATAAAATGAAAAAAAGAATGAAAAGTCTCTTAAGAATTTGCCTTTGAATGATTAAATCACTTAGGCAATGCCCAGTAGTTAATTAAAATTTTGCAACATTTTTTTTAAGATATGTATACTCAAAATGTGTACTTATAAATCGATTGAAATTGTAATCATAAGGATAAATAAATCCCATCTAACTAATCTACAGTTTAACATCTATATAAACTTAACTATACCTAACTTGAATATTGTACAAAACTCTTGATCATGAAGTACAATAAAGAATAATTAATATTTTTATTTCTCAATTTTTTATTTATAAAAATGTTTTGTATTAATTAGTTGCTCTAAATTGGAAGCTTGCGCTTTACGCACAACATTCGACAAATTCAAATTCATAACGGCATAGTCAAATTGTTACACGATTACAAAGCGATGATGCTACAAGCCAAACCAGACAAATTTATCGAACTAGTTCTTTGAAATGCATGCATTTTCGATAAATTAAAAGAGGTTAAATTTCTTTTAATTAAAATTATCTTCCTTTTTTTGTTTATTGAAATTGCTATAGCAAGTGTTTTGAATTAATGAAAATAATTTAGTGTAAGTTGTTAGTCTAAAATTATTAACATTGCGCGCGGCGATTGACCGCATAGATCATAGATGTTAATTGAGCAGCAGCTGGGCAACAATATTGTTATCGTCCGCTGTATTGGAGGCGTGCATGTTCGAACCACTTTCGAGGAATTCACGCAACTCGTTCTCCAGATCTCCAGCACCAGCATGCACATCTGGCTCCTCAATGTCCATGGGCTGAATTTGAGGCAACGCAACGGGTTGCTGCAACAGCTCAGGGAGCTGTACTCGTGGCGAGGCAGTCGGTGGAGGAGGCAAACCAGCTGCAATGCAAAAATAGATTTGCGATTGCTAATGAAATCGGAATATATTTAACTAGTCGCATACATACCGAAAGACATGCCCATGGCTTTGCGTAGCGCATATTGATCAGCTATGGCTGCCGGTGGCAACTTTTTGGCCAATTCACTGAGCTGCTGCGTCAGCTGCTGGGCCGTTTGCGTCTCTTCCTGCCCAGCTTGTGGCACCAGAGCTAGATGGGCAGGCAATGGTTGCGATAGACGCTCGTGCTGTATGACACGCAGTTTCTCAATCAGAGTTAAATTATTGCTTAGATGTTCTTTCATCCGTTTCGATAGCTCGAAGTTCTTCATGTCCGTTTCCATGCTATCGAGGAATTCCACATCAATGCCTAGATCCTTAAGCGAGCGCAAACGTTTGAAATCCAAACGGATATTTTTGTACTTCTCATACTCTTGCTCAATTTGTTCGGCTTCAGAGCTGCTGCTTGGCTGTTCTTGCACCCTATTGAAACATTTTTCAATCTCCCGCTGCTCATAGTTGTGCAGCTGCATGTTGTACAGCTCATCCAGAGATTTGCTATGCTCTCCATTGGTGAGTATATCTAGAAGTCCGTTGGCTATATTCGTGGCATAGCTCGAATCCTTTGTGAATTGCAATATGCTCTCAGCATACTCGGCACTCGATGCATCGCCGTAAGTGCGCAGCACCAATTGCGTTTCTTCAGCGCTCAACGTGGAAAATCTCGAATCGAATGTGGGTGCAAAGCTGGCAAAGGGTCCATAGTTCATGGGCTTCACGGGTTTTACCGCATTTCGCTGATCTGTGTGCAGGCCAGGCAGCTGTCCACTGCCAGCTGGTAGCTTGCCCACCAAATCTCCAATGGTGACCACCTTTTCCGGTCCTTCATTCTCATCGCGAATAAGTAAGTTAAGTGTGGTGGTACCATCCTTGTGCTGTCGCAGGAAACCCATTTTGTGAGCACGCTGCTTGGCACTGACGCGCTGCTTGGCCTGTTGCGCTGCGTTCTGCACTTGGGCAAGTATCTCCTCGCTGGTTAAGTCATCTACATAAGGTTCAAAGTGGGTTTTTGGTGCATTCTCCAAACGTAAGGCTCTCTTCCGTTCCTCCTCCTCTAGTTGAGCGGGCGTGGGCTCTTCTGCACCCGTTGAAGCGCCCTCATCCGCCGAATCGTGTGTCATATCATAGCCAGCAAGCTCATTGGAGCTTAATTCAAAGCCCAATTCTTTGGCTGTCAATTCACGTATGTAGCCAGAAAGAGGTTTCAGTGTGCGCATCAAATTATCCGGCTGTAAATGTTTTAAGCCTAGTTGGAGCAAGCGTTTGGCCGCCTTATGGTAAACGGTGTCCACATGATTGTACTTGATTGCATTCTCGCACATTAAACGGAAATCATCGCTGAATTCACTTAACGCCGCATACTCATGATCCTCTATCTTCTGCCGCATGGTCGAAAAGTCCATCGGCTTATGGATGATCGATGAGTAGCCCGGTGCAATGTCATCCGTGACGGGCCATGCGAAGAACTGATGTGGATCTCGTTTTTCCAGAAAGCGTAGCAAATGCTCCAATAACTTATTCAATGGCGATTTCTGCTGCTTTAGTTTAAGCACGCAGCTCCTTGGTTCTCTGCCTGATTCACTGCTGCTGCTGGGAGTTTTGGGTGCTTCCAGTGCTTTGGGCGTTAGGGCATTCAATGAACACGCCGTAGAACCGGATGGCGATGGTATTAGCAACTGCATGGAAACAAGAAAATTATCTATACATAACTAAAACTATTAATCCATTTATCTTACATCAGGCAGCGGCTTAGTAGGACTAGACGAGCATGTGGGTGAACTGAGCAGCATCTCATCCAGCTTACGCGCTGTTATGGGCTTGGTGACTGGACAATTGGAAGGTGAATTGTCGGTGGTAATGCCTGCATAATATAAAATATTTTCTGGCAGCGGTTGCGATTGTTCTTCCTCCGCATCGTCGTCCATGAAGCTGAAGCCATCCTGTGAGCAATCGCCAACAGCTGTTGGTGCCGTAGCCATCGTTATCTGGCGACCACTGCAACCGGCTTCATCTGGACCAACGGCATCTTCTATTTGTCGCTCGTCATCAGAGCACAACTCGCGTTGCCTTTCGCGACGCTTTTCTTTGTGATGATGCTTGTGCTTCTTTTCGCGATCTTTCTTCTTCTTCTTCTTTTTCGATTTCTTGTGCCGCTCACGATGGCCCACCTCCTCGGATATCGTTATTATTGGGCTTCCAGGCGCAGCGGCCATCATCGCTTCCGCCGCAGTTGGAGGTCCGCCATGGCCGTCGAGTGGCGAATTGGCTTTATACTCGGGCGTTGCATTGGAGCCAACCTTCAATATCAGCTTCAGACCTCGTTGCAGCTGTGCCGGATCCTGATGCTGGCTATATTCTAAAATAAATTAATACTTTGTATTAACAAACACGCGCCGCAAACAACATTATTAGTGTAGGCTTTTACCTTCATATTTCTCACGTCTCTCCGATTTGTTCTTTTTGTGCTTTTTTGATGATCCCATTTTTGATATAAGTCTATCTTTTTTTATGCAAAACAAACTGAAAATCTACCCAAATAAATGAAAAAACAAAATTCTTAGCTGTTGTAGGCGAAACAGACGCCATGATTTAGTGATGTCAAAACCGAGAATCGATAGTTGCAACACAATATATCGATAGACTGTTACGTATTGTATTGACGAGGGCTGCTATTTTCGCGCTGATTTGAATTTCAGGTGAAATATTCCATAGTTTAGCACTGAATGGAAAACCAATAATCGATGGCTGCAACACACAAATATCGATAACACAATATCGCAATAAGCACGCAATTTAGGGACGAGGGCTACTATAATTTTGCCCGCTATATTCAATTTCCGTGTGGCTTCGACTATTAATTATGTTTGTATTGATTGTCTAGGAGTTACTTGGCTGCTTTGTAATTTGAAAGTTGAAATTGATATTTAGAGACCTAAACGCGAGTGCGCCGTCTCACTACTGCCGAATGCTGACGCTTAGCAGTTATATTATTCAGTTTAGAGGCAGCGGATTTGTTTTTGCTTACGACTGATCGAGTCGAGCCGGGAGCATCGAAATTAGCATTTGACGGCAGAGAAGGGGATCCTGTATTCTTTTTGTTTTTGGTAACTCCCGTGTATAGAGTACGTGTCGAGTTCAGCGCTTGCAAAGATGTATCTAGCTTGTTTTTAATCCGATCGAGATCCTGTCGCATTCGCTGTATATCCAGCGCAATTGTCTGCCTGTCGCGCTGCAATCTCTTGTGCTGTAACAACATATTCTCTAGCACAGTTTTTTGCAGCAACACCTCACGAATGCGGCGCTGATTTGTAAAGCTTTTCGGACCAAGTTCCGTATAGCCACGCCTCATCACCTGCTGCGTCTGTCGATTCAAGCGAGCCTTCACCTGTGACAGAGGCAGCTTCGTTTTGGCAGCCGGCATCGTATTAACACCGCCACCTCGGATACGACGACTTTTCTTCGATGTGGATGTAGTTAGCTTGGTTACGCTAGGAGGCGGGGGTATTTCCGCTATGGCAGCAGGAATGGTGGGAACGGCCTTCCGCGGCGGAGTGGTAGCTAGAAGAATTGTATTACCAAATAAGAACTAAATTCAAAGTGCCGCTGTCTCACTCACTTTTCATATGCCTGTGTATGTTGGCCATCATGGAGTTCACACGTTCTTTGACTTCCGCCTTGTCGGGGAAATAGCGATCGAGATTATCCTGGCCCATGCGTAATCCGTGGCTCCCTTTGGTGTATATATCATTATCATAGCCCCTTTGTTCCGGATGCATCTGATTCCTCAGTATGGCATCCAAATTCAGTCGCATTGTCATCTTTGCGTTTCAGTTACTGCGAATTTGGATATGATTAAAAGAAAATTGCGAATTTGGGGTTTACTAATTTAAAAAACCGAAATTTTGGCGAAACATATGACCCAAAAATGTTTTTTGCTCTGTTTCAATTTTGAATTTATGCGTTAATAAATTATTTTTTTTTTTGACAGTAGGGCCTTGTGCCTAATTTTTTCCCCAAATGGAGCATGTTACATTGTCAAAAAGTTAAGGCAGAGAAAACGTATAATCCTATGTTATTCAAAAAAGTATTAGCATTGGGTCAGATACTTTCGACACCAATCATCCGCATTAGATTATAATAATAGATATTTCTTCTGCTATACAGATATTTATTCTGTTTATCTAACAGGTACAGGGTATTTTTAAGTAAGGCAAGCTCAATTAAGTCAAGCTTATATAAAATGTATTTTCTTGTAGTAGATTATTATAGGGTATTTCCAGACCCTCTTTATCGCTCTCTCTATCTCGCTCTATTTATCTCCCTCTCTCTTTCTATCTCTTATAAAATCACTCTCACTTATATAATTACTCTCTCTTCTGTCTCCCTCTGCTGAATCTTACTATCTCTTTCCCTGTTTCTTTCTCTACCTCTCATTCACTATATTTCTTCTTCTCTGTCTTCTTGCTCATGGCATACATAAATACATATTCACCTGTAATAAGTTCATGTTATGCTACAGATATGTCCACCTAGCGAAAGTTAACTTTTGTATTCCCCAAGTAACTGAATCATTCAAGTGCAGCATCCGCTCCCACGCTGTACATGCATACATACGTATATGCATATATTTGTTGGAGTATTATGCAACTTATTTGGCATTGTCAATATTCACAGTTTGTTATTTATTGTTGCTGTTGTTACCCCTTTTATTTGCTGTTATTGGTTTTATGAGTGCGTTGTTGCGTTTGTTAACGGCTTTGAACGCATTGGCTTTTAAAAACCTGTTTTTTTTTTCATTTTCTTCATTTGCGTGAAATGTGTAATGGAAATGGTAAAAAATGAATTGTTGAACCTGAATTTCAGCGTTAAATGTTGGCAATGAAAAGAATGCTCCATTAATGGGCTTTATATATGACAAAGTATTATTATGGGACAAGGCAATCAGGGATATATTAAAAAAATGTTGGTTAACTAATATTAATGACAATGAAAGGGATAATGATAATGTAAATGACAATGAGACATGTATTCTTAATTATTAAAAATAGTAT
Source organism: Drosophila stalkeri (assembly GCA_035047405.1). Taxonomy (NCBI): domain Eukaryota; kingdom Metazoa; phylum Arthropoda; class Insecta; order Diptera; family Drosophilidae; genus Drosophila; species Drosophila stalkeri. The sequence continues at coordinate 4,031,538 of JAWNPR010000039.1, read as the reverse complement.
GGCAACGACAATGACAATGACAATGACAATGACAATGACAATGACAATGACAATGACAATGACAATGACAATGACAATGACAATGACAATGACAATGACAATGACAATGACAATGACAATGACAATGACAATGACAATGACAATGACAATGACAATGACAATGACATTGACAATGATAATGACAATGACAATGACAATGACAATGACAATGACAATGACAATGACAATGACAATGACAATGACAATGACAATGACAATGGCAATGACAATGACAATGACAATGACAATGACAATGACAATGACAATGACAATGACAATGACAATGACAATGACAATGACAATGACAATGACAATGACAATGACAATGACAATGACAATGACAATGACAATGACAATGACAATGACAATGACAATGACAATGACAATGACAATGACAATGACAATGACAATGACAATGACAATGACAATGACAATGACAATGACAATGACAATGACAATGACAATGACAATGACAATGACAATGACAATGACAATGACAATGACAATGACAATGACAATGACAATGACAATGACAATGACAATGACAATGACAATGACAATGACAATGACAATGACAATGACAATGACAATGACAATGACAATGACAATGACAATGACAATGACAATGACAATGACAATGACAATGACAATGACAATGACAATGACAATGACAATGACAATGACAATGACAATGACAATGACAATGACAATGACAATGACAATGACAATGACAATGACAATGACAATGATAGATGATAAAGCATAATAATGAAAATGAACATTACAAATACTAATGATAATGATAATGCTTACAATAAAAATCAGGATACTGCTAATGACAATTATAATAATACCAGCCATCAATAAAAATTATGATAATGACAATCATAATGAATATAATAGTGTTAAGCTAATCCGAATAATAATGCTAATGACAATACCAAATATATTTTTTCTTATAATTACTTTCTTCTTTTCTTTTCCATGAATCTATATAACTTTCTAACTATATAACAAGTTGTCTTTGATGAATGCTATAAGAATCAGCGTATATGTTAATATCTAACTCCAACTATATACAATTGGCATACTCATGACTCAGAATTTCACTAATATAGTAATATATTGAAGAGTAGCTGCTATTGTAAGATTTTCAAATGAAACATTTTTTTGCAGCGCTTTGTCAACTAGATGCTAAAAGTACTCGAAGTAGGAAGTATTTACTGGAAATATGCGAGCTATACATGATAAGATGACCAATATTATCTAGAGTTCATTGGACTACATGGAGTTGAGATATGAATGGAATGGAGCAAAGATTTTTGGAATACCATTTGCTGTAAGCGTGTGGAGAGACAAGCAAACGCTTTTGTTTCCAGCTCATAAACAAGAGTGCAAATTGTTTAAATTCGATGGACGAAGAGAGAGAGAGAGAGAGAGAGGAAGAAGTGGTATGTTAGTAGGCCCCATAGATAGGTAGGGCCTATAGCTAATGCAAGTGAAACCGAAAAAGTCGCACCTAATTGTATGACCAAAGATTCGTCGTCGTGTGACCCGCGATGTGTTTAGTTGTATTTTGTCGCGCGCTAACACAGGTGCTCGCTAATTGGCCTCGCAAAATGTGGTGCAAGGATATGCCAGGATTTAGCCGTATATATATCATATATATTATTCTATATATACTTCAGTTAATCTCAAGTGGTTGCGCTTCAGTGCACGACGAGCTGCCTCAGTGCACGCTGCAGGGTGTCTATAGACAGCGTCAGAGTTTGATAGAATCACCCAATTATCCGGACACTTATCCGTTTAACAGTTGCGTCGATTATGTTATCCGTTCACCGTATCGCTGTCCGACCAAATTTCACGTGCAATTCCTAGACTTTCAGCTGGAGTCGTCGGCAAATTGCAGTCGAGATTATTTGGCCGTGGGTCTGCAGCAGGATGAACGCGACATGGACGTGCTGTGCGGCCAGGTGCAAGGCATTAAGAAGTATCAGACTCCAGATGGAATATTACGTATGAGATTTTTAAGTGACAATTCGCCGTGGACTACGGGCGGCGGCTTTCGACTGTTGGTGACGCGTTTGGCCTGCGAGCGCGAGGAAGTGACAGCACGTGGCTTGGATGCGGACAATAGCGAGGATGATGATACGGTGCAGGTGACGGCTCAGCTGCCAAGCAGGAAACATCAAGGTGTTGCACATCGCAATTTCACTCTGCCCGCTGCTTATCCGGCTTTGCCGCCGTATCCGGGCTCTGGCTTTGCTGGTGGACTATATTTGCCTGCTGCTCCGCCGTGCAATGATGAGAAGTTGCCGCTGCAGCTGCAGCAACAGCAGCAGCAACAATTGCAGCAAATACAACAGCAACTGCAACAGCAACAACAGAAGCAACAGCAGCAACAACAACAGTTGCTGCTGCCACAACAATTTGCACAGCAGCAACAGTTGCTGCTGCCACAACAGTGGCAACAGCTGCAGCAACAATGGCTGCAACAGCAACAGCTAGCACAGCAGCAACAGTGGCATCAGCTGCTCCAGCAACAGCAACAGCAACAGCAACAGCAACAACAACAACTATTGGGACAACAGCAACAGCCAGGACAACAGCAACAATTGCTCCAGCAACAGCAACAGTTGCAGACACAGGAGCAACAGCTGCCCAGCATCTCAGAGCAGTACCAGACGAGCTCCTTCCAGGCACCCAACACCCTTCTGCGTGATTACGATCCCCAGTTTGGTGGACAGGTGGATCTATGCTGCATCAGCAGCTTCAATCAGGCTCACTTCTATTTGTCCAGTCCGGGTTTTCCGCGCACCGTGCTCAATGCTCTGTTGCCCAATCAGCAACGTGATTGCGTCTTCTATCTGGAGAAGAGTTCCCCCAATGTTGCTGGCCTGCGCATACAATTCAAATTCTTTGACTTTGGACACTCCTCGGGCGGAGTTTATCCAGCTCAGATTGTGCCGGGCGTATCTAGTTGCTCTGGGGACTTTGTGGAGGTGGATGGTCAGCGCTATTGTGGCTGTCGTTCCGGTCATATACATAAGTCCTTTTGGCCGCAGGGTCGCAAAGCTTTGCGTTTGCGCATGGGTCAGTCGGGTGGTTCGGCTACAAATGGTTTTCTGCTAGAGATCTTTCATGATCAGGACACGAGCAACTATGGGCTGATTGGCAATAATCCTTTAAGTCGACCGGGTCTAGCTGGGATTCAGCCACAGCTCGGGGGATTGCAGCCACAGCTTGGGGGACTGCAGCCACAGCTTGGGGGACTGCAGCCACAGCTCGGAGGACTTCAATCTCAATTTGGAGGACTTCAGCCACAGCTCGGAGGACTTCAATCTCAATTTGGAGGAGTTCAGCCACAGCTCGGCGGACTGCAGTCACAGTTTGGCTTGGGTCTAGCTGGCTATCAGCCACAATCACCGCTCTGGCCCACCTACCCGGGACGCCTGCCCAGCTACCCGCTCTCACCGCTCTCACCTCTGCTGCCCACGCCCTATCGTCAATCGCGGCAATCTGGCTCCTGGGCCTATGCACGTGGCCTGGATGCTCAGCAGCCTTCGCGTGTGGTGGAGACAAATTCTACGCGCAAGGAGTTTTATTATTTCGATGCCGATGAGGCTTTTGCACGTGCTGCCCTTGACGTCGATGAAGGTGAGGTGAAGACGACCTCGACGACGACTCCTAGGCCGGTCAAGCTTAGCACAAAGGCTTTCGAGCAGAGCAGCTGCACCTTCGACTACATGGAGGTGTTGCGTCTCTCTGTGGACACGCTCTGGCTCACCAAGCCCATCTGCTTTGCACCGATACGCAGTTGGTTTAGCAATATTTTCGGCTAGCTCTGATTAGTAATATAAATTCATAAATAAATAAATAAAATAAAATAAAATCAAATTCTAGTTAAATATTCTTAAAATATATTTTTAATTAGAATTATATTTATTTTTTATTTATTACATATTCTATATTCTATTTTCTCTCAAATCTGACCTTCATTATTCCCATCAAAGCTCTATGAATACGCGTGATCCACAAATTATATGACTAGGTGCTGACTTTCGCTTTCCATACAAATGCTTCGCATTGTTTACAACGTCGCATAAGTGCGGTGATTGTGGGTTCCAGTTATTCCCCTCCCCCCCACTCACACCTTGAAGTGTGAATACGTTGCTTTGACATTGAAGTCTCGCAAAAGCCCCCGACCACCCACTGACTGGGCAGTTCTTGGTTATGTTTGCTTTAGCTTTGCTAGGCTACACAGCCTCGAAACCGCTAGACAACAACTTGGCAATGAGGTTATCTATTTGAAGAGCTGCTGAGCCTGACAACACCGGAAATAAGTAAGGGAGTCTCTAATGCAAAGAGAGAGAGAGAGAGTTGTTCATCTGGAAGATATGCTGTAAGAATAAGCGAATTAAGAACAAAAAAAAAAAAATAATTATTTGGCTTACTATTTTTTTTTTATTATTATTTTTGAATATGTATTTTTATTATTTTTTATTTTAGACGATTTTAAATTGTGGTCAGAGCTATTTGCATACAACAATTTATTTATGTATTTCAACTTAAATTCTGAGATATATTTTAAAAATTAAAATTTTTTTAGTTGTTTCGAATTTTTAAAATTTATCAGAATTATTTTTATTTTATTTATATTATTATTTTTTTTTTTTATTATTATTTTATTTATTCTTCAAATCTTTCCTATTCAGTTAATTTATTTAAGCCACCTTTTCTAGTATTTTCTACAGGGTATCTGAGATACAATGTGCATGCTGTAGCACAGTTTGTGCGTTGGCTCTAAAATAACGCTGAGCCCATGCATGAGTCAGCAGCGAAACCTTTTTTTTCGTCACATATTCAATGACGTCAGCAACGTCAAGCTGGTAGAGAGATCATAGAATGACAATGGATGCACGCAAATACGAAAAATGAAAAAATATGATTTATATGAAGCCATTTAACTAAGAACATTAAATAGCAATAAACAAAATTTTGTTTTTTATTCGTTGTTGGATAAGTGGGCGTTGCGCATTGAATTGAGCTGCTCTCAAAATAAATTCAATATATCTAAAATATATTAGACTTTTTTCTAAATATTTACGAGCATTATCTGTATTATTCAAAATTGATATATTTTATATAAATTATATAATAAATAAAAGTTCAGTAATACAAATTTTCTTATTGCATTTAAATTTTTTTAAGTTAGATGATAATATTTTTGCATTACTTCAAAATGAATTTGAGCTGCGAATTCATCATCATTTTATCATTTTTATTTTAAATTTTTTATTTCGAATTTTTAGAGTAACTATGTAATTGAGACGATATAAGATGGTAATTAAAATTTTTCAAAATCAAATAGTTGGGAAAATCTTACCTCAGAATTGATAAAAATTTATTATTATTATATTTCCCCCGTGATAGAACAAATAAAAATATCATTGCGCAGACGAATAATATAGATATATTTATTTATATATGTTTATTTTTAGCAATTAAATCTCTCGACATATACACAAATATATAGATATATATTTGTAGTTATATAGGTACATAGATTCGTACATATAAGTCATTTTAGTTATTTGTTAAGTATACATATACATATACATATATACACATCGATGTTAATTTATACATACATATAGATATATAATAATATATATATATATATATTTATATAATTATGTTTCTGTTCGTTAGTTGTATATTAGATTTTCAGTTGAATTTCTAGGTTAGGTTAACATAGATAATACTTCGACTACCAACACCGATTGACACATTCTCTAATGATATGACAGGCTGAAACATTAACTCGGATTAACTTGATATTAAAAACTTTGGATATACATATACATATATGTATATGGTTTATATATATGTTAGTATATACAACACATTGAGAGACATTAAAAAAGTTAAACGTTGTTTAACACTAGTTTGGCTATGCAGTGTTGGCTAATTGGCTAGCTTAGTGTGCGAAAAGGTTCTTTGCATAAATAATTACCTAATAGCTGGGTAATTTAGTTAATTAGTTAGTTTGTTAGTTAGTTACGTTAACTAATTGTTAGTGCTTGTTGTTCTCCGGTTTTCGCGCTTGACTCTGTCAGCAATATACAAATTGATGCTTGGTATACATATGTGTGTAAGTGTGTGTGTGTGTGTGTGTAGGTGTTTGTGTATTTGTGTGTATGTGTGTATGTGTGTGTAGATATAGTTGGGTATATATTTCTGTCTCTGTCGTTCTCAGATCTAGCCCAGGAATCGTATATTGGTAAAGACCGCCTTGGCGGGTCGCTTGCGATTGCAAAAATTCACGGTCTTGCTGTGATTGCCCTTACGATTCTCATGTAAATTGACCAGAAGCTTGAATATATCCTCCTTGCTAGGTGTACAGGCATAACGCAGTTCCGGTTCATAGTTGCTGTTGATAGAATTCATGTAAGAACTGAATAACAGTAATATTTTGCAATTAGAAATTATCGTTTCACATCACGCCCACATTTTTGCATATACATATATATATATATATTCTCTCTCTATATATATATATTCATTTGTGGTATTCGGTAATCGGAGGGTTCATTGTGTGTACGGCCTAGAGAGACTCTTGGAAATGCAGTTTAGTACAGTTTACTAATTGTAATAAATTTATATATCTAATAAAGTTTGGCTTTTGTTGCTGAAACTTTTTCGATTTGAAGGTTTTGCAGAAAAAAATTGGAATATATTTTTAAGCATTTTTTTTATTCTTGCATTTTTTGACTCAGCGGCAATTCTATTAAAAATAATCTCAAGAGTTTTTGAAGAATTTTGAGCATATTTGAAGTTTCACTAAAATTTCAATCTTAGACTACTTTCCTAAAATTATTTTGTATTTATTTATGAGCGTTGGAATATATTAAAAACGTTTTTCGATATTTTGATATTTTATATATAATGATTTTTCTAATTTAAAAATTTGTTGTTTAATTTTATAGCTGATAAATATTTCATTTCATAAAACTGCTTGGGTTTACTAAAATTGTTTTCCTTTTAGAATATTTTTCAATTCAGTTTAAGCTCGAAAAGATTTTTCAGTAACAAAATCCAAAAAAAATATATATATTTTGTAGTAAGCTTAATAACACTATGAACTACAAATCAAAAATGGTGCTCGGGCGATTTCTGGGTTATTCATTTCTTATGAAATAAAAAAAGGAATTTGATAGTGTGTGTGTGTGTGTGTGTGTGTGTGTGTATGTGTGTACCAGGGCCGACAATAGCTTACCCGCGATTGCGATTGTGTCGCTTCCAGGGATAACGACGATAATAGCGGGAACGTTTTGGCTTATTCTGGCCAATAATCAGACTCTGTAGACCATTATCCAGTTCCGGGTAATCTTCGGCTGCAATTGCTGTCGGCTCCTCCTCTTCCACATAGACCAATGGCAGCGTATCTAATGATGGGTCCTAAGTGGATGTTAGAAATGTAAATACCAGCACATGTCAGGATCGACGCCCTCGCACGACTGCCTCTTCGACTCACCTCTAGCATTTTCATAAGCAAAGCGGATTTGTCGACTAGTTCCTGCTCGGCGCGTAAATCCTGCTCTATCTTCTTAAGCATGTCAAATTTACTGGCCAACTCGATGGCTGTGGCATAGTCTGGCTGCCGTTCCGCTTCACGTTCCCGCGCCCGTTCACGTTCGCGTTCCCGTTCCCGTTCCCGTTCCCGTTCCAGTTCAGGTTCCAACTCCATGTTCAGCGCGTTCAGCAGCTCTGTCATAGGCGGAATAAAAAAATAAAAGAAAAGAAAAACTCGTTTTATTTGCCATTTGAATATTTTGCACAACTTAATCCGGCCACAAGAAGCGGGACGATTCACAAGTTTCCGCCAAACTGACATTTGAAGTTTTGTTTGTCTCGTTTTCGCCTAGGCTCGCCTCCACTACACTACAGGGGCTTAAAAATACTCATTCATATTAAATACACTGCGAGTGGCGGAAATTGACCGGCGGCCATAGTCACGACAATGGCACAGACAGCCGTCATTCACTCACTCACTCACTCAGTTCGTCAGTCAGTCACTCAGTCAAACAGTCAGTCTTTCAATTTTCGCTCATTCATTGTGTTTGATGCTTGCCCGTTTATCATGCGGTTGCCTTTTGTCTCATTTGGCAGCTTCCTGCCAAAGCAACCAACGACTTAAATGCCACGCCTTAAAGGACTCGGATTACAGCTTACAAACCATTTGGCATTAAACCTTGGTCGATTTCAAATAACACTCAACTAAAGAGTAAATGTTATATTTGGATTTGTGTGTCAATTGACTGACTGAATCCTTACGAAAGGTATTTTAAGAATTCATTGGAATTTTAAATTCAATTAAACAAATTGATTTATTTAATTTTTTATTTTGATAGTCTGATTGACGGGATGATGATGGGGGTTAATCTTAAAAAAAATTTAAAAATTTATCATAATTTAATCATAATCATTTCTGAGCATAAAGATTGATTGATTGACTAATGAAATTATTTTGTATATATTTAATAAGAAATATTTTTTTGTTTTTTTTTTTTTTTTTTTTTTTTTTTTGAAGGGAGTTAATCTTAACAAAATGTAAGAATTTAGCATAATTTAATCATAATCATTTCTGAGTATATATATTTATTGATTGTCTAATGAAATTATTTTGTAAATATTTAATAAGAAATATTATTTTGTTTTGTTTTTTTGATGGGAATTAATCTTACAAAATCTAAGAATTTATCAAAATTTAATCAGAATACTTTCTGAGCATAAAGATTGATAGATCAAATTATTTTGAAAAAATATTTAAATAAATATAAATATTTAACAAAAAAGAAATATTTATACATTTTTATCTTTTAATTTAAAAAATATTCTTTAAAAATTTAAAATATTTATAAATATTCCATAATTGGGAATATTTATGTATTTTTTTTTATAAGTGCTACTCATAAAATTATTATTGGTTTCTTTATTTATTTTTTTTTTTCGAATTTATTCAACGTCCTTGATTCTTCAATTTACACTGTAGCAAAATGAATAAGAAAATATATTTTCTTTTCTCAATGTTCAAACAAAGACTTGAAGTTGAACCCAACTCAATTCAATTGGAAACTGAATCGAATTATGTATTTTAAATAAATGATAATCAATTGTGCTCATGTTTTAATTTTATGGCTTAAGCTGTTGTATAAACATATATATATATATATATATATATATATATACATATATATATGTATATATATGTGTGTGTGTGTATTGACTGCAGACAAGACGACGCGACTTCTCTGACGTAAAGCAAACTTGAAATGCGTTAAAAAAAATGTTAAAATTTTGTAGGCGTCTTAAGTGTTAGCCCTCCTCTATGTGTGTGTGTGTGAGTGTATTTGGTGTGTTGCCATAGATAAACGCACTTCAAAAATTGTGCACTGACCGGAAATGCCCAGCGACCATTCAAATCCATTGCTGCGTGGGTCGCCTAAGAGCGGGCTACACAAGAGGAAAAGAAGCTGGAGGGGCACCTGTTGAGTGCCCAATCGAACGAACGAATTCGAAGAATAAAAAAGAATAGAAATACAAATGGAATGAGATTCTCTTGTTAAAAGCCATAATTCAAGAAATTATCAAACCAATGTTTTATTACATTTTTTTTTTTTTGTTTTTTGTGAAATACGATAAGCCTGAAAATCCGAGAAAATTCAGGACACGCAGGACTGGTTGAAGCGTACCGAATCTGAAGCTGCAGCAATTTGCTTGAGTATGTGCAGCCTTGGTTTAAGCTTACCAAAGAATTAAAAACAAAAAAAAAAATTTAACTTGTATTTTTCGGAATAATGTCGCAAAACTAAGAGTTAGTCTACCGTCAGCTTACTATACTATACTATATATACAATAATTATTATTTTATTAGTTTATTACAAATTATATTCTATGAGTTATTTTTTATAATACATAAATAAAAATAAAAATACTTCAAATATTGAGTTTTTAAAAAAAAATGTAATTCCAATAATAATAATAAAAAGAAAAGAAATACACAAAAATAAAAAACAAATGCATATAATTTTTAAAAAAATTTCAAAATTTTTTTACCTAATTTTTTTTTTTTAATAATAAATATTTTTGAAAAAAATGTAAATTTTAAAATTCTAAAAAAAAATCCACACAGTTATTATTTTTTTATATTTTACTATTTTAATATTGTTAAAATTATAAAAAATAGAAAATAAGAAAATCTTTTTGAGTTCCTATATGAAATAAAATTGAGCTAAGATTTTTCCAATTAATTACTATTCAGCTAATTAAAAAGGTTGTTAAGAAAATGTGATATTAAATATATATTATTAAAATATTTAATATACATTAAATATTTTTTTTTTTATAAATGAATAATGATTTATAAATTATTTCATTACCGAGCAGAATTTTTATTTATTTATTAATATTTATTTAAGTTTAAATTTTGAACTTTTTGCATTTACATTATTATTGTTAGCTCCATTTTATAAAATTCAACTAGCTGATAAACTCTGGCCAAGATATATTGTTAGCGAGTAGAGGAAAAAAAAAAGTATTAACTAAGTTTTGCTCGACATAAAATACATTTTCATAGCCTTCATTGTTAAAGGCCATTGGAGGCGGTCGCATGGGGAGAGGCGAGCAAAGAGCAAACACAATGCCTACGCGGCGCGCCAAGGAGTCAAATGTCAGTGCGTAATCCTTGTCAGGCACAAAAGGCTGTGCCGTAATTTAATGAGGGACACTACTCACCATCTCCTGGATCGTAAACGTTGCGCTGCTGCTGCGTCTCAATGCTGAGCTGTTGTCTGCTGTCTTCGTCGGCATCAACTCCTACACCGATTCCTACTCCATCAAAGATGCCGGCACGCTGCAGTTGCTGTTGCTGTTGCTGCTGCTGCTGCTGTTGTTGTTGCTGTTGTTGTTGTTGTGCTCCAAGTGTAGCTGCTCCGACTCCACTGACAGACGTCGCTGGGCCCGTCAGAAAGCTAAGGACATGCTGCGTGTTGGCCAGGATCGTCAGGGCCAGCATGCCGAGCGTCAGCATATTCAACTTCATGTTCGACTCTTTGTTTTCCTCTCTCTCACTCTCTCTCTCTCTCTCTCTCTCTCTCTCTTTCTATTTCGTGTGTGTGTGTCCTGACTGTTATCCTTGGGATTAGCGGGCTGTTAGCGTCGTCCTGTCTGCTCTGCAAGCACAAAATGAGAATGTGTATGAGGCTAATTACCATCACTGCCAAACACCAGAGCCCCAACTTGCTGTAAACCCCTTAAACCAATTGTTCGTGTGTGGGTGTTAGCACTTTTTTGTGCTTAAGCAAAGAACACGCACGCATACATAAACACACACACACACACACGCACATAGGTTTAAATCAACAGCATGTGTCAAAGCGTCTTCTTGAGCAACTTTTTGCTGCTGCTCCTCTCACTCCCACTCACTACCCCTCACTACCCCTCACCTATCCGCCCTCTTGCCTAGTGCAGCTTGTTTTTATTTTAAGGCCGCCATTCGCATCGTTTCATTTAATTAGCCGTGGGCGTGGCATAAGCTTGACTCCATCGCTACGCATTTGCAGCACAAGTTTAACACCTCAGCCATGGCCCCCGCTCATCCCTTATCGTCACTTCTTTATCCACGTGCATCCATTAGCCTAGCCACATAGCCTTCATAGCCTCTGCCCTTGGTTTTGAGTTGTTTTCTTTTTTGTTTTGGGGTTTCTCATCCAACATAACTTTTTGCCTGCTGGAACAATATAAATGAGTTGGCTTCAAACTTTTGCCACTTGCGGTGTTGTCTAAACCCGTAAAACTTCGCGATTTGGTTTAATTTCCCAAAACCGAACAAAAAAACAAAAAAACAAAACAAACAATGAAACACAAATTTTTTATTAGGCTTTAGCTGTTCTACTACATGCATTACAGATATCTATAAATAAGTCTGTTTGCTCTGCATACAGCTTGAAATCTGGCTAAAATTTTTGTCTCCTCCAACTGAAGTCACTTAAAAATTATTGAGCTAAAATTTGAAAAGGTCGATTATGAGAGAAGTCAATTAGGCAGCAGTTTAAATTAACTCAAATTAAAATAGTTCAATTATGAACTAGTTCAAAGCTTTGTTCCGCAGCGATGTTATTTACGAATCAGCTTAAGATACAGAGTCCTGTTGTAATTGAATTGTAATCTTGAAAGCAAACTTAAAACGGAACTAGTTCATAAGTGAACCATCAAACTAAAATCACTTAAGAGTCCATTGCAATTGAACCAGCTTAAGTTTTAAACCAACTTGAAGCGAAAGTCTTGTTCAAAATAATAGATCAATCTGGAACTATGTAGCTTAAAATCGAACACATTCAACTGTAAATCTGTTAGGAGCGAACCAAAAACAATTGTAAACTAATTTATGTGTATTCAATTCTTAATTAGTTTAGGTTCATTTGGGAGTCAGCTTAAGTAAAGTCAAATTTCAGCCTGTTTAGGAAAAGTCAGCTTAAGTAAACTTAATAATGAGTTAAATCAGCTAAACTAATAAACTTATTTGGGAACCAATTTAAGTAAATTCAACTGTGAACCAGTAAAAGTGAACTCAATTGTGAACGAGTTGAAATCAACGCAATTGAGAATCACTTTAAATAAATTCAACTTTGAAATACAATAAAATTTCTGAATCAGTTCATGTGAACTCAAGTTCGCATCGTCGTCAGTTACGTGAATTCTGAACTAGTTCAAGCAAACACACTTGCGAATCGGTTGAAATTAACTAAATGCGTCAACTCAATTGTCAAATTTAAAGGCAAATCATTTGCCTAAATTTCACGCACTGAGCTGCCAATTTGAATATTTTTTTTTTTTTTTTTTTTGCTCAGCATGAAATTGACGAATTACCAAATGAACCGTGAGTCGAGCCAACAATAAATAAGTCGCCTAGCACGCCCCACAAATTAGCCAACGAAATAACAACACACAAGAAAGGAAACGAACACAAAATGAACATTCTCAATTTGTCAGCTGAACTCATTAAAACTGTGCGTAGCAAAAAGGTTTGTAGTCAAAAATTTTGTTGTTCACTGGATGTTTTGAGTGTGGGGCAAAGCAATGCAAATTTTTAGAAATTCGATCAATTTTTCTCTTTACCTTTTCACTTAATCAAGCAGTAAAGAAAATCTTATGATAACAGTAGAAATAATAATAAAAATAAAGTAAATATTTGATTTCCCATTTTCCAATAATATTCAAAATGCTTTCAAGCAACAGCAGACGACGTCTTTAATGTGTGTATACATATGTGTAAGTGTGTTTTTTTAATATATGCTTCATATTTGTATACTCGTACTTGCATATATTATAATATTGATAATGCATATTTTATAGCCATACTAAATATAGACAAGGGTTACCGTTAACTGTTTGTGCTGCCATCAGGCAGACAAGAATAAGCACTTGCATGCACCAAGGATGGACGCAAAATGAAAATCTGTGTGAGAACGAAGCTGGAATGCCCTTAAGCTTTGAATTTGATATATAAAGAATATTGAAAGTTTTGGAAAATAAATAAAATAGAAAAAAAATAATAAAATAGACAATAAATGTATAGCTAGAAAAGAATAGAAATATAGAAAACAAAAAATATTTAATAAAAAAAATATAAATATGGAAAACAAAAAATATTTAATAAACAACAAAATATACAACTCTGCACGCAGTAGATGAAATATATTTTTAATATATATCAGATTAGTCTGCAACATTTCTGAACTCAGCTTAAAGATACAACCTGAAAAAAAAGAATAATAAGCCAGACAATGAAAATACAAACATGTCTGTAAGATAAACAAGCTGGATTATCCTTATACTTATAAATATATATTCGAGATTAGTCTGCGAAATTTCAGACAAATGAGGCGAAAATGAGTCGAAGAAAATATGTAAAAACAAAAAAATAAATAAACAATTAATACGCAAAAATAATGAGTCTAACAGATGACGAAGCTGAAATACCCTTATGCTTGGTAAATTATTGATGTAGTTAAAGCTGTCAATCAGAGAAATTTTCTTTTGGTTTATTAAGCTATATTTTATTCAATGACAAGTCAATTTATATGAAGACTATTCGAATATATATTTATAAATTTGATTGTAATGCCAAAGCTCTAAGTATTTAGGTTATGAGTATTTAAAAATGTATTTATCTTTGATTTCCATTAAATTAATTCTTCATAAAGTTTAACAAAATAAATAATTTTTGTAGCAAAAATAAATATTTGTATATATTATTTATTTATTAGATTTTATTTATTTTAATTTTAATTTATTTAATTTTTTTTAATTTAATATTTTTAAATGAAATATATTATAATATTAATATATACAAATTTGTGTATATTTTATTTATTTATTTTTCTTTTAATTTTAATTATTTTTAACTTGTTTTTATTTAATATTATATTTATATTATTTAATATTTAATATTTTGTAATACGTGTTTTTTTTTTATTTTTCATGTGTACTTTACTTGAATGCAAATATTTTGTTCATAAGTTGAAATTTATGTTAAAATTTTAAGAAAACAAAAAAACATATTTTTTAATCATTTTATATATTATTTATTTATTTTATTTTTAATTTGTCATGTTTATTAAATTTAATGTTATATTCCTTAATTAAATATATATATATATATATATATATATATATATATATATATATATATATATATATATATATATATATATATATATATATATATATATATATTTTTTTTTTTTTTTTTTTTTAAGCTTATCATACCATTCACGTACCTAAATACTTTCATAAAAAAACTAATTACCCTTTAAAACATACAGGTACAAATGTACAGGTGCTTTACACTGTCAATTTCTTTAGAAAAACTCTCAAACTCTTCTAAGTACAAGCAATTAGTGCGAATATTTTATTTATACAATACAAGTATTAGACATACATATATAAGGCTATCTGTAACTAGGGCGTAGTCAGGCCTAACTGGGTGGTAAATAAGAACTCTGGACAAACAGGCGGCAAACACGAATCGTTGTTAAACTGTTTTAATTAACTTGTTGACACACACAAACACAGCGTAAAACTGGCACCAAAAACCATACGAAGGACGAGCAAAAAAAACTTGACAAAAATTGTTGTTGTTGTTAGCGACGTTCCCAAGGGTGAAATGAAATTTACCACAAGAATGTGGGCGGAACACATTCGTTCGCTGTCACCTGGCTGCCCGCCCGCTCACCTGTTTCGCAATAAACGAACAGTTAATTGCTTTAATGAGAAAATTGAGCCAAAATATGGGTAAGCAAAACACAAGTCATAGTACGTACACACACCTATATGCAGTACCGAAACTTATCATGCGTACTGTAAAAACAAAATAAGAGAACAGTTGTTTAATTAACGCTGACCAAAAGTAAAGGCTCGAAGAGTTTTTCCCTCTCTTTTGGCTCCAAAAAGTAATGCAGCTGTTGCTGCCAGCCAATTAGGCTGAAGAAAAATGTCATTCCCTTCTACTTCTGCGTCTGCTTCTTTTTCAACTTTTTTTCTTTCACATAAAGTTGTGCTCAATGTATCAATATTATAGAATATATTGCGACACTTATGACATGGAAATTGAGCACAGCTGTCACAGCCAAACACACAATAAACTTGCTTGGGTTTTAGGATAATTTCAATAGAAATGTGTTTAGGTCGATTTATCAGCAAGCAAAGGACATTCTTTTAGCCTATTTAAAGGTCAGTTTTATAGAAATGAGATATTTGAATGAAATTGATTTTGGCTAGTTAAACCTAAATTAAATGGTTTTTGACTCTTGAAATGTGCTTTGGAATATCTTAATGTTATAACAGTTGAATATATATTCTTTATTGTGTTTTATTGCATTTAAAATATTAAAAAATATATATGTATATATATTTTATTTGGAAATATTCTTAAGCCACATTAAAATAGTTTTGTATTGAATTTAAAATATTTAAAAAATAATATTTAATTTAAATTAATTCTTAAGTCACATTAAAATAAAAACTTGCAGGAGAATATAAATTATTTTTTTTCGGATAAAAAAAAACAAAACAATTAAATTTTTAGCACTGAGTTTTAAGGAACATTTAGATAACAACCACAACATAAATCTACCACATTTTAAATTTTATTCTTTTTTTAAAGAGTATTAATATGAAAGAGTCGAGAATTTGATAGCTCTAAAAAATTATTATTATTTTATTTTCTATTTTTATACCCTGAACCCATTGAAAATGGGAAATCAGGGTATAATGGTTTTGTTAAATGTATGTAACAGGGAGAAGGAGGCGTGGCAGACCCCATAAAGTATATATATTCTTGATCAGGGTGACGAGAGATCTCCATCATCTCCACACCCCCAAATGTGTAAAAAATGTATTTCAAATACTAGAGACATACAGTTTGGTTTGGCATATAGATATGATTGTCATGATCATAATCTGAACGTGTGATTACAAATGTCCATCTAGAAACAGAGTTATTAATCATAGAAGTTGTCGCAACGCAACCCACGTGGCAGAGCAAGCTAGGCAGCGCGTCAGCAAGACGCCTGCAATGCTTACACACATACAAAAATACATGTATCTATGCGTACAAGCGTATATCAGCGTGTGGCTGAGTGCATATTTGTACATGTAAAGCTAATTGTAAAAGAGTTCAGATTTTTTTAAAATCGTAAAATGTTCAATAGAATATCTAGATCATATGCTGAAACTTTTAATACAATTCCTTAAATACGTTCATATTTATTTAACGAAATAAAGCAATTAAAATCGCAATGCAAATGCAAGCAACGTTGGCAACGCAAAGCAATTTTCCTATGCGTGTGCACATATACACACAAAACAGCTTGGGCTGTTTTCTATGTTGCCATCCATGCAGATTCTTAGAATCAGAATTGTGTTTGAATTGTGTTTAGCATTGTCTTTGAATTGTATTTGTATTTTCAGCCTCTGCTTTAGTTTTTGTTTTGTTTCGCATATGACGCATAGCACTGAATTTCATTCGTTTTCGCTATTGCGAGTTTAAGATGTGCCGTGGTGTAGATGGCTAGACTGTTGCATGTAATGTTAGATCATCGCGAGTTCTACAACACCGATGTTAAGTCTTATGTCCATTGACAAGTTCTAAGTCCATAATAATTTTTATTTTTTTTTATATAGATATACATAGATACTAATTTAATACAATATCGGTTTTTGTCAGATTTTGGATCCCGGTCCCCAACTCACCTCAAAATGTGTTAAAACACTTATTTTAAAGTCATACAGTTTGGCTTGACATATAGACTTGACAGTTTGATTACGAAACAGAATTATGAATCAAATAAGTTTTCGCAGCTTAACAAACGTGACAGAGCAAGCGAGACAGCGAGTCAGCAAGACGCCTGCAATGCATACACACATGCATGCGTACAAGCGTAGATCAGCGTGTGTATGCATGTGCACTTTGCTATGCGTGCAGAAACGAATCGAATAATTCTTAGAATATTATTCTTTCTAAGAGGGGTTCAGGGGATTTCGTAGTCGAGCAGTCTCGACTACAGCTTTCTTACTTGTTTTTTCTTTTTTGATACCTTAAAAATTTTTTATTTATTCCAAAAATTTGTTTAAATGTAAGTATACTAAAGCCTCGAATATGTATTCTATGTTAATGGTATTCTCATATGTATGTTTATCTAAAAGTCATAGTCAGAGTCATTCGAAATCAAAGTCTAGATATATTTAGAAGAAAGTCAATAAAGTAGCTCATCTAAATTCTCTTAGCTTACAATTCTCTAAAGCATCTTTAAGTTATGATATGATAGCATAAATGTTGTTGTCTTTGCTCAAAATAGTCTAACATAAAATCGTATCGAATATTGTTTTGCTCTGATTGGCCCGCTCCCACAATTCTCATAGATAAATCCAATATGACATTGTGTACCCAGCGGCTATGCGTGCGAGTATTAATATGAAAGAGTCAAGAATTTGATAGCTCTACTTAAATTGTGAGCGCGCTTTCAGCTGTTAGACAAACACACCAAAAATAAAAGCACTCAGAAAACGATCATATTTTGTATGGTGTGTCTGTTTTTTTGAGCAGTGAGTAGAGGGAGAGAGGGAGGGATGATGTAGCAAAGGGAATTGTGTAGGGATGTGGGCAATCACACGCCTGCGGCAGGAAATTTGATCCATTTTCGATGACCATGTGGAATTACATACACCTACAAGGACATACACTAACACAACAGTATAGTCATACTCTAGAATTGTTGTTTGTACATGAACAAGGAGAATTTATGTAATTGTAAAAAAATTATTAAATACTATAGCTTATGGAATATTTAAAATAATAAAGAAAAATTAAGGTATTTAAATATTCAAATTGAAATATTTTGTAAAATTTTAGTTTAACAATTTCATTAATTTTTTCAGCTTAAATAATTGTTTGCTCATTCCACATATATATATAGAGTCATCTACATGCCCCCTTTTTTTTATAAAGTTAGGGTATCTTCGATTCCTCATTGCCTAGCCATAATTGCGCTATTCACTTCACATTCTAACTGATTCTCAAGCGTGCGTGCATTGCATTTTATCACCCTCGGGATTCTTTTCCCCCATTTTCTACAGTTCAATTTTTTTTTTTTTTTTTGAGTCTCTTTGGAATTTCACAGGTGAAACTGAAGGGATTTAACTCGAAATGTTTGCCTAGCAACATATGTCGTAAATATTTCTGCTTTTATTTCAATTTCTTTTTTTTTAATTCTTTGCTTTGGGGTTTATTTGCTTGACATTTAAAGAAATAAGCGAAGTTGTTGAATTCTTTATTTGGTTCACCGTTAGAAGAAAGTAGTGATTAAAAAAAGTTACTAAATTGAATAAGTCAAGCAAAACTGTATTCAAAAATTTAAATCAATTGAAATTAAAAGGGATTTTCGTGTTATTAAAAAAATATTAAATCAAAAAATATTTAATGTAAAAATTAAAAAAAAAAAATATATATATATATATATATATATATATATATTTTATTTTTATTTTTTTTGTGAAGAAACATGAATAACAGCAATATACAAATGTTTTTAATTATTAATCATTACAATTTTGTATTGATTTTTCGCTTGATTGAATCTATTTTTATATAAAATTACTTTTATATCAACTCTCACTAAAATCTTGCACTATCAAGTTGTTTATCCTTTGCGCGTCTTCTAAACGATTTACTATCACCGTAATCAGGGTAAATGCGTAAACATAAATATATATTAATACCGTTATTCGTGTAGCCAATCTGACCTACTTTGCTGTAGGTGTTTTCTGCTCGACAAATTGGCTAAGGAATTTCTGTTGAATTTCTGTGAAATTTCTTAGCTTATGGACAAAAAAAAAAAAAAAGAAAGATTGATTTATATTTTGAATTATTTATTGGATATCAGTCCGGCAATCTACTTTAAACTTTTGATTAGTTTTCCTATACCTAAAATTTGATAGATTTGTAATAATGCAGTGTAAAAGAACCTGATATTAATAAATTAGAGTATTTCTATTATCCACCTGCAAACAAAACTAGTTTATTTTTAACTATGATTTATCGAGTGCAATCCTCGTTTAATAATTTAAAGTTTGTGCAGCTGCTAGTTATTTCTTATAATTAAAATATCTTGAGCAGCAATCAATTAAAAAAAAAAACTATATTTTGTTATACACTTCTTTAAAAATAGTCAAAACTAAATTATTATTTATTGATTGAGATTGAAATTAAAAAAAAAAAAATAAATAAAATAATTAAAATAAAATAATAGCTTTTTTAATTATTTACATTTTTCCTTAACAGTGAAAAGCAAAAATTAACTTCCTTAAAAAATATATATATATAAACAAGAAAGAAATTGTCATTTTAATTTGCAACAGAAGAAATATTAAATAGTATTATTTAAATAAATAGTATATTAAGAAAATTAGAAAATCAATTTTATTTATCGTCCTTGAAATTGAAATATTTTTTAAATTTCAAAGGAATTTTAGATCGAAGTTAACTTAACAAATATTTTTTATGCTTTTAATGCTGTATTAAAGCAAATTAATAAAAATAGCTATATTTAAAAGGATAGCTAAATTTAGTAATGCATTTTCATTGAAGCTTTATCACACAGAACACACAATTTTTTTAAATTATGAGAAAAATAATGCAAGACACATTTTCTAAAAAAAAAAAATTATTGTAAATATAACTTGTCTATAATAATAAAAAAAAAAATTATTATCCATCATGATTTGATTATCTGTGAATATATTTAAAAATTGATTTCGAATTTTAAAAAGATCAGAATTTAGCCAATATGGACTTTCTGGTGATTTTTCTAAACGTATGAAATCTATATAAATGGCTTAATATTTGTTTGCAAATATTTTGTTAACTGTCTCAAGTAGACACACACCCACAGCTTACAAAATACAAATATGTAGATATATATATATATACATTCACATATAAAAAGATATATCTATATATAGTAGGATATATATACATATATAATATATATATAGATAATATAAATGCAGATAATTTGAGCAAGCATTTAGCTCGACGGCGACGGCACTTCTAAGATTTCGCGACGGGATTTTGTTCAACCAATTCAATTCACTTTGCCAAAAGTCTCTGTGAACCAGTTCATATGAACATATATATATATATATATATATATATATATTTTCTTCTATTATTTGTCACCTCTAATAATTGTCAATATTGAATGCATTTTCAATCAAGTTTATTCCATGCTAATGCCGCGTTAACTCACTTTTGCGATTCACTTTCCGTTTCCGAATGCGTTTTCCGTTTGCAGCTCTCCGCAATTGGCAACTGTTGCTCCTATCTACTTGTTGAACACTGCGTAACCGACTCGCAGCGCCGACTTCTTTTATAAAGGACGAGCGGAGCCGAGCCGCATACGAAGCACACGAAGCAGGCACGATGGTGACGCGCCAAAAAATTGCGTAAAAGCTTCGCAAAGCTTTTACAATTACGCTTAATCGTCGTTGTCACCCCTCCTTCGGCTGTTGGTTCGACTCCTGCTCCATTATTTTTCTTATGCTGACTTTATCAATGAAAAATTTCGTCACATTTGAACAAGTTTGGAAGCCCGATATTGTCTTATGATAAATTATGGTTGTTAAATCGTGCAGGGAATTTAGCCGTAAAAAAGTAGTCACAATTATTTACGCCGCAAGATTAAATAGGCTGAGTGGGTGTGGTCTGGTTAACAATACTAATTGTTGCTTTTTATTATGTAGTAGCATTTCACGCGTCATTTTCCATTCCAGGAAAACTAACAAGCGTGGGCCAAGTCATTTTATTATTGGCGCATTTTCTTTTTTCCTGTAAATGACGCCGCGAAAATCCCCGTAGAATGTGTGAGACAATTTATAAGGAATCTGCGTGCATGCAATTCGCATTCTCTTTGCTTCTCCTTTCTGTCTTCACATAATTATTTGTTATCAGCCAACTGTCATCATAAATCTCTTGATTTTTTATTACGCTCATATATTGTGCTTTGACAGGCATGCTAATCGCAGCAATTAGCCGGTGATTGTGTCATATGTCATTTTAATACCTTTTGTGTGGGATATTTGAATTTTAACATTCGTTGGCATTTAGTCATTCAAATAGGAGCAACAACACAAGAGTCATAGAATGAATGAATTCATATTCAAATTCATATTAAATTCATATAAAAAGTAAGATTTAGGGAGCTTTTGGGGTCAAAAGATTGAGAATCTGAACTTCATTATGATGTTAAAAAGTTTTCAAACATTATTATTATTCTATTCCAAAAATAATTTTAAAAACTTTTGTCAACTTTATAGAATGACAAAAATTTTTGAAATTAATTTTTTAAATTACAAAATTATTTTTTAATTTTTAAGATTTTTTAACATTAGAAAAATAATAGTGAAGAATTACCAAACAAGAGTAATTCTATTTTTGATAGCTATATTTGAGTAGTAGCTTAAATTATAAGCATAAATTAACTTTTAAAGTATTCAACAAGATTTGCCGTATTAAAATAAATCATCGTATGTCTACGAACAGTTTAAAAATATTTTTTTTTTAAGTAAAAGAATTTCATGATTTAATATTGTCGCTGCATGCCATTGCAATTATTGATATTATTATTTCGTTTAATTAATATGCAAGTAAAATATTCATTTACATATAATTTAATAAAAAATTATAAATATTTTTAAGCACATAAAATATTTATTTATAAATTATTTAACAGTTTAATAGACTTAAAGAAAACAGAAATTTTTGCCTTCAAAAAATTCTAAAATAATTAATTCTTTAAATGTATTTATAATTCCAAATAAGTATATATTCCGCCATAAATAAACATACTTATGTTAATATACTTACTTAACATATAGGATGTGTGCTCATAAATATGTCATTGGCACTTGGAAAAAATACCGTTAGCACCTTTGAGAGTACAAAACATTCAGGAGGCCAACACGTTGTCAGCCAAAGTCAGTTTACCCATAAAATGAAGCCAAGTCTCGCTGGCTAAAGTTTTATTATTTTTTATAGGAGCTGCAAGCAAGGGCAAAGGATGGACGTGAGTGGGTGGGTCTTTTGCCTGGGTCATAATCCGCAGTCAGTTGACTGGCACCGCAGGCATCCACAAGTAACACTTTAAAGTCAATAACTGTAAGGGAGCGCATGAAGAGCAAATCATTTGCATGGGTTCCACTTCGCACAGAGGGCTGGAACTAAGAGGGATCAGGACACACACACACACTCAAGAATTGCCTAGGGCAACCAAAAGCCAAATGATAAAACGCTGTCGCTCTAAAGAAAACCAATAACAGACACATTCGAAGAGTCCAAGTTTAAGATGTAACCACGACCAATCGACGAGAGGGGGATAAAGCGCAAAAAAAAAAAGAAAGTATTTTTAGCTTGTGGCAAATATAAATTCTCTATTTTTATTTTTAGCCTAACTTTTCATCAAAGACAACAACAAAATGCAGTTTGCATCAGTTACAAAAGCTCATATTTGAAAAGTTTATATGAAGTCTAACCCACGACTCATAGTGGATGCGTCACGCCTATTTCAATATATAATGTATGTGTATATATGTACATATATATATATATTTATATTTATTTGCATTCATCATATATAGATTAGGGCGCCAACATTTCCGGTGCAATAGATAAATAAATTACCTCAGCTAATTACGCTGAGATTTGAATTTAGATTAATTCCACAAATCAAAATCGAATTTAATTCGCCAACAATTTATATTATATATATTAAAAACCTTAAAAATCAGATTATTTTTTATAAAGGCAAAATGTTAGTGTAAAATTTTTTATTCAATGAAAACTATACAAAAATATATAATATTTTTAAATAAAAAAGTTCTAAAATAAAAAATGAAAACAAACAAATATTTAATAAAACTCTCACTTAAAAGTTAAAAAAAATATATTTAAATAAATTATTCTTGTTTTAATAATTAGTATCTAGAAAAGTTAAAAAAAAAAATTAAGAGCTTAAGCAGATTTTAAAAAGGTTTTTTTTTCCTCTTTTAATAAATGAAATGAAAAATAAAATAGCGAATTGACCAAGTTTTCTGTATTCAGGAACGTAATAGTTCGCCCGCCTTATCGCCTAGGCCAATGCAAATATTTGTAGCCTATTTAGCGGCTGTCCGCTGTTGAAATGCAGAGACACCCACGTCAGAGTGTGGGATTAGTGTTGATTTTGTTCATATGTGGGCTTTATTCGCTTTATCTTAAACGTGTTATAGCTTTAATTAAACTCGTTCAATTGACACTTATGCGACAGGTATTTTGATTTGACTGTTACGGAGATTTCAATGTGGATGACAGCCGTCCTCCCTTAACAATTATTAAAATAATTTCCTTTTTATGATACAGCTATAGGTTTTCAAACGTTTAGTTGGCCCTTGCTACGATATTGTTAAAAAATTTTGTTCGACAATTTTGAATTGGGATTTTTCATATTGTTTTCTCAAGTAAAAGTCCGTCAAACGAGTATGACGGTAGCGGATCGAAAGAAAAACGCGTAACGATCATATCAAAAAAAAAAAAAAAAAAAAAGGAAACACTGACATTTATTCTACATCATCGTCATCATCTGGAGGCGGAATATATTCCGGAACGCGCGGCTCTTCTTCAATATTTTCCGGCTCTTCCTGAACCGGATCGCCCATAATGATCTGCTCAGCCAATTGGTACAGCTCGAGTATGTTCTACAAAAGATATTTTATATATTATTATTATTTGTATTTATATAGAAAACTCAAAAGAGTCTGTAAAGAATATGTAAACAGAATGTAAAGACTATGTAAAAAGTTTGTGCATAGAGAGTATGAGTATGAATATGAGGAGAGTATATAAAGAGTGTGTTATCGATTATAGATAGAATGTGAAGAGTATGTAAAGTGAATATAAAGAGTATAGACTAGACTAAGCAACTGTGCAGAGTAATTATGACAGCTGTAAACATTTTCGATAGACTTTTCCTTTGCCTCACCTTAGCATTCCGTAGGGCCACAATTTTCTCATCCTCATAGCGCAATTGATCATACTGCTGCTTGGATATAAGCAGTCCCCGATTGAACTCATCCTCCATCTCTTGCTGCAACACCTCGGCGTATTGTTGCTTGGCAACCGTCAAGCTGATTAAGCTCTCACTCTTGATGGACTCCTCGGATACATCGGAGGCATCGTCCACGTATTTGCTTTGAATGGCACCCGGATAGTCGCCAAAGCTGCCCGACGTGTCGTGCGGCATTACGATGCTGCCAGCGCCCATCTCTTCCATAAAGAAGCCATCCCCATCGCTGCTCGGTGCCACCGTTGTCACCGGCTCCTTCTTATCCGCATCCAGTTGATGACGTATGCGCAGCTCCGTCTCTCGGAACTTTTGGCTGCAAATATCAAAATTTGTAATAGATAAACCTTAAAGCACTTTGCCACACTTACCGGGCGCGAACTATGTTGAGTATATCCTTCGGATCCGATGAGAATGGCATGGGCACACGCAACGAACGTTCCTTCATTTTGGCTCGTTCGGTTTCAAGGAACTCCTTCAGATTCTGTTCACAATCTCGCCAGTCCTCGTTGTCAATGCTGCAGGAGAAACAAAAACATTTACTTAAATGTAGATATAGTGCAATTTTTCTTTACATTTTCCTCTTTAGAATCTTTTGCTTATACTTTTAAATAATGGCAAATTCATTACTTTTTGTCTCAACAGCTTTTTCATATACCCTAACCGATTAGTGTCTATGCAAGGCAACTAGGTGGACTAAGAGATTCTTTTGCCTCTAGATATAAATATTGTATAGGTAGCTTACTTATTTAGTTAGCTAGCATATAGTCATGAGTTCTTTCCCAACAGATTTTATTCATAGTATAAATGAAAAAAAAAAAAAACATATTTTATATATAAACATAATAGAACAGAAATATAAGCCAAAGTTATACGATAGGGCAAATGTTACTGAGTTATTATATTATTATTATTACTGATATCGATATCTATATTTTTATATGCATATATAATACTAAACATTATAGATTGGATTATTATGAATATAAGAAGTGTCTACCTTAAACTTGATTAAAAATCTATTTGCATTTCATAGAGGACATGTAAAGCCCAGACCTAATATAAATATTATTTATCGATAAAAATATATGATAGAAAATTCTCAACATCTCCATCATAGATATAGAACTAACTGCAAAAGTATTTTCAGATCAGGTATTCAATTGCTCAACTGTTTTATAGATAGAGAACTTTGATACTTTCAATTCATCAAAGTCTCGCTTTCTTTACTCGAAACTCAAGCACTTTTTTTTCGCCTACAACAAAAGCTAATGACTTAAAGGCTTAAGAAGGCGTGGCAGCCAGCAGCACACTGCCTTAAACTAATCTCAAAATATTTCTTTAATATTGTTGTATTACACATTTTGCTTGGCCTGTTTGCTGTGTTGTTTTTGAATAACTTTTAATTAGCTGTAGCGAGGCTCATTTGGCATTATTTCTTGCGCTTACCGTAACAGGTCCATGCCTCGCTCCGCATCCTCCATTCGGTACTGCTCGACGAGGAGCTTCTGTTGACGCTGACGCTCATGCTTCTTGGCCAACAGTTCGGCCTCCTGGGCCGCATGCTGCAGCCTCTCTCGCTCCCACTTGACGCCCTGCACCTTCAAACGTTCCGCATTCTTTTCTCGACTCGTTTTCAGCTGAGAAAATGTTTGGAATAAAGTTTAGGATTTGCGGTTTTCATTAGTTTTAAATCATTGGAATACCTTCGCACGTTCTCTTTGTATCTCTGTGTTGGCATCTTTGTTGACCATAAATATAGGATCGTTGGCCAGTTCCTCGGGTATTATATCCGATTTGCCTTCGATAATAAGCATACGTTCACGTTCCACCTCTCTTAGCTAAGGGAGTGATTAGAAATATAATAAATAAGTAAGGCATAAAATAATAATTTAATTTAATATATAAGCTAATGTAGTTTTCTAAATATATAATAGTATCAAATCGTTTCATAACATTTTATTATTTATTTTAAATATTCTTTTTGCTCCTCTTTTAAATTCTTCTAACTTCTTTGCATATAGACTTGTCATTGAACTTGTATATGCATTTATATATATGTGCTTCACCTTCTCAACTGACACCTACAAGTGCGCAATGCAGAAAAATATATATCATATTCGAAGAGCTACTCCGATTACGTCCCCAAATATCTGCAACTCTCCTCGTAAATCAGAGACAAACATTTAAGTGGGCATTTCCGACTTTTGAAGCACTTTTTCAGCTGCTGTTGGTAATACCAGTTCTTAGGCTTCACTGCTCTTGTGATATCCTGGAAATTACTCTAATGGTTATTTTGATTTTTGTTTGTCTGCATTTATTTTTGTTAAGAAAACCCCGAAAATCTTGACAAAAAAAATTAATAAATTGTTTAAGCAAATATAATAATATATATTATTAAAAATTATATTATTAAAAAATAACAAAAATGAAAAGTATTTCAAATTTTTTTCCAAAAGTTGAAATATTTTTTTTTCTTTTTTTAAGTATCGCATCCATCTCTTGCATATTATCGATACATTCTTGTATTTAAAAATTCGATAAATATCGATTTATAAACTTGAATTTTAATTACAATTTTCTAAGATTGCGGAAGATTTAACTTTCTACTAATGTTAAGCATAAGATAAGTGTTTGTCATGCATACCCCATACTAGACCGCTCTTACTTGGGCTATTGTTGCTCGCATGTCTCGCATGCATAAAGCCAAGTTGTTGGTGCCTATCGCGATGGTCTAATTTTTTATGATTTTGACGGCTTGGATTTGCCATTTTCATGTCGAGGGCTCATTGAATTCAATTCAAAGATAGAAGCGAGTAGCAGCAGCTGAACCAGGCGCGACATTTGTTATTGAAAACTTTTCTTTTTGTTGTCTCCCTTGCGCACACACACACCCTGCAAAAAAATCCTTTTTCCTTTGCGTTTTTTTCTCTCTGTTTTGCTTTGAAAGTAATTGCAGTATATATAAAAAAAAAAACGGTCTACGTGACAAATTTTCGAGGGTCTACGAATTTTTAAGAGTCCCCCAAAAATTCAATTAGACGTTGTGCAAATTGGACACATTTATGTGGCTAAGTTTAAATACTCTGTCATGAGAGTAGATCTGTTGTATTTTAGGGAATTTTTGTAACACTATATTTTTGAGAAATATTTCAGATAATTCAGTATGCTTTAATAATCAAGTATGCTTTAATAGTGGAGTATCGATAAATATCGATATAACATATGTACAATAAATAAGTATCTTATTGATACATTTTATATAAATATCAATAAATATCGACATATATTTAAGATTCCATATGACTGAAGAGTAGGAATAAATTTGATATGATTTTATATAAACCATATTCTGACTTAAAGCATATTTTCTGTTTGAATAGTTATTAGCATTTTTTCATTACGATATATATCGATATTTTCTAGCTTAAATTTCTATTATATTTTTTTCTTATAAATATATTCGGACTCAGAGTATATTCGGTTTTTTTTATAGATATTACAATTTTTTAACTACGATATATATCGATATTTTCTATAAATGACTTATTGAACACCGCCTGAAACCTCCTTATTTATCTCGTATATATATCAATATTTACGTATTTAGTTATAAATGTAAGCATAGGGTATCTGCCAGTCGTTCTACTTACCTCACGTGCTCGAATCCGGGCGAGTAGCTGTTTACGGTAATCCTCATCGATGCGTTCACGCAGCTGCTTCATGTAGTCGCGGTCGGTTAGCTTGACCACATTGGTGCCCATGAGGCGCTCCAGCCGGGCGCTGATGCGCGGCAAATTGAAGCTGAGAAGAAGAAGAAGAAGAGAAAGAGGAGAGAACACTTTTGGTTAATCAGACTGACAAATGTGACTCAATCATTGCAAAAAGCCATGCCCCGTATTTAATTACTGAGCAAAAGATTAACACAATTAAGACTCATAAAAATTTCACAGCTCTTTGCAGGGTTTTATTTGATGTTGTTTATTTTTGGGTTTTTCTCTTGTATTTTTCACCTGTGTCACGAATGCGCCGCGTTTTCGCGCTTGTAACTCTTGGTAACGAATGAGGTCGGCCACATATTTGGTTTCTATAGAGCTTCTAGTTCTTTGCTATTTTTCGGCTTTTGGTTTGGTTATTTTGCTTTACTTTTTATTTTGGTTGCCAAACACCATAAAAAAAAAAAAGAAAAGAAAAATAAAACCTGGCACCAAGAAGTCAACGCCACCTGATTATCCCTCTCTCTCAAAACCCGTCTATAAATGTGCAAATTTTTCTATGCATGAAACTCTAGAGAACTTTTCTATATACTCTACTCGATTTGGAGCAACTTTATATCAATATGCACATAACATTCATTTATAACATTTTATATTCATTTTAATATAGAGCTAAGAATACTTTTATTTGGTTCCCTTACCATTTACTTACGCTTCTCTCTTTCTCGCTTTGAATCTTTCAATTTTTTTTATATTTATTTTATATTGTGTCTCTTTATCAACCTTCCTAGCTTCTACTCTCTGCAGCTCTCTCACTCTCTCACTCTCTCTCTCTCTCTCTCTCTCTCTCTCTCTCTCGCTCTCTCTCTCACTCTCACTCTCACGCATTCTCTGTTTTCTATATGTTTGAGTCTTCTATCATCTTTCTATCATTCATTATATCTCCATATATATTTGAATGTTTTCTTTTCTGTTTCTGTCGATCCTATGCCTTTTGTCTCTCTTTATTTCTCTCTCTCTCTCTCTCTCTCTCTCTGTCTCTGTCTCTCTCTCTCTATCTTTCTTTTTCTCTCTCTCTCTATCTCTTTCTTTCTTTTTCACTCTCTCCCCCTCCCCCTCTCACTCTCTCTCTCAGTGGATCTCTCCCTCTCACTTCTGCTACTCTATCTTATGCCCTCTCTCTATCTCGCTCTTTCTCTCTCTCTCTCTCTTTCTGTCTCTTAATTTTATAGAATATCTTATAATTTTAGTGTATTTAAATTTCGAACATGTTTTTAGTTCACATATCATTTTTTCCACATTTGCTACTTTGAACAATAGAAGTTCCCCTCACAACCTGAGCGGAATTTCAAACAAGCAGAGGAGGCATACCGAATGCAATGAGGGAGGTCTATATTTATGAATACCTATGGTATAGATAGGTTTTTTTTTTGTGCGATATATGTATATTCAGATGAGCTTTTTAGCAGACAGTCTAGTCGTTATACGTTTACATTTTGACAGAACTCCATTTGATGTGTGTGCTCCACATATTTGGCGAGCTTTATATGGTAATACATATTGGGACCATACATGCGATAGATAGATATACATATATAATATATACCAGCTTAAATGCAAACTAACATGAAAAAACAATTCTTGACTTTTATATTCGGCTCCATTGCAAGTCGTAAAGGAATTGTTAATGACAATTAATTTGGCTTTATCATGAGCTTATCTATATATTTCTGCATATTTATCATATATAGTATATATATAAACTATATACATTTACACATATATCCATGCATAGCATATATTCCATATGAATTTATGTAGCTGCCAACTTTGTCTCATTTTGCTGCACGAAACAAATTTAAGCTGACAGCAAACCTTAATGCGAAAAGAGAGAGAAATTTTGGTGTCTAGTCACTCTGAATAGGGCCAACTTTTGTGGCGAAATAATGCTAAATTACCTGAATGATATGGTCTGACGGCATGACTGACAATAATCATGCGCTACACCACACATTGCCTGACTTCAGACTAAGTCTGGAGTCGCTCATACCAAAATCTGAATTTGGTTTCACTTCTTGGTTTGGGTCGGTGCCAAAAAATAAATAGTTGTTAAACGGTTCTTTGGCCTCAAATTAAGTTTTGATGTGGTTTTGGGCCGAGTTAAATGAAGTTTTAACCAGGCTTAAAATCAATGTAAGTGCAAAGAGAATGAAAATAAAATTTGATTTAAATATAAATAATTAAATAATAATAATATAAATAATTAAATAATATATAACAAAAAATTAGTAATAATATAAAAATATATATAAATTTATTTTATTTTTTTTTTTTAATACAGCAAAAGACCATTATACTTATTTTTAATATTCTATACAACAGCTTTAAGAAACGTTAGACTAAATTAATTTTTAATATTTTTAAAATTAATTTTTAATATTTTTAATGCAGTTTTCCATTTACTAAATCAAAATAAAAATAAAATATAAAAAAAATAAAATAAAATACTTTGAGTATTGGCTCTATCATTCATATACATGTATATCATAACACTTGCATTTAATTTTAAAATTGAAATAAAATAAAGAAATTTATTTTATACTACTAGATAGTTAGCAGGTGAAAAAAAATATATATATTTAAGTATTAAAAATAACCGAAATAAAAAATTACACATTCAGCTAATAAATATTTTTTAAAATACCTATAATTATTTTTAAATAAAAACAAAATTTTATTTAATCTAAAATATAATTTAGAAAATCCAAAAATAAATTTCCCTAAAAAATATTAAGAATTATTTAACGTTTCTCATATTTGATATTAACTTTCAATATCAATTCCTGTATATCGAATACAATCCTTCACAAACTTTGACCTCAATTTATATTAGCTTTTTGATATCCAACAGTAGAACAAAATTTTTATATTTGTATTTTATTTATTATTCTGCAATTAACATTTTAAGCACAGAAGCCTAGTTTTTTTTATTGAATAGTTTACGGCATATATGGACTTACATGCGCGTTGTCTTTTATAGCTCTGCCCTTGAGCCTACACCCTGACCTCACCACGCCCACACATAAAGTACGCCCACAGCAGGGTCTGCTGACCTATTAGCTTCTGCTATGCAGCTGGCATTAAAGCAACTGTAATAAGCCCAAGCATGGCGTTTATAAATCACAGCCCACCTGTATGTGCGTGACAGGAACGGATGCAGCCTGAATAGCTGCAGTGTCAAGGACAGGGGAAAGAGGACAATAGAATGAGACAATGAAGGAACGAAAGTAATAAAAAGATTGTCGACATATCCTGAACTCATTCCGAACAGGAAATTTGACTATCATACGAGTGCTTCCTTTTCCTATCCGTTACAATTCTTTGTTTTTGTTGGAATACCCTAGCAAATGGGCAGAATATGTGGGCTATATTAGTTTATTGTAAGTTTTTTTTTACATATCATTAAAATACTAGAATAATACTAAAATATTAAAATATTGAAAGTAAAATATTTGTTATTGAAAACACAAGTAATATTAAAATTAAAATTCAGTTAATATTAATAAATTTACAAACTAAATTTTTCTTACTTAAATTGATCTTTTTTTTTTTAATTTTAATTTTAATAATTTTTAAATGGTAAATAAATTAAATTAAAAAATAAAATTAACATAGTTTCTTCTTTAATAAAAAATTTTAAATGCACTTAAAAATAAATATTTTATTTTACTATAAAATAAAAATAATATCGTAGTTGGATTATAAACTTGAAAAGCCTTTCATCGATGTATGTGAAGAGGTTATATTATACTATAGGGTATGAACTAGTCGAGCACCTTACATTTAGTCACACTTGTTTGTGTATTCTCATTGCAATTATTTAGCACACACTTCGAATTGCAGTGCCTAACACACACATGACATGACAGATTGCCATAGATAGTTGTGAGAGGCGGGAGGGATTTGGACTTAAATTTATGCATGTATAGGTTGACTTATTGATACAAGAAAAACAACAACAAGAAGAAGTACAGGTTTCGATCGGAATTTCATTATCAATGTCAATTGTGATGTAATACGTAGCAGACAGTTGACAGTGTGGAGAGTGAAGAGTGAAGAGTCTAGAGACTGTAGGTGAAACTAGATGTAGAGCACGCAGACAACACTTAACTTGCTTCAGACTCACTCTCTCGCACTCGTTGGCTATATTGAAAATTGATTGAATTGAACTTTGATGGCTTTCAGCGAAAGTCGCGCCGCGGTTCACTGGGGAGTTAAGACATCAAAGCCAAGACATTGTTGTTGCCACCAAACATACGTGACATTGTTGTATCTGTTTCGCTTCCGCGAAGCTGTTGCCACAATAATCTCCCCCACACGGAAATGAAGTGAATTTAAGTAACTATTCATACATTCATGTTTCGATTTCCAAATTTGAGCTACAGCAAAAATATAAAAATAGTTTGATGGATCGAGTGCGAAAGGATGTCATATATCCACTTTCAACTTGATGCGAATCAACAAAAATTCTTTACAAAGTGTTGAGGATAAAAATAGCGAAAAGCAAGAGACAAACTTTTGATTCACAATTTTTAAAGGTCATTAAAGAAGTTTTTCTTTACTTAAGAGAGTAGTGTGAAAGAGCGCCGAGTTCGTATTTCACTACAATTATTTTTATTTATTTTTAATTTATTATTTTATCTCTTTGGTTTCATGAACGAGATATTAAATACGTTTTGCTCTC
This sequence comes from Drosophila stalkeri, assembly GCA_035047405.1. Lineage (NCBI taxonomy): Eukaryota > Metazoa > Arthropoda > Insecta > Diptera > Drosophilidae > Drosophila > Drosophila stalkeri. Next base: position 3,998,323 of record JAWNPR010000039.1, on the reverse strand, counting down.
CCAGGACTTTCCCATTAAGATGCCAAATATGTTAAGACAATAATATACTAATATACTTTCTCCCACTTTCATTTCCTCTCACTCTCTCACTCTCTCACTCCCTCTCTCTCTCCCGTCTCTCCCAGCCTCTCTCACTTTCACCATATGCAAGCAGGCTGTCGACATAATTTCTAATTGATTTTATTTATGACTCAATTAGCGCTCTTCTCGGCGAAATGTCAGACGATATTAGTTTACAGCGAAAGTTCTGCTAGTTGAGCTAATTGAAAGAGACAAGTCGAAGAACTATTCTATAGAGCCCCAGCCATGGACCTCGACGCCTCGAACTATGCAGCGTTAATTAATACGAGAGACGTGCATAAATTGTCAAGCACTTGACTTTTATGCGTTTCTTGTAGTCTCCTTGACGCGAGTCGACTTGATTCGCTTCGACTTGACTCGTTTGCAGAGCATTAAAATTAATAATTGCAACACGTAGACGAAGGGCAATAAATGCCACCTAATTTTGAAAAGCAATTATATACATATTTAACCTATTGATTGATTGATTAACCTGCTGATTAATGACTGACTGAAATTCATTAGGCCAATTTATAGGAGCTATTGAAAAAAATTTGTAAAAAGTGCAATTACTATGAGAATTCAATAAATAGAATTATTGACTAATTGATGAATAACCAAGAGTCGAGCCAATAGAGATTTGAATGTTGTAGAAATACTCCAAAATGTATATCAATTTTTATAAGTAATTTCCTCTCTTAGTATAATCAAAAGAAACTATAAATATTTTATTATATTGACTAATTTATAGCTAAGCTAATGATTGACTGAATGATTCTGTATACAGATTAAATTTTTTGTATTTTTATTTTATTTTTTTTTTTATTTGTTTTTATTATTTATTTATTATTATTATTATTTATTTTTTTTTTTTTTTTTTGAGTTGTATTTATATAAATTTATGAAACCATATATATATAATGATCCACATTAATATATCTTATTTTTAAGAATTTTAATTTTCTATTTAATCTATTGCTTAATCCTCAGTTGTAGAACTTAATTACAACTTTTCATATTATACTAGTCCTTTCCAGTTGGCTTATTTAACACTTTTAACAAATAATTATAAAAATAATAATTTATAATTAATATTTAAAAAATCTTAAAGCCTTACGATTATTATAAAAAAAACCAAAAAATTATATCTAAAATTTTCAAAAAAATTATAAAAAAAAAAAACACTTAAAAAATAATTTTAAAAATAATAATTTATAATTAATATTTTAAAAATCTTAAAGCTTTACAATTATTATAAAAAATCTGAAAAATTATATCTAAAATTTTCAAAAGAAAAAGTTAAAATAAAATAAAATAAAACAAGTAAGAAAGCTGTAGTCGAGACTGCTCGACTACGAAATCCCCCGAACCCCTCTTAGAAAGAATAATATTCTAAGAATTATTCGATTCGTTTCTGCACGCATAGCAAAGTACACATGCATACACACGCTGATCTACGCTTGTACGCATGCATGTGTGTATGCATTGCAGGCGTCTTGCTGACTCGCTGTCTCGCTTGCTCTGTCACGTTTGTTAAGCTGCGAAAACTTATTTGATTCATAATTCTGTTTCGTAATCAAACTGTCAGGTCTATATGTCAAACCAAACTGTATGACTTTAAAATAAGTGTTTTAACACATTTTGAGGTGAATTGGGGACCGGGATCCAAAATCTGACAAAAACCGATATTTTATTAAATTAGTATCTATGTATATCTATATGAAAAAAATAAAAATTATTATTCAGTGCTATGCGTCATATACGAAACAAAACAAAAACTAAAGCAGAGGCTGAAAATACAAATACAATTCAAAGACAATGCTAAACACAATTCAAAGACAATTCTGATTCTAAGAATCTGCATGGATGGTAACATAGAAAACAGCCCAAGCTGTTTTGTGTGTATATGTGCACACGCATAGGAAAATTGCTTTGCGTTGCCAACGTTGCTTGCATTTGCATTGCTATTTTAATTGATTCATTTTGTTTAATAAATATGAACGTATTTAAAGAATTGTATTAAAAGTTTCAGCATATGATCTAGATATTCTATTGAACATTTTACGATTTTTTAGAAATCTCAACGCTTACAATTAGCTTTACATACAAATGTACAAATGCGCACGCAGCCACACGCTGATCTACGCTTGCACGTATACATACATACATATGTATATGTATGTATGTACGCATTGCAGGCGTTATGCTGACGCGCTGCCTAGCTTGCTCTGCCACGTGGGTTGCGTTGCGACAACTTCTATGATTAATAACTCTGTTTCTAGATGGACATTTGTAATCACACGTTCAGATTATGATCATGACAATCATATCTATATGCCAAACCAAACTGTATGTCTCTAGTATTTGAAATACATTTTTTACACATTTGGGGGGTGGAGATGAATTGGGGACCGGAATCCAAAATCTGCCAAAAACCGAAATTGTATTAAATTAATATCTATATAAATGTAGAAGACTTGGAGACTCTAACTCTAAAGATGAGCGAGATATAATTTTATAACTGATTCTCGATAAATTGATATATCGATAACTCTGGAAATATAAGAGTTATCGAATTTCTGAAACAAACTCGTACTGCGCGTGCAATATACGAACCTAACACAAAAAGAATGAAGTCTCTAGCTTTTGTATCTTCGGATATCCTTGCGTTCAAACATACGGACAGACGGACAGACGGACAGACGGACAGACGGACGGACGGACAGACGGACAGACGGACAGACGGACAGACGGACATGGCTATATCAACTTTTCTCGTCACCCTGATCAAGAATATATATACTTTATGGGGTCTGCCACGCCTCCTTCTCCCTGTTACATACATTTAACAAAACCATTATACCCTGATTTCCCATTTTCAATGGGTTCAGGGTATAAAAATAACACTTAAGAAAAGATTTTACAAATAATAATTTATAATTAATATTTTAAAAATCTTAAAGCCTTACAATTATTATAAAAAAATCTGAAAAATTATATCTAAAATTTTCAAAAGAATAAGTTATACAAAAGTAAAAAAAAAATGCCTACACCTTAATATATATAAAATAAAATACAATTATCTCACTTTTACCTCTCCAGCGGCTCCAGTGTGCATTGTACAAAATCGACTAGGAAATCCTCCTCAACCTCCAGGGGCAACACATTTCTGGGCCTCAAACGTTTGCGGCCCAAGTTGACACGCCCCCACTTGGTCATGGAATCCTGGTGAGCCTGGACAAGGAGCAGATATGAATCTGCCCGTTTACTTAGCTCAAAGCCAAATGCAAATTCAATTCAAGCGAACTGCGGCACTTGCAAGCGCCAAAGGCGACAGTCGAATGTGAGGCACAATGTCAGAGAATTCTTGTTTTGTTTCGCTAACGTTTTTTTGTTGCTCTAACTGTTATTGTTATTGTTGTTGTTGTTTACACACACGCTTGTACACACACACACACTCACACCCATATACACCTGCCCAAGCCTACACCCACACACATGTGTGCGAACAGAAAGGGTCGAGTGCTGCGATTCACTTTAATATGGCAGCGTTTCGTGTTACAGCTCGCCGCCTGTTACGGCCCAACCCAACTCCAGTTCCGATTCCAGTTACATCTATAGCTACAGCAACAGCAACAGCAACAGCTACAGCTATAGCTTCAACTCCAGCTCTTGGCCAAATGTGTGGGCGGGTCTCGCGGAATCGCATGTTGAGCTAAGCGTTTAATGTTTGCTTTAATGACATGACACCAATGTCAATATTATGACAAATACACAAACGTTTGCTTGTCAACAAGTTCGCATTTTACACTGCACAAAAAATTATAGCTCTTAACATAGCATACTCAATTGAGTTTGCAAGAATTTATGAGCAAGCAGAATTGAAGAATGACAGACAAATAATTGTTTGTTTCAAATATCAATTTTTTGTATAGATAGAAAGAAAGGCCTCATTAAATATAGATAGAGAGGTGGAAATATTCATAAATATATATTTTTTTAAGTCCAAGAAATATTCTGCTAAGCCTATAATTATTGATTTGGATATTGTATTAATGTCGGTTTGAAAAACAAAGTAGAAATGAGTGAGGAATACAAAAATTATATATATAGAGGTACGAGAGTTTCATTTAATTTAATTTATAAAAAAATACTGTAAAATACAGTAATAATTTTTAATTTAAATTTAAATTTCAAATTATGTAATCTATAAAAAAATTGGTAAAAAAATTAATAGGAATATTTATTATTTAAAGAAATAAATTAATAAATAATTAATAAGTATATATGTAAATACGAAGATTCTTTGACAATTTTCTGATAGAAAAAATAAAATAATAATATCTAAAAATTTCCTAATAAACAAATATACATTTTTTTAAATTTAAAAAACCAATAATAAAATAATTTTTGGGGTCACCCCCATTACTAAATCACTTCTCTCATTCATTTCCAAATAATGCCATATGATTTTTTTTTCCAGTGTATGCTATTGGCAATGCTTTTTCGCAGGTGACAACTCTATTTTTTTTATAATCGTCTCAGAAATAAATATTGCCAAAAACAACTTTTAGTTGCTCGAGCTTCCATGTTCATTTGTTTGATACCAGATTTTTATGGCTATCATCGAGGGGTTATCATATAGCGAATGGGTTAACTCATCCATTTCGCTGCTGAAACCAGATAACTATTTGCCTTTATGGCCAGGTTTCATGCTAGGCCGTCATACAATAATTCCGTCTAATCGACATTGAGCGCAGGAATTGAGCAAACACTTTCGCTTTCCCAACTCGCTCGCCATGCAAACTTGTTGGCCATGCAGACAATATAGATATTTATCTATATACATACATATTTCGCGTGCTTTAAGAATCATTTTGCTGGCAGCTAGAATTACAGCCTCAAAGCCCACCCACAAATAGCAACCGCCAGGTTCTTTTTCCCAATGGCCACAAAAAAAAAAAAAGTGTCCGCTAACACCTTCAGCACCATAAATCATTCAAATTCTCAATGTCTTACCCTCATGTAAAACTGGGTATATTGACTGCTTTATTGCAATATACAAAAGTATTTTGGAAAATATTAATAGTTTGATTTATATAGCAAAGCTCAAACGCCTTAATTTATTTGGAAAGGGGTTTTTAGGAAAACTATAGAAAATTCGTAGAATACGTTTGGTGTTTTAAATAAAAAATTTCTTTGAGTTCTACCTAGTATATATGTACACTACATAATTCTTACAGCTCTCATTTAAATTTAGAAAAATAAAAAATAATTTGAAGTTAATTAGAATCAAAAGAATATAAATACTACGGATTAAAACGATTGTTAGCTCTAAATGCATTTAAAATTTAGTAAGGCTCTATCTTATATTTAAAATTTATTAGAAAATAAATAAATAAATGGATAAAATAAAAAAAAAAATAATATATAATAAAAAATAATAATAATAATAATATTAATATTAATATTAATATTATATTATTAATATTATATAATATTAATATTATATTATTAATATTAATATTAATATTAATAATAATAAAAAATTAAAAAAAAAATCTAAAAATATACAAAAATAAAAATGTAAGCTACAAACTGAAGCGCAATGGTTTATTAAATTTAAATTTAAATTTAAAAATTGTAAACCAATACGGATAAATATTTTCTTTATTATATTCACTAGCACTAACTGTCAATACAGTTTCAATGCTCTTGAAAAATCTAGCTTAAATTGTTATTCAACACTGGACAAGAGCATTCACTTTATTTAGTTTCCCATTGACTGCGTGGTTCCTCAACTATTTCTCTGTGTCAATAATAAGAAATTCTTCGTCAAGGCTTATGCTTTATTTTTCCAATTTATTTTTGTTGTGCATTGAGCAGCTTAGAGCAGACACCTTGACGGCGAAGTAGCTCAAAGCGAAATGCAACCAAGTTGAGGACATTTCTAAGCTGACTGAGCTATGGTCCATGCAGGGCCGTGTTGCTATTTTCTTTCTTCTATAGATTGCAGAAAAATATTTCATAAGAAATTTAATTTCAAATGAAATTTGTGGTTGCTTCAAACGTAGTTTGACTAATGATTCCATAGCTAAATTTTCTTTATAAAGATTTCTATTTGCACAGGTCTTGTTTAATATGTCGAAAGCTCGGGGTTTGTGCAGCTGCTAAGCTTTATGGTGAGCTTTAGAATTGTTTACACTGAGAGATATGTTGGGAATTGTTAGCAATATTAATATATTTCAAATATATATTAATATTTCTTTGAAACAATTTTTTGGAGTTAAGCCCAAAAATATCTAAAATAGATTATTTTTTAAAAAATCAAAAAGTAAAAAAAAAAATCCTTAAAAGAGGGAAAAGTACAAATTTGATTTTATAAGGAATGTGCATCTCTAAACATCTAAAAAATATAGAAAAATTATCTCAGGGGATAATTCAGAGAAACTATCAAAACTCTTGTATATATAAGATACTCTTCAAGTAGCAAGGATTCGAATTTTCTTCTTACATGCCAAGGATTTCCAGATAATCTTCAGCTTCTCTAAATTTGTAATCTCTTATTATTATTGTGATTACATTATGTTATATTACAGATTAGTTACCTATTAACCTATTAACTTAACCTATTCTTGTATCTTACGTGCACTTGACCAGATCCTGCAGATCATCCTGTGTGAGAGCATATTCCGCAGCTACGACAGGAGGTGACTTTTCCGGCTTGCGTCGACTGCGATGTTTTCTTCTTGGCACAGTGGCGACGCCTTGGACACTCATGGCCATATTATCTGTGGACTGGTATCTGGGCATACCTCGGGCCATGGTCGTAGCCACCACATCGGCCACGCTCTCGATGGGACGCTCAGCCGGATATTTGGCTTTGCCTGAGCCACTGCCAGCTGCATTTGCCTCCTCCGCTTTTGTCTTTTCCGCATAGCTATCCCTTCTCCACGATGGAGTCAGAGTACGTATCAGATTTTGTGTATCCGCATAGCCCTCGTAATTGTAGCGTTTGCGTAGACTTAAGCCGGATAAATATTCGAGCGTCTGCCAAACGTTCATCTTGTTCGAACCGTAGCACGGCTCAGCGTCGACTGACCAACAATCGTTGCGTGCTATCCGCTGGGCGAGCAGCATCGTAACCGTTGCACATTTGTTGGCACCCATTGTCGAGGCGGGCAGCAGCCATTCGTTCGAATTGGAGCGCGCAACAGTGCCAGCTGTGAGTGGCATGTGGATAACACTTTGTTTACGCCGGAGTTACGGGGTCACACACGTATCACACGTCAACGGCAATACTATTTCTCTTAAAAGGATAAAGGGTATATTCGTGATGTGTATTCTTCTCTGGGATAATTGCTTGCTTACGTTTTGTGGACAATTCGACAGATTGTTAAGATGTACGGAGCTACGTACGGATGTCTATCAGTTATCAGGGATAACAATTTATTAACTGGATAAATCTATGTAGGTACGGATCATGGAAGGAGCAAAGAGTATTGATAATATTCGTTATCCGTCACGGATAACAAGTTTGCATACGTTGCTGTTGAATACGTTTATGACTAGTGGAGCGTCTCAGGAAGCACACATTATGTATACTCTCACCACAATGTGAAAGGGTATATTAGTGCCAGATGTGTGAGTTGTTTGACAACGAATATCAAATTGAATATACACTCAGCTCGTCTTTCTCTTGTAATCAATTTCTCCAGCTACTTTCTCTAATTTCTCTCTTCTTATCCGCTTTTCTATCCGTTCGCTACTGCTGCTATCCGTGTGATATTTAAAAACACATGTGTATACCCGTGTATACCCTTGTTTTTATACTTTTTCCTCAGCAAACGCAAATTGAAATGTAATTAAGTTTCTTTTTAAAATAAAAACAACAACAACAGGACAAACTTTGTAGCCCGTTGACGGGGTCAGGAGGCGGCTCTCGCGTGCGACGCCGCTGACGGCCGAACTTCATTTGAGACCTGTAGCCAGAGCTGCCTAAACTGGAGCTGATTGGCCCCCACAATTTAGGATGAGCAGCAGCAGGAGCAGCAGTTGCGTGGCGCGTATCGTGTTTATTGTTTGCCATATGCAGTTCCGAGCCAGACTGGGTTCGGTAGAGGCACGCCTCTTTCGGTTCAATTCGGCGCCATTAAAAATAATATCATTCTGATTGAGTGACGCGCCGCTTAAGTACTTTCTTTTCTGTCCCGTACTGGGTACTGACACCATTTCCGCTTCATTTCCCTTTTCTTTGCCTATATATATATATTTTTTTTTTCTATTGAACACGCAAAGTGTTTAGCCTACAATTGAAAGACCCCGACCCTAGCAGCCAAAGCTATTAGCGAAAAAGAAAAAAATGTTACGCAGTGTATGCTCTAATGGTGGGTACCTAGCAACAACTACATATGTGAGGCGAAGCTAATAACATTGAAATTTCTTTTATTATTTTTGCATATATTATTTTATATTGTGAAGTTTTTAAATGATATTTAAAAGATCTGACAGGAATTCGCAAAAAAATTTAAGAAATATTGCATTACAATATCTTAAATATTTTAAGTCAATATAAACGATATTTCTAAATGAACTCAATGGGGATCTTGACATCAGATTCAGTTCAGAACATTTTTAAGAAATCTACAAATGTCTCATATATGATAAAAAAAAAAAAAGTAATCTGAAAATATTTAATACAGATTTTTATAATTATATTTGAGACATAATAATTTATCAAATATGTAAATAATTAAATCATATACAATAATATAATTTAATATATTATTTTTTTTACATATTTCATAAGCTATTACATCTCAAATGTAATTCTAAAAGTCTGCATTAAATATTTTCGTCAGCCTAAGCTCAACCTTGAGAGCACCGCAATAGCACTTGAGGCTGTCCACATGGAGCACACCAAGTGGTAATCGACCTATAAACAGAGCCTCAGACGTTTTTACCAATTACTTGGCAAACTTTTGCTGACAGCCCGTCAATCAAGACGCTTCGTTAGCATCGCGTGACTCCAAGTGGCATATACACATATATATTTCATATATATCATATATAGTATATCATATATAGTGTCTATGTAGTGCATAAGTTAGCTAGTCTTTCACTTGAATTGTGTGTCTTATCAATCGAGTGATGCAATTGGCTGAGCGCATTTCTTACTGTCGATTAAAGACACATTCCTCACTTTCATTTGAGCTTTGAATAAATAATTCAAGGTCTACGGCTCGTCATAAAGTATATATTATGATATATGTATGTAATTAGCATACAGAATAATCGGCTTTAATAGACTTAAGACGCTTTACTTAAATGTTTTCGCTTGGCTTTACTTATTAACAATATTTCATACTATTGCTGTCAATTAATCAAGTATATAAACTAAAGTTTATTGATTGAAATCTTTTAATATTTATTAAACATTTTTTGTTTCTGCTACATCAATCAGAAAAGTCAATCAAACAGAAAATCATTTAATCAGAAAATCAATCAATCAGTCCATCATATAAGCCAAAAGAAATTTAATTAAATTAAACAAAAATTAATCTGAGCTCTTAAGACTAAAGCTCCATGTCAACCAAACATTCAATCATTCATTGCATATATATATATATATAGAAAAATAATGTATTGTTATATTATTTACTGAATCTTAGAGTTTATTATGAATGAACAATGGGCTATGTTCAACAATCTGTCAGTCCATATATACCCATACATATGGCATTACTTTTGGCGCTCTAAATCGTGTTGTCTTTGCATTAATCGCCGTGCCACAAAGAACACAACAGAATCTAACCGCAAGTTAAACTAGGCAAACCCTTATGTCATAGAATATTCCCCATACCCATCATAATCTTACTAATAATATGTGCAATACTCACGCAACAATAACATCTGGATCTTCCCACCATTTTTTCTGCGTGGGCGCCAATCGCAGACTCACCTGACGCCAATGATTCCTGTGAACTATCTGGTGTATCAATAGATAATCGATTATTTAGCGACTACTCCAAATTTTGGACTATTTTTCGACTCACCTTATACTTCTTGGGATCATAGGAATTTTGTTCCTTTTCAGTAAAGACCAGACGAGCCATGTCCTTCCCCTAAGTCTATTTGTAGAAACATATATACACGGATTCTAGCTACAAAGAGTAATGTGTACCTATATATTTGTCTATATCTATATATATATATATATATATATATATATATAAATATATATGGAGATATAATTGTGTACTTGTTACTCCCAACGTTTAACTTAAGATTTCAATAATGACATATTTTTTAAGGCAGACCCTGTTTAGCTGTAAGTTTTTAGTTATATTTTTGATAAGTATTAAAAGGAGTACGAGATGGAATTGGATATGGTGAGGATTAGTTGATAAGTGAGAAGAGGAAGAGAGGGAGAGAGATAGAAGAGGAAGAGAGAGATAGAAAGGCGTATGTAGTCACGAAGCAGAGTAGACAATTAATTTGTAATTTGATTAAGTACATTTTTTCCTATATTAAAAATTACACATTTTTCCATATTCTCAAATATATTTATATATAGAGCAATATATCCATTACTCAATATATATACATACATAGCTCACAAATAAGCACCATAAAAATATTATGCAAATCCCTCATATGGATTACATAAGCATTCCATTAGCTTAGCCTTAGACTAAGTGCACCCAAGTATTTTTAATAGCTTTTCCTCAATCTTTATTTTAATATTATAATAATTATCAGCTTTAGGTATTTATATGGCCAGAGTCGGCCAATTTAATATCAGAGCAAACACTTTGAAAAATGCTGATGAAATATAAACTAGATTCAACATAAAATACCAAGAGCCAGCCAAACACTAACAATTGTTTTGAATGCTTGGCTATTATTGTAATAGACTATACCCATTGAAATTGATTGAATGGGGAGGGGTATATGGGTTGTGGGCAATATACATATGTTAGTGAAAGATGAACGCTTCTTTAAATCTGCATTAATATAAATATAAATTCATATAATAATGTAGAGCTGTATATAGATTGGCATAACATCTCTTACGTTATTTCAGAGTTTTAGTTCATTTCTGAAAACTTTCTCTTGCATAATTTTCAATTTAAATATCTTTATTTTAGGGTTTTCTTGAGAGTCATAAATAGCGATAAAATTATATATATTGAATTAATGTGCTAGACTTAGCAAATTTTTAAATATATGTATTTTAGAAACTTTCTCAATATATTTATAATTAATTGTATTTTTCTTAATGCCGATAAATATCGATAAATACATTTGGTTCTGAAGCATTTTCAATAAGGCACCAGTTAATTGACATACATTTTATGATCAAGTATAAATACATTTTATCGATAACTTGATGATTTTTACTCAATTATCGATTTCCACATCCGTTTTCATCACATTTCAAAGATAAACCAAGTCAACAAAATATTTTTCTTATTACAGCATAGCTACTGATCCAACACTCTTTCGAGCTATTATTGTCGTCATGTAGTTCAATTGATAGGCGTTGCGAGTACAAGCCCCACACATGTCGCTGATATATTGTGTGTGGTGTTTGAATTGATTGAGCGAACCAAATGGAGGCTGCTTTGACCGCCATGTCTTGGACTTGTTTGTGGCGTTTATCATGGAACTGGCGCTGTCAACCAGTGTGGCTAATTGTGACCTAGGCGAAGGTCAAAAGGAGGGGGGGGAGGAGCATGTATGTACATACGTATATCGTTTCCATATTGCTAATCTGTCCAGTTTCCGCATTTGCTGCATTGTCCGAGAACTGGAATTGGCCAGGGCGAAAAATCTGTCTCTCAGAATTCGTGCGCTATAAAAGGCCAAGAGCCAAGAGCAGTTGGCAATTAGTTACGTTTCAAGCGTTGCAGCAAACACAGAAAAGCTAAACATGAAGGTGAGAAGACAGCACAAGTTCAGCACAAGTTGAGAGCAAAGAATTATCCTAGGCTTAACAATAGCTTGAGGTATTTGTGTAAAGTTTAGAAATACGGATTAAAATATCAGTTTCTGGATGAACGAATTAAATGAAAGAAGTAATCTAAAAATATATAGAAGAATCAGAAATTCAGTTTCTAGATAACTGGATAAAGGACATATCTAAGGGTTAGAAATTCTGTTTGTAGATGAAGGATTTATATAAAAGCTGATCCTATAAAAATTTATCGTAGAACTGAATTTCTTTACTGTAAAGCGAATTGGCATCGGAATAGAAATACAACTTTCTGGATGAAGCAGTTATCTGAATATTGGAAATCAACTAAATTAAGGAATTAGCCGAGGAACTGAAAAAGAATTCAACTAAGTTAAAATCATTAAATGGATTGCATAACTTAAACTTTGATAGGCTTTAGAGTTTCTAAGTACATTTAGTTTCTTAGATAATGAACATATCTAAAAATTAACAACAGTAATTCTAGATTCACAATTTATCTGAGCATTATCAACATATCTCTCACGAATTTCAATTCCTTTACTTTACTTTCAGTTCGCCGTTGTCGTAGTCTTGTTCGCTTTGGCCTGGGGTGTCAACAGCTCGGTGGTGCCACTGCTCAATGCTGGTCCTCTGCTGCTCAGTGCTCCCGCTGTCGCTGGCTCTGTGGCGGTCCATGCCTCCGCTGTGCCCGCTGCCGTGCCCGTTGCCATTTCACCAGCTGGCCCAATTCTGGTTCAAGGTGCCGTCGCTCATGCCTCGCCTGTTGTGGTCGCTGCTCCAGCCCCAGCTGTGGTTGCCGTCGCTGCTGCGCCCGCTTCGTATGTGGCCAAGACACGTGGCGCCGTCCACGTTGCTCCACTGCCCGGACATGTGCAGAGCGCTGCCTCCGTCAATCTGCAACCTGCACCAGGCACCTTGTAAAAATGGACCTCTCACAATAGACCTTCACTTGGATAACACACTCGCTAAACAGACCTGCCTTCCGACCCTGCCATCGCTATCGTTTTATAGTTTATAAATGTTCTTTTGTTTATTTTCGATTTCCTGAAAGATTTTCCTACTTCCATGCACCTGATTCAATTCGGGCGCTCTGCTATCTAAGTCAACTATCTATCTTAGCTCTGCTCCTACTCTACTGATTCTGGTCTTTACTCTATGTACATCTATATCTTTAACGATCTGTTAACCAAATGATATCCGATCATGCACCCACTGTTGTCATATGGAAAATTGTTTCAAAATAAAAATATATGTTTAAAATCAATATCAAAATGGGTTTTTCATTTATAACAAATTTATGATTGTAGCTAAGACGACATAATATTAATTGAATTTTTTTATTATTTTAAATAAACATTTAAATGTTTTAAAATTTTTGAAAACAGTTCATTAACCCATGAAGGTGTTCTAAAATAGTTCAGATCTGACTGAAATATATTTATTAATAATAATCACGTAGCACCCATAAAAATTGTATTAGGTCTCAATTGAATATAATAATGTCTCTAATTTCCTTTAAGTATAGCGCGTACATTACGATATGTAAATGAAACAAAAAGCAATTAATCATTTCGTCTTTTAGATCAACAGTTACAGGGGTGTTGACCACAGCCCACACAGCTAAACAAATCCAACTTGTTGCCAACTGACAATAAATTATGCACCTGGCTAAAATCGAAAGTTATATAAACTAAACTGGAGCAGGGCCAGTTGACCTTGATTGACCAGCAACACTTCAACTATATCATATTGAAAAAGTAATGAGAAAATAAGTCAGCCTTATGTTTGAGCTTGTCGCATGCTAATTCTAAAAAAGCCTCAGGTAAGCTTTACCAGTTGATCAACTGTCATGTTCGCACTTAAGCCCACTAACTGTTGCCCATAAATCTTGAATGGCCAGTTTCTGTGTCTACGGCTCTCCCCCACAACTGGAACAGTAACAGTAATTGTTAATTCATAAATTATATCAGGTTTATGCAACAGATTTACTATTGTTAATTTTAAATGTATTTTTGGACTTAAATAGATCAGTAAGGGCAGTGTCAATGTTGACGTAATACGTTTACTAATTTGTTTCTAATGATTTGAAACTCGTTAAATACGACTATTATGTCAATTATATATTGCATTCATTAAAACCGCTTATATAATAGCTATTAGTAATTAATCTATTTTAATAATTAAAATAGTATCTGTTTGATGTACATTTGATTAAAAAATAGTAAGAAAATTAAATGACATTTTGCTTTGAAACTAGTTTAGTTTCAATTTATACTATTTCATGGGCGAGGCACTTGTGAATTGTAGATCACCAATTTAAATGCATCGATTAATAACTAGAAAAACTTATGATGGTAAGCTATCGAATCATTAAAAAATTAATTTTTTAGTACATCTAATCGATACTCGGCAAGGACTAAAGACACATATCGATAACAATTCACATCGTACATCAGTGTACTCATCGATACTCAACAGTACCAAGTGAGTAGTTAGTCAACAACAACAGTGTCAACTAGTTCACAGCCTGTTAAATTCAAAATTAAGCCAACTTGGAAGTTTTTGTCATCATATTTAAATACGTACCTAGATTATATATAGAGGATATTATTATTATATTGAATCTTTATATAGAATACTTATAAATAGATTGAAAATCAATAGCTTGGAGTTTGCTCAAAATTTGAAACGCAGTTTACTAACATTGTGCTGTTATTAAGCGTGAACGGTTTATGTTAAGCACTTGAATGCAAAAACATATGTTTTTACACCGCATACGGAATTTGGTTATCAGTTTTTGCTAGTGCATAAAGTAAAGGGCTGCGCGCCCACAAAAATAAAAGGGATAATAATAATAAAAGTGATAACAATAATTATGGCTAAGTATAATAAGTATAATATAGTGCCAGCTGGCATGGAGTCTGACGAAGAGGAACTTGATTGCATGCTGACACATTTGAAGATTAAGCGATTAGAAGATATTACAACGGGTAGGACGAATGAATTCTTCATATAGCACATGGAATTTTTTATTCATATTGCTACATTAAATTTTTTAGGTGCTGGCATCGATGGCGACTTTGACGCCACCTTGGACGAAGATTTTCAAAAATTTTTTACCGTCTTTCGCGATAAATGGAATATGCACAGCAAATGCAAGTCTTCGCCATATATGAGACAGGATTTGATAAAAGCGCTAATGCGGCATCCTAATCCATTGCTGATGGCACTAAAAATCTTTGCCAATTGCCCGGACAGCAGCAATGTTAAGAACAAAAGTCTATCGCACTTTGTGCTAGAAACCGTTTGCAAACTGCAGATGGATTTACCGCACCTGAGCGAACAATGCGATCAGAATACGAGCATGATTGCATTTCACTTTGTTAAAACAACCGGCTTGCCTTCATTAAATAATGCCATGGTACAAGCATATCGCATACAACAAATTAGAGATCTGCTCGTACCTAAATTGAAAGAGATGCTCGATGACGGCTACTACAAGGAGGTGGCCCAATGGACTCTCTATTTACAGCTAACACATCAATTTGATATGCTTGAATTAGCCTTTCCATTGATAGCACAGGAAAAGCTACCCTTAGCTGAAGAGTACCTGGATCAGGCGACGCAACAGCGTTTGCCTTTCGTGCAATTTCTCGACTCGCTGCTGCATAGGGAAAAGTCCGTCATCGAGATGTGTGAACAGACGTTGAGGTAAAAACCTAAAGTAAACGTACATACAGATTGTGTAATATATAGTGTGTCATACAGGGTGTGGTGTGCATAACTAAGAGGTGTAAACTTTCGTGTATACACTAAGCCCTGATTGAAGTGTGTAAATAGGCAACCAAAAGTGTGACGAATTATATAAATTATAGATATATAAACATGACTATAATCAACAACCCTGTCTGTCTGTCTGACAATTGACATACAGGTCCTCTAGTAGCACATGTTGATCACGTTTCAAATCATCGATAACTCTGTCAACTAGTATGGAATCGATTAATATCTTTCTTTTCTCTTTTGCAGTCGCTATAAGAATCTGAAAGTCTCCCATCACGTACTCAGCTATCGTCCTGTCTCGAAGATCGTCTCCCGCTTGGCCAAAAAATATGGCTTCGACGATACCATAACACCTAACTATAAATTCACCAAAACCTGCAGCTATCTACATTACTTGTATCGTGAATATGAGAAGCAAAGGATTAATCTAGCCAGCTTTCGGGAGCTGATTAAGGTTCATGCAACGGATTATGCGCTGCGTCGTGATTTTGTTAAGTATATAGCAGCGGCATCCGTCAACAGTCCCTACGAATCAGAAGCTATCTATTGGTATAATGAATTTAAGATTCTCGATGAACATTGTCCACACGAGATCAAATCGTTAATCACACAAAATTCGGATCAGCAAATCTATTCAGTTGCTGAAGAGCAATCAACCGAGTCGATGCCTTGTGAATTGTACCTGGGCATGGATCTGCCAGACGAGTGCCTCATCATAGTGGATTCTTCTCCAATCTTTAATCGTATGCTGCAGCATTTGCAGCGCGAGCAAATCATCTACCTGGACTCTGAATGGATGCAAAATGTTTGTGCGCAAAACCAGCTTTGTCTACTGCAAATTGCGACCACTTCCAATGTGTACCTAATTGATTGTTTGGCCAGTCGACCAGCGCTGGAGGAACAGCACTGGCGTGCGCTGGGCGCCACAGTGTTCAACAATCCCAACATACTCAAAGTGGGTTTCTCCATGTTGAATGATTTGTCGGTGCTGCAACGATCGTTGCCTCTCCAGCTACGCTTACATATGCCTCATCATTATCTCGACCTGCGCAACGTTTGGCTGGAACTGAAGAAAAGACCAGGCGTTGAACTGCCTTTTGGAAATGTGAATCGTGCCGGAGATGCACTCACCGATCTTTCTATGCTGTGCCTGGGCAAAAAGCTGAACAAAGCGAATCAATGCTCCAATTGGGCAAAACGACCGCTGCGAAGAGAACAAATAGTTTATGCAGGTAAGAACCTTAATCTCAATCTGAATCATATATGGATTTTATTATATTCTAAAATTCAATCTATTTTGCAGCAATTGATGCCCGTTGTTTGCTGTTGATATATGCGTGCCTCTCCAGCTGCGTGCCGGACATCAATGTTATTATTGAAAAATGCATTGCTAGCAACAATTTTTTGCGACGCGGCGGACACAATGTGAAATCGTAGAAATAAGAAAAAAAATCTCGAAAGCAGTGATGCGTCTATACATGGAATTTGCGACAACTATGTTAAAGTTATGAGAGTATTTGAATTATATACAAACATATATATAAGCAAGTATTAAACGGACTTGGACTTTGATTTAACTTCAGTTTATTTTACAACCCGTTAATTAGATTTCATATTTATTTATACAAAGTTGTAAGTATTCAATGTTGTATTTACTCGTGTTTGGGAGTTTAACAAAACCCAGTTCAAATTAATCATCATCTGGCTAACAAATTAGAGCAGAAGTATAAGAAAAATACTGTTATCAACATTTGTAACTTAAATGATATGAGGTCATATGAATTGCGTTCTTAGGCAATCGTAAAAATGAGACCAAATGCCTGGCATTAGTCATCATAAGAAGAGCAAAATGTTTGGGCATTTAGCTTAGATCAATAAGTGAGCATATGTACTATTCCAATCCCTATCAAAAACGCTTTCCAAATCCTTGCGTATGGAATCTGACATCGGCAGCGCATCCATCAGCACTAAACCAATGCCCGCTGTGGTCTCAAAATAATCGCCCGACCAATTGGAAGTGCCAATGTAGGCAACTCGATCGGTCACCATGTACTTATTGTGATTGACGCGTGCATAGGGTATACGCTGCTGCGTCTCATTAGCGGGCACAATAAAGTGACGCTGCAAGAGAGACAAGTAATTAAAACAAATTTCTTTTGTATATAGTTTCATAGTTACAATTTGTATATCCACATGACGATGGGACATGGTTAGATCCTGCAGCGAGCGCAAATAGTTGTCCATACTCTTATCGGAGTGCTTCCACCAGGAGATGAGCATCTTAACAGCTACTCCACGTTCCACGGCTGCTCTGCGCAATGCATTGTCGATCGCCGACCAATATTTGATCTTCGATTCAAACATGATCAGAGGATAATAGTCCATAACGGAAATGTGCACAAATTTAATAGCCGTGTTAATTGTATTTAGTATGGCATCCAGATCGTTAGTGCGTCCAGCTGCAGAGAGTGGAGGCGGTGAACTGGCTGCATATGTCTTCATTATATATCTTCCGTTCACATTTAATAACATGGGCTGTTCCACATTGTAGTTGGTATTATAGTCATTGGGCCAAGAGCTTGGTATGTGAACATCGGGATGGCTACCCAAAAACCAATAGACTTTGAATATCTTAGCCAAATCGTTGGCCAATTGTGGACAATTCTGGCCTAGGACGCCCATCTCCTTGATCTGAGTTAGAGCACGCCAATCCATGTTTGCGCTGCCCAAATAGAAATGCTTTCCATCCACAATCCAGAGCTTAGTGTGCAATATACCACTGCCAAAGTACTTTGGAAAGTAAAGACTTACTACCTCAGCGGCTCCATAGCTGGCCAGAATTTGCGTATCCACATCAGGAGAAACGCTCGATGGCGAGCTCTGAGCAATACGTATTTTAATCTTTGATCCATCGTCGTTGCCATTGTCCAGCAATCGTTGAAATATATCCTCGCCAGGCTTTGCGCTGCTCTCATTTAAGCCCATATCCTCGTTGCGCATTGTCCAGTAAAAGGAGCCAATGTCCAATGAGGTTTTTGCTAAATCCAAAAGTTGTTGCCACGCCTCGATGGTGCTCATGAACTTTGGACTGTTGGGCGTATAGTTGAGGCCAATGGGTATGGATTCCACAAGTGTTACATTGCAGTTATATATCGTATCATCACGTGGATGTTCCTTCGACTTGAGTGGAAAAGGCTTTGGATGAAAAACGGAACCGGCAAGAAAAAGCAACAGGAATGTGCTTAAAAGGAACATTTGCAACGCATACACGTTTCCTCTTTGCGTATTCCTCTCCGAGACATTCTCGACGTCGTCCTCATTGACCAGTGGTTGTGGTTTGTACATTTTATGAATTTGAACTAATGGTTTCTATCAAATGTGTTAATCAGTTTGTCCACCATATCCTTATCGCATGAACAATAAGTCATTAGTGTTGGCAGTTGTCCAATTACTTTTGTGCATCGATATCTATCGATTGATACGCAACAGTTTTAAATATATAGTTGCGGCCTTTGCTAAGCTTTTGACAATTGTAGTGTATTTGAAATGTGAAACCGGAATGTCATTTGACGGAAGGAGCTGTCGAAAGTCAACAAAAATATGTAAAAAACCAATAAACTACGCATATCAGTCTGGTAATTTGCTTAGCAGGCAGGTGCACCGGCTTAAAAAAAAATAATAGCAAATATATAATGTAATTGATTCTTAGTTTATTTTAATCTATATTTGAAACCCATTTATTGTATTTGATATTGAGAGCATGCTTTAAGAACTCATTGGGCAAATAAATTATAATTGAAAACTTTTTGCTATTTTTAGCTATTTAGCTGTTTTTATCGCTATTCAGTCCTATTGTTATCAGTTACCGGCTCACTGTTCGATAAACAACTTTTTGTCATTTCTAGGACAAAAATAAACAAAAACAGCTGATTTATAAAGTTCAAGACGAAAAAATGATGCGAAATTTGAGCTTGTTAAAACGCAGCAAGTAAGTTGAGCAAAATAAAATAACTGCAAATCGTAATTGCATAATTTTGCCCACAGCTTGTTTGCAAGGAATCTCAGCTTAGATGCTGGTGCAGACTCTGGCTCTAAGCAGCAAACAGCAGAAACAATTCGCGAAGTAAAGCACCATGAAAACTTGGCTGCCAATTGGTGGAATAAAAAGGGTCCAATGGCAGCGCTGCATGCCCTGAATGAAATTAGGTAAGTCAGTCGGATAATAAAAAGTAAAATACTGACATTGAAATTCTCTTCATAGAGTTCCACTAATACGTGATGGAATTGTGGCACGCGGCAATGTAAATTCACGTTATATAAACACAACAAATGTATTGAGTGGACAATCCATATTGGAGGTTGGCTGTGGGGCTGGCTTATTGACTGAGCAACTTGCACGCTTGGGCGCTCAGGTTACAGGCATCGATCTTGGTGAAGAACTGATAAAAACAGCCAAAGAACATTTGACCAACTGTAGTGCCGAACTCTGTGATCGAGTCCAATACAAAATGGAACCCATTGACCAGCATGTCAAAGCGAATTTGGAGATTTATGATGCGCTAGTTGTTTCTGAAGTCCTTGAACATGTTGACGATAAGGTGGCTCTATTAAGCGCTTGCGTAAAGACGCTTAAACCGGGCGGCTCCATATTCATAACGACCATGAACAAAACCGTGCCCATGTGGATTGGGGGCGTCGTGTTTGGTGAATATATTTTAAATATAGCACCAAAGGGCACGCATCATTGGGATAAAATGATTGCGCCACTCGATGTGCAACGCATATTGGATACAAGTAAGCAATAAACATATTAAAAATTTTTTTTATTGCAATTGAAATATCGAGATTCACTTCAGAATTTTATAGTTTCAAAAAAAATTTTTACTCAAAACATTTTACAATGTTTATTTTTTATACATTTCTCTTTATTTATCCCAAAATAAAATTAAATAATTAATCCAACGTCTTTGCAGTGAACTGTCAAACGGTGCTCGTCAATGGCAGCACCTATGATTTCTGTCGCAACACTTGGCATTGGATCAACTCCACGCAGCTCTGCTATGCACTGCAGGCTGTTAAACAGATGCCAACTGAATGCAGCTGAGCAAATTTATTAAATAGTATTTATAGTTAAGTCACTATCTAATATGATTATAAAGTTTTTTTTAAACCTCGTCATCGTCTTCTCGCGGTTTTTTAAATTGTCCTTTCTTTTGCCATTTGGAATTGCCACTGGATTTGCGCTTATTGAACTCGTTCTTTGTTGCGAACTTTTTGTTCATCGTTCTGCTTACGGCTGGCGCATGATTCGCATAATATGCCTCAGCCATTTCCTGATCAGTGACTTCTTTTGGCTGTTCGGGTCTCGTGTTGCCTTGCTTTTCGGCCTGCTCCAGTTCCATTAGGCGCTCCAGTTCTGGATTCATACCACGAAAGCTAAGACGCCCATCGATTAGTCCTGCACAGATGGAATAACTTGGCTCGATAATATAATTGGAATTACTATTGAGCATCTTTTGATTCAATTCATTGGAGTACAATGCGCGGCTCTGTTCGTCATCGTCTTCTTTGGCTACTTTCGCTTTGGTGCGTTGCATGAATTTCATGTCCAACAGGCCGCGGGAAAGTCTTGGTTTCATTTTCGAAGGCATTGTATTATATACACAATTATTTTAAAGTAAATATGAATCGAAATAGACAGCGCACGTTGTTTCTACACAGAATATGTAAGCAAAACAAACTATAATAGTGATGGGCAATTCTTCAAGTGTTGAAAAATACAAAATTTTCAATGCCATGTGGGCGCGCATGACTCGTTCAAAATGGTATTTGTGAATGCATGGTGCAGTAAAATAAGAAAATATCGGTTCTTCTGGTGATAGCAATAACAATTTGAATAGTTTATATTGTAAAAGATTTGTATATTCATATACAAATATAAGAAAAGACATTTATTGCATTTGAATAAAAATAAATTTATGCATGTAAGTACCCAGAGAACAGCAGTGTTAAATGTGATTGATATGTGAAAGACTTCTAAGAACAGTGATTGGTTAAAAAGATAGCTAACCGCGCCACATATTAAAGTTTCAACCAAATATATTTAAAGAGAGTTATTGCGATTGCGAATGACACGCAATTAAAGCAGCTGTAAAAGCGCGCCTCACACATACACATGGCGCGCAGTAAAAACGTGCCTAACCAAGATCAAAATTAGTTTCTAATGCTAAAAATGCCAGTACTCCTGGGAGGTACTAATTGATTTATTTATTAACTTAAAAAAAAAAAAATTGGATTAAATAATTATATATAAGCATATTTAATTAATCGATAGCGCGTTTGGGTGTTTCGATAAATTGGTACAGCTACACACTGTTTATGTAGTATATGTTAGCAAAAAAATGATGTGAATAGCAGAATTATGCTTAACTTTCTTGATTTTGCATTTCATAAAGATAAATTATAAAATAAGCTATGGTCTCTGTTTCAGAAACGCAAACAGAAATAAGTGCGCCAACCTTTTTGGGCTGAAAATTATGGTGGTCGGTCGATAGATTGGAAATTATCAACCCTGATCGCAGTGCTGAAAGAATGAAAAAAGTGACATAAATGGCGGAATTGTGCTCAAGCGCCAACATTTGTATTTAATTGAGATTTATATTAATAATAGGAGACTATTATCATTGTTGAAACACGCCACAAATCAATAGGGCCAACAAATTAAACCGTAAACATCGAACCGAGATTTCTATTTAAGTAGCGCGCCATGTATAAGCGTAAATCTGGTGCCCCATTACCTAGGCAGCGGATCATCACGGCCAGCAGCAGCAGCCCCGATGACAATGATGACACTGCCAGTGGACATGAGATTAAGTTGGACACCAAAGCCTTCGGTACTTACCTCATTGATCTCGCACTGGACGAACAAGAAGAACAAAAATCCAAAACACAAATACAGCAACAACAACAACAACAACAACAACCACACAATCAACAACAGCGCTCGGTGGGTTCCCTTGTATTGCTGACCCAAAAATTCGTAGAGCTAATGAAACAGAATGGTGGCTCAATTGATTTGAAAGAGGTAAGTCGTTTTGGCTTCAGAATTAAAATCTTAAATTGATATATTCCTATATATTTACAGGCCACCAAAATCTTGGACGTGCAGAAACGACGTATTTATGATATCACCAACGTCTTGGAGGGCATTGGCCTCATTGATAAGGGCAGACATTGTTCGTTAGTGCGTTGGCGGTAAGAAGGACTCTATACTGTCATAAATATGAGCTACTGTTCGACTTCATCGAATGTCCCAAAGAGCTTTTATATTATTATATATTTATGTCATTAGGCTAAACTAAAAGCTGCTTCGTTTAGTCAGTTTATTTCTCAATATGAGATAACTTATACTACTTTCGTCTTCCCTAGTGGTGGAGGTTTTAACAATGCCAAAGATCATAAAGAATATGACGTAGCCTGCGAGCGAACGAAACATTTAAAGAGTATAGAGGAGGATTTGGATAAACAATTGGAGTATGCACAGCGTAATCTGCACTACATAATGCAAGATCCAATAAATAAGTCGTATGCGTATGTTACACGCGATGATTTACTTCAAATATTTGGTGACGATTCCGTTTTTACCATACCCAACTACGATGAGGATTTGGAAATTCATCGCAGTGATGTATGTAGACCTTATATGAGCTTTTTCCTATGTATATTTTGCATACTCATATTGTATATTTATAAAATTAAGCATGAACTGAAAGTTTCACTAGACAATGGGAGCACAATAGACATACGCTTGGTCACCAACCAGGGCAAAGGAACAACAAATCCAAATGATGCGCATGGTCTGTTTGATGATAATTACTCGGACTCAATGTCGCCATCATCATCGCCAACATATTCTGGTAATGCGGGCAATAGCACCGGTAATGTTATTCAAAATGAGCATACGTACTCTTGCAATCCCGAGCAGAAGGAAGAGAAGGCACTTGAGAATGAGCGTACAGCGAAAATAATCTTTCAAAATTATATGGCTGGCCACTCACTGAGGCGATTCTACCCCGATGATCCCAATTTAGGTAACTTGTAGAATTATATTATCTGAACATTTAACTGTGAATTATTATTATATTATTTTTTTTTTTAGAAAATCCACCGCTGGTGCAACTAAATCCTCCAAAAGAAGACTTTAATTTCGTTTTGAAAAATGACGAAGGAATCTGCGAACTATTTGATGTACAGTGTTAGGGACAATTTGCGATTGTAATTGGCCGAGTGCGTTGTGCAAATATTTAAGATTAGTAAAATTTTGACCTTTAAATATTGTTTTATAATGTAGACATTTTAAATTAGATTAATTGTAAAGTACATTACATTTGGGCCAATAAAATACGTCGATGCGTATACAATGTACATACAGCTGCGGTGAAAATCATAGTTGGAAAATTTGTAAAATAACTCAATTTTTTTTAAACATAAAATGATTTCATTCAACTAATGAATCCATTAACATATTTTTAAAAAGAAAAGACCACATATATCTTGCGTATTTCAAAATATATTTACTTATAATGTAATGTTTAAGGCGATAACAAAAATATCACTATCCCATTACAATGGCGAAAACAAAAACATTAACTTAAAATGTAAATCAAAAATACTTATAATTTAAAACTATGGTACTAACCTAGTGTGTTAATACTTTATTAGCTATTACGCCACACAGCGGAATCTTCTCCCAACTTTCTTTTGCAACCATCCAAAGTGCTTCATTTGATGTTGGATTGCAGGTGCGAACTGCGATTTGTACATCGGTCTACCAATTCTCAAATGAATTGAGATCCGGAGACTATGGAGGTCATTCCATGACATTGATGGTATTTTCCGCAATCCACTTTTAGCCTATTTGGTCGTGTACTTGGGTCATTGTCCTGTTGACCCCAAGACCCAAACTGATTGCATTTCATCCTCTGTATGTGGTAGCATTACATTTTGTAGGATATCAACGTAGACGTGCTGATCCATAATTGTTTTAATCCAATGAATCGGACTTACTCCATAATACGAAAACCACACCCATACATATAATGTTGGAACACTCGTGCCAAGTTAAAGAGATTGTCAATAAGACGAGAGAAAAGAAACTGAAATCAAAATTCTTGCTTTGGTGCCCATAATAATGCGAGTGTTCTTAGTTGCTGTTGTTATTCTGAAAATTAAATCAAATGGCGCGCTCTCATTGTGCCGTATTCTGTATTCGTTTTCCTTTCTATTTTTGTTTGTGATGTTGGCACAGACTCTGTTAATTGTATCGATAGGATAAATTAAAGTTATCGATTAATTATTCACAAGCGCGTATATTAATGTGAAGTTTTGTTTTTAATATATTGGTCATATATAATACAAATTAATAAAATAATTCTTAATTTGCCTCATAGCCAATCTTCTGCTATAATCTTTTAGACCCAACTTTCTCTATGTAAATGAAATACATAAACCCACCCCATATAAAAAATTTTTTTTTTGATAATTTTGTTGGAATAAGAATCGATATATTATGCGATAAGAAAAACGCGTTTTTTGCCTTGAAAAATACCAAAAAAATGTTGTCTGCTTCTTGAAACTTTTCCATATTAACCACGCAGCAAACATTGTGAATGACAAAACGAAAGAAGTGTAAAAAAAAAGAATTATTAAAATTCGCAATTTGTGTGAAAAGCGTCGAATTGGCAGCCGCAACAAAACGACCGGTACTCGTACCAAAACGTTAAATCCATTAAATCATATATCAAAATAGTGAAAATATGAATGTTCCTCCTAGCGCTGGCAATGGCAATGCAGCGATGCCGCAGCCGATGCCGCCAGCAGCAGCCGCCGCGGCCGCCGCCGCAGCAGCAGCTGCAGCAATGGGTGGCATTGGATACACGCATCCTCACACGCACACGCCGGGCATGGTGCCAGTGCCTCCATTCAATTTGCCTCCACCAGGTTTTGGAGCACCGCCGCCACCCGAGTTGGCCGCCGCATTCGGTGCCCTTGCCCCGAATACAGAGTGGACAGAACATAAAGCACCGGATGGACGTCCGTATTACTATAATCAAAATACGAAACAAAGTTCGTGGGAGAAACCGGAGGCTCTAATGACACCCGCCGAGCTGCTGCACAACCAATGTCCATGGAAGGAATATCGGTCGGATGCCAACAAGGTTTACTATCACAATGTGAGCACCAAGGAAACATGCTGGGAGCCACCGCCAGAATATTTGGATATGAAGGCCAAAGCTAAGGCGGAGGAGTAAGTATTTGTTGTATATAACATTAACATCAAACTGACAAGAATTGTTTTCATCGCCTTTCAGAGCAGCAGCAGCGGCTAAAGCTGTGGCTGCTATGACCTCGTCCAGTTTGGCTGGCATGGTGCCGCATGTGGCATTGGCCAATATGTTGCCTGCAGCATTGCCCACAGTCCCGCGAATACCCACGCCGGAAATTCATTCGCCTCTGACGCCGAGTAGCAATGAAAACAGTTCTTCAGCTATGGATCAGGCAATGGCTGCCACGCTAGCATCCATCGAGGTGCCTCAGCTGAATAGTGAGTAGATGGCGTACATAAATCAATCTGTATTGATATGAGTATATTGTATATCTAGATAAAAAAGATGACAAAAATGGCAGCGAAAACAATACCCTTGTCTTCAAAGATAAGCGCGAGGCAATTGAGGCATTCAAGGAGCTTCTGCGCGATCGAAATGTGCCCTCCACTGCTAACTGGGATCAGTGTGTAAAAATCATATCAAAGGATCCGCGATATAATGCGTTTAAAACGCTCAACGAGCGCAAACAAACCTTCAATGCTTACAAAACACAAAAGATAAAAGATGAACGGGAGGAATCGCGTTTGCGTGCTAAGAAAGCCAAAGAGGACTTGGAACAGTTCCTCATGTCGAGCGATAAGATGAACTCTCAAATGAAATACTTTCGCTGCGAAGAAGTGTTTGCTAACAATCGAACGTGGACAGCAGTGCCCGAACAGGATCGTCGCGATATATATGAGGATTGCATCTTCAATTTGGCTAAGAGGGAAAAAGAAGAGGCTCGTCTGCTGAAGAAAAGGAATATGAAAGTGCTTGGTGAGCTGCTTGAATCAATGACCTCTATTACGTACGCCAGCACGTGGTCGGAAGCGCAGGTTATGCTTCTGGATAATGCAGCATTTAAAAACGATGTGACGCTGCTTGGCATGGACAAAGAAGATGCGCTCATAGTTTTCGAGGAGCATATTCGTACTCAAGAAAAGGAAGAGGAAGAGGAGCGGGAAAGGGAAAAGAAAAGACTAAAGCGACAACAGCGCAAAAATCGTGATGCTTTTCTCGCATTGCTCGATTCCCTGCACGAAGAGGGAAAACTCACCTCCATGTCACTGTGGGTGGAACTATATCCCATTATATCGGCCGATATACGTTTCTCTGCTATGTTGGGCCAGAGTGGATCCACGCCTCTAGATCTGTTTAAGTTCTATGTGGAGAATTTGAAGGCTCGCTTCCATGATGAAAAGAAGATCATACGCGAAATACTCAAAGAGAAGCAATTTGTTGTTCAAGCCAAAACATCATTTGAGGACTTTGCCACAGTTGTGTGCGAAGACAAACGTTCCGCCAGCCTGGATGCGGGCAATGTGAAGCTCACCTATAACTCGCTGCTGGAAAAGGTAAATTAAATACAAATCAAAATCAAATTAAATATTTATGTATATTTGATCTCATTTGCAGGCTGAAGCCATTGAAAAGGAGCGCATGAAGGAGGAAGTGAGACGTTTGCGTAAATTGGAAAATGAAATCAAAAACGAATGGTTGGAGGCAAATGTCTCGGTCAGCGAGCCCTACGAGAGTGCCAAAAAGCTGGTTGAGCATTTAGAAGCGTTTGCCTTATATGAGAAAGAAATCGGCGTGGAAAAGATTTGGGAGGACTTTATCAAAGAGAGCGAAGATGCCTGCAGTCATCATCATTCGCGTTCGCGTAAATCCAAAAAGAATAAGAAGCATAAAAAACGTGTGAGGTCTACGTCCAGATCAGATATTGAAAACGAGCTGGTCGAACTGGAAAAATCCAAAAAACGACGCTCAAAATCACGCTCAGTAAGTAGTGAATAGAATCTTATTTTTAATAAGTTATCTAATAGTTTTTTTTTTTTTAACATTTAGAACTCACTTAGTTCAATTGGCAGCATTGAGAGTGAAAAGCTGTTGAAGAAGAAGAAAAAGCGCAAGAACAAATCCAGAGCTGTAAGTATATGAAAGGCATTTACCATAATTGACTCATAACATTTATTGTTTCAGTCATCTTGCGAATCGGACTTGATCAATCAGTCGCCCCTGAATGCAGCCGCATTGCAGCAAAACGACTCAAATTCCCATTCCCCTGCTAAAAAGAAGAAAAAAGAGAAACGCACCAAAAGGGACAAGGAAAGCAAACAACGACATCAGAACAATCGATCAACCACGCCGCTCAGTCCTGCAGCTCAATCTGATTCGGCGACATCGAGAAATGAGGAGCTAACGCTGAGTGACGGCGAACTGGAATCTAAGCGTGCAGCGCTGCTGGCCCAGCTCAACGAGCATCTGGACGAATGACCTAAACATTATAGATAAACGGACCACAAGAACATCAGTTAGCGTAGTTAGCTATGGCCATAAATAGATACGCAAGGAGGGCGTGCGCCTAGTTGTATAAGTTGTATAAAAGATACGTTCATTCAGCTACAGCTACATCTATAGTTTGTACACGCTATAACGTATTTGTACTATCGCACAGCTCCTCACGTGCTTTACTCTTGCTCTGGAACCCTTTTTTTGGCCCCCCTATCGCAAACACAACAGGCAACAACAGAAATGTAAGTTTTTTCATCAGCGCTAAGTTTCATTGTAAAAAATCTAATATAATAATTTGGTAAGACATAAAACAAAAGAAATAATATTATTTGCACTTTGTGTGAACAAAAAATCGAAAGAGTTATTCTTTTATTCAAAGGAGAGTTCTATATGACTCTTTATTTTTTAATCGTTTTTTTTTATGTAAGCTTTTTATGCAAACAATTTAGATAAAAAATTTTGTGCTAGCTTCGTTAAGTAGAACTGCTCAATTTTGGAAATTTACTAAAATATCAATAAACGAATTGCCAAATTCTGTTCGCTGGCTGAACTGAAAAAAGCACAAAAAATTATTTTTCCTTCTATGGTTTATAGTAAATGCTGTTGCAATCTGTTTTAAAATGTTTACTATTATTTTCTTTTCAACGACAATCTTGACACTTAGCAAAGGAGTTGATGTACTAAAACTTGAATTCCTTGTACTTCTTGGTGGTCTTAGCAGGATCAGTTTGCTGTCGCTTGCGTTTGGATTTCTGTCGAGCCACATGCTCGGCCAACATGTCTGACAGGTCTTCCTTTTGCAGATGATTTTGTTGTTCGCGCATTTGTTGCTCATAGCGCTGAGCCATCGCATCGTTGTCCAGATCTAGTTCACTGGGATCCAAAGCAAGTTCCACAATGCCCTCGCGATCAGTTGTAGAGCGTACGGGTGGCTGTTTATTCGCACCAGCGCCGCCGCCGCCCCCAATGTCATAGACATGTGTGGAGCCCATCATGGAGGCGCCAATGCGATCGGTGCGCTTCTCTGGCAGCACTTGGTAGAGCACAGGTGTTTCATTGCTAGCAGAAAGAGAATTACATATTAGCTTGTCTTGTTTGTAGATGGTTTCATTTATAGCTTACTCCTCCATTTCGGCTTCGATTTTCTTTTTGCGGAGCTCAATATTCTCGGGTGTTTCCATGCCTGCTGGCACGCTGGTCAGACCAGACGGCGTGACTAGACCCTCGACAGGTGTAACCAGGCCAGTTTCATCCTGCTGATTGCCGAGATCCTCGCCGTCCTCCTCCTCCTCTTCGGAAGATTCCTCTGACTCAGATTCCAGTTCACCCCATTGATTGCGCTCAATATCGGCCTCATCAATACCATTCTGTGAATGAATGAATTAAAATATAAATAGGCTTTTCTATAACATTTGCTATCCAATCAACTCACATCCAAGTCCAGAGAATTCATGCCAAATACATCGCCATAGAGCGGTTTGCCATTCTCATCGACTGGCGGCTTACCCCAGCCACCGGCATGGTAGCCAAACGAGGTGCCCTCTGGAATGGGCGCATTTAGACCGGGTATTTTTAGATTCGGATACGAGGGCGGTGGTCCGTAACGTTGTTGAGCAATCAACCATGGAGGTGGTATTTTGTGCGAATTTGGTCCAACGGGCATGCCCAATGCAATGCGCAACTCTTCAGACAAATCACCGGGCTTCTTCTCTTTGAGGCGCGTCTCGAACTCTTTGCCCTCATAATAGAGATCTCCGTGAATTGTCATACGAGGCTTTGTTTGCCATTTGAAGAAGGCATCGTGCAGTTTCTGATAGTCTATGTCGATTTTGCCCATTTTAGGGCGAACACGTTCCCGCATCTTCGCCTTCAGAGTTTTTGCATCTTCGCGCTCTTGCAGCGATTCACGCATCTCCATGATGCCCGTCTTCTTAATGAAGGCGGGCAGATCAAATGGCGGCTTCTCAATACCACGCTTGCCCTGCAGATATTTACGCTTGAAGCACCAATGACGTGGCACTTGCACCGTATTGCGATAAGCTTTCAGCTGGACAAGCAATTTGGGATCTCTTGCGGTTACGTCGTGCATTTCCACGACATCTGGTCGGGAAACCAATTGCTTTAACTCCGCCACACTCAGACGTGTGAGTTTCTTTAGCTTTCGCTTCGATAGCTTCTCTTTGTCCTCCTTATTGTCCTCGTCATCGTCGCCATCATCATCATCGTCATCATTCAATTTGTTCGACGATTTCTTAGCTTTGGCCAGCGCCTCGGCATCCAGAGCTGCTTTATCCTTTTCTACGGGCTTCGGCTTATTCTCCAGCTTGAAGATCTCAAAAACACGATAGAACTGACGATACATGGGCGCCAGATCCGCTATAGTTATTTTCTCCGGCACATACCTTAGTTAATTAAATTAGCTTTGAATAAATCTTTAGTCTTAAGGCTGGCTGTACTTACTCAATGGTTACATCTTCATCGTTGTTTTCCGATTTCTTGCGCTCCTTGGCTTTTTCTTTCTCTTCACGTTCCTTTTTCTTTTTGCTGCTGCGTGTCTCTCTTTTGGAATCCTTCTCCTTCACTGCCTGCTCTTCATCTTCGCTGCCAGCTGCTTTTGCTTCCTCCTCGGGTTCTTGTTCTCTTGGCTCGGAGCGTCTCGCCAGCTGCTGTTGTCGCTCAAATTCCAATTTTTGACGCAACTTTTTATTTTGCTTCTTGCGGCGTTTCTTCTTTTTATTTTTATCCGCTTTACTTTGTTTGCCCGATTTATCGTTGATGTTACCATTCACTTGGTTATCGGCTTCGTCATCGCTATCATCGCCAACATCGGGGTAGTCGGCGTCTTGCGAGCCCCCATCCCCAGCAAAGCCCCCTCTTGCATCAACATCCGTATCAAATTCAGCTACACGCTGATCTTTTAATGCCAACACATCTTCTAGCGCCTTCGGTAACACTAGCTCAGTCACTTTCTTAGTTTCAGCAGGCGCATGGGCTTCTTCGACATCGCCGGCTCCGCTGCCATTGGCAGCCGAATTTTCGGCCGTTTGTTGCGGCTCGATACGAATGGACATCAATGGCGCCGGTGGACCGCCCTGTGGAAATGACTCATTTATTTATGAAGCTTCAACAACAAACATCTCACTTACATCGGGTTGAATTTGATCAGCCATTTTTATTTTATTTTAAATAAAATAAACAAAAAGTCCAGCGAAAATGCAAATTTTGGTGATGTCCTATTCGCGTTATCGTCTGACTTTTGTGGTGGCACAACCGATTCCGGTCTCACATCACTAGTTGATGTTATCGATTATTTGGTGCTAGCAGCGTGTTTCTGATTGATGTGCGAAATTAATTGTTTAACAGCTGAGTTTCATTTAAATATAATTAATATTGGGTATAATAATTAAAACATTTACTCATTTCTAAAAGTAATCATTTTTCAAACAATTTTTTTGCAAAGTTTTACCTGCTTGCCGGTTTAACAACAGTGAACAAAAACAAACAGGGTGACTAGGGAGAATATGTTCGAGTTCAATTTCGAAGTGAACGAGTCTGATTCATCGGATACTGAAAGTCCTTTTAAAAAGCCAAAAATTGTCGAAAAGTCTAAATCAGATTCACCAATTGATAAGATTGAATGGTATCCAGCCGAGGAAATAAAGCCAACGCATGAGATCTTACAGAGTTTGGATATCTACGAACTTAATGCAAAAGAACTAACTATCGGTGACATCGAATTGCGACATCTGATTGCGGGCTTTCTGCTAGAGGATATTAAAAAGCACAATGACTTAGACAGCCAGGACATAAGGAAGTCTGAAGAAAATCACTCTGATTTAATAGCAGGAGTCTATGAAGGTTCGTTGATTAAAATGTAGTATTATTTTATTTTATTTGAATATACAATTCTACCGCGAGGTGGTGCCAAAATCTGGGAATGTACCGATGATTTACTGATTTATCTTTCGGAAAACTTTGACAAATTGGAGTGGAAAGACAAGTTAGTTTTGGACTTGGGTTGCGGCTCCGGACTTTTAGGCATATATGCCTTGAAATGTGGTGCGAAAATTGACTTCCAAGACTATGTAAGTAAGCGTATATATATTATATATCATTATTATTGTTTTATGTAATTTGTAAATCCCTACAGAACAAGGATGTATTGGAGAAAATAACGATGCCAAATGTGTTACTCAACTTCGATGATGCGTTAAAAGATGACGAGAAAATGGAGCGATTAAAAAAGGAATGCAAATTCTATGCCGGTGACTGGTCAAATTTCACTGAACTTACAGCTAATTTAGAAAAATATGATATAATACTGACATCGGAGACCATTTACAACATAGAAAATCAACGCAAGCTTTTGGAAACATTCCGAAAACGCCTGAAAGCAGACGGAAGTGTTTTAGTAGCTGGTAAATCACATTATTTTGGCGTTGGCGGTGGGTTAGAGCAATTTATTGATTATGTTAAGAGTGAGAAAGTTTTTACAACCAATTATTTATGGAAAGCTGACGAAAATCTAAAGCGCGGCATAATTGAATTAAAGCTACAATAAATAAGAAAAAAACAACTATCGCAAATGGCGATGATTTTTATTGTCATTAGTCACCCTGTGTTTGGGGGGGTGGGCGTTTGTTGTTATCGCTGAAGAAGTTAAGAGTGTTAGTGTAAGTGCCAACAATACTTAATAATTTGATGTTTAAGTAAAGTATTTGATTGTATATTTAAAGCATATTTTGTGACTGGCCTTACTCTAATTTAATCAAATTATTCTCCCACACACGCTGCGCGTTGACCAAACAAATTTTTTCTTTTGTTCCACACTTGCGAATCGATCCGGCTTGAATGTCGAATTTTTTTGCAGCATCGGAAGAAGCTGAACGGGGAGAAAAGGAAACTGGTAGTCTCTGCTGCTGTGAATATTATGGGCATGATAAAAAGAGATTCCATATATTAGCATGCTGTTGTAATTGCGAAGACTTTGATTTGGTATGCACAAGGTAAGAAGGAAACAAAATCCTAAGTAAATAGAAGAAAGCTGGATCTGAATTTAGGCATAGTCGCTGTAACTCTCATTTAGGTCAATTAATAAAACAAATATGTATTCTTTGCAGATTTATCTTTTGCAAACACATTGAGCGGCGCAATTTGGACAACATGCTGATTGCGTTCCAGGATCGACTGCGTCTGCCATGGCGAGGCGGTGCTAAGCGCATCTCGCCCGCTGCTTTGGCTCCCGCTTTAATAATTCCGCTCATGATGTGTTTGGCTGCACTTAATGCAAAGACGGCAATTGTGCTTATGCTAACGCTAATCGGCTTCACCTGCTGGGGCTTGCAAGTAGCAGAGCGTACGGCCACAAAGACGAGTTTCTTTCGCAGCTGGATTTTGTTCTCCGTGTGCTATATGATCATCATCTTTGAGTCTGCGGTGCCGTTGCTGGAGCTGCTGCCAGAGGAGAATTATCTATTGCTTAGCTTGTCAATCGGAGCTCTCTATATGCTCTATCGAGTACAGAAATTGGCGTCATTGGATCTGGTGACGACGCAATATGGAAACACGCCACGGGATGAGCTGCCGGGCATCACGGAAGCCTCCAGCGGCGAGGAGCAAGCCGAACAGCAGGCACATGAAGCCCTTACTCTTATGGCAGACACTGTACTAGGCATCGAGGATGACGAGCAGGAGAATGAAGATGCGGGTCTTATACAACATTCACAGCCAAACATCTGTGAGATTTGTCGCAAGGTGACACCTCGACGTGCCTATCACTGTGTCATCTGTGGCAGCTGCGTGAAGCGACGATCCCATCACAGTTTCTGGCTCAACTGTTGCATTGGCGAACGCAATTATCGCTGCTATCTGCTGGCCTTGGCCCTGTCTGAATGTGCCCTGCTGCTGGGCGCCAATCTGACATTGACAGCGGTTTGTCATCCATTCTTAGTGGTGCGACTGTTGGGCATTCCATTACTGCTACCCGATGACTGTAGCGAGGTGTTCGAGGACTTTGAGTGAGTTGCAACTTTAATTATATAATATAAAAAATTTCACATTCTACCAAAATTCATTATTAGATTGGGCATCTCGTTCGTTGTGGCCGCCTATGCCTTGCTGATCTCTGGCTTTATTACTTTTGTTCTACTCCGTCAATTATTTTTGTGGTGGCGCGGCACCACTTTGCATGAATATAAACGGATTTCAACTCCCAATGGGAATCGGAATCGAGTTTGGAGCAATTGGCGCGCAATTTTAAAGTAATGCAAAATCAACTAAAAAATACCAAATACTAAACCAATGCAAAATTTAAACTAGGCAACAAAGATTTCAATGCATTAGCAGCTGCTGTCTGAACTCGATAAGTCATTAAACTATTTATATATATATGTATATATACATATATTTATATGCCTATTTATATATTTAAGCTCAAATTCAAGCGCGCAATTTTAGCTTATGTAGAAGTACGTTTAATCATTTAGTATTATATCTATGCGAGAGCCTTTAGTCGTGACTAAACGAAATTTGTTAAAATGTAACTTGAATGA
The DNA here is from genome assembly GCA_035047405.1 of Drosophila stalkeri. Classification (NCBI taxonomy): domain Eukaryota; kingdom Metazoa; phylum Arthropoda; class Insecta; order Diptera; family Drosophilidae; genus Drosophila; species Drosophila stalkeri. The sequence goes on along the minus strand of JAWNPR010000039.1, from coordinate 3,963,290 downwards.
AACCAACTAATTATTTTAGTGATTAGATTAATTGTAATGGCCACACAAATATTGGATGTTTTAAACATTTGTGTAAAATTTGATTTAGCAACTTAGCTCATATTGTCGCTTCTATTTAATAAATAAAGCAATTTATTGAATATAAATAAATATAATCATATATAAAATATATAATTATCTAATTATTGAGTGGTCTACTTTTCGGTTCACTATTGTACTCAAGGTTTGAGTGGATTTAACAAGTAGACATATTTGTTGTGCCACCACTGTACGCATGCAACTCTGTTTTAAAACTACAAACGAATTTTTTTTAACAATTTCGTTGGGTAAAATTTAAAAAGCAAATCTATAATACAAAATAGTTACGAACTACCATAAACTATCCTCTCTTGGCTTATAATCGGGCAGAAGCTCCCAGATCTTCATGCGCCAACGTTGACGTCGCTCCTCCGTTTCCTTTTCCAAGCGCAAAATCTGCGGCAAACGCCGCCAACAATCCAAAACTTTCCACTTGAGATGCCTGTAGGAAGATGAATATTAATAAGCAAATGCTATGGATATCTCCTGCAGCCACTTACCATTCGTGGTGTGAGATGGCCTGCTGCATTTTTGTGTCCTCGATCAGACGGCAGCCGATGGTGTAGCTCTGCCAGCGACCGAACCAATGCTCCGTGCAGTGCAGCGCATGCCAATCGATGGCCACCAGCATCTTGTTGCGCTGCTCTACAGCATAAAGATGCCACTTTTCCAGGGCTCTACGCTTCACCGCCTTCTCATAACAGAGCTCGGCTCGTATTTGCTTCTGGCGCACGCTGAATTCCGTATATTTACGCCATTCCACGAAGAAGTTGCGTTTGTAGAGACGACGGTAGAACTCTTCGCTCTTGACCAGATTATCGCGCTTGCGTTGAATGAGACGCTTGAAGCACTCCATGCCCAGACGCAGGTGCAGACGACGACTGAACTCAAGAGCCTTGCGCTGATTCTCCAGGAAGCGTTGGCGTTCACGCTCTTTCAGCACTTTCGCCATTTTCTCCTGGCGGCGTTTCTCTTTCAGCACTTCCATGCGCAGCCGCTTGGCCTCCTCGTCCTCCTGGCGCTGTGTAGTTAGCAGGTCAGTATGTATATTTCTATATGTCTGCCCTGACTTACCTTTGCTTCCTCCAAAGCTAGCTTGGCGGCTTCTCGCTCTGCTTCGGCCTGTGCGCGACGCTGACGTGCCTGCTCATGCCGCACGCTACGCTCTAGTGCTCGATCTTGCATGTGCTGTAGAAAACGTGGCTGCAGCAATGCCCTGCCCTGCAGCCTCTCAAATTCCTCATCCTCCGCATCGCGCAGGCTCCCAATCAACTGAAGGCATCTGGCTTTGGCCTTGGCCTTGGGATCGCCGCAGCGTATGACAGTCTTGAGCTCCTGCTTGAGATCCTCACGCGCTTCCTTGGCCTCCTCGCTCAGCTTGTTTAGCTTTAGCTGCATTATGAGACGCTCCTGACGCTCCAGCTTGACGCGCTGCAAGTCAATGATGTCCTGCTGCACCTTGAGTCTGTAATGGCAGAGGATTAGATAAGGAAACAATCTAATTCTTTGGATATTCATAACGCCTACTTAGTCTTAAACTGCTTGGCCATCTTGACCGCTTCCTCGCGCTGCTCCATCGTTCGCTGAGCTCGTTTATCCGCATCATTTGGTGTCGTGGGCCGCTTGCTGTTACGCTGTCGCCTCTTCTCCTGTCGCAGCTTGTCGAGAAACGCATTAATCTTGGCTGCGCGATTCACGTGCGTTCTGCCGGGCTCTCGCTCAATCTTCTCCATGGTCGTATAGTGTATCCACTTGAGAAAATATTTCCGTAAGCAGTTGAGCTCCATTTCGCTGCGTTGATTGAAAAGCTCATCGATTATCCTCTCCTTCTCCACAGGTGCTGCATCGGAGCAGCTGTCTTGCGGCTGCTTCTCCTCTGGCTGCTTCGTCGGCTGCTTGGGCTGAACCACAACTTTTGGTATATCAATGCGACGGATGAGCAGCGGCTGCAGCTGCTCCACAGATGAGGTCGTGGGCGATGGCGTTGACTCCGGCGTGGGCAAATGGAATTTGACCAACTTGATAGTTGTGTCCACTGTTGTTTCAACGACTTCCACTCCGACTTGCTCCAACTGTTGCTGCTGCTGCTGCTGCTGCTCCTGCTCCTGCTCCGCTGCCTCTAGCTGCAGCTCGTATAAGGCCTCCTCGGCCAGATCAGAGATGACGGAATCAATGCCCTCGCTGGTATTGGAACAAGTGGATGCTTCGCGTTGCAACGTCTGCTCCCTTGGCTGTTGCTGCTCCATGGGCTGCTTCTGCTTCCGCTGTTCCTCCTCCGTTTTTATCTCCTCCATGTGCTGCCTTTGTCGCTCAGCTGCCGCACGCATTGGCCGGAACATTTCCTCTGTGGTCAGTAGAGGACTCGGCGTGCGGCATCTCTTTTGCAGTTGATTCCTGCTCTCGTCCAATTGCACCTGCTTGACAAACTTGCGATACTCCAACATGTCCACCTCCTCGCGCAGCTCCTCTTGCACTTCAGTGGACTTTACCTGCAGCCAATTCTGATCCGTATCTGCCTCGGCCTCTGCCTCAGGCTGTGCTTCCAATTGCTGCAGCAACGATGTCGTCGCCAGCTGCTTGCGCATGGAACACAGCTGCGCTGCCTGACTTAGAGCATCCACTGGAGTCTTGTAGAAGTTATCAATGTGCTTTGCTGCCTTCGTCAGGCTCTGCATCAGTGGTCCATGATTGAGCTTAAAGTCCGGCTTGGTGGGCCGCACGTGTATCTTCCGTTCCTGCACGCGCGGACGCTGCCTGGCCAGCTGCTGGCGAAACTTCTGCAATTGATTGTTCATATAACGCTGCTCTACTTCCAAATTGTGTGCCTTTGTGGTGTCCAGATTGCTGCCAAAAGCCACTGTGGCTAGCGGCAGCTGCCGTGGAATCTTGGCGAACTGCAACGGGCATTCAACCATTTATCATTCACCATTAATTAACTCACAATTTATCTGGAACTCACCATCTCATGCCGCATGTCCATGATAACACTCGGATTCAGCTGCTTCTGTGGCTGGCCATCGATGAGCAGCTGCGCCTGTCTTCGATCCACATAGTCCACCTCGATGAAGCGACGCACTGCCTCCGTCTTCAAACCCAAGGCATTGGCATTCAACTGACGCTTGCGTATGCGATCCCAGCGCGTGGGTTTATTTAATTTTTCACGACGTTTTTGTAATGACATTGTCAATATTTTTGTAAACTTTATGCTTTAACGAAATTTTCTCTTCCAGCACTAAAGCAAAACTGAGGATTGCTTGTAAACAAATTTTGGAGGCGTTGTCCAGGCAACTGGAAATCGCCGGCTGAATGATAGTAAATATCATAGAATTCTATATCGTAGGTTGCTATGTATGTGGCAAAGATTTCTTTAAATGGAAAAACAACCAGATGGAAATATCAGACTAGCAGATACTCTAAGTATAGTCTTGTTAGATATTATGGGTTACTAAATATCCTAAAATATTTGAAATATTTTACTTAATAAGTTTATTAAACTATTATTATTTATTTATTTATTTTCATTTTTATTTTTGTTTATTAATTTTATGGCTACAAACTGTAAGAGATTGCTATAAATCATATAATGATATAAGAGATTATATATAGATAAGTTACTAGCCTCTAATAGAGTGCTTCAGAAGCTCAGCTGGCGGATAAGATTTTAATGGAATTCAGATGCCAATATTAATTATGAATATATCTACTACATGTTACATATGTATGTATTGAAGCAATATACCCTCTTTTTCAACAATTTTCATGGGGTATAGAAAATTAAGATATTATTAAGATAAGCAAACAGCTGGCATTATTTGTGAATGTATCAATATTTATATTAAATAAGCATTGGGCGTTGTATTGTAGTTGAGAACATGAATGATAATTTCTAATGTTCTAAATACATATTTATATTTTTACATATATGTATATACCATATATATTTTTTACAAGCTTCAAGTATATTCAAAAATATGCATAAGGAACTTTATAGATTTAAAAATTGATTTAAATCAGCAAACAAATTTCTAGATTTTTTTATAATAATTCACAAAATAAATTTTAGTCAGTCATAAATTTGTTATTAAATCATAAATAATTTGGATGCCTATATAGCACCTTCATTCGAGTTCAGATCTAATTGAGCGCAAAGCTAGGCAAATTTATAATTGGTTAAAATTAATTTTAAAATAATTAGAAATTTATGTCTGACTAAAATTCAATAAAAATTAAAAATTCGAATTATTTCAGGCTTTACCATATTTTTTATAGTGGCTTCAAATTCAATTTATATAAACAAAAAATTATTTCACAGATTTTTGATAGATAAATCAATTTGATTAGAAAATTAACGTCAAACGCTCTTCGCATCAAGATAACAGATTTATATATATATATATATATAAATATATACCCCATATGTGCGTATTAAACTTCAATAGCTTTCAATGCTATCTTATCTTGTTATTGCTATTTAAAATATTAATAAATAAGATAAATATATTGTTTTATAGCTTTTGCATTGTGAAGCGCAACTTGTGCCCGATTTAATTATAAAACGTATTTGCAATAAATGCGATAAATATATAATATTTATAACACAATTTTGAAAGCTTAGTTTATGCTGAGTGAATCGAGTGGCTTGAGGATTGGTATTGATCTTTCCATTAGGCAGCTGCTGGATCATCTTCTAGTTGTCATTCGGTATAAAAGTTAGTCTTTCGCTTAGGCAGCAGCTGGATCCTTCTTGGGTTTCTCTTTCTTGGACTTTTGTTTGTCGGCGGCAGCTTGTTCCAAGTCAATTGGCGCTGGCTTCACGAATGGAATTTCATCCTGGAACTTGGACGGCATGTATTTCTTCAAAGGCTCCGGCACCTTGATACCCGTTTCCGTCTGATGGGTTTCCAGAATGGCGCAAATAACGCGCGTTGCAGCGCACATTGTGGCATTTAGCATGTGAACGTAGTCGACAGCGGCGTTCATCTTCTTGGTCTGGCCATAGCGCACCAGTAGACGACGCGCCTGATAGTCAAGGCAATTGGAACAGGAGACGAGCTCTCTGAAGGCGCCGCTGCCACCAAACCAGGCTTCCAAGTCAAGCTTCTTAGAGGCAGCATGATTCAGTGCACCCGAAACAATGTTGACGATGCGATATGGGATGCCCAGAGATTGACAGAACTGCTCTGCATTGCCAATCATCTCGTCCATCATCTCCCACGATTTGTTGTCGTGCGGCGAAGTCAGCACAAACTGTTCCACCTTCTCGAACTGATGTACTCGGAAGATGCCGCGCGTATCGCGTCCATGGGAACCCACCTCCTGACGGAAGCACGTGGATAGACCAGCATATTTGATGGGTAGTGATGCCTCTGGCAGCCACTCATCACGATGATACGCGGCTATGGGCTGCTCCGAGGTAGCTATCAGGTATTTCTCATCTGTACCGCTCTCTTCGGCCCGTTCGCTGCCCTTGCCCACGACCTTATACAGCTCTTCGTCGAACTGCGACAATTGGGCGACTTCCTGCATCACCTCCTTGCGCATGAAGAAGGGCGTATACAAGGGCACATAATCCTTCTGGTAGAGTGAATGCAGGGCATGTTGAATGACGGCTTGCTCCAGGAAGACAGCGGCGCCAGTTAGGAAGTAGCCACGTCCGCCTGATACAACAGCGCCCTTCTCAGCATTCATACCATCGATCATGACAATCAAATCCACGTGTGAATATTTGCCACGCTTCGTACAATCGCCAAATGTGCGTTCCACTCGATTCTCGTCTTCGTCGTTGGAGACGGGCACCGATTCGTGCAGGTGATTGCCCACCTCACGCAGCGATGTATTTCTGGCCTGTTCGGCCAGCTCCAACGCCTTCTGATTCTCGGTCATCGCATCATCGATGAGTAGGCGCAATTGTTTTATTTGATTCACTGTCAGCGCTTGCAGAGCTTCGGCTGTGACTTGCGTCAGATCGGAGCGCACTGAGGCGGGCACTTCCTCGCCTTCGTTGCCCAGGGGCTCCTTCTTCTTCATCTTCTCGCCAATTACCTTGCTGCAGACGTTCTTCACCTTATTTAGGTTGTCGGCTCGATGCCGACGCTGACGCCATTCGGTATCTTTTTCGATGACGGCTTCGACGAGGCCGACGTCTTTGAACCGCTTCTTTTGATTTTCGCGCACCGCATCGGGATTGCCACCCTTGTCGCTGCGAAATAGATCCAAATCCAAAACCATTTTAAACGCTTTTCAATTTAATCAATTTTCACTGCAGATTTCGTCAGTCAGCTCAGTTTCGTTTACCAAAACGTGGCGGCTATAGTGATGAGCAAACGTATGACTAACTGTTACTTTTAATTGACAGCTGTTATAACCAGGGCTGCGACTGTTGGTGCATTGGTTCTTTTTGTATTAAATTTGGTTATATGATTGACGGAACAGCCCTGGCTTTAAATGTTTGTTTTTAGCATTTTCGCTTTTATATAATATAAAACTTTGTTTGTTTGTAGTTTGCATGGTCATAAAAAATAACCATTAAAAATTAACATGTTAATTATATGACTAACAGCTGCGATTGCTCTAATCGTTACTTAATGGCCGGTGTTAATAGTTCAGCCCTGGTTTGACATTTATTTAAATTTTTTTCATTGGAATCAACAGAAAACTATTTATTTTTAAATATTTTTCACCCAACATGGATTTCATCGAGCGCGAATTGTGCGACATACGCGCTAAATGCGAGCAACAGATTGTGGATAGCAAAATAATAAGTTGCAGCCCGAGTCTGGTGCGAATCGATCTGCTGCCCCACCGACCAAATCGCACGTTGACCATTTGTTTACGTTTTCCCTCTGAAGATTATCCACAGAATTCGGCCATTTTAGTGGAGCTAAAGAGTCGAGTGTACTCGGAGAAATTACACATGGAATTGACAAGACTTATAGATGCGTATGCTAGAGAGAACTTGGGTAGGCCGCAGGCTTTGCTTGTGTTGGGCTTTGCTCAGCAGTATTTGCTGGACAATCCGCTCTGTGTTTGCCTCGACGAAATTAAGCAGCTGCGAATGGACCTAAAGAGCGAAGAGCAGGAACAGAATATGTGCAGTCAGCTGAAGTTGAAGCAGCGCACGAGCTGTGTGGAATTGATAGCTCGTGGCGGGAAATATTTTTACCGAGTCACAGCCGTTGTGCCCGACTCGTATCCCAATCAGACCGTGGAGCTGCGTGGGCAGCAATCAAATCTTCCGAATGTGTTAATTCGCTACCTTAATGGGCAGTCGCGGGAGATAGCGCGCCAGTGTGTGGAGCCGCCTTTGCGCCTGACCAAGGAGCAGTTGGCCAACTTTAAGCCCGTTCGCAGTCTCTATCGCACGCTGAAATTTTGCCTTGAAGCTACGCGGGATTTCTATAGAGAACTCTGCCCCATTTGTGATAAAACCGTGCTGCCTCAAGAGCCAGAGAACCTGGTGCTCGACGAGCATGAAGATGGCTTCGTAGAGCGAGTCTACTGCGGCCATCTCTTTCACCAAGGGTGCCTTAAACATTATTTAGCTGAGCCGCCGTTTCCAAAAGGCGGCAAACTGTGTCCTGCCAGGCGGCGACATCCGCGCTCCGATGCGCAGACATACATGGGCAGGGCAGCAACTGCAACACCTACGTCCACCCCAAAAAAGCTCATAGAGCCTGGGGTATGCGGTATAAAGCTCGCTCATGATCGCTGGGTTGTGAATGTGAAGACAGCGGAGGCTCGCTGGGCACAAAAGCAGGCGAGGCAAAGGGAGCTGGAAGAAGTTGTTGATTTTCTGCAGTAACTAAAGCTAGAGAGGATTGGTTGTATGGTAAACAAAGGGTTTCTGTACATATAATACGTATGTGATGTATATTATTCGAATACGCTTAAATGGCTAAAGATGCTATGAAATAAAAAATAAAGTAAAATGATCATAAATAGGAGTGAAATAAATAAATAAATGCCGCTTGCTGAATGGAAGATGAAAGTGTTGAGCCAACAAGTAGCTTGAGTTATGATCGATTGCTATATCGATCGACTATCGATTACTAATTATGCGACTAGCTTTGTCTACATTTTGTCCATCTTTCTTACTGGAAGCCTTTGGGCAGGACAGACTTAAAAACCGGTAATAATTTCATCATCCTCATGGCGCTTGATGGGATCGCCTTTAAGCAACGAAGAAATCAAGCTGCACGAAAATCAAATGGTTATAGATCACAAGTATAACATATATGGTGATATATATATATATACAAACCAGTAAAGTCCTACAAAGAACATGACAAAGTAGTAGCCCAGATAAATCATGCAATTCCTTAAATGCACCTTGAGAAGTCCTCGACTATGAATATCAACTGGATCGTAAACGCCCAGGCTGTCGCGACGCTGGCGCTGTAGCTCATAGAACAGCCACACAGCCATGGGCAAGTTCATCAGAAACATGACCCAGTGCCTAAAGATAAAAATAAATATGTTATTTATATCTAAAAAGGAAAATTATTGTTCTAGACTAACCCGCAGATGAGGAGCATCGCGCAGAGCAGCGCTTGACAGCCAAATTTGGGTATGACCCAAAAGTTGAGACGGCGACAGCATTCCTGTGCATTTAAATAGTCGCACTCCAAGTCAGCTAGCGTGAGCACCTGCACAAATTGAAATATTTAAATTGTTTTCTTTTCGTCTCGTTTTCTCGCGCACCTGCCACTTACATAGTAAATTAATAGCAACAGTATGCCACCATATATAAGCAATGTGATGCAGAACACAGCTGTTTCGGGTAGAAACATAATTGCACTATTTATTCACTTCTCACTTAATACTTATGGGTCTTAAAATTAATTTAAATAAATATTTTGCAGCATTTTCGCTGTTGTTATTAATTAGTGCTGCCAAGCAGTGTTGGAAAACGCTGTAACATATAGACTATATTTTGTATAGGCTGGCAACGCTGAATCGACCAAAACAGCTGTTTGTAAACAAACGAAACTAGTTTGTAATTTATAAAATGGGTGGAAAAAGCTATTATTGTGATTACTGTTGTTGCTTTATGAAAAATGACCTAAACGTGCGTAAATTGCACAATGCAGGCATTTCACACACGATTACCAAGGCATCATACATGCGTCGCTTTGAAGGTACTTAAATACTTCGATAACAATAAGAAAGTATAAATAAAAGTGTATTTTCTAGATCCAAACAAAATTTTGGCTGTGGAGCGCACAAAAAAGCCGTGCAAACGTTTCTTAGCTGGCTATTGTAAATTTCAGCTGATTTGCAATTTCGGGCATTATAGCGATAAGCAAATAAAGCAACTCGAAAAAATAGGTGCATCATAAAATTCCGGGAAAATATTCTATTATTAACTTATTTACAAACTATTTTCAGTGCGTCAACTGAAGAAGAAGCGTTCCAAGAAGAAAAGAAATCTCCAGCTAAAAAGAAAATATAATTTGCCACCTTCGCTGCAATCTATTGACATGAATAAGCTAAAGCAAACAAATTGGAATTTGAATTGGGGCTAAAGTAAACAAAAATGTTGCATTAAAGTTTTCTATTATGCGAATCAGTGTTAGAAAGTATGTTAAGTATGCATACATATGTACATATATATCGGGTTCGGTGACAATAATTTAAGGGGAAAAACAAATAACATTAGCTACAATTTATATAAAGATTTATCTTCATTTTGATGTTCCATTTAGAATGCCAATCACTTTGTCCATAATTCGCGATATTTTTAGATTTATGCGCAGAACTCGAGCAAATTCATAATGATACGATTTGGGGCTATGCCCGCTCATGTTTTCCTCATCGGGATTTGTTAGATGTGCGAGCAAGAAATAACAGAAATGTTCCAGCTCTCCCTCAACCGCATAGAAGAGACTCACGTTGCCCGCGCGAGCCTCCGAGGCATTGAGTATTTCATGCTTTAGTTGACGTCTGAGCAATTTATCCTTATTGTTATCCAAACGATCACAAGCATGCTCATAGAACTTGGCAAATTGCTTTTCATCCTTGGCATTCGTTCCTTTGCTATTGTCTTGCGATGTTTCCTCCTTTTCATTCGATATACGCTTATAAACAGACTCGCCCAGTTCTCTTTGATCAATTGTGTCGCATATAATCTCAGCCATTTTATAGCGATTATGTCGAACAGCAATATGTAGAGCCGTGTAGCCATCGTCGTTTGTCTTTAGCAATAGATTAAGATCAATGCGAAGCATTAGCTCACGCAGTGACTCCACCTGCACATTATTGATAATGGCAAGGTGTAGCGCTGTATTGGAGTCCTCATAGATGTGATTGGGTAACACGCCCGCAGTCAAGATAATTTTCACAATCTCCACATCGCAATCGTTAGTCAGAGCCAGCTGCAAGCAATCCTCGCCATCGGCGCTCACCAATTCATTGAAGTCCACATTGCCCTTCAGCTTGGACCAGACATAGACTTGCCGTTGAACGCCATGAACGTCGCCCACTAAAATAGCATCGTGGATGGGTCTGAGAGAAGTGGAAGATGGAATATATTAGAGTGTATATAGAAATTTAGAGAAGTGGGGCAAGTCTTACAGCAAACCCTCATCGGATTGGATATTCGCTTTTCGGTATTCATTTGCCATGGTGGAATAGATCATGTGCTGTATATCGTTGTTAATATAAACGTCAAATTCATTGGCCATGTCCAATAAATTGATATCATTTAGATCTAAAGATAAACTGGATATGTAAGAGTCTCGACGGTGCAAATCGTGATTCTTGGCTGGACTTTCTGCCCGAGTGCGTACCTAAAGCCAAAATATTTTTAGATTAGTTGGTTTTTAAGTTTATCGACGTAATGTTCGCTTACGACTGTCTCCAGTTTCTTTTTCTTGGGCACCGGCAGTGGCGTCAATTGTTTCTCTTCACGCTCCTGCAGTGCCATTTGGGCCGCTGATCTTTTGACCACCTGTGGCACACAAGTGTTGCGCTTTCGGCCACGTTTTCGCGGCACTTTCGCTGGTGTCGTTGGTTCTGTTTTTGAGGTGTTGTTTTCATTATTCACTGATTTCACGGATTGTGTTTCTTTCTGTTTAGTACTGTTAGTCTCTTTAGTCTCTAGTGTTTCGGTTTGTGTTGACGCATTCACCTTTGGGCTAACTGCTTTTTGTTGCTCGTTTATGGAGCACTGTTTACACTGATTGTGGTTTAAGATAGTGGACTTATCATTTCGTCCGTTGATAGCGTCGATTACACGTTGTTGCAAAGCCTTATCGGGCAGACGCATTAACAACTTGAATATCTCTTCGTAGATGGACTGAAACGATTTCCGTTGCATATACGTATCGGTTATTACTTCGGACTGCATATGCATTACACGCACATTCATTGTCGTTGGGGATGTTGTGGCAAGGTTTTGTGGTTTCTTTGTAACATCTGTTGGTTTCACAAATTTATGTTGTGATTTCGTTAATAACACTTTCTTCATTGCTGACACTTTGTTGTATACTGAGGTCTTGTAGTCTACCACGGTGGGATGTCTTGATTTCGTTCGTCGAAAATTTATAAAGTTGGGATTTCCCAAGTACGCTTGCACCAAATAATCCCGTTCGAGAACATTACAATGTTGATAGGGATATGTCGTTTCGCTTTCGGCGCTTTTCAACACTGTTCACACAACATTTCCAAATGTATATCGCTTGTATTAAGTGGCCTTATTTATTTAAATACAAATAAAAACCACTCAATGTACACATTACTTAAAAAGACGTAACATAGTGCCAAAAATATTATCGAAATAATTTAAACGAGGGCGGCACAAAAATTCACGCTTCTTCTTCAACATTCAGTATTTGGGGCGACATTTGCTCCAGTTCTAATCGATAACATCAGGTATTTCGTTGTGAACGGCAATAGTAGGCTAACATTTTTTCCATAATTTTTTTTTATTGTGCTTGTGCCCTGTTGTAAAGAGGTACGATAGTAACGCTAAATAATTAACATAATTTTTGTTGAGATACGCTAAATGAGTGAGTTACGTGGTATTTGTTGGTAGCTAGAGCTGTGTCCACGCAGCCCACGTTTATTTCGATTTAAAAAGCAAATTTAGCCTCAGGTAGGCGTAATATGGACTCGCATTCGCGCTATGGACGCAGCTTTTCAGGAGGCACCAGCACAGGAAGTGGTGGTGGGGGTGGCGGGGTTAACAATAGCAGCAACAATCAATACAGGCGCTATAGTCGTTCCCGTTCGCGATCCCGGTAAGTGTGTTTGGTTTCGCATCTATCTAAAAATAGATTTCGATTTGCTCATTATTTTCTTTTGTTTTTGTTGCTACTACAGTGATCGCAACAGGGATCAACCGGGCTACAGACGCCGCAATTCGCGTTCACGCAGTCGCGAACGTTCGACGCAGCACTATCGCAACACTGGCAGCGCCGACAAGGATCTGTATCGCGATTTAATCAACGAGGACTATAACGAGGAGCGCGCCAGCAACAGCACCAATAGCTACAACAACAGCAATAGTAACAACAACTACAACAATGCACGCAACAATTATCACAATCGTCGCGAGATCGATAGCTTCGACAATGATCGTGAACGTGACCGGGAGCGAGATCGAGATCGGGACAGGGATCGTGAACGTGAACGAGATCGCGAACAACGCTGGAAAAACTACGATCGGGAGCCACGTGAACGTAACGCTGACTATGAGCGGAGCATGGAGCGCAGCAGGTAAAGTGACTACTAGCTAAATCGATCTATTGTAAATCGACTTAGACATACTTTTTTCTCTTTCTCTCTCTCTCTGCTTAGTCGCGATTATCGCTCGCATAACAATGGCAACAACAATGGCAATACAGGCGGCAATCGTGATCGGGATAGACGTTATGCTTCCGATGAGGATAGCTATGACAGCGATGAGAGCGACGATAGCCAATATCGTCGCAATCACATACGCACCAGCAACGAGGCACTGCATCAAATAATTATATTTGATTTGAAAAAGCACATCACCGAGGCGGACGTAAGTAGTTGAGCGGAGATACGAATATGAGAGGATATAAGTGGATATGAAAGAGATTGATAGAGGCTTTGACATAATTTGAATAGATGTCCGTGATTTATTGAGCCCTAACAACTTCCGGTCGGGCATTTATCGGAGTTAGAGTTATCTATCTAGATATCATTCGTCTGTCAGTTGGTTTGCCGATACTTCGAATATTTGTAATCCACCATAAGAATATTTTGAATCCTTTATAATCCACAATATTTATAACAATCTTCTCTCTTCTTCTTCAACAGATTATGAGCGCATTAATACAAGTGAACATGGAGCCCTCTTCGATACGTCTGATACGCAAGCGACCTACAGGTGGGTTACAAACACACAGCAATTACCTTAAGAGTTAGCTGTAATACTATATAGTAAGATAAATCATATATATATATATATATATATATATATATATATATATATATATATATATATATATATATATATATATATATATATATATATATATATATATATATATATATATGTGCGATGATACACGACGCGTAAGTAATTTAAAGATTGTGTTAACTCGGCAGAAGTTCACATCCAGCAACAAAATTGAATAAAAAAAACATACTTGGCCTATAAAAAAAAAAAAAAAAAAAAAAAAAAACAAGACAACAAAAATCACCCTCCAAAAAAATAAAAAAAAAAATGTTACAACAAATATTAAAAAAACAAAGAACATATTTTGACAAAAACCATTTTGTATCTGCTTCTATCTAAAATTTAGGTGCATCACGCGGTTTCGCATTTGTCGAGTTTAATACCGTTGAGGAAGCAAAACGTTGGATGGATATAACCCAGGTATCACAACAACAAGAAACCAACTAAGCAAAAATTAAAAAAAAAAACTTTATGTAAAATGAAAGATTTAAATCGAAAGCTCGACAATAATTGTGAAATATGTGCCTTAAGTTCAGTTCAACAAAAGCCAACAAGAGAAACGAATATACTCTTTCACTTTGGGAACAGAGTATACACATAAACCCCAAATATCATTTCGTATTGTATTATATAGTAGCATATATAATCCATTTACCCTAGACCAGATTCTTATTTTGCAGAATTTTGGTTTGACTTCGTTTTTTATTAACTTCATTTAATTTCATTTGTTCTGCAAGCGTAAGATAAAGATAAAGAGAGGGAGTGAGAGTTTCTTAGAGAAGTTCTACCTTCTATGGCAGCAACTGAACTTAATGTAAACATTTCAATTTATTGTGATTAGTCTGGAGCATAGAATCAATCAGCAGCAACAACAACAACTTCAACAGCAACAACAACGACAACAACCGCAGCTACTGCACTGAACTACAATAACAACAACAAGAACAAACAGCTAGAGCGCGTTTTAAGACACAGAAGCAACCTGGTGACTGTGTACTCTGTGTGCAACATTCCAAAGATCAAGCCACTAATCGTCCTCCCTTTTTCTCTGTCTTTTCTTCCTATCTCATTCAGGGTACACTGGAGCTGGGGGATCAACGCGTCTCGCTGCAATATAGCCACAAGCGGATCACCGATTGGCATTGCATTAAGGTGAGAGCGAATGAACCACCTCCATCTATGAGTAGTTTAATAAATAAATTCCCTTTGCTCTTCTAGTGTGGCGTATTCAATTTCAAGCGTCGCTTCTCCTGCTTCCGTTGCATGGCATCCCGTGCGGAAAGCGAAAGCATTTTCTCTGGCGGCGGCGAGGGAATCGATGAAGTTAGCCCGATACTAACAAAAAGTATAGAAAGAAATTATAAATTATAAAGAATAGAGAATTGTAACTTAATAATACTTTTCCCGCGTTATTCAAACGCAGAGATCATGCTGCGGAATCTGGATGCGCTGACAAACGAGGAGAGCGTGCTAACTGCTTTGCAAAAGGTGCTGCCGAAAATGGCTAAAACAATCAGCAAGGTGCTCATCAGTCGCGATACGTTGACTCAGACCTCGCGTGGCATTTGTTATTTACATTTTGAGACTTTGATTGATTCGATGGAGGTGCACAATGCGCTGTCATCGCTGGAGCCGCCATTACGCATCGATGATCGTGATGGTGAGTGAAGGAGCTCAACTGTAATCTATTGCAAATACAAGCCAATATCTCATTTTTAGTGTGCATCAGCTACTGCATAGATGCAGAGAATCGTCAGCCAAAGGATGTACAAATAGTCAACAGCGGCGGCGCTCTGCAAGGCGGCGCTTTGGATGCTATGCCGCCTGGCGATGCTGGCGGTGTTTATACTTTGGCCGATGTGCCACGCCTTGCCGAGTATAGTGCCTCATTGTATGCCTCCACGCCGGCGGAGCATGCACATTATGTGCAGTATTATACGGATTACTATATGACTGAGATTAAGAAGGGCGGTGGACAGTTCGGCGGCGGCGTCGGCAGCGGCGATGCCCATTTAACGGAGGCTAATTCAGGCGCGGCTGTCGCCCTCTCCGCCATACAGCGCAAGCAGAAAAAGATGAGCAGTATTGAGACGACGGCCACAGCAGCGGCAACGGCGGCCGCCCAGGCAGCTGCTGCCGTAAAAGCTACCTTTGCGGCACAGAATGTGATTGCTCCTCGAGGAAACGATGGCAAAACGTATCGTGAGTGCATCACATTTAATATATATCCGTGTCAGTTGATTAGATTTGGAATGGATTGCCTTGGGCTCCATCTCGTTTCACATTTGATCACCTGGTCTTCGATAAATTCAATCATTTTATATATATTTTCTATTTCTCTCCCTGTAGCCCCGCCCGATGTCTCGCGCTATCAGTACGATGAGACGTCTGGTTATTACTATGATCCCAGTACGGGTCTGTATTATGATGCCCATTCGCAGTACTATTACAACAATGAGACGGGCGCCTATTTGTATTGGGATCAGAGGCGTAGCACGTATATACTAGCGACGCCAGCGTCCACGCAGGCTGCGCTGCAGGAGTCGCTGACGCAGGAAGCCGCCCAGCCCGAAAAGGAGGAGGAATCTTCAAAGAAGGATAAGAGCAAAGATAAAGACAACAATAAGCATGATAAGGTTAAGGTGGCAAAGAAAATTGTCAAAGACATGGAAAAGTGGGCCAAGCAATTGAATCAGAAAAAAGACTATACGGTGGTGGCCACACCGCAACCCATACTGCCAGGACGCGGTGATCCTGTCGAAGGACCAAGCACGTCACGTGCAGCAGCGGGCGCCTATGCCGACGTAGGTTTCTCCATATTGGAAAAGAAGGAGCGTGGCAAGCTGAGCGACTATGTACCAACAGCTCCGCCCATGAACAAGCTAGTGAATGCTTATGGAGGTGGCTCCGATTCGGATGAGGATAATGGTGGTGGTGGCGGTGGCGGTGGGGCAGGTGCACAGTCTTCCGGTCCTGTGGATGAAATGGACTATGTGGATTTCCAGAAGCTCACCTGTCTGCTGTGCAAGCGTGCCTTCCAATCGCATGACATTCTTCAAAAGCATTTAAAAATGTCCAACTTACATAAAGAGAATTTGGCTAAAATAAATGCGGGCAGCGCTGTCGGCGGCGGCAGCAGCGAGGATGCAGCAAACGCGGCATTATCGTAAGTGCAAATGTATATTGATAACAGTATATCGAATTTATATTTCTTTATGTTTGAAGTAGCTATCGCGATCGTGCCAAGGAGCGTCGTTTAAAATACGGCGAAAGAGATCCTCCGCCACCAAATCCAAGTCGCGAGCGTTTCGAGCATGAGATCAAGAATTTACAAACGCGTCAAAAGGACAATGGAGCAGCACCTGCCATGCCCATTAGCTCTAATAATGTCGGAAATCGTTTGCTTCAGAAAATGGGCTGGTCAGAGGGTCAAGGACTGGGCCGCAAGAATCAGGGACGCACGCAGATTATAGAGGTACTGTGCAACACCAACTAATTTAATATAATATAATTAATATATATAATAACTTTTAATTTATTTTATCAGGCTGAGGCTCGTTCGAATAATGTTGGTCTTGGCAACAAGAGCAGCACATTGGCACCTGGCGACGATTACAAAACGTATATTAAGAAAATGATGAAGTCTCGATATGAGAATGCTTAAACTCAATTGTTTATTTAAAGTTGTTTTTAAATCATATTTAATAACTTCAGTTTAATTTGTCCTCTGCCACATACAAATTGTTTACCTCAAATTTTACAAATTTAAATAATGTCATCTGGCAGTCACATTACTTAGCTGAAATAATTGTAGTTTAATAATTGTATATAATAAATATATATATATGAATTATTAAATGTATTTTGAGTTTCGGATTAAAGATTTCAATTTTTCGAAAAGTAACGATTAATGATGGTATTTCAGATTTTAGTATGTTGAGTATTGCTTATTTAGACCGTATTTTGTTGATTACGCAATACGGTCACACTTGATTGCGGCAAATTTTGTTTACGTTTTGAGCAACACGTGTTTTTTATTAACTTTTCTTGTTAATTAGTTGTATAATTAAAAGTTAAGTGTGACAAATGAGTTCCAGCAAGCTACCACCTTTGACTTACAAGGTTGTGGCTGAGTGTTCCGTGTCCAAAGCTCGTGCGGGCCTAATGACGCTGAGGTAAGTTTTTTTCATCAGATTTTGTTGGCTCATTATTAAAGACAATTTTTTTCCAGGCACAGCGAAGTGCGCACACCTGTATTTATGCCTGTGGGCACGCAGGGCACCATGAAAGGTGTGCTGCCAGATCAGCTTATTGAACTGGATTGCCAAATATTGTTGGGAAACACTTATCATCTGGGTCTGCGACCAGGAATTGAGACGCTGCAAAAAGCTGGCGGACTCCACAAATTCATGTCCTGGCCTAGGGCAATCCTGACCGACTCTGGTGGATTTCAGATGGTCTCGTTGCTGCAGTTGGCCGAGATCGATGAACATGGTGTCAACTTTCGTTCGCCCTTTGACAATAGCGAATGCATGCTAACGCCCGAGCACTCGATGCAAATCCAAAATGCAATTGGAGCGGATATAATGATGCAACTAGATGATGTGGTGAAAACGACAACGACGGGACCGAGAGTCGAAGAGGCCATGGAGCGCACCATACGCTGGGTAGATCGCTGCATTAAGGCGCATGCACGCGACGACGAGCAGTCCCTGTTTCCCATTGTGCAGGGTGGATTGGAGATTCCGCTGAGAGAGCGCTGTGTCTCTGCCCTGATGGAGAGGCAGGTCCGCGGATTTGCTGTAGGCGGTTTGAGTGGAGGCGAGAGCAAGCATGACTTTTGGCGCATGGTCCACGTCTGCACGGATCATTTGCCCAGAGATAAGCCACGCTATCTAATGGGAGTGGGCTTTGCCGCTGACCTGGTCGTTTGTGTTGCTCTGGGTATCGATATGTTCGATTGCGTCTTCCCAACTCGGACGGCTCGCTTTGGCTGCGCCCTAGTAGACAGTGGACAGATGAATTTGAAGCAACAGAAATATAAGCACGACATGGAACCCATTGACAAACAATGCAATTGCAATACCTGCAAGAGGTATACCCGCTCCTACCTGCATCACATCGCGACCAATGAGAGCGTCTCCTGCTCGCTGCTTAGCGTGCACAATGTGGCCTATCAGCTGCGTCTCATGCGCTCTATGCGGGAGGCGGTGCAAGCGGATGCTTTTCCACAATTCGTCAAAGATTTTATGGCTCGGCATTTTGGCAACGAACCGATTCCCAGTTGGATACGAGAGGCTTTGGCTGCGGTGAACATTGAATTGCCGCCAGATGCGCAGAAGGAGCAAGTAGTGAATAGCTGATCGTCAATATTACAATAAATTATATACAGCTGACTTATATGCATATTTTGTACATATATACATATAAAAAAACTATGTATTTATCTATTGATCTAATGAAAAATACCAATTGACTTTATGACTATAATGATGCTAATATTAAAATTAAATAAATAAATTCTTATCGATATATTTAAATTTAGAGAGCGTATTCAACAGTCGTTCACCCCATTCAAGTTCTCTTAATGCAAAGCTCACCTCAGATTGTCTGACGTAAAAGCTCACCGCTTACCTATGGGAAAAAGCTATCGAACACAAATGACGCATGCGAAACATCGAATGCCGCATCAAAAACGATCAGTTCACGTATATAATTTGTACTCTATTTTCGCTTTTCTTTCAATGTAAGCAGACACATACTTATGCAAATGACAAATGTGTATATACATGTGCTTTTGAGTTTGCTGTCTGCTGTTCTAATATTGCCTTCTCCTCCCCCACAAGAAACGTGCGTTTTTTTTGGCTATTGCTCTCTTTCTTCATTACACTTTTTGCTCTCTGCTGTCTGCGCTCTGCTCTCCCACATATGCGTCAGAGACGAAAGATCAACGGGCATTTTCAACAATTGCGGACACATTGGCCGATTCAGTGTGTCTCAAAGCGTCGTCGTCGTCGGTGATTGCGCGGTTGTTGTCGTTGTCATTGTTGCGCTCTAACGGTTTTTGCAGGCGCTCAGACTCAGTCTACGCATTTCGGTTAAAATACACCTCATCCCGTCTTCAAAATTAACGCGCTAATAATATATAAAAGCAAAAATTACCGAATTTGAAACCAACTACCAATTGTAAGATATTATTGTTGTTAATTTATAGCTACAATCAATCACAATAGCTAATGCAAGTGCGTGCGTGAGTGAGTGAGGGAGAGAGCATTATTTGCTGTTTTTGTTGTTGCTGCTGCTGGAGTTTCTTGCGTGCGTTTGTATGTGTGTATGCGAGAGTCTGTGCTGCGTTCTGCTCGTGTTGCCAAATGTGGTCAAAGTAAAATAACAATAATACATACATATGTGCATACACACACACACATACTTTCACATATATGCATATTTGTATACATGTGTGCTTTTGTGTGTATGTATTATTCATACATTGTAAAGTGCTTTTATGGCTTGAAATTTTTTGCGAGTTTTTTTTTGTCACAGTTGTTCCTTGCACCTCGTTCAGTTCGACAGCCGTCTGCATATATTCTTATTGGATTATTTATTGATAGCATGCCAATGTAACAGCTATTTAGATTAAGCAATTCGAAAATCATTTGCAAATTAGATATATTTCAAGGCCCATTCAATAGAATTCTATCTTTGCATAGGAAAATTTCAGTTTCTTCATTTTATTATTTATATTTTGCTAGCCATCGTTTTGCCTGTGTTTTTGAAAATTTCATGGTTTCATTTCTTTAAATAAGTTTTATTTTTAGCATATTCAGTTATTTTGGTGTATATTTTTTTTCTCACCAAGTTTTTGCCTCTGTTTGCTGCTCGTTTGATTATTTTTGAATATTCTTGGCGTTTCTTTGGAATATATGTATGTGCATACACACACACACATACTATTTATGTGTGTGCGAAGAGATTTGTGTGTTAAATGTTTTGGTTACACGTAAAATATGTGGAAAAGGGCTTTAAGCAGGTGCTAGCAGCCATTTGGTTAGATTCAAATAAGAAATCAGAGTCTAAGTGGAAACGCAACGCTTCCTCTACTCGCTTCGCTTTATAACATTGCCATAGCTCAATACAACGCATTGACAATAAAATGTAAACAGCGATTATGATTGAAACGAATCAAATAATAGATAAAGAAAGAAAGACATAACACTAAGAGTTTGCTACGTTGCGCATATGTGTGTGTGCGTGTGTAAGGGAGAGTGAAGACAAATGGCAAATTACCAATAAGAGAGTCTAATGCTGCTAATCATAATCACAATCACAAATATACACACATTCATACACTCAGCCAGAGATACATACATACATATGCATATGCAGAGCTTCAATCTTTACCGTTAGCAGGCTATTTGTATTTTTAAATTATGACACATTAAATAGCCACATATTTTGCGCGCTCCCGCTCCCGCTCTCGCTCTCTTTGACTTATGCTCTCTCGCCGCACTTAGTTCAACTCTTTGAACAGCTGCTGAGTGGGCGGCGCAAACGTAGGCCCTGGCCGGTGTTGCTGTTGTTGTCTTGTAGTATTTCTTGTTGTTGCTAGCTTCAAAATTTGCTACACATGATTTAAATGAGCCGCTAAAGCGTTGCTCGTCGTAAATAAGCAGAGAGCGTGATATAAACACGAAGCACAAATTAAGCGCACACTAAACGCAAGGCATTTACGTTAGAAAGAGCGAGTGAGAGGGATGGAGAAAAAGAATACGAGAGAGAAGAGGCAAGTGCTGTATAAAGGAAATGAACTGAAGAACAAATTAAGCGAATATTAATCGCAAGCCGTTTGGCAATGAAAGAGAGGAGACGATAAGAGCGAAGAGCTGTACATCATAAAAAGGAAATGAACTCTAAAGCTTTTGTCAGTTATTTATATTGATTGATTGCAATATATTGCTGTTGTTGATATTGACACGTTACTTCTTACACGTGTTCAAATAAAATCCACATGATTAATTAAAATTGATTTTATTTTATAATTTATATTCATCCAGGAAGTTTTGATTGAAAATATAAAGTAATAAACTTATATGTTGACAATTAAATTATATTTGATCTCGCTTAAAAAATTCAAGAAAAAATAACAAACTTGCAATAAATACAAATAATACAAACAAGTTTTTATAGGCGTATGCAAATTTTATTGTGTGTCTAAAAATTCCAAAAGTTCTTAAACACGTTTTGTATTATTTTTTCGCTTAAACAGTTCTGAACTGTTTATTTTTTTCACTTTTCTCTTTTTGTAATCTAATTGTAGATGTTGACTAAAAGCTAAAAGTTTTATTGGAAAAAAAAAGCCTTTCGAATTTTTAGTGATTCATGTTTTCTCCAAAAACAAAAAAAAGAAAAAAAAATATATAAAAAATTTGTTTCTGGCCACGTGGGAGTTGTACACTATCCAAAGTTTTTACCTTTCTGCTTTTTGCTTAGTCATTTGTTGACTATTTTTGTAACGGATTTGCGGCTTAGCAAACGCCTACAGTAAAAATTTCGGGACTCCAATTTTCGCATAATAATAATTTTTATTATTTTTTAATATTTTATAAAAATATTTGTAGTAATTTTTAGCGAAACGTGGGTGAATAAACTTCACGCTGTATGAGTTTTTGTTTAGCCTAACTCAAAATAACAACAAAAATCAGCAACAATAATCAACAATAACAACAACAACAATCAATAGCAAAAACAACAACAAAATGTGGTTGTCAATGAATGAGGCTGTTGTTGACTTTGAATCGGAGAGCGAGAGTGAATGAAGGCATTTTGTCTGCCAACTTGAATGCGATGCGAGTTGGTCAAGAAAGATTTTAAAAGCCAAAAACAAGTTCACTAACCTTGAAAATAGCTAAAGCTGCAGTGTTGTGTAGTGTCTCAAGTGTTGACTAACGAAATTTGTAAAACTGGTGTGTTGAATAAATGTGTAAAATTTTTTATTGTGGAAGTAGATAATAAGAAAGATATTATCTTAAAAGTGATTTTTGGAGTTCAGATAAACTTAATCTTATATATAGTATACTATACTAAGTGTTCTAAATGGTTTTAACTGTGACAAGTGTTGCGAATGGTATTCAAGTGTTGGTTAACATTTCTATAAACCAAGTGAGGCACCAGTAAAACATTTCAAGAAAAAAAAGAGGATATATACGTAAATACGTAACTCGAAAAATATGAAATTTATAATAGCTTTGGAATAGATCTCATAAAGTGAGATATGTGAAATATATTTATATTTTTTGCTAAGCATTTTGAAATTTTTTTAAAATTTTTCGAAGCATTCCGCACTACGTTTCAGATAACATTTTAGATATTCAACAGTTATTGCTAGCTGCTCTTCTAAAGTATAATTTATAAATAAAGTACAACTATGTCAGAGAAATGCTACAAATTATTTATTTTCTTAATAAATTAACAACAATAAAATTAGAAAACTCTTTAAAAGCTCTTTAAAAAATTTAAATTCAAATCTTAATTTCTTTTTTGGCACTGCTTTAAGCTTTAACTACTTCCAATTCAGTATTTTTCTTCGGAGTTATCTAGTTTATAGATCAACTAAATCCCTTTCTAAATACCTTTTGGTCAACCCCATATGGCGGCTTTGATTTTTATTTTTGAAATATTTCGCCCAACCATAATCCATAAATTATGACCTTAAGCTTAACCATAAATCAACAAATATTTATTTATATAGGCTACACATATAGTATTATATATTTAAAAATATATCAAACCAATTTTTGTTTTCTTATTGAGCTCAAAATACTTTTCATTTGTTTATGCGCTTTGCAAAATTTATGAGCCAAGAGAAGAGGCGTTCGCTCGATCGTAAAGTGTGGATAAAAAGTAAAGCGCAGCATTATAAATCAAGTTCAATTCAATTAGAGCGCTGGCCTCATAACCTACGACAATTTATTAATAATTTTAGCTCTCGCACAGATATATCTAAAAATTGTGTGTGTGTGTGTGTGCCGAGTGCGTCGAGTCTGTGTGTGCTTATATAGAAGCAAAAATTGCATATGCGAAAAAAAGAGAGAAAAACATAAACACAAAAAAGGCAAATGTAAATGTAAATAGAAACATAGAAATTTATTGTAGGGCTCATTTTGATAGACTTCAAAAATATCCTATATTGTTTAGTAAAACAAATATATATACATGTACCAAAGCATATAAATATAATATTAATATTATATACAATTATTGAAATATTCAGTTGGATTAACTTTTGGATTTTATATTATTCACTGGCATTATTTTGTTGTTTTTTGTTTGTTTAATTACGTAAAATTACGTAAGGCAATTTCATCAAATTTAAAAATAAATGGAGGAAGAAAGTTATATATAATTTAAAAATATTTTATTGTATATATGCATACAATAACCAGTTTAAAAGTCAGATATAGCTTACATGTAGCTATAGTAAGAATTTATATATATGTGCAATATATGTGCCTTTAAATTAATATAACAACATTATCATTTAATAATCATAATGAAAACAAAATTGTTGTCTAGATATATAGCTAAAAAATGTGATTGTAATTGTAAGTCGTATATTAAATATGATATAATAATTATTGAGATTTAGTTAACATTTTTTAGCTCTTTTCATTTGTGGAAAATTAAAAAAATGAATATTTTTTTTTTCTTCTAGGATATATTGAAAGTTTTTTTTATATTTTATATTCAACTGCATCTCATTTGAGACGATATATCATATTATATATTTCAATTCATAATATATTTAAACAGTAAACAATAATTTATTTATGTTTTTTTTTTTTTTTTACAAGTATTTTTAATTCTAAAAATTTTAAGTTAAATATATATGTATTTATTTATAAGTCCACATATTGAATATATTTAACACATTTGAAAAAATCTTGCAGCCCAAAATTCTAAAATCCCTGCTAGAATTCGTTCTATGCTTAGAGGGTAGAAAAAGTAATGAAAGCATTTCAATATACACATTTACTTACACACAAATGCATGCACACATATATTTAAATATTTTTGTGCCTGCTTGCCGCTTGCCTGCCTGCCTGCATGCATATTCAATATCCATAAATTGTTAAACAAATGTTATATTGTAATCAATATACAGATGTCTGTCTGTATGTGTATGTGTGTGTGTGTGCGTGTGTCAATAATTTATGCGGAAGTCTCGCCCACACAGAAACATGTTGTAATTGTCAATGTAGCAGAGAGGGGCGGGCAGGCGAATTGTTTGAATGAGGGGGGGCGTGGCGCTCATACTCATATAGTATTCATATCAGCATGAATTTATATCCATGTAGCACTCATTATTTTGCACGAACAATGTTCGAATCTTGTTAATAATTCAATAAAAAAAAAAAAAAAACGAAAAATTAAAAACAATAAAAAAAACAAGCGAAACGTGCACGAAACATTTTTCCAATTAAATTGTCAAAAGGAAAATCAAAGCATAAAAATATCAAATATATACGTATCGAAAATTGCTATGAAACACACAGACACATTGCGTAATAATTTTCAAGAATTATTTTTGGCCATACGCAAAATTTGTTATTAACAAAAAAAAAACAGTTTCGAAAATGTGTGGAAAATTATATTTATGTTTGCGACGTGGTTGGCCTTGTGTGATAGGCCACGCCTCAACGCCCACACTGTGAATGTGGCACAAATTTTGGCACGATTCTAGCTGATCGATAAGTGCATCAAATAGATAAATTATCGAGTCACAACAATTAGTCTTTGCATATATATTACTGAACGAGCTGATCGCATCCATACGAGATCGAATTTGGTATTCGATTTGAATTCAAGGCAGCAATATTTGCTCAAATTATATATATACATATATATATATATGACTATATTATAGATATAAAATGATATTCCAAGATGAAATCAGTTAAACTGAAGGCTGGCAATTGCATTGAGTCTGAATTGTCAGCGCGTTGACATGCTGAATGTTAATGAATCGCATTTGCCAATCGCATTCGATTCAACTTGAACTTGATGAAAGGCAATTGAAATGATTATTTGATTTGCTGTGCAGCACTGCTCGACATTAGAAATTTAACATAACATACTTAACATACTTAAAATATGCTCTACGTCTGAGATTACCAATAATTATGTTAACTATATTAGATATATTATTATGTGACTGTCTTTATATCAAGTATATTACGTAATGCAGTGGTTCTTAATAGCGTATGTTAATTTAGACAGATTTTTAACAAAGAACTTACATTATTTACATTATGGTTAAGCTAGAAATAAGTAGAATACATTGTTAAATATATGCTTAATAGAGAAATGTTAATGCTATGTTAGAAAAATAGACAAAATTTGCTCTTAGACGCCAGAATCTCTCTATAGCGAATTTTCTGTAAAATTCTCACTGATGATGCTGATGCTGTTAATTCTTATTCTTTAAGTTAACAATGTCGGTGACACTAACAATTGAACAATATACAAAATTATCAGCATATTTAACATCGTTTGTCAAATTTTGCTGCTATTATATGTAAATGTTCTGATTCTGCTTGAATTCTGTTATCTAAGATATGTAAACAGATTCACAGTCTTAACAGTATATGAAATATTCGAAAGTATTTGCTTAACAAATTACATTTCCTAATTGCTATATAAATCCGAGTATCATATCTAATTGATATAAATTTGTATTATTATTTTAAGCAAAAATAATATTTAACTTTTTCCGTCTGTTTTTTTTTTTCTTCTGTTATTACACAAATATTTGTTCAATCTTATTGTTTATTTTGCACTTTTTTGTTTAGCTGCAAATTGTGTGTAATTAATTTGCACATGATTTGAGCTGATAAATGCGGCTCTATTGTTGTGGTTAACATAATATTCGGCTCGATTCCAGATGTGATTAAGTTTTTACTATGAAATGTCTTTATAATCAACTTTGATTGACTTTGTCTAACCGCAGCTAGAAGAAATTAATAAATGACAGCATATACATATTGTATTGCCTTAACCAGGAACAGTTCAAATGACAGACATTGGCGTATATACTATGTATATATATATATATATATATATATATATATGTGTAAATATACGTATATAGATGATCTGCTGTCAGTATTTAATGAAGACATTCATAAAAAAGTCATTGTCAATTTTGAATTCTGGCGCATGTTTTGAACTCAATTGGAATTTTAGAGCTTTGGGTAAGGTCAATGCAAATTGCCTAGATATATGCTGAATACATATACGATACATATATATATACATATATACATATTTATATGTATATAGATATATGTATAAATGTGTTTATTGAAAGTGTTTGCCGGCTCTTGTGTTTATTTGTTAAATGCTTAAAAAATATTTGTTCTATATGTATTTCGCATAAGCAAATATTTAATTTAAATATACTTATACATATCTTCATAGATATAGAGAGATATCTGTACTCGTCGTACGATTTTCAGTAATCTTCGAGCTGTGTGTGTTTTTGAGTGCTAAAATTAGCAAAACGCGTGGGTGGCTTTAGCATTGAATATGGACAAGGCCTGTGACGTGCTATGAAGGCGTCTAACATAATGCTCATTGTCCGATTTATAAAAAAAAAATATATATATATATATATATATATATATATATTTATATATATATATACTTATATTATGCCTATTTATTTACAATTGCAGCAGCAACAAGCAACACACAATAAACATGAATGTGCCATCATAGGAGAACAGTGAACATATGTTTTGGAGCAGTATCATAGCCAATAAGTAAAGCCCGGAACTAGAAACCTAAATATATATACCTACATATATAGATGCATATATATTTTATATATATGGACTATAGACAGATGATATACACAATTGTGAGTACTTCATATTTAAGATTTTTTTTTTTTTATAGATAAATATTTTTCATTTAATTTAAATATTATTTCTAAAAGAAATTGTCAATGTAAATTTTTTTTATTTTATTTTAATTATATTTTTTATTATTTTAAAATGGAATTTTTTTTTAAAATTTTATTTAAAATACTTATACATAATTAAAAATTTATTTTTTTCCTTTAAATTAACTTAATTTTATTTTATTTTTTAACTGTTTATAAACGAAATATAAAATTGCGTTATATTAAAAATGCGTTTTTATATTTTATTTACAAAACTCATTTTTTCTGTTATTAATTTTTATTTTGTTTAAATTTGTATTCATAAACTTAATTAAATTCAATTAAGTGCAATCAAATCTCAATTAATATTAATTATTTATTTTTTTTTATATTAAAGCTATATTTTATTATTAATTCTTTACTTAACATTTAATATTTTATATTTTTTCAAACATTTTTATTATATATTTCTTAATTATTATTATTATTTTTTTTATATATTTGGATTCTAATTATTTTATATTATTTTAATTTTTTATAGATTTTAGAGAACAGCGCATAGAATTAAAGACCTCATCTCACTTTTGTGCACTTCATATAAGCTAAAAACAGCAACACACAAACACACACATATATCTACACACACCCACACACATACACACACCTACACACACACAAACACACACAATGGGCAAGGACTACTATAAGACTTTAGGCATAACAAAAACTGCCACCGATGATGAGATCAAAAAAGCCTACAGAAAACTTGCGTTACGTTATCATCCCGATAAGAATAAAGCCGCCAATGCTGAGGAGAAATTCAAAGAGGTTGCCGAAGCATACGAAGTGCTCTCCGACAAAAGTCAACGTGAGGTCTATGACAAATATGGAGAGGATGGGCTGAAGAGTGGAGGTGAGCATAAATAATAACTAAGAACTAGTTCGATTAAGTGGTTCAAATAAACTTGAGCTTGATGAATAATAATAGTTGTCGAGTTATTAATTTCCTAAAAAATCTGGAGTTAACTCTACTACTAACTACTACAGATAAAAGCTGAATTATGAATTAGTTCCAACTCCATGTACCTTATCTAACATCTATCTTTTTAATTTTTCTAGGAGCTCGTAATGGCGGCGGTGGTGGCAAAAATACATTTACATATCAGTTCCATGGCGATCCGCGAGCCACATTCACACAGTTCTTTGGCAATAGCAATCCGTTCGCCTCGTTCTTTGATATGGGCGATAATCTGTTCGATAAGAATGTCTTTGATTTGGATACGGAACCAGATTTCTTCTCATCGCCATTTGGTGGTCTGGGCTCAAGGCATGGGCTAGGCAGTGCCTTCAGGTAGTCTAAGTCTCTCATTATATATATCGATAACAATTGCTAACTTATCGTAGGCCTTCTTTCAGATCACACTCCTTCAATGTGCATACCCCCTTCAAAAAGGAACAGAAACAGGATCCGCCCATTGAGCATGATCTCTACGTGACGTTGGAAGAGATCTATCATGGCTGTGTTAAGAAAATGAAAATCTCACGTCATGTCGTCCAGCCCGATGGTAGTTCGAAAAAGGAAGATAAAGTCCTACAAATATCAATTAAACCCGGCTGGAAATCGGGCACCAAAGTCACGTTCCAAAAGGAGGGCGACCAGGGGCCCGGCAAAATACCAGCAGATATTGTGTTCATCATCAGGGATAAGCCACATGCCATGTTCAAGCGAGAGGGTAGCGATTTACGATATACAGCGAGGCTAACACTCAAGCAGGTGAGTGGGAAAGTTGGTGAAATCAATCAGGAGAACTGTAGTGGAGTAGATAAGTTGAGTAGTAGAAGAGACGAGAAGAAGAAATGTAGAAAAGTTGAAGATTAGAAGAGTATAAAAGAGGAAAGAGTAAATGAGTGAATGAGTAGATGAGTAGATGAGTAGATGTGTAGATGAGTAAATGAGTAGATGAGTAAATAAGTAAATGAGTAAATTAGTAGATGAGTGAATGAGTAGATTGGTAAATGAGTAGATGAGTAGATTGGTTAATGAGTAGATGAGTAGATGCGTAGATAAGTAGATGAGTAGATGAGTAGATGAGTAGATTAGTAGATGAGTAAATGAGTAGATTGGTAAATGAGTAAATGAGTAGATTGGTAAATGAGTAGATGAGTAGATGCGTAGATAAGTAGATGAGTAGATGAGTAGATTAGTAGATGAGTAGATTAGTAGATGAGTAAATGAGTAGATTGGTAAATGAGTAGATGAGCAGATGAGTAGATAAGTAGATGAGTAGATGAGTAGATGCGTAGATAAGTAGATGAGTAGATGAGTAGATAAATAGATGAGTAGATGTGTAGATTAGTAGATGAGTAGATTAGTAGATGAGTAAATGAGTAGATTGGTAAATGAGTAGATGAGTAGATTGGTAAATGAGTAGATGAGTAGATAAGTAGATGAGTAGTAGAGTAGTCGAGTAGTCGAGTAGCAGAGTCGACGAGTAGAAGAGTGCCAGAGTAATAGAGTAGAAGAGTAACAGAGTAGCAAAGTATAATAACAGTAGACTAATAGAAGAGTAAAAAAGTAGAATAGTTAAACAGTTGAATATTAGAACAGTAGAATAGTTCAACAGTAGAATAGTATACTAGTATAGTAGTGGAACTTTATTATACTATGCAGATTGTAGTGTATGTAAAGGCACATGACATGGTCTTGAATTATGAAATAGGCTTTCGTAAGAATAGCCTTCTATAGGATCTATTATATGGTATTTTATTCAATCTTCTTTTACCGCAATATTAATCTAAAGGCAAGAGACTAAAATAGGAAATACAATATCTACATATGCAAGAGCTTAAGTCAAAAAAAGTTTCCTTTGTCTTTTATTTGGATGAAACTAAGAAAATGTATTCAAATAGATTTTATGTTCTGTGACCTGTACATGATCAAAGTACCAAAGTAATTCTTATAGATTTTATGGAGACAAAGAAACGAATATTTTAGATATATTTGATACCCAAGTGTTTTAGATAAATATAATTTGTATATGCTTAGCATCTAGCTCGTAAAGTACTTGACATCAAATCAATCATATGAGTAGACAAGTGGATAGACAAACACACAACTGATAGACACCATAGCTAGATCATATGTAAGAGTAGAGCTAGAGCTGTGTGCATGAAAACTATATAAAACTTGACCAGAAGGAAACGTATATAGACTTAATGGAATGACAGATGGCATGTCTAGCCCATGAGGCCACTTTGACTTTTATTGCCAACAAAAAATATATAATAATAATTATAGTTTTATGTATTGTTTTAATTATCTTCACTAAACATTTCACTTCTTAAAAGTGCTAAAATATTTATTTAAATTTTTCCACTTAGAAGGTCGCAATTTTTGTTTTTATTTGGGTAGCAGCCATAAAGTAAATGGCCCATGTTAGTTGGCCAAAAGCTACTCAACTCTACTTACTACCAAATCAAGTGTTAGCATAGTCATAATTGAAGATATTACCAAATGCCGTCATGCAATCATAATTAAACGCGAGCCGCACGTAAAAACCGTGTCAAATATTTCTAAATAGAAATCACAAAATGACACTTTTAATAGCTAAAAACTACGATTCGGCCAAAAGCGGGCAAATATAATTTATATAGATTTGATGAAAAACTGAAAAATCATTTCCAAGTTGGGCAACATGGAGAACCCCAAAAATATTTACTAAATTTGTCGCACTAACAAGCAATAAAATGTTAAAAATGTCAAAAACTTAGAGAGCAACTATTTAATCTAGTTAATGCAATTAACAATTTTAACATGACTGCGCACTGCTCAGCATGTTAGTAAAACTATGGTTTTTTTTAAACAATTTTTTGTTTGCTTTTTTTTTTTTTTTTAATTTTTTTTACTATTTTTTTAATGATTCAAAAATGATTTTTTCTGCTTTATATTTTTTTTTTATATTTATATATGTATAATTTTTTGTATTATGGTTCTGCTTGCCTTTTTTATAAGCTCTTTTTGCTTTTGGTTTTAACGCAGTTGGCTGTGTAAAAATTTAACACCTCAGCGTCAGCGTCAACTACCGAGGCGATTTATATATATATAGAGCTATATGTACATACAAACATTTAATACATATTTATATGTATATATATAATGTGCGTACGTGTTGGCTTGACCAACTGCTGTGCCCGCCTAATTGAAACTTGACCATGTTGACCAAATTTGACAGCCAGTTAGCCAGCTTGGCAGCCAGTTTGATCGCGTCGCTGGCGTTTATGGTAAATTTGCCATAACCATAACGCGCTTTATTCATTATAATTTAATTTAGGCGCTGGCCGAAGCTTTAATTGGGCGCCATACTGTGAGAACTCGAGCTGAAGACCGTATCATATCTTACATTTTGCAATAATGCCAGACCTAAACGGTTGACAGACAGCCATAACAGCTACAGTTAAGGGTCGTAACATGTCGTTATCAATGGATTTTATTTGTAGGAAACATAACACTCATAAGCTGGATCAATTTTAGCTTAAGAGTCATTTATATAAATGGTTGTAGTTATTGGAATGTAATCTGAGATGTTATCAAACAAGTCTGCTTTTTGGCTGTCAAATTTCATGCTAAATGTCAAGTTCTGGCAAATTCTTTAGTCATCTATTTTTGTGTAAGATTATGCTCATGGATTTATATTTGAATTAAATGTTATTTTTTTTAAAACTCTTTATCAACTTTGTTTTAATATTTATGGCATTGAACCTTTTGAATTTTGCTCTTTTTCTTATGCATTAAAATTTTTGCCGTTTCTTTCCGTCAAAGTCCATGTTTAATTGACATCAATCCACATGTCTTGTTGATTTTTTTAAAATTCATTGTTAAGCTTTCTGCTGTCAAAGTTCAAGCTAATTAAATGACTTGAACTGAATTCTTTGTATTATATAATATATATACACATATAATATATATATACATATAATATTATATACATATTTAATTATTCAAGTATTTAAGAGCATATAGTACGAGCAAAATGCTTTTGCTGCTTTACTATTGCGCTTCTCATAAACAACAAACTGAATTCCATTTTTTTTGCTGTGAAAATTGATTGTAAAATATTGTATATATATTGTAGTTAATTTTTTCCCACTTTGAAACAAGCTCTATTTAGTTCTATACCACTTCATTCTATACCTCTCTCTCTCTTTCTCTTCTCTCTCTCTCTCTCTCTCTCTCTCTTCTCTCTCTCTCTCTCTCTCTCTCTCTCTCTCTCTCTCTCTCTTACCCTCTCTCTCTCTTTCTCTTCTCTCTCTCTCTTTCTCTTCTCTCTCTCTCTCTCTCTCTCTCACTTTCTCTCTCTCTCTCTCTCAATAACTCTTTCGCACAGTCCCTTATTTTCTCAGTATATCTATCTCATTGCCTCACTATCTCTTTCTCATTATCTGTCTTCCTCAATATTTGCCTTTTACTATCGCTCACCTTGTCCTTCTTACTCTCACTTTTTTACACCTTCTTATACTATCTCTCTCTCTCTCACTGCCTCTCTGTTTCTGTCTCACTGCCCGTCTCTCTTTGTCTCACTGTCTTTTATTTTCTCTATGCTTTTTCACTTTCTCGCTCTTATATTGCTCATGACTTATAAATATCTTGGCTTAATATTATTCTCTGTCATTTACATGATATCCCTTCTTTTATATAATCCAACTCTCATTCATTCTTTGATTCTCTCAGTTTCTTTCTTTGTATCACTTTTATTATATTTTAAAGTCTCTGCCAGTCCCTCTATTAGTCTTTCTCTTTCTGTTTTTATTTGGTATACCTCCCTTTGTTCCTTTCTCCTATTCTTAAGTCACAGATAGATCCCTTGTAAAACTATTCTTTCCTATGGATTGTATTTACTCTAAAAGAAAATTTAC
Source organism: Drosophila stalkeri (assembly GCA_035047405.1). Lineage (NCBI taxonomy): Eukaryota > Metazoa > Arthropoda > Insecta > Diptera > Drosophilidae > Drosophila > Drosophila stalkeri. The sequence continues at coordinate 3,929,928 of JAWNPR010000039.1, read as the reverse complement.
CACAAAGTTCTTCTTACGTTTCTTAACTCTGCTCGATCCCATTTATGCTCCATTAATCTTTCATCTTTTACATTCACATTTATGCAAAAGAAAAGAAAATATATGATATATATATATTTTTTTTTTTTTGCTCGGCTCAATTTAAATTTTAATTCGGCTTACAAAAGTGCGCCGTAAAGCAATTAAAGCACCATATAAGTACTTCACATAATTGGCCGCAGCAATATTGAATTTTTGTATTTTTTTTTTTGCTGCTGCTTTTGTTGTTTGCTTTTGTTGAGCATTAAATTTAATATCGACCATAAATTACATCATCGTTTACGATAAAATATCACACAAAAAAAAAAAAAAAAAAAACAGCAAATAATTTTTAGATGACATTTAATATTTGAGTGAATCACAGTTGAAATGGGTTCATTAAAATATGGATGCATTCTCATGGCACTGACCTACAGCATATAATTGAAATAATAGAAATATTTGATAGACTTATATATAGCTGTGTGTGTATATATATAGATGTAGTATATATATGTATGTATAGTCGTGAATTTTAGATGGAATGCAAATTCAACAGCTTAATGGAAATGATAAAAATAGGAATATTAAAGAAGCTAGGAACGACTGCACAATGCTCGTTCAATTTTTTTTTAATGAGTATGTCGAATATTAAACAGTTAATTTTATAAAATGGAATAGAATTAAATATAATTGTATCAAGATTTCAATTGTGAATTTAGACGCAAAAGAGGCATAGAACATGAAAATTATCATTTTTTTTTTTAATATTTAGTATCAAGAGTTCAATTTAGAATTAAGAAATAGAATATTCAAAATTTTTTAAAAAATATTCATTTAGTATTCGTAACGCTTTTTTAGAGTAGATCGGAAAAGTAATTTTTTAAAAATCAAGAATTAATCATTTTTTACTACAGATTCTCTGAAATGTTCACTAATACAAGAGTTTTATTATTATTATTAATTATTATTATTATTATTATTATTATTATTATTATTATTATTATTATTATTATTATTATTATTATTATTATTATTATTATTATTATTATTATTATTATTATTATTATTATTATTATTATTATTTTTATTATTATTTATTATTAATTATTATTATTATTCTTCTTCTTATTATTATTATTATTATTATTATTATTATTATTATTATATAATGTGAACATTTTTACATGTAGAAAATATTTTACAAAAAAAAACTAATACCTCAATAAATTATTAACATAATCAACAAAATCTGAAACCCACAATAAATAAATATCCAATATACTCTTCTTTAATTTTTGAACAATTATAATAATAATTTAGGTCTAGTCTACCTTTGGGCAAGGCAACTAATATACTCCTTTAAACCCTTTCCAAGCGCGCATAAAAACAAAAATGTTGACGCTTTGAGTGTTTGCGTCAGCATTTCGCATTTCGTATTTCGCGAATGCTGCAGCAACCCTAAAAATTGATGAATGCCAAACAACAATTGAACGTTGACTATGCGGCTCTGTCCTCTCTGTCCTCTGTAACTGATGGCCAGACATCAGAAATATTGTTGTCGTTGTCGCTGTCGTTGCCGTTGTCGTTGTCGTTGCCGTTTACTGCTGTTGTTTGAAATGTTCGCTGGCCATTGTCAATTTTGGGCTGGAGAACTTTTCGACTGCATAGAATTGGTGGCTCAATACAAAAAGCATTCCGTCGGCTTCGTTTGCATTTTGATGACAGTCGTCAGCGTCCTTCACATTGTCAATCTATACACAAAAATAAAGTAGAAAAAAACATTGCAAAAATAAAAATAAAAAATTGAAAAAAAAAAAAAAATAGAACAAGCAAATGCTTTATGACATGCTATTGAAACGTCGTTGATTTGTTTTTCAAAACACTTTTGCAGTTTATTTTGCAGTCGTAATTGTCTGGCCAAGTTGCGAATTGGTGGAGTTTGCTATTTGTTGTTTGCCGTTTGTTGTTTGCTGTTAGCTAGACTAAGCTATCTGAAAATGCATGTAAAGTCTAAAAATAATTTAAATGGTTAAGCCTTGAGTTAACGTTTTTTTCAGAATTTTTAAAGTGTGCATTTTTTGTAGCTTTCATAAATTTATCCTCAATCAATTGATAATAAATAATAAATAAATATATTTTTTTTTATTTTTTATTTTGTTGTTATTGTTGATATTGTTTTTCAAGCTTTGACAGCCTTTAGCTTGTTTGTAAGACTAAAAAATACTATTTAAAAAAAAACTTTTGTAAAATAAATTTAAACATATTTTTTAAAATAAAAAAATAGTTTAAAAGATTTTAAAAATTAGTTTTCAAAATATATTTATTTAAATTTATTTATTTATTTTTTTTATTTACTATATTTAAATTAATATATATTTGTTAATTTTTATATTATTTTTAATTGCACTTTTTAAATTAAATTTTTAGAAATTGTACTAATTTAGTAAGTTTAAGTTTAAGTTTGTTGTTTTTATTATTTTTATTATTACTATTACTATTTTAATTTATTATTATTTTTATTATTATTATTTTTTATTTTATTATATATTTTATATTAAGGAGGAAGTCTTTTCTTAATTATTTAGCCTTTGTACAGAAACCTTTCTGTACATTGTTTTTTTTTTTTTTTATGATTATTTCTTTTTGAGCTTCAGAACCAGTTGCCATATTTGGCTACAGATTTGTGCCCTTATCCACCACTATGTACATATGTATGTATATATGTGTACTACTATATAGCGCTCGCGTACAACAGCTGATCCAGTTGTAAATGAAACACGATTCGCAATTTGTATTCCTTGTGCTCGCTTTTTTGGTTCAGGTTGAGGTTTTTATGGCTCAGCTTCCGTAAAAGGTAGCAAAGTATTTTAAGCGTTTTTCTGCTACAGATTATTGTAGTTGTTGATTTTTATTTACTTTGCTTTTAGTTTTTCGTTATTGCTTTTGTTTTGGATTTTTTTTTTTTTCTGAGCAGCGTTACGACAACATTTTTAACATTTCCATTAAAAAATATCAATGCTGGCTGGCAGCGTCGTCATCATTGTTGTTGTTGCTGTTGTAGCCGTCGTCATCAGTTTATGTTGTCATCGCTTTAAATTCACCAGACTCTCGCATACTCTGTACATACATACATGTGTGTATGTATATATGTATGTCTATATACATATATATTTAAATATTCATAAGGTGTGCACTCTGCTTTTGTCGCAATTTATTTATGTTCTTTTTGTTATTTGTACGAGTCGCACTATACTCACTTGATTTTATGTTCTGGGCCAACTGTCCGATGCGGGTAACTGGGTATCAAAGCACATATATACACATATGTCTCTGTCTGTTCTGCTCTTTTTTTTTTTTACAGTGTATAAACACATGCAAAATGTCGGATTTTAGTTGTTAACAGTCAACGGAAATGTTTATTTTTTTAAAGAAAGGCGTAACTGATTTATTATTGTACTAGAGGTGGAAACAGAAATATTTGCATTTTATTGAAAAAGTAAAGTTACGAAATAGAATATGTAAATAAATATTTTAATAATATTTAAATATTGAATATACATATGGGTTATAAATATTTATATGAATAAAATTATATTTTATATTTTTTATTTTATATTTTTATATATTTTATATTTTGCGAAAATAATTTAAATCTATTGAAAAGGGCACATAAAAGAATGTTCAATAAAAATTAAAAATTTTATTTTAAATTTTTGCATTAACATTTTTTTTTTAAGCTTTTTAGGTAATCTCTCATATATTCATTTTTTTTTTTATTTTTAATTAATTTTTTTATTTTGTTATTTATTTATTTATTTGTTTTTTAATTTTTGTAAATTATGTAATCATATTTTTGTTAAGCTTTGTTAGACAATATTTCTAAATTTTTTAGTTTTAGTTTTTTTTTTATATTTTAATTAATTTATTTATTACATTAGTTTTGTTTTGCACATTTCACATTTTTAAATATATTTTATTAAATTTAAATTTTTTGGAATAGTCCAAAATAGATAGATCCAAATTCTATCGCAAAAAGATTAGCTCTAAATGATTACATATTATTAAATTAATTAAAAAAACATAATTTTCTGTAGTTTTAATACAATTTTGCTAGCTGTAATATAACTCTCTTCTATAAAAGTTAATTTGATTAATATTAAAGAACTTCTTAAGGTTTTCTTTCTAGAATTTGGTATAAGATTACTAAAACAAACTTTGCTAAATGCTCTTAAACTTGAGCAACTCATATGAAATATAATGAAGCCAAAGCCATAAAGTTTCTGCGCGACTAATTAAGTAGACGACATTAATAACGTAACGCAGTAGCTAAAATATACACATATGTATACATATATATATATATAGATATATATATCTAAGCAAATCATGATTGATGGCTATCTTTTAGTCTGGCCAATTAAACAAATCGAATGTCAGCTGAGGTCAATGAAATTGTCTACAAGAACCAAGGATTTGCGAGCTAAAGGCAGGACATACAGAAGAAAAGAAGTGATAGAGTGAGACAGAAATTGAGTCAGTGGGAGTAAGGAAACATGTCAACAAGATGTTTAAACACGAATTAGGCACATAAAATGGTATAAAAAGGCATAAAAAGGATTTATGCAAGACACAAAGCAAACACAATACAAAGACGAGCGAAAGTTTCGTCGATTTCGGCTGCTGTTGTTGCTGCTGCTGGGGCAGGCAAGGAACATAAACAGGATTACCAGAAAAAAAAAAGATTGATAGATTTTCTATTTTGTTTTTTTATTTGCTCCTTTTGGCTATAACAATTTAGAGGAAATTGAGTTGCTTAGCCATGATTGATAATAGTTTTATATGTATATAAATTTATTGATATATATATAAATATTTATATATATATATTTATTTATTTGTGTTTTCTCTTCTTTGTCTTGCAGGCGCTTTGCGGCGTTGTCTTTCAAGTTCCTACAATGTCTGGCGACAAGCTGCGCATTAGCACCATGCAGGAGATCATCAAGCCGAACACTGTGAAACGCATTCAGGGCTATGGATTGCCATTCCCAAAAGATACAACACGCAAGGGCGATCTACTGGTTGCCTTCGATATACAATTTCCGGAGAAATTGACTGCCGCACAAAAGGAGGTGCTCCGAGACATGTTATAGAAGAGCTGCAAGCAAAGCTAAACAAACAAAAAATGCCGCCTTTAACCACGACACACAATCACACATACACACACACACACACATACACACACGACTCACTCAACTCTACCAATCCAGTCTGCCCCCGTTTCCTTCTCTTCTACTGCTGCTAGTTAGTCATACTAAAACCAAAATCTGTTTTATCTTAAACATTATTGACGATTGAGCATTGATTGTGTCATCAAATTCAAAAATAATTCGCGTTGCAATATTTGTACTTTTTATATAATAAATGATTAAAAGAAAACAATCCCCACCATCCGTCGAGCTGCAATATAATAATAATAATATTAATAATACATAGCTGTTATATCGTCATAATTCTTAATTTATTTGTCTAAATTAAAGCTACGTATAATAATAATAAAAACAAAAATAAAACAAAACAAAAATAAACAAGAAAACGTGAAAAACAAGCGATTTGATCAAATTAAATGTGTCTTTCATTTATATATTTTTTAATATAATTATTAAAAATTAAATTTTGTTAATTAATTTTTTTTTTTTAATTTTATTTCTTTAATTTTTATTTATTTATTTATTTATTTTTTTTTTTTAATTTTAGAAGATATTATATGTGTAGAAATTATATGAAATTAATTATAAATCTTTTTTTTTTTTTAATAATTTGGCTTATTTTATTAGTTTATTAGTTTTGTGTCTTGAAATGTTTATAATTTATAATTATAATTTTATTGACATCTTTAAAATATTTATAGTTGTTTAAGCATTTTGACAGCCAGCTCCTGACGCCTTCGCGTGGATCGCTGCAAAGCATTGAGGAACCAACACTACATCTGATTTAAGGGCATATGAAAAAATCTTGGAGCATACAACATGCTGTTATATTGTAAATGCTGCTATATTGTAAATGTTATTTTGTAAATAATTTAGCAAACATAAATGAAATTCACTTATCAGAGTGCAGCTTAGGTTCCTGTAGTTCATTAAAAAATATTTAAAATATTTATTATTATTAAATTATATAAATATTTACTGTTTATTAATTATTTATATAGTATTTTTATTATATAAATATTTATTTATTAATTATTATTACTTGTTAGATTTTAACTTAAATGCAATTATCTACTAGGTTATGTATGTTCAGTTTTTCTTTTTATTATATTATTATTATTATTATTATTAATATTATTTATACTATTATATTTATATACGTTGATAACACCGTGGCAATTTCTAGAGCTGCTGATGCACCGAAGACGTACTATTTCATCCATATTTTCATTCTAATTATGTTCCAACTATAAACGTCTGTTTCTCTAGGCAAATCAGCTGCGCTGAGAGAACTAATGAGCATTTGAATGGGAATGGAGAGCAAAAGGGGCGTGAATGATCGCAAACTCTTTATAACTGAAAGCGATTATGTCATTGGCGCTCTTTCAGTAAGCTGCTGATCGTGGCATTGGCTGCGAAGCTCTACAGCACTTATGCTCTCATAAAAACAGAGATTTCGTTAGGAGAAGTGATATATATTTATAAATGAATATTGAAACTAATAAACTTATAAAAACAGAAACTAAAGAAATTGCAGGCTAATCAATCAAATTAAGATGCTCTTCATCACAATAATTCGTATGCTTTGTTCTCTTATTCAAACAATAAATATGAAATATTCAATAAGAGCTGCTCTGTGATGATGGTTTCATCATCACCCGAAGCTTGTCCGAACATGAGGAAATAATTTGAAATATTTTTACAAAATTTCCGGCTCAGTAAAATTTGTAATGAATTCTGTCGTCATCTCTGACAAATCTTAAGCTTCAGCTTTAGAGTTCTTTATTTATTTTTATAGCCGAAACCATTGCATATGGGAATTGAGGGAAGAGGCAGACGAATAAAGTATATATATTATTGATAAGGGCGATAAGCTGAGCCTATATAGTCATATTCATCTGTCTGGTTTAATATTTTTTGTTGTCGATCATGTTATGTAAATAAGAAGAGCTTACTATATATTTACTAATAATAATATTTATTTAACTATAGCTATCGACAAATATTAGTTTTATAGAACTTATTGCCCTGTTAAAGTTTAACAATATTTATATTGAACTTTTTCGTATATGTTTTATTTTTATACCAAAATCAAAGTTGTGCTTGAACTAAGCAAAGAGTGAAAAGTTGTGTGTGAAAGGAAAAGTGGAAATTGTGTGTCCGTGTGTGTGTGTGGTAATCGGAACGCGTTTGCCTAATTAGCTGCCGTTGCCAGCAGTTGGCAGTTGTCAAAGGAACTTGGCCAGCGTAGAGCTCGTTAAGTCATTAAAACTGCATGAAGTCAAAACTTTATGGTCTGCAAAGTTTGCGTCAAAGCAGAAGCAAACCCAAAAAAAAAAAAAAAAGGGAACAGAACAGAAGCAGAATAAGAGAAAAAAAGAAAGAAAAGAAAAAAAAGTTGTAAGAAAAAGCTCTGGGAAAAGTGGGCAGCAAATGCAGAAGAATCCGAGCAACAACATCAAAGCCGACAAATGGTAATTCGTTTAAAAAGCAAAGCCAAGGCCGGGCCACAGACGCATTTCATTTGCAGACAATAAACTGGAAAACAACAATAACAACAACAGCAACACGAGAGTCTAAATGAATTAAATTTTGAAGAACTCTTTGCATACAAAATAGATGCAAGGGAGAACAGCTATAACTGACTGCGAAATACTCGCTTAACATTGTTGTAGAAAGTCGAATTTATCTTAAAAATATAACTAATTGAAGTTTTATTAGTATAACTGAAAAAGATTTGATATAATGCAATTAAATGAATTGTATCTATTTTAAAACAAACTCATTTAATATTAAATATTTATAGTCTCTAAATCTAAAAACTAATTGTTTTGTCTCCTTATTCAACTACTAAATTATCGGAATGAAAAAAATAACTTATGGAGGTTTTCCAACGATCTTAAGTATGTCTTATATCCAACTTTTATTTAAACTAAATATAAATAAATAAAAAAAATTAATACATGAAATAAAAAAAAAATAATAATAAATATATATAAATAAAAAAAAATAAATAAAAAATAAATAAAATAAAATATATTTAATTAAAAAAAAAATTTTAAAAAAACTTTTTGATTTTACCTTAATTCAAAACTCAGAATGTGACTATTTTTCCTCTCTTAATATATGATTCTTTAATACCCTGAAGAGTTTGTTGATTAAAATACTAGCCATCAGTTAAAAAAATAAATAAAATAAAAAGTATTTAATAAAAAAAAAAAATTAGAAAAAACATTTTTTAGTCTATCTTAATTCAAAACTCAGAATGTGACTATTTTTTCTCTCTTAATATATGATTCTTTAGAGTTTGTTGATTAAAACAATAGTCTTCAGTTAAGAAAAGTTAACTAATATATCATTCTTTTTTTAATATATTATCTTATTATATCTTATATCTAATTTATCTCTATCCCTCTCTCTCTCCTTCTCTCTTTCTCTCTCTCTTTCTCTCTCTCTCTCTCTCTCTCTATCACTCTCTCTGCTTCCATAGAACACATTTAACCAAAAACAAATATACTCCTCTGCGAGTATATTAGCACACGACCCTCAGGCAATGCTTTGGCCTGCAACCGATACAGGGCACCAAACACATTGACAGCCCAAAAATCTGCCCGTAACTTTGTCTACTCTACGCGTCGATTCATCTCTGGCATGCCGGGCATCTTCTTAGTCTTCAGCCTGGCGCAACATTGTAACAATTCGTTGCGATTTTCCACTTGTTTTGAAAGCGAGAGACCTCAACGCAGCATCGGCATCGGCATCAGCATCAGCAACAGCATCAGCATCAGCTATTGCTATAGGCAGTCGAAGGGGTTGCATCGAGGCAGATTCGAAATCTCGGCATCGACAGCGGGCAAATGTGTGAATTGAATTTTCAAACAATTTCTGTTGCAGTTCGCTTTTCCGTTTCCTTTCTTTCCTTCTCCGTGAGTCACCCTGTTGCCAGTGAATCAAGCGCTGTGCACAGTGCTCTCTTATGCCCTAATAAGGCCCTGTAAAGGTACTTGTACTATTAAGTAAGGGATGTCACTTTTGAGATAAATATCTAGAAATTATGAAAATTATATTTATTAATTTTTTAAAATTAATAATATGATAATTATATTTATTAATTATTTAATCAATAACAACAATTCTTTTTTAATTTTAATTAATAAATATATCAATTATAAATTCTAGAAGCTCAAACTTTAATTATACTTGCATCTGTAACATTTCTATAATGTAAGCAGACTTTTTAATAATTAATTCTTTTCATTTAAATTTATAGGGAGTAAGAATTTTTATTTTAATAATTTAATAATTAATTTATTTAGTTTGTAATTTTATTTTTATTTAATTTTTATTTATTTATTTTTTAATTTTTTATTAGGGTTTCTACTTCTATTGAAAAAAAAAAATAAAAAAAAAAATATATATATATATATATATATAAAAGATATCTGTACATAATTCTTATTCTAGCATGATGAATTTTATTTTAATTTTTTTTTTTTCAATTTTTAGTTTGATTATTATAAAGAATGACTGCAGTAACCGGTTTTTCCTGATCATGAATCTAAGTTGCATTTTTAGCCTCTTCTCGTCACGTTCACTTTACAATATAAAGATTTTACATAAAGTCAACTAAATATTTAATAGACTCCAGCTAAAGGGCATTACAACTTCGACATACGACTTTCCCATTTTTCTTTGTTATTTCGTTTCGATTTCGGCTCTGCTTTGGACTTGAAACGTGCATGATTTGAGATTTGATTTGCTGTGCGGCTGCGGCAAACGCGCTTTTGGCTACATTACAGCCATGATGGTTGCTGCTCCACCTCCGACTCCTGCGACTCCTGCGACTCCTTCGACTCCATCGACTGACTGCTGCTTGTGATCCTTAACCAACTGGCTTTGGCACTGTTTGTCCTGTCGCATCCTGTCCGATTCGTTTGTGTTTGTGGCGGCATTTTAAACATTTCGCTCACGTTTCGGATGTTTATGCCATTAGCGTTTAAGTTCCCATACAAAATGCGAAACGGTTTGCGATTTTCCTTTTGTTCAAATCCGTTGGACAGTAGCAGCAGCAGCAGCAGCGGGAGGGGGCTAACTTGACGTGGGGCGTGGCACATTGTTATTTGTAATCGATGCTATTGCGACTTATTGTAAATTTGTATAGACTTTAATAAAAAAAAAAAGAAGGGAATATGAAATGGCAAAATATGATGGGGTCGTTAGATATTATATTTATTATATTGTATAGATATATGTATATATGAGCTATAGAATTTATGGAAGAGAAATTCGGGAGAGAGGCGAGAAATTTGGGTTATTTTTATATTTTTTTTTTATTTTACGGTTTTATTAAAAAATTTTGAAAAATTGTTTATTATATTAGAATGTCAGTAGAAGGTCTTATAATGTTGCTTCAATAACTTTTACATAACTATGTCCTCCTTTATGTTTTTATTATATTTTAAGCTGTATATTAAAATTTATAGATACAAATATTTTTATGTATTATAAAAGTTGTTGGAAATATTACATAATTTTTTTTATTTTATTTTATTTATTTTATTTATGTTTTTTCATATATAGCACACTCTTATATCTGAGAAATATATGTAATTTAAGTTATCTAATTTTCTACTTTAAAATGAAGCGCATGACAGATAAAATAAAACCTATATAAGCTCTATGCTAATGACCTGAGTATACAAAGCCTTATCCAGCTGTCCGAACAAATGTTATTTACATTTAAGTCCGTGCAGCGTAATGGTCAGAGGATTACCTAATTACCTAAATTACCTAAATTAAGGCACTCTTGAAAATATATTTCCGCTTAATTAATTTATAACTATTTCTGCCAATCAGATAACTCATAAAGATCCTTAAACAGTCTCAATAGAAATAATTTTTTATTTTAATATTTACTTATTTATTTTGAGGGAATATCATTAATATACGCAAATTAAAGACTTCACTGGCAACAGGGACAGAAATTGCTGTTGCAGGCGCTGAGGTTCAGATCCATTTGATCAGACTCCTCCGGCATGCCCCACCCATTGCTCGTCGCTGTGGCATTTGATGTGAATTCCTTGTCTATGCCATCCTGTAACAAGTGCGCCGTCACAGTTCGAATTGGTGTATTTGAATCGTTCATATCCAATTCGCATACACAGTTGGCATGCAGATTGAAGGCGGGATGAATACATTGATTTTCGGATTTGGTTTGGATTTTTCGATAGACTCGGTTCTTTGTGCGCATCTTTTTCTTGGTGCGCCTCTTTGGATTATTGTGAATCTTATATGTGGGCTTTGCAGATCCAGTGATGGCCGCCTGGATTTCCGACTCGTACAGTCGCTGATGTCTCTCGGCTGTTTTCGTGCGCATCGAAATCGTGCAATAGCGACTGTTTATATGGTCTATCGTCTGAAGGGTTTCCTCGAAGGCCACCTCTAGCTGCTCCACGGTCTGCAGCGTCTCCCAAAGTAATGTGTTCTTCATCATTTTTTTACTTAAAATTTGATGTGTTTGAAATTATTTTTTGTTTTTTTGATAATTAACGCTTGGATTTTTATAAAATTCTTGATTTTCTTATATGATTTGAAATAGTTGAACGGGAAATTCCGCAAGAAATTAACTTTCAGATTTAGCAAGACATTTTTTTTTTATTTATTTTTTATTTTTATTTTTATTTATTTTTTATTTTTATTTTTATTTTTATTTATTTATTTATTTATATTTTTTTCTAAAAAGTAAGTAAGATTTGAAAGAGAACTATTAAAGAGCATATTGCAAAATATTTAAAAGATGTAGAATAACTAAAAAATAAAAAATAATTAGCTGCAGATTGTGCAAAAAAAAAAAACATTCGAAAAATAATATAAATATATAAAATAAAAACTAAAAACTCAATAAAAATTCCAGCCTAAGAAACTACAAAAAAAGAGACTAAGAAACAAAAAAAAAAATTTGAAAGAAATGAGACATATAAAAAATAATCTGGAAAATAAATACATTTAAATTAAAAATCTGTAATTACTTTCAGAATGTTTTTCTTTCGCATTTAATATTTATAAAATTAAAATAAAAAAACAAAAACAATAAAACTAAAACTTTCAAAACTATATACATTTTTCTTCAAACATTAAAAAACCTAGATAGATAAAAGAAAAAAAAAAAAAAATAAATATATATATATATATATATATATATATATATATATTATATATATATATATTACAAAATTTGTATTGCCTCACTTGCCGAAGGAATATGACTACACACATATTTATATAAATGTATATATATTTATATTGTCTTCCACAAACTCTTGGCCATAAAATCAAGTAATAACTTTTCTGTTGCTAAGTAATAAACATATTTATTTACAAATCTTATGCAAATCCTGTTTATGACTGCGGTTTTTTTTTTCTACTGTTTCTATGCTCTAACCTCATTTAGTTGCTACACATATCATACATAAAACAGAATTACGACATGTCAACTGTATGGAGTATATGCATATATAACAACATTTTGATAAATTCCCAAAAAGCCGAAGGCCACGAATTTAATGGTGAAATGTGAAAAATGTGCACAAATTAGGGGCTGTCATAGCTAGCATATCTGCGCATTATTAACAGCTCCGCCCACAACCCAACAGGAAAAAAAAAAAGAAAAAGTAAAAAATAAGAAATATAGATAGGAAAACTAAGCCCAGACTCATATACAAACGAACTGTCTATACATCATGGCCCAGGCACACACGGCCAGCCATAGAGGTTGGGGTTGCTGCAGGGGTCGTAAAGCAAAATATCTTTTCATAATGCGCGCAGAGCAGTTGCCAGCAGCTGAGAAAGTAGTTTCCATTTCCGGAACATGCAAAACAACATGAGCACAGGGAAAAATGAGAAAGCAGCAGCAGCGGCAGCAGAGAAAACAAATAAGAGTGGGTGTAGTGGGCAGTGATCGACTGTCAGATACCCTATCATGATGAAGCAAACTCACTAGCAGATACCCTGAAAGCTAAATAGATATTGAACGTATTGTGGTTATATCTTATATATGTAATTCTAACTCAGTAAATGCCGGACTAGCGGATACTCTGGTTGATAATACTTTAGACACTTGTCTAGTAATGTATTTATGTAATAAGAACAGTAAATTAAAGAAATATTAAAAAAATATATGTATATAGTATATATAAAATATTAAAAAAATTTTTGAATTTGCTAAAAAAATTTATGCATTTAAATTTATTTTATATATATTATATATTATATTATTATTATATATTATATATTATATTATACAATAGTTATTGTAGATTTAAAAGACAACTTCATTTGTGATTTATTCAGCAAGAATATAGTACGAAAATGTTGATAGCTTTTAAAGATGTCTAGGCATACCCTATAAAGCCTTCGGATGGACTGAGAGACACTTCATTCTGTGATTTTTCTCAGAAAGACTAAGCCAAGCTCATCTTGATTAAAAATATATTACATATATTTTTTATATACATATATTAACTTTAGAAAATATATCTCCTCCATCTTTCACACACATAAAAAAAAAATCCCTAACATAATGTCCCATCTAACCAATATACCTCATACAACAGTTTTAAATGTTTGCTGGGTATAAAAATTGGATTATATTAATTTGAATTAATAACATATTTTCCGGCAGACTTTTCCTCTGGAATGCTGTTATGCTATGCCGAGCAGCTAGAGTTGGCGGGGCTGGGATGAAAAACCCTCACAATTTTCTTATTATAATTTGCTTGTCTATGCGCAACGAGGCGCGTTCTGATTTATAATATGCGTAGGTTGAAGGACTGCTATAACAACCGACCAACCTACCTACCTAAGTCCTCTTCATTTGACTGCATAGCTATGCTTGTTGTTGTTGTTGTTGTTGTTGTTGTAGCTGCGAGGTATTCGCCTCATTAATGTGCTCTTAATATTAAGTTAATTTGCATCGGCATTTAACGCACAGAATTCAGTTGAACTGTTTGTAGTTTTCGGTTATTATGTTATGCACTGTGGGGAGCAGCTATAATATAAGCATTCCTCTAAATGCTTTTGAAATTTGTATATAATTAAAAATTTTACAAAATTTGTATATGCAATTTTCTAACTAAAAAGTACAGAGTAATGAATGCAAAGGATATTTTATAGAAAATAAGCTGCAATAATAAATTACTTAAGAAATATATCATTATAATTATTATTATATTTTTTTTTTATAAAAAAATAATAAAAGATAAAGGAAAAATTAAAATAATAAATCGAAATAAAAATTTGAAAATTTGAGCATTAAATATTTGGCAAATCTTTCTATTAAAAGTTTTTTTTATTTATTTGTAAAATGTCTTCATGATTCTTTTGTTCAAGATATTGGACTTGTTGTTAAGTATGTCAACATAAAAAACTTTCGTATTTAAATACATTTTAAACATAAAATAAGCTTGAATAAAAAATTCTAAATATATTTATTACAATAAATACGACTTGAGTTAAATTATATTGTATTATACAACGGGTTAAATAATATAATTTTTGCTTTATAATTTATTTGACTTAGAATTGAAAACTTTTAAAGAAGAAATTTGAAGCTTTTTTTTAAATATTTATTTAAATTTATTTATATTTGTATGCTATATTTCATGATATATTTATATATTTGATTAGGTTTTGAAAGAGGCGAAGGAATCAAGGAAAATAGTTGACAGAATTTAGTTCTTGATATAAAATTCTTAATTCTTAAAAAATAGTTGACCAAATTTACTTCTTGATATAAAATTTT
The DNA here is from genome assembly GCA_035047405.1 of Drosophila stalkeri. Taxonomy (NCBI): domain Eukaryota; kingdom Metazoa; phylum Arthropoda; class Insecta; order Diptera; family Drosophilidae; genus Drosophila; species Drosophila stalkeri. The sequence continues at coordinate 3,914,901 of JAWNPR010000039.1, read as the reverse complement.
GAATTATTAAAAAATTTTATTTTTTTTTTAAATATCTAAGAATATTAAAAAACGTTTATATAGTTTATATAGCTAGGGATACAATATTTTTCTTTTTCTTTTAAGTTTCAGAAAATAAGAAAAATAAATAAAAATCAATAAAAGTAATAAAATAAAAGTATTCAGATTTATTAAATGTAAAAATTAGAATCTAGACAAATAGTTATGATATTTTCGCATGCATTAAATTTCTTTTCATCTGTTTCACATATCACAACTAAAATTTCCCTCTAATGAATGTTCAGAGTTTATGGAATTTAAAGTCTCATTGGCATTTGACTCAAGTTTCCAAGATCCAGTTTCGAGTTTCGAGTGCTTAAAGTGCATTGAGATTGAACCTATGTGAGAGTGGAGAGACAAATGCGCAGCATCAGTTTCGTACACATGGAGCACATGCTAACCCTTGCCACTGCTCCTCCTCCTCCTCCTCCTCCTCTTCCTCCACTGCTGTGCTAAACCCATTGCCTTGTATGCTTTACTTCCATTGCTCCCCTTTTCCATCTCTCCATTTTTTTTTTGGTCAGTTAACAGTGCAACGCAACGGCAATTTATTGACTGTATTGAGACGGGCTACGTGCCGCACATAAACCGCACTTATCTGGCTGACTGACTAACTGACTGAATGCCTCGCTGCCAGCTGCTTGGCCGGCATTCGCTCTGCTTTGCTGCGTCCTGCGTCCTTCCAGCCACTTCCTGCCATTGAAAGGCGATAGCAGCCAAGTCGAAGAAAAATTGCATGCGGTTTCGAGAGCAGCAGCTAAATTAATGTGTCTGTCCGTGTGCGGTGCACAGTGAACTTGCCCCCTTTGCCCCCTTTCCCCCTCTTGCGTTCTGGCCCGCTCGTCTATGCCATTTGCCAGTGTTTCCTGCTCCCCCTACGCTGATCGCTCTCCTTCACAGCTTCAACTCTTAAGCAAATACTCGCAAACGTGCCCGTGGCATGCATATCAAAATGATGTATGCGTGTTAGATATGTTATAAATTTTATTCTAGCTTCAACTTCTACTTATCTGCTTACTCTTTTATCCATTTATACACACACATGCACACATATACATCTACTACTACTACAACTACACTTTAACAGCCGCAGCTGCAATCAGTTATTAAACGCTTGACTGATTGACGAGCAATGCCATTTGATTCTGATTAGAAAAGAGCAACCACAAATACCAACTAGAAGACAGATAGAATGGAAGATGAATAGGGGATGCAAGAGAGGGTAATGCTGAGAGAGAAAATTATAGAGAGCTGGTGGGAGAGAAACAGAGAGAAAGGGAGAGAGAGAGAGAGAGAGAGAGAGAAAGAGGGAGAGAGAAAGAGATAGAGAGAGAGAGAGAGAGAGAGAGAGATAGATAGATAGAGATTGGGAGTCTTCGATTCAATTAAGAAATGAAAAAGGTAGACAAAAAGAGCGAGAGAGAGATAGATAGAGAGAGATATGCTGAGATAGATATTAAGATTCATAGGCCAATTATATAAATGGAATAAATAGAAGAGAATGAAAATGGAAGAATGAGAGAGAGAGAGAGAGAGATATAACTGGAAGGAGAGAGGTGAGAGGGAGAGAGAGAGAGTGAGTGTGAGAGAGAGAGATAGAGAGAGATTGGGAGCCTTCGATTCATAAGCAGCCCAATTAAGGAATGAAAAAGATAGACAAAATGAGCGAGACAGAGAGAGATAGATAGAGAAAGAGATATGCTGAGGGTGATATTACGATTCATAGGCCAATCATATAAAGGATTAAATAGAAAAGAATGAAAATGAAAGAATGATAGATAGAGATAGATAAAGAGAGAGAGAGAGAGAGAGAGACAGAGAGAGAGAGACAGAGAGAGAGATTGGGAGTCTTCGATTCATAAGCAGCCCAATTAAGGAATGAAAAAGATAGACAAAATGAGAGAGAGTGAGCTGGAGAGAGAGAGAGAGAGAGATAGAGAGAGGCAGTATCGAGAGAGAAAGAGAAAGAGAGAGAGAGAGAGAGAGAGAGAGTTCAATGTTCAATGTTCAATGTTAAAGCTCAACTCAGCTGAAGATATCAAATATAAATACAAAAGAAAAATATAACAAAAATAACAAAATCTGATTTAAACCATTTTTAAACACTCTCTAAGAGCCAGTTTACATCAAGTTAAAACTATCTAAAAATATTCTTATAAGATTTAGTTTACGGTGCTAAGTTCTGCACATCCTTAATCATTCAATTAAACAGCTAAGATTATTGATTTCCATCGATAACTTACTCTTAGCTAATCCAAATTCATCTCAAGTCAAAAACACTTTTCCTTTATTTCCACTAGAATGTCAGTCATTTTCAGCGAACGTTACTCAACACTGCTGAAGCGAAGGGTGCTTAGCGTGAGCGCACAGCTACTTAGCATAACTGCTGCATATTTGAGAATGCAGCTGAGACCCGGCAGCCGAGGGCCAGATAATTGTGAATCCCCAAAACGAGTTGCGCTTTAAATGAAGTGAAAGTCGCACTTTTATTTGTATTAAATATTTACGACAAAGCATCAGCAGGAAAAGCAATTTCCAAAACGTGGCTCACTGCAAAGTGAAATTCAAGTCCAAAGGGTAGGGCATGTCTTAGCCTGATGGGCGGGCACAACGGGCGGTACGGGTGGGGTAAGTGCAGCACTTGAAAGTGCTTTTCGCTGCTTCACTCTAGCTGCAGTCGATGGGGATTGGAAGTCTGGGAGCGTGGGCGGCAGTCATTAGATCTGTTAAAAGCGTCGCGTGCGCAGCGATTCGCCTCGTTTGAGTATCTCCTCGAGGCGTCGTCTTTCCTTGACTGTCAAAACCTTTTCCAGAGTTTCCAGCGTTGAGTTGATTTCCCGTTTCGAGTGCAACGGCAGCCAGAGCGTTGTGATCGAAAATGTTCTGAACGGAAGAAGTGTACGTTAGAAGTTAACAGACAGTTAAGTGCATAAAAAACAGATACAACTACATGTTAGTTTTAAGCATAGTATATCGATAAATGTCAAAAATGAATTGAGAGTTTATATGTAGAACATTTTGTAGTTAAATAAAATATTCGCAGGAGTTAACAGCTCTATTGTGAAGGGCGTCCCTAACTAGTAGTTAAGCATATGGTAAATCATTGAGCGTGAAATCAAGTAAATGTTATGTTTTAACAGTTTATTGCTCAAATTTAACAGTCTGTTAAGCATTTTTAATTAGTTTGTACAAAAAAATATCACTAAGGCTCTGGTAAAATATATAAAATAAATTGAAAATATATAAAAAAATAAATAATTTTAAAATACATAAAATATGGAAAATATATAAAATATTTAAAATATATAATATTTATAAAAAATATGTAAAATATAAAAAATAAATATAATATGTAAAATATATAAAATAGATAACAAATAGTTTCAATATCATATCTAAAAATGCTTCTGTCAAAAAAAAAAAAAAAAAAAATAATAATAATAATAATAAATAAAAATAAAAAATAAAAAAAAATACACATTAGTTGATAAAATCAAATACTTTTTGTTAAAAATTATCAGCTGCCTTCAGATATGTTTGACAGATATCTTAGAAGTTTATAATATTTGGATATATTTGACTAGTTAAAAAAGGAGTAGTATTTAGGATAGATAGTATTTAGGCTAGTATTTAGGAAATATGCTAATATGTATTTTAAGTATAGAATTATGTTATCGAAAAGGTATATATTTTTTTTTTAGAGAATAGAATTGTATATTAAACATATATAAAATATTTGATATATTTTTTTTATAGAATATAATTGTATGTTAAATATATATAAAATATTTAAATAAACGAAGAATTTTATAAATATAAAATTTATAATATGAATAGCAAATATTAATAGTCAGTTTTTTTTTTTTTTTTTTTTTTTTAAGTAAGAGTTTTTGGGTATTATCCTATTTAAATGTTGCTTAGCAAATATATTAACTAAGGAAGCATATTAGATTCTTTCTTGCATAAAAAATTCTAATATGTAAGAAAAATGTTGCCTTCAATAATTAACAGTCAGTAAACATTATCTCATTTGCAAAAGCACATCTGACAAAGTAGTTTCGTTTGAATGTTAAAAATCTGACAAGTAGTTATAAGAGCTAACTATTTCTTTTTTTTTTTTTTTGATTTCTGACAGCTAACAGAGTTGAGCTTATTGCAATTAAACCTCTTGTCTAGTGGAACTGTCAAACCGAATTGTGAATGGTAAATTGGAGTTGGCTAATTGAATTCTCAGAATTTGTTCGCTCACCTGTGTACACGCATTGCATCGATGGCGCAACGTTGCATCTGCTCGTGCATTGCCATTTCCCAGCGGAAACGCTCGTTATATCTACGAAACGCGGCTATGTAGCGTCTGTGGCATATGTCAGCGCTTTTAAAAGAGGGTGAGAAAATTGTAAAATGTATTAAATCAACAGGAAATTGCAATTTTCACACAATTTGATTCGATCTTACGTACTAGGTGGGCTCCTTTTCGCTTGGCTGAGGCCTCTGGCCGAAGCCCACGCGCCTGGCTAAAAGCACACGATACCATTGCTTTTGCAGCGTATTCATTGGACGCTTGAAGGGATTGGCATGGTTCTGCGCTTGGGTTTGACTTTGGGTTGAGGCTCTATTGGTCTCTGGCTGGCGTTTGGCTTTCAGCTTTTCCATTTCGCTTTGCTTTACCGTTTTACAAGTTTTCCGTATTAAGTTAGAGATTGCTTCCTTACCGTTGGGCATTTGCCAATGCACTGTGGAAATGTTGTTGTTGTTCCACAATTGTTGTTCCCTTTAGTTGCCGTCGATGTTGTTGTTGTTGTTGTTCGTGTTGCTATTGGCGCCGTGTTGTCAGGCAGCTCCATGACGAGTTTATCGAACCAACATGGCAAATGGGTTACGCGGCATGGCTATTGGAGGTAGATATAGACAGAGTGAGTGAGCGAGAGAGAGAGAGAGAGAGAGAGAGAGACAGAGAATGGCAACTGTTGCATATGCGAATGCATTTTGTGTGTTTCAGCTGAATGTTGCATATAGTTCGCTTGTCTGCCGGATGAGAGATTGATGTTCTATAAATGAATAAACGAAATGCTTTAGTACTTTGATTGAGCGGGGTTAACAAGGCAACAGCAAACCTGTGCAGCTTGACTTGGGCCAATATTGTACAAGAAACTAGATTGTGTTTACGTTTCTATTATCTACGATGAGGTTATTGCTTAGAGGCGACTGTCGTTTTTTTTTTTTTTTTTTGCGAGTGAATATTGAATATTCAGCATTCGGGATATGTTTGTGACATTTGCGAGCTTTGAGAGAGCTTTAATAATTATCGTATCATATGCGATTTATGCGAGCAGTACGAAAGCTTTCAGATAAATCTATGAGAACTTTAATGTAACTCTATACGAGTTTTTTTAGTTTTTAATTTTAGTTCAGCTTTTAAGTTTAGAGAAATAAAAGTTTTATAAGAGAGCACTTTAAGATAACTCTTTGAGAACTTTAATGTAACTAAAGTTTTTTAGTTTTAGTTCAGCTTTTGAGCTTTGAGCACTGAGATCTTCATAAGAGATTTAATGGATCTCTCTCTCTCTCACTCAGCTTCAATGAAGTCTTAGAGGAGCTTAGAGAGGTTTAAAGATGACTCTAAAATAACTTTAATATAACTTTATAGGAGATTTTTAATTTTTAGTTTTAGTTTGGCTTTAGAGCTTTGGGCTATGGGGCCTTTATAAGAAATTTAATGGAACTTTATCAATGGAGTCTTAGAGGGGCCTTGAGGTGTCTTTTGGGGATTTTTATGAAAGCCTTTATGTGAGCTTTATGACACATTTATAACAACTTGAACTATGCTTTTAAGTTATTCATAAGAGCTTAAGAGAAGCTTTAACAGAGATTTATAAAAACTTGAATGTACGTTGCTTAGAGCATTACTTGAGCCTCACCAAAGTTATTCTGATTTTTCTTATCTACAAAATCTCATTCTATTGCCAAATATACTCAAAAAAAAAAGAAAAATCTTCTAAAATCCTCCTCATTTTTGCTGATCTCGTCACAAATTCGTATGCTTAATATTGTCAACAAATGCTGCCGCTTCTAAGCAGTCGCCTCAATATAAATATAAACACATGTGATATTTTTCTGATGCCCTTACAGTGTATGCTTCACCCTACTTAATCAGCTAAATAAACACATTTTTCAGTTCCAGGCGCTCTCGCTCTAAGCTAGCTTAATAACTTCTGGCCTCAGTCAACTCGCATCTAATCACTTTCATATTTCATCGAAAGGGTTAAGCACATAAAGGACACTCGTGTATGGCTTTCGGTCTCAGCTTAGAAAGTTTGACCCAGTCACATGCGATTGACAGACATCCTCCATCACGTGCCCAAAAATAGGCCAACAACAATAGCAATAGAAACGGGCATAAGAACAATATGCTTTATAAGCTATAGCGGCGAGTGAAGGGAATTGCAGTAAGAAATCGCAGCTGTCACAGCTGCTGTCTGCTGTTGTCTCTTTGGCTGTTCGACAGTTTGACTGTTTGACTGTTTGACTCTGCGACCGTTCGTTCGGCTGGCATTTTGCCGAGTCGACAACAAAGCAAAACTATTGAACTGCTCGACGGCGCCTGTCGCCGTTTATGGCCCGTCGCAAAAGGCAATCATAGAAATGTGCTCTAATTTAAAGTGCCATAAAACAAAAACAACAAAAATTGAAATCTGAGTGTTCTTTTTTTTGTGGGCAGTTATTGACTGGAAGATGATCTGTAGATCTAGGAGTTACAGCTTTTTATTTAAATGAGTTAGATGGATCTTGACATTCAAATGCAGATCAAATCCTAGGATTTATTGCTTTGAAAGCCTTAGTTTTTGAATGTTGAGATTTTGATATTGATTTATATCGATTTTAGTCGGAATAAAAAGTTATCGATAAACGAAAGTAAGTAAATTTGATTTTCAAATACAATAAAGAAATCTTACATATGGAACTAACAGACTTATTGGACGTATGAAAGGACGGACAGGCAGACGAACGGACAGATGGTTAAACGGATAAATGGACAAGTTGAGGGGAGTATGAATGGACGATCGGATAGAGGGAAGAAAGAAAGGAAAGGCGGCTGATCGGAACTACAGACAGCCGAAGGAACAGATGGACGGACGTTTGGGCGGATAAACGGACAGATGTGCGGATGGATGAACGGACAGATGAATCGATAGATGAACGGACGAATGATCAGACAGATGGACGAATGGATGAACGAGCAAATAGACAGACAGATGATTGGACAGATGAATCGATAGATGAACGGACGGATGATCGGACCGATGGATGGACGAATGCACAGACGAATGGGTGGGCGGATGTCTGGATAAATGAACGGAGAAGCCAAGAAACAGCTAGAGGGAAAGTCTGATCAACCGTCAGAGTATTGCAAAGACAAGCCAATAGATGGTTAAGTTATCAAAAGAGTCATCAAAATCGACTTCAGCTACCTATACAATGCAAGATAATATATCTCCTTCTCTCCATCACATACACAACCTATCTACCCCATTTAGTCGCACGCATTGGGTAAGAAAAACAACAGGAAAAACAGATGTGCAGCCGCTGCCAAGACAGCATATGACACGAATTGAAACTGTTGCCAGAAACTGCAGTTGGCTAAAATGATTTCTATTTGTTTTTTCCACATTTTTTATATTTTTTATGTCTGTTTGTATTGCGAGTGGAGTTTGGTGCTTGGCGCTTGGCGCTTGGCTTTTGGTCGGTTTGGTGCGTTTCGGTGGGGTCGCATCGGGTCGAGTCCGGTCGGGTCGGGTCGTGCCAATATCAACATTAGTTGCCCGTAATGTCCTGAACTTTGCGTTGTTCTCTCTGTTTGTCTTTTATTTTATAGATTTTTTTTTTTTTCATTTCATTTTTTCTTTTTTTGTCAGCTTGGGTCTCAGCTGTTGGCAGCATCGTCTTTGTCAGCGCTTATTGATGGCTGCCACGGCTAAATGTTTTTCAATTTATTTTATTTGGCCATTTTTTCTGTTGTCATTTTGTTTGTTCTAGTTGCGTGTTTTTCCATGAGTATAAAGTACTACAATACAATTTATTGGCGTCTCATGTCCGGGGCTGTTATATTGTTTCGGCCTGTGAGGCGTATTAGCAATTGATTGATGCAGCAACAAATTTTGCTGCATACTTTTAGGCTGACATTTAAAAAATCTCATGCGTGTCGTTATGATGGGTAAGTGCATGTGTTAGAGCGAGACAACTAGCTGCTGCAATGCGAGCACGTAGGTGCCATTAGCTATATAATGGCTAACGGAAGTTATTGAAATAGCATAATAAGCATATTTGTCATGGGATTTGAGCTGAGTTCAATTACTTGATGGAAAAATATGGGAAAATGTAAAAAAAATATGAGATATGAAATTTTTTTTTTTTTTTTTTTATTAATTTAATAAACAAAAGATGTAATTTTAAGACTATTATTATTTAGATATTGTAAATATCTTAATAATATTTAATTTGATATGAGTTGAATTACTTGATGGAAAAATATGGAAAATGTGGCAAAATATAATATATGCAAATATTCTTGCATAATATTATAAAAATTGCCATATTTTGATGAAATAAAAAATAATAGTTAAATATCTCATTAAAATTTAATCTCAGCTCAGTTGAATTACTTGAAGAAAAAATATGGGAAAAATATGAAATGTGAAATTCTTTTTTTACTATGATACAAATGGCTATATTTTGATGAGTAAAATCCCTCTAAGCCTCAACTATATTAATTTTTGAATAATATTAATATTTTTGAAATAATATTCAGCTAAAAATCTGGATAAAATTTAATTGAGTTGAGTCGAATTACTTGAAAGCAATATATGAGATGGAATTCTTCTGTTAATGATAAAAATTGTCATATTAAAAAAAAAATTAAATTTTTTAATGGCATAAAAAAATTGTATAAAATTTCATTTGAGCTTTAATTATTTGAAAAAAATTATGGAAAAATCTTTAAAGAAGTTATTTTTTTTATTATGACAAAATCTGCCATATTTTGTTGCAAAAATATTTGTTTAATATGCATCAAATAGTTAGTAATTTATTACTTATATACCTGCAACAAAGTCTAATTAACAATAATATAATAATAATTAATAATAATTTTTTGTGATGCTTAAATATTTATGAGTAATTTGATCTAAACAAATTGAATGATTGTAAATAAATGATGAAATTAATGATTCTGATTCTTATACAATAAAACACTTAACAGAATTGTTATAAAGACAAATAATTACGATTGAGTTATTATTATTAACAAACAGAATAATGTAAAAACTTGGCCTCATAGGTAAATATAAATATATAACAAATAGAAAATGCTCAATAAAATTTCTCTAAAAATTATATAAAATATTTATTTTCGCATTTCACACAAAATCCTTGCGAAAACTTTCCCATTTTTCCTCATACACCACACAAAAGTCTATCAATATGGGCAGAGTGAAAATGATGAAGCTGCTGCCTTGGCATATGGTTAATGAATCTTATTATGCCAATAGCCTGGACCAATTAAGTTGAAAGCAAACAGTTTAAAGCTTTGAACTGTTTACAGAGCGAAGACAACGAATGACAAACTGCCAAATGAGTAAATGGATGAACGGATAAGCGACAGACTGGCAGGCAGACAGAAGCTGCGGAGAATTGATGTTAGAAGCAATGGGAGGGGGCGGAATGGGGGGGGGGGGGCATGGCACTAGCAAATGCACAATGAGTTGATAATCCCCAAGGCAAACAGAAATAGAGAGAAGTTGTGTGTGTGGGGAGGCATATGAAATTGGGTTGGGTTTGGCTTTGGGTTGAGCTTGTCTGGGAATCAGACTATGCATATAAGTATGCAAAAGCCATAAAGCAACAATAATAAACGCGCATCATCATCAGCGGTTGGTTTGTTGCTGCTGTCAGCAGAAAAGTATGAAATATCATCTAAAATAGGAAATGCGTAAATGCGAAATCCAACGCAACGGAAGCGCAGCTCAACGTACGCTGATTCCCAGCGACGCACACACACACACACATACATAGCATACACACATACACAATCACACACACACACACACAGTAGCCTTTATATAGCGAGTGTATGAAAGTCAATTTTTCATTTAGATAACTTTGACATACGCAAACGTCATGGCTTGCTTTAGCCTCTGGCTGTGGTGGGGGCGGGGGCGGAGGTGTAGGCGTTGGTGGTTGTTGTTTGATGGGCGTGGCTGGGTGGCTATGCATAACGATTTAGATTGGAGTTCAGAACAAGTTCCTGACAAGCTGCTACTGATGGCGCCCAGTCGGGCACAAAGCGCCAAAATGCGGGCAACGTTTTGATAAATGAATATTCGACAAAGCCAAAGCGAAGCGAATGCGTGTGTGTGCGTGTGTGTGCGAGCGAGTGTGTGTGTGCGTGTGTGTGTGGCTTAAATGAAATGTTAACAATTAAAAGCAGAAAGCACGAAAAGACTATCAAAATACGTAATAAGCCGCTGAGGTTGTTTACACGCGCGTTCGCCCTAATACGCGGCGTATGCGCAATATTACGATTATAAATTATGCTCCCTCAAACTAAGGGTGAGCGTCTTTTGCCTGTTTAGTGTAAAACTAAGCCAAACAATATTATGAGCCATGCACAAGTGGCAAAAAGGGATAAAGCTTCCCCTCTCTCTCTCTCTCCCAAACAAAAGCCGGCTTCAAGTGGGATTTTCATTATTTTTAGCCCGGCCAAAGCGTGTTGTCTTAGCTCAAATGAAAACAAGTTATTTTGTATTTGCGCAGCGTCTTACACATTGTTATAATCATAAAAAGTATTAAAATGTAACAAGGGTGTGCGGGAGGAGGGGGGGGGGGTGGTGGAGGGGACCGTCAGGTGGGTCGCTGCTGCCATTTGAAGTTGATTGCCCATTTTTGCGGAAGCTACACTTGTTTATCTACTTGAGACCCAATGTGAAGAGGCTGCAGAGCTACTCCAAGGGGGTTGCACGGCAAGGGCGAGGGTGAGGGTGAAGGCCCGCAAGCAAGCATATTGAATGAGAATCTGGTCGCGGCTTGTATACGAACATTTGCGCTTACGTTAGCGTGAAATGATGTTCAGGTAATAAAGCCAAGGCATGCTTTCAGCATGGGCTTAGAGCGCTGCACAAATGCGCTACAGGATAATGATCTAGATAAAAGAAGATGATATGAATCATGGAAATATAATGAATAAGATTGAGTGAATAGAAAAGCTCAACTTTTAAAAAAGTTAGAACAGTGGAAAGAGAAAAGAGATTTCTTTAACAATTTAAAAGTCTTCAGATCTATAGCTATTTTATTCTTAAATTCAAAATCTAATAAATTTGTGTGATGCAATCAAAATCTAATAAATTTGTGTGATGCAATCATAATAGAAATTTTTTTATTTAGAATTTTTTTTTGTATTATTAGTTTTTTTCTTAATTGACATTTTTAACTCAACCACAAGAAAAAGTTTTCTTAAATAATTACCATTTAATTGTTTACTGATTTAAAATAAATTTTTTAAAATTACATTTTCATATTTATTTATATAATATTTAACTTCAAAAGTTGAATTTCATGAGCAAAACTTTCTGTTTCTATTTTATTTATTTTTATTTTTTTTTTATTTTAATTTTTTTAAATATTAGTTTTTAATCATAGTTTTATTTATTTTTAATATTTATTTTTATTTCTTAATTTTTATTTTTAATGATATAATTTTTATTTCACTCACATACTCTCCCAGATCAATATATATTTTTTTTGCACAATCTAAAACTTTTCCAAATTAATCAACTTTTTTTTTCAATTTGGATTCACTTTGACTTCCCAAACCAACTGCTCTCAACTAATAAGCCCATGCCATTGCGTCGTAGCGCCATACAATCATATTTCACGCTTTGGTTCATTCAAAACAGCCAAGTGAAAGCGAGTCCATGGGCAATATTTTATGGGCCTGCCATAACGTCAGCTAAGTGTTACGAGCATGGCCTATGCAGATTGTAAATTTCAAGCTCAAATCCCTTTAAATTGCAATCGAGCTGGGCTTTGGGCCTAAACTATAGGCTCTTTTATGATTGAGACTAAGTAACAGCAGCTGCAATGGTTCACAGTACTTGAATACCCTATAGAATGGTTAAAGATGGGGTCTATTGGTTGTGCGTAACGGTTGACAGAGAAATGTATATTAATGTACGAGGGAAGTTAGAAAAAAAAGGAAAGAAAAGAAAGAAAGTTAGAAAAGTTGCAGTCTATTTCAGTAATCAGCGCACTTATTTTTTGGGACTTTTTAGAGCATAAGTCTCAGAATTTTATTATTTTTATTATTATTTTTCGAGGGTAGTCAAACAAGTTGATGTCCATATTCATTTGCTTTTAGTCAGTTTTCTATTTGATAAATAATTAATACTTTTTCGAATCTTTTTTAATTCGGCATATTTTGCAGGTATTTAGAGCTCAACTCTGATTTTGATTCGGATCTAGGGTTTTTTTTGTATGCATAGCATATCTCTTTTACGAGGGTGGTCATAGAAATTTCATTTTTCTTCCGTTATCAATTCAATTTATTCAATATACGTCTATCGATACATTTTCATTAATTTTCGATTAAAATCGATAACAGCTTAGCTGAATTTGACTATTGCAGAAACCGCAGTATCGCATGCTTTACAAAACCTATCGAAATTATCAAAGTTAAACTCTTAGTTTTATAGTTAGGGTATATCTTAGTCGAGCATTTCCCTCTAGACGCTTGTTACTTATTATTAAAGCTTCAGTTGAAAACTTAACCTTCAATATGCCAAACGTAAATGTGCACAACCACACACATATACTTACCTATACCTCCACACACACACACACACATACACTTACCCACACCTATACCATTCTCCATCCCACACATTCACAGTCTTAAAATACATCTAGCTCGTGAGCACGTGTTGTTGTGTTTGCCCTTTCCTTTTCAACGGCGGCAGCTGGACGCAGGTGTTGAAGCGGCTGCTGGGTACGGGTTGCTGGCGTCGCCAACAAAGATGCCAGACCGACTTGGAAGCCACAGAGAAGCTGTAGTAATAACAGCAGCAACGACAGCAGCAGCAGCCACCCAGACGACCAGCATTCAGTTGGTAACAATTTTTTGTGTCTGCGCACCTTGAAAATCCTTCGACTTTTGCGGGTCCGCATTTTATTCCTTATGGACAGGTGTGGAGAAGGTGGCGAAGACCGAGTTGCATACCTTTTTGGCACTTTGTTGAATTTATCGCATAAGCTTTGCGCATACTTCCGGGTAATTGGCAACACCATGTACTACACCTCTCTCTCTCGCTCACTCACACACTAGCTCTCTCTCTCTCTCTTTCTCGGTCTGTATGCGTTGCGCATTTAAAGGCGTTAAGGTGCAAATTTATTTGCACGAAACCTTTTTTTTTTTTTGCCAACCTCCGTCGTAATGAGCACTTCTGTGTGCGTTATATTTCTTCGACCCTGACATATGGCCGGGCGTTCCAGCCGTCGGGTCTCGTTTCGTCCGGTCTGTCTGGGAGGCTCGTTAAAGACTTCTGAAGTGGCTGCCATTGGCTGGCATTTTTCGCACTTGTGGTTTCATGTTATTGTTCAAAAATTGTTAAGCACATTTAAGCCTGATTTAGTTGCATATTTATTGTATTTACGCTCATTCCCATTCCCCATTTTAATTAGTTATGTAAACTGTTTGGGTCCGGCCACTTTATGTGTGCCCGGCTTAATGTGAACTTCTGCGCTCTGGGCTCTTAAGCAGCGTACCAAAATCTATTTATTACTTTTGAGGGGGTTGCAGAGGAAGAAGAATTTATATTTATATATATGTATATAGTTTTGAGTGGTCTTAAGGTAGATTTTAAGGTGTGGCTTATGCATTTTCTTGGACTTGCTATGGAAGGTAGAAGTATAACTTTTTAAGACGGTATAAGAACTTGGGTTTAATGTCAAAGTATGAATATCACAAGGTGACCTGACTATTTATGTATCAATTGAAGTAGTCAAAGTATTATAATTATGTGTAGAATCTGAATTTTCAATTACGTTGCTCTTTTTGTAGCCTGCTAAGAAGTTGGCAGGCTTTGTTTCCATCTGTCATGTAGTTAGTTGCTAATTTAACAGAGCATTAACATTAGCACATTCAAATATGTTTACATATATTCTCTATATTCTATATTTCTTAACCTCATATTTCTTAGCATTGATTTAACAGATCACTCCCTTAAGTTAACATTATCAATAAAAGTCTGTTAATGGTAGTATTGAAAAACACATTTTTTTTAAACAGAAAACTAAAGTCATTTCCACATATTTTTTTCCTTTTCATTTCTCTTAAACCTGCATTCTATTTGGCTAAATCTATATTTAACAGAGTAATAACATAAATGGACATAAACAGTGAAACGCTGTTAGCATTAGTATTTCTATAATAATAATTCGTTGAATAATTTTCTTTCATATATTCATGGACTTTAGCAGTGAAAGCTCTGTTAACATTAACATTCTAATATATAATTAATTTTTTTTAGCTTTTTCATGTTAAATGAAATATTCATACTTTTTGGCATAGATTTAATCGATCATCAAAATAGGCGACCGTTTACAATGAAATCATTGTTTTCCGTGGCACTTATTTATTTATTTAATATTATATTTTTAGCTGTTTCATTTTTATTGAATAGTTCACTTTTTTTGGCATATATTTAACAGTGCATTAACATAAGTCAGCATTAGCAGTAAAGAGGCAGTTAGTATCTACATTTCTTTATTTATTATATATATATATATATTTTTTTTTTTTTACCAGATAGCATTTACATTTATTTTATGTATTTTATAAATATATATATTTTTTGCCATCTTTATATTTATATTTTTATTTTTTCCATTTTCATTTTCATTGAAAAATTCATATTCTCTTTGGGTCTAGTAAATCTGTGCTTTACTTTTGTATACGTCTTATGCATATATTTTATTTAATTTTAGCTACCATAAAAAGCTTTCCAAGAAACTAGCTGCCCCTGGCAGTAGTTTCCGCTACACCTTCGCTTCGCCGCCATCTTAGGCGTAAGGGACAAAAACATGTCTCTTATCGTAATCTTTGCCAGACAGCTGCGTTGGCTTTCCGTTGTGCTTCCCCCGCAAACCTTGACTATTAAATGCTAAGCGACCCTTTTTCGATGATGATGATGGAAAGCCCGATGCCGCATTGCTTTATGGCCATAAATATTTCATTATGAATTCAGTGTTTTTTTTTTCTTCTTCTTATATTTTTGGTAGCGCATTTCGACATGCTATCTACATTTTGGCTGGAGGGGCAAATGTTGGCTCCACACACAAAAGTTGGCCCGTAATAAATAATAAAAAATGCAATCCGTTGCCGCCTCACTGAACCTTTGCCGGGCAACCAGGCGAAATTTTTGTTTTTACGCATCAAAATGTGCCGCACGGTAGGGTTAAGAATAGCTAAGTATTGATGTTAGCTAGAATAGACGAGCAGTTTGGAATTGAGCAGGAGCAGGAGCAGGAGCAGGAGAAGGAGGAGGAGGAGGAGGAGGAGGCGGAATGGGAGTAGCAGGAGCAAGATACTCTCTCGCTGTTCGTGACATCTGCAGGTCGCATTAATAATTAAATCAAGCAATAAAAATTCAGCACGAGTGGCAGCAGTCCGAAACCCTTCTCCAGTCGAATTTGGCTGCAAAAGCACAGCTAAATATTAAAATGGAATTCTTTGATTAGATGTACTTGACTTTATTTTTGATGACCTCTCTTTAAATGGCATTGGCTATAAATATTATATGCTTGCTGTGTGTATATAATTTTAAGTGGATTTTTTTTATAGCACTTAAAAGTTAAAAAGTATTTTTAAATTAATTAAAATACACGCTGAGTTGGGTTAGGTCTACAGAGGACAGCTTGAGAGGCTTCAAAAGCAGAGTTTCATTTAAATTGATAAGCATGAAAGCTGTAATAAGAAAATTTTTTACATTCCCATATATACATTATAAGCTCATATAGTTTAGAATGTATAAGTTCCAATAGAAGCATAACTGATTGAATGAAATTCGTTTTGTATTAAAAACTTGATGAAAGCACTTTAATGAAAGCGCCTTAATGAAAGCACTTAAATGAAAGCACCTTAGTGAAAGCACCTTAATGAAAGCACCCAATGAAAACCATTGAAAAGCTTTCGTCATCAAGCTTATCCTTTACAAGGAATACCATAATGAAAGCTTTTCCATGAAGGCAGCTAAATAAAGCCCAAAACAACTTTATTTTAATCTTTTTTATATCTTATAATCTTATTTATATCTATAAAATGTGATCTGACTGAAGTGATAAAACAAAAAAATTAAAAAATTAAATTTAATAGTTGATATAATTTATATTCACGTTAGTTGAATGAAAATCTTTTTAAGTATATGAAAACTGAGGTAAAGACTAGCAACTTCGATAATTCTAATATTCTCAGGTTTCTTCGAATTACCTCCTAGTCTAACATACCTCTTTAACTCAATTGTGCTGGGTATGCGAAAATATATAAATTATTAAAAAATATTCATCCGCTTTCACAAAGTATGCAATGCGAAAATTCAATTGACATTCTCAATGTATTTTCCTCACTAAAAAATATACACAAATATCTATGTGAATACAATTATGCACATATAATGAAATCTTTATGTATGTATCAATAAATACTTGTATATATATATTTTGCTGTGTATTTATTTGCACACGAATTGCCAAATTCATAATAAATTAACATTGTCTTGGAAAATTGAAAATGCCGCCTGCAAAAACATTCTTACGCACGAATAATTCAGTAATGAACAGCGGACGCGGCCCGAAGGATTCCCGGCACAGAATCCATTGCCTGACAACTAAGTAGAGCACGAAGAAGTTGGCAGTGCTGAAGAGGGAAGAAGAAGTGGAAGATGTTGAGCAAGAAGAAGCAGTAGAGATGCTGGCAACATTGTTGTTAATATTTTGTGCAGCGTTTCGCAAATGCGATTAAAATTGTTCAGGAAAATTACGGCAAGAGATTTACGCGCATTGTTATATATAAATATGTATAGAATGTAATATACAAGTAAATAGATATATGTAGGTTTGTATGCTTGAGAAATCTTTTTTAATCTAATAAAAATAGTTCATAAATTCGCAGATAGAAATTCCAGCTGCGTAAAGGAAATTACAACAAAATTAAGAAACTTCTTGGCAAAATAAGCGAGCGACCGCTCGCAGTGCGTGCTCAACTTCAAGTTTAATCAATAAAAGCCGCATGGGGGCTCGCCAGCTCCAAACTTCAACACACATTCGAGCACAAACTCATACTATAGCATACTCTTTTTTTTTTTTGCCATCCACTGAATATATACAAGAATTGGGTATATTAGCATTTTAAATATATATTAATACTTAATTTTAAAAAAAAAACATTTATTTTTAGTATTTATATCTATCGATAGCCATTTTGAATGACTTTCAGCTCTGATTTGGAACAATAGAAGAATCAATCTACTTCTTAACTTCCATAACTCAAACTATCATTTAAATTCTATTAAACTATCAACAATTTCCTCCTTCAGTTGCTCTTTTAAAATTATCGATAAGCTTTGTCCTTTGCGATATTTGACTTGCTTCTAAAACTGGTCTACTCGTCTATTGAACAAGTGAAGCTTAAGGATCATAAGAGATTATGGATAATACATTTTGCATTCCATATTTCAAACGTCATTTATGACAGCTTATAACAGCTGTATATTGAATGCGTATACAATTCATAATCTCTCTATTTACTTATTTGAAAACTTTGATAATCGATAAATATCGATTTGTAGTTCTTAGTGTATGTTAACTCAATATAATCATATACTTCAAGAGCTAAACTAACTGAACCTCACATTTATGTTTATAGTATATTTATAGTATATTTACAGTATATGAAGACTTAAAAAATTCAATCTTTTTTTTCAGCTCCTTCACAGGGCATCTCTAACTCCTGCAATCTCGTCCTCACTAGCCCACTAAACTTACAATTTTTTTTTTCTACTTTTCATACGTCTACTTCAGAGTTATTGTTGTTATCATGCAACCCCGTTGCGCGTTGTTATAAACTTGCTGAAATTTTTATGAAAAGCATTCTCATCCGTGCGTTCCGCTGCCCTTAGCTGCTTCTGCTCCAGCTGCTTTGTAGGTCCTGGACCGTGGGTCGCGCCCTTTGAGGCTGTTACCATATTTTGTTGCCTGCTGCCAAGGCGTTTGTAAATATTTTAATTGAAATTACATTTTAGCTCGTTTCTACAGTTTACTTAACAAGCTCTTAGACGCTACTCCTGCTGCCTGCTGCCTGCTGCCTTTTGGCTTTCACCTTTTTCGGTTTTCGGCTTTGGCCAGTCTTGGCAACTAGCCAGGAAAATTTCCCATGAAAATGCCTGAGGTCAAAGGCGCAACCAAAGACTTAGAACTAATTGTGTTTATGGAAATGTATTGAAATTTAAATGCCAAAAGATGCCGAGATATATATTTTAATAGGTATATTTAGAGCGAGAAATTGTAGGTTTTATGGGAATAATTTAAGAAAATTGATTAAAAAAAATTATAATAATAATAAAAGTCATAAATATTAGAATTATGGCTTAGTTTATTCATAAGCTTATCTGATAACGGATGGCAAACAATTTTTTTTTCTTTTCTTTCAACACACTTTAATTATATTAAAAAAATATACTTTTCTCCATATTTTTCTTGATTTATATAAATATATACATTTTCTTAAATATGGAGCAAAGTCAATCGAATCTGATATTAGTCTCAATTGAGGAATAAAAACTGCTTCAGATGAGGTAATATATATTAATTTCTAAGAGTGTTTAAAATGTGCAGATATTTATTTATTAATATATTAATTAATTAATTGATTTGTTTATTTAATTTTATTTTTATTTTTATATATTTTTTGTTAACGTTTATTTATTAATATATTAATTAATTAATTTATTTTTATTTATTTTTTGTTAAGGTTAAGTAGAAATATAGCTAATATAATTTCCTATAAATTTTTAATTTAATTTTTTTAGTTTTATCAAATGCTTGGGAAAGTCTACATGAACATGAGCCAAAGCTTTAATAGTCCTGCTTTTTTATTTTTAAAATTTTATTTTACACTTTATGCATTTAACTGCTACTTAACATATTAAAACACATTTTCTTATAATCTTTACATTTATAATATATATATATTTATATGCATACATATTTATACATATATTTTACTCTCCTCTGAGTCAGTGTCACAAAATTTGGCATGGAAAAAGTTGAGGCCACAATTCGAAAGTGACTTTTGCATTGAGTTTCAATAGCAGAGACCGGAAACTTTTCCAAAGCAATTAGAGAACGGCTTTTGCTGATTTTGAAGTTCTAACAGAGGCGGGAAAGGGTTCAGGGTGGGAAAGCAGTGGACTGTGAGTTAAGCTTTACAAGATTCTCATGGACTTTAGGTCACATATAGAGTTTAATCAGCGCAAAGTTTTCTATGCAGAAGAAGTTTTCAAGCAGATGCAGTTGACCAGAGACCAGAGATACCTGAATGTGTGTGTGTGTGTGTGTGTATCTATACCACTGTATGTGTGTGTGTGTGGAAAATCTCAGAGCCAAGTTCTATTTAGCTTGAATAATATTTGGGCAAGCGTTAACGGAAATGGCCTCTAAGTTGAGTGTTTTCCTGGCCCGAGCTTAAACAAAGAAAAATATTTAAGCACTTAACTGTGGCCACCGCCGCCCAAACCTCCCTGCTTCGTTTGCCTGCCTCCAGCCACAATTGTGGGTCCAGTCCGGTTCATTTTGGTCCACTTTAGTTTTGGTTTGGTTTGTGCGTGCGTCCACTCAGAAATTAGTTGTAAGATGAATGGCCCAAAGTCGCAAAGTTTTGCAGTTTTTACTTGGGGATTTAGTGCAGGCGACGGCTGTAACTGGCTAAGAGTACTCCCCGCCCCCCCTCATCATGAATCTATCCCCTGTTAAGGCACCTCCTCTGCCCTTGCAGCCCAGTGCACGTCTTTGACTCTACATCATGCTCTTTAGTCTTTATTTAAAGCAAAAACTTTTTAATGAATGCTCTCAGTTTGTGCACATATTTTTAATGCATAGTTCATTAAAAAGTAACTTTGCTTTCGTTTATTTTTTATTTTTTACTATTTGCCACAGAGAGAGAGAGAGACAGCTCTTAGCTTCAGATTTATGTAAGGCTTATTCTATTAGCTGAGCGCAGGCTTAAAATGGACTTGAAAATTGGCTTCGCAAAGCAGTTTACACACACAGCTTAAAAAGTCATTAGAACACTGCTAGAAAATGCGTGTGCATTTGAGAATGGAAATAGTTTATTTATATTTTATATATATTTTATAATTATTTTGAAATTTTATTATTTTTATTTATTTATTGAGAAAGCTGTTTAAGCTACGGATGAGTCGATAAAAATTGAATGAGAATTCATACGTATACATATAAAAGGAATAAAATATAGAACAATATAGATAAGTTTATTTATATAAAAGAATAAATTGTTATGTATAAAACTACATATTAATAATATATATAAAATAAATATTTATATCTATTTTTTTTTTTTCTTTATAATAATATAGTTTATTTGAGGACTAAGTGTATAAATACTTGAAGTGTAAAAGAAAATTTTTAAGATTAGATTTTACTAGGATAAAATCTAAAAGAAATGTCAAGAAAGAGAGAGAGAGAGAGAGAGAGAGAGAGAGAGAGAGAGAGAGAGAGAGAAAGAGAGCGATAGAGAAATGCAGAGAGAGAGAGAGAAGAGTGACACAGAGAAGTAAAAAAACGAGACAGAGAGAGAGAGAGAGAGAGAGAGAGAGAGAGGGAAATAAATGACAAACAAATGCAGATATCAAGCAAAAGAGAGAGAAAGAAAGAGAGAAAAGAGGACAAACAAATACCGAAAGCAAACTAAAGCGAAAAGAGAGAGACAGAGAGAGATAGAGAGAGAGAGAGAGACCAGAAAGATTGGGCTTCAGAACGAATAATATATAAGAAAAAATGAAAAATTTAAATCAGTAATTATTGAATTCAGAAAAAATCATGTTTTATCTGGAAGTTTTCCTTGCTTAAATTTCATTTGCTCTAACTCTATTGAGGAATCCATCACTGTAATGGACTTTAATCTACATCTAACTTAAAAGCTCTTCAGCTTCCATTTAAACTTCGATCTATAGCTAAATAAATATTGTTGCATATTTATATTTCACATATAGAAAATCTCATATATTTATTTTTTTTTTCAAAATTTTCATTTTGAGCTGCCAACAAAATTCATTGCTAAAAAAACAGAAGCTAAAACCATAAACAGACCATTCGAAAAAGAGAAGAAGAGAAGGAAATATTGTGGGCAGCACTCTGATGGGTTGTTTGCTGCTGTGCCTGTTTTTTCTCTTTCATTTTTTTGATCTATTGATAGTCAGATCACGTAGCATCAACGAGAAAAGCTGATACGCCGTGTATAATGGGATTTGTTTATTGGTATCATTTGCGCCAACTTTTTTTCGGTTTCAATTTTTGTTGTTTGTTTTCTATAGCTAGCAACCCCCTTTTGGAGTTCTGCACTCACACTTCACTTGGAATGTATCCATTTTCGTATGCGAACCCCATGACTGCAATTCGTGTGCCCACCCCCCCACGCCCAACCCGAACCTAACCCCTCTGCCAGCACGTTGCAAAAGTTTCGTATTGCGTTTTAGAGTGCACACAATACGATACATAAGTAGCTAAAGTGGCACGAAAAACGTACGCGAAGCTAATCCCCAACAGCCAGAGTCAAACAGTCAAACAGCTGACAGCTGGCTATAGACATGGCCCAAGCATGAGGCATGAGCTTGGATTGGGGGGGGGAGGCGCTGCAGGTGCGCGACGGGCACGTGATGCTTGAGCTTGCCATATTGACACTTTCAACAACTTGACGCGCCAAAAGTCATAAAGGGAGTCAAAAAAGTTTCCGATTGCATAGAGCTTGCCACTGTGGCTCCATTGGTGGCCTGCATAAAAGTAAATCCTTGGCTTTTGCTGCTCGCCACTTAAACTTGTTTCACAGTCGAAACTTGTCTTTAAGTGCTTGGACGTCTGGGTTGAGAGTGAGTGAGAGAGAGAGAGAGAGAGAGGGAGAGTGTGGCTGTGTGTGTATGTGTGTGTGTGGCTTGGCATTATTTTCATTGTCGCATTTTTCATCATCAGGCTGCCTGAAGTTTTTATGGCTCTCTCACACTCAATTCTCACTCACTCTCTCTCCCACACACTCTACCTCTCTCTCTCACTCTCCCTTTGTCGCTTTGTCCTGCACCTGTGCGTCGCTTAGCTCATCGGCTGCTGCATGTGCGTGGGCTGTCTATTCCGGGTGGTTGGTCTGGCTGGCTTTTGGGTGTCACGCTGGCTGCTCTCAATGTCGCCGTCGCCTGGCAATTGCCACTTTGCAGTCTGCAGTCGTTGCTTTCATTGTCTCTTGTGCAGGTTTTCTCTCTCTTTTCTTTTTTTTTTGGCCAAATCTCTTTTGAATTATTACTGTAATTACCGTTGAGTTTCGCCAGGCATCATCATCATCATCATCATCAACAGCTAGAGCTGAGAGCTGAGAGCTGAGAGCTAAAGCTTTGCCTAGGTGCTCTGTGTTGTGACACCGCTGATGACTGTGTTGATCCGACGATTATGATTTTATTACATTTTCGTGTAGTTGTGCTTTGTTTCCTTAATTTCATGCCAAGCTCAGTCGCTCAGTCGCTCAGTCTCCTGCTGCACCCGTGGCGTGAATTATGGCCCTCGATTTGGTCGCAAATATCTCTAGTCCCACAATCAAATCTAATCGCTTGCAATAAGGCTTGCCTCCATCTTCATTTCTTTTGGTTTCTGGTTTTTGTCCACTGGATTTTCGCTTTGATAAACGAGCCCCAAGAAAAAAAAAAACAAAAAAAAAAAAAAACTGTCGCGCTTAATTGTAATTGTACCGCAGGGCGCAGAGGCAAATGCTTCGAAATGTACGTAGTCTCTCTGTGCCATCTGAATATCTTGAGTTTATTTAGCTATTTTTCGTCACCTTTTGATATATTTATATATATATATTTTTTTTTTTTTTTTTTTGGTGCCTTGCTTGATGGGCTGCTAATCAAAATTAATGCAGGCCGAAGTGTTTTGTTTAAGTGGGACATTTTAGGAGTTAAGATTTTATATAGAAATATATATATCTGTATATTTATCTGTTCATTTATATAGATAAAACGAGAGAAGCTATTTCTAAGCTTTAAGATTTATATAAAATTTTAAGAACTTATTTATATGAATTATAGTAGAACAATATATTTTTAAATTTAAAAAAATGTTATTTAATTTTTGTACATAATAATTAAATTATATAGTAATAATTAATTGTATTGTTATTTTGATGGATAAGTTTATAGATAAATCAAAAATAAATTAATAAGTATATAGATTGATGATAGATGGATAGATAAATCGCTAGACAGATAGATAAATAGATGGATATGTAGATAGATGGATAGATAAATAGACAGATAGATAGATAGATAGATAGATATATAGATATATAGATAGATAGATAGATATATAGATATATAGATAGATAAATAGATAGATAGATAGATAGATAGATAGATAGATAGATTAATAGATTGATAGATAGATAGATTGATAGATAGATAGATGAATAGATAGATAGATAAAAAAATAGATAGATATGTAGATAGATATATAGATATATAGATAGATAGATTGATGGATATATTAATGGATAGATTGAAAGATAGACAGATAGATAGATAGATGGATAGATAATTGATAGATATTTTTATCTTTGGCATGTATGGCGACCCCTTTAGCTTTAGATCTAATTGATTTGACAACTTTTGATCTGCAAAATATTTTTTAGTATAATTTAGTAAATTTTAATTTTTAACTTTACTTTGAAAGCTTATCAGACCCTTCCAGTAAGTTTCCCATTGACAGCTCGTTATAGGCCAATGAAGCTGACTATTTAACTTAATGCCAAATAATTTACTCTCACTTTTGCAATGAAAACTTTCGACATTAATTCAGCTGTTGAGTTAAGCTTAACTGCAGTCAGGCGTTCGTTCGGTTTGTTTTCTTAAATGTCAGGCTGTTAATCCCTTAACCAGACTGCGCCACAAAAGCTACACTATCAACCCACTCAACCACTATTTAAACCACTATCAACCCACTCACCCACGCACCCACTCACACATTTAACTCTTCGACTCGACTATTAAGTAGAATGTAAACTGCGCATCGCACATTCCGCAATCCAAACAACAACTGTGACAGACAGAGAGAGAGAGAGAGAGAGAGAGAGAGCGACAGAGTCGAGTGCAGCTTTTGTGTTGTGGGAAATAGTAAGGGGGCGTGGCATACGAATTTCGACACATGTTGCCGCAATAAAAATGTCAACACACACATAAAACATCTTCTAAAATGGCATTTGCCAAGCGGCGTAAAATTCCAGCAGCCCAAAAAATTTGAAGCATAATAAATGGGCAGAGCTCCATATATAAGTGTGAGTATGAATGTGTGAGTGTATGAGTGTGTGTGCGTGTGTATGGCAATTGTTCCCATCACACACACACACGCACTACGTGCTTAAAGCTCGACGCACATTGTTGGCCATTAAACAGGCATTCCTTGGCTATATATAAATTTATAGAGCAAAAGTAGAAGAAAGTGTGAGCTCTAGAAAGTTTGAGAGGGTTGTCTGAGTGAGTCTGTGTGTGTGTGTCTGTGTGTGTGTGTGTGTGTGTGTGTGTGTGTGTGTGGAAAATGGCGTCTGCGTTACGCTAGACGCGTTTCGCTTTCACTTGCTGGAACCAAAAGTCGCTGCGTTTACTGTTTTAGTTTGTGCCTGGCTTTGGCTACTGCTTCCCCCCCTCCTCAACTACGCCCCTGTCCTTGAGTCTGTAGCATGTGCATGGAATTTGAAAAAAAAAAAAACTGGCTTTAATGAGATAATCTACGCGCTGAGCGCTCATTTTATATAATTGAAGGTTCACTTGCCATACAAGCCCAACACCCTCCCCTCCCCCCATCAATGTCAAGTTGCCAAGTCGAGACCCCCGGTTCGACCGCCTGCTGATTACAAGTGCTTTCAGCCCAGGGGCCAGGGGCAATGCGGCGAGGCTGGAGCTTGGTAATGATAGTGCCCCGACCCGTACGTGCGTACAGACACAGCATGGCAGTACTCCACCAGAGTTGATGCTTTCGTGAGGAGGGGGAGGTGGGGGAGGGGGGTTGGTTCCTGCACTTTGTGGCGTCTTGCAATGAGACTGTTTTGCTGGAGCCTCGTGGCATGGTAATCTGCAATAAATGAGGCATGTTGGAAGATTTATTTGATTGCTTTATTTAATATTTTAGAAAAGGCAGATGTTTCCCAGCCGATAAGCCCGACACTAGCCAAAAAAAAAAAAATTCCCAGACAGCGCTGACGTTGAATTATGACAGACGTAATGAAATTTTTAACCAATGCCTGGGTATGGGCAATGGCAACGGCAATGCGAGCTCTTGATTGTGACAGCTGGAGATTGTCAAGGTGTTGACATAAATGGAATGTCAAGGAAACAAAACAAAAGCTAATTTACATACATATATGTGCTATTCCGAGTTATGAATGAATTATGGGGTCAGCAGCTATGATAGCTGACTTTATTTATGGGAATTCCAGTTGAAATATATTTGCTAAATATATTTGAGATTTTTATTTTGTCTACGTCGAAAGTGTGCAATTTTTACATGTGACAGAATTTTACTGCGCGAATATTTGCCAAGAGGTAAAATTGAATTGCAAATTAAATAATTTATTACTGCAAATTTTGAATATGATGTAGAGTATTTAGTATTTGGATATATGCATTTCTGCAATAAGGAATGTAAAAATAGAGTGAAAAAAAAATGATAGAAATTTTGCAAAATGTGATACAAAAATATTGCAAAATAGCAAATAAAAAGAATTATAAATAAAAAATCACTTTAAATGAAAATCAATAATAAATAATAAATTTAATAATAAATATTGCAAAATACAAAATAAAAAGCAATATCAATAAAATAATATAATAATAATAAGCTTGAAAACTGAGCAAAAAATGTCGAAAAATTACCGTAATGTGTTCAAGATATGATAACTTTTAGAAGTTGATATATCCTGAACTCTGTTGTTATTACAGTTTCTATGAATTTCTACAAATCGATCTATGGACGGCTCGACGAATGGGCAGACTATATTGTCATATTGTCTCAGCTCCTCCAGCTGATCAAATTGAAGATATATAAATCTGCATGAAAAGCTTTGGCATTCTGGTTACATAATCTAAACAGAATGGCAAGTCGTTCTATTCAAAGGGAAGAGCTCAAGAAGAAGAAAGATAATAGCAAGAAAAATAATTATGATTATATATAATTTATTGTTGTCTGTCATGCCATCCGATATATTCATTTTTACTATGCCAATAAATTATGAAAACTATATAATAATAAGTAAAAATTTTGTATTTTTCAATATATGTATGTATATAAAATGCACTAACTAATTATTAATTATAAAATAAATAAAATAAATTAATCAATTATAAAATAGTAAATATTTTTTATTTTTCAATATTCACTAATTAATTATTAATTATAAAATAAATAAAATAAATTAATAAATTATAAAATAGTAAATATTTTTTATTTTTCAATATTCACTAATTAATTATTAATTATAAAATAAATAAAATTAATTAATTAATTATAAAATAGTAAATCTTTTTTATTTTTCAATATTCACTAATTAAATAAAATCAATTAATTAATTATAAAATAGTAAATATTTTTTATTTTTCAATATTCACTAATTAATTATTAATTATAAAATAAATAAAATAAATTAATAAATTATAAAATAGTAAATATTTTTTTATTTAATATTCACTAATTAATTATTTATTATAAAATAAATAAAATCAATTAATTTATTATAAAATAGTAAATATATTTTATTTTTCAATATTCACTAATTAATTATTAATTATAAAATAAATAAAATTAATGAATTAATTATAAAATGAAGTAAAAATTTTTTATTTTTTAATATATGTATATAAAATTCTCTAATTTAATTTTAAGCCTCGCTGCAGCCAAATTTTGCACATTCACTCACAAATTTCATTATTTCATTATTATTATTATTTCATCTCTTTTATCCATAAGCTACAATTTCCATTTTCTACCTCATTACAATCGTCAGCAAATCCCTAATGCTTAGCAATTTGTAACCAGTTCTTTGGCGCTGCATTCAAGAAATTTATGAAAAATCTCATCGTTCACATAGCATATATTCATCATACGCCCCGTTGGCCAACATAGCAGCAGTAGCTTTGCCTCTTCCATATGGCTTAACAAACGAAGCTTCCCACATCAATTAGGTTTATATAGCGTATGCGGCGCGTAGTGCGCCATCTATCGGGCATCTATGCCAACACAAACGTGCAGCAACTAACAACTAAATTTCATTAAGCCGCATCGCACAAATTGAACTACAACAGGCACACGGCAACAACAACAACAACAACAAGAACAATGCTGATGATAAAGTGTGGGTCCATGCAGAAAATTTAAGTGCCCCGTCGACCAAGCAGTGGTGGAGCAGCGGCGTATTGCCCCATGGCGCAGCCAAACGAACCAATTTCGTAGACCCAAAAAAAAAAAAAGTCGGAGCAGCCGGAGCAGGCGGAGCAGCCGTAGCTAGCAAGTCGTGCATGAAGCGCAGGACGAAGGACACAAAAATCAGGCAACGGAGCATGACAAGCAAAACGCAACGTAGCGCATCCTGTGCCACAGTTGCCACAGCAGTTGCTGCTGCCACCACAGATCGCCCGCTGCTGCCACTCTCTCTATCTGTCTCTCTCTCGCTCGCTCTGTGTGATAATAAAATGAAAAGTTTGAGCAGCGGTCCAGGGCTAACAGTTGAGCAGGCCAACGGCGCCGCACCGCATGTCTGGCATATTTAATTTATTTATTTTATGCAAATTTCGGATAATGTATCTGCGGCCGCAGGACACAAAACAACAACAATAGCAACAATGGAGAGCTTAACATCAAGGGGTTTTCCTGCAAGGTGGCACCACTCAACTCATCCTCATCCTCATCTCATCTCAACTGCGACCAACAAAAAATTCTAATGAAAGCAATTGTTGCCAAACCGCGCACAAAATTATGCTACATGCAGGCCACGCCCACAACGGCTGGCGATATTTGGCATTACACGGTTCATTGTCTAAAGTGGCGCTCAGGGAGGCACCACCCGCACCACCCGCACCACCCTAACCCAGCCGAGCCAGCGTATCTATTGTATTTATTCAAAAGTTTGAAGCCGCCTGCTTGCACTAACTACTAATGTGCGGTTGCCTCTCTCTGTGTGTGTGTGTGTGTGTGTGTGTGTGTGTGTTTGTGTGAGGTGGGCGTGGCTTTGTGCACAAGTTCTATCTAGCGCCATTTGCTTTTTATTGTTAAACTGCTAAAAAGTTTTACCATAATTTTAGCTTTCAGCTTTGGTAATTTTTTTTCTTATTTTTTTTTGTAATTTTCAAACACAAGAAATTGCAAATAAAAAGTCGAAGCTTCAATATCCTTTATAAGAATATTGTGTTATTATAAGAAAGTGCTATAATTATACATATAAGTATTTTATAAGTAAATATCATATTAGATTTTCTAATTGGAGTATTCGAATAAGCGTAAAAAATTAATTCAAATGGATTATGCAGAGCCTTCTCATTTTATTAATTAATTTTCTAATTTTTATATTTTTGATGTATTTTAAAATGCAGCTGTGTATAAACATTTAAAATACTTTGAATAAATTCTAATTACCTTTACTAAGGTCTACAGATGATACAGAATCAATTTGCAAGCGCTCTTGAAGCTGATATGTCCACCTCTTGCTAGCCATAAGGATAAAATCTTTTATAGCAGCTTGAGGTTGGTTTACATTTTAACTCTGTAAGAGCAGCTCAACATTTTTATGTTATATGAATCATATTTTATAATAAACTGAAAAAAAATTTTTTTTTATATTAAAAAATAATGCCGACAATATTATATATTTTTGATATATTTATAAAAAAAAATTAGGTACTTGGCATTTTATTTTATTTATTTTATATGTATCATAATTTAAATGGATTTTTTTTTATAATTTAGATAGAATGATGTAAGTGTAATAGCTTAACGAATAAGCTATAATATGTTAAGCTTTTATTTTAGACAGTTCTCGTTAAGTAAAATATAAACTAAATTTTCTTTAAATTTAATATTAAATCATACTGATCAAAAAATAAAAAACAAATATATAAAAAATATTAATAAATAAAGGAAATTTGGTGGCGACAATTTGTGACTTGGCTCTCTTTTTCGTTTTATGTAGTCTACTGTAAATATTTTAAATTTCCTTCGTGAATAATTTAATATCAGCATCGTTACATATTCGGCCATAAAATGTGCATACCAAGCGCAGCAATATTGAGTTATGCTCGAAAAGGATTTTATTTTAGCTAAATATTACGTATACGCGCGCTTTGGGAATTTTTACTAATTAAAATGGTTTTTCCGCTGACGTGTGCCGTGGCGCGCCTTTCAAACTTGCCATGTAAGTGCCACAGAGATTTGTGAATCCACAAAAAAAAAAAAGAAGAAAAATGAGAAATAAAAAGCAGGAAATTAATATATATTTCTGCAGCTCATAAATAAGTCGAGGGCGCAGCCAAGGGCCTTGCCACGTGTGAGTGCGCGCGCTATAAATTAGCATTAAAAATGCCTTGGGGCAAGGATTATATCCGTATTTTTTTTCATATTTATTCCCTAAGCCCCTTTGAAAATCAAGTGGAAGGGTATGCTGATTAGCTGCAAAGGCATGCAAGCGAAAAAAATATTATTTATATATTTAATTATGGGTTAAGACCTGATCTAGCCTTAACTGCCGTCAATACTTTCTCTCCATTCATATATAATGTATAGGGTATCTCTTAGTCTGCAACTTTTCTCAGACTCTTTAGCAGCTATCACGCGCAGCTAATAAATACAGATTGGTTGCATTCAGAAAAAAGGGATTGAGCATCGAAAAGTGATTAAGTCTGAGGCCAACCCTTTTTCGGAAATTGAATGGATTTTTTATTTTGATTTTATTTTACTTTTTTTTCGACTCTGTCGTTTGTGCAATTGTTTGTAAAATATTTGCGACTTCAACCCTGGACATTTGAATGTTTTTGGGTATCCCCAATAAAAAAAAAAAATGTCGCTTGCAGTCCATTTACCTGCACAATTGACTGATTTTCTAAGCGCCAACATTTGTTGCAAAGCCCCTTTCTTTTTATTTGTTTAACTCTTGGGTGGCATAAAAAGCATTTAAAGAATGCAATTCAGGGGATTTTTTTTTTCGAGAATTTCAATTACTTTGCTCGTTTTTAAGGTGAGGTATTAACTGGAATTCCAGCTGGCTGTGTTTTGAGAGTTTATCGATATATATGGCTAAGATCAGGTAACTGAAATGGAGCTCAGTGAGCGTAAGCTCTATTGTCTGTTATGATGAGGTATAGGATGTATAACTCTACAGTATCTAGCGTGCAGATTATGCAAATAAGCTGTAATTAAAGTAGGCTTATGTTATCGATATTTATCGCTATGTATTGCTAAGATCTTGTAATTAAAGTGGCGCTCAGCTTAAGCTTCATTGCTTCTAATGATAAGGTGACGGATTTATAATTTTTATCTAGCATAGAGCGTGGACATTAGCTAGAATTTGAGTATGTTAACGTTATCGATATTTATCGCTTTCCTATTGAAATCGAAATATAGCTCTTTTTGGGTTAAACAGTTGGTAGAGTTACTTTATTTATTTATTATTTTTTATTTTTAAAATTTTATTTTTAGGAAAATTTCCATGATTAATTTGTTCGTCTTTTGTCTTTAGTAAAAACTTTAGTTTAAGTTAATTTTAAATTAAAAATAAATCGATAATCGTCTAAGAGTCTTATATCTTCCATTTCAGCATTCATCACTATTTATCGCTACGAATTACAAAATGAAAATGCAGCTCAGTTTCCATTGCATTTTTCTTCAACTCCATTTTAACTGTGGCTATTTTTGAACTAACTCTCTGTTATCTACCAAGAACTTGCCACGCAAAAGGAATGTCAGCTAGAAAAAAAAGTGTTATTTCTGCAATAACATTTTTTATTTCGCAGCATCGTAAATATTCACTAGCCGTGCGACAACACAAAAATTACATTTCCCGTGGTCAGTTTTCGCTTTGTATTTGCTTCTTTCTTTTTTTTTTTTTTTTTGGTTACTTCTCTTTTGCGTTCGGGTTGTTATCTCAGTTCATATAAAGAGCGCACTTCCGGCTTTCGTCGGACATATTGCTTTACAATAAGTGCCAGGACATAAAAATAATAATTATGTTTGTACCTTTTATGATTATGGTGTGAAAACAACAATTGCTCGTACGTTGCGTGGGAGTTCGCTCGCTTTTATTTTTTTTTTTTTCGTTTTCGGCTTGGGGATTGAGGGTAGAAAAGGACAACAGCTACAAGGACAGCAACGACAATGACAGCACGCTTTAGTGCAGATTTACGAGCCATGTAGGTGGAGCAAATTATTAAAACAACAATGATACACAAAAAAAAAAAAAAAACAGATCTTAATGGATGTATAAGGCTAAGGAATACTCTGTATTTAAATATGAAATAACTTTGGCTATTTGAAGTTGTTTTGAGATAAATATTTTTCAATCTTTTTTTATTATATTTTAATTTAATTTTTTTTCATTTTTTAACACTTAAATGATAGAGTTAAATATAAAACTTAATTATGAATCATTGAGATTAATTTTTGAAATTATTTAAATAATTTTATTTTCATTTATATTTTATTTTATTTATCATACGTTTTTTTTTTAAGATTTTCTTCAAGCTCTTTGTATTGTCGACACAAATTTAAACGATATAGCTCAGTTTAAAGGGAACGCCAATCTACATGCATAAACATACACACGCAATCGTTATTGGTTATAGAGTATATAAATTGTCAGGAGGTAGACCGCAACGCGAACAACTCAATGTTATTGTTGGCCAGCCAGAAACATGGAACATGGAGCATGGAAACAGAAACTGAAGCAGAAACAGGTTGGGGCTGTTAAATTTGTTGGGGGGGTGGGAAATGTGATGCTATGTGAAGAGACCACCTTGGCCTTAACATTAAGCTTAGCGTGGCTTTCAGCACAATAAACAAAAAGTAATTTTCACAAATTTGCCAACTTGTAAGCCGGGCCAAAAGTGGGCGATGCCGTCGAAACCATTGGAATTTATGTGGCGTGCAGTCTACGTCTTCTACATCTCCAATCCAGCTCTATGGCCCTTGCGCCCCAGCGCCACTGTCAAATACTCCAACCAGCAGAGAGTCCGCCTTCTTGTTTCTATTGCTGAGAGTGGACGCAGGTGTTTTGCGGTGCTTGTCGTTAGCTACAAGCCAGACGATGGTTCTTAATACCGGATACACAAAGTTTTGTTAAAAGGAAACTGTCGCGACGCCATTTATTATGGCCGTGCTCTGAAGGGTCGTTGTCGCCCCACAGATATCGCTAATGTTGCTATCTCTGTGTGTGTACGTGTGTGTGTGTGTGTGTGTGTGTGTGTGTGTGAGGGTCCTTAAAGCATATCTATGCACATATGTATATATATGCTCGCATATCCGTTCTGCGTCCTTATCGTGCACGCCTAATTCAATCAGCCGTGGCAAATTAAAGTTCCATCTTTCGACCAAGTCAAGCAGCGAAGCGTTTGAATGCCATGAGAAAAATTACATGGATAGCTACCCTTTGTCAGGGTCAAAGTTCGATTTCAAGCTTATGGCACAATGACATTGGTTTATAATTACACAAAAGCCCAAGAAATTGACAATGTAAAGGAATAGAGGGAGAGAGAAAGAAAGAGAATGGAGATAGATAGTTACAGAGAGAGAGAGAGAGAGAGGGAGAGAGAGATGCCAATGATTTTGTGATTTTTACTTTAAGTTAATGAGCTTTCGAATTTTTTAAAAAGAAAAATATGTCTACATTATTAAGAAAAAAATTTAGTAAAAAGAAAAAGTAAATTTTTTGTATTGTATTTTAATTTCTGTATGTATTCTAATGAGTAATCTTATAGTTAACCTCCGCGAATTATCATGTACTTAAAAAAGAAGAGCTTTATTAAACTTTTGGAATATATGCGAATCATGTAATATACAAATAAATAAATTTATTTATTTTATTTTAATTTTTTGTATATATTTATTTATTTATTTTTAATTAAATGTCATGTTTTCAATGGTTTTGAGAGTTTTACTTAGCCAACATATTAGAATCTTTTGCTGTGCATAAGTCACATAATACACATATAATAGTTACAGCCACTCTCTGCAGATTAATCTCAAGCTCACTTTAAGTGAATGTCATTGGGTTTTTTTTTCCTTTAGCATATGCGCATAAATCACGCGCCCCCACTTCAAAAAGGGGCTGGCCCCAGCAGCAGGACAATGGGAATTGCTAAATGCTACAAGAACAGTTGAAGCATGTAAATTAAAGCGCATCAAAAAAAAGAGAGCAAAAAAAAAAAGGAATAGCAGGAGAAGGAAGCGAGGCAGGAGAATGGCGAACAAAAGGACGATGCAGTCGAAATCAAACTCCGGCCTTAAAGACCAGCGAGGATATTGGCAGCGGCGAAAGCGCGCAAATGAAATTAAAGGCGAGCAAACAAGTTACGGTCAGACAATCAGCAATGGGCCAAAAGGACATTGGATAAGGACAACGGCTAAGGGAGCACAGTGACAAAC
The DNA here is from genome assembly GCA_035047405.1 of Drosophila stalkeri. Classification (NCBI taxonomy): domain Eukaryota; kingdom Metazoa; phylum Arthropoda; class Insecta; order Diptera; family Drosophilidae; genus Drosophila; species Drosophila stalkeri. The sequence goes on along the minus strand of JAWNPR010000039.1, from coordinate 3,880,872 downwards.
AACGATGGACAAGAGACACATGGAGAACAAGGAACAAGAAACAAGGGACTTCGGACACGGGACAAGGGACACAAAATGCGTTGTGCGCTGCTTAAAGCAATTTCATTTTGGTAACGCCTCTCTTTGCGCTTCTCAGCCACCCCAATTCCTGCCTGTTGGGCGCCTGGAGATTGATTCGTGCTGCCTGCCTCCAGTGGCTGCTGCTGCTGCTGCTGCTGGCCTGTTTGGCCTTTGATTAAATTAAATTTCATGGGACATATGTACACATTGAACCGAATTTTCGTAGCTAACGGTACATTCTTTTTTTTTAGGGTTCGCTCTTATTTTTTGTGGGCGGTTGGGTGAGTTTGTTCCGTTTTGTTGTTTGTCCGGATTTGAAAGAAAAGTGTTGAAAAATGGCGCGTAATTTGCAGCAAATCCTTCGTGTAATTTGTTTGTCAACAAATGAGTGTGTAAATGTTGCACATTTAACATTCAACTGCTATTGCTGCTGCTCCATGTTACTGCCTCTTTATCTTCTTCTTCTCCTACTACAATTTTTTTTCCTTTTTTTTTTTTTTTGCTTTGACCCAACTGTGGGACACTGTGACATTGTCTAATGAGTTAATTAGGCTGCTTTATACGGGCTGTTGTAAAGGAATTGCGCTTCGGGTTCATCGTCAATTTGATGGGTCAGCGTCCTTAATGATTAGGCCAATCACATATATACATATATCTATATAATTTCCGCAGGGGGTTACCACTGGAGATAATGATATCAAATAGGCCTCATTTGAATTGCATAGCTGGAGATTACGCAGCAGAAATGAGCGCTAAATGAAAAGAGATCAATTTTTGGGGTTGATTGTGAATGGTTTGTAAAGAGCATAATTACTATATATATTATGTAAAACTCGATTAAGTTGACATTAAAGGTAGCATAGAAAACTTGTTAAATAAAATATAACAATTAAAAAAAGACATATATTCTCTATTTATTTTACCTTATAACTAAACATTATTAATTGTATATAGAGAATCTGTTTATAAAAATGGCATACACTTGAGGTGTAAGCTCAGATTTAAGGCAATCGAATTACTGTTGTACATTGTATGTACATAAAACAAATTCAGTAATGAAAAAAAAAAACTCAGAGAACAAACGATTGCATCGGTCACTCAACGATTTCTTGTTCTATTTTTTTTTTTTTTTTTTTTCGATTAGTCCGTTTGATTGCCTTTCATGAAGCAAAAAGTCTTTCGTATATGATTTTGTATTTGTATATGACTTTTCGAGTTATCTGCTCACTTATTAAGCCTCATTGCGCGAGCGTAAATCATAACGCTCCCTAAACGATGTTCGTTAAAAGAGCATCACATGAAGACTTCACTCAACCGAAAACTTAAACGAAAAGAAACGAAGGTTCTTGTTCAGAGTGAGAGCGAGTGAAAATAATTTTTTTTTTTTTGTGCAGTTGATCTCGTGAACAGAGTGAGAATTTTCAAACGCTTAACTGTTAATTAGATATATATATTTATATACATTTATGTAAGCGAACTCTGATTATGCTCTGTTTTGATTTTCTAATAAAATTGCATTGGCTATTTATAACAAGAAATAATCAGACACGAGCTGCATCAGCATAAATGCTTAAACATCAATCATAATCGAGAGTTTGATATCAAAACATGAATGCATTCAAAGCCCGAATTTTCAATTTAACTTAATAATATTAAATAAAAACCTTACTCGAGCCGATTTGCTTTTTTATTGCAAATACTTTTTTACAAAATTTTAAACAAATGTATATTTATTTAAAAAGTCAAAGCTGGAATTACATTATTTTTAATATAATATTCTGTTAACATATTTAACATAGTTCTTAATAATATCTGCCATTTATATGATTTATTATTTTTTATATAAATTATTTTTTTTAGCGTATTCAACATAGTTCTTAATAATATCTGCCATTTATATGATTTATTATTTTTTATATACATTATTTTTAATATAATATTCTGTAAGCATATTTAACATAGCTCTTAATAATCTCTGCCATTTATATGATAAATATATAACATATTTACAAAGCATATAAAAACCATTCAAATATATTATAAATCAAGTTTAAGCTTATGTAATCTATCCATTCAACGACAAGAAAAAACTCTTTAAAAATACTCAAAACAAAGTCCCTAAAAAATAAAAAAAGACAAGATTTTAATATTTCACATGCTTTTACACAAAGTCTTCGCCCAGCTACGCTTGTGGTAAATATTTATGCGGCAAACATGGCAAAAACTTTACTCACTTTTTTACTTGAAATTATTTTGCAGCCCCGTTCACATGTGGCCCAGTCAACTATAAAAAAATAAAAAAGAAAAAGAAACCAACAACGGCGTAAATAATGTAAAAGAAAATATGAAATACATAAATGCTGGCAGTGAAAGCAAATGCATAAAATTTAACCCACACGAAGAAGCAGGCAAGAAAAAAAAAAAATGTATAAAGAAAAACAATCGAGAGGGAAACAAAAACAAAGTTAAACCCAATACATTAATGGTATTTGCATTTGTACTGATTTTATTTGGTTTTTATTGAATTGATAAAATCAGGGAACGACAAGCGCGCAGGACAAAGCGAGTGAGGGTCCTGCGACGTCCTGCCTTGCGTTCTGCTGCTGCCAATTTGATATTCCGATTGCAATTTATGTGCGTCCTTCCCCACACTGGCTCCAGCTGTAATGTACATTACATGCATACGTGTGCGTGTGTGTGTGTGTGTGTGTGTGTGTGAGGGCGTGTCAGACAAGTCTTTCTGATTCTTTGTTACCCAACTCCCAATCCACAGTCGGCTTTATGTTTAAACATCTGCAATATGCTGCGGCAGCCACGTACAGCAGTTGGGTGGATCAATGCAGTCACAGTTCGAATGGGTCTCTCTCTGTATGTGTGTGTGTGTGTGTGTGTGTGTGTGTGTGTGTGTGTGTGGGTGTTTGCCTCTATGTGTGTGTGTTTGTGTGTTTATTTGGCACCACAAATGCGTTTCCTTTGGCATGGTGTTCGGGTTGAATTGGTGGCTTGCTGCCTGTGGTTGTCGTTTAATGGAATTCCGCTCTTGCATTAAATGTGACACACAGAAGCTGCCAATTGGAATGCACACACACACACACACACACGCACGCACACACACACACAGTGAGATATACAGTTACAATTACAGCTGAACGGAACACTGTTTGAGGCTGTGCTGCGGTTTAGCTTGTTTAAGTGTTAAATTAACGTTTTAACAGTTTCGATTATTCCGTTCAGTTAATTTTTAATGTTTCCAAAAAAATAAAAAAAATAAAGAATAAAATTGAATGCCCAAAATACTTTGGCATCTCGCTTTTTGTGTTGAGGCTCATACAATTTCATTAGTTTAATTAAAATTGTACATGTGTGTGAACATGCGTTAGTGTATGTGTGTGTGTGTGTGTGTGTGTGTGTCTGTGTGCGTGCTTCCTTCCTTTTCAAATTGTACCACAAAAGTTTTTTGCTTGGGCGACAGCAAAAGGATTATGTTATTGCTTTTGTCATTTATGTGGCCCATTGTTGCACTTGAGTTGCCTTTCTTATTGCTGGCTTTGTTGTTGTTGTTGTTGCCACAAAACTTTTGCCACATGGCATTCATATCAATTTGCTTTGTTTCTATATACATATATGCCCTGTAAGGGTGAAGTAACAAAAGGTTTGTATAATTTGATGAAAGGAAAAGAGAAATTATATATTTATCTGATATATTTATTTCTTATATATATCTTATATATTTATCTTATGTATCATCATATACTTTATTATATTTTTTCAATATTTTCTTTTTATTTATTATTATTTTTTTATTCATTTTTACGTAAAATAGTATTTTTGCAAAAAAAAAAAAAAAAAATAAATAAATAAATAAATAAAACTCATTTTTTAGTAAATTAAAAATGTAAAAATGAATCTTAAAATTTCTAAATAAAATATTTAGAAAATAAATTTCTTATATATTTTTGTTATAAAAATATATATTTATAATTTCAGATTTATCAACAAAATATTCAAATATATTTTAATATATTTTCAGTATTTTATTTATTCATTTAAAATATTTTTTTTGTAAGAAAAAAAAAAACACAAATATTATACTAAAAAATATGTAAAAATTTATTATTAAAATTTCTAAATAAAATATATAAAATATAATAAATATATAAATTGAAGTTTCAAGTATGTTAACCATAAATATTTGATTAACTACAATTTTAGAGTGCAATTGATATTTAATAAATTCAACACATTTTTATATAAAATTCACAAAATTTCTATATAAAATTTCACGCTCAGTGGTTCATATTTTCTATTTTATTTATTTATTTTTTAATCTTTTTTTTATATGTGAAACAAATCACGAAACATATATCCAAAATGTGTTCTAGAAAATTATTTTCATTTATTCAGCACACTAAGCAAACCCTATGCGAAAGCTTACAGGATATCGACTGGTCAATTTCTATTGTTTCACTCATTATTTTTGTGGTCTTGAAGCTCAAAAGTTGCATAGCCAGCAAGTTGTTGCTGCCATTGACAGGCATTGTAACCGCAGCTTTCTTCTCGTTTGCGGCCAGTTTTCTCACAATTTTCCTCACAATTTTCCACACAGTTTTCGACAAACTAACGCAAAATGATTGCGGTTGCTGACCAAATTGCTCGGGTTTCTTATGAAAACTTATTAAATTTTAATGTGCGTTATGCGAATTTGCAGTTTCATTTGCAGTTTCATTTTATGCTTTGTTTGATTTTTACATAAATCAAAAAAGATTTATTAATTAATGCAATGTGTGCATGTGGATAAGCGACTCGAATATGTTTCAAAATGTGACGAATTTAATGTTGTGATGAGAGGGAAATATTAATTATTATTTTTATTTTTATTTTAATTATTTATTGTTAACAAGAATTAATTCTAAATAACAATTTTCTTTTAATATAATAATTAATTAAATTATAAATAATTCAAAATATTATTTTTATGAATATAAATATTATATAGTATTTTAGAATATTATTAATTAATCATCTCACACAAGTCTCTGAAATGTGGCATATGTGTTAAAAAAAAAATATACCTACATAAATTAATTAAAACTAAACTAGTTTTGATGCTACCAAACATTATTATAATCACCTGAATCTTACTAAAATCTACATTTAATTTGTATCTAGATTTAAAAAAAACCCTTATTATTTTGTAATTTTAAAAATAGATACTAACCATACTTAAAACCCTTTTTCATTCTCTTAAATCTCATCGGGTTTTTAAAAATAATTTCTGCTTATCAAATTTATTATGAAAAGTAAAATTTCAACTTATTTTGAATATGATCTAAAAGTGAATCCCCTATCTTATAATATTTAATCCATTTACATAATTTATGCAGCCTAATTAATAATATTTTTGTATTAATTTCTCTGCTAGTTGGCGCACACCTGCCAGCTGCCATTAACTATTTGAATCAGATCCGAACTGCTCTGGGGCGATATTTGTTGATTCCATTAAATCGTAATCTGCGCAGCAGCTAATTTCGATTCATGAAATCCAACAGATGTGCACAATTTGTTTCGTTCCCTCGCAATCGCTAATGAACTCTTGGCGTGTGAAGGATATCTAAACAAAAGCCGCCGGGCTGGATCTAAGGAATATATATGTGCCTTTCAGCAGAGCTGCCAGACCTGGACACACAATTCAATTATTATTTTATAATTAATATTTTGCACATTAGAAACGCATCAGCAGCAACTGGAGGCCAGGTCCCAGTCATGGGCCCAACACACGCCATCGGCAAGGACGTACAGCAGAAGGTGAGCAGCAGCATCAAAGCTGGAACAAGCGTGAGACCATGTTGCGTGTGCAAAAGTAAAAAAAAAAAAAAAAAAAAAGATGAAGAAAAATTGGGAAAACGATTTTTTGTTCTTCCTTTTTGAAAGATGGAAGGGAACAGGCAAAACAATTAATAAGAGCGAGAGCATACTTAAGAGGGTGTCAAAAGGAAATATTATATTTAGCACGAATCATGATATACTCGAAAAATACGAAGAATATGTGCTGCGGGATAATTTCATATAATTTGATTAAATGCAGAACAAAAATGAATAATTTAATCAATTTTGATCAAAAAGCATGACAAATTTGAGTTTGTGAGATTATATATTTTATTTTATTTATTTTTTTGTAGTTAAAACAAAAATGTAGAAAATTATCAATATTTTTCTATAAAGTATATTATTATACAGAAAACTTACAACAATTTTTTATATAGCATATAAAAGAAAACAAATAAATAAAAATAAAATGTACAATAATTTTCTATAAATTATATAGAAATAAAAAAATTACAATCATAAAATTCACAAAAATTTTCTATAAAGTTTAAAGAAAAAAATTTACAATAATAAAATTCACAAAAAATAATCTATACAATATATATAAGAAAATGTATAATAACAAAATTCACAAGCAGTTTCCATAAAGTATATAGCCCAAAAGTTTACAATAATAAAATTTACAATAATTTTCTATAATGTATATATATAAAAAAAAAATGTTTACAGAAAATTCACAATAATTTTCTATAAAGTATAAAGAATAGAAAATTATTGTATAAGCTACATCGAAAATTATTGTATATTTTCAGTATTATTTTTTCTTTTGTCAATTTCTTGTCAATTAAGTATAATATTTAATAATATTAAAAAAATAAAATATTTAAATAATATTTTTCTTTTTCTGTTATGTGCTAAACTACTAAATCTTTTACCTAACCGAAAGCAAATACATCCCTTAACTAAAATTTTCCTAGTCTCCTCTTTAGTTTCTGTCCTAACTAGAGCTGATTTAATATCCCATTTTTCCTCTTTTACTTTTCCAGTCAACGCTTTGCTGTTTTTGCTTGAAATCAAATTAAAAGTCAATCTTGCATGTAATTATGGCTTTTAGCAGCTGCTTTCACAACCTGCATGATTGATATGCATGCACGCATGCATATGCTCATATGACATGCTCAGGACTTAGGACTCAGGACTCAGGACTCTGGATAATGAAGGGATAACAAAAACATTTTTAGCATGCTGACAGCTTTTATGCAAATTGTCAGTGGCTGCATTTAAAACTCAATTAAAAGTAAAATATTTACTCGATACCCTAAGATTAATAACTTTTTAAAGCAGTAGATGCAATTACATTATATACCCTGTAAATTAAATAAGCTTTAATCCTTCGAATATATTTCAGCGATTTTACTCTGCAGTTTAGCCTTGAGCTGAATAAGAGAAAATCAACTTCAGCTTAGTTTTACATCGCGCTCAAACTCCCTTTAACATATTTTTCATAGTTACAGGGTATATCAAAAAGAGATAAAGCTCGTTAAATGTGTAGGCGTGACTGAGGCAACTATGCTGCGACGTGGCACACTTTCTCTACATGTGTAGTGCCAGAGTGTTGCATGCCTCTTATAGCTGCCCCACACACACACAGACACACACATCAGATATATATGTTATATCTTCTCTTTCTATATATATAATTATTCCTCAGCTAGCACTTGCCGCAACTCCCAGATGTCTACTTAATTATATTGTCGTAACTTTAAATGTCATTTTGCCATTGTGTATGCGTGTGTGTGTGTGTGTGTGTGTGTGTTGGACATGAGAGATAGCTGTTAGGCGAAGGACCAGGCAATTGCAGAGACAAATCAGTGAACGTACGTGGTCGCCGTCTAAACAACAGCATTGAGATTCATGCGACAGAGTTACCCCCCCAACTGAATGTGGCCTAATCCCGGGCTGCTCTTTCATCTTTAGCAATGGGGCAGAAGGCTGACTGACTGGCTGGCTGGCTGGCTGGCTGGCTGGCTGGAGGGGTCAAGAAACTTAAAACCACAAGCAGGCACTCTGTTTCATGGCATTTTCCAGCTTCCGTTTCCGCTAGCCACACTCCTCCCCCTCTCCCTCTCTATCTCTCAGCCTTGCCTTGGGCAGTGTGTTTAGTCGTAAATATGTTGAGCATATAACTCATCTGGGCAGATAATGCAGCAAAGCTCTAAACTATGACGAGTCGAGCAGCAGCACTTTTGTTGAGACTTTAAAATCGTATTATTATTTCGCTCATGCCCATTATTTTGCTTTGTTTTGTTTGCTGCCTTTCAGCAACAACAACAACAACAATTGAATGAGGAATACAGTGACTGTTCCACAGAAAATAATAAAAAAAAAAAACCCATCGAACCAGTTTTTTTTGTTGTTGTTGTAGTTGCGGATCGCGTGCGATAAGAAACGTTCGCTGTGAAATAATGATATATATAGGCGATTATCAGTTTACATAAACGTATTTTAAATCTGCTGGAAATGACGAATAAGTCAAGTCACAGCGATTGGCTAAGATAGAAAACTTGATGCTCATCTTGAATGACGACGTGTTATTAGGAGAGTTACGCGATTGCTTATATAAATATATCATTTTAAATATATAATTTTTATTTATTTTTTATTGAATTGAAAAATTATATTAAGAGTTATTTATAAATATGAAAAAATTATATAAATAATACAAATCATTATGTACAAAAACAAAAAAAAAAAACAATTTATTTTATACTTATAAATAAATAAGAATGCTTTAATTTAAATAAAATTGTATATAAAAGCGCATTAATATTAAATGGGATTATTAATCAAAAATGAGTATTTGTTCATATAAATAAATTTATATATTTATATTTCTTTATTTATTTATTTTTTTTTAAATTTATTTGTTTATTAAATTTTTAATTCTTTTGGAAAAAAAAATTTTGTTTTTATTATATCTTATATATAATTATAGCTCTAAAATTTTGACTAAATATACTAAAAATCATTGGGTAAATAAAAACAAATTTATTTTATGTTAGTAAATAAATTGAAATATTGTAACAAAAAAAAAATTAAAAAATAAATAAATTAATAAATAAATAAAAATAAATAAAAAAATAAATAATAAAATTTATAATGAAAGCGAGTTAATATTAATTTTGATTATTAATAAAAAATGAGTTGTTATTCATATAAATAATATTTAATTTTATTTTTATTTTAATTTATTACTTTTTATTTAAAATGTTATTTATTTATGTGTTGGAAAAACGATTAGTTTATTATTTTTATTATTATATATTATAAAATTACATTTGAAAAATTTGAATAAATATACTTTTTACGTTGCTTTAAATTTATGTTTAATAAGCCTACCAACTAAACTAAGCATACGAATTGAATAAATTTTAATTTTTTATATTCTCTATACATATCTCAATATTGATATGTTTAATTCACTCTATTCGTCTCTCTGCAAAGTAGCGCATTCCGAAGTCGCTATGATTTAAGCATGCAATTAAATAATGTCTCCTCATATATTTGGTATTTTTTGTATTTCTGTGGAACGTGATGCGAATGCCAAATGAAAATTCTCTATAATCATCTACATATACGATATATATGTATGTATATATAGAAAGATGTTTATATATAGTCTTAAATGTCCACTGGCTGATCGTGAACAGCGCAACAATAAAATAAAATAAACTCTTGAAATTTTATCAACTCGCTGTTGTTGTTGTTGTTGTTGTTTTAGTAAGTGAATAATTATTTTATCGCCAAGCCGGGCTAGTTGCCGGCCTTGTGAAGAGTCGCTGAGCTTGGAGAGCTGGAACGGCAGACTGGCTGGCCGCAGTTCGCACAGTTCCAAGTTGACAATCGAGCGAAACGCAATGCGAAAGTTGGCGAAGCGGAACATTTTGTTGCTGCACTTAGTTGCAGTTGCATTAACCTTGAGCGAGGCGGATTTGGAGTCAGAGTCGGAGTCGGAGCCGGAGTTCGTTTCACATCGTCGTGTGAAGCGCATTGTGGGTGGCAAGAGTGCCAAAGCGCCACCTGTCGATGATCCGGTTGTGTTTGCCCGGCTCTACAATCGCGATACACGCATCGAGGGCTTCCGGAATACGAGGACGGGCATCTACAGTTTCCTTGGCATGCACTATGCGGAGCCGCCGGTCGGTGAGCTGCGCTACTCGCGGCCTGTTTATAAGCGGCTCAGTGGGGATATAAATGCCACCAGGCATGGCCCGCCCTGCATTCAGCCACATCCACAGCAACCGCAACGCATCGTCGGTGAGGAGAATTGCCTTCTCTTAAATGTGTATACGCCGCAGATGCCGGACGAGTCGACAGGCTTGCCGGTGTTTGTCTGGATACATCCAGGTGGCTTTCTCTTCGGCTCGGCGGCTCAATACGATGCCACGCCCATGGCTCAACAGGGGGCGATTGTTGTGGCACCGCAATACCGTCTCGGCTCGCTGGGCATCCTGGGCGATGGCACCAAGGAGTTTGACGGCAACCTGGCCATGTTCGATCTGGCCACAGCCCTGCGCTGGGTCACCGAATATATCTCACAGTTCGGCGGCGATCCCAAGCGGGTGCAGGCAATTGGTCACGGCTCTGGTGCTGCCAGTGCCATGTATCTGTCCATGTCGCGTACGGCTCGTAGTGCTGGCGATGTTCACGGCGTGGTGGCCATGTCGGGCACTGCACTCTCTCAATATGCCATGGACAAGGAGCCGGTGCAGAGTGTCGAGGAGGTGGCCAAGATTAACAACTGTCCCACAGGCAATGAGCTGGAAATTGTCAAATGTATGAGAGCGGTGAGTAGTGGAATCGAGAGAGAGGGATAAAGAGAAAGAGGGAGAGAGGGATGGAGAAGGAGAAAGCGAAAGAGAGAGAGAAAGAGAGAGAGAGAGTGAGAGATGGAGAGGAAGGGTGAACCAGTTATGTAAAAAATTTTAATTTTAATTTTCTGTTAACTTTCTGCTAAATTACATGGTAAAATGTTAAATTAAAATGTAAATTTATGGCATTTCTTAAAATTTTTTCATATTCTTGATTTTAATCATTTGAAAAAAATTTGTTTATTCTATTTCATATGATTATATGAATGTAAGCTAACTGTTAAGCATTCGGCTTACATAAATAATGTACATTAGAATCTGTTAATAATTAGCATTCTATGTTTGCCAGCTAAAATGCTAACCATATTTGATTGAGAGAAACAGTTTACATTGAAATAACATTAAAGCCAAATTTTATGTTGCATTGACAACTATTTAAAGCTTAATAGAAATATCCTTAGGAATGTAAAATAAAATTTAAGGTGAACTTAACATTGCATTAACATTTCAATTTAAAAAATTAGTTAAGATGAACTTAACATTTCATCAACATTTCATATTAGGACATTTTTTATAATTTAAATACTGCTATTCGTTTCCTTTATATTTATATTTATATGACGAGATTTTGTATTTCTGAAATGACATGAAGAACATGATTTTTTTTTATTTTGTATAGTATTTATCCATATATTTTTTATTATCTTCAACAAATCTGTAATTATTCAGACGGTTCACGGCTATGGGTATACATGTCATTAAATAGTGAATTGAATTACTGTCTGGAGGCTAGTTGCAGTTACATATGAATATTATTCATTAGATTCTTTGTAAACAATTTCTTTTTGTTTGTATATTTTTATGTTGATTTTCTCGTGTCATATGTATGATATTTATCATCATGATTTATTACATCAATCAAGCTGCTCATTAGCTATAAGCTATAGCTATAAGCTCATTAGCTATATAGCTATCAATATTGTTGTCGAACTGTGTCTAACTCGTTGACAGTTGGCGTTGTCTGTTAAGCGCTTAACATATAATTAACATAGGCTCGAATTACAAATAATCATAAATAAGTTATGGCATGTAATTAAGTAAATTAAACAAAGATTTTTATTTTATTTTATTTGACTTAGATCAATATTCAGTTCTAGATCAAAATTCTTATATAGTTACATTTTGATCTTGGTCAGATCATAGAAAGATCTGAATTATTATAAAGAGATTTTTAAGCAGTCGCCGACGAGTAGAGTTAAACATTTTTGCTTAAAAGGTTATAGATTTCTGCTTTACTTTGAATCTAAAAGTCTAAGATGAATATATGTTGGATGTATATATATGATCAAGCAATTCAGCTATCAGATTCTATCAACTGATTAACTTGTCCATTCCGTCTCTCAACTTCAATAAATCTTAAGCCTAAACAAAACTATTTCAATTACACTGAAAATTTTCAGCCTTCATAAATTGTTCTTCATTTCATCTCCCCTTCTAGAAATCCGCCATGGAGATAATTAAGAATGATGACAAGGTGCAGACAGAGCGTCTGGCAGGTCGAGCTCTGGTCAAGGGGCTCACAGGCAACGCTGGCTTCCAGCCGCACATTGAGGCCGAGGACGATTATCGCGCGCTGCCCAGCCTGATAGTTGGTGAGCCGGAGGCGCAGCTGCGCAGTGGCAATTATACGGGTATTCCCCTGCTGACCGGCGTAACCAAACACGAGACGGCCAACTCGTTGACTGTGGATACGTTGAACAAGGTTTACGGCTCGGCCGAGAAGTTCTTGGGCTCGCTGCAGGGTGCACTGCAGCAGCTGACGGGCTTCCTGCGCATCGATGAGCTAACAGGAGGCATTGCGAAGCCCGTGTTGCCTGGCTTGAGCAATGTGCTGACGCCTACGCTTCAGGATGTTTGGAAAGTGCCGCAGGCATTGAATGTGGATCAAGTGCTGGCCAAGGTAGTGGAGTCCACCACAGATGTGCTATTCAACCTGCCCGCCGTGCTAACCACCCAGGTCTGGTCCAAGCTGGCTCCTGCCTACATGTACAGCTTCGAGTACAATGGCACGCAGTCAAAGGGCATCAATTTCCTGCGCGGTCTGCCCATCGTGGCCCAGCAGGCGGATAGCAAGCCGGAGCTGGTGGCCCATGGCGATGAGCTGGGCTACATGTTCGATGCGAACGACATCTTTGGCGAGCCGCTGCTGGAGACACGACTCAGCGACGAGCAGGATCTGAAGGTGCGCAAGAACTTGATCGATATGCTGCTGCAGTTCGCCAAGCCAAAGGATGAGCCAAAGCAGGGCACTGGCGGCGTCACCGACAAGCTCTTCCAGAGCATCTCCAGCAAGGGCACGCCTTTCATCAAGATCGACACGGAGCTGGAGGCAGCCAGTGATTTTCGCTTCTGTGAGCTATCCGTGCTGGGCGCCTCACTCTCGCCCCTGAGCTCAACCAGCTGCGCCGCCCTGGGCAGCGTGCTGGGTCAACTGGGCGGCGGTCTGGGCCAGACAGTGGGCGGCGTTGGCAACACTCTGGGCCTGGGCGGCGTTGGCCAATCGCTGGGCCTCAACAATCAGAATAAACGTGGCGGCGTTGGCTTGGGTCTGGGTTTGCTTTAAGTTCTCATTGGCATATTGAATAAAATCCCTGGTTGGTATTGATATAAGCTGCTGGTTGCTGGTTGCTGGTTGCTGGTTGCCATGAACCGACGCTCAATTAGCACAGCTCACACAGCGCGCTAATCTCTCTATTGACTTTGTGCCTCTCTGAATGCCACCGATAAGCAAATTTCCGGCCAGCCGACGCGCAAAATTTAAACAAAAAGCAAAGTTTTCAAAAACTTGTGGGCAGATCCGAAGGCATCCACATCCGGAATGGGATGAGCTGGCTAAGGGGAGTGTAGAGGCGGATTCTGAACAAACAATGAGAGCATAAGCTGCCAGTGAAAGTTTAAAGGCGATGGGATGAGTAGCAGCAGTTGCTGCTGCTGCTATTTCTGGTTGCCTTGACGTCTTTTGTGAACTATGGCCAAAAAGCTGAACGCAAAGCCGGCTTACCTACGGACCAGACTCATTGTAGCTGTTCTTTCATGTGCCTCTTATTATTAATATTATTAAAACTAATTTCATAAATTGAAACTGCCCAACATGCCATTCCATTCCATGCCATTCCATTCCACTCTCAGTGTGGGCGTGGCTGTAGGCGTTAATGCCTAGGCTCGTCGAGCTTAAGCGCTGACAAACGCCGTGGGGCCGTCTGAAATGAAACTTGGATTGGAATTTGCTATTATAACAGGGCATAATAGACGTGTGTGCCTGGGCAAGGGGCAAGGGGCAGGCAAACAGTCACGCAAGTGTATTTAAAGAGCACCTCGACAAGTTCAATTACAGGCATTTCTTTTTGTAGCTATAAATATTTCTTAGAATTCAGCTGAGGTAGAGCTCTGAGCAGCAGCTTAAGTGCAGCACGGAAGTACTTTCTAAACAATAGCCTCCTTCGGTGACATGTGTTGTGCTCATTGTTAGCCAGGAGATACTCGATATATGTAAGTTAGTAGTAAACTGAGTTTGACATATTTTGTTGATGTATTGGGAGCATAATTTAGTTGGTAGAAATAGCAAATTGTTAGAGTAAATATCCAGGTAAGTTTTGTATTTTATTTAATAAATAATGCATTAGAAAAAGAAGTTAAAAAAAAACGAAAATTAAAAAAATAATAATAATAAAAAATCATTGAAAGTTTATTAATAAATATTTATATTATAATAAATAAAAAAACTATGAAAATTTAGTAATAAATGTTTATATTAATGCTTATCAGTTTATATTTACTATTTTTTTTTGTTAAATTTTCCTTTTTTTTATAATTTTTATTTTATTTTATTTTTATTTTTGTTGTAAATAGATAATTTATTTGTTTAAGCATATAGTAATGAGCATAATACTTAAAAACTTTTTTTAAATTTTATTTATTTACTTTATTTTTATTTTTTTAAATTATTATTTTTTTTTAATGTTATTTATTTTATTATTATAATTTTTTCTATAGATATGATAACTTATTTTCATGTGTTCTTTCTATTAAGCAATTTATTTTTGTTCAAAGTCCTACAGCTCAAAATTAAATAAAACTCCAAAAAATTTAATGTTTTGTTTGTCGTTAAATTTATTAAAGCGAGAGTAAATTTTAAAGCTTGGCCAAAATAAATTGAAATTGTAGCAGTAACAATTTATTGAATCTGCAACTTGGGTGTCCTTGTAAATCAAACTTGTATCAAGTAGCTCGTTTTTTTTTTTGTCTAGTTAATTTAATTTTTGTCTAGAATTTTTTCCATTAGGCAAAATATTTTTTGTTAAAAGTCTAAATTCTGCAGCTCAGAAGTAAAATATAATTCTAAACAATCAATTTTAGTGTCTTCGCTACTTTTAAATTTTGTGCCAAATAAACTGCACTTTAGTAACCTTGTAAGTCAAACTTAGCTTTGTGTCTAGTTAGTCTAGCTTATGTTAGTAGTTCGTGTCATATGTCGTCGATGAGACGATTTATAACTTTGTTTATTTGCTCGATTTTTATTAACATTTTTTATTTGTTGATATTGCAAATGACAAAAGCTAGAAGTAACATATGTATATGCTTTTGTATGGTTACAATGTTCTTTGTTTGCTACTTTCCCATATTGCCATCAAAAATATCTAATAAATTATTAATAAATTGATTTAAATTTTTGAATGGATTTGAATTGAGTAACTATTAAAAATTAGAATTCCAGCAAGCGTCAATCCAATGCTTAAACTGAATATAAAGAGATATGAACATATGAATAGATTCTTTTATAAAGCGGACGCTGAAGCTCGTTAATATTGCAAAATATAAATAAAAAATAATAATAAGAATATAATCAGTTATAAAAATACGAATATCACAGTCCTATAGTCTCGGAAGATATCAGTCTGATATACTTACTGAAAGTTATATTTATATGCATACATAAGAATATGAAATCGAAATTCTATGAATTACTTGAATATTTCATAATGAAGATTCAATTTAAATCTGTCAAAAAATCTCAAAAATGCATAAATCTTCCATTTTAAAAGCTGCAACGCTTAAAATTTGTAAAAAACAGATAACAAATGAGTTTCTATAGACAGAGAGCGTTCACTTCCGCAACTCGTAATAATCCAGGAAATTTTTTAATAATCTATCTCAAATGCTCTAGATTTTTTCAAGCCAAGCATTTCAATTAGAAAACTTTCTTTTATACATATATAAATCATTATCAGAGTTGAGTTTGATAACTGCGACATCTGTGACAATTATTAATGGGCCGTTAGCAGGGATTAAAACAAAAAAAAAAAAAGAACTTTACAATTAATTAGTGTCCGGATGACAAATGATAATTATAATTGTAGCCCAGTAGTTGGCCAAGTATAGAAGAAGCTGCTGGCATAACTGCTTGAGCACTTTTAATGATGGTCATAAAAATGCAGAGCAGAGGAAACTTTGGAGCAACGGCACAGAACGGAGGCATAATAAATGATCAAGTAGACAATGATGGGGCGTAATCAAAGCAAGCTGTTATCCCTTCTCTGCATAGAATGGAACTACTCAAGACACATGGATAATCAGGAGGCGGGGCCAAGCCGCTCAAGCTCATTCAGTTCATTATGAAGTTGTTTACCTGGACGATTCGCAATTGGCATAAATCACGTGCCCGTTTTATGGCCAAAGTGTCGCCCAATTTCCAATGCAATTTACCTTTGAGGATGACGAACAGAAAGTTTCTGTTGCTATTTAGTTTTCTGAATGGATCTGGAATATCTGTGAGCGGAGGGTTTACGCAATTTTTCTTCATTAATGTGTAGTTACGCAATTTGCGCAGAAACTTTTCGAACGTTGCGTTAATTTTGGCCAATTCAGTAGTAGTCGAGCGGCTGATGAACCCCAGTTACCAAATACCCATTCCTCCCTTCCCACATTCACTATAACGCATATCCGGCCTCCTGCTCGTCCTTTTGCTCTCCTCTACTTTGTTGTTATGTCGTTTTGTGGTTGCGGCTCGGCCTATTTCGAGTCTTTTGCCAAATTAGTTCCGCCCCTCGATTTATATTGTCATTTCGTGCGTTTCGATTGTGTAAAGCAATTTCATACTGGCATACACTGCCGCCTCCTGCTCCCTGCATGCCTCCTGCCTGCTGCTTGTATTCAGCTTTTGCCTATTTGATTCGACTAGAAGCTACCCCTCAGCTCCTCCTACTTTGCACTACTGTCATTTCATCAATTCTGGAGCAGAAGTTACGGCATTGCGGCGTGTTTTAGTCTACGAGTCGATGTGTTTACCCATATGGAATGCGAGTACTCGAATATCTCTCCTTCTCTTTCTCTCTCTGTGTGTGTGCAGCTAGGCACATAAATTAGGCTGGTCATTTGATGTTAATAGTTGCAGCAGCTGCTGCTGCTTCTGTCCCTGTTTCGATTCGTGTTGTTGATTTTACATGAACTTGTTTTCATGTTCTTTGCAAAATTGCCTCATTCAAAGACGAAATATTTCAGAGGGTTCAAATGAGCTGTACGTTTTGGCATTAAATTGTCTTTGCAGCTATAAATGGATTTTAAACATGTGCAACAATTTTTTTTTTTTAGTTTTTGATTATAGACTCTCTTTGGCAGATGCTTTAATTGAATTACTCATGTCATTAACGTAACTATATGAGTCCAATTGTAAAAAGCTACTAATTTATATATTTAATAAAAAAAAATATATATTCAAGAGAATATGGAGAATATATAGATTAAGAAAGAATATGAAATTATGAAAGAAAAAAATTAAAAGAAAAACAAAAATTATTTTAGAAAAGGAAAACATTTATGCTTGGATACATTATGGGTTTGCATATTCTGATTACAGCTTCCACCAATATATAAAAAATATAACAAAATAACAAGTTGGGCGTAAATATAAGGTTTTATATAGATACATATACAAACATATGAATTATTTCAATATTTCGAGTTTGAGTACACGATAATTAATGTCATTAATTATACTGGCTTAAAAAGAGGTAGAAAGACAGACAGATATACTGAAAGTAAATATAAAATATATAATATAATGTAGTAAATCAATTATAGAACATTTATGATGGTGGCACATGTACAAAAATATTTTTAATAAATTATTATTTATTCTATAGATATTTTTGTATTTTATTTTCTCATGTTAAAAATATTTTTGTGATTAAAAAAAAAAAAAAAAAAAAAAATAATAAAAAATTATATGCATGTATATCATATCAAAAATGAACAATTTTCCATTTTGTTTCTTCCATCCATTTATAATTTTTGTGTTTCAAATATTTTCCTGTAGAATAAAAGTAAACTAGAAAAAATTCTTTAATATACTAATACTGGTAGAAGAAATTCTTGAATATACTAATACAGGTTTATTAATACTGGTATATTAATATTAATACTGGTATTTTAAAGAATTTCTTCAATTACTGGTATATTAAAAAATTTCTTCTAGTTTACTTTGTGTATACACAAAAATATATATCTTTAGATAAATATTTTTAAAATAAAATTATATATTTTTTTTAAATAAATATTTTTAAATAAATATGGTATTTTATATTAGATGCTCATAATATAAAGTGAATACTTTTCAATTTCTCTACCAAAATTTGCCATATTTGCGTTCATTAGAATTTCAACTTTTATACTTTATCCTTATCAATTTTCAAAAATTTGCAGTACCCAATTTAGGCTTGCCTTTGCGAACAATTGAATTTTGTGCTAGCCCTAACGTAATTAGTTCTATTCTAATTTTGATTATTTTCAATTTTGTGATCAACATGTGCTCGGGATGCCTGCAGAGCAAAAGGGCCAAACTACTTTTATGCTGTTTATGAACGAAATTTTGAATGAAAGAAATAATCTGCTCAATGTGATGCAGGCTCGAGCCTCGACACCGAACTCGACCAACAATAAAGCCCAGCAACAATTGGTCTAATCCAAATAATGGAATTTGGATGCCATGTGCCGGGCTGTCTATCAGTGGCATGCATATGCAATAGGATAGGCCAGCCAGTCAGCCAGTCAGCTGGGAGGGTGTGTGCATGGTGCAGAGGCGGGGGCCATCATGCTGCTGTCAGGCTCAATTTTGGGTAAAGCCACTTGGCCATTGTTCGAGTTTTGACATAAGCAAAAATCTGCTTTTGTATGGCCTCAATCTAAAGGCTGAATGAGTGTGCGTGTGTGTGTGTGTGTGTGTGTGTGTGTGTGTGTGTGGGACAGGTCTCTTTACTAATATGAAGTCCCGTTGGATTATGTCTTTGTTGTGGGTCTGCACTTGGCTACGCTTTGACAGCGTCAATTGCAGTCCACGATTTGAACAGGGGCGTCGCTTTAGAAGAGGCGTGAAGGGAGAAGGGAAAGGGAGCATGTTCTACTACCATTCATTGGCTATCAAGCTCTAATTAAAATTGATTATTATAATTAGTATTGATTGCAGTGTGGCACGCACACTGACCCACCATGTCATAACTTGAGCCTGCAAACGAAATGTTAACGCTTCTGACCCCTCGCTAAAGCTTAATAAATAGTTGATGTCTATTTGTGAGCAACACCTTTGGAGCCAATTGTCGCAGACACTAATTAACCGCACGCAATTGGCCCCGAAATGCCAAGTTTATCGATTCACTCACTGAGCCACGCTTCTCCTGGCGGCCATCAAGCGCCATCAAGTATGCAATGACTTATTTATGGCGTTGATTGCGTTTGACATCTGCTGGAATTGACACATTTCGCAAAATCAACAGACCCGAACCGCAAAGACGGGTAGCACTCTCTCTCTCTCTCTCTCTCTCTCTCTCTTTTATTCGTGCCTCTCTTTTGTTTTGCTTGCTAAATATTTTATAAATTGTTTTTCTATTCGATGTCCATTTAACTTTAGATATCTTTTTGCGAAATGAAAGACAGATATAAAAAATTAATTACATTAAATTATTTATTTTATTTTTTATTTATTTTAGATTGATTTGAGTTTGAGTGGACAAGTTTGTAAATTTATTAAAAACAACTTTAAGAAAGTTTTTAAATCAAAATTAAAGGATTTGTTTGAGTTGAGACATATATGATAGATGTTACGTTGTAAAAATAGTTAAACAATACTATAAGTGTATTGAATGATTTCAGAAATTTATTTATTTAATTATTTTGTTTATTTTACGTTGATTTGAATAATCAGAAAAATTTCAAAGTTTGGAAATCATCTCTATAGTATATTTATAAGTCTCAACTATTTTAACGTTTCTAATATTAAATATTTATAAAATATTATTTTTTATTTTAAAATATTGATTTTCAATTTAATTTAATTTTTTTTTATTCAATTTGTAAGTTTTATCTATTTTAAGTATTCCAATATTAATTCTCTTAAAATATTTATATATTTATATAAATCTAGCTTATAATTAAAATTATAAACTAGCGCCTTTTTTTACTTAAGGCTATGGCAACTAAGGATTTTAGCTCAAAATATTTATTATTTATGATTTTTCGATTACATTTTTTTTTTTCAATTTGTACATTTAATTACTCTTTAATACTTTTTTTTTTTTTTAATTTAGCATAATTTTATAATTTCTTAAAATCGTAGTACTATTATTTATTATGAATACATATTTATATTATGAATACATCAAATCATTTTTGATTTTATTTATTTATTTATAATTATTTTTATTTTTATTTTATTTTTTATATTGCTCTTGCAGTATAATTGATAGTTTTTAATATTTCATTAAGAAATATTTTACATTATTTATTTTTATTTTTATTTATTTTAATCAAAACAATATCTGTTAAACTTTGCTTGATTTAAAATAAGATTTATATAGCATTTGGAATCGTTTTCCCCAAAAAATAAAAAAATAAACAAAAATCTAATGCGTTTTATGCGATTTTTACAAGCGCAGCGGGCGCAAAGTCGACGCTCAAAAAGTTTCTGTTCAGAATCCTATTTATATGGCTGCTGTGAGGCAGACTCGGAGCCACTGCAGTGGCAGGGGTAGCGGGTGGTCTTTTTGTGGGTGGTGTCATGAAGTGCATTGGAATGTGTGGCAGCTGCAATTGTGCGGCAATAAATTATTGTGCAACACGCAGACGGCGGCCACGATGAGTCTGACTCGGCGAATGCGAATTCAACGGCGTCGCTGACTGAGTGAAAGAGAAGTATGTTAGAGGAGGTAAACAAGAGAGTGAGAAAGAGAGAGAGTAGGAGGCATGGTAATGAATGCTACGAAAATTTTTAACAATTTTTTAACTTAAAAATTACGACAGCGCTGACAATTTACCATATAAAAAAAAAAAGAGGAAAATAAGAAGAAGATGAAGGGCATGAAGGCGATGCTGACGCTGCAGACTATGAAAATGTGACTGAGCGGGGTAAATGCATGAGCTAAGGGAAGTGAAAGGGGCAGGGGTAGCAGTTCAGCTGTGAATGCTGACTTTTGCTTTTGTTACACCCATTTGATGTACCTTCAATTTGCATGTGCGAGTGTGCGAGTGTGTGTGTGTGTGTGTGTGTGTGTGTGTGTGTGTGTGTGCGTCTGCTGGCATTGCAATATTTTACTTTTGCCAAATGTGTGTGAGAGTTGTTGTTGGGTAAGTTGGGGTAGTGTCGGTTAAGTGGAAAGGGTTGCGCGCTGTCTGCTCATTTGTCAAATGTCACGACTTGATGATGCAATTGTTGTTTGTGTCGCCTGCTGCATTGTCGTCATTTAGTTGGGCACGCAGATTTATGGGCTCGTTGCAACAGTTATTTATACGCATTTATTTAAATGTAAGAGCAACAGACATGTGGATCCAGACAGTGAGAGAGAGAGAGAGAGAGGTAGGGGTAGGGGTACTGTGAGACTGTGCAGGTCCATTTATGGCTTATTTTCAGTTAGCTTAAAACAAAAACATTGTCAACTGTCTGTCAAAATTGACTCGGTAAGACATTTTCCTACCTGAACTTGAGTAAACATATCGCATTTCCAACGAGGGTTAGTTCCTAAAGAATAACACTTAAAGATGTGCAGAGCTCTTCACCCCCCCGCACACACACACGCATTGAGATGCTGTCAGAGCTGAGGGTGGAGGGTGGAGTGTGGTGGGTGGTGGGCGTTGGGCCACGACAAACATCAAACAACCCCGTTGTGCAATGTCAACCTGTGCGGGGGGGCGTGGCGAAATGAGAGAGGGGCGGTAGTTGTAGAACCCTCACTGTCAATACAATTTATGCGTTTTTAAAGACTTCTGCTTCAAGCTCGTCTCGGCGCTGTTTATGTTTTTCTTCTTCTGCCTTGTGGATCTGGGAATGCTCTAACTACGGGCATGGTAATTATGCTATGGCACTTCTGAATGGTATATCTATATCTATATCTATATCTATATCTAAATCTAAATCTAAATCTAAATCTAAATCTAAATCTAAATCTAAATCTAAATCTATATCTATATCTATATCTATATCTATATCTATATCTATATCTATATCTATATCTATATCTATATCTATATCTATATCTATATCTATATCTATATCTATATCTATATCTATATCTATATCTATATCTATATCTATATCTATATCTATATCTATATCTATATCTATATCTATATCTATATCTATATCTATATCTATATCTATATATATATCTATATCTATATCTATATCTATATCTATATCTATATCTATATCTATATCTATATCTATATCTATATCTATATCTATATCTATATCTATATCTATATCTATATCTATATCTATATCTATATCTATATCTATATCTATATCTATCTCTGCAACTCCTTCACTATCTGCTCTAGCTATATATGTATTCAGAGTCAGATCTGATAGAGCATCCCAAATTCGTCATATTCACCTATAAATTCATCGGTTTCTATTTGCATTTTTGGGTTTTCCGCTCGCCTGCATTTCGGCTGTGGCCCTAAGAAAATATTATTCTTTAATTTCTGCACTGCTGCATTTTGTTGCCATTCAGTTAGCTCCGCACATTTTTATTTTTATTTTTTTTTTTTCGTGCTGCTGCAACCTTCGGCGGGCAAAAGGCATAAATATACAATGCAGCTGTATATTTTCTTCTTCTTTTTTTTTTTTTTTCATCCGTTTGCTACCTATGAGTTACGTTTAGTTTCGCCTGTGGCCCGGCAACTGCTTTCCAAACTTTCGATTGCTTCTTTTATGTATTCTACCAAAAACGGCAAAAAGAAGCCAGAAATTGGAATCCGTTGCATAAGTTTGGGCGCCATGGCCATAACTTTCCAATTGCCGCATAAACTTTTGCTTTACTATCATGTAAGAATCTTTTACTCTCTTTTTTAAATAATTCTTTTTATTTTTTATTTTTATTTTTTATTTTCTTCTTTTTTTTGGGGGGCGTTTCAAGCTGTTTAATTGTCAGGCAAATTTCTTGGTTCATTGAATTTCGCTGGCTGCACAAACTTTCTGGCTGCCTGCATGCACAATGCTTGCAAAACTTTTGCCAAGAAAATTTATGAGCACAAAACTTTGATTAAAGTTATTAAAATATATTAATGCGCTTCATGTGCGAAAGCCGGTTGAAAGTGAATTGCGGAATGTCTTTGAGCGATGTCAAAGCAATTGTTCGCCAAGCACATCAAATGTCTGCGAAAAGGAATCCGTGTAGTCGTTACGTGTAAATATTTTTGCTCGTCTGAG
This sequence comes from Drosophila stalkeri, assembly GCA_035047405.1. NCBI lineage: Eukaryota > Metazoa > Arthropoda > Insecta > Diptera > Drosophilidae > Drosophila > Drosophila stalkeri. The sequence continues at coordinate 3,857,361 of JAWNPR010000039.1, read as the reverse complement.
CTGAGCAGAGTCAAGCAGAGAATTAATCATATTAAGCGCGATTTTTTCTTATTCGGTTTCCTTTTCTTTTTTTTTTTTCTTTCTCAGTGCCGTCACACAGTGCGTATGATTATTACCACTATTATTAATATTATCATGTGCCCGACAGTCAGCGCTCGCGGCTTGTTTTTCGACTTTGCCCGCGGCTCGTGGCTGAGGCTCGTGGCTCTGCAATTATTTAGAAAATCAAAGCACGTGCGCGCTGTGCTTTTATGCGCTTACGTGTGTGCCTCTGCACGTGTGTGTGTGTGTGTGTGTGTGCACTAAAATGCTTTGAGCCGCCTCGCTTATTACACCACACAAACACACACAAACACACACACACACACACACACACATACATGTCATAAAGAGCCAGTCACACAGACACAGACAATGCGCAGTTGTTGACAGCTTCAAGTTGCGGGCTTTTGCTTCGCTAAACTCATATCGCCACCTTTGTGTACTTTAAGAACGCTATCTAATCCCTGCCAGATGGCAGCATAAAAATATAGTTGTATTAGGTTTACAGTTAAGCATTTTATTGTTAAAGATAAGCTGTGAAATGTTAGGTGCAATATGTGAATAAAGCCTAGATGAGTTAACTTTGTATTGATTATTTACCATGAGATTGTTAATAGCTAAATTTAATATTATAATCAATTTATTTTGAATTATTAGTAATTACAATTATTTCTATAATTTTTTTTTTTTTTGCAATATATATTTTAGTTAATAATTTGTACTTTAGTTGAGTTTGCTAAAAATAAATTAGCAGTTGCTCTCTATAGTTTTTTCTATAGGTTTCTAGTTCTTTATACTTGACAATCTTTGCAAATTACAATCAGAAATTTTAAAAATCGAAAGACTAGTATAGTAGTTGATGGTATTGTTAAATTTCTTTCTAACAGAGAGCTTTCGCTTTGGCACTTTGCCCAAATATAAATGACAAATGAAGAAATGCGGCAGAGACTTAAAAAATATTTTGAAAAACTGATAATTGACAACTATGAACTGCTTGCTGCCTATAACAATCTAGGTAAATTATGTAAAATACTGTTATTTTCTAGGTTTTTTTTTATAAATTAAATAATAATAATAAAGTCACTAAAGCAATCAGACTTCTACACGCACGAAAGCACAGTGGAATCAAGAATTTCTTTAAAGTTTTTTTTTTTTTAGAACAATGGATAACTCTGATCCAAATATATCTTCGTAAATCTTGAGAAAGCATTAAGGTATTTCCCTTCCTAATGAACTTTAAAGTCATCTACTATTTGAAGTTGAAGTAGAAAGTGAAGTAGAAACTGTTGAAGAACCTTAAGACGGATCCGAAGCGGATCAATATTTCTGGCTGAACGAAAACTTCGAACTCAAGAATATTTTTTAAAATTTTTATTTAATTTATTTATTACATTAATACAATAAACATAATTAGTTTAAAATATTAATAAAAACAATATTTAAAAAAAAACTGTTTGGGAATTAAAAATAAACAATTTTTTGTAATATAATAAAAAAATAATAAAAAAAAAAACAATTTATTAGCTCTTTATGCTGCACGGTGAATGAATCTTTTAACTCTCAACTAAACTAACTGCTGCTGAACTCTTTCCCTTATCGACTCTCAAGCCTACCTAAACTCTAGATAACTCCACATATTTTACTAAAGATTTCTTTCTTTTATTTGACTGCTACTGTAAGCCTGAAATTCTTTTACATGAGTTTCGCAAATGATTTGATACGAACCTTTTTCCCTTTTGCGATTAACCTGTTTATTAATTTATGTAAATTTTCGTTCATATGAATTTTTTGTTTTTTATGCGTTTTTTTTTTTTTTTTAATTTAAGCTGCACTTAATACTATGAGCTTGGGCTGCTCATTAAGTCACTTGCTGTTTAACGACGAGAGATTTAGAAATTTTTTGAAGTTAACAACTTTTAATTTCCCAATGCGCTCGTCTCGTCTGCCGATCTACTCCATTAGCATATGGACTGCAAAAATGCAGACGTAAACAAAAGTTTGTGTTGCTGTTAATCCACATGCTCGCTAATGAAATATCCATTTGCCCCACAGCCTCTCGACAGCTTCCGCCCTTTCATATCGAGAGAGAGAGAGAGAGAGTTGGGTGGGTGGTTGGAGAGTGGAGCTTATGTCTTGTCCGGATTGTTGGTATGGGAAGGCTGCAACTTTTGCGGCGCGGTTTTAATTTAAATTGACAACATCAAGCAGTTAAGTACTTGCAGCGACATTTTAATAGCTTGTAAGCCCCGAGAGCACCAGGCGAATAAAGAAAAAAAAAAAAAAACGTGAAAAGTGAAGCGAGTCGCAGGGAGGTGATGCTGGAAAAAAAAAGACGCAGCTGAAGGAAATAAATACAACGGACTCTTATTTACATATTCCCAAACGTAAATACGCGCCATTTTTATTTGCCCGACTGCTTTTTTATATTTGGGCACTCAGCAGTATTCTGCGAATCCAGTGCGACTCCTGTGCAGCCCTCTTCTTCCCTCTCCCAACATTTCATTCAGCAACGCTTCCCTTTTCTTTTTTTTTTCTCTCATTTTATTTTAAAAGAAAATTTGCATAAAGTGAAAACAAGCATTTTAATTTCACTCGACGCAGTCAAAAAATGAAATGTAAAGGAATCGCATATACGAGTAGGTAGTAAACGTTAGCATTTACCAAAATGCCTCCCGCCTCCTGCTAGACCCCAGTTCGGGACTCTCAGTCCCTAAACCCCATTGTGGCCGGCAACTCCCACGAGCAGTAAAAACTTTTGCGAGACGAAATCTAAATGCAAAACATGGCTAGCTATAATTGTTAAGCCGAACTTTAAATGTGCTATCTATTTGTACTCTAAATAATTAAGTATACGACCTGATGTACTCTGACATTTCCTATAGCTGAATATGCACAGTTGTACAATGGGTTTCCCTTTAACATATGATTTATAAGATTTATAAATGAGGAAACTGTAGCAAGCTTTAGCATTGAACTCGGTACAGATCGGCTTGAGAAGTTCCTATATCATTGTCTAGTCTTTGAGTAACCACCATATCTTAATTGATTCAGGCTAACTAAACTAACTAAAGAGATAGTTCTTCGATCTATACAAAAAGTCTTCAATGTATCCCTATATCATGATTGACTCTTTCATCTTTCAATAACTCGCGAAATACAATTTTAAGCTTGTTCTGTTTAATATATGATTAATCTAACACAAAATGATGCAAATATACCAAAATTTAGCAATAATACTTCACTTATTATCTTTCTACTCTTTGAAGTATCTCAATATCATAATTTTACTTTGCTAATAACTGGAGAAATACTTCATAGATATACTTATATTATAAATAAATTTAATCAAACATAAAATGGATTAAGTATACCAAATTGAAAGCATAAAGCTGCACTCAGAAAGCAGACCCTATATCACGTCTAACTCTGCCCAAATCTCAGGTATTTCTCATTCAAACTGTTTACTTCTAATACATATTGAATGTGCCTTTAGAAACAAGCACTTGTATAAAATTCTAAGCACATATCTTTAGCCAGACTCGAGTTCACTTAGGTTATTCAACCTGATAAAATTGAAATACCTTTGGTAAGCGTATATTCCAACTAGTTGGGTGTGTGTCGCAATTGTTGGGGAGCTGGTAGAAAAAAGCGCAATGCCCACAGACAAAACAAACCAATTTAAATTAGACTACCCGCTGGGCCATTGGGGTCGCTCGCTCGCTCGCTGGCTGGCTGGCTAATATTTGGGGAAAAGTGTTGAGAACTTTGCTCAGTTCCAACTTTTGACATTCGCAATGCACTAAATGTAAATCGAGGCTGTGGCAGGCAGGCAGTCAGGCAGTCAGGCGGAGTTCATGATAAATGTGCATTTTATTTTTAAACTCATCCCAGAATGTGGGATGGATAGATGTGAGGGGATGGGCTTGGATACACGTACTCTATGAGGTGCCATTATGAAAACAATTTGGACAGATAACCGCAACCAGAACTTGGAACATTTGCTCATTTAACTAGCGAGCGTCGAGCATTATTTGAGATGGGACACATGCCACGTTGGCACGTTTAATATAATTTAAACCTAAATACATACCAAAAGTCATCTCTCTACGTATGTATGTGTGTGTGTGTGTGTGTGTGTGAGGGGTTATTTGTGTGCGGCTGTCAAGTAGCCAGCCGTCTGCCTTTTGACGCTCGAGCCCATAAATTACCAAGCACTTGGCAAAGCAGAACTGAACAGAGCCGACCCAAGTCGAGTTGAGCATCTTCCCAATTTTCGGTTAGTCATTTGCCTGGGCCGGGGGCACAAACAAAACTATTAAGTGGGCATAAAACTCTCTGGATATATGTATACACAGATATGCGAATTAAGGGAGTGTGCTGGCAGCTCTATGCCAGAACATCTAAAAACTGAAGTGCCATCCACACAAATGGCAGACAGTTCGGTGGGCTCTACGTACATAGCGATTCGATGTTCATTTAGCAACCCCTCAAAAAAATAGAGAGTATAATAAAAATTGCAAATTGAACAAAAGCAAAATATTTCAGACTTGTGCTAAAATAGGCTTTTATAGACATTTGCATATATGTATTGTAATTTATAGTAGTCAAATGATATGACATAAAAATAACTCAACAAATGTAAATGTGACTTCAGCTCAGAGTGAAGTATAATAAATGCTGAATATAGTAGAGATTTATGAGCTATGTGGAAAACCTTATGGTTAGGGCGCTTTAAGTTTTTATCTACAATATATAGAGCTGGTAGAAAGTTTAAAAACAAATTGAATATTAAATTTAAAAAATGATATATCAGACTTGGAATACGATTCATTGCTTGACTATGTAAAAGTCTTAGTAAAGATATAGGCTCTTTATAGCGAGGAGCCAAAGTCTATTGATTTTGAATATTTTTTTTAAATTACTGGAATATAAAATAAAAAACATTTTTCAAAGCGAATTTATGTCTTTTTGAATAGGTTACACTCGGATAGAAGTGGATAGGGAAAACTAAGCAGAAACCTTTAACCATATTTATATTCTGTATTGTCGATCTTCAATAAATAATTAGCTTTCGCAAGCTCTTTGTCAATAGCTATAAATAATATATAGCTTATATATATATATATAAAGACTGTTCTTAATCCATCAGATTGTCCAACAGTCTGTCAATTATATGGTTCATCAGGCCATCAATCAGAATAAAAAGTTTTGCATATAAATTGTTATTATATTAGCAGAGGCAGTTTTTTTTTTATTGAAATGAATGCTTAAACTTTGGGCTTTGATTATAAATAAATCATCAATTGCTCAATCAGTTCAAAATACACTAAGCATAAAAAGATAGTTTATATAAATAATTATTAAATTATTTAGCTGTAATATTCACATCAGCCTTCCTTAGGTTTAGTTCGTTAAGTAAAAAAAAAAATAAAAAATAAAAAAATATAAAAATGAAAAAATAAAAAAAAAAAATAAAAAAAAATAATAATAAAATATATAAAAAAAAATAAAAATAAATATCAAATTTATTTGATAAATATTAAAATATGTCACATTTTTTTGTTATTATATATATAGATAAATATATATAAATATATTACACTACATTATATAATATCTACATTATATAATATAATATCTATTCAATTTCAGCTTAATCCTCTTACACTTTCGATTAGCTAATTATCGATTATTCTGTAGTTTGTCAATCTCTATCTATCCTCCAGTAATAAGCTGCCTGTTGCTATAATTTACTTGTTTATTTGCAACTAATTTTTGCGCTGATTTCAATAAATTCACATTTAATTGCGCGTCTCGTGTTTTATTTAATTATTTGTTTGTATTTTTATTATTTTTAATTTTCGCTCAATGCATGCCAAATTTTCATTTCATGTGTCGCAATTTATTGGCTTAATTGAGGAAACAAAATGAAAGCAAAAGAAAAATGGAAACGTGGCCAACGATTGCTGGCTATATATATAGTATATATATACATCATACATTTAATTGGCTACCAACAAATCGAGCTGTCAAATAAATACAAATTTAAACAATGGAAAACAAAATTTATTTGTTTGAATTCAAACAAAAGGTGAAATCGAAGGCAATCCAAAAAAAAAAAAAAAACAAAGAAATAGAAAGAAAAGTTGTCAAAACTTTAACCCAAAAGACATTTTCAAGTGCAAACTTTTCTTGCAGCAAGTCCCCAGGGGTGCAACCAGTTGAATTGTTTTGCTAGGATATCAGCCAGCAGCAAGAGCAGCAGCAGCAGCAGCAGCAGCAGGAGTAGCAGGAGTAGCCGAAGCAGACTATTCGCCCCCTCAGCTGGCATTTAACACGGGGATGTTAGTTCGAGCGGGGATGTCTGCGAGACTTGTAAAGGGTCGCTGATTTCGAGGTCTAAAAAGTCAATCACAATTCCCAGTGCAATCAGAAGACGTCGTATTAATATTTAAAGAGGTCATCGGAATTGCTTTCTACTCTATGTGCCCCTCTCACTCTCAACCATCCGTCCAGCCCATGGCACACCCTGTAGCTGCAGCTGGAGAGATAAGCTCGGCAATTTTGTGGCCTGCAATATTTTCCACTTATTTGACGATTTGTTGCAGCTAAGTGGCTGTGAGAGCAGCAACCCTTAAGATACAAATGTATCTTTCAGTTGGCTATCCGCCTCCTGCCTCGCCGTCTCCTGCTTCTACTTGATGGCTTTCTTTTATGATTTGCTGCATTGTCTCAGTCGCTTTTATGAGCTCGAATCGTTGCATTTTTAATGTCAGATTGAATTCACATTTGCATTCGCTTCGCTACGCTGTTTATGCTTTTTCCGCTCTTTACGGAATTTTACTTGACAGCTTCAGCTCCAGCTCCAGCTCTCCCTCTCTTTCACTTTCCATGCCTCTGCCTCCCTCTCTCTCCTCCTCACTGTCTGGCAACTGTCTGGAGTCTGAAAGTGAAAACTTTCGCTTTATTTGCTTTTTTTTGTTCTTTTTTTTTTTTTTTTTTTGTACATTCCTCTAGCTGCGGCTATTCAATTACATTCACTTGCAATCAATCACACTCAAAGTTCAAGAGTTTTTCGGGCAAAAACCTTTGCATTTGTTTCTCTTGTTCTTGTGTGTGTGTATTTGGAAACTTTTGGCAAGTTCTCACAAATAGTTTAGCCTGAAAAGCTAAGGGCAAAGATATGTGAAAATTGTTTATTGAACAACAAATATTATGCTTCATAGTTGAAATGCTTGATAAAAAGCTGAAAGGCATCGCATTCTAGTTACTTAAGCATCAATTCACAATTACAAAAATATTTATTTATCTAATGGTCACAACATTTTGAATATCAAAAATTTATTTGTCAAATATTTCATATATGTGCTGAAGTAATTAGAATTCTATGAATACCAAGAAATTTATTATTTATTGTAGCTTATTTAAGATAAGTAAAATCAATTTTATTACATTTTTATTTGTATTATTTGGTTATATTTATTATTGAATATTTATTTTTTTTTATAATTTTATTATTTTTATTATTGAGTAGACTGACAAGAATATTATTGTAATATTTTATAGTCTACTTAGTGGTAAATAAATAAATATTAATGAACTATTTTTATTTATATTATTTTATAGTATTTTAATATTATTTTTTCTATTTCTAGCATTCATTAACTTGTTCATCTATCGTAATTAAAGAAAAATTTATCAATTACAAAATTATAAATTTCCACATACATTTTTCATACTATCCATTGTTGATAAATATATACATACATATTCTCTAATTATTCTAGAATCTAATTACTCTAGAATTTTCTTTAGAATTACTCTAGAATATTCTCTAGAATTTTCCAGAAAAGAATGTCACACAGCAAATTAAGAGAATACTCTATGTTCTATGCCACATTCTAGCTCTATTTTTTGTTAAAAAATTTTATGCAGTTTTTTTTTTTACAAATTTTTGAGAATATATATAAATCGTAAAGAACTACAAATTCGACTGTTCAAAATTAACTAAGCAATCTCTGCATAAGTATGGACATGAATAACAATGTAATGATATATATATAAAAAGTGCAAATTGAACAGTTGAAATGCTCTTTGAATATTTTTCCAAAATAAATACTTTATGTAATTCACAAAATCCATATCTTTATAATTTACAAGGCACCAAAAATATTTCAAAATAAATTCTTTAAATATCAGCACATTTCACAAATTTCACATTTCACACACTAAATAAATACGATTTCTTCTGCTTAGCCTTGACTCTCGAACTCTCCTTATTTCTCTCTCTTTCTCTCTCTGTCTTAGTCTCTCTCTCTCTCTCTCTCTCTCTCTCTCTCTCCTTCTCTCTTTCACTCAGCCAAAATCTCATCAAAACTTGTTGCCTTTTCATACATATTTTGTAGTTTTTAATTTTGTTTATCAAGAAACTTACAAGTTTTTGGCATAATTTACAAAGCTCCGGCTCTACTTAATTTGAATAAGAACTTTTAATTCGGAAAACACCCGAAAAAAAAAAAATGAAATGAAATGAAATTATGAAGTGCACGGGAAAAAAAACAAAATAAAATGAAATAAAATAAAATAAAATAAAAACATAAATAGCAAAGCAAACGAATTAACACGCTTTGGGCTCACCGCCCAGTGCACAGGCAGCTCTACTCGAGCCTTCGACCCTCTTCCGCGCTCCGCTCTCTAGATACCCTGTGGAGCGCCCGCAGAGTAAAGTTTGAGGCCGTGAGGCGAAATTGCGAATCCGGAACTTCCGTGCTCAAGTTCTCAGCCGCCGGCTGTGCGCACACAGAATGAGGGGCGTGCCAGGCGAGTGGAGGCGGGGCGGCGCAGCTGAGCTTGGTTGCAAAAATAAATTTGTATTGTTTTTGTGTGTGGGCGGGGAGGGGGGGGGGGGGTGTTTGAGGGTGTCTCTGTGTGTGTGTGTATGTTGCTTTGTTGTTCTGGCGCGCCAAAGAGCAAACACAGTGAGCGCAAAAACCGCAGCCACTAAATGCATTAAAAGCCAGGCTCCATGAAATGGAGGCGTTGCAAATTGCGGCTGTGTGTGTGTGTGTGTGTGTGCGGGTGTGTGTGTGTGTGTGTGTGTTGCCCTCTTGTGTTTGGCTGCGGTAATATTGTAACGGCTTTTGTGTCTCTCGCTGCCAAGTTTCGAGTTTGGCATTGTTTTCCTGCACGGATATCCTTAATGAGTGAAAACTGGGCTAAGGCTCAAGTCAGCCAGCCCTGGCATCATAATTACCCCGCAGCCGCACCCAAACACTCCTAGCTCCTGGCCCTCTCAAGTGTGTCGCTCTGTTTAGCTGACAAAAACACACTCGACACTCGCCTGCCATACTTCGGGCATCTTTTTTTTTTTTTTTTGCCTGCTTAGCTGACCAGCACATGCTGGCACATAAATCTTGGAGGGTGCTTATGCCCCAGCAGAGCTCTGCTTGTGTAATTATCATTGTGATCACTTTTCAACAGTGGGCAAAACTTTTGTATTAAAAGTAAACTTATGACAGGATGGCAGCAACAACAGCTCCTGTTGACTGCTGCAGACAGGACATGCTATACATACGTTACGCAGCTACCAACACACACACACACACAGTCTGATGGAGTTTGCGCCAACGGCCATTGTCAAGTGTAATTTATCATTCAGTCAACGTCCTTCGATTGCAGTTTATCATTCCCTCCCCTGCTATAGCCTGCTCACCCTCCTTCCCATATGAAACTTGCTTCACTGGGTCGTCCACTGTAATTTTTCTCCAGCTCAAGTCATAGCTGAGCGAAAGCAAAAGCTTCGCAAGGCAAAGCAAAAAAAAAAAAATACTAGAGGTAAAGAAAATGAATGGAAAATCAGTTCCTGACCTCAGGTTTGTTATTTTTCTTGCCAGGACTTTAAAGCCACTGAATGGGGGAATGGAGACTGAGTCTGGGGCTTGGTAAAATAGCAATTAATGTGGATTTGAAGTTTCTACCTGCAATAATCGGAAATAATTGAAGAAAATAGACGAGCAACATGAAAAGAAAAGGAAAGCAGCAGCAAAAAAAAAGCAAAAAAAATTAGAAAATCCCTGAGAAATGTGCATAGCTCATGGAGCTCTCTCCCTTCTGACTTTGTCTCCTTGAAGGATGTGTTTGTACGTGTAATTTGTAACGTTTTAATTGTTGTTTATGTAGCTGCAGGCGAATAGCAACCCCCCCACTCCCGTCACTTTGTAGTAAGCCCTAAGAATTCTGATTAGCTTGGCTCGGTTCGTTCGTGGGGTTTTAAAACGCAACCACAAGCCGCTGGGGTTAATTTTGATTGTGGTTCTTGTGCTTGACATAATGGAAATGACATTAGATTCCAATTAACTGGGCCAAGCATGTGGCTATATCAATTGAATCAGCTATCGAAGAGTACATTAAGTGTAGCGTCTAAAAGCGAAAAGCGAATTAAAGCTGGTTGAATTTGTTCGTGACTTAATTAATCTAGACTTGAAGCTTACAAAGAATGACAAATTTCCCAATTTGTAAATTTCTATTATTTTAAATGTTAAAAAGCCAAAAATAAAAAATATAATTCAATTAATAACTTCATTTCATTTAAAAATAAAAAAAACATTTGACATTGAATAATTTAATTTAAAAATATAAAAATAATATTTTTAGATAATTATTAAATATTACAAAAAATTTTTATAATTTCATTAAAATAATTTTATTGGTAAAAAGTTGTAAAAAAAATTTGTAAACAAACAAAATACTTCATACTATTTTTTTTGCTAAAATTATTACGATTATTATTCATTATTATTATGTATTTTATTTATTTTATTTATTTAATTTATTTTATTTATTTATTTTGCATAATATTTTTTTTTTTAATTTTTATTCAATATTTTTATGATACATAATTTACAATTACAATTTTATTTATTTATAAATATATACAAAAATTTTTATTTTAATATTATTTTTTCCTTTTTATATTATTATTTATATTTATTAATTTAAATTTATAATTTTGATTTGCACATTTCTCTGTCATTCCAAGACATTATTCGAACTGTATGTATTGGCATCTAACGGTTTTTTCGTCACCCACATATTTTCAAAAATTCCACTCGTTACTTTTGCAAAAAAATTTCTTACTCTCTCTCTCTCTCTCTCTCTCTCTCTCTCTCTGAGTGTAAAAATGTGCTCAGAATTTTATGATTTGTCAGCGTTGAGAGCAACGGAATTTGAACAACTCCGAACTCCGAAAAGCAACATTGTGTTACTCTCTGAGCCAGTGCGCAGACTCAACAATTTCCTCAAAGCCGGCTGAATTCAGCAACAAATGTTGTTTATGCTCGCTGTTGATAATAAACAAACCGAAGCATGACAGTTAATAGGGTATCAAGGAAGTAATAACTGCTGATAAGGAAATTGTTTTGTAGAACATCAGAAAGATTTTAACTGGATGAGAGATTGAAATTTTAAAATATTTCTAATCATTATTTAAGCTAAATAATTAGTAAATCTCTTGATAAGGGAATATTTACTATAATGCAATTTTTTTTAAACTCAATTGAATAAAATAGTAAAAAAATCGTTTTATATATATTAAGACGATTTTAGCTAAAGAAAAATTTTAAATATTATATATTAAATATAACCTTATTAGAGTTATTTAATCTCTGACTAAAAGAATCAAATTTAAGCTTGCAAATAAAAATTGTAGTTTTATTAAGGATATTTTCAAACATTAATATAATAAATTAGAAAAAAAAATATAAAAAAAATTAATTACAAAATTATTTTTAATTTTTTTGATATTTTATTTTTTTTGTATTAGATTTTATTGTACCGTATAACAACAACATAATTGTATTTTAAATATATACTAAAGAAACGCAATTTATATTTTTGTAAATTTTGATGACAGCAATAAATTGTATAAATTTATTTTTTTAATTATAATATATTTTTTTTTATAAATTTTTAAGCATATTAATAATAATTAAAAAGTAATTCTCCTTAAATACATTTATTTATTTATTTAAAATATTTAAAAATATTACTTGAATTAAGAATTTATGAAATAAGAAATTAAAATAAAATTCAATCAGATTTGTCATAAGTTGAATTTATTAAACAGAATATAGCTAAGCATATATTGTTAGCAGTAATTTACTTAAATTTACAACATTTGCAGGAAGTTTCTAGCTTGCCGAACAGCTGATTTGTTTGCTGCTCGGGCTCCAGCTCGGACTCCGAATGTTGCATGCCGCACGAAGCGAACGAAACGAAGTTGGCAAAAACTCACCACTGGGCGGATGGCTGCTTGGTGAGTGATGATGGGTGGAGTTCGGGGGGGTTGGTGCGGTGCAGGCCAGCAGATAGGAAGGCAGGCATAACTGTAAACTGTTGTCCCGTTAGCATTCAGTTGAGTTTTGGTTACTGCCGCCAACGGTTAACGGTTTTGGAGCATGCCACGCGCCTAAAGGCTAGCGATTTAGCCATTTAGCCAATTGCCGCACGGCAAACACAGACAGAAGGCAAAATAAGCAAAGCTAAGCAAAGCAAAACAAACATAAACAAACAATTTTTTGGCAACGTTTCGTTTTGGCAGTTCGGTTGCGAGTAGTGTAGACTAGAGTAGAGTCGAGTAGAGTAGAGTGTTTCTCTTCCACTCTATCTCACTCTATCTGTGTGTGTGTGTGTGTGCGTATTTTAATTATTTAATTTGCGAGGCGTCGCAAACATGCGAAACTCAATTGGCCACCAGGTGGCAGCCGCAAGATTTTGGTGGCTAACGGAAACGCAAAAGCAAACGGAAACGGAAGCATTTAAGCAAAGTGCCAGCACACACACTACCTCACCACCACTTCATGCGTGTGTGTGTGTGCCTGAGTGTGTGTAAAACGCTGAACGCCTTGTAAATGCCGGCCAGTTGCAGACTTGCAGCTGAAACTTGCAATAAAAATTGAATACGAATACTTGTAGAAATACAAAAAGTAAAAAAAAAAAAAATAAATATAAAAAAGAGAGTAAAGAAAAACCTTTCCTTTGTGCGGCTCTATGTGTGTGTGTGCGGCAAGCAAATAAATGCTTTTGCAACGCTTTTTTAGCCATTTTATCTCGAGTCGAAATACTGTAAAAAATTGTAAAATGGATTTACGTTTCGTATTCATCGTTATATTGCTGAAGTGGACCTATGCACAAGGTAAGACCATATTCCAAGTGTTTTCACAGTGTATGTAACTGAGTGTGTGTGTGTGTGTGTGTGGTTAGTGTGTGTTTGCTTGGGCATTCTGTTTGTGCAGCAGCAGCTGCTGAAGTGCAGTTTCTCACATTTGTTCAAGTGCTGCTGCAATTGCAAATATGCCATAGAAAATGCCTCATATGAGTATTTATTATATACACACACACACACACACACACAGGGGTGTATGTGTGTGTGTCTGTGTGTGTGTCTGTGGCACAGTAATGAGGTGCATTTAGCTGAGGTAACAGACCGACTGGCCTCCAAGTGTATGCGAGTGTGTGGCAAAAGTTTTGCAATCGAAAAAGAAACTTTTGAAACGCACAGCATTTTATTCTCTCTCATTTTTATTTTAATTTTTTTTTTTTTCGTATCATTATTGATGTTGGGTGCTACAGGTGAAAGGTGCTAAGGTGTTGCCAAGTGCCAGACATAGTCAAATGTATGCTCAAGTATTGCCAATAGCAGGAGCATTTCAATAGCGAAAAATTGTGAAAAGCGTTTTAAGAGCAAAGAAATGTGAAAAGTTTATGTAATATAAAGAGTTATGTTATTATGTGATATATAATATTTATTAAAATAAAATAAAATAAAATATTAAATGTGTTAATATTATATTTAATTTGAATTTTGTTAGATATTTACATTTAAATATTATTTAAAATATTAATATTTATTTATTTTTTTTTAAGAAATTTGGGAAAAAGTGTTATATTAACTAGTTGATGAAAATAATGTTTTATATATGGCATAAAAATACGCTTCGCTTTTTTTAGCATTTTTGTATTATTGTAAATTTAAAATACATTATTACAATTTTTTGTGTTTTTTTTTTCAAAATATATAAAGTTGAATAATTTTTAATTATGTTATTTTAGTTATTATTATTATTTATTTTTACTAAAATTGTAAATTTAAAACAAATTACAATTTTTGTAGTTTTTTTTTTAATAATTAAGCTCATTGAATAATTTATAATAATGTTATATTTTAATTTTTGTCATGATATAATATTATTATTATTATTTATTATATTATGTGCTATGAGAAATCATTATTTATCCTGTATTATATTTATTGCACTTTTTTTATTAAAATATATTTAATAAAAAAAATGTCAATTTTAAAATGAGATGATATAAAATATAAAAATATTTATAAATATTTTTTTAAATTTTAAATATTTTTTCTATAATTTGTTTAACTAAATGATAAAACGTTTACTTCAAGCACTTGCAAAAACTATTTTTTTTTTTTTTTTAGCTTTATATCAATTGTGTGTGAATCTCAAAGAAAACGTATGTCTCTCACAATGTTTCCCGACAGAATATTAATTGAAATTTAATACATTCTTCTACTTTGTGCACATAAATAATTAATATGATGGAAACTTTTCATCTTGCCATTTGTTTTTCTTAATCAAAAAGCAAAAAAGCAAAACTACTCAACTAAGTTGCGCTGATAATTATATTTGCTTTAAGTAACTAGTCAAGTATTTAAGTTACAGTTATGAGCTAATGTATTGATTAACTGTCTTAGAACAGATCTCTATTACTCCATGTCCTTCTATTGCTTGGGTTTTATTTAACATTCATTTACTTGCGCTCAAATAAACTTATTTGCTTGCTTTTCATACGAAAAACTTTTGCCAGCCACAAAACAATTTCCGCACTCAGTTTTCTTCGGCTGCCACGCCCCCCCATCAACGCAACAAGCCCTTGCCAACCCACTCGCTGCCTAACAACTCAAACAAATTAGGCAAAAGGAGCAAAAACAGAAAAGAAAGAAGAAGAAGAAAGAAAAAAAAAAAAGAAATCGAAACAAGCTACCCAGTGGCAGTGGCAGTTGGAGTTGCGGCCCGAGGGCAAACCAAATTATGAATGAGTTTTCTTGTTTGGTCTCGTATCTCTTTTTTGTTGGCCCACTGCATAAAATATGCGCATTTAATAAGCCCCAAAATGAATACGTATATATATTTGTATATATAAATATAGAGTTCGGTCGAGCGCTGCCCGTGAGCCATGTTAATAGTGCGCTCTCCGCGGATCAAGTGAACCAAGCTGAATCGAACAAAAAAACGGAAACGAAGCGAAATGAAACAAAAGCGTTTTACCGCACATTTGTTGCAATCATCTGGCACATCATATAAATGTGCACAAATTTTGATATACCCTGTAAGTTAGGAGTTTGTAATGCAGATATTATAAGTTGAGCTACGAAGCAAGTGTATTTTTGTTTTTTGATTGTTTTATTTCTCCTGGAAGCTATCTAGCCATAAATTGATAAATTTGCTAATTCACATATTTGTTTAATATTTTGAAATTATTTTGTATATATTAGATTATATATATTTTTTATTATATTTATATATTTATTTCCTTTTTTTTAATTTTTATAGTTTTAATTTTTTTCTTAAGTTATTTGTTATTGTATTTTATTTTCTTTAATTTTATTTTATTTTAATTTTATTATTATTTTTTTATTTTATTTATTTTTGCATTTTCCTTCTTTTGCTAAACGAGATTTTCAGCCAAGATATCATTCTATCTGTATCTGTCTGTATCTGTCGAGCTATACATTTTTTTTTCCTTCAGTTTAACTCAATAATAAATCAATATCAATTATCAAATTTTGCTGCTCAGCTATTATTAATTTATTTGCTATTTTATTTTATTTATTTTAATTTCATTATTATTTTTTTTAGTTTATTTATTTTTGCATTTTCCTTCATTTACTAAACGAGATTTTCAGCCAAGATATTATTCTATCTGTATATCGAGCTATACATTTTTTTTAGTCTCAGTTTAACTCAATAATAAATCAACATCAATTATTAAATTTTGCTGCTCAGCTATAAAATCTCTTATAAGAATTGGTTTTATATACTTATCGAAATTCAATTAATTTTTTTCTGGCTTATTTTTATCAATTTTATTTATTTGTTATGCAGCACTTTATAGCATATCTACTAGTCGTTCAGCTGTTTCTCAATCTGTTTCATCTTCGTTTTTCATTATTTTTGTAGTTTCATGCATGTAAAACGAATTCAATTGAATAATATCCTGTCATTTTGTGTGGGCAGCAACCGCCTCGACTCGTTTGGCATGTCAAAAATTTTATCAGCGCCGCGAAAAATTCGACATGGAGCGGTAAATAAATAAATCGCAGTTAAAAGCACACACACACCCACACACACAGAGAGACACACTCTTTGGAGTATGCAATAAATTGTTGTTTCGGCAAATTTATTGGCATTTTAGTGGCTCGCAGCTCGCAACATCAAATAAAGCAAATTAAATGCGCTTCCGCTTTGCTTTTATATTTTTATTTTTATTTTTATTCATGTTTCTCTCTCTTTTTTTATTATTCTTATTATTATTTTTGTTGTTGTTGTTGTTGTTGTTGCCAAGTTTGCTTGTGCTTAATTTATAAATTATTCATTTGGCAGCAGACATTGGGCCCAATTATCATTTACATTGCATGCGAAACAAAGTTCGGCTCAGCTGAACTTCGCCTAAAAGTAGGCTAAGGCACACATTCGACCCGTTGGCCAAATTAATTTCTGTGCGTGTGTCTGAGTGAGTGTCTGCTCTCCAACTACCTCTATCTCTCTCTCTCTCTCTCTCTCTCTCTACACTCTACTCTTCTTTTTCGTTGCTGTTGTTGTTTAGTCTTGTGCCTTGCGGCTGGCATAAATTTATTTGGCAAAAACTTTCGCAGACCGGAATATTAATGAGTATTTAACCTAAATTGTTGCCTTTGATAAGTGGCATGAAATGTTGCCACGCCCACCTCCATAGGACCCTCATTTTATGGTATCAATGCGCCACAGACAGCTAACTCAAAGCACACACATATATCACAATGCCTGAATGTGCGTGTGTTAAATTACTCAAAAAAAAAAAAAAAAAGGGTTACAATTATTTTATATGGGTCTTAAAGTTGGGCTCCTAATAGGATTTAGGTTCGCTAAATAAAAGACGGAGCATTTCCCTGTTATCTTTAATATGTTTGCCTTGTTATTTCCGTAATAGGCCCTAAAAGTATTTTGCAGCCAGTTAACCCTTTTTGGGATGAAATGCGAAAATTGTTACGAATTTATATTGGCAAAGGCATTCCAAGAAAATAAGTTAATAAACAATGTTAAATGAACATGTTGCTATGCAGTTTATTAGAGAAATAGGTGAATAGCCTGAAGCTAAAATTAGCAAAGCAATTAAAAGAGGGAAAATAAATAAAATCATATTTTCTGGAGTAAGAAAGTTGTTAAAAGCTAAGTCAAATCAAGGGTCACGCACTTATAAATTATAATAAATATTAATAATAGTGGGTAATACAATTAATAATAAAATAGATATAAAAAAAAAAAAAAAAAAATCTTAGCTAGCGAAAATGATATTTCAGTTGAAAAGCATTAACTAAACTCTGTCTAAAAAAAAATAATTTATATTATAAGCTTCATTAGATTGCATTGTGTTAAAATAAAATATAAAAGGAATAATTTTAAAAATAATAAAGTAAAAAAATATATTAAAATTTTTAAAAATAAATATACAACTTTTTCATTATTTTATGAATTAAACATTTTAAAAAAAATTTATATTTTTAATATATTATATTTAATTAAATTAAGATAAAAAAATATTAATATTAAAAGCACATTAATATTACAAATATAAATATAAAAAATTTTTTTTTTTAAATTAATATTTCTAATATTTATTTTTAAAATTTATTTCTTTGTAAATTAAATATTAATTTAAAATTTTTATTTGAAATTTATTTTAGTATAAAATAAAATTGAATATTAAAATATTCAGTTTAACACTTGGGAAATTCAGAAGCTCTATTATCAATAATACATTTTTTATTGTTAAAAATAATTGAATATAGAAAACTAAACTGAATCGACATGAAAATTCATTCCTTGAAGCGTTAAATTCGTGCTGAAACTTATTCTATTATTATTTGCCTTAAGGCAATTTCCAACTGCAGACAGGCGCAAATTTTAATTAATTTCTGCATCAGTCCGATGCCTGTCATAATACAAATAGAATAAACAGATAGAGGGAGAGATAGAGAGAAAGGAGGGAGAATGAGAATGGAATTCAAACAAATCATTAGGAATACGAACATTTATTTATTTATCTAACATATCCAGCGTGTGTGCAAACAAAAGATATGCACGACTCGTATCACAATTATGCAGCGCCACAAATAATAGCAATATTTTGATTAAGTTAATTAAGTGATTTCACTTCTCAGCAACAGCAACAGCAACAACAACAACGACAGCAAGAAAAACAATAGCGTAAAGGACAATAAGGACAATGCCTATCAACGGGAATTCGTGTTCCTGTTGGGCTAATCCGGTCGCTGCTTGACATGATTACCCGCTGAGCCTTTGTGTGTTAGGCCACATAAAAACATCATATTTCATGCCATTATGCGCAAAACTAGGCCAACAACAACAACAAATAACAACAACAAGAGCTTGCAATAGCCGCCTAATGAATTGCTTTAGTATATTTTGTTTAGCAGCTGCCAAGTCACAGCTAAACTTTAGAGTGAACCTTAACTTAATGTGCTTTAAAGGGAAAATGAAAATAACAAAAACATAAATTGGAAAATCCAATGTGCTTTAGACTCCTATATACTCTATTTATTTGCTGTGCTGAAATATTAAATTATTATGTTACTTATTATTGTTGACTTCTTATTGGAATAAAAATATTAAATTTTGTGAGTAAAACTTAAAAAGAATGTTGTAAATCAAAATGTGAATATATTGAGCTTTCAGCTTCTATAAAAAAATTTAAGATTTGCAGCATAAATATACATATATAAAATTCTAATAGAAAGAATATAATTGATCGCACTCATAAATAGAATAATTTTAGCAAAACAAAATTTTTAAATTAATTTTTCTATTTTTTATAATTTTGTTGTATGTATAAATATACAATTTTATTTATAGAATATATAATATTTTTAATTTTCCTATATTATATGATAACTTAAAAATACCAAATTATATATAATAATAATTTTAAATTGTATATATGTAAATAGAAATCTTCATTTAATATATATATATTTTTTTTTTATAATATACGATAATTGAAAAGTGCAAAATTATGCATAATAATAAATATTTTTATTTAATGTGGTCAACTTCTTGTAATATAAATATTTATCATATTTTTATGCTGCTTTTTAAGTTTCTTTTTATTATTGCTCACTTCCATTTCAACTGTTTTACGACCCCAATTAAAATCTCTTTTATAAATTGTGTCAAATCCTGGGCTGTAATAAGCTCAAATCAAATAACATAAATTGCTTCCCTACTCCACTTCACTGACAATATTCAACTGCTTGACATATTTAATATGCCCCATTCAAGTGCTGTAAAATTCGCGAGGGAGTAAAAATGCGGACATAAACAAGTGTTGTACATATTCTTTATGACTACTTTTTCAATGTATATAAGAATATATATATATATATAAATATATATATTTATTGCTGTTGTTGTTGTTGTTGTTGTTGTTGTTGGCGCCCGGGTAAATCATAAAGCATTAAATGACCGCCGTCTGGAAGATTTTAAGAATTCATGTCTGTGTTTGAGAATGCGCAGGCCAAGCTGGCTGGCGTGACTGTGCTGCCGTCCGTCCGTTCGTCTGGTCGAGGAGACACTGTAGCTGTCATAGTCTGCGACAGCTCGCTGTAATTCGTAGCCGTGCGCATTTTTCGAATGTTTACCCTTTTCGACCCTTTGCAGCGAGTGTCATTGACATTTTAATGTGCTAATGAAGATGAGGGCCAGCTGAGCCAAGCCGAGAGATGTGCAACACTCTAAGAGCAAGAAGAAGAAGATGAGGAAGCAATGCTAAAAATATTATGAAATATTTATAAAAAAAAAAAAAAAACATAGTCGTGGCATCATCGCCTTTGACGCACTCATTATCGTCGAGTGCGGTTTTTAAATATTCTCTTTTTTTTTTTTATATGAACTTTGTGTTCGTCAAGGACCTGCCCAAGGACTTGCGGTGTTTATGAGTTGTTATGATTTTATTTAACATCTTTCTTTGTCGCTTCCTTCTCTCTCTCGCTCTCCCTCTCTGCTTCGCCTGCAGTCAATTATGTCAAAGTTGTCAATTCACGATGAAAATTGCAGGGCTTTCGCGTAAGCAGCTTTTACAACCAGCTGAGTGTAAAGTACAGAAACAGAAAGAGAACAAAAAAGGAAAACGAAGCAAACTCTCACAAATATTAAATGTAGGTTATGCATTTATGAGCGAAGTAGTTGCAGCAGTCGACAAAGAAGCTTGTTTGTCCTTTAAGCTGCTGAGTGGAATAACAAATTACAATAGGAATACTTGAGTAGTTCCGATTGGAGAGAAAATATTTACTAGATGAATAAGCGGAAATTAATGTAAACCGGATGTAGACTTAACCTAAGAGCTCTGCTCATCATGTGAAATCAAATTAAGTAACATAAAAATAAAATTATTAATTATAATATTAATTATAATATATGAATTGATTTCAGCTAATGAGCAGTGCTTATGTTGAATCTACATTCGCTTAACATAATAGCTAAGATTACATGCAGTTAACATAAGAGCTAACTATTATGAATACTTTTGTTAGCTATTATAGCTGTTATGTAAGTAGAGATATATGTATTTATATGAGAAACTAGGCAGCATTATTAGTAGAGAAATTACAATTCTTTCTCTTCCCTCATTCCACTCTCTCTCTCTCGCATTCTGCACTGCTGTTACAGCTTTCTGTTAACTGACTGACTATGCAGTGTATATTAAGAACTAAAATATTATGTTACAAGAAAAAATGTATAATAATTGACATTCCATTTTTATATTTTATATATATATTTATATATATATTATTTTTAATTTTTAATATATGCATTATATAAGCATATCGATTTCAACTACGCCCACTTAGCAAAGAGTTAAATATGATTTTTTCCAGCTTCAATAAATTCTCATATTTCGCATATATCATATTTTTATAGCCTACTTTAGCCGTCTCCATGTGAGAGCGCTTTATGAGCCACTTATTCCGCTTGCACAATCAACAAAAAAAGCAACAAATAAACTTCAATTTTAAATGCCAAGGGCAAACCCTTTAACTACACACATATATATATATACCTATTTATATATATATATTTATTTTTTTATGACTTGACGGCAAGGAGTCATAATTTTTGCCAACTCATTGCCTTTTAGGCCTGGCCGAGAAATCTCGACAAGGCCACCAAAGAGCGCAACAGCCTGTTAAAGGACGCAAAGGATACGCGTCCAAGTTTGAGCCGAAGGCTCTAATTTTTTTTCTTCTTTTTTTTTAGCTGTGCTCAGCTGTTGCCTGCATAATTTATCAATGTCAGCAGGCGATGATGATGAACGCGAAGGAAATGTCAAGCCAACAGATTGGACTTGCGTCCGACTCGCTCACCCTCCATCTCTCTCCTTCTCTCTTATTCGCTCTCTCTTTCTGTACTCCACTTCCTCCTGCGTCCTGCGAATTTCTATTGATAGGCCTGTTTGGACATTTCGACCAGCAGAGCATAAGGAAAAGGCAGGCCATAAAACTTGAGCTTTTTAACAAGCAAGACGAACAGGCTGGCAGGCTGGCTGGCTGGCTGGCTGGCTTTTGTGCCCAGGAGCAGCTGGACTTGACTTTGTGTGCGTGAACTCACCTTTTCTTTGCCTCGCAGCTTTGTCTGCCTGGACATTTTATATTTATTAAAAAGCAAAGAGAACAAGCTGAGAAGAAAGAGAATCCCACGTAATAGGCATCCGGTCATAAAAACATGAATTGTGCCTCTTAGCAGCAAATCCAATTGGGCATAAATCGGCTTTGTTGTCCAGCCAAACACATGAGCACACAAATGAGGTGGATGGAGAGGGAGAGATTGGGGCGGAGGTGTGTTGTGTTGCTGGCTGAAATTTAATGGCATTCCAACTCAGCCGCGAGCTGCGACTCTGAGTCTTGTTTTATTTTCATATACATTTGAGCACAATGCGCTTATTGACTTAAAGCCCAATGTTGTTGGCCAGGAAGTCGGCTGCTTAGCAATGGATAATTGGCAAAGTGCTTCAGTTTGTGCCTATGTTGGGATCTTATAAGAAATGCAGCTGCAAATTGCATTGTGGCTGTCATCAGCAGCTCCAGCTGCTGCATCTTCCGCCTCCTGCTGCTCCTGCTGCCTTCAGAGTTAACAATTCAGCTCTTGAGTCTGCCTGCTAGCTATTTTTTCAAGGATGTTTACAAATTTACAACACGAAAGTGAATTTTCTTTCAATTTTGTTGCGCTGCCTGTTTGTCAGGAGCAGCAGCAGCAAGGACTCGCGCTGAGTCCTGTCAAGTCGAGTCGAGCCCTGTCGACTCAAGTCTCCGTCTGCATCTTCGTCTGCTACGCTGCTGCTGCTGCTTCTTCTTATTCTTGCCTGCCAGGCAGGATGCGCGCCTAAGTAGTTTTTGTATAATTGCACTCGTCATTGTCGTCCTTGTCGACATGCTTGTCCTCCTGCCATGCCCCCCAGGCAACAGCAACAGCCGTAACAACAACAACAACAACTACAACAACAACAACTACAACAACAACAACAGCAATTAAGGATTGTTAACAAGCGCACTTTTCAACTTTGCTCGCGGCTGTTGCACTTCAAAGGTGTGCGCATGCCACGCCCCATTCGAACGACACTCAAGCCTGCCGCCCTTCCCCCCCCTCCACCGTATCGACTCTTTTTACTGTTTGTTAACTCATCTGCGGGCAGCTTTGTGCATGATTGAAATAGCTCTCGATACTCTATCTATAGATAGATAGTATAGATGGGACATTTGAAAAGATAGTTGGTATGGTAAGAGTGGAAAATATTTGGTAAAATATGTAAGAAGAGATAGAGAGAGAGAAAGAGAAGACTTCAAAAAAGGAGCTAGAAAGATCTAGAGAGCGAAAAGCAAGGTAGGCACAGAGTAAAAGAGAGGGAGAGAGAGAGAGAGAGAATGAGAATGAGAGTGAGAATGAGAATGAGAATGAGAATGAGAATGAGAATGAGAATCAGAAAGAGAATGAGTATAAGAATGAAAATAATAATAAAAATAAAAAAAAAAAATGAAAATTATAATATAATAAAAATATGAGAATATGAATATATGACTATACACATATGAAATACATAAAAAGGAGAGAGATAAAGAGAGAAAGAGAGAGAGAGAGAGAGAATGAGAATGAGAAAGAGAATGAGAATGGGAATGAGAATGAGGAAGAAAATAAAAATTATAATAAGAATATGAATATATGAATATATGAATATACATATATGATTTAAATAGAAAGGAGAGAGAGAGAGATAGTAAGAGCGAATGACTGAAATGAAAGAAGAGGGAGAGAAATTAGAGATAAATTAGAGAGATATATGCAGATACGTGATAAACATATATTGAAATAAATAAGGAAAGAAAATATAACAAACGACAGAGCGAGAAAGAAAGAGAATGAGCTGTAAGAAAGAAAGAGAAAACATATAAAATCTACAAAAGTAAATATTTTTTAATATTGTTGCTCTTTCTTTGCAACTAAATTAAAATATTTAAAAATTTATAAAAAAAACCATTTCAAACTCTAGTTCAAATCGACTATTCACATCTGAACTACCCCAAACCATGTATGTATACAGGGTATCACAGTAACTAAACGAAACTGCATAGCTGAGATATCTATGAGATAGAGCAGACGCATTCTTAATTAAGACTTGATTGACAAGGCTCTCGTCGCACACACTTAAAAAACAATTTGTTGTTGAGTGTAGGCAGGCGCATAATTAAACAAATCTGAAAATAATTGAAACTTTGCCTCGTAAATCCCAGACATAAACACACACGAAAATATATATATATAGAGAGAGAGAGAGTGTATGTGTGAGAGAGAGAGAGAGAGAGAGAGAGAGAGATATGTCATACATATATCTAACTGCTAAACTATCCAAGTTGTTGTTTAGCTTAAAAATTCCCATGTTGACAATTAAGTTAGCAACAAAACAACAACAACAACAACAACAACAACAACAACAACAGCAATGAGACACGCAACCCTTGGCAATTTGAAAGGGACAATGCGCGTTGACAACCCAGGCGAGCCACCCGCCCATACATGGAGACAGCTAAAAACTGGTTTCTGGTTTCGTTTGGCTGGTGTGTGTGGAACAACCCTAATTTACTTTTAATAACTTCATAGGCTAAATCAGAGTGGGGGGCAAAAGGACAGCAGGCGATGCCTTAAAAGTGTCCTCTTTTTTTTGCCGCTTATTGTGAACTAAATACACAAAAGCGTTAATTTCGATTTTGCTTAACGAGGGTTAAAAAAGCACAGCTTAGAGGCTAACTGTGCGTATACGCGATATCGATAACGATAATTAGACATGCAGACAGGTTGCGAGGCGCTCAGGTGAGAAATTCAATTTGCCAGCCAAGCGACGAAGGAAAATAAGCAGGAGGAGAGCAGGAGGAGATGGGAATACCCCTAACGCATGTCGCACATGCCTAAGTGTGCATATATGTGTATGCTACTGGTACTTGTGTTTTTTGGGCAGTGTATATCAAGTGCTGCGGCTGCATGACTGAGTGACTTTTCTGTCAAACGGAAAAGGATGTCGGCTGCTGACTGAAGAGCTAGCAGGAGGCGGGGAGATGACGCCCAGCAGCTGGAGCTCAAGTGTGTGGCAGTCGCATTCAATGCTGACGCATGTCATGAAGAGCAATGCGAGAAATCGAAAAGACACAAACACACGCACACACACACACACACACAGTCAGAAATCTCTTTTTCTTTTTCGCTCTGCTCAACTGTGATTTCCATGTGTGAGACGGAGATCCTTTGGCTGCTTTTGACAGTCGTTTTGCAAACATGTCGAAGCCATTAAGACAATCATGCGTTTAGCCAGCTTCTTTTAGTATTTTTTTTAGATGAAGAAGAAGAATGCGATTTTTTTAGCATGCTTCATTCCCAGTTTTTTGCCCATTCTCAATTGGTTTTTATTTTTACTTTTTTTTTTTTTTCGCTGTGTTTTGTTTTTGAAAAATGGCTGTCGCATCACTTCTATTGTATTTTTGAAGTGAGTGTTGTGTGTGTGTGTGTGTGTGTGTGTGTTGGGTGTTTGTCACAAAGATTTATGTGTTGCAATTTACACACACACACACACACACACACACAGAGAGACAGCCAGACAGACATACAAAGAGTAGACAAAACAAAAAGCCGAGTTGAACGTTTATTTGACGCTTACATCGAGTGGAAGGCACCCAAAGTGGTTTTTCAACCGAAGGTGTTGAGGGTCGGTGCAAGAGAGAGAGAGAGAGAGAGAAAGAGAGAGACAGAGGGAGGTGGCGAATAGAGAAAGAGAAGTCGCTAAAGTGTTTACTGTATAACTGACCAAATGAGTGCTACGTTTATAGCACTCTTTATGCTGCATAACATAGAATTTCTCGTTCCTTCTGTTGGCCATAACTCAACAGAGCTAAGCATGGGCATAAGTGATCTATTAACAGTCTATATAAATTAAGCCGTTAACTGAAGAGTTCTGATTTTAAAATGAAAGTTAAGTGAGTACAATTTATGAGAGAGCTTAGCACTATCAATGTGGGAAGGTTAGGCTAACATTAATTCTTAAATATGAAATAAATATGAGCATTTAGTATTGTATTAAGATAGTCAATGTTGCTAAACTGCAAGAAGTTGATGTAACAACATTTAAAAAAAATAATATCACTCAGCTTAACAGTAAGGAGCATAACATAATAACATTCCAGCATAATATATGCAAGAAATATACGTAACATACCATAACATAACTGAACATAACATATATATAACAAATCATAACATTACATAAAATAAGTAAAGATAACATAACATCAAATAATCGTGGAATAATATTTTTTAACATAATAAGAATTAACATAAGAATTTTTAACATTTTAAGATATAAAACAGAATGTAATAACATAACATTTCAGAGCATAACATTTGCTTAGCATATCATTTCATAACACAACATCTTGCATTACATAATATAACATAACAGTATGATTATTCTAACACAACATTAACATAATTATGATAAAGATAATCGAAATTGTTAGCGAAACAAGCTGTCTTAACAGAATGATGCAAGCCTATGTTAATTAACGTTTACTCATATTTTGTTTAAAAAATAAACATAGGTTACCACTGCTAATTAACATATGTTAACAGAATATAAAAACACATATATGAAAGCATTTTAAACTTCTTGTATATATATAGAAATGCTGCATACATACTACTCAACCTCCATGTAAAGTCTAAACTGTTAAGCCTCTGTTACTCACCAGTTGTAAAATATCTAAACTTCTTTTGTTATAAATGCTATAAAAAACTTCCAGCACTACACTTAATTTTTATCGCTCCTATTAACCTCAAAAATATGATTCAATGAAATTTTTAAGGCCAAACTCAAAAATTAATTCGAATTTATGAATATGGAAAACTAAATTGACTTTTGAGTGCATAGTAAATACGCGAGTTAAGAATGTAAATCGACAATATTTAACGAGTGCAGTCTATAAGCCACGCCCACGGCCATTAAAACGCCCACAAAAAGCTAAACCTATTGCAGCATAAAAAGTTGAGAGACCATAAAAACCAACAACTAGTATTGAGT
Organism: Drosophila stalkeri; assembly: GCA_035047405.1. Classification (NCBI taxonomy): domain Eukaryota; kingdom Metazoa; phylum Arthropoda; class Insecta; order Diptera; family Drosophilidae; genus Drosophila; species Drosophila stalkeri. Next base: position 3,830,355 of record JAWNPR010000039.1, on the reverse strand, counting down.
GTAGCTACCCCTTAATGAATGCTTGGGCTGGGCACAAGTTAAAAAGTAAAGCCCAGCGACAACAACAATGGCGTAAGGGTAACAGAGGGCGCCAGGGTAGCGCGTAGGGGATGGCTTCGAATGACTATAACGACAGATTGAACCCTTCGCTTTTAATGCAATTAAGTTTAATTGAAAATTTTCACTCCAAATTATGAGACGAACGTGTTGTTATGGGATGACGGACGAAAGGATCGAAAGAGGGAATGAGAAAGACAGAGTAAGAGTGAGAGAGGGAGAGGGAGAGAGAGGGAGACAGGGCGACTGACACCCCCGCAATCAGGCAGATGGAAATTAACATGCACACCCATACACACATAGTCACATAGGGTATAGCTATGCAGGAGCGTGTCCTTTGGTGCTTTGCACGTACTGCCTGCCTGCCTGCCTGCCTGCCTGCCTGCCAAAATGGGAATGAGCAAAAGCAATCAAGCGTCCAAATCACTAGCCGAAAAACCGAAGGCAGCTCAAAGTTTGCTTTGATGCGAAAGTGAGTGAGAGAGAGAGAGTAGAGTAGAGAGAGGGGTAGAGTGAGAGGGAGAGCACTGGCCAGGACTTTATTACAAAACAAACAAGCAGAAATGGGAAGCTGAAACTGTAGCTGGAGAAGCTGCAGAACTCTCCGTTCAGTTCCCATTTTGACTTCCAGCGAGCCAGCTCGTCCTCGCCTGCCCACTCGGCATTTAACTTATCTTTTATCTTGATTGCTGTTGACGATGACAAGGATAATGATGATGATGGCGTTAGCTCGAGCGCTCAACGTTGTCCTCTGATTTTAGCTCACCTGCCCCACACGCCCGCCTCTACCTGGCTGTTAGGTTATCTGTTTATACAAGCGAATGCCGCTTGATTTTAATTAGCATTTGACACAGCTGCTTGACACGAGACAACAACAACAGCAACGCGAACAACAAGAATCGAGCTGCTGCTGTCCCGGTTCAGGTGCTGCAGCTACTGGTTCATGGCTCGGCTTGTATTTGCTGCTTAATGAGCCATCACACAACTGGAATTTCAAATGTCCTCGACGTGCAAATAAAAATATCGTATGGCTGCCAGCAAAACTTTCATGTGCCCAGCCGTAACATTTTACGCTTCACAAACTTTTGTTGCCAAATAGCTTGAAAAGTATCAACAAATATATGCGCTGAGCAAAAATAAATAACTTTCGAATGGTTGCAATTTGAATACACTTTCCCAATTCAGTTGAAAAGCGCTCAAACTCTTGTGAAGTGAGTTAGAAATTAAGTTACCTTTTTATGTTAAGTTAACTATGTTAACCTCTTAAGCAATGTTAAGCTTGAAATCGTTTATTGAATTATTGGATTAATAAACCTAATCGATTCTTTAGTATATTTACCTTCATTAGCATAATTTTGTGTAGAGATTTTATGGTATAGTTTAACTTGTTTTCTAGCAATTCTTTTTGTAGACTTAACAGCACAAAAAAAGAGTTAATATCTGCTAGACATTTGATTTTATACAGCTAAAGATCCAAATTTAATTTTGAACATTTGCTTACTTCTATATGTTGAGTTTTTTACAAATGTTGAGTTCCAATTAATTACTGAAGACTTGAAACTTGATTGTGTAGAGTTTCATATGGAGACATGCGTTTTGTCACTTGACCTCAGCTGTGTAGACTTAATTATGGTGATTTCATTGTTTACAATGAACAAGCCTTCAGCCTTCAGCCTTCATTATATAGAGTCGACTTTGGAGATTTATTGAGATGACTCAATCGAGATACCTGCAGCTTATCTCCACGCTGAAAACTTGAGTGTGCAGGTGGTGTAGACTGGCTTAAGTAATCTGCTTTGTAAAGTTTTGATTTTGCAGTTTTGATCATTACTAGAGATTTCATTATGGCAACTGAACTGTAATTTAAATGACAGTGGAGAGAAAAGTTGAAAAGTTGCTTGTGATCATTTGGAGAATTTAATGTTGAGACTTAGTGAAAAGTTTTACAGTGTAGAGTTAGCTGTGAAGCTAGACCACTGTAGAAAAATGAATTGACAAGGTTGTGTAGAGTTGTAGAGTTAAGACTTGGCTGTGTTGAGTCTACATAGTTGTAGAGTTCACTGTGTAGAGTCAACTGTTAAGATATACGACAATTCTCAGTTGAGATTTCAAATTCTTCAAAAATAAAAAAATAAATAATTTAAATAAATTCAATTTTTTGCAGCTTTTCCAAGCCACATCGAATTAAACTAGAAATTTATAATACCCTGCAAGGCGCAGATACAGTATTTATGCAAAAGCCGTCACACACACACACATTCACACACCCAGTTACACACACACACACACACACACACAGTTAGACTTCCAGTTACATCGTGTAACTGTGGATTTTTAACGTTCAATGCGCTGTGCCGGAAAACCGAATGTGAAAAGTTTGCATTCAAGAGAAATTTGTGTGCGCAGATGTGTGGACGGGTGCTTGCAGTGGGTGGTTGCTGGGGTGGTGGGGTGGTGGGGGTGGTGCATACTAAGCTAGCGTCAAGGCTGCAACATTTTTGGGCACAGCCAAACGCCAATGCATATACTTAGTTATAGCAATGTATTCGACATGTGTTTGCTTGCTTTTCGGGAAGGTGGCGGCGCAGGTGGTTAACGAGTATGTGGAGCAAACTGAATGACTGTGAGAGGAAGTGAATGAATGAGTGAATGAGTGAGTGACTGACTGACTGACTGAGTGAGTGAGTGGGCATTTGCTGTGGATATATTTGTGAGTAAAACCAAATACAAGTTGCAGATGCTAGTACGAATGTCTAAAAGTATTTGCACATGTGGCCCTGGGCGGTGCATTGCATTTGGCATTGTAATGCATTTAGTGGGCCGAGAGTGGGCCAAAGTTTAGACAGAGCTCCATGCCTGGCTGAGCAGTCCACATTGAAGTGTGTCAATGCAAATGTGTATGTGTGTGTGTGTGTGTGTGTGTGTGTGTGTGTGTGTGTGTGTGTGTGTGTGTGTGTGTGTGTGTGTGTGTGTGTGTGCTCAGTCTCTCGTGTGTTTTGAATTATTTATATTACTTGCACTTTATATGCAGCCTGCTAGCGAGGCAACGAGCCAAACATAGACAGTTTTCCTCTGTGAAAATGTTTTCCAAGTGCCGTGTGTGGAAAAACATTTGCAAGTGACATTGAGTTTGATGCCAATGCATCGCTTAGCCCGGCTCTTTGCATTTATTGCAATTCGCAATTCGCAATTCGCCACTCGCAACCACAAAAATCTTTGACTCTTGGCCATGTTTACAATGTGAGCATTGAGAGCTGAAATTGCGAGAGGGTGTCAAAAAAAACTAAATTTGTGACTAGTCGAAAAGCAATTCATTTGAAAAACTTCTGAGTCATTGTCAAGAGCCGAACCCTTGCCACGCCCCGCCCGCTCCTACTCCGCCTCCTGCTTCTAGCTCTTGCCTCTTGGAGCGTGTAAAAAGAGCGAAACAAAAGCACAAATTTTAGTTCTAAATGTTACAATTTATAGCCAAGTTTTGTTTTCCCTTTTTTTTTTGTTTTTTTTTTTTCGTTCTCCATTTTTCGGCTGCCTTTGGCTCGTTATGATTCATAACTAAACAAAAAGTTTTCACAACATCCCCGGAAACAATTTGCTGCACACGAAGCATTTACAAACTTCAATTTCAACTCATTTCGTCTGTTGTTCCAAAGGGTGTTGCCTGTTCACAAGAAAACTAATTCACAATTTCTAACGAAAACGAAGGCGAAGGCGACAATGAACATTTTTGGCTGGCCAGCCTAATATGAATATATATATATATATAAAGGTATAAAATTATATGTGCATAAAATAGTTTGGGTGGTTGAAACTTAAAGTCAAGTAAGAGCAGTTAGTTCTTCTGTAAAGAGTTCTTAAGCTAGCAAATAATTTTATAATTATATTTAAATTTGCCTTTTCCAAATATGTGTGACTCATACAGAATGGCAGAACAGATCTTCAGTCATATAGACTTAATATTGTAGTCTTCCAACTCTTTAAATAATTTATCAATTAGTTACTCACCCTCAACACTAACTCACTGTCTGAGATAATCTTAGGAATGTTGAAAGTTTCTTAAAATTTAAGATAATAAAGATAAAGATAGTAAAAAAATTATTTATTTATTTTATTATTATTATTATTTTTTTTTTAAATTATATATATAGACCAGAGAAAAATGTTAAATATTTAAAGATATTTAAATTTTACAAAAATTAAAAAATCATTCAAAAAAAATATTTTTTTTTTAATTGTGCAAAAATTTTAAAATCTATCAAGCAAAAAATGAATTAAAAATATTCAAATTTTGCAAAAATTAAAAAATCTATCAAGAGTTGTAAGTTTTAAATTGTAGTTTAATATAATAATTAATTTAACATCAATTTAATTGCAAAGAAATATTTTTTTAGTCTTTTGGGTGAATTTTAAGCTTGAAATTACACAGCAAAAAATTACAAAATTTATGAATTGTATACAGAAAACTTAAAAAATCATATAGCAAAATTTTTTAAAATTATTTGTGGAACTCTGATAACTAAATAAATTTTTAAAAAAATTAATTAAATAAATTGAAAACATACGATAAAAAAATAAAAACATGTTTGGCCTGCTGCTCTACTTTATAATGCAAGAAAAAGAAACAAAGAAAACTTTCAATAAAATTATTCAGCATCAATAGCCAAGCCTTAATAGTATCAAGTCAGCTGCAGTGCTTAGGGCAGCATTAAAGTTGACTTTGACTAACTTGACTGTAATTCAGTTAACTTATTTTTCATATAGGCCAAGCAACTATTTTGTGCACATAGTATTAGCCAAAAATAGCAGCCTGGCCGCCCACTAGATAAATTTGCTTAGCAGCAGCAGCAGAAGCGGCAGCAGCAGCTGTTGCTGTTGCAGCCCATAAATTATGGCACAGAATTTAATTATCGCATTGGACGTGCAACAGCTACAACATGCTCGCACTAACACAATTTTCGTATCTTGAGAGTGTGTGCGCTGGAAAGTATGCTACTAAAACAATTAGCAGCGCCCTAATTAAAGCAAGAATCCAAAGCAAACTCCTTGATTGATGATCCAAGTGGACGAGCGAGCGAAAGCGTTTTGCCTTTGTAGTCAAACATATATGTATAAGTATATATATATATATTTATGTATATACATATATGTATATATTTTTATTCTTGTTTCTTAGCCGGCGGGCCACAAACAAAGGCAGCCATGCAAATTACAGTCGCTCGCTCGCATGTGGTGTAGCCAAAAAGAAAATGTTTAAGGAAATTGCTGCAAATATTTTGCTTGTTAAGTGAAACCCAGTTTTCGCAACTGGAGAGACCAAAAACTGCACTCAGCAATGCACTTCAGGCATTTGTGCGCCTTAACCAGGGTCGAGCACTCGACACAGGACTCATAGAACGTCTTCGTCTTGGTCTTGGTCTTGGTCTTGCTGCTCCTTCGTCCTGTTTTTTTTTTTTTTTTTTGCTTTCCTTTGGCAGTTTTGCATTTTGCATAAGCGCTTGGAAATGCCTTTGTCGTTTTAGCAATTTATGCAAATTTCGTGCATTTTCCCCTATGTTGTTACATTCTTTGTATGCATGCATCCATATACATATACATATACATATATATATATGTATATGTATATGATATTTATAGTAGAGCAACTCCCTTTAACATGCCGTATATAGGGTAAAGGCTTCGGCATGCAATTAAAACTAAATTAGTAGGCCTCTGGGCTATATGGCCTGTGTGAGTTTTCTGAATTCAGTTTTCTAGTTTACTAATTGAATTATTTAGTTGCGACTCGTTTCATTAAATGCACACGCAAACTTTTACAGCAACAACAGAGGCAATAGCAACTACAATCAGCTTTGCAACAGGCAACATCGAGTTGCAACGTCAACAAACTGACAAATCAAGCGACATGAAATATTGCTGAGCTCTAAAATAATTTTATAAATATATTTTGTAGATATAACTTACAGAAAAAAATATGTTTTTTTGCTTCTTTTTTTTTTTATATGCTAAGCATATTTCTTTTTCATCACTAATTTATAAATTTAAGTAGAAGAACTTCAACAATGCCCAAGACATAGTTAAGCTAGAGATTGAAATTGTATATATTGTTTTCTTATTTTTAAAAGAAATAATAAATATTTGCATTTTATTTAATTTTAATTTATCATATGCTTTAGTTGTATTGATATTTTATAAGATATTTTATTTTTATTTTTAAAAGAAGGAATAAATATATGCTTTTTGTTTATAAGTTTTAATATATATATTTAATATTTAATATTTTGGATTTCATATAAAAGATATTTTCTTTTTATTTTTAAAAGAAAGAATTTCTATATATTTTTAATTTATTAATGCTTTATTTTTAATGTAATAGAAGTTTTCTTTTTATTTTTCAAAGACAGAATTTTTTTTATTTTTAATTTATCATTTTTTTTATTTTTAATATAATATATTTTTTTATTTATTTTTTAATTAATTAAATTATTAATTAATAATTTTTTTATATTATTTTATTTTTTTAGTCAATAGATATTTTATTTTTATTTTTTTCTTTTTATTTTTCAATGACAGAATCTTAATTTTTAATAGATATAATAGATTTTAATAGATATTTTTATTTATTTTTTAATTAATTTAATTATTAATTTTTGTATATTATTTTATTTTTTAATGAATAGATATTTTATTTTTATTTATTTATTTTTTTATTTTATTATTTATTTTTAATATATAATTTGTAGTTCTTTTAATCACTGTACTCTTTCGTATTAAGAGTCTTGTCTGTCTCTTTAGTCTCTCTCTCTCTCTATCTCTCTCTATCTATCTCAAGTCTCTCTTGAATTAGCTGAACTTCAATTTCTGTTTTAGCAAGGCTTAAATACAAATTCTCCTACTACATATCTCCCATTCATTAAACAAGACATCTGTATTTTTTAAGTTTCACTTCGAAAGCCCCGTTTCTAATATCGCTTTAGCTTCAGCATTTCCATGTAGAATTCACCCTTATCTTTTTAATTGACATTTAAATGCGTATTTTCTGACACAGTGGCTGTTACATCCGTGTTACCAAAAACACACGCAAGCAGCAATAACACCCACTTCTGCTCCTACCCCAACCCCTACTCTCACCCCACACTGTAGTTTGTCATTTATAAACACAACCAGAAAAAAACAACAACCTTTTTTTTAGGTGTTGAATATTACCGCAGGGCGCAACAGTCACACAACCGCAAACCCGAAGCCAGCTCGTTCCTTGGTCAAGCAAAGAAATGTAAACAACGAAACGAAAAAAAAAAAAAATATATATATATATATATAAAAAAAATTCCACGCTTCGGCAAGTTTTGGGCCACCCCAAAACATAAGAGCCACCCACATGCGACATTTAACCCTCAGAATGTGCGCATTGAACACATTTTGGCTGAACTTCCAGTTTCATTTGTCCTTTCGTTTATTTTTATTTTATTTTATTTTTTTTTGTTTTGCTTGCGTGTTGATTTTCGGTATCCTGCCCGCCTCCAAGAATTTTTTTTTGTTATATATTTTCATTGCTAAAATAACACTGACATGCGTCTTGCTCGGCAAGAACCCTTCGGCCAGCCACATGCCGCATGCAACACGTTCGCGCCGCTCGCTTCTGAAATTCAGGGTTCGAATCCCAGTTTCCTGCTTGCGACCCTATCCAATGCCAATTCGATTTACAGCGTCGACTTTGTGCAACGTCTGCTGCATGACATGCAACTCTTGCCTCGAGCTGTAAATTTGTTGCTGTTATTGCGATTGTTGTTGTCATGTTGCAATCAACAGCAGCAGCAGCAACAACACGGCAACAACAATCCTTATTTAATAACGTTTCAATATTCCAACATTCTCTGACATATCAATTTTCAAAACCCGCTTACAGCAACAGTTACAGCTGCAGATACATCTGTGTATCTATAAGATATAAATGTATCTATGGCAACAAAAGTTTTTGCTACTTGCGTGAGCTGTTGCTGCTGTTGCTATCGTTGTTGTTGCTGTTGCTGTTGTTGTTGCTGTTGAGTTGCTGTGCGTGTGTGACAGCAAATTGTTGATATAGACGACATGAAAATTGAAATTTATGTTTTTGCAACTGACATATTGCTTATGGCTAAGCATAACGAACTACAATCAAATATAAACTTTTTTTAGCTTTTTTTTTCTGACCTGACTTGAAAGCAATTTAAAGATCTGCTTTCTGTATTATGAGAAATTAGTTAGCTTTAAGCGGTATCTACTGTGCCTAGTCAACTCGTTCATAAGATGACTTTTAATATACAATGGAGTTTTTGTATTCTGATTGATTTAATTGCAGCCGAGTTGTTGTCTGAGTGGGTGTAGAGAGGTTTCCGTGTACTGTCTTGAAGAGCTTATATACCTTAGTTAGCTATTGAATTTAACTGCTCTATAGGCAAACGCAGCTCAAACATATTTATAATATAATGCTAGACATAAGATCCATGCCTAAAAATCTGCTCAAAGAACCATTAAAAGATTAGGATGTCAATTTGGGAGTCTTTTCATCAGCTAAATATTTGTGAAGCTTCTCAATGTTTAAATTTAAATATGCGTCTAAATCTAAGCCTGTGATATGAACAAGAATCAGGAAAGATAATGGAGCGCTGATGCTTACTGAGTTATTTTAAAATTTTTTTTTTTTGTATTAATATTATTTTTATTTATTTCTTTATTGAATTTTTTTAATATAGTTTTTATTTTTTAGTAATATTTATTTATTTATTTTTTTTTTTTTATGAAAGCTCCAGAGCTTCTTTGTTAATTTTGTTCTCACAGATTCGAATGAATCCTTTATTTAAATTTTAAATTTAAATATATATATATTTTTTAAAATTTAAATCCTAATTTTAACGAATATATTACATTATTTTCCTTTATTATTTTTGTTCTCTTAATTTAATCCTATATATAAATTTAAATTAATATATTAAAAATTTTAGCTTTCTGTAAAATATATATTTATAAAAAATAAATAAAAATACATATTTTTATATATATTTATATAAAGGACAATCATCAAATCACTCGCTTCTCTCTAAAGCGCTCGAACTTAAATTGGTTTTAATTTTAATAAAAATGAAAAACTATTCAAACATACAAAAACATTGATGAGATAAATTCTATATAAATTAAATGTAAAACGAAACTAAATGAAAATTTACATTATTGGCTCACTCAACTCACTCCGTGATATGAAACATTATTGGTATTTGCAATTGCCATTGCAATTAGAATAGAGGACAAGGCAATGTTTTTACACAACGTATTTATTCAGTCTGTCGCTGCGAATCAAACACAGGCTTTATTTATTTGTCTTTGTCAGAGCGTGGTTCAGTCAGCTGGAATTATGCTAATCCTTTGCTCAGCTCACTTATCTCTCTCTCTCACTCCCTCTCACTCTCTCACTCTCTCTATCTATCTGTGTGTCCACGCCCATACCGCTCTTTGGGTTAATTTAGCAGTTTTTGCATAAACAAAAAACTACTTAACTGCTAAGCTGTGCAGAGCTTTATGCGGTTCTTCTTCTTTGCCGCATATGCAAATCCACACAAATTAATTCCGAAATGAACCTTTGAACAGGTTTCTACTCCTGCTCCTCCTGCTGCTGCTACTGCTGCTGCTCCTCCTCCTCCTCCTTCAGTTACTGCCGCAGTGCGACAGTTGAATTGCAACTGCAACTTCATTTGCAACATCAACGGCAATGCGCATTAACATTGTTTTCATTTTGCCAGCGAGATCTTTTAACATTTGCCAAACCGCTGACGAGCTCAATTCTCGACTCTGACGCAGCGGAAAAAGGAAATGCCACGCCCACCCCCCGCACACACACACACACACACAGAGTCCGTCTCTGTGTCTCTTGCAATTTGTATAAAAAGCGCTTTAACCTCTTCATTGCTCATTCCAATAGCTCATCTACTCATTCCGTCTCTCTCCTTCTTCTCTCTTCTCTTTCATCTCAGGCTCACATCCGCCGCGAATAGTGGAACATCCCATAGATACGACCGTGCCGCGACACGAACCCGCAACGCTTAATTGCAAGGCTGAGGGCTCACCCACGCCCACAATTCAATGGTACAAGGATGGCGTACCACTCAAGATACTGCCCGGATCACATCGCATCACCCTGCCGGCAGGCGGATTGTTTTTCCTCAAGGTAAGTTGTGTGCAAGCGATGCAAATTATGCGACAGTCTGAATGCAGTTGGTCTCCAGAGAGAATGAGTGAGAGAAGTGGAACGATGCTGTCTGCAGTAAAAGATTGAAATGAAGATGTTTACTCAACATTAGATATGCGAATGTATTTTTAAATGCCCATATATTTGAAATGTATACGGATAATATAAATAATGTGAAGATGATTAAAATCCCTTAAAATTAATATTATGGATAATGAGAAAATGTGAATCATTGAAAAATATAAAAAATATAATACAAATATAAATATAAAATTTAAAAATATTAAATATAAACGAAATAATGAATTTATAAATTAATTAAATATTTATTGATAAATTAATTATTAATTAATTAATTATTATTATGGATAATGAGAAAATATGTATTAATGAAAAACAAAAAATTTTATACAAATATAAATAAAAAAAATAAAAAATGTTAAATATAATTTAATTAATGAACTTATTAATTAATTAAATATTTATTGATAAATTAATTAATTAATTATTAATTATTATAATGGATGATAAGAAAATATGAGTTAATGAAAAATATAACAAATTTAATACAAATATAAATATACAAAAAAAAAAACATAAAAAATATTAAATATAAATGAATTAATGAACGTATAAATTCATTAAATATTTTTTAATAAATAAATAAATTATTAATTAATTATTATTTATGCAAATTTGGGATATTCCCTTAACTTTAGCTTTAGCTAAAGAATAAAATAAAATATTTAACTCTTATTTTAAACATTTTAGACTTTGATTATGAAGATGTAAATTCGAACAAATTGAAGACTATATGTTCTCTATGTTCACGCTGTCTGTTACATTATATAGGGATTTGTCTGCACGATGTCCGCCTTGAGTTTCAATTTATTCTTGAGTTGATCAACTGCAGAAAGCGCTCAGTTAACAAGCACAGAATGAGCGAGCACAGAAAGAGCAATATACCCGCTCCTACACACCTTACAGCAAATGCTACACTTATTACTTATAATTTCTTAGAGAGATTAAAGTCAACACTCAATTTAAAAACCTCTCTGAGCTGTCGATGCGCGCTTGGAAGCGACGCCATGATCTTGATTGATTGATTGATTGATATCTTGATTGCAATCTCTTTAAAAATTTAAATTCCTAACATTCAATTGCTCTTCTCACGCAAAGAGCAATCTGTATATATATCTACTTTACAAAGAGTTTGTTCCACAAAGCTATGCTCTCTTAAGGTTTAATGAGAATTTATCTAATTAGCTAGGTTTATGCAGAGAAAAAATTCGTATTTGAAAAAAAAATATATATATAAATATGTATATAAAATAAAATAAAATATATATACAAATAAAATATTTAATTTGTTTTTTGTGAAAATTTGTATTTTTTTTTAAATTTTTTAATAAACAAGTCTTCTGCTACCGTCCATCTAGTTTTTTTTTTTATTTCTATTAATTATTAATCTTTAAAATTCTAATTAATTATAATTATATATATATAATATTTTTACTATTCTTTAAATTATGCATATGCAGCAAAAAAAAAGTGATAGATATTTAGCCATAGAGAGAGAGAGAGAGAGAGAGAGAGAGAGAGAGAGAGGAGAGCTTTGGTTTAGCTAAGGCTTATGAAAAGTTCAACCATTGTTTATGGTAAAGAATTGTGCGAGTTTCGCCTCGATTGCCCAGCTCACAGCCGTCACACCTCTGTCCACAATAATATGAGCAGAGATTGCTAGCAAGCCTGAGCTGAGCTCAGCGTTGGGTCCTTTTGTATCCTTTAGCGCTGGAGCCAAATGAAACGAGCCTGTGGCACATTTACTTTATTTTGCTGCTTCGCTTACTTATTATTATTTCTGTTATTTTTCTGCGCTTTACTTTTATGATGATTATTATTCTTTTTTTTTTTGCGCTTTCTCCCTCTACTCATTTCTGCTGCATAATTATTATTTTTGCTGTCTCCGCGCTTTCATTCATATCTTATGAAAGGTCGGGCAGCTGCTGCTGCTGCTAGCTGGTTTGCTGTTTAAAAATTTTCATTTTGCCAGCTGTTGAGTGATGAACAAACTAATTGCTTTTATTTTTTATTTTATACATATATATATAGGTATGTGTGTGTGTGTATCTCTGCGAAAATATTTTTGCAAGCATTTCGCTGGGGCGGCCAACAACTTCATTAACGTAAGGTAAACAAACATTAAGAGGGACTCCCAAGGAGTTGAGTCAAATGGGAGATAGGAGCAGTCGAAGCCAACAGCAGACGCAGCCAGACAAATAAAGACAAACGGAAGCCAGTCCCGGCAATGGCAACGCAGCAAAAGTCAGAGCCGAGTCCTGATGAGCTGCCAGCTCTGTCTCTCTCTCTCTTTCTCTCTCTCTCTCTCTCTCTCTCTGTGGCAGGCACTTGGACTGAGCACTCAGCAATTTACGACGCAAAAAGCCAACGGCGCGCGCGTTGATTATGCTGATGATGCAGTTGGAATCGTAGCTGCTGCTGCTGTGGCCAGGACATTTGGGTGCGAGTCCTGGCTGGCAGCAGACCCCACACACACACACACACACACACACACAACAGCCAGCTGCATTTGCTGCCTGCCACTTTTCACACTCGATCTGGCTGGCATTCGCATTCACATTCGCATTCGCATTTGTGTTTGTCTATTTGTTTATCACTTAAGTGCAAAAAAGGATTCGGGATGCTGGATTGCAGCAATCAGACGCTCTTCCACTTTCTAAATGTAGCTGCTGCTGCTGCTGCTATTTATTTGTGCTCGCTTTTAAATGAATTAATTCCAAAGCAGCTTCCCATACCATCCTGTCAACCGTCCACGCATCCGTGTTGGCCACATTCTATTTGGCCCCAACATTTTTGGCATATTTCTGTTGCGAACTTGTTGATTATTGAACAGGTAAATGCAATGCATTGAATTTGCGACAAAGCCTGAAAGGATTATAAATAAAGAGCTTAAAAGGTATTAAATAGCAGAGCAAGTTTCATATAATAGGCAAAGCCTTTAATTTAAGTTCTTTGTTGAGCTGCATGATTAAATTATTTATTTTTTTCTTCTTGAAATTTTAAAACAATTAAAAATTTTAAATTTTAATATGATTTTTGTTAACTATTTATATATTTAGAAACTTAAATTAGGTTTCGGATTAGTTGAGCAAATTGAGTAGATTAATTGTTGAGCTATCGATATTTTTTTCAGTAGATTTTACCTAATGCAAACACAACTACAACAGCTGCCGTATTTACTTAACTAAATGAAGAGATAAATTAATTTAAGAATTCACTAAGTCTAAAACTTTTCACAGTATGTAGACAAGTTTCAGAGCTGTTCACTAATACACAGATATTCCAGTTCGCCGATTCCAATTCGTATTCTAATTCTTATTAGTGCTACGAACTACGAGCAATTGCTTAGCAAGTTAAAGTCGATGCTCTAGGAGAAATCATATATCGTATAAGTTGTTGATACAATAAGCAAAGAGTAATATCAAAGCAACTTCACAAATAAGAGAAGCAGAGTTAATGGTAAGTTAGCAAAGAGTAAAGATTAGGCTACATCACAGCTGTGCAAATAAAGCAAAAATAAAGAAATCAGACGTCTCTGAAGTATGGCTTTGAACCTTTAAAGCTGCTAATGTCTGAGTTAACGCTAGTAATTCCTATAATTGAGTTGCAAACAAAGTCAAAATCTTTGTTAACATATAATAATATATATAATTTTTTATTTTTATTTTTAAGCTTGATATATATATATGTATATATATATATATATATATATATATATATATATATATATATATATATATATATATATATATATATATATATATATATATATATATATATATATATATATATATATATATATATATATATATATATTATATATTTAATTATTAGCATGTGAATATAGAATTTATATATTATAACAAATATATATTTAACAAATTTTTTTATTTATAATTTAATTTACACATAATAATATATTTAACCAAATATGGAATATAAATACGTTTTTGAAAAAAAAAAACTTTATTTGATAACTTAATAAAAATATTTTATTACATTTTATTTTTATTCTTTATTTTTTGTTATTTTTATTTCAATAAATTTTATATTTTTATTATTTTTTATGTTATTTATTCATTTCATAAAAAATGTTTTTTTTTTTTATTTTAATTTTTTTTTTTAATTTTATTTTTATTTTATTTATTTGTGTGTTTTTTCTTTTTTAATTTTGTTGTATTTGACTTTTAATATTCGTGATATATTTGTAAGCATTCTTAATTTTATTAAAACTTGTATTATTTCATTTATAGTTTACTTATATATTCAACAGTTTTCTTTAGCTAACACAACAAATAATATTCTGTTAAATAATTATTTATATTTAATTTATACAACAATAAAATTCTCTACATATTCATATCATTCTCGACATATTTAATTTAATATTATTTTTAATCAAATTTAACAAAATAATATTCAATTTTACTTTTTATATATTTTTGTAGTTTTAAAAGAGATTTTCCAATTTTTTTGTTCAGCTGAACTTATGAAACTGACCCTTCGCAAGCGATATACATTCTTTTTTTCCGTTTCGAGTTAATCCTCGACTTTTTGCAGCGCACAAAGGAATAGTCCATAAACTAATCCACATAAATTCGCAGCCAGCTTCATTTTGAAATTTAAGCCAAGCATTTTATTTCTTTTGTTATTTCAGCTTTCTCGTTTTTTTTTTATTTTTTTAGAGTCCTTTTGCCATTTTTCTATGTCACTTGCATAATTTACATTCTAATTCCACCGGCTTTTCGCTTGCTATCTCTCTCTTTCTCTCTCTCTCTGTTTCACTCTGGCTGCCTGCTCGTTCTATCTCGCTTTCAATCATTCTCTGTTTCTGTTAAGTTTGGAACAATTCATCTTGCTTATAATGCGAGTGAAGCTCCTACTTTGCCCGAGCATTATAATAACGAGGGGTGCCCTAGACCCGAAAATGATAGCCCAAAACTATGCAGCACTATCAAATTACGAGAGTGAGAGAGTGGGAGAGAGGGAGAGAGCCAAGATACTGTTTGCTTTAATGTGGCACAAAAGTTGGCTAGAGTATCGTCTTTAAGTAACAAAAGCAGACAAGCGAATGGGGAATATGCAATAAAATACAAGAAGGCACAAGCGTACATACATATATATATGTGTGTGTGTGTTAGGGAAAACGCGCACCCAAAAAAAAAAAATATATATATATATATATAAAAGCTGAAGTGTAGTGAAAAGTGACAGTGGTGGAGTGAGCAACAGGGAGACAGACAATAATTTACGTAACAGCACGAAAAAAAAAAAAAGAAGGAAAAATGAGAGAAAAAAGAAATATATGAAGCTGAACAGCAGAGAACACAAGCACCAGTCAGACATGGGCGTAGAGCGAGGGAGGAAGGCGTGGCATACACATGATGATTTGTAGCAACTATGCTTTGCTTTTGCCTGCCTCATCAGCAGCAGCAGCAGCTGAAGAGCCAACAACAGACTCTCTCTCAGCTCGACTGTTTTTCGGTCATATTTGTGAATCCGTCTGGGGCTGGAGACTAAGACTGAGACGAGTCGAGTGGTTTTCGTGTAAAGCGTTCGTTGCCATCTAAATGTTTATTTAAACGCTTGGAGTAGTTTTGCGGCTAGCTTTAAAATGCAATCAACAATTCGGGCAAACAGTTCGCATAAATCAAACCGAATTTGATTGCATTTCTCTTTGCATCGTGTTTCAACTGCTGCACTCCACTCCGGAGCTCAATTAAAAAAAGCCTGCTCGAGGCAGTTTAAGGAAATATTACTGCCTCGAGCGGCAGCTGCTTCACTTGCCACATAACTTTCAACTGTTGGCGCGTGGAGCACATTTTAATGAGTTTACAAGCGCTTGACACATTCATTCGCAGCTTCATAAAAATCCAGGCAGGTCTATATGCACGGCCCATGTTGCGTATGCTTTATATATATATATTGTGTGTGTATATATGTTTACATCTTCTTCTTCTTTTTTTTTATGTGTGCGCTGGCTCGCTTATTAACTGTGTAGGCGACTGTTAGCTGTTTTGAGAGCCGTTTAATGAACGACTTAACAGTTGGCAGCAAGTCAAGTAGCCGTGGGAGTTGGTAGTAAAAATTATGGCATACATGCCAAAGCGTATATGAAGAGCTGTTTGGTTTGATTTATGCAGAGCTTGTTGAGTAGAGAGGCTACATGAATCAGCAGCAGTTAACTAAGCCAAGTATTTATAGTTAGATATTCGAAGTAACTAGGAGAGTGTACTCGACAGAGCACATACTCTGTACGAGTGTTGGGAGGTAGCTAGAAATACATATATCTATGTAAATGTGAAGATATAGATACATATATATATATATATATAGATGATATAGAAGAGGAATTGGAGTATATGGAGAGAGAGATATATATATAGACTATTTAAAAATATATTAGGGTAAATATAAGAGAGACATAAGACTATATGTATTTGTAGTTATATGAGAGGAAATATAGGAGTAGATATGGGAACATATTTCGTCATATATATAAAAAGTAGCATAGGAATTTATATAAGAGAATATATGTATATAAAAAGACAAATGAGAGGACATATGACAGTGTGACTGACAGAGGAAATATTAGTAAAGATTTTAGAGCCTGTAGAAGGATAGAAGAATAGACAGCAATATCTACATGAAAATATCTAAGAATACATAAAGGAAGGCATTGAAGAATATACATAGGAGAGGATATTAGGGTATATTTAAAATGAGTCATTGAATGACATACATACATATGTATTTTATGGCATATGAAAGCATTTTATATAATATAATATATAAAATATTCTTATATATTTATGTCCACGTTCTGGATTTGCCAAATAGAGAGTAGATTTAGTTATTAATATGTAAGTATATGGATTGAGCCTATCTGGTTAGTTTTAATTATTAATAAATTTGCTTATTGTTTATAAGACAGATTGCAAATAAAACTTAAAAATATAATAAAAAAAATAAATAAAAATAATAATATTTATGTATTTTTTTATTTTTTAATTTATATTTTGATTTTGTTTTATTTATCGTCGTATGACAGAAACTGAAACTCTTTCGCATTCAAGAAATGTATATTAATTTATGTTAATGTCAGATTCCATTAACAAGATCTCTCTCACATCGACATGTTATGCTATTAACAGTATTATGCGCTGTTAATAGCATAGCTCCCGCTACAGTGCTCCTACTGATTTGCAATTGACGATTAGTATATACTTTCTATATTCATTTTGTACTACTCTACATTAATATAAAAAAAAAAAAACACACACAGCTTCTAGCCAAAATAAAGACGTTGATTTGCAACCCATGAATTTTGTGCTTAGAATCGAGCCTCTATTCCCATAATTTAAGTATCCTTAACTAACTTATAGAAATAAGTTCTTTAATGCTACCTCCTTTAAATACGTCTACAATTGTCAAACTAATAATAATATCTCGTATATTTTGCATATGTCATATAAATATCTTTTTCATATGTCATATATATATTAAAAATCTGTCTTCAATTTTCATTTTAACTAAATGTTTGTATGAGAAATATTTGTCTCTTTGAATTTTAGTATTTGCCTTTACAACAACGAAAATGTAAATAAATAGAAGAACTAAATCATAGAGCAGCATATGAATTACTACTTTAATATCAACCACAAAATATAAATGAAAATCATAAAAACATATCTGACATACAAATATATAAGTATTAATTACGCTTTGCAGCACATGCTTTTGATATATTTTGTAAAATGTTTTGATTTCATAAAATTGATTATTTACAATTTTTCAATCTCTAATTTAAATCATTAATGAGCTAATTATATACTATGCATATATATATATATACATATATACCTGTTGCTTTCAACTGTCACACAGCGATATCTCCCTCTCTCGCTCTATCTCTCTCTCTTTTGTATAGCAGTTGATAGCTGACATTTAAACAATTTTGCTGACTGGCTCGATTTCAGGCTCAATTAAAAGCATTTACACGCCACATTTTATCGACTTTAAATTTAAGCAATATTATAAAATTCTCACACAAACACAAACACTTTTTATCTTTATCTCATACACTTGCTCTATCTCTCTCTCTCACTCTCTCTCTCTCTCTCTCTCTCTCCCAATTACAAAATGTAACAACATGAAAACGAAATGGCTCCCAAATGAAATGTTGTAAATTTATGGGTATTTTAAATTAAAACGGAAGCGTGTTTTCAACGCGCGACTACACACAGTCCAACACACACACACACACACACACACACACACACACACACATATATATATATATATATATATATATATACACTTACATATATACAGTCAATATATTTTATAGCCGCATTGTTGCCCCTTGACTCCTGTTGCCTTCATGGAATTCAAAGACGCACGTAGCACACGGCAGAGCTGCTCCTGCTCCTGCTCCTGCTCCTGCGGCTCCTGCTCCTGCTGCTGCTGCTGTTGCTCTTCTTGTTGTTATTATTATTATTCTTGTTGTTGTTGTTGCTGTTGGTGTCAAATCAGTTTCAATGTTCGCTGGCAGCACGCACCTAAAAATAACAACAACAACAAGAATGAAGCACAGCCAATTCTCAGCAATTCGCGTGGCTCCAGTCATTAAAGACATAAATAAATTTATGTGACTTTCGACGCAGTTTCTTTGCCGTCTTCTGGGAGTTCCCAAAAAAAAAATAAAACGAAGAAAATTTAATTTCAGCTCACCGGAAAATAAAGGCGAAACGAAATAAAAGTAGCCAAAGAGTAAGCAACATATATAGATTACATTGTCTGGCTTAGTCTTAGCTGTGCGTATTATATTATATATATATATACATATATATATTTTTTTATTTTTTATTTGCCCGCGCGTTGCCATTGCAACGAATCGGCTTGCCATTTTTTTTATTATTTTTTTCATTAGAAAGGCTGACGCTGCCGGCGGCTGTTGCCTTTCCCGGTTATTTATATAAAATTTTTAATAGCAAATGTTGTGCAGGCAGCTAATGAGCTTAGCTTTTGCCAGAGTGCCGGTGGAGGGGGGAAGAGGTGGAGGCGAAGCCAAAGCTCTAGGCTAGTGCAAAGTTCGTATGCTTGATATTAAAATTAAAGTGAAAGTTAAACAATGAAGCGAGCTGAAATAATTAATGATTATATATTTACTTATATTATTTTTTATAATATTTGTATATACGAAATGTAAGCAGTCATTTTTAAAATTATTATTGTGGTTATTATTATTTTGTTATAATATTTATATTTTTATTTAATATATTTCATTAACAGTTTTAAATTTTCTTTAAGCTTAATTAAAATAGCAACAATTTATTATATTTTTATATTATTTGTATATACAAAATTTAAGCAATCATGTTTATAATTATTATTCTTTTATTTTTGTATATATAATACTTTATTATTATTTATATATACCAAACTCTGGCAGTCATTTTTATCATTTTAATTATTATTATTATTTTCTTAATATATTTATATTTTTATTTAATATATTTCATTAAAAGTCTTAAATTTAATCAAAAATTGCAAGAATTTGCATATAAATATTTGATGCTCACATCAAATGAATTATTGTGCTTTAGAAGCTTAGGAAAATGGAATAATTAAATATATATATATATATATATATATATATATATATATATATATATATATATATATATATATATATATATATTTTGTTCTTCTTCTTCTTCCTCTCTTATGCCACACACACATACACACACACAAAGCGCAGAACGTTAATCCTCTTGCCTGAATAGACATCAAACATGGATTATGTAGATATTGCTGTGGAGACATCTGAGAAAGGCAACAAATATAATATATATAATATATAATAATATATATACATATATAAATATATATATATATATATATATATATATATATATATATATATGTATATATATATATATATATATATATATATATATATATTTCAGAATAGATTGCCAGAAGTTTAGCCTGAAGTAAACGCTTTGGCTTGCCTTTGACTCTCACTAAGTTCAGTTGAGTTGAGTTGAGCATGACAATTGCGCCTGATGCCTGCAGCGCATTCACTTATTTGTTTTATAAAGCACACCCGCGGCACAGCACACACAGTACACACACACACAGCACACACACACACCTATACAGCCACATGAGTAAGATTAAATGAAAGAATAATAGAGCTGAAGAACCCTTTTGTCATCTTCACTTAGCGCAACACTTAATTTCACTTGGATGAGGCGCAGAAGTTGTGTAAATTGTGCGAACTTTGTTGCCGTTCGCTGCTCTGCCAGAGATAAATATGACAAACACACACACACACTAACACTAACACACACACACACACACATACACTGCGAGTATAACATACATTTTGACATTTAATTTTAAGCGCATGTTGGGGAATTTCTTTTGTGCGCCAAAAACAAATAAACAAACTGCAAAGACAAGGCAAAGGGCGCTAAGACGAAAAGAAGGGATGAGGAAGGGGGCGTGGCAGTGGGGGTGGGGGGTTTGAGACGGTGCCATGAAGTAACTATAAAGTTGCTCGAGAGACATTTTATGATTTGAGCACTTGAAGGCAGCAGACGCGCAACAGACAACAGATTGCTGACTGTTTATTATGGCCAAAAAAGCAACGAGCAAGTGAGAAACTGTAAAGTGAAGGAGAGAATGAGAGAGAGAGAGAGAGAGAGAGAGAGAGAGAGTGGAGCGAGCAGCACATGAGATAGAGACTGGCAAATCAACGTCTTGCGAAAGCACTTTTTGCAGCCCATTTGTAAAATGACAATAAGAAAGAAAGCAAAGCAATCTAAGAGATGATATAACTTTTTATATACCCTGTACAGAGTGTGGAGTAGAGGTAGTATTGGCTCACATTCAAATGTGTGAGCGGTTATATAATGTTTATATTATAACTAATGTTTATAATGAAACAAAAAGATAGATAACAAATGTAGTAGCAAATGGTAAAGATGTCTTTAAATTAAATATCCTGTAAAATATTTGTACAGAAAATATCTAATAATATGTATGATAATTAAATATGTATATACATATATAGATTATTTTATAAAGGAATAAACAAAACTGTCTACATGCATTAAGCACAACATAATTTTCAGATAGTTATCTGAAAATTAGAAATTAGCCAAGATCAATTTTATTAGTTTGTGGAATGCTAATAAAAAGTAAATTATATAAGGTATAAAAAATAAAATAAATAAATAAATAAATAATTCTATAAATAACTAAATTAAAAATGAAAATTAAAAAATAAATAATATATATAAATAAATAAATCAAAAATTAAAATTTAAAAAATATATAAATAAATAAATCAAAAATTAAAATTAAAAATATATATAAATAAATAAAAAAAAAAACAAATAAATAAATAAAAAAATATATAACAAAATTAAATCAAATAAAACAATATCGATATACCGATAACAATATATATTATTTTTAGCATATTATTAAAAATAATCAAATATTTTATTTAAATTATTAAGTAATTATTTTTTAAAATAAAACCAAACTTCCACCTTATTAAATATTACTCTGATATGAGTTAATATTTTTTTTTTTAATATATAAATTTGACTCGTAAGATTATAAAAATGAGTATTTTTAAGCATAAAATCTACAGTAATTCATTCAATGACATTATTAAAGATTTAACACTAACTACAGTCAGATATACCCGCTTTAGACTCACAAAAATTACAGCGCAAAAACACAATCTTTTACTCATTTCAATTAAAATTTGCTCACATTTGGCTCCAACTTTTCAAGCTGAACCTCATCTCATTGTCTCCATCTGCTTGCAGGTTGTCAATTCACGT
The DNA here is from genome assembly GCA_035047405.1 of Drosophila stalkeri. Classification (NCBI taxonomy): domain Eukaryota; kingdom Metazoa; phylum Arthropoda; class Insecta; order Diptera; family Drosophilidae; genus Drosophila; species Drosophila stalkeri. The sequence goes on along the minus strand of JAWNPR010000039.1, from coordinate 3,808,137 downwards.
CGCGAAACAGATGCTGGCATCTACTGGTGCGAGGCCAAGAACGAGCTGGGCGTGGCACGGAGTCGCAATGCGACGCTGCAAGTGGCGGGTAAGCTCGATGTTCCACAACCAAAGTCCTTTGCTGCCAACATGGATTTGCGTTTTTAATATTCTAAATTGATGTTGATTTTTGTGCCGCTGTTGCTGTTGTTGTTGGGCTTCGATATGCTTCAGGGACAGCTAGGGTTTTTTTTTTTTTTTTTGGGTGGGTTTTTGGATTGGATATTGGGGGCTGGGCTGGGCTGTTGCCCCGCCCACTTAACTAACTAGCTGGCGCGGCGTTTACAAGTTTTTCGCATGAACGCACCCACTTGTCTTGTCTGAGGTCTCCGCCCCACCCCCCTCAGCCACTATTAACCCGTTTTAGTTTCTATCTTTCTCTCTCACTTACTCTCTCCATCTCTCTTCTTGCCTTTCTTTTTTGTGACTTTTAAAGCCTTTTCAGCTGGTTAGTTGGTTGCTTGGTCGACTGAACGCAGCTCAGTCTGCGAGTTTCTTTCATTTTCCTTCACTTGTTTTTTTTTTTTTTTTTGGCGAGTGTATGTGCGTCAGTGTGATTTATGGCCACATATGCATAAGGGTGTAGCTATATTTAGATTGGGCTAGGTCTGTTTGCACAGAGCACAGTAAATTGGAAAATGAACCACTTAAGGCGAGCTCAACTAGCATTAAATGTTAATAAAATCGAGTATATATCGATGTGCAGTTATTTGAAAATAAAATAATAAAATAGAATTTTTTTTTAAATCAATTTTAAATTAATTTTTGCGTTTAACTCAAAGCTTCTTCAAATATCTAAATATTATTTTAGTTATTAATATTTGTTAAATATTTTAAAATTTATTTAATAATAAGTTTTATATAGTTTTATCAATAAATTTCATTAATATATTATAATAAATACATATATACAAAATAATTCAAAATTATATGTAACAATATTTATTTAAATTGAATTTTTCTCTCAAGTCAAACTTTCCATCCTTTAACATTTTCTTTTAAGTTCATAAATAAATTTCAAAAATAGATTTTTCTTATTTCTATTTATAAATATAAACCGACCTATAATATATCATACTGATGCACTCTCTACCCTGCTCAAAATATTTATTATTTATTTAGAAAGCCCATTTGAGGATCATTTTTCAGCTACGTATTTTGGCTGTGGCCCACATTCGTTCGATATATATATTTTTTTTTTTTGGGCCATTTGTACTCCCAATTGCCCTATTGCTACCGCAAGCCAACATTTTGTCTCTTGTTGGCTAATATTTCTTTTATTTGCTGGTCTCCTTTCATATGCCCTCGATGCTAGCTGTGCCATTCCCTACTTTCTCACGACGGACGCCCACATGAAAATCGATATTGCTTTCTGACTTTGTGAACTCGTTTTTTTTTTTTCGTTGCTCCCTTTTCTGTTTTTGTGGTTGGCTTTTGCTTTTTGTGGATATCCTTGGGGAATATTTTTCAATATTTGCATGTAAATCACGAAAAGCACGTCAAATTTGTTTGCTTGGTTAAAACGTCATTATTGCGACTCTCCAGCTAAGAGCCAAGAGCAAGGCGTTCACATTGATTGGGTTAGGCAATAAAAGCGAGCAGGAGGCAGTAGCAGTAACAAGAACAGGAGTACGAGCAGGAGCAGGAGCAGCAGTTGGAGTAACAGCAGCAGCAGCAACAGCAGCAAAAGGCAGTTCACTTGCTCAGTTAGAGGTGAAGGAGGCAACAAGGGCGTCGCTTTCTCTGTCAATAATAAAAACATAAGTTGCCTATTTCTGATGTTGTCAGCGCAATTTCTGTCGAACGTCGTCAGCATTACGCATACGCAATGTCTGCCCACTTACAACAAAGGGGTAGAGCTTATCAAATATGAAAGTCAGTCGGGTTTATACAAATATTGTGGGCTACTTATTTGCTGTTGCTTAGCGCACGAAAACATAAGCATATTTGCACTTGGCTGAGTACACAAATGCGAATGGCTAACAGCAAAGAAATAATAATAAATAAATCAAATGGGTTGGCTTTAATATTTGTTTATGATAAAAACTAATTTTGATTTTACTTAAGATATATTACTAGCAATATTTATTATTCCTATTCACTTTTTAAACATAAAAATGTAATTATAGAATTATTCTTCAATTTTCAAATAGGTATAATTTTTTTTTTTTAGTGTAAAATATTTTATAAATTTTTCATAAGAGTAAATTAGTTAAATCTAAAAAAAAATATATATATATAATTTTCTCTTTATACATAAACCATGCAATTCTTCATGTATATGTACATATAAGCCATACGATTTCAGAAAGATATTCAGTAATAAATATTATAAAATTTTATATATAAATATTTAAATAATCGAATTGCCATTTTTTTTATTAAGAAAAATTAATACATAAATAAATGAACAAATAAACAAATATAATTAAATAAATAAAATATAACAAAAAAAAAAAAAAAATAATAATAAAATAATGAATTAAATATGTTCCATAATTTATCAAAAATTGCAGCATACATATATGGAAAAAAATATATATGTATATATTATTATTATTATTTATTTATTTATTTTATTTATTTTTTTCCGCTCAACAAAATTTTTAAAATATTGTTTAATATTATATATATATATATATATGTATGTATTTCTATATATGTACGTATTCGCTTCTTCGCCAAAAAAAAGTTCTAGCTCCAACATCAATTTTAATTATAGACTCTCTAGAAGCATAAGAATCTTAAAATAAATATTCAGTTATCTTCTTCATTTATCATATAAGTATCTTCCCTAACGAGCCTTATGAATATTAATATGCCTTGCATGGCAGGCTGAGCTCAAGCATATCTTTAATTGAGCTGAGCGCTATCATAAATCTTTCACACACACACACACACAGACACATTAATACATGCATATGTATGTGTGCCTTATAAATATTGCCTTAACGGTCATTTATTAACTCATTATCAGCAGCTGGCATTTTGCACCTTTTCAGCGCCTGTTTAACGCTTGACTGAGCCACGACCTCGAACACCGAACCGAACCGAAAGCTGAACCGAAAACTGAACCGAAAACTGAAATCGTAGCTAGCCTGGCCTAGAACTTTTGGCCGTGCCACTGAACCTGACACTGATTATGACTTTGATTAATTTATTGATGGTTGGCGTGTTTCCTGCTGTGCTCAGCCATAGCCACGGCTCCTAGTGCCTGTCGGCCTCCCTCTCACTCTGTGTTCGCATTAAAAGTTTTGTCTGTATTTCGCTTTTTCTTTTCTTTTTTTTTTTTTTTGAGGGAAAATTCGCTTTCGTGTTCACTTTCCATGCGTTGAAAGACTTTGATTTATGTTGATTTATAGACATCACTTTAAATTTAATAAAAGTCATGCCCGAACAGGTTTGAAACTAAGGCGCTGAGCAAATGCGCTTATTCACTTTGCAGATTAAAATAAAATAAAATGAAATGAAATGAAATAAAATAAAATGCAAAAAGTAAAATGTAATTTACGTAAAAGCAGCTGCTGTTTCGCCCCTTTTTTTTTTTTTTTGGATTTATTCGTTATATATTTTGTTGAATGCACAAAGCTCGCTTTTCAGACCAGCAAAAATAAGTAAAAAGAAAGCAAGAGAAAAAAAAAAAATGGTGTACTTTCAGCTGCTTTTCAAGTGCTTGAAAGTTACTTGATTTATTACACTACTCCCACGCTGTCTATACAAAAATATCTCCCTCTCTATGTGTGTGTGTGTGTGTGTGTGTGTGTGTGTGTGTGTGTGTGTGTGTGGAAGGGAGGACAAATATTCACCTAGCCAAATTTATAACTGAGCAAATCGGTCTAGCTGCCAGTGTCAGCGGCAGCAGGATGGAAAGGTGTGCAAATTACAGGTTCACAATTTGACCACAAAAAAAAAAAAAAGCAGCCAGCAAAAAGAGAGAGAAAATGAAAGAGGAAAATGTAAAATGCAAAAGCAGCGAACGCCATGCAAAATAAATGCAGACAGCTGAGTTAGTGCCTTAAATCTGCGGTTGGCAAGAGCGAAAAGCGAAAAGAGAAAGAAATTATATATATCTATATATATATAGCCAGATTTATGATGCAGTGCAGGTTAAGCAAATCTTAGCAGATGCACAAAAAAAGCTGTGCAAAAGAAAAATTGCAAAGAAAAATATATGAAAATTATATAAATGTAAATAGATATTATTTTAGTATAATAAACTTAAAAAATGTCAATAAAAATAAAAAGGAAATCTTATTTGTAATAATATTCATAAATAAATTGAATAAGCTTCAAATTTCATCAAAAATAAAATTAAAAAATATTCGATATAATTGTATGAGCTTATTTCATATATTCTAAATGCGTTGCATTTCGATAATTAAGCGATACTTTTTGTATATATGCGAATGATGTTGATATCGATAGTTTGAGTACATTTGTGAATGAGTGCAATTTCTATGAAATGAGTACCGGAAGTCTGGAAACATTCCAGAAGATTTTTATTTTTATTTATTTAATAAAATTTCTTTTTTAAAGAATTTCATTGATAATTAAGTTTAGGTAAAGCAAATAAGAAATATTGACAAATTTACAATTATGTATTGCATTATTTTATTTTAACAAGTAAATATCGATAGCTAATAGCTTTAGCTGGGAATGCATAATCGCTGCTCATACGATTTATGAAAATCATAACTATCGAATAAAGATCAGACTGAAATGATATATATAACTGATATCTATAATTGCACAATTCATATTAAAGCAAATTATCAGTTGAAGTTCTTTTCTGTCATTCAATATTGTTTCCACTTGACACTGACAGCCTTTGCCTAGGGCAAACCTATATCTGCCAGATTTATCTAAGAGCTACAAGAACGAACTTCTACGTCAACTCTTACTTCTCCCAAGCTAAAAAAAGCATTAAAAGCATTTCATTCTTAAAGAATTATAATCAATTGCATTTTTTTCGCCAATTTGCATATATTAATTCAAAACTATCGATAACTTAAATAGCAAATCTGTTCAATAAACAACTATCGATAAGAATTCTCAATGCACACATGTGCTCAAGTGCAGCTAAGCTCCAATGTTTCCGTTTCTCATTCTTTTCGCTGACAACCGTCGTCTGAGCAACTTCAATTGCTCTTCAACAGTTTTCTGGATTAAGGAAAGTAATGGATAAACCTATCGTCTGGGCACGTGTTGTCAAGGTGCTCGGGCGCACTGGCTCCCAGGGCCAGTGCACCCAGGTCAAGGTGGAGTTTCTGGGCGAACAGAATCGTCAGATCATCCGCAATGTCAAGGGACCTGTGCGTGAGGGCGATATTTTGACGTTGCTCGAATCGGAACGTGAGGCTCGTCGTTTGCGCTAGAAGAGTCGACGACTCTTCTGAGAATTTTAAAATTATTATTAAGAATCGTATTGCATTTGCATTCCAATAATCTTTTACTACGCTCGCACAGACACACACACACACACACATACTCAAAGCTGCATAATGGCTAACATGAATCTTAACTAAAGTTTAAAAATATAAGGGGCTAAATGAATATATATATTGTCACAAACGACAATCGAATATAAACATGCTACTCAATATTAAATTTATGCTACTTCGCACAAGGATTTTGACGGCGAGACTTCTTGGCGAATATAAGCATATAAAATATAGGCATGCATAACCTAAAAAAAAAAAAAAAAGCAGCTGCATAATGGCTGACAAATATCTTAAATACTTACGATTCTTTAATTCATATATAAAACATCATGTACATTAAGTTTATTGAATCATAGTGCACACATCTTAAATGGAATTGGAATATATATGTATAACACAATAACAAGACATTTGCTGGTTTGCTCTTAGAAAATGGCGTGGTTTCATGGCGAATAGAAAAATAAAAAACAAGACAAAAAAAAAAAAAAAAAGGCTGCATAATGGCTTACAAAAACTTACTTTACTTAATAATAATTAGCAGCTTGATCAACATATATAAACATTTGCTAATTTAAAACACAAAATAAGCAGCTGTATAATGGCTTAAGTCTTATATAAAAAAAAAAAAAAAATCCAATATGGTTACAAAAAAAAAAAGACAGCTACATAATAGCTTACAAAGTCACAAAAAAAAATTGCATAATGGCTTAAAAAATTAACAAAAAAATTGTCTTTAATAATCCTTAGCTCTTATATAAAACAAATATATTTTCCTATAACTTATATATACACATGCATAAAGAAAGGACTTAAAAAAAAAAAACAGTTCACAAAAAAATGGCTTAAAAAATAAAAAAAAAAATTGTATTATTTCTTATCTTAAAAACAAATGTATTTTCCTCATCCTATACACATGTTAATTAGACAGCAATGGCTAAAAAACAAAAACTAAAAATTGTACTTATCTTAAAAACAAATTGTATTTTCTTAATCATATACACACAATATTAATTAGGCTGCATAATGCCTAACAAAAACTTTCAAAATTGTGCTTTAAATTTATGTTAATCTTTAACTTTTATATAATAAATAAAATGAATTGAATTAAAAAAAAGAAAACTAGGTTTGATTTCGAGTACATTTTTTTTCAATTTAGCTTACTTGATTTATTTACCTAATATTTTTATTTGTTAAAAATCAAATAAAATAAAAAAAAACTATTTTTTAATCCCTAACAGTATGATAAACTATAGGAAAACTTTTTTTAAAATCTAGATAAACTAACAAATTTATTAGGTATACAAAATATATTAAAAATATACGTATCTACCTTTGTATAAATAAGCTTTTTTTATTTTAGTGAAGTATTAATTTTTTTTTATATATATATATATAAAGATCTTTTTATATAGAATAAATTCTAAATGACAATTTTGCTTCTTAATGAAGCATAGATTTTTTTTTTTTTGACTATTTGCACTAATGTTAAGCTTATTTAATACTTCATGCATATTAACTTTTTTTACATCACATTTCGTTATATTAAATATATATTTTCGTATTTCATGAAAAAGCATAAAAAATGTTCATTCTTTATGCTCAATAAGAAAACGTTTGCTATAAAATTATCGATTGCTTGCAATAATCGAAAGCCTATCATGAATGTTCGACTGAGCACATTTTCTGTTCGATTTAGCTTAAGTGTGCTTAAGCTAAGTGTCTGCTATATTGATGATATGTTTTAGTTGCATATATCAAAATGGAATTAAATTAGCTAAAAAGCAGTCCGTGGCCTTAACAAGAATTTTTTACAAATGTGCTGCAAGCACAGGTGTGTGAGTGTGCAAATGAGTGTGTGTGCGAGTGTGTGTGTGTGTGTGCGTATAAAAATCACATTTATGCCATTTACCAACAATTTATCTTTGCTGTCAGACCACAAACACCCATGCGCACACGGCATACACATGCCGGCACGGCCTCAGGTTAAGGCAGGACAGGGACAGGCATTTATCATGCAAAACCAAGATAATTTATAACCACCAGGCAGGCAGGCGGGCATCAAATGGACAGAGGCCAGCACACACAAACACACTCATACACACCCACACACACACAGATACATTCTGTTAAGGTTTTGCCACTCATCGTCTGCTTCTGGTTCTGCTCGTTTTACAGTGCTACGCGATGAGTTTCGCCTGGAGCCACAAAACACGCGCATCGCACAGGGTGACACAGCGCTGTTGGAGTGTGCCGCACCGCGGGGCATACCGGAACCGACGGTCACGTGGAAGAAGGGCGGCCAGAAATTGGATTTGGAGGGCACGAAGCGTATACGCATCGTTGATGGCGGCAATTTGGCCATACAGGATGCACGTCAAAGTGACGAGGGTCAATACCAGTGCATTGCCAAGAATCCAGTCGGTGTGCGTGAATCATCCCTAGCCACGCTCAAAGTACATGGTAAGTCGACCAGCCCAACTCCCTCTCTCACATGCCACACCTCGAATCAATGTGTCATGTCCAATTTGGTGAATTGTGACTTGGGTCGCTCTCGCTCTCTGTGTATGGGCACCTCAAATGCCGCTAAGCGCTTCATTATGTTTATTGCAGTTAAGCCCTACATCATACGCGGACCACATGATCAAACGGTACTTGAAGGCGCCTCCGTCACCTTTCCCTGCCGTGTGGGCGGAGATCCCATGCCGGATGTGCTCTGGCTGCGCACAGCCTCCGGCGGCAACATGCCCCTAGGTGAGTCCATAGTCCGTCCCGCCCGAAGGTGTTTCGTCTAATACTAATATAATTTCCCTGCTGCATGCAGACCGTGTCAGCGTACTGGAAGATCGCAGCCTGCGCCTGGAGCGCGTTACAATTGCGGATGAGGGCGAGTACAGCTGCGAGGCAGATAATGTGGTGGGCGCCATTACAGCAATGGGCACACTGACGGTGTTTGGTAAGTGAAGGCAGCAATTAGACATTTGTGAGCCAATGACACGAGCTGAAGGAGCATAGAGTTGTTGGAGTTGAAGATATTGAAACTAAACAAATTGAGATTAAATTAAAAAAAAAAAATTCGAAATTATACGAAAGCACATTCAAGCGTAAAAGTGCAAGTTAAGTCAAGCCCCAGGGCTTCGATTCGAGCTGCATTTTAAAACTGTGGCTTCTTAGAGCATAAAGCTGAAAATTTTAACAAACATATCCTGAACATGCATAAGAGCTTTATAATGTAATCGAGATTTCTTTAAAATTTCATTTTAAAATTCTTTATATTTTTTTTTTTGATTATGAATCTATAAGCTTTTTACATTGAAATTGCAGCTGCAAAATTTAAAGCTGAGCAAACAGATTAATTAGATTCTTCAAACTCGTTTGACGATGAAGTTGAAAGCAGTGAAAGGCTAGTAAACCTTTAACCTATTACTGAGATCCTGAGATAAAAAAATTGAGATTAAGATAAAATCAAGCTCATCAGCTATAAAAATTTGTATTGAGTAATTTTATAATCTAAAATTATTTTTAGTCTATCAAATGAATTACCAGAACTCCTGCACTGAGATCCTGATATAAAAAAAAAAAAAATTGAGATTAAGATAAAAACAAGCTTCTCAGCTATAAAATTTTTATAGAGTAATTTTTTTAATATAAAATTATTTTCAGTCTATAAACTGAACCAGAACTCCTGTACCATACAAAAGTTAATTTATCTTATTAAAATTTAGTTTTAAATTTAATAAGGAATCATAAGGAATTAAAATACAATGGATTAAATACTAAAATAAAGTGCAGCTAAATAAAAATAAAATTTTGCTGAAAGTTAAAGAGATATAGCCCATTTATTAAAGGTTTCTCAAGTCAAAACTTAAAACTTAAATTTATAGATTTAAAAAAAATAAAAAGTAAAAATAAAAATAAAAATAAAATAAAATAAATTAAATAAATAAAATAAAATAAATAAAATAAAGAAAATAACTAAAATAAATAAAATAACTAAAATAAATAAAATAAATAAAATAAATAAAATAAATAAAATAAATAAAATAAATAAAATAAATAAAATAAATAAATAAATAAAATAAATAAAATAAATTAATATATACAGATTTTGCATTCAAACTCGTGTCATTGCACTCTATTTATTTAGTGCTAGTCTCCGCGCACTTAGCTAATTAGTTGATACCCAAAAATTGCAATACATTCGCACACTGTAGCACCCCCGAAATTCATACAACGACCCGTTAGCAAATCGGTTGAGCTTGGAGCGGATACGTCGTTTGAGTGTCGGGCATCGGGCAATCCAAAGCCAACGATCTTCTGGACCATCAAGAACAATAGCACGTTGATCTTTCCGGGTGCGCCGCCACTCGATCGCTTTCACAGTCTGAATACAGAGGAGGGGCATTCCATTTTGACATTGACGCGCTTTCAACGCACCGACAAGGATCTGGTCATTGTGTGCAATGCCATGAATGAGGTGGCCAGCATCACGTCACGGGTGCAGCTGACCCTCGACTCGCAGGAGGATCGACCACCGCCCATCATCATCGCCGGGCCCGTGAACCAAACGCTGCCCGTCAAGTCTCTGGCCACGCTGCAGTGCAAGGCGATTGGCTTGCCCAATCCGACAATCTCCTGGTATCGCGATGGCATACCCGTGCAGCCCAGTGCCAAGCTGAACATCACCACGGCCGGAGATCTGATTATATCTGATCTGGACAGGCAGCAGGATCAGGGCCTCTACACCTGCGTGGCCAGCTCACGGGCTGGCAAGTCCACGTGGAGCGGCTTCCTGCGCATCGAGCTGCCCACCAATCCGAACATCAAGTTCTATCGTGCGCCCGAGCAGAGCAAATGCCCCACGGCACCCGGACAGCCGACGGTGCTGAATGCCACTGCCTCGGCCATGACAATTGTATGGCCCACGAGCGACAAGCTGGGCGCCTCGCCCTTTCACGGCTACAGCGTGGAGATGTATTGCACGAACAAGAGCAAGACCTGGATCCCAATCGCCAGCAGGCTAAGCGAGCCCATTGTCACAGTGGAGCGGCTGGAGGCGGGCGCCGCCTATATGTTCATTGTGCGTGCAGAGAATGCTCTGGGCTTCTCGCCTCCCTCGCCCATCTCGGAGCCAATCACAGCCGGGCAGCTGGTGGGCGCCAGCTCCTCGGGCTCGGCCAGCTCACAGCTGATGCTGAGCGATGTGGAGACGCTGCTGCAGGCGAACGACATTGTGGAGCTAATCGAAGCGAATGCCACTGACTCGACTTCCATTCGACTGGCCTGGGACATAGACAGCGGGCAGTATATCGAGGGCTACTATTTATATGCCAGAGAGCTGCGCTCCTCGGAGTACAAGATGCTAACGCTGCTCAATAAGGGACAGGGCTTGAGCTCGTGCACGGTGCCTGGTCTGGCGAAGGCTTCTACGTATGAGTTTTTTCTTGTGCCATTTTACAAGAGCGTCGTAGGCAAACCCTCCAACTCGAGACAGGCTCGCACCATGGAAGATGGTAAGGCTTTACAGGCTTACCTGCTAATCATAGCTGCATCAATGGCGCCTTATCAACTAGAACTAATTCCCAATTCAATCTACTTCTTCTGCTTCTCTTCTCGCACAGTGCCCGAGGCGCCGCCATTCGGCATGGAGGCTATCCAATTTAATCGCACCTCAGTCTTTCTGAAATGGCTTGCGCCACAGCCGAATCGCACACACAACGGTACGTATTAAATAAATCCCTTAGAGCAGCCTAAAATACGCTGCTTACATGGTGGTACGAGTTATATAACAGCTATAAAAGATGGCCGAGAAATTTCAATTATTTTGAGAAAAAATATATCACTTGACAAAGGTGTAACTATTAATTAAATAAAATTTAATTTAAGAAATTTCAAAAAATTAAAATAAAATAATTTTTTTTTTATATTTTACATATTTAAATTTTAAATTAAATTATGTATAAATATTTAATGCTTTTATAAAAATGTCGTTTATTTAAATTATAATAGTTTTATTTTATATTATATTTTAATTTGATTTTCGAAATTTCACAATAGCTTTGTTTATCTATTTATAGTTTATATTATATATATTAATTATATTTTTATTCAATCATTTTTTATCATAAATTTTAATTTATTTTAATTATTTATTATTAAATTAAAATTTATTTATTAATTTTTATTTATTTTAAATTCATTTTATTATTAAAAATATTTTATATTTATCTATGTATATTTATATAATAATTGTTTTTATAAAAAAAGGTATATTCGAAATTTATTATTATTTTAAAAATATTAGAAATAAATTTTTTCATTATTTTTTTTTTTTTTTTTGTTTTGCTTCATTTTATTAATAAAAATATTTATTTATTTTTGTTTTAAATATAAAAAAATATATATATTGAAATATATATTTATTTTTATTTTTGTTAAGACTTTTTTAATACAAAAAATATATATATTATAATTTTTATCTTTCAATTTGAACTTTTTTTCTGTCATTTATGAAATATATATATTTTGTGTATTTTTATTATACTTTTTTTTCTTTTTTTTTTGTACTTTTATGCATTTTTTTTTTTTTTTGTTATTAAATGCATTTACTAATTTTATATTATTAACATTATATTTATTATTTTGAATGATTAATAATATTAATATCAATTAGCTAAATTGTATTCATGTACTTAATGAACTTCATCATGTTAATATTATTATTTGTTTAGCCCGATAATGTAAATATTCCATGCTTTATGCGACAAACAGAAAACAGAGTTAAGTAAATAAAGCTTAACTGGTTTTTTTTTTGTCATCAATCTTCATGCCCAAAAAAAAAAAGAATGGAAATCGTTTACTGTAATATAAACAACATGTTTATCAACTGCTTTGCTAGGGCATTTAAGCAGTCGCCTGACCAAATAAATAACTATTTGCCTTGTTTCCTTGTTAACATTTAATTTCATTTATCTTTTGTACAAACGGACCTCTCTCTCTCTCATCCCCTCCATCTCTCACTCACTCTCTGTCTCTCTCTCTCTTTCTCTCCATCTCTTTGTTGGCAGGCATTCTCACCAACTACAATGTGCTCGTGAAAGGTCTGGACGTGCACAATACGACGCGTATATTCAAAAATATGACCATCGATGCGACGACCCCGACTCTGCTGTTGGCCAACCTCACCACGGGCGTCACCTACTACATAGCCGTTGCGGCGGCCACACGCGTGGGCGTCGGACCCTTCAGCAAGCCCGCTGTGTTGCGCATCGATGCGCGGACCCAATCGCTGGACACCGGCTATACACGGTGAGTGGGTGACCATGGGTGTTGGTCCTTTATTGTGTTACGAGCAGCTCATTTGACTGCGCCAAGCACAATGGCTGAACCAGCCGCATTCACATCAATCCATTAACAGCAAACGACAATGGCCACACGAACTGAACAGACAGACAGACGGACAGACGGACTCAAGCTGAACATTAAACTAAGCCTAGCCAAGGCACGTACTTCCTTCCTACACAGCTATCAATGCTCATGGACTTTCTGTTCTCTTCATTTCCATTCCATTCCAGCAGCTATCCCATCAGTCGTGATATTGCCGATGACTTTTTAACGCAGACCTGGTTTATCGTCCTGCTGGGCTCCATCATAGCCATAATTGTGTTTCTATTGGGCGCATTGGTTCTATTCAAGCGCTATCAATTTATCAAGCAGACCTCGCTGGGCAGCTTACATGGTAAGTTGGCTATATATTCTATTTACTTTACGTTTTTCTCTTTTTCTTTTGTTCGTTTTCGATTTCCTTGTGGCTTAATTTTTGCTAACTGCAGCTTAGTTTGACTAGCCTTAGACCGGAGACATTTAAAATTGATGAGGCGAGGCAGTTGTTGCTCAATTGATAAACGCAAATGTCACAGCCGATAGAGCTTAGTGCTTAGTGCTTAGTGCTTAAGCTGCTTAAATCTTTTACTCATTTGCACTTGTTAAGCTGCAAAATTACGGAAATTATGAAATTGCCAAGTTAGGAAGGGATTATGTTTTAAGTCTACAAAGGCAAAATGTAAAAGGAAATTGAAATTGCAATTGAGTATAAAACCTGAATATCTTATGTGTATTATGAAATATATCAAGTGTATAACAGCAGCACAGCAAAGTCTCATGAAACTTTAAATAATACGCTTGGATACCTTCAAGTTCATGCTAATGCTGCTAATAGGGATTTTTCATTTAGTTGTATGAAAGTACAAATATGTAAATATTAAAAAAAATATATGTAAAAGCTGCAGCTGTAAAATAAAATAGAAATCTTTTTAAATGCACAAATTTTATATATGGTTTCGAAAAAAATGAAAAAATAAAACAGAAATTGAGGCAACAATTATATACAGATAAATATATATTAAAAAAAAAAAAAAAAAAAAAAAATATATATATATATATATATATATATATATATATATATTTTTTTTTTTTTTCATAAGTTAAATTTAATGAAAAAAGAAAATATTAAACTCTTTAAATTTACACATAAATATGATTTAAAATTATTAATATAAAATAATTAATGTTACATTAATTAGTATATTGTTATACAGCAATGGAATTAATAACATATGTAGCTAAATATATTTTTATTTAATTTAATTTTTTTTTAATTAAATTAAAAAAAAAACCCAGATGAATATAAATTTATTATTATATATATTTATATTTATCTGATTTTTTTTATGTTTAACTAAAAACATAAAATAAGAAATGAAAAATATATTTAGCTACATATATTATATAAAAAAAAAACATTAAATAAAAATTATATTTAGCTACATATATTATTGTTGCAAACATATGTTTCTTTTTCAAAAATAAAGTCTTATAAAAATCAATTTATATTAATTTGTATAGTGTACGTTTATTAATATAAATGATGCCTCGAACCCTGGGATTAATTATAAATTAATAATGTAAAAGCAAAAATTGTATATTTGTGTGTATATGATGTATATATTATTTATATGTATATATTATTGTATGTATATATGTATGTATATAATAATGCAAAAAAAAAAAAACAAAATTTATTTAAAAAAATTATATATATATTTTCATTTTTGAAAAATTATTTATATTAATTTATATATATATATATACTCTTTTTACATTAAATACTATAATTAATCTCTAGCACACAGAATAATTATTGTTAAAATTTGTTGTTGCTCTTAGCGCTACTTGTTTATATATACAAATATATATACATAGATGTGTCTTCAATTAAAGTTGATCTATATAGATACATCAATTTCATTCTATAGTCAGCCATTTAATATACCCAAACAAAATCTTCACATTAGCAGCTTCATTTGCCTTTTATAGTCATCCCTCTCTCTCTCTCTCTGTCTGTCTCTCTGAAAATAAAATCCTTTCTCTACTCAGAGTCAGATAATTCACGCTGAGCTGCAAAGCTTTGGCAGAACAGAGCTCATATAATCTATGATGGTCGGCTCGTTTGTGGCTGGCTCCAATTAGGCTGCTCGTTTTGTAAGCCATCGAAATAGAAAAAAATAATAAAAAAAAAAAAAGGAGAAGAAGTAAACAACACGCACTCATAGCATTAGGAGCTCACACAGCTCAAAGGTTAAAGCAGCTATAAAATGATAAACTAAAATGGCTGAAGAAACAACAGAGGCGCACGTGAAAATCACATCAATTGTCTACTAAAAAGGCAAGCCAAAGGCAGTTGCTGCTCTGCCAATTGAAAATAAAATGTTATTTCCGTCTTTTACTATTTGCACGTTGGCCTTTTTTTTCGACCTTTAAAGAAGCTATATAGAGGGAGAGATAACTGTTGTATCTGGCATGTGTATTTATTCGATATTGCGCGTTTTTATTTCAGGTAATCACGCAATCGGCACCGTGCGAAAGTTTCCAACGCTTCCGATGAATGGCGCCGGTGCTGGAGTCGGAGGCGGTGCTGGTAGTGGTGTTGGCAACTCTGTTGGCATTGGTTGTGGTACTACTGGTGGCAATTCAGCTGGCTCCAATGGACTCTGGATCGATCCCAGCGGCGGCGTTTGGCGACAGGCGGGCCCCAGCTCAACGACAAAGGACCAACTTCCGGGCTATGCCCAGGCCACAGCTCAACAAGGCGGACAATCGAGACAGCAACAAGGACAATCAAATACACAACAGCCGCTGCCTGATTATGAGAGGTGAGCATGATTTGAAACAGCTCCACAGCAAAAAAGGGTTGCTGTGAACGAGCGGTGCGAGGGTTGAGGTCTGGTGTAAGGGTTTGGGGTTGGGGTTGGGATGGAAATTGTGGGCTGGTTTATCAGTCGTTTGCCTTAATATCCTGTCTACGCTTCGCTGCTTGTTTAATTACGAAAAATTGCAGAGAGCAGCCGAAAAAAAAAATAACCACGCCAAATGCTTAAATGTTTTACTACTGCCGAGAGGGTGGCCGCCGGGGGGTTTGGGCGCCAAAAGAAAATACAGAATGCCAGGCCGCTGCCGCACTATTTACGATTCGCTCATAAAAATTGCCGAGCTGCAGTCGCAGCCACTTCAATGAGAGCTACCCAAAAACAAACCACCCACACGCACACAAAGCCACCCCCCACACCCCGCCCCCTCTCATCCACCGACAAACCCCACACAAAAATAACAACAACAACAACCGCCATTAAATTGTTACACTTGAACGGGTTTTACTTTGGGCCATGGCGTTTGCCAGTGCCTGGTACTGGCCTCTATTTATTGTACCGTACCGTAGCTTTACTGCCCCAGCCCCCTGGCCACCGCCTCCCCTCAATTGCGGCCATTTATGTGTGGGGATGGCTTCTTAATTCATTTCCATATACGCATTCCATATTTCTCGTTGCGTATTTTTTTTTTTTTTTTTTTTTAATATTTGTCTGTTTGCATTGCGTTGGGATTTTTGTGTGCGGATTGCTACAACATGCTAAAGGCTTCTGTTTATTTTAACAAAAATATAAAATAAAACTATTTTCTCTTGCGATCGACTTCCATAAAAGGGAATATTTGGCATATATACAGAAATCGCAGCTTAAAAAATATTTATTTCAATATATAAATTGCAAGCTCTATTTGGTAAAAACTTGACTTAAATATAAAATATTTCGCAAAATATGAACAATAAAGCATTTGCAGATTACTTTTCCCTTTTAAACATAGTTATGAGAATTTATAAATATTTAAAAGAATAATCAAGCTATATACAAGCTATAGTATCTGCATGGCAACTAAATTTCGTTTGCTTTTCTTATGGCTTGAATTTTACATGTTCCTAATATTGTAACAAGGAAAAAAAAAAATATTTAAAAAGTAATAATAAAAAAATAAAAACGAAACATGAGTAAATAAAAAATAAAAAAATTTAATATGTTAAAAAATAAATAAATAAAAAGTAAAAAATGAATAAATAATAAAAAAATAATAATAAATAAAGAATGAATACAAAAATAAATAATAATAATAAATAAAAAAAATAAAAAAAAAAACAAATAATATATAAAAAATAAAAAACAAATAATAAATAAAAATAAAAATCAAATAACAAAAACACAAAATAAAAAAAAAATAAATACATAAATAAATATATAAAATTAATAAAATATAAAATTAAAAAATTTTGTTAATGTTTCATTAATAAATATGAGATTCACTCCTTAAACAAATTTTCTTTAAATATTGCTTTAATTTTTTCTATCCAACATTTAGTGACTGAGCACACTACTAATTTCATGAACACATCTGCATATAGGGATAGTATAGTAAAGAAAGTCTATAAAAATATATAAATATATTTAATTAAATGCTTAGTAATATACAAGATATATTAAATATATATGTAGATTTTCTGCAAAACTAAGCAAAAATATTCTTGAAATATGAATTTTATTATTTCTGTGTTCTTCATTGCTCATATACTCAATTTCTGATTAATAAAAATTATTACATTTTTTATTTTAATAATTGAATAATAATTTTTAATTTTAAATTTTGAATAGCCTCAACCTCACCAAAAATATATTTTAAGATTTCAATTAAATTAGAAGAGAGAACGGATTCTTCTACTCGAGCTTTGCTTACTTCTATGTACATGTCTTTTAAATATAATATTAAATTTTATTTATTTACCTAAATTTTTGTTTATAATTTGCAACTAGTTTTAAAGAGCCTCTCTCTTCAGTGTTTTTTAATCAAACTTATCTTCTATATATATTTTCTTTACTTATCAAACGTATTTTCTATATATTTTCATTATATGAAAATTACAAATTTTCATATATTTATATATTTTCCTTATATCTCTTTCAAATTTCGCTCTTTAAAATCTCCCTTGCTCTCTTCGTTTTTTAGCTATACTAATCCACACATATCTTTAAGCCAACTTTAGCCAAGTTTTCATTTTGTTCTTCTTAGCTAGCGCCCTTTGCGTGTTGTTGCTTTGTTTTTACTTCTTACTTAAACAATTTTGTGCCGTGTTTTTGTTTTCCTTTGTTTTTTTTTTTTTTTGTCATGTTTTCTTTTTATGCTTTTGTATTTTCTCTGTTTTCTCGCCCACCCCGAAACGAAAGTTTTTCTTTAAAGCTTAATGTACCGTTGTGGCAACAATAACTGAAAAGCAAACAAGGCGCAATAAAAAGACGCAACTGCTGCGACATATTGCTCCACCCACACCCCATCTTACTCTCTGTCTCTCTCTCTCTCTCTCGCACACACACTCTCCATCTCTTTCTTTTACTGCTCGCCTCTGTCGGCTTGTGCGTATTTATTTGCGGCATTTTACGCATTTATTTGTTTTGACTTTTTTACAATATTCCAACCGAGGCGAATATCCAGTCTGAGCTCTCTCTCCTTCTCTGTCACACGCCTCTCACACTACTGCATTCCGAGCACTTCCTATTGCTATGCCTCCTGCTACACCTTCTCCTGCTCCTCCTGCCCCTCCTGCTCCTTCTGCCTTCTAATGCTGTTGCCACTTCCGTTACGCGATTTTCATTATTTCCGTTTCAATTTTTCCGTTGTGTTTACTTTTTCGCCAAACTTTTCTTGCGCTGTTCACTTTTTTAACAACGTTGTAAAGTCGTAAAAAACAACATTCTCACACACACACACACACACACCCAACCCACACTTCCCTCTTCTTTTCGGGCGCCTGGCACGCGTGTCATTTGAATTTCCAATTAAAATATTTAATTTCTTTTCGGGTTGTCTGATTTTCAAACATCTTGCATTGGTTATTATTAAACCGCCTCCACCTCTCCACCCCTCCTCCATTCACTTTGTTTATTAGCATGCGAACGTCATTTTCACCGCTAAATTAACAATTAAAAATTGATAGCCCCAGGGGTGTAGCTCTCGCTTCCGCCCCCGCTCCATCCACAGTTACAACTTTATGCCTTAAGCCTTGAGCATATGCAAATGCCTTAGCTATGCTTGAAAGAGATAGAAAGAGAGAGAGATAGAGAGAGAGAGCGGCCTTAGGCGAGTGGGGCCTGTGTGCCCATAGGCCTTTCGATTCCCCCGTCGCAGTCACGTTTAATTGCTGGAAAATTTTAAATTCCATTGCATAATTTCAGGCGTATTTAGGCTGAGCTACAGGCAACTGTTAAATAGTGTATAATATATATGCATAAATATATGTATATATATATACATAAGTATAAATATGTTTATGCATACCTAACAAAGCTAACAAAGTCTGTCAAGCTTAATCTCGAGTTTTGCATATTTTCACAGCTTTAATTATATGTTCATATCGTTCTCTGGAATATAAGCAATCAATCACATACGCTCTTAGACAGAGTCAGATATAATTCTTGGCTTTGTGTACAGCTGTTAGAGTGTTAGACTGGCTTATTGTCAAGTTTATTAAAAAGATTTCTGAGACTTTAATTGCACATTAAATATTATTATAATTATATTTAGCATTAACATTACTTCATTATCATTATTATTATCATTTCCCATTTTTATATATTTTTCTAATTCTTATGAATTATTAAAGGTTTTTTTTTTTATTTTATTATAAATGAGATTTATCATTTTACAAATTTTTATTTTTTATATATTTGTTCAAGATATTTTATTATATATTGTTTGAGATTTGTCATTTACAATTTTGTATATTATTTTTTTATATATATTTTCTAGATTTTTTTATTATTTTATATATGAGATTATTCATTTTACAATTTCTAATATTTTTTAAAATAATTTTTATACATTTTTTAACGATTTTTATTTTAAATTATGTAAAAGCTTTATGCTTCATGTTTTTAGTTCAACTTCATTCTGAGAATTAAGCTTAAGCTAAAAAATTTGTAAACATTTGTAAAGTTCATTCCAAGAGTTGAGCTTCGCTTCAAGTACAACTTAAATTTGTTGTTATTTCAAATTTTATGCTCATGAACAACCGAGTTCAATGAACTTCCAGCTCTGTTTCAGCAATTCCAACAAGCTTTTGCACTCTATTCACACAAATTTGTAAGTTCCCAATTCCGAATTACAATCTAAAATGCAAATGCTATTCATAGCACTCACTCATTCACACTACTCTAATCATCGACTATATATACATTCATGACTAATGCCTCGCCTCGCCTCGCCTCGCCCACACTCGCAAATCATTGGCAATAATTTATGCTCAACTTTTTCACTGAGTTGGCTAAAGCCAGCTGGCATTCGAGATGTGGCCAAACAGCGATTTGTGAAAAATGCATTGGCAAATTTGCAATAGATAAGCATTATCTCATTAGCTAATTAGTGCACGAGAACAAATTTCAGCAATAAAAAAGTTTTGGCATACAAATTTTTGCAATTGGCCAAAAAGTTGTTGGCCAACAAATTTTTGGTGTTTACCAGTGCTATTGCTCTCTCTTCCTCCCTCTTTCTCCCTCTCTCTCTCGCTCTGTCTCTCTCTCTCTCATGTTTTTCGCCCACTAATTAGAAAGTTTAAATGGATGACACGCCCAGCTAATGCAAGGGTAGAACTTCTCGTGATACAGCAAACATTTTTAAATGTAGCTGCAACGAAACAATTTCTGGCTGTGTTTTGGAATGGAGCGAACGACGCAGATTCGAACCACAAAAACAAGCTTTAAATATAAAGAGGCAAGCTCTAGCTCGTAGCAAGTTCTAGTGGAGCGTGCTCGACTAGAAGATATCCTAAACTGTGCTCAATCTGCTTTTCCATAAGCTTTTACATAGCGAAGCTATAATCGTTGCTATATCAGAATAGCATACTTGCACCTATGTTAAAATTTATTTATATTTCCTAAGCTAGAGGTAGAAAACCTACCTGTAAATACTATAAGCACCGTCTTTACATGTTTCATTATCATATATTTTATAAAAATCAAAATTGAAATATAAATGAATCTTATGTTGCCTGAACGTTAAGCCAAGACTTTTAAGCAACGCGCACTGAAACTGCACTACAAAAGCCGTCTCTTCATTAAAAAAAAAATAAATAAAAATAAAAATAAATAAAGAACATAAAAAAAATAAAATAAATAAAAATAAAAATAATATCAAACAAAATAAATAAATAAAATAAAATAAATAACTAAATAGAATTATCTCAACATAATTTGGCTACTCATAGCCTCATAGCCTAGCCTGAAAGTGAGGCCGCTACAAACACCTTCTCTTTATTAAAAAATAAATAAATAAAATAAAATAAAAACTAAAATAACAAATAAATAAAAAAATTAAATAACGGAAAATAAATAAATAAAATAAAATAAATAGAATAATCTCAACAAAATTTGGGTACTCGTATAAATGTTAATATAAATAAATCCCACCTAGCCTGAAAGTGAGGCAGCTACAAACAACGTCTCTTCGTCTTAAAAAAAAAAGTTATCAACTTGAGATCAGGAAATTAAATTTAAAATTTCGGATCTCTAACATGAGATATAATTTTAAACCAGAATTTTATTTTTAGCAATCGCTAAAATTAAATTGAGAAAAGTTATCGATAGATCTGCTTGTTAAATTCTTTAGCTCTTTTACATACAAACGGACGGATAAACGGACAGAACTAAATTAACTCTCTCTTTCTTTCTCTCTCTCTCTCTCTCAGTCTCTCTGCCTCGCGCTCTCCCTTTCTCTCTCTCTCTCTTCTACTTGTTCTGATCAATTTGTATACTTTATGGATGCGTCTGCCACACCTCCTTTTACCCACTTACACACCTTTTAACAAAACCATTATACACTGATTTCTCGTTTTCAATGGGCTCTGGCTAAAATGAGCTCTGTCTGTCTGTGTGTGTGTGTGTGTGTGTGTGTGTGTGTGGGCTAACAAAAGCAATTTCCTACGATTGATTTATGAGTCGTGTGTGTGTGTGAGGCAGACATACGGTTTTTAAGCTAACAGTTAATAAGCTAACCCCCAACTCTCTCTCTCTCTCTCTCTATCTCTATCTCTTTTCCACTGTAGACTGTCCCCATTGAATATGCCGGACTATGCGGAAGTGGCCTGTTCGACATTCAAAGGCCCCCACAACAATGCAGGCCAAGCTTCCGTTGGCTCATCATTATACGATAGCTGCGGCGCATATGCGACAACGAATGTGGTGGCCAATGTGAAACTCTATCAGAATCGCTATGCCACAAAGCCGGCCAACAACAATAATGGCGGCAACAATGATTATCAATCGGCTGGCATGTATTCGGCGCCGGCTAGCGCACATTATGGCTGCCTGGAAGCAAATCCAATGACCATTTCGACGGCATCGACAGCATTGGTTAGCAATTCGCCGGCAAAGCTGAAAAAGATCAATATAACCGAGAATAAGCTGGAGCAGCTGCAGAAGAACGAGACGACGACCCTCAAGACGGAACGCACGAATCCCTTCAATCAACAGCAGCAGCTGCTTCTCGCTAGCAATGCCTTGAAGCAGGGCCTCGGCGCCTATGCGAACACCACGCTGGCGGCTCAAATGGCCAGCGGCGGTGGTGCTGGCACGCTGAGACGCCAGCGACAGCCGAAGACGCTCTTCAAGAGCGAGAACAACATTCTGGGCAAGTCGACGACAAGCAGGCAGCCAAACAATGTGGACTATCTAACGGGCGGACCACCAGCATCATCAGCATCCTCGGCCACTGGAGCCGATCAATTGGATGCCGATTTCTCGGCCCTGTGCAATTCGACGAATCAGCTGCTCAACGATTGGACTTCCAATGATTTTCATCACTTTGGCAGCAAACAGCCCAGCAAACAGCATCTGTATGTCAAGGCAAAGGATGGCACCTGGTCGGCCGTCAGCTCCGATGCCTATCAGAACTTCAAACAACAGCAGCAACAGCAGCAGCAATTCCATGGTGGAACAGGTGACAACAAGCTGCCCCTACTGATAGCTAATCCCGCCCATAGCTCGAATAGTCTAGCGTCTGCTGATAGCAAATTCCTGAGTAGCTTCGGCACCAGCGCCAATGTCTAAGCACATATACATACATAAATATATATATATATATATCGAAAGAGGGTTATCTAGCTAAACCCGTTGAGTTGTGTTTTTGCTCAGTAGACTTAAGTGAAAGACTTTAAATAAAAGTTGTGAACTGCATTTGGGTAGGAGCTAGCTGAAAGGCGAACTAAATTATGGGTGTCAGACTACAAGAAGGGTTAGTCAGAGAGGGAGAGCGAGCCGAAAAAAACTAGAGTATCTGTGAAAGTGTAGATGTGGAAGAGGTACATAGAGCTACATCAGCTAGGCAGAAGTTAATGTGAGTAAAAGTTAATCAGAGGCAGGAGCTGAACTTTAAGAAACATTATCAATAGCATAAACAAGAAAATAACTCAGAGTTAGTTGAAGCTCAAAAGCTCTATAATACCTGCTAACAGTTTAGTATGTTGTATTATATTATAACAGTTTTGCTCAAAATTATCCCATATCAGAAAATCTCTCATTGAGTTGATATGCTAACAGTTAGCTGTTAAATCACTGAGTTGTTATCTTAACATTTAAATGTTATATTGAATTTATATGTAATCCGTTAACATTCTATAGGTACAGCCTTTCATGGTTTGCTGTTAATTGTAGACATGCAGTGAATATGTTACACATGTTAATTGTAAAATGTTAACTTTACTGTTAACATATGAGTTAGTTTTCTGGCTGAAAAACATTAATAGAAAATTCAACATTATTAACTTTTGTTCAGTCTGCTTGCAATCAATTAACATAATGTTATTAACAGCATGCAACAAAAAATTAACTGTTGAGCCAAACTTTTTCATATCAACTATCAAATACATATTCAACTTCTTTTCAAGTTTTGTTAATATTATTGATAAAAAGAAAAGCTAATTTGATTATACTATCATAAGATCTATAAAGAGATTTATATTATATAAATTATAGAAAGGAAATCGAAATGAAATTCAGTAAATTCAACATGGAACTCTATAGATCTAAACTGAAACGCATTCTACAGTTTCACAGATTAGCTAAATATAAATTGCAAATCAATAAATATAGTTGCCACAAATCCACAGTTTTAGCACACACATAACTCCCATAAATAAACCCGTAGTAAAACCCATATAAACTTAAAAATAGCTAAACCTCCTCGCTCAATCGCTAGATAAACCCTTAATGCAAGTTCGATTTCCACAACAACGAAGAGGTGAGTGTGTCGTATATGAAATATATATATATATATTTATATATATATATATATATATATTAAATATATATACACATATATAAACTATATTTCTATATAGTACATATTGGCTTGTAAATAGTTTTGAAACCTTATAAAACATATTGAATATGAAATTTCTACTAAAAAAAAAAGCTAAACGAGAGAAATATAAAATTGATATAGAAAAGAAATTTCCACACACACACACACATACAAATAAATAGCACCGACGTAGTTAAACTAAGTAAAATTAAATGTAATTTTTAGTACGAAATCCGACATAATTGAGCCAAAAAAAAAAAAAACAAATTAAGAGAAAATTAAAAAATATGGAAAATTAAACCCTAACGAAACATATAAAAATAAAAACTCACCTAAAAAAACAAATACTAAAAATTTAGAATTGTATTTAAAATCCAGCAGCACTTAAATAATAAATAAAGAGAATTCATGCAATGTGTAATAATCCCCCAGATAGGCGACATAAATGCTAATAATAAGGCTGTTAAATGTAAAATATCATAAATAATAAATAATCCCCACTCACAAATGATAAATACGAATTAAAAAATAAAAAAGAAGAGCGAAAAATTAACTCTTTAACTGCATTAAAAATTGTGTAATTAAA
Source organism: Drosophila stalkeri (assembly GCA_035047405.1). NCBI lineage: Eukaryota > Metazoa > Arthropoda > Insecta > Diptera > Drosophilidae > Drosophila > Drosophila stalkeri. The sequence continues at coordinate 3,783,348 of JAWNPR010000039.1, read as the reverse complement.
ACATTTAAATTGTAATTTAATTGACGAACTAGTTTTTAGTTGCTGTAGCTAAACTGAAAAAAAAAAATTAAATAAAAATAGAAAGCAGCTGAAAAATTATATAAATATATATATCTGAATAATATATATATATATCAATATATATATATATATATATATATATATATATATATATATATATTTGCAGATCGAGTTGTAAGCGATAAATTAATTAATTATGCAGCAAAAAAAAAAAAACACGAAATTAATGCTAAAAATAAATAAAATACTAAATAACTATCAACAAAAAGTTAATAATAATTTGTTTTTTTTTTTTTTTATTATATTGATAAATATTTTGGATATTTTTAGCTGCCACCGTTTGGAGGCGTCACAGTGACACCTACTTTTTGCTGGACAATTCTATGGATTTTACTATTTGAAAACAGGTAAATCAAGTGTAGAACAAAGTGAATGGGAAGGAAAGTGATCGACTAGCAAATACTCTGTCTGCATAGAAGCAACAGTTTCTGAGCTTATGATATCTACATGACTATATTGACTATATTCATATTTTGACATATTTGAGATTATATTCTAAAAGTACAGATCTCTGGAAATATGCATTATATTTGAGATTTAAGATAAAATATGCGATATGATATAGAGACCCTGTTTCCAGGACTTCAAGTGGTACTAAGCAGGGCTCGACGAGCGTCTGACAGCCTGATAGGTAGTCAGAGGGACAGAGTTCATATAGATATATGATATATATAGGATTACGGATAAGATATACGGAAATTGTAGCTCTTTAGAAATATAAAGGAAGCTCAATAGCATTTCAATGATTTTCTGATTGTATAAAAAGTATACGATTATTCGAATCCAACCTAAGAATTATTATTCTAGGATAACAAATGTAAGAATTGATGAATTAATAAACATTTTTTTCAGTGCAGATCAAGAATATAATTTATACATATGTATTTGTACATACATTCAATTCATTGTATTATTTACACTTCCATCTACCTATTTCATCCTTAACAACAAATCCTATATACCCCACATAAAAATACAAAAATTGCATTCGATGCGAATTGTCGGCTGTCCTCTTATTAATTATGCTGCATGTTGTCCAGTTTAAACACAGCCACGCCCACGCCCACGCCGAGCATCATTAAAACGAAATGAATTATTGTTTATAGTGATACAGTCTGTGCCACGCCCCCACGTCCCTTCCCACTTCTTGTACCTGCCTCTAGGCTCCGAGCCGCCCATTTAGCTGTAAACATGGCGATTGGAATTTCAGCATAATCAAATGAAATGCCCATTGCTCTCTCTCTCTGTCTCTCTCACGCTCTCGCTCTCTATATCCTGCTCTAGTTGAATCTCTATTTTTGTTTTCACATTTGGTTGTAAAACAATTTTACAAATTGTTATTGACAATTTATGTCTGTTGTTTTCTGTTCAATTTTTGTTATTTTCTTCTTTTTTTATTGTTGTTGTTGTAGCTGTTGCCTGTGTTAATGTCCCATCGTCCTTTTGTCCTTTTTTTGCTCGGCCAACGGATGCGACTCGGAATTGTGCCTGCAAATTGCGCAAACAAATGAAAATCAATTCCAACCAAATGAAGCGCAATGCCAATTGCAACAATTTCAACATCCCATTGGACATTATTAGAGCGAATTAAATATGTGTAGCAGAAATATTTAATTGCTCCATTTGTATTTTTTTTTTTTATAAAATTAGATATATGTATGTGTATTATATTTAATATATACTACTATTAATATATATAATATAAATACATATATTTAAAAGCATGCAGCAAAAGGATTTAAGATGAATAAAAAAATTATTTTATTTGTATTTATATTTAATTTTGATAATTTATTTATTTATTTATATATAGTAATTAATATAAAAATAATATTTTATATTATTTAGAAAAATATGCATATTTTTCTTAATTTTTTTTATTTATTTTTTATTATTATTTTTTTTATTTTTTTTTTTATTTATTGTTTAATGTATTTATTTAATTATATATAAAACATAATATATTACATTATTTACAACAATATGTATAATTTTATTATTATTATTTTTTTTATTAAATTTATTAATTTATTTTGAAATATACATCTTTTATATTATATTTTTGAATTCAGCTAAATTTTTATTATTTAATATAATTAACATATAAAATTGTCAATTCCTCAGTTGAGCGAATAACAAAACATTTCCAATCTGTCATATCCATTATAATATTATTTACAGAGTATCTTCAGTCGAGGTTGCCTTGTTGCTCTTAAAAGCAATAAACTAATATACATAGAAATAATTTCAATCAGGCTTACTATTTAATCTAGAAAGCAACTCAAGCACTCAATTTTCACAGAGTATCTGCAGTCAGGCATGCCCTAATGCTAAGCTGCTAAGCTCTTTAGTTTTTCAACTTTATTCAATGTGAATTTCTGCAATTTCGAAATTTATTTCACTCGACTTTAAGTCGAGGCCAACAGCAGCAGCTGCAATGACGTCCATTGCCTAATGTATCTGAATAGCCCATGCCATTAGCTACATACACACATACACACCCACACACACACACACACATTAGAGCCTTTGCTGTAGAAGCTCAACTACAAATAGAAATTCACGTCTGTTGGCCAGCGAGCAGGCCGATAAATAAACCCAAATTTATCATGTACATGGACACAAGCAGAAAGAGATAGCTATACAAAGTGTAAGAGTAAGACAGAGAGAGAGAGAGAGATAGAGAGAGGGCGAGAGCAGTAGCCGTAGTAAGCATATATCGTGGATATATAATAGCCATGGCCGGCAGCGGTCATAATTTTTGGCAACACACAAAATTTGTTCGATAGGCGTTGAAGCGTTCAATTGAATGTCCTGGCCTGAACAAGGTCCTGCTTTAGCTACATCTTGTGCTACATCTTCCCCATGTGCTCTGCTCTATTGTATAATCAAAACTAATGGTCTATAAAGAATCAATTCTCAATTTGTTTTAGGGCACCAGCTGCTGGACATCAAAGCGTGGCAAAGGACAAAGGCGGCGCCAGGACAACGAACTGAGCTGAGCAGCATGGCATATGTGACAAATGGAAATTTTAAATGTATTTTGTATACGATTCAATTAAAATATGTAATGTAATAAAATATGTCTAATGAGTGCACTGATTAGGGCGGATATTCCTGTATGCAAAAAGTGAATTTTTGGCAAAAGTTGGGCGTGGCAGAGTTGGGCGTCTGTTTCGGTTTACATATTATACAAAAATCTCTGATTCAGCAAATTCTCGTCATAAAGTTTCATCAGTAGCACAAAGCAGACGAGCCAACAAAAAAAAAAAAAAAAAGCAAAAGACTCGTAAATATGAAAGCAGACAAAGTCTGAGTTGCTCACTATCTCTCCCTCTCTCTCTCTCTCTCTCACTCTCACTCTCTCGCACACACACATGGCAAGTTTTATGCGCATTTGAGTGACCATAAAAATGGACTTTGTCCTGCACAGCCTGCGTCCTGCCTGTTGATAACAACAAAATTGTGCAACGCAATTTGATGAGATTAGCTAAAAGTACAAAAAAAAATTTGCCAGCTATCTAAATAGACAAACAAATACATGCATGTATATATATATGAATGAGTGTGTGTGTGTGTGTGTGTATGTGAAGCATGTACATTATAATTCGATGCGGCAGGCTTAACTCCTCAGCACAAATTGATTCAAGCTGGCAAGAAGAAGCAGAACCAGAACAGAAGAAAAATTGTTTGCGTGGCAAGCAAAGAGAATTATCTCTTGATGGAACATACTTCAATTAAGATAGGGCATACGAAAAGAGTATAAAAGAGAAAGAGAAGATATGAAACAGGCCTAGGCTCTATTTGTAAGCAAGAAAACGTTTAAGTATAGAGCAGACAAAGAGCAATAGGCAATAAAAGGGTATATAAGGTATATAAAGTAAGCAAAGAGTAAGAATTCATGTACATAAATAGGAGATAAACGTTTAAGGATAAGGAACACAAAAGGGAAGAGAAAAGTAGAATACTATCAAAAAAAAAAATATTTAGGGATAATATACATTTAATTTATATTTATTTAATTTATAATATACATTTTATTATTATTATTGTAATTTAGATTAAACAGTAGAAATTATTAGGAAACGAATTAATAAGTTCCTCAATTTAATAATTCTTGAACAAGGAAAGAGTAAATGGAAAATTCTAGAAAAATTAGAATTCAACTAGAACAATTTCTTGAAATAAAATGTAATTTCTATAAAATCTTAGCCAAGACTTTAGAACCCAACACCGCTTAGAGCTTACCCAACACTAATTCGAAGAAAGCCTAAACAACATTTTCATGGAATAAATTTTATCTACCCATTTAAAAAATGGAATTATTTCGCACCAAAAATAAATTGTTTTCTTGCTCTTATTCGAGATAGTAGAGCGAAAGTCTGACAAAATATTTAATTTGTTTATCCAGCAAATAGTCCGCAAACTCCAATTTCACATTTCTCGTTCAACTACGAAACAAAAACAAAACCAAAAGAATTCCCATTGCTTCAGCTAAATGGCCACAATTTAATTTAAGCTGACCAATTCCCCCAACAAAAAAATAAGAAGAAAATAAAAAAATAAAAAAAATGCCAAAAATGTGCAGAGCAACATTCCAGAGACAAAATGGAATGGAACTAGTGAATTTTAATTGAAGCTTTATTTTTGATTTTTGATGCGAATTCGAAAAAGGCAAATTGAAATTGTGCAAAGCCCAAGGGTTGCTAGCTATCTCGCTCTCACACACACACATCCACTCACTCACTTGCATGCTCGTCTCTTCCAATTTAACGGCGAAAAAGTTGCGCTGCTAAGTGATATGTGGCATTCGCCTTTAATGAAGCCACTAAACTTCGCCGCTGCTAGTCGAAAAGTTTAATTTGCGCTGCGGGAGTGAGGGAGCGCTTTCGCTCCCGCTCGCTCTCAGTCTCACGACTGTGCTGCCTCAGTGAGTAATTAGTAAAATGCATTAAAATAAATGAGCTTTCGCGGCGGCATGAGTTTGTGCACTTTAAGCTCTTAAATGCCGAATATAAGAGCATAAAGCGCTAAAAATTAACATGGCTTATGGCAAAGATCAAATGGATGTGCCACTACTCTTATACATGAAAAAAAAAGAAAAAACGAAAAATGAAAAAAGAAGAACGTAATTTGCCATTAATACATATTAAATTTAACTTACTCGCTCGCACTCGCACTCGAAAAAGTAAACGCATTTCGTTTGTTACTGTAATTTAAGCATGCATAAAACTTAACAGCCTATTTACAGCGCAGACACAAAAAACATGGCTGCTGCAGAAGTGTGAGCAGAAGACAGACTGAGCAAGTGGGAGAGCGATAAGGAGAGGAAGAACAGACCGAAAAAAGGGAGAGTGAGTGAGTCTGAATACAAGTGTGAGCGTGGACAATTGCTGTCGCTGTCGCGGCTAGCGTCGCAGTCGCTGCCATTGCTGAAGCGTCGGACACTTAAACAGGCCATAAAATACAGTTTGAGCGCTTGGCACAGTAGGGCAAATATCAGAAAAGTGATGAAAAGTAAATTTTATGCTCGTGTCATCTGACATAAAATCGGAAAGATTTTTTAAATAATTATGGACAGTTATAGTCATTCAAAGTTGGTAAATTTGAAATTTTCAATTTCTTTAAATATAGAAATTTATTATAAATAATTAAAAAAAATTATTCACATCAATACCCTGTAAAAGCGTCCCCCTGTGCTTAGACTTATTCTCTGTTGAATGTTGTTTTAATCTTATAAATAACTTGCGTACTTCAAGAGCTAAAATTTTTACAACGCAAAATAAGCAATGGCCCCACTGTACTTCGTCTGTCGCTGGGTCGCGCTCTGCCGCTCTGTCGCAGTCGCTGTCGCTTGGTCCGTCTCTCGCCTCTAGGCGTTGTAATTTCTTCAATGTGTCAGTCGACGTTGCCGCTTCTAATTGCAAAATATGGCGACAATTTCAAAGAAGTTGAGCACATTGACGCCTACTGACTGTCGCCGTGGGTATAATATAATTTCAACGAGCATTTCGACCATGAAGTGGAGGATGGAAATATCTATGCGCTTGAACTTCGTTATGTAATAAATGCTCACAGAGCGCGTGAAGCGAAAATGCCAGAAAGCGTAACTTAAACGTAAACTAAAGCTAAAACATGAAATGCTAAGAGTGCGGCGAAATGGCAGCTTAACTATAAAACCGACCTCTCGCTTGCTCTCGTATTCTCTCTCACTCTTCTACATGCTTAGTATAATAGAATGTGTGTTTGTGTGTATGTGTGTGTGTGTAGCATTTTATGAAACGTTTTATTATACTAATTTGTAGCCTGGCAATGGTCGCCAGTTTCGGTTACATCGAATGCCACCAACTAAAAATGGCAATTTGCCAGTGCAGCAGTGCGAGCGAGAGGGCGAATGAGTTAGAGGGAGTGAGAGAGTGTGCGTGTGTGTGTGTGTGGATACACTTTAGTCAAGTCTCTATTAGCAGACAATGCGTTTGCTCTCTAATACATATGCAAAAGGTATGCCATGAAAATTGTTTAACTCTCGTTCACTCTCCCCCTCTCTTGCACTCCCTTTGCCTTGTATGTGTGTGTGTGTGTGTGGGGATTTTCGCCTTTGGGGAGTTTTTTATTAAAATGACGTTGGAACATTGTGTGTGGCCCTCTTGTGTCCAGTTGGCTCCCAGCAGTCAGTCAGTCGATTGGGGTAACGGCATTTGCTACACGCACATCCTTGGCGCTTGCATCGTTTAGTGTCCTTTGCAGTTGCATTCGTCCTGTGCCAAGTTTTAACGACTTTGTTTCCGTTACGTCTAATTTAATGAAATTCGTTTTGCTTTTGCTGTTGCCTTTGGTTTTGGTTACGGCTTTTGGTTTCTGTTTCCAACTTTTCTGCATAGAATTTTCCGAAAAACGGGAATTCTAATGACTTGGGCGTTGTTGCACTTAGTCCTTGCCTGCTGTCCTTGTTGTCCCAGCTGTATGACGGGGGAGGGGGATAGTCTGCCAGACAGGTTGTCTGTGTGTGCTTGTCTCTGTGTGTGGGTTTCTCTTCTATATTTTTGTTTGCTTTTTGATTTAATGATGGTCTGCTCCTTATTATTCCAGTTATTATTCCATTGATATAAGCACAAACTCTATAATAATATATTTTGGGATATTCGCTATAATGATATGGTACCTGAATGATTCGCCTGGTGAATGCTTGGGGCGTTACGGATTCTCAGCACGAGTGTTAAATATAGGTTGAAGTTGTTTGTTTTGGGGAAACTGTTCACAAGCTGTGGCAATTATATAAGGACGAGGTCCTTTGGCAAGGACAACTGTGTTGGGGTTGAGTGTTGGCATTTTAAAGAATTTTGGTTAAGATATACTAATTTTATTGTAGTGGAAATAAATTTTCTTATTTTACTTAGATAAATATATCTTTTTTTTAAATATTTAATAAAATTGGACGAAAGTCTTCAAGAAATTGTTAACAAATAGATATTATATAGTATTGTGTGCCTTATCAGGATATTGTTTTGTTCCTTAATAAGATAGTAAAGAATATTTTTTATTTTTTTTATAAAACTAGATTAAATTGTCACTAAAAATATCAGAAAAATATTAGTTCTGTGCAACACAAAAAATTAAAACAAAAAAACTTTTTTTTTATTAGAATCCACGGCTTTAAGACTTGAATATGGTAGTACCATATACAATATATAAGACAATTTATTTTATTTAAATTGAAACTAATTATACAATAAACCCATTGAAAATCCAGGTATAATCTCAAATATAAGTTTCTTATAAAACCTTTGCCAATCTCACCCTAACATCTCTTCAAGTCCCCAACCAAACTCAGCTCTAAAATGCATTCACAATATCTAGAATTTCTTTCAAAAATATCTCACAAAATATTTTACAATATTTTTGATAGTTTTGCGTGCTTGGCAAAGCTTTTCTTGGAAACTTGCGAAAAACCCAAAAATTTTCACGTATTTTCCTTGCATGAAATATGCAACCTTAACATTGCAGCCAAGGCAATTTTCTAGCGCCAATGTGCCACGCCCACTCTGTTACCAAGCAGCCACAAAATATGCAACAAATATTCGTGGCTGCGTTGCTTCTTCGCATTTGTTGCCGGCATGCAGATAACTTGAGCCATTTGCAAGAAATATGAGCGAAGAAGCTCGCGCCGTGAATAAACAAACTGATTTGCATTTATGGAAATGCAACAAACACACACACAGAGAAAGGATATATGGAGTGGGAGGATGTGTGTGTGTGTGTGTGTGTGTGTGTGTGTGTGCAGGGAGTAGCTGCTGACCAAAATCAAATAGAAAAGTCGAGTGTGTGCAAGCCAAAAGTAAATATTTATGTTTTATGTTAATGAGAATATGTCTGACTTTTTGCTATTTGAATATTGGCAAACGGCGCAGGATATGCTGCGCTGCAGCCGGCTGTCCAGGACACCCCCAACCGAAAGTCTGACAAATGGGACGTTGCCTCAAATGCGGTTGCACTTTTTACTCCATTTGCCGTGATTGTTGCATTTGTTGGTGGCGCAAACAACCAGCACATAAGTCTCAGCCACGTCTGTGGTTTCACCTCTTTTTTTTTTTTTTGTGTTTCGAGTGGGCAGCTCTATAGAGCGCTACTTTACCATATTGCCCCGACTTTCGCTTGCACAGCTATTTTTTACCCGCTTCTGGTTTACTGGTCAATAATTGACAAATTAATTTGCCAAGTGGCGGGCAACAAAAAAAAAAATTGACTTTAATTTAAAAAACTTGTAAATGTGATAAATGCGAATTTTGTATATTCTCTGTAGATGGAATTCTGATTGGGATCGAAATTACTAAATTTAATTGGCTTACATTATTGGAAAAGCTTATGAGAGTTCTTAAACTTTTTTCTTCCATTTCATCGCATCATTATTATTTCTTTAGATATATACCTTTCTTATTCTGTATCTATGATATATCTCTTAGATACATATATATTTTACATATAATTTTCTATTTTACATTATTATAAAATATTAAAAAGTATATGTATTCTTGAAGTATGCCCTTGAGGCTTCCATACTACCATATTTCGCATATCAGTCCAATTCGTTCGTACATTCTTTTACATATTTACTTCTTTCGATTTGAACTTGCGATTTTTTATTTTTCATATTTAATATTTCTTATGGATTTATTATTATCCATCGTTATGGTATATGCTATTAATTGTAAATAATCAGTTATTCATTATCTATTATTCACTATTCATTATCCATTATCCATCATCAATCATCCATTATCCATTAACCATTATCCATTATCCATCATCCATTACTTATTATCCATTAGACATTATTCAGTATCCATTATCTATTCTCCTGTATCCAGTTGAAAATTATTCATGATCTATTGTCCATTATGAATTATCCATTATTTATTATTCATAATATATTATTCATTACCAATTATCTGTTATCCACAATCCTGTATATATTAACCATTCAATATATATATATATATATATATATATATATATATAT